>JAKOOJ010000009.1:16542152-18034652 GCA_022577455.1 Arizona elegans | reverse complement strand
TCCTGTCTTTATTTAAAAAGCTCAATATTTGCCCCCAAAGGCAACAATCTGAATCAAATTGATATATGCTTATTTATATGTAGAGATGCACAAAATGAATAATTTTTACCTGGATGTATCTGTTCTTCTTGTGTTAATCAAGGTGCTAATATTCTTTTTTAGCAGCTTTTAACATTAAACTGTATAACCCCTTAAATAAAAGGTAAATATTTCCCCTTCCAACTCTAGGGGGTGGTGCTCATCTCTATTTTTTAGCTGAGGCAGCGAACAGTGTCCAAAGACATTTCTGTAGTCATATGGCCAGCATGACTATACACCGGGATGAAATCCAGCAGGTTCTGACAGGTTCTGGAGAATCGGTAGGGGAAATTTTGAGTAGTTCAGAGAACCAGCAAATACCACTTCTGGCTGGCCCCAGAGTGGGGTGGGAATGGAGATTTTGCAGTATCCTTCCCCTGGAATGGGGTGGAAATGGAGATTTTGCAGTATCCTTCCCCTGCCACGCCCACCAAACCACACCATGTCCACCAAGCCATGCCCACAGAACCAGTAATAAAAAAATTTGGATTTCACCACTGCTATACACCAAGGCATATAGAATTTTACCATTAAAGTGGTACCTATTTATCTACTTGCATTTGCATGCTTTAAAACTGCTAGATGGGCAGGAGCTGGGACAAGTAATGGGAGCTCACCCACTTGTGCAGCACTTGGGTTTCGAACCTGGACTGTCATCTTTCCAGCTGATGAGCTCAGCATCTTTAACTACTGAGCCAGTGGTGGGTTGCTACCGGTTTGCCCCAGATTAGGCAAACTTTTAGCGGTGGTGGCGGGAGGCTCCGCCCACCCACTCGGACGTCTCTGCACATGCGCAGAAGCGTCACACATGTGTGTGATTGCAGGCACACCCGCAAGCAAATCAGTAGCAACCAAAATTGAAACCCACTACTGCACTGAGCCCTTGCACCCCCTAGCCCCTTAAATAGGGGAAGCTCTCAAACAAAGAACTATCCCCTCAAAGCTTTCCACTGAAAGACTATTTTCTGTAAATAGGATATATGAGTACCTGAGATCCTAATCTGTTTAAATCCTGGATAGGTAACATGTTGAAGTTCCCACCATCCTTTACCATTGGCTATGTTGATAGATCTGATGGGAATCCAAGCCCAACAACACACGTCGACCATTTCTTGCTTAAAGAACATTCTTTGTTTAATGGTGATGATCAGCACTTTGAACTGAGCAAAGAAGAGGTAAATAATAAACAAGAGAAATCACTTGTTCCTGAACATTTCAGCACCTGAAAATCTTGACTGCCACATTTTCAACCAGCCAAAATATTTGGACACCCTTCAAAAGCAGCCCCACATACAGCATTTTGTAGTAATCCAGTCTTGTGGTAGCTAAGGTATGTGTAATTTTAGATATGAGGATTAAGATGTGTTATATGCATGCAATCATTTTCATCCATGAAACAATGGAGGGGGTGTAGACAGCATTTGTCCTTATAGTTTCACTCTGTTGCTATATTTACATACCATGCAATCCTCCGAAACAGATGGGCACTTTTTGTCTGATATGTAAATATAAGATTTCAATATATGGGAAGAAGTCTTTACATGTATGTAGACCAGAGGTGGGTTTCAGCAGGTTCTGACCAGTTCTGGAGAACTGGTAGCAGAAATTTTGAGTAGTTCGGAGAACCGGTAGTAAAAATTCTGACTTGCTCCACCCCATCTATTCTCTGCCTCCCAAGTCCCAGCTGATCGGGAGGAAATGGGGATTTTGCAGTAACCTTCCTCTGGAGTGGGGTGGGAATGGAGATTTTACAGTATCTTTCCCCTATCACGCCCATCAAGCACACCCACCAAGCCATGACACACCCACCATGACACACCCACAGAACCTGTAGTAAAACATTTTGAAACCCACCATTGATGTAGACATGGGTGCAACAGAAGTAATGACATCTATATTGTTAAAGGAGGTTGGCACAAGGATTTGTAGTTTCACAGGAAAGGATCCAACACAGAGATATCTAGGCTCTTCTGGTGAATTTTCTCTTTTATTAGAACATTACCAAGATGAGCAACATTTCTTTCAACAGTGCACATTTTTTAAAAATCTAACAATTGATCAAAGACTGGATTCACTCCTACTTTTCCTTCCTCCTCCTGATAAGTAGAAGGTAACTGTTCCCTTACTGAGAGACAGCTTTATAACCTCCTTGGACCCCTAGTCCATTAGGTGTCCATCTATTTCTAAATCTTTGCCTCTTGAATAGAATAGAATAGAATAGAATAGAATAGAATAGAATAGAATAGAATAGAATAGAATAGAATAGAATAGAATAGAATAGAATAGAATAGAATTCTTTATTGGCCAAGTGTGATTGGACACACAAGGAATTTGTCTTCAGTGCATAAACTTTCAGTGTACATAAAAGATATAAGTGATAATCATGATCATAGTCATTGTAAATACATTCATCATGAATCATAAGATACAACACTTGGTGGTAGTTAAGTACGGATATTAACTATACTGGAGTACTTGCTGGTTCAGAGTGGCAGAATGTCTTTAGCTTGCTCCAGATGCCATCTATATCTGGAAGATGTCAGCTCATAATTTCTCTCTCTCTCTTTTTTTTTTTGGTGGTCTTCAGACTTCATTCAGCACTGCTTTGCCCTGGCTTTCTCTGAAACCAACAAGTCTTCAGCAACCAACATTGCCTGGAATCCATTTTGGGATGTTTTGGCAAAACCAGGGATCAGCAATGTTACGTACGGACGTACGCCGGAATTTGCATGGCCACCGTGGATTAGTTGGAATTGTGGCGGGAAAATTGAACTACTGTCAGTAGCCGGCCAGCAAGCCGAAAGGCCTTAAAAAGTCAAGCCATGGCTGCTGAGCCGGCAGTTCTGACCTGATTAAACTTGGTGATAGAAGTTCTGGAGTCCGTCTCTTCTTCCCGCGAGCCGAACGTAACAAGCAACACCAGAAGGGGCAAGTTTGCCTAAAGGTGAACTAAGATACAAAGTTGTTTGGTTCTCATTCAGTGCGTCGTATGTTGTACATTATTCAGCAAACCTTACTGAAATAAATTATGATTTTTTTTTGACGCATGAACCTAGTCCGTAGGTAACAGCCCTTCCATCGGTTTTGTGGTAAGAAAGAGCCTTTTCATTTTGCTATTGGGTCTAGATTTAGTGAAAATCTTTGCAAAGCAATAGGACTCATGTAGATCGTGCATCAAATTGAACTGGTAGAATTATTTTCCTCTGCCTCCAGCTTGCTAGAATGTTTCCATTTTATTTTCTACAAATGCCCATGGGAGAGTTAAATGGCATTTCAGCCTAAGGCTTTGCTTTGTAGCCGGCTAAAGCCCCCTACTCCTCCCTTTTCTTTTCTTTTTCTTTCTTTTCTTTTCTTTTCTTTTTTTTTTTGAAAAATGAATAGAATCTTGAGAAACACCAACCAGGTGGGATCTTGAGGCCATGAAGAAGATGCCAATAGGCACATTGGCTCCTTGGTTGAAGAAAGAAATTCGAAACTAATTCTGTCTTCAGCATAGGTTATCATATAACAAAGGTTCACAGAAATTATAGGAAGATCCTCTCTATTTACAAAATGTCCTACAAACCCTTTTTGGATTCAGCCCCAGTTTTGAAGAACTGAAAACAATAATTAACATGTTGCAAATCAAATCCATCTATGTATTGTCATGAAAATGGATGTACACTTTCTAAATTTTATATTTTGCATCATTTTCATTGATCTTATAGAATTCCTTTTTCCAAAGCAACAGAAATGATTTTCCCTCCATGAGTGTTTACTTTTATTTTGGATGCAGGACCACATTCCTGTGAACTCAGATAAGGACCCTATCAAATTGGAAAATCCTTGAATGTGGAGCTGCCTTTGAACCCTGTTCAGAAATTGCAATTGCTTCTGAAACACACAACAGCCATTCAGAAGCTACATGACTGACTGTAGCAGTCAGGGTGAAGCAAAAATATCTCTACTATGTTGGCAATTCCTGAGTACAAAGTGCTGATTTTAATCTTTAAATCTCTAAATTACTGGCGATCTGGGTGCTTCAACTCCATTAATCCATTTGAAAATGAAAATCAACCTTTTAGTTATTCTCAGGATCTCTTTTCTAAACTATTTTTGGTTACCTGGCACTCCAGACTCAACTAGATCTTTTGCAAAAACTAATTTTTCCTAACTTGTTGCCCTCCAGGTATGCTAGACTATAGCTCCAATAATTGCCATAAAACTTTGATCCTGCTGTTTTAAGAGTTATGGAAGTTGCAAGAGCATTCAATCTGGGAACGTTGGCTTTGATTTTATAGAGGTTTTAACTATTCTCTAATCTTTGCTGGAATTTGCAGAGCTTTGATTCTTTGTACTATGTGACTGCCTTCTTAATAATCACTATGTCTTATTTTGATTTCTTTTTAGAATTCATTTTTAAAATGAGCATATAGAAAACATGCAACACTCTGGATAAAAATTACAGAATAAAATTAGAAAACAACAGTGTGTTCATTGTAAGATCTTCCAAAAAGACTTTGGGCATAGGACATATATTTTTAGGATAAAATAAAAATTTGCATGAGAAATAGGAGTATGGATGTGAACTGTATATAGTTGGAAAGAGACAATGAAAGAAGACATTGTCTGGAAAATTTGAAAGTTACAAAACTTTTGACAAGAAATTTGGTCAGTAAAACAATTAATTATTCAGTTATTCTTTCATTTTAATGAAATATGCAGTCTTTTTTCAGTCTAAAAACTTATAACCTAAGACAACAAATCAACCCTGATATACCAATTAAAATACTTGACCCACAGAAGCAGTACTGAACAACAACAACAACAACAATAATAATATAACATGAAAGAATTTAACAAGAATCAATGGATGTTTTACAGGTCATGCTAAATCGTTATATATTGTGTGTAATATTGTAAAATATAATTTAGAAGCAGAGTCTGCATAACAAACCAAGACAAACTAAGTAAACAACCTTTATGGTTTAAGATGGTATGTGAACTTTCTTTCAGCATCATCTACCCCACAGAGAAGAGCCTTGGTGGCACAGCAGACTAAAGTGCTGTTAAGTAGCACCAGCTGCCTGCAATTACTGCAAGTTCAAATCTTACCAGGCTCAAGGTTGACTCAGCCTTCCATCCTTTCGAGGTAGGTAAAATGAGGACCAGGATTATGGGGGCAATAAACTGACTTTATATAAAAAAGAACACCACTTGGGGAGGGGCAAAAGCCCTACTAAGCAGGTATATACAAAAGTATGAAGGCTATTGCTTAATGCATTGTAAGCCGCCCTGAGTCTCTGGAGAAGGGCGGCATATAAATCGAACAAATAAATACATAAATACATAAATACATAAATACATAAATACATAAATACATAAATAAATAAATAAATAAATAAATAAATAAATAAATAAACAAACAAATAAATATTTAAAGAGAGAGAGTTATATCCTATTTACTTCATTTCATCTCTTAGAGAATAATGCTGTATTAATTTTGTACATTAAAATTCTGTCCCATCTACTTTTCTGTACTGATTATATTTGAGCATTGGACTTTGTGCAATTTCAAATCTTTTGTAATTAAGAAATTGCTGTGGCCATCGAAGGAAAGAATGTGTATATAGTAAACAAAGACCACAGGACTCCTGAAGTGTTTTTCTTTTTCTTTTTTTAATGTAATCTGGTCTGACAAGAGACCTAACACATGGTATATCCATATGTAGGCAGCTTTCATACTATGAATTCCTGGAGCACTCTTAATGGTGAAAGACAAGAACATATTCTCTTGAATATGAATAGGAAAAAAAATCCTGCCTAGCAAAAATAAATACTCTCAATGATGTAGATTTTTCAACTGCTTGTTTTCTTGATTCACTAGTATTTTGTTTGCTAAAACTTAACAATGAAAGTTGGGGTCATCGCTAAAATTTGTAACTTAATAGAGATTTATATTGCCCTATTTCAGGTTTGTTGATACAGGTAGTTCTCCACCTATAATTGAGCCCAGTGGTGGGTTCCACTTACCTTTGCACGGTTTGCAACTGTGACTGCACGCGCACAGCACTTCTGCCCATGCACAGACTCTTCTACACATGCACAGACCGTCCGTGATGATGTCCGGGCGGGTGGGCGGAGCCTCCCTCCATTGCTGCTACCGATTCATGGGAATTGGGGCGAACCAATAGAAACCCACCACTGATTAAGCCCAAAATTTATGTGGCTAAGTGAGACATTCGTTAAGTGAGTTTTGCCACATTTTACAACTTTTCATGCCATAATTGGTAAGTGAATCACTGCAGTTGTTAAGTTAGTAACAAAGTTGTTAAGTGAATCTGGCTTCCCCATTGACTTTGCTTGTCAGAAGGTTGCAAAAGGGGATCACATGACCCCAAGACCTTCATAAATATGAACCAATTGCCAAGCATCTAAATTTTGATCATGTGACCATGGGGGTGCTGCAATGGTTGTAAGTGTGAAAAATGGCCATAAATCCCTTTTCTCAGTGCTGTTGTAACTTTGAATGGTCACTAAATGAGCTGCTGTAAATCGAAGGACTATCTGTAAAGGTCTGCATTAGGAATTTTCCCTAGGCAAAGGAAGTTGGAGGAGACACAAGACATCATAGTGCTTAGGGGAAGAGCAGCAAAATAATGCACAATGCAGTGTTTCCTGTTTCAGCACGATTCTATTTGCCATGTGAGTTTTCTGTAAGTACTACTCCTAAACGGAGCACAGTTGGCCAAAAAGATTGTTTTAAATTCAACATTTGCTAGGGACCATATTTTGTATTCTAGAAATCTTTCATTTTTTTTTCCAGAGGCACTATTGCCCCTATTCATGTAGTCTGACAGTAGAAAATTGATTCATTCATTCATTAGTTTGTCAAACATGTACAAGATAGCAGGTAAAGGTATAAACATAAAAATAAACAAAGGAAGTAAGTACAGATAAATGGGGACAGTAAGGCAGGGACGGTAGGCACACTGGTGCGCTTATGCACGCCCCCTTTATGGACCCCTTAGGAATGGGGTGAATCCACGGTAGACAGTTTAAGGTTGAAGCTGTGAGGGTTTGAGGATATAACAATGGAGTCAGGTAGAGCATTCAGGCGTTGACCACTCTGTTGCTGAAGTCATATTTTCTACAATTGAGTTTGAGGCAGTTTACCTTGAGTTTGTATCGATTGTTTGCCCATGTATTATTCTGGTTGAAGCTGAAGAAGTCGTTGACAGATAAGATGTTGTAGCAGGCAATTATGTGTACTATGCTTAGATCAGATCGCAGGCAGCTCAGTTCCAGATTGTCCAAGCCCAAAATTTCAAGCCTGATGGCATAAGGGATTCTATTGTGAGTAGAGGAGAGGAGTACTCTTCTCGTGAAATATCTCTGGACCTGCTCAATCGTATTAATATCCAATATACAGTGTGGATTCCAGGCTGACGAGCTGTATTCGAGAACTGGTCTGGCAAAGATTTTGTATGTCCTAGTTAACAATTCAATGTTACCGGAGAAGAAGCTTCACAAAATAAGGTTAACAACTCTTAAGGCCTTTTTGACAATGCTGTTATAGTGAGCTCTGGGGCTTAGATCGTTTGAGATAAGTATTCCTAGGTCCTTGACAGAGTGAGGGTCATCTACGAGGTCATTTCCGCCCAACTTGTATTTGGTGTTCTGATTTTATTGCCAATGTGTAGGACAAAGCATTTATTACTTGAGATTTGGAGTTGCGAATTGTGCAACCATTCTGATACAATACAAGATACAATAGAAAGGAAAGGGATAGATTTGTTAATGGTTCAATTACAATATAAATAGATCCTACCTCAATCTTTCCTGTCTCCTGGGGTTAAGCCAAGCAATCACAGATACCTGAAATTATTTCTGTTGAAAAAAAAAATGATTATGGGTTTGGCCTGTTATGAATTGCAGAGATTTGCAAGAATATGATAAGGGTCCCCATGTGGGCCTAGTTGATTCCTGCTGGACAATCAATACACGAATATTAGAAATTCTGTTGGTCAGGAAGGGAATGTTGTTATCATTTCTAAGGATATATATTTATTTCCATGTTTTCTATTGGAATGTAATTAGTTTCAGAGCTATATACAATACTTTGTTTTGAATGGTGATGGCTAACACGCCAATTATATTGGTATGTTAGCCATCCATGACTCAGCAAATTCCCTGATAAACCTGAAATATATGGAATTTGTATTGGAGGATGTCAACCTTCAATATGAGGTATACAAATTATGCTGAATCTGTTACATAAAGATAATATTTCAATCTGGGTTTTTTGCCATTTGGTAGGAGGAGCGTGTACATAGGATCTTGGGAATGATAAGCAAACTGCCCAGTAAAATTCGGTTTGTCTAATGAATTTTTTTTGCATTTTTTCCTTTGTAGGAAAAAGGGCCAGATAATTGGATATGTTCCAAGGAGCTAATGGATCCTGTGGAATACTAGGCAGCTCTTCTCTGACTACCAGTTTAGAAGTCAAATAACCTTCTGTCCCATTATGGAGAAATTACAAATTAAAAAAAAAAAAACATTTAGAATTTAGAAATCTGAGAGGATACAATGGAACAACAGTATATAATGCTTTGCCATGCGATCAAGCCTATGTTGGCCAATATCCAATATTCCATTTTTTAGTAAAGCACTATAGTTCCAGGAGCTATTAGATGAAACACATTACCTTGATCCTTTTCAGTCTGGATTCAGAACTGGATTTAGAAAAGAGACAGCCTTGGTCTCCCTGAGACATGAGAGGTACAACTCTTTTGATACTCCTATATCTTTCATCAGCTTATCATGCTTTGAATACAGTAACTTGTTGAAGTATTTGGGGTGGGGACTGAGGTTTGTAGGCAATAATTCACAATGGTTCTGTTCCTATTCCTCTCGCTATCATCAGGAAATAATATTTCAGGACTTCTGCTCAAAACTTGTAAACTTTCTTGAGGTAGATTCTGACTTGTCTGTTATGTTACTTGACATCCACGTGAAGCTTTTGGGAAGAAATATTTGCTGGTCTGGAATTAACTGTCATTCACAAACTGTTCAATTGCAGTTATATTCGAAGCTTGAGGGTGATTGTCTCCAGTGCTTCTATGTATCTCCAATCTATAAAGAACCAGATGTGGGAGAAGAAGCTGAAGTTAGGCTTGGAAAAGGCACAGTTTTTTACTAATTTCAGATGCTAGAATTCAGATTCAGACATTCCTACTTAAAGAATAAGTTTGCAGTTTGGGCATCTAGCATTGACTCTGAACAGCCATATAACTGATTCATATGATGATAATCCAAAACTCAAACTATTGTAATGTGGTTTCCTAGATTTCACTGAAAATGGTCCAGAAATTACGACTGGCCCAGAATTAGGTAGCATGGGTGATAATGAGCAGTATTTCTCAAGGATCTCATATCCCCCAATTTTTAATCAACTTTACTGGTGGCTTTCTGAATCTATTTTAAGGTGCTCAAAACCACATCTAAAATCTAACACAGATTAAACCCAAGATGCTTATAGGATTGGCTACCCCATTATAAATCACCAAGCCTTCTTATGTCTTTAATAAGGCATCAGCTAAAAGAGGTCCTTATTAAGAAATATCTTTTTATTCAAACTTCACTGGCCAAACCTTTTGTCCTGTTTGACATTCTGGTTAACAAAGCCCTTGACAGTTGGCTCAGGTTTTTAAGAATCAATTTTGTCATATCATTGGTCTTATGGGACAAAATATAAGGAATCATACTCACATGAGGCATTCAAATCATTTCATTGAAGAGCGCCACTTCATTATACTGTGGTCTGTTTTGCTCTGTTAGCTGACACGTCTTCAAATGCCTGCCGACTAACCCAAGGACAGCTGTGTGCAAGGCACTGGCGTATCACAGGCAATCTGCAACAAGAGATAAAATTATGGTTTACACTTCAAAGAAACGGATGGTAACTATTCTGAAATCAGATGATTCTCTGCTGCCATTGCCAGTTGGTTACTCTGAGCTCAAGTGTGGGGTGTAAGCTCCCAAATATTTGGAAACTCTCCAGATCTTCAAGGTGCTATATATCAAGCTAGGGAGATGGAAAGATGGCCAAGCCAACTGTCAGCTAGGGAGATGGAAAGAAGACCAAGCCAACTGTCATGGTATTTCTTCTATCGTAATGCTGGCCCACTGCAAACAGCTCCTGAAGATAATGATATATTAATTACATTTATATTTATTTGTTTATTTTAATGTTCCTCAAAATAAAATGAGATGTTCAGAGAAAGGTATGAAAGATTATTAAAGGCAAAGGAAAATATGGTCAATGGAGAGAAATTAAATGTTCAGCCAAGACAAGAAAAGGCTGATAGATGAGTAGAATGGTAAACTGCTATTATGAAGTGTTTAAAGATGTGGATTTAATAGATCTTAAGTTGAAACTGATAAACTGATTATTAGGGAAGAGCAGTTACCTAGAAATCAACAATCGGGTGTATATGCAGCATTTCCAGAATGATTTTTTTTCCAGCATTCAACATGTTCCCTAGAATTGGGATTAAATCTGTAATGAGAACATAAAAACTCCAGAGCTTAACTCTTCTTCATTAATGGACAGAAATTCCATTCCCAGCTCAAGTCACTTTCATATCCCTTGCAACACTCAAGAGACCAAAATATCATAAATAAGTGCACATCTTGAATGAGGGAGAATTATCCATCTCCCATATTTAACAATATAATCACTCATTTCAGATTGGGAAGCAGAACATCTTCCTGAAAATCGGTAATCGAAGGTTAGGCAGATTTCCTACATCAAACAAGCAAACAAGACATCACCAACTCAAGGATTCCATTCCTGCTTTGGAGGGAAGCTATATGGACCCTGTCTATCATTTGGGAGCTACATTTTTTTTTTCCAATTTGCTAAGCAGCAGCAAGGAAATGGCGTGGGAAAAAATCTTTACCTGAGATTTTGGCTCACAGGTTTTAATGCTTGCTGACAGAACACATCAAACTGGCTTAGTATAAGACTTTTTTTCTAGGTAGAATGGGTAGATTAGTGTACTTAAATGTGGGATTTTGCAACATTCATAATAGAAGAACTTTCAGAGCCTTTATGATATGTACATTGTCTTATAGTAGTTTGTGTCAGATTCTTGTACTAGGGACACTCTCTCCAACATGGACCCTTTAGCTCAGGAGTGTCAAACTCAAGGCCCATGGGCAGGATCTGGGCCATGGGGTGCTTAGATCTGGCCTGTGGGGTCAGCCTGGAAACAGCAAAGGACCAGCCTGCAGTGCCTCTGCCAGAGAAAACAGAGCTCAGGGGGAGGTGTGTGGCCTCTCTGTTATGTCCTTATAAGGACATCTGCCCGGATTGGCTGCCAGCCACCGGGCGGGAAGATTTGAATCCCTGTCAGGGGGCGGTGCGTCTGCCGGAGCGATGATAAGGAGAGCCCCGGCAGCGCACAGCCAGTCTTGCTACTGTTTCTTGTACGCAATAAAGGTTACTAATGTAACGAGCTGGTCACGTCTTCCTTTTCCTGCGCCGATCTAACACTGGCGACGAAGGACTGAGAGAAGAACGAACCTCGCGGCAACAAGCCAACAAGACAAGACTCCGGCACCGGTAACTACAGTAGGCATTTCCAAAGGCATGGCATCCGCTGAAGTCACTTTGCCAGCCCTTGCTCCTTTCCGACCAGGGAAGGACAAGTGGAAATCCTACGTAGTGAAATTCCGGCAATACCTGAGAGGCAACAACATCAGGGATGCCGATGATGACCGGAAGAAGGGCATCTTCCTGGCCAACTGCGGCTCCGAGGTCCTCGACATGGCAATCGATCTCGTAGCACCACGAGACATCAAAGAAGTGCCATGGACAGACCTGCTGCAGATCCTGGAGGACCACTATGCCCCAACAGGAACACCGGTGGCAAACCGTTTCACCTTCCACCAACGGGACCAGAAGGAGGGTGAGACGATCAAGGAATTCGTGGCCGCCCTACGCCAGATCGCAGCCAGCTGTGAGTTCGACCACGTGGACAATGCCATCGCTGACCGCGTGGTCTTCGGCATGAGGGACAGAGGCCTGCAAAAGAAATTCCTGAGCAGGAAGAAGCTCATGCTCAAGGATGTGGTGGAGGAAACCACCGCATCCGAAATATCGGAGAAAGCAGCTGCCGCAGTAAGCAGAGCCAAGGGAATCCACAAGATTCGCTCCACAGAGCAATCTTCAACAGAGGATTCCACGGCTGGATCCGAGTCGGAGGGAGAGTCCACCGTCCACAAGGTATTCAGACCCCCAAGGCGGGAAACCGCCCAACGTAACTACAAAGGGGAGCGCTGCGCCAGCTGCAGAGGGGACCATGCCAGAGCAACCTGCAAGTGGAGAGATGCGACCTGCCGACGCTGCAACAGAAGGGGTCACATCGCCGAAGCTTGCAGAGCTGAGGAACCAGCCCCAGAGCCCTCCAGCCACCGTCCCCGCGAGAATCGGAAGTATTACCAGAGGTCATCCAAACGGTCCTCTGGTCCTTCCAGACGCAGAGATGACGAATTTCCCCGGAGCGGAGCGGTCCACCAGACGACCATCGCTCACACGACGTCAGACAGTGCCACCAAGTTCCATGTGACCATCCACGTGGAAGGAGCACCCTGCAAAATGGAGGTAGACTCCGGCTCGGTCTACTCCATCATGGACTGGCAGCAGTTGAAGCGCCTGCAACCCAGCATCACCAAGCGAGAGCTGAAGCCACTACACTCCAAGCTCGTCGACTTCGGGGGAAACCCCATCGGAGTGCTAGGAAGAGCCAACATCCGGGTCACCTACAAGCAGTTCGAAGGCAAGCTCCCCATCACCGTCGTAAGGGACAGCCGACCGAACCTACTAGGAGTGGAGTGGTTCAAGCCGCTGGGGCTCTCAATCGAGGGCATCAACCAAATTGGCAGGGACGAACTCGACTACCTCATCGAAGAGTTCAAGGAAGTCTTCGATGGTAAACTGGGGAAATTTGTGGGGAGGCCAATCTCCTTCAATCTGGACAAGGGAATCACCCCAATTAGGCTCAAGCCCCGCCGAGTTCCGTTTGCCCTGCGGCCCAAAGTAGATGAGCAGCTGGATAAGCTGATCGCCCAGGGCGTCCTGGAACCGATCGATCATGCTTCATGGGAGACCCCCATTGTGACCCCACTGAAGCATGATGGGTCTGTGCGCATCTGCGCCGACTACCGTTGTACCATCAACAAGGCGTTGGCACAGAGCGCATACCCAGTCCCAGTGGTGCAACACCTGCTGCATTCCCTGGGATCTGGATCAATTTTTGCGAAACTGGACCTGGCCCAGGCTTACCAGCAACTGCCAGTGGATGAAAAAACGGCGGAGGCTCAAACAATTGTCACGCACAGGGGGGCATTCAAATGCAACCGGCTCCAATTTGGAGTCAGCGCTGCCCCCGGCATCTTCCAATCCATGATGGAACGCCTCCTCCAAGGCGTTCCAGGGGTGGTGCCTTACTTCGACGATGTGCTCGTCTCCGGTGACTCAAGAGCTCAACTCCTTGAAAGGCTCAGGCTTGTCCTGCAGCGATTCAAGGCCAAGGGCTTGAGGGTCAGGCGGGACAAGTGCATCATAGGAGTACAGGAAGTCGAGTTCCTGGGCTACCTCATTGATAGCACAGGCATCCACCCCACCAAATCAAAAGTGGAAGCAATCCATGAAGCTCCAAGCCCAAAAAACAAAACGGAGCTTCAGGCTTTCCTTGGGTTGCTCAACTTCTACGCCATTTTCTTAAAACAGAAAGCCACAGTTGCTGAGCCACTCCACCGCCTGCTGGGGAAATCGGCTTCCTGGAAGTGGGGCCAGGAAGAGGAAGCAGCGTTCCGGGCTATCAAGGGACTACTGACGTCCAAAAGCGTCCTCATCCAATACAGCGAGACGCTCCCCATCAAGCTGACCTGCGACGCGTCGCCATACGGGGTGGGGGCAGTCCTCAGCCACGAGCTGCCCAACGGCACGGAGGCCCCCATCGCCTACTTCTCGAAAACCATGTCCGGCGCAGAGCGGAACTACAGTCAGCTGGACAAAGAAGCCCTGGCCATCGTGGCAGGAGTGAAGCGCTTCCACGAATACCTCTATGGAAGGCGCTTCACCATAGTCACCGATCACAAGCCACTCCTGGGACTCCTCGCAGGCGACCAACCCACCCCGACCTTCATGTCCCCGCGGATGACGAGATGGGCCATCTTCCTGGCCGGCTACTCCTATAGGCTCGTGCAACAGCCAGGCACAGCCATAGGAAACGCCGACGCACTCAGCAGATGCCCATCGAAGAACCCGGTGGAAGACCCAGCCCCCACGCTCCATCTATTCCACATAGATGACGACGCCAGCTGTCCAGTCTCCTCCGCAGATGTGGCCGCGCACACCCAGAGGGACCCCACCCTCCGCCAAGTAAGGTCCTGGATCCTCAGGGGGTGGCCAGCGAAACAGACGGAAGAGAGGTTCAGCCCGTTCACCAGGAAACAGACGGAGCTGTCCACCATAAAGGGCTGTCTGCTATGGGGAGACAGGGTGCTGATCCCAAGCACTCTGCAACGGCGGACGCTAGAGACACTGCACAACGGGCACCCAGGCATCGTCCGCATGAAGGCCCTGGCACGGAGTTACGTCTGGTGGCCCTCACTGGACAGAGACATTGAACAATGGGTCTCCAGATGTGACCCGTGCCAAGAAGTCCGCCCAGCACCGCCACAATCCGAAGTCACGAACTGGGAGACCCCCAGCAACCCATGGTCGAGGGTCCACATCGACTTCGCGGGCCCGATGCAAGGGCGGCACCTCCTCATCGTGGTAGATGCCTTCTCCAAGTGGCTCGAGGTGGTACCCATGGCATCTACCACAACAGAAGCAACGATCCGAGCCCTGCGCCGCCTGTTTGCCACCCACGGACTACCGGACGTGCTGGTCTCGGACAACGGCCCCCAGCTCACATCCCTGGCCATGGAGTCCTTCCTGGCAGGACTGGGCATCCGCCATGCCCTCTCCGCTCCGTACAGGCCGGCCGGAAACGGACAAGCGGAACGGATGGTCCGGCTCACAAAAGAAGCCCTCACCAAGATGGGCCCGGGAGACTGGCAAGAACGCATCGACAACTTCCTCCTCACCCAGCACATCACGCCGCATGCCACCACCCACAAGAGCCCGGCCGAACTCCTGATGGGCAGAAGGTTGAGGTCACCCTTGGACCGGCTGCACCCCCAATACAGCCCGGAAGTGACCGCAACCGCCAGCTGCCCGCTTCGCGCCTTCAGCAAAGGAAATTCAGTTTTCGCGCTGAATTTCAACGGCTCTCCTAAGTGGCTGAAGGGGAAGATTGCCAGCACAACCGGCCCCAAATCCTACACCGTCGAGTTGGAAGATGGACAGGTCGTGAGACGTCACATCGACCAACTCCGGAAAAGGTGGGGGGGAGCACACGAAAACCAGCCTGACGAGGTAGGCCTACAACACCCAGACGAGGTAGGCCTGCAACACCCCGGCGAGGTAGGCCTACAACACCCAGACGAGGTAGGCCTACCACACCCCTGCGAGGCAGAGCAACGCCATCCCGACGAGGTTGGCCCAGCACACTACCAGGCACTGTCACATCGGCAGTGCAGCGAGGTAGACCGGGGCCAACCACACGGGGGATGGCAACACCAACCCGACCAGGTGGACACCCGGCACAGCAGGGCCAGGGACCCCTGACCCAGCCCGCAGGTAGACCGGGACCTGCCCAGAAGGGGAGCACCGCACCCTACCAGTGAAGGCAACCCACGGCAGCCCTACCAGGGAGACCTCAACGCAAGGCGAGTAGACCGGGGACCGTCGCAGATGGGCACACCACAGCACATGGGCGAGGGTGGCACACGACTCCCCGGCGAGGGGGACCCCCGCCCAACGCAAGAAACAACCCGGCAACAACAACCCAACCCAGACGACCCCAACCACCAACTGGCGGTAGACCAGGGACTAGGGGGAAGGGAAAGCCGACAACAACCCGGCCAGGGAGGCCTGCGCCACCCCGGCAGGGGAGACCTCCACCAGCCCGAGGAGGAAGCCCCACAACGACACCCCGACCAGGTCGACCACCACCAACCCGATGGGGAAGGCCAGCGCCAGCCCGGCAAGGGAGACCTGCGCCACCCCTGCAAGGTCGGACACCGCTACCCGAACCAACACCACCCACAGCGAGCAGACCGGACCCAAGGGCACCGGCCCGAACCACCCTCCGGACCACAACGAACCGGGCCGCAGCAGAACCGCAGCCACCGGGAGACCCAGGAAGAGCAAGTGACAGCCGGGGTCTTACCGAGACTCAGACGCTCTTCCTGGGTCGAGACCGAACAGCACCGCCGAGGCGAAAGATCCACAGGCCAGGAGGAAGACCACCAGAACCAGCCATCCAAGGTCTGCGGTCCGGCCGGAGGCGCTGAGGTGACCCCGCACACTCACCAGCCGAACCGAGCCCGGTTCCGGGGAAGGAGCCAGGAGCCACAGGAACCCCGTCCGTCCAGGGCGGGGACGCGGAAGAAATGAGACTGCGCAGGTCAAGTAGGGTGCCTAGGCGTCCTACGTACCTGCGGGACTACGTCACGTTCATTGACGAACGCTGAACTGTTTTTTTCTTTGGACTAGGGGGGAGGAGTGTTATGTCCTTATAAGGACATCCGCCCGGATTGGCTGCCAGCCACCGGGCGGGAAGATTTGAATCCCTGTCAGGGGGCGGTGCGTCTGCCGGAGCGATGATAAGGAGAGCCCCGGCAGCGCACAGCCAGTCTTGCTACTGTTTCTTGTACGCAATAAAGGTTACTAATGTAACGAGCTGGTCACGTCTTCCTTTTCCTGCGCCGATCTAACACTCTCCAACTCCATTTTCACTGGCAGAGGACTGCAGAAGGCTGTCATGGTTGAAAATGGGGTGGGGGTCACACACAGCCCCCAAGCCCCTTTTTCACTGGCAGAGGGCTATCAAAACAAACTGAAAACAAAACAAAAGGAGAAATGTTTCCCCTTTTGCATTTGAGCATGCAAGAAGGGACAGGAAAGGAGAAAGGGAAAGAGGAAAGAAAAAGAAAAAGAAGGGAAGATGGGAAGAGAGCAAGGAAGGAAAATATGAGAACGGAAGGAAGAAGAAAGGAGAAGGAAGAGAGAAAGAAAAAGAAGGAAGGAAGGAAGGAAGATAGGGAGGGAGGGAGGGAGGGAGGGAGGAAGGAAGGAAGGAAGGAAGGAAGGAAGGAAGGAAGGAAGGAAGGAAGGAGATAAGAGTGAGGGAGGGTCTTAGGAGAGTTCTGCCTTAGCACTTGTCCACCATAAGTGCCCCCGACACAAGTCATCTCAAGCTGGACACACCCACCATGGTCACACCCTCCCAGCCATGCCCCCCAGCCCTCCGAGGTCAAACACAACCCTGATGCAGCCCTCAGTGAAATTGAGTTTGATACCCCTGCTTTAGCTGCTTTGTTATATTTCAGGTAACATTAAACACTAGCTATCATCCCAAACAACTTTTAAGAAAGCTTCATAGAACTCAGATGTATAGATTTTTCCTTTTATTGTTGAAGGTATCAAAGTGTATCTTACAAAAAATCAATTGTTAGTATTAAAATAGCAATTTTGACTGAAGACTAATAAATAAACATAGCTGACTAGGGAATTGAACATGGTCTGGTCCTGTGAGCCACTATCTTAAATAAATGATTTATAGATTCTAAAAAGAGGGTGCATATAAATAAGCAGGAGGCAGAGAGATAGAGAGACAGATGAGATGATATTATGGAAAGGGCAGCCTTGTCCATTTGCTCTGTTTTGTCCACTACAGTTAATGTGGGCTTTCCACCACAAAGTACAACTTTCTCCAGGGATCAAGCGTTGAACTGCCATCCTGCACTTTAATTGTAAATTTCCTGCCTTTGCCAATTTTCTTTTCATAAGAATTCTTCAGCCATGAAAAGTAAAGAAATTCTTTCATGGTTGATGCTATTTTATTCTGAAAGCATCCTGTTGACCCAATCAACATGGCAGTCATTTTAACACTGTTCCTAATGAATTATTATAATTGGAAATGGGTCCCACACACCGTATCTGTTAAAATGAGTTGCTCTCTCACTTTTGCTGTTGTTAAGCCCCATACCTGGTTTGAGGGACCAGTGTTTCAGAGCTAGTCAGCACCTGCTTGGAACACTTGATACACTCCTGATTTCTTTCAAGTGCAGCCAAAGGATCAAGACTTAATTAGCAGAGAAATATCTCTTACATAGATCAACCCATTGCAAATTCCCTGAGGGATACAGATTTGTCTCTATTTGGAAGCTCCACCCCAGCGTCCCATTCTCACTAGGCAGCCTGTGTACATTTTTGTCATCTGGCAGACGTATTTATACACTGTATGATACCTCTGGAGCATTTCTTGTGGCAAAGGAAACTTTATGTTTTCAGGTAAAGATAAGGCAAGTTGCAGCAGCTTCAGCGCATACTTATGTTCCTTGAGTGCCAAATCAAACAAGACGGGGCAACTTGTCTCCTCTAATGCTCTTCAGAAAGATCCATTCCTTGACTCATTTGTTGGCTTGATTAATATAAAAATATTTTAATTTTTTTAATCCTAAGAGTAACCATCCTTCAGCGCAATACTTCATTGACAAGATTGGCCTAAGGCAGCAGATTAAATTGTAATGCAGTGGAGGAGAAAATGCATATATTTTTTTCTTTCCCCCAAAATAAATTTGGATGGGAAATTATTATAATATGGTTTATATACAGTTTGATGGCCCATGTCAACGAAGTCCAAGGGATTTTTTCAAACAAATAATTCATTGCCAAGTTTACAGTAAATTATGATATTTATCCTCCTCTTGATTTGCACAACACTGATTTTAAAACTGCTTTATTGTCCCTTTTTATCTGCTTTTTTTTTTATTGTAAAAGTTTTACAATTACATTTTCACCCCATTTTCACCCCCCTAACCCACCCCAATCTTCCCAACCCACCCTCCCAAACCCCCCCTAACCCTCCCCTCCCCCCCCGGACTTCCATAGAATATCATTATCCCCTATATAAAAACCTTGGACCCCCCCAACCCCCATATCATTTTTCATCTTCACATAGTTCAACTATTTCTATCTTAATATAATATAATACTATCAGTGAAAAGCTATTTGATACTTCCTAGTTTGATATTTGTTCTGCACATAATCTATCCACTTTTTCCATCCACATTCATAAGTCTCTTGTGAGCGATCTTTTAAGTATGCTGAAATCTTCGCCATCTCCGCGAAACTGGCCATCTTCAAAATCCATTCTTCTACGGTGGGCAGAGCTTCATTTTTCCAATATTTACCTATCAACAATCTCGCTGCTGTAATCATATACAAAATCAACTTTGTTTCATCCACTGTAAAACTCTTAACTATACCCTTTTTTATCTGCTTTTAATGACAAACTGAGCCATTCAAATAATCCAAACTTATCCCACTGCAGTCAAAACATGATGGTTAATGTTCCCATGGGAAACAACTGTCAGGAACAATTTGTATTACCCTGTGATACTAACATTGTGTCAATTTTTTGGTCAGTTCCACACCTTAACATGTGCTGAAAACTGAGTTGACTCCATGGTCGTAAATTCCTTCCATGCAAGAGTTCTTCAATCCAGTAAGCTCTTACTTTTCTGCTACCAGGAAAAAAGAAAATTAAAATTTAGTTCTGCCTTATAACTTTAATATAGTGCTGTATTTTCATGCCATATCTTTCCCTGATCATCAAGATCCATACTTTCAGGATAGCAATAGCAGTTGGACTTTTATATTGCTTCTTAGTGCTTTACAGCAGTTTACAGTCAGCATATTGGCCCCAACAATCTGAGTCCTCATTTTACCTATCTTAGAAGGATGGAAAACTGAGTCAACCTTGAGGCTTGTCAGGATCAAACTCCTGGCAGTGAGCAGAGCCAGCTGCAATACTGCATTCTAACAACTGCACCACCACAGCTCTTGTGATAATTAACTTGTATCCTATAATTTGTTATAAAAGACTACAAGGGCTCAGTTCTGAGTCCTTATAGTCACATTGGCTCACGAATGGTTGATGTTGAATGTCGATCCCAGTATCCTTGACTGTCTTCTGAGGATCATTTGATGGTCTTCTGAAGCAGCTGAGATGAGCAGCAGCTATGACAGAAGCATCCACTTCTGGAGGTGGTTCGCCCCAGTTATTAAAATGAGAAGACACTGGAATTCCCCAGCATCTATTGATTTGCTTGAGGTGGGGAGGAGAAGCTGATTGGTGACTCTTCTCCCCATCTGCCTAAGCCATATAGTGAAATGGAGCAAGCTGCCTTGAGAGATGGATTTAGATTTTTGTTTCATGGAAGAGTGGTAAAGACCTGAATGTAATCCATCAACAACACCTTTGCTCTTAGAGATTAGTAGTACATGGGCTGGACACACATTACGACCTCTCTTTTCCCTTACAACTTCAGGTTCTGCCACTTGGACGAAGGTTAGATTTGACAGAATGAGGATAAGTAGTATCACCTGGGCATTTCATATAAAAAGGATCAGATGAAAGATATTTTGCCCACAACAACATTGTACAATGTCTAATTACATTTACCAGAACAAGAAGCTTAAGGAGTATAGTAGTCTTCCCATTGTACAGATAAGGAGTAGTGGAACAAGGACCTTCCCAGGCCATGATCTAAAGGGCAGTTTTGCTCAGTTGGTGTAGGGCATGCAAATATTTTTTTCCTCAGAAATATTACTTTTTTTCCCCCAGTCCTCAGAACTTCAGAATATTATTTTGAAGGAGTGAATTATTCTATGTAGCAAAGCCATATTCGTTAGAATATGAAGAGTTGAGTGTGCCTAGAATCTGATCCAAGACAGTGTTTAACATTTGTATATAGACATATTTATAAACAACTGAAAATTAAAGAATATTTCTACAAGTGTTGCCAATTAAATAGCACTTGCCTAAATTAATATCTTGCTTAATTATGCATGCAAACATACGTGCACTTCTCCAAACACACATGCACACACGCCTCAGAATTTATCAGCTTTTCTTTAATTTTTTCAGAAGAGCTGTATTAAAAATAAATGAGAATAATTTTGCACGGTGATATATATATACACATTATTTGCCATGAATATAGTAGTTTGTTCTCCAAATGTACTTATGCTAAGTTTCTTTTGGCAGAGCTATGAAGTGCACAACCATCTTACATGCAATTATGAAAAGTGTTTGCCTCAAAATAAGAGCTGCATTAGCATCAAAATTTCCATTTTTTTCCTGATGGCTACGCTTGCTAATAAATTACTACTGCTCATAATGATTAAAACATCCCCACCAAGTCATCACTCCTCCACTTGACGAGAGGAGAATGCTCTGAGCCCATTAAGTCTCATAACTGGGTTTGTGTTCCTACACGGGGAGAGGGATTGTACGGGGTGTGTGTTTTCATATCCACACATACCGCCTGTCCATATATATTTATATACGTTCTTATACGCTTGCACACACATCTATGCGTGAAGATAAGTACAGCCAAGCAGCAGACTGTTTATTTTTCAGGCGACTTTGTCAGCTGCTCCTATGTGCCCATCTTATAAATATTTCATGCCCAATATTTAATATTATTCGTTTCCCAAATCGGATCAGCTTTGAAATGCTCCTCAAAGTGAATTCTCTCCTAACAATGGTTTGATGCAAAAGCCTTTTTTCCTCTCTTAAGAAGAAGAGGTTGCACATGGTCTGCTGCCATAGCAGCATGAATAGTTCCTTTTTAATGGAAAATCAAAGATACTTTACATTAATTCAGAGAGAAGTGGTGAGAAGGGAGGAAGGCAAAGCTGGACACATACACACCTTGTGCTTCAAAACATGGGAAAACAACACATCTTCCTTTCTCTGATTCTGTGATTATTACCCTGCCTGTTTTTGAGCTCTAATGGGAAGTGACAAGTTTATGTAAATGATCCACCCAAGGATTTTGCTCTTATAAAACAGAGCAGTTACTCTGGGCTTTCTAATTATTTCATGCCTTGTGGTTCTGTGATAAGGCAGAGATGACGATACTTGGAAAGTCTATTGTGATTGACGTGCCACTGTCCCTGTGGAACTCATTAAGGTTTGTGTTTTATAAAGGGGGAAGAAAACCCTACCAGGCAAAAATAAAGTAAAATAAAAATAAATCAACCATTTTTTAAAAATCCCACTGGTAGTGGCTCTTTTTTTCTCTATTTATTTGTTTGGAATTCTGTGTCCATGGAAGAATCTTAAAATATAAAAAGGAGTTCTGCTTGCTTACTCTGGAGAAGCTCTGGTTTTCAGCCTTCATATGTGGATACTTTTTCCTAAGCTGATTATTCCAAATGATTGTCTATATGCAAGGCCATTGAATGCATTGTAAAATATTCATTAGATAGTGTTATGAAGAATTAAAGGCTAGACCAGTAGTCACTTCTTTTAATGCGTAGAATTACACTCATCTCCCTTCTTTTTTCTTTGATGGAACTGATAATAATATCAAGGTATGTATCTAGGTACCATATATTTTCTTTTTTAACATTCTTGATCTCATTAGAGAACTGTTTAAATGATATCATTCCAGATCGTGGTATCAGCCTTGGAAAATATTATATATAAATTCCTGATTCATCCATCTGAATAGTCTATCTATTAATCCACCTATCTGAGCATGTCAAAGTCAGTTGTTCTGTTATAGAAAAACCAAATGTTGGTGGAAATCCACATATGTCTTAGACAATTTTTACCTACTGTGTGGCGTTACGATACTTTTAAGACCTTGCCCATATTTACTTGAACTGATTTCTCAGAATGGTTCCACTTTTCCCTTCTTCTCTTTTTCCTATTAATATATACATATTCAAATATATGTAGTTTCAAACCTAATTAAAAAATTTCAGGTTGCATATCCACTTACAGTTACAGATGGAGCCAGAAGTAAAGAGACAGAAGTGATATAATTGTAGAGAATGTGAACTTTCAGCATATCTTGTTTCTGTGGTTGCTGAAGTACAAGAGATAAAAGTATGTGACACAGGTTTGTACAATTCTTACTCTGACATAATTTTTCACCTACTGATCAGTGTTGAAATTAATCATACTGGTTGCATTATTGTAGGTATCTAACCCTTTGCATTATTGAAGTAGAAGTTGATTGAGGATGATGGGTGCATTGTTCAGAACCTGAACACATCTGGAAAACATCAGGTTAGTTAAGACTGCTAGTTTGCTAGTTGAGATTCTTTTGCTAATTGTGATTCTTTTGCTAGTTGAAATTCTTCTACCAGAAGGTGCCAGCTGTTTTTGCATATATGTGTTGTTACTGAACAAAGGACCGTTTGTCAGGAACTGATCGATAATGTGACATTTGTGTTAAAACTCCCATTCTTTTCTTATTAGCATTAATCTTTTTTAAAAAAGTCAGTACAGGTATTCAAGGACCACAATTGAGCCCAAAATTTCTGTTGTTGAGACATTTGTTAAGTGAGTTTTGCCTCATTTTATGACCTTTCTTGCCATAGTTGTTTAGTGAATCACTGCAGTTGATAAGCTAGTAACCTGGCTGTTAAGTGAATCTGGCTTCCTTACTGACTTTGCTTATCAAAAGGTCGCAAAAGGGAATCATATGACTTTAAGACATAGCAATGGTCATAAGTATGAACCAATTGGCAAGCATCTGAATTTTGATCACATGATCATGGAGATGCTACAAAGGTTGTGAAAAATAGTCATGTGACTTTTAAAATGCCATTGTAGCTTTGAACAGTCAATACATGAACTGTTGTAAATTGAGGACTACCTGTATATTAATCATCCATAATCTAATGTGTTTGATTCAAGCAGATTAAGCAATTCTTCTAAGAACCCAGGAAGAAACAACTATTTGGCTAAGTTTACATGACATACCAATAAGCAATTAGAGTGTTGTGTGAACTCAGCTTCTGTAATTTATTTTATAGTTCAGTGAATTGTGCAGATCCAGGCAATTGAGTTGATTGAATATTAGGTTAATTAACCCTGGAAAAATAAGTTATAAATATACTCATGTGTTCATAGCTTTCTTCTGGCGGTTCTATTGAAGAGAATATCATTAGATGCAGCTTTTCTTGATGTACTTACAGTGACATGGTTTATTTTTTCAGCAGTTGCTAAAGATATAGTACCTTATGTTTAAAAATATCTGGCTGTCCCAACCCTCAGATTTCTCTGACTTAATATATCCTGTTTCCCCCAAAATAAGACATCCCCTGATAATAAGCCCAATCGGGCTTTTGAGGCAATAAGGCCAAGCGCTTATTTCAGGGTTCAAAAAATATAAGACAGGGTCTTATTTTCACGGAAACAAGGTATTATGGTCTGTTTTTAGTTAAAATTTAACAATCAAATTAAAATACTTATCTATTTCATCCATTATGCTAATCTATAATCTATAGTTTGTTTGGGCAGGTTTAGCATGTTTGTGAATGGATAAAATTGTGACATGTTCAACAAACCTTTGTTAAACTAACCAGGGTTTATGTGTATATTCATTTAGGGTTAGTGACTGACAGATTTATTAACAGGTTTTATAAAGCTGCCTAGCGTGCCTCTTAAAAGAAGGGTTCAACAGGGTCACCAGTTCAAACAATCCCAACAATTAGGCAAATTGAAGGTGGAATTAATTGTTTTCTGGAGGAGTGTGTAGAGTAAGTAAAACAAAGTGAAGATCTTCCAAAACTGGTGTCCCAGTAAGTAGTGTTTAGCACTCTGGAAATCAGGTGTTTTACCTATTTTGTCTAGTGGAGTTTAATCCAATTTCTGCCACAAATATTATAAAATGTTTCTTAAAGTTCCCCATGCTTTTATTGACAAATGTGAGACATCTTCTTTCTAGGCCTACTTTCAGAACTACAGCTGACCCATTTTGCTAGCACAATTTAATCTTTTCTGAGGGCTTCTTATCCCTGGACAAACCACCTGCTAGCAACTTTTGCTTGTTCTACTTCGAAATGTACAATTATGGTAAATTATTTCCAAATTTGATATGGGCATTACTAATTTTCCTAACATTAGTTGGTTGCTTTTCTTTTCATCTTTTATGCCACAACTATACCTTCCTCAGATGTCTTCTTTACTTAAAACACTAAACATTTAGATACAGCAAGTCTGAAAGAATTTCAGCATAACCACGACAGAACAAACAAACTGCACTTGTTCCTTTTAATTATGAGACACCGACATATGGTAACAAGGAAAAAAAAGCTTCTGCCCAAAAGTACCAGGAAGATCCCCCTCCCTCTTTCCTTCCTTCCTTCCTTCCTTCCTTCCTTCCTTCCTTCCTTCCTTCCAAAAAAAGCCAAGATGGCAGCTGTGATTGTGTGGTCACAGCCACAATATTGGCATATTTTTTTTACCTTTTCCTCTCCCCAGAGATCTCACTGCTTGCTTGCTTGCTTGCTTGTTTCCTTCCTTCCTTCCTTCCTTCCTTCCTTCCTTCCTTCCTTCCTTCCTTCCTTCCTTCCTTCCCTCAAACACACATACACACACTATAAACCATGAATAGAAATAATGCTGAGGGAAATAGAAGTGCTGCAGGGATCTAGACAGCTTTCTATTTTTCATATGTTAAGATCATTGATTCTCCTGCATCAAAAAGATTTGCCTGAGGAAACAGAGTACAGCTAAATGCCTGAAGATCAAAGCGTTGGCTTTGGCTGAATCTGTCAATCAATGTGAACTTCAGCTTCTCTTCACCCTGCAATTTGGAGGTATGGGACATGAAATCCTCCTCACTTTACCACTGAGCTGCTCTCAGAGACTCTCAGCATAAACATAGAGATTGGGATGTGTAAAGAACTTGGAATTCAAAACATTCTGAATTTGAAATAGGTTTCCTAACTACATAAATGTACTGACATGGTTTCCAACAGTTTCAGAAACTCAAAAACAGAATCAGTTCAAGTTTGAGACACTTCTAAGAATGCTTGGGAAAGTATCAGAATAAAAACTGAAAAGGTCAGAATAGCTGTTTTGAACTAAAAATGGGGGCATTTTGAACTCAAAGTGTTTTGAACTAAAAACACTTTGAATTTGAATGGCACAGATACATATATCAGAGGAATAAATTAGTTCTTTCTCACCCAATTAGTTGAAAAAGGTCTATATCAGGTCAGATTTCAAAGAAACAAGTATCCGATTTCAAATCAAACCAGTATTTGGCCTCGCCTTTTCACTTTTTGAACAGGAAATGGTTCAAGGATCGGACAGATATCTTTCCAATTATTTCAGTTTTTTAGTTTTCCCGTCTTCTCCTCTCTTCCTCCACGTGCAGTAACCCATAATACTGTAGAGTCCACCAGCAGCCCTGAAATGGTCTGAACAGGTAGGGTCAATGTCAAAGGGATAAGGAGATGACTCTGTAATATACTCTCTGAGTTTTTGCAAACTGCAGTAATCATGATCATTGATGAAATATATTCATAATTCATAATCATAAGAACCCTGGTGGCACAGTTAGAATGCAGTATTGCAGGCTAACTCTGCCCACAGTCTGGACTTTGATCCTGGCGAGACTCAAGGTTGACTCTGCCTTCCATCTTTCCAAGGTCAATAAAATGTGGAACCAGATTGTTGGGGACAATATGCTGATTTTGTAAACTGCTCATCAGAGAGTGCTGGAAAGCACTATGGAGCAGTATAGAAGCCTAAGTGCTTTTGCTATTGATGTAATCAGTATTAAAAAAAATGTGATCTGGAATGTGAGATTGGAAATCCATGAATATTCTGAGCAAAATTTAGGCTATAAAAGATGCAAATTATCCTTTTTTAGCAGAAATCTTTAGTATCCCAACCGATGACTGTCCTAATATTGCAATTTTCCCATAATCCATAAGATCCCATCATCATAAGGCATTTCAATATCTTGAAATATATGTTAAGATGGTAATCAAAATGTGTGTGATTTGTTTTTTATTAAAAGTAAATGCACCTATGTTTCCTATTAAAACTCATATTTCAGAACACAGATTCTTCCTTTTCACTATATGGAGTACAAAAAGAAAAATGGTGTGCAAAATATGTGGTTCCACTTTTTCCAGCATTAATCTGGCCATTTGCACTTTCAGTGAGAATTCTGAATTTATTCTATTATCCTACAGTCACACCCCACTTCTTCTCAGCTATCCATGATATTCTCAAGAATGTTATCCAACACTAAAGCTCAAAACTATCAATATTTTTATCATGCTTATTAAAAGTCTAACTTTTACATATAGAGCTTTGCATGAGTTATAGACATGTCATGGCATCTGAGTATCTCCTCCGAGGACTTCCGTGTACCTTACCAATCTTAGTGCTTGATTTTTTTGTCTTCCATTAGGTACTATCCCTGGGTATAAACATCATTTTGGTTCTTAGAAGAATGTATTAGCAATGAAAAATCATTGGATTGGCAGAAACCTCTGTTTTCCAGATCATACATTACAATTTTTCTTCATCCTTTCCAACTTTGGCATTTGAGTCTACAACAATAAGTAGCATATGTTGCTTGCATGCTTTGATTATTTCAGATTGAAGTTGACAATACAACTTGTCAACTGCCTCTTCTGCATCAGTGTTTGAGTCATAAACTTGAATAATCATTATATTAATGGATTGTCCATGAAACTGATATTATTAGTCATTGACTGCAATGTACCCAGTAATTATTGCCAAGTATGAAAGTAATGGGGGGTCCCTTTATTTTTCTTGGCTGAGTAGTAAACAGCAAATCCAAACCCACTCTATTTCAATTCGTGCTTCTTGCATTTTTTTACAATGGATGATTGTCATGTTTTTTCAATGTTTTTTACATTGTAAGCCACCCAGAATTGCTGGATATGAGGTGGGCAGCAAATAAATTTCATAAATAAATAAATTCCATGTTTTATTATTATTCTGCCTTTGGATTTTTTTTTATGTACCTAACATCAGGAATTAAGTAATGCTCTGTCATTACTAAAATTATTGTCTATTTCTAACATAGCTGCTGTCTCATACAAGTGCCTGTTTGCTCTAGATGTACACCACTGATGATCTTCACATCTTGTGACGCAACAGGGAGTAAAACTCTGTGTCTGAACCCGTGCATGTTTTATTCTTCCTTCCAGGAACATCCCTCCCACCATGATGAGCATCATAGCATGATTTGGAAAGATTCACTGGCATTATAAATTAGTATTGTGCTATGGTATGCTATAAACTAGGGGTGTCAAACTCAAGGCCTGGGAGCCGGATCCAGCCTGCGGGATGCTTAGATGTGGCCTGCGGGGCTGCCCAGAAAACAGTGAAGGACCGGCCTGCGGTGCCTCTGCCAGCGAAAATGGAGCTCGGCAGGGGGTTGCAGGAGGCCATCGCAGCCAAAAACAGAGCTCGCGATTGCCACCGGCAGCACTCCCAAGCTCTGTTTTTGTTGGCAGAAGGTTGCCAACAACCTTGAGCCCTCTGGCAGAGTGCTCAAGCCACTACTGGCGCCCCGAGGTGATGTTGACCTGGCCACTCCCATCCTGGCCACTCCCACCCTGGCCACTCCCACCCCAGTCCCCAAGGTCAAACACAACCCTGATGTGGCCCTCAATGAAATTGAGTTTGACACCCCTGCTATAAACCATTACTATAAATTATTCAAAGATGATAACAAGAAGTATCTAATTAAAGAAATATATGATTAATTTATAAATACCCTGACAAATCAAGGCCTAAACACCAGATTAGTTAATACATGCAAAATGAATAAATAATGTATCAATGATTAATAATAAAATATATGTCATATTTTACACACATATAGAAAGAGAGACAGAGAGACAAATATCTCATTAAAGTCGGCAATTTCTGAATTATTTGGATGAACCATTGAAGAAGGTCAAATCCGTATGAACCAGGGGTGAAATGCTCCCAGTTTGGACCGGCGGTGGGCAGTTCGGAGAACTGGTAGCAAAAATCCCTGCCCCCGCCCCCCCATGCCCAGCTGAGCCGCGTAATCATCAGAGCCTTTTTTTCCTTTTAAATGGCTCTGACCAGCCAAGCTCTGATGATCCAAGCTCTGAGGATCCCAGCTGAATTGCCTGCTAATCAGGCAACTCAGCTTGGATCACCAGAGCCATTTAAAAGAAAAAAAAGTTTCTTTTTTCTCCCCCCCCCCCCCCCGCCCCTTCCAGCCTCCAGCTTGCTTACCTTAGATGCTGGTCGCAATGCCTGCCTTGCTTCGCTTGCTGTAATACTTGCGATCCATTGCATCAGCAAGCAACTGAATCTCCCTGCCTGCAATCAAGCTCATCGGTGAGCAGCTCTATCTGCAACTTTAAGACTTGTGGACTTCAACTCCCAGCAAAGCTGGCTGAGGAATTCTGGGAGTTGAAGTCCACAAGTCTTAAAGTTGCCAAGGTTGGAGACCCCTGTTCTATTGGGTAAGGTTTTTTCCCCTTTGGGAGCTTTAAAAGAATAGTTAATTGGAGGTTGTTTTAGTTGTTCTTTTTTTAGACCTAGCCATTTAAAGTTTAGGAAGTTTTAAATTTAGCTGCTTTTATATAAAAATAAAAATAAAATAAAATAAAATAATATTTGTGCAGCTTTCTGAGATTTAGTGTGTTTCTGTAGTGTTTCACTCTAACTGCACAAACACACAAAATCTCAAAAAAATGTATGTGGAATTTTGTGTGTGTAAAGTGTGAAAGTTGGTTTTTTGGGCTTTTTGTGGCTGTGTGAGGTTCCTGCTTGTTGCAGGGGCCATTTTGGGTCTAGCACAGCTGCTTTTATATTGTGGGTGAGCCAGTTGTGTTGTGTGTGTGTAAAGTGTGAAAGTTGTTTTTTTGGGCTTTTTGTGGCTGTGTGAGGTTCCTGCTTGTTGAGGGGCCATTTTGGGTCTAGCACAGCTGCTTTTATATTATGGGTGAGCCAGTTGTGTTGTGTTGTGTTGTGTGTGTGTAAAGTGTGAAAGTTGTTTTTTTGGGCTTTTTGTGGCTGTGTGAGGTTCCTGCTTGTTGCGGGGCCATTTTGGGTCTAGCACAGCTGCTTTTACATTGTGGGTGAGCCAGATGTGTTGTGTTGTGTTTTGTAGGTTAAAAAAGGGCAAAGAAGTGACATTGACTTGGCCACGCCCACCCAGTCACCTTACCACCAAGCCACACCCACTAATTAAGCCACGCCCACAGAACCGGTAGCAAAAAAAAATTAGATTTCACCCATGGTATGAACCAACTGAAATTAATTGAAAATTGGTCTTAATGTATATGATACTAAGAGAAGAGATGGCAGTGTTCATGTTACAATGCTTTCTCACCTGGATTATTCCAAAGACAGGAAAAGAAAGAACCCACATATTTATAATGTTGTAGGTTAGCCTTGAACAGGATCAGAAAGTGCTGATGGCACACATCCTTAATTTGGAGAATGAGTTCAATAACTCTTACACTCATCAACCATAATATTTATGACTTGAATATCTGAATGCCAGCTGATCTTCCAGAGAGCGTTGGAGGTAGGCCAAAAGGCAGAGTAAATGGCATACTTCAAGTAAGATGATAACTGTTTCTCTTTTATCAGGTTAGATTGTTAGAAGTGTATTAGATTCTGCTACTGTTGTTGGTGCCATAATCTAGGAAGGAAATCTAGGAAAAAGTTTGGCTTATGGAAAAGATCACTACAATCTTTTTTTTTCTTTTGTGCTATCTATGCAGACCACATTAGCTTTTTTTTTTAATCTCCTCAGATTAGTTTGTGTGGTGCCTGACTGTCTTAGAATAAAGTCTGGGAATTTCCTGCAAAGTGTATAATATGCTTGAGGTTTCTAGCTTTCAACATTTAATTGCCAGAAAAGTAGGGTGTATTTTGTTGGCTTCTTTCCATGGTGATGTAATTCAGGGACTATGAAAAAGACAGCGATGGAAAACACCTTTGAGGAACTCTGTAGTAGACATCTGAAAATTGGGTAATAAATTAAATAGGGACCATACTGGAATGTTCTATCTTAATAAAGCAACGATAACAATGGCCTCCATTTCACAGCTATGTCAGGTATTGGGCTATTTAATCATATTTAACAACCACATATATTTTGTTTGTTTGTTTGTTTTCAGAATGACTATAAACAAGTCATTTATCCACTTCTATACTCAGCCCCTTTCTTAAAAGAGCAGGAATAAAGCCATTCACAGAATAATTACCTCAAATTTTGCTACTAATAAGTAATGGAATCAACAATTCCAAAATGGGTAATCTCCTGAAGAAAATATTAAAAATATAATTTAAAGGATAACATGTTCCATGATGAGTGGTCCTGCTAATTAAAATCTTGAAAAATGTTCTTCAGGCAAAAAAGAAGTATCCCATTTTAGGCTATTGTAAGGGGGACATTTTCACTAGAGGCATTAATATATGGGGCCAGTAGGAAGTTGCAGATTTTGTATCTCATCAGGTTTTTCAATATGGTCTATTTTTCAATTAAAAATCCATTTTTTAAGAACCAAACCAAGAACGCTTTACATATAAGATATATATTGTGTCACTGAATTTGACAGATTCTTCAGGTGAGATTTTGGGTATCTTGTAGCAAATGGATTGCTTTTTCTTCTCTGTACTTTGAATTCCAAAATATCAGGCACAACATGACATGGAATTGGACCTGTCAACATTCATGTAGAATCAAGATCACGTGAAAAGTTAATACCACTTTATAATGCCGTGGTAAGGCCACACTTAGAATACTGCATTCAGTTTTGGTTGCCATGATGTAAAAAAGATGTGGAGACTCTAGAAAGAGTGCAGAAAAGAGCAACAAAGATGATTAGGGGACTGGAGGCTAAAACATATGATGAACTGTTGCAGGAACTGGGTATGTCTAGTTTAATGAAAAGAAGGACTAGGAGAGACATGATAGCAGTGTTCCAATATCTCAGGGGCTGCCACAAAGAAGAGGGAGTCAAGCTATTCTCCAAAGCACCTGAGGGCAGGACAAGAAGCAATGGATGGAAACTAATCAAGGAGAGAAACAACTTAGAACTAAGGAGAAATTTTCCAACAGTGAGAACAATTAATCAGTGGAACAACTTCCCTCCAGAAGTTGCAAATGCTCCAATACTGGAAGTTTTTAAGATGATGTTGGATAACCATTTGTCTGAAGTGGTGTAGGGATTCCTGCCTAGGCAGGGGGTTGGACTAGAAGAATTCCAAGGTCCCTTCCAACTCTGTCATTCTATTCTATCCATGTGTTTACTATTATAAATGTTACAGAACAAACATATATACAAAGAATCACCAAGGGATGTATAAAGAATTAGGGTGATGCTTGTTATTTGTGCAGTCAAATTCCTGTTCCTTTCTCTACAAAAAAATATAAAGGAATGGGGATGATTGCAACAACCATCTTTACTGTTTTGTCAGACACCCAGTTAAAATACCTCACAGTAAATCCAGTACCTAATTCCTAACAGTAAAAACAGAAAGAGCTCAAAAATGCAATAAGCCAAACAAGGCTAGGAAAGCTACAGGGAAAACCTACTTGGTTCCCAAATATGAAACACAATAGAGAAATAAATTCCAGACAGAATTAGTATACTGAGTTCCTTCAACATACTAATTCAAAATATGGTTTATTTGTTGGTGACTGTTATATAAACCCTGCTAGTGCAATTTGTAAAGTAGGCTTCAGGCTTTTAGTCTATTGTGTGTGTTAAGGATATTGTTGTTGTGTTACCAACCAGTAGAGTGTAGAGCACAGAGAAACGTTGCTGAGAGCAATGAATAAGAGATGTGCAAACTGGTTTATCAAAAGTTTACTTTATGGTGAAAAACAATCTCATAGTCTTTAAATCAATTCAAGTCTTTGCCAGTTAAATCAGTCCAGTGATACAAAAACTCTTCTTACCACACAAACAGTAGTTGCTAAGAATAACACTCACTCTGGTTCACAAACCACAATGGTAGCAGATCCATCCAACGATGACAGCACAATGATAGCAACTCCACACACATAGTTGCTTATCATCAACTGAATACTTTACAGTACCTTTCTTAAATATGTTTACAACTAGTGATTATCTAATTACAGCATGACTCAGCATTACAATGAATCAGCAGTAAAACTTTAAAGTCACACAATACATATTCATATTAAAGTTACAGAACACATATATTGCCTGGACAACTTGATAGGCTCAAACCATATCCTAACAGTGTGAATCTTGCCAATTGTGGCTAAATAAAAAAAAAATGATTAAGCAAATCTTGGCATGGAGGGATTTTCAATTTTTTTAAAAAAGACACTGTTTCTGAAATTGCATAAAGATGAAACTGCCTGCTAAATGATTTAGCATAAAGGAAGAATTAGTATACATCATCAATTGAACCTATCCCATGCAGTGCAGTTAACTCTGCAGTTTTATGACATGATAGAATTTTTTTACAATTTAGAAGACTACTTATTAAAGAAGAAGCTCTGTTTTATGTACTCTTATTATATAATAATCCATTCATTAGCAGATTTGTAAATGGTTAATTAACAAAAACTGCTAGGAAATGAAGTTCCCACATCTTTTCTTTTACAAAGTCTCTGAGCTAATTCAAATAAGTTTAACTTCAAATATTAGTATCATAATCTTTGGGTTGGACCAACATTACTTGGCTAGAATATCACTGCAATTGAAATATCATTAATATCAGTAAAAACTCAATTCTTAAGACATGATATGTCCTTCAGAAGGGGAAGATAGATTGCTTGTCAGCCCTGGAGGCCATCTTTTTCTTTGGATCTTCAAGGCTGCCACACTTAGTGCTGTAGGAAACTGGGAGGAGGGATTGCATGGAGTTGGTGAGATATCTAGCCATAATAACATTCCTTTCTCTGAGAGTCAAGGACATTCAGCCTGCACCTGGAGTGGCGTGACTGGGAGGCATCTCCAATTGGGACGGTGCATTGATTGAACCATGTGATGGACATGTAGATGCAGGGGAAGGAACTTGCATTTTCTTTTGGGTGGGGAAAACCTGGAAGCTTTCAGATTCAGGTTTTCCCAGATGTGCCAATGTGGCATCTCTAATAAAAGGGAACTTTGCGGAATTTTTAGGCTTGGAGACTTCTTTTGTTGGGGGTGTTACTTGGAACCCTAACATTGTTAATTAGAGCCCTTGATGTGGTTATCATCAGCTAGATTAGGGGTGTCAAACTCAATTTCATTGAGGGCAGCATCAGGGTTGTGTTTCACCTTGGGGAGCCGGGGTAGATGTGGCCAGGGTGAGCATGGCCAGCTCCACATCACTCGCGTCAGGGCACCTGTAGTCGCCCAAGTGCTCTGCCAGCAAAAACGGGCTCACAAGCTTCGTTTTCAGCTGCGATGGCCTCCTGCAACCGTCTGCCAATGAAAATGGGGCTCAGGAGGGCTGCATGCGGCCTCCTAAGCTCCCTTTTCACTGGCAGAGGCCCCGCCAAACATAAATATATGGAGTCAAGGATACTGACATAATCAAGATTGCCTCCTTGTATAAAAGGCTGGCATAAGGTAATTCTGCAAACAAGGTTATGACAAGTGTAGTCACAATGTTTTTTTAAAAATATGTGTCCATAAAGAGCACAATATACTGGATAAGAGTGGATGTTACTCCAACTATGGAAAGGGATTTTAACTAGAAGAGACATCCTATGAATAGAAAATTCAATTCCTGTTCCATTGTACTCTTTTCCCCATTAGCATATGAAAAGTGTAAAAAAAAACCTCAAGAAACCTTTCTTAGGATGATTTTCTGTAAAGCACTTAACATCAATCAGTTATTATGAAAAATCCAGTCCATTTCTCTATCCAATGGCTGCATCCCCATTTCTTCCTCTTTGAAAATATGTTCCCTTGCAAAGAGCAACCTGACAATAGGAGCCCAGGAAGCAGCTGGTTATTAAGTAGTCAGTGTTCTGTTTACAGAGAACAGTCCTCTATTTTATAACATCTTCTGTTTGAAAAGCCACCCACACCAAGCCAGAGAAACAAAGAAAAGGAGCGTTGATATGTAAAAGTGTCAATGAACAATTAGCAATTGCTTAGTAAACTCTCCTGGTCACAGAGATCCTGGTCTTCCCCACTAAAATGGAGCGTACTGCAGGTCTACTGCATTTCAGTAGGCTTTCCTTTCACTTCCAATAATATCCTGATCAGATATTATTATTATTATTATTATTATTATTATTATTATTATTATTATTATTATTATTAGTTAATCTTTAGTGAGATTCACAACCTTTGAGGCTGGTTAATAGCTCAGCAGCTCAAGTCCTAACCAAGGACCTAGGAACTGTTAAGGTATTGTCAGAGGATGTAAGCTGTTCCAAGTAGAGTCAAAATGGCAAATTTAGAATTTCTAAATAGCGGGGTAGCCCTTTGGGTATTGCTCCAAGGGCTCCAATTACAACCGGGACAACACACGATTTCTTTTTCCACAGTCGCTCAACTTCAATTTGCAAGTCCCGGTACTTTGTGATTTTTTCTTGCTGCTTATCTTCAATCTGTGCATCACCAGATATTGCAATGTCAATGAACCATACTTTTTTCTTTTCAACTATTGTTATGTCAGGTGTGTTGTGGACCAAGTGCCTGTCAGTCTGAATCCTAAAGTCCCACAAGATCTTGAGTTTCTCATTCTCTAAAACTTTCTCAACCTGATGTTGCCAGTGGTTTTTGCTGTACTCAAATCCAAACTTCTGGCACAATTTCCAGTGAATGATCTTAGCAACACGGTCATGGCGTTGTAGGTAGTCAGTTTGTGAAATTTTGATGCATCCACTGATCAGGTGGTCGACTGTCTCATCTTTCTCATTGCAGAGGCGGCATTTGCTGTTGGTCATACCATGTTGAATTTTTGCCTTCATGCAGTTTGTGGCTAGGGCTTGTTCTTGAGCTGCCAAAATAAAGCTTTCTGTTTCTTTTTTCAGTACTCCTGATCTTAACGAGTTCCAAGTTAGTTTCTGGTCAGCTTTGCCTTCAATACTTTTCAAGTATTGGCCATGCAGAGCTTTGCTTTTCCAATTTTCAGCTCGCTGCTCAATTATTTCTTTCTTATATTCTGCGTTTGTTTTAGTTGTCTTTAACATGAAACTCAGTCAACTGAACATTCAAAAATGCATCACAAATATCATTGAGTGGTGCTAATGGTTGATATGGGTTGCTGCCAGTGTCCCAGTATCTTCTTAAAATATACGATGTTCCGAGTAGCGCAGTTTTTTGCAGTTCCACTGGTGTTATTGCGGGAAGCTGCAATTTCTTGATGTGTTTTGTAAAATTCTTGGACATGGTACCAAGTGCCCTGATGACAATGGGTAACACTGTTACATGTTTCATCCATAGCCATGTAGTTTCGATAGCCAGGTCATGATATTTCGTGATTTTTTTCCAGTTCTTTTTCTTTACTTTGGCATCTCCTGGTATCACAATATCAATAAATTGTATGTTTTGGTTTTCAACAACTGTGATATGTGGCGTGTTGTGTTCCAAATGATGATCTGTCTGTATTAGAAAGTCCCACAATATCTTCACCTTCTCATTTTCGATAACTTTTTCCACTTTTTGGATACAGTAAGTCGTATTTTTTACATAATGACCAGTGGATTTATTTAGCAACTCAGTCATGTCTAGTTTTGTAATCAGTTTGTGCAATTTTGCTGCATTCACATATTAAATGTGAAACAGTTTTGACTTTGTCTTTGCAAAGTCGGCAGTTTGGACTGTCAGTGGATTTTAGTATCTATTATTATTATTATTATTATTATTATTATTATTATTATTATTATTATTAGTTAATCTTTAGTGAGATTTACAGCCTTTGAGGCTGGTTAATAGCTTAACAGCTCGAGTCCTAACCAAGGACCTAGGAACTGTTAAGGTATCGTCGGAGGATGTAAGCTGTTCAGAGTAAGGTGGTTTATTATTATTATTATTATTATTATTATTATTATTATTATTATCTTTATTTATTAAATATGAAACTCAAATCAACTGAACATTCAAAAATCCATCACAAATACCATTAACTGGTGCTAATGGTTGATACGGGTTGCTGCCAGCGTCCTAGGTATCAACCAAGTACCTTCTTAAGATGTATGATGTTCCAGGTAGCAGTTTTTTGCAGTTCTGCTGGTGTTATTGCAGGAAGCTGCAATTTGCTGATGTATCTTATAAAATTCTTGGAAATGGTACCAAGTGCCCCGATGACAATGGGTATCACTGTTACATGTTTCATCCATTACTACTAGTACTACTAGTACTACTAGTACTACTAGTACTACTACTACTACTACTATTATTATTATTATTATTATTATTATTATTATTATTATTATTTGGTGCCTTCAAGTCAGCAGTTTTCAAGGATGAAGTTTTCTTGGCAACATTTTCAGAAGTGGTTTGCCATCGCCTCCTTTCTAGAGCTGAGACAGAGTGACTGTCCCAAAGTCATTCAGTTGGCTTCATGCTTCAGCCTCTCCCAGTTTCTAATCTAGTGCCTCAAATTATGACTGTAACAGGAGCTTGCCGGTTACAATCATAAGTTATCACAGTTGTAAAATAGATCACCCTGGCACCCAACCCTATTTTACAAACTCCCCTCCCCCACATTTGTTAAGTGATTCCTGCAGTCATTAAGCAAACCAATTGTTCATTGTGGGCCAGTTTTGCTGAAAACCAGAAGTAAATGCTGAGTTTTGGAAAAAATATCTAAAGACGTGGTCATGTGACCCTGGGATGCTGCAACTGGCTGAAATGTCCTAGGAATGAGGGGAAGCCCAGCCTGCAGAACTTTGGAACAGGTCAGAAATGTCCTCAGGGAAATCAACTTGTCACTAAGCAATTATTTGTAAATTCAGTACTACCTGTACCTGAGGTTCTAGCACATGACTCGGCCGAGGAGCTGGTAGCCGCCTGGGACCAGGCGGCTGGTGGGGCCTTGGACCGAGTCGTGCCTTTGCGGCCTCTGACCCGGTGCCGATCCCGCACGGCTCCTTGGTTCACTGAGGAGCTGAGGGAAATGAAGTGCTGGAAAAGACGCCTGGAGAGCGGTTGGAGGGCCAGTCTCGCTGAATCTGATCGAACACGGGTAAAGTCGCATATTAAGGCCTATCTAGTGGCGATAAAGACGGCAAAGTTTAATTACTTTTCCGCCTCTATTGCGTCATCAGGGAATCGTCCGGCCGCCCTGTTCAGGGTTACCCGCTCCCTGCTTCATCCGGGAGTGCGGGAGGATCCCTTGGAAGGCAGGGTGGAGGATTTCGGACAATACCTGTATGACAAAATCGCTCAGATCCGGGGGGATTTGGACTCTGACTGGGTAGATCAGGGCAGGGTGACGAGGAATAGTCTTGAGAATGTTATCTGGGAGGAGTTTGATGCTGTGACTCCTGATGATGTGGACAGGATTTTGGGGAGACTTAGTGCGGCCACATGTTTACTGGACCCGTGACCCTCCTGGTTGGTACTGGCTTCCCGGGAGGTAACACGAGGCTGGCTCCAGGGTGTTATCAACGCTTCGTTGAGTGAGGGTTACTTCCCCACCGCCTTGAAAGAGGCGGTGGTGAGGCCTCTCCTCAAGAAGCCGTCCCTGGATCCAGCAATATTGGCCAACTATCATCCTGTCTCCAACCTTCGCTTTATGGCGAAGGTTGTTGAGAGTGTGGTCGCACAACAGTTTCCGCAATTCCTGGAGGAAACATCTTATCTAGATCGTTCCAGTCGGGTTTCAGGCCTGGGCACAGCACGGAAACGGCATTGGTCGCGTTGGTTGATGATCTCTGGAGGGCTCGGGACAGGGGTTGTTCCTCTGTTCTGGTCCTATTAGACCTCTCAGCGGCTTTTGATACCATCGACCATGGTATCATGCTGCACCAGCTGGAAGAGTTGGGGGTGGGAGGCATCGTGTTGCGGTGGTTCTCCTCCTTTCTCTCCGACCGGTCGCAGTTTGTGTTGGCAGGGGGGCAGAGGTCGACCTCGAGGCCTCTCATTTGTGGAGTGCCGCAGGGATCGGTTCTCTCGCCCCTTCTGTTCAACATTTATGTGAAGCCGCTGGGTGAGATCATCCGTGGCTTTGGGGTGAGATACCACCAGTACGCTGATGACACCCAGCTGTACATCTCCACCCCAGGCCACTCCAACGATGCCCTTGAAGTGATGTCCCAGTGCCTGGAGGCTGTACGGGTCTGGATGGGGAGGAACAGGCTCAAGCTCAACCCTTCCAAGACTGAGTGGCTGTGGCTCCTGGCATCCCGATATAGTCAGTTGACTCCATCACTGACTATTGGGGGCGAGTCATTGGCCCCCACAGAGAGGGCTCGCAATCTGGGAGTCCTCCTGGATACACAGCTGTCCTTGGAGGAACATCTGACGGCTGTAACCAGGGGGACCTTTTGTCAGGTTCACCTGATTCGCCAGTTGCGACCCTTTCTTGATCGGGATTCCCTGTGCACAGTCACTCACGCCCTCGTCACCTCTCGCCTTGACTACTGCAACGCTCTCTACATGGGGCTCCCCTTGAGGAGCATCCGGAGGCTCCAGCTGGTCCAGAACGCAGCAGCGTGGGTAGTGATGGGAGCAGCATGGTGCTCCCATGTAACACCGCTCCTGCACGAGCTGCACTGGCTCCCGGTGATCTTCTGGGTGCGCTTCAAGGTGCTGGTTATCACCTTCAAAGCGCTCCATGGCATAGGGCCTAGCTATCTTCGAGACCGCCTGCTGCTACCGACGACCTCCCATCGACCCGTGCGCTCCCACAGAGAGGGCCTCCTCAGGGTGCCATCAGCCAGACAGTGTAGGCTGGTGACCCCCAGGGGGAGAGCCTTCTCTGTGGGGGCACCTACCCTCTTGAATCAGCTCCCCCCAGAGATAAGGAGAATCCAGGACCTCAGTGCCTTCCGTTGTGCCCTTAAAACCCATTTATTTAAACAAGCCGGGCTGGTTTAAGATGAAATTTTTAACTGTTTTAAATGTTTTAAACGTTTTAATTGGTAATGAGTTTTAATTGGGCCAAATTTATATATCTTTTAATTGTTTTTTAATATTTGTCTTGCATGTCTTTTTAATTCTGGCTGTACACCGCCCTGAGTCCTCAGGGAGAAGGGCGGTATAGAAATTCAATAATAAATAAATAAAATAAATAAATACAGTAACCACAAACTACTATTGTTGTTGTTATTGTTACTTACATGCAGTAATCCACCATTAGGTTTAAACTTAGTATAAAGCCACATTGAAGCCCTTTTAATTAATACCAAAATCTGGTTTCACACATTCTGGTGAGAGAGAAATTCCCTGAGGTTGGGCTCCAGCATGAGTCCAAAAGTTCGGAAGATTAAACCACTGGTCCCGGTGACCGACTCAGATTGGATCCTGCAAAATCTGGTTCTCCTGTTTTAGCATTGTAAAAAAATTGTTACTTTGGAAGATCCCTGCCCTGGATCAGCATTTAAATAAATATTACATAGCGGGGGAGTACTCCATAAATCACAGTGAGGCTCCACAACTTTATTTTTGCACCCCATCAAACTCAGGTTTCATGTTGCCAAAACAAGGAGCCAAATGGGTTCCGTAGTGCACTTTTTTTGCACTTACACTTGAACTATGTTTCTTTTCTTTTTCTTATCTCATGCCTCTGATTTTTTGGTTTATTATACCTTACTCCTCTGCATTCTGTATTATATGGTTTACCCCAATAAGAAACAGCATGATGTATATGTGTGGCTGTAGCTATGCATACTTCAGATCCTGTACAAGCATAGAATATCTCTGATTTGTATTCAAACACCCTTTGTTTTTCATGATTCGAAAACTGCATCCCAAATAAACACTTGGACATTTCCTTTCCATCCCTCAAGTGGCGTTCTTATGATGTCTGTTGTAGCCCTTAGAACAGAGGTGGGTTTCAGTAGGTTCTGACCAGTTCTGGAGAGCCGGTAGTGGATATTTTAAGTAGTTCGGAGAACCGGTAAATACCACCTCTGACTGGCCCTGCCCCCATCTATTCTCTGCCTCCCGAGTCCCAGCTGATCGGGAGGAAATGGGGATTTTGCAATAACCTTCCCCTGGAGTGGGAAGGGAATGGAGGTTTTACAGTATCTTTCCCCTGCCACACCCATCAAGCCAGAACCGGTAGTAAAAAATTTTGAAACCCACCACTGCCTTAGAACTTAACAATAACAACAACAAAAAAGATTTATGACCCCAATTGCAAATAAGTTCCTGTTCTTCCATAGATGACTATTATGTTAACAGAAAAGGAACATTATTGCCCATGAAGAAAATCAGCCATAGTTTTCACTGGGCATTAGAATTGTCTCCACACATCTATCCAAACCTCCACCTCCAGTTAAATACCTGCATGGCTTACATAAATCCTGCTATTTTGCTCTATCTGCTTTTTCTTGCCAGATGTCTTGAGTCTCAGCAAATCACAGAAAGAGAAAGAATTATACTATGTACGATAAGCATGGGCTGGTTGCCCTGTTCATGCAGCCTTCAGGATGAAGAAGATGACAGTTCTTGGTTTCCCTTCATTTACACTAGAATGATTTAAGCCAAAGCTGAATCCTGACAGGCACTTCCTGTCCTGCACACACTCCCTTGTCAGAGAGCTCTACAGAATATACCAAAAGAGGATTAGCTGTGCTAGATGTCTGCCTGTCACTTGGAGTTGAAAATCTCTGCAGCACTAGCTGTATTCTATTTTTATACCTCTATAGCCCATTGCCATGCAGCAGCTTCTGAAAAAGGAATTTCATTCACACTTTTTTTTGCCAAGTCTGTCCTGGGAAGAAAACGACCACAAACCAATTATTCCTTGATTAATTCCTAGACATCCCCAGAGGCCATTGCCTCATCCTATGGCATCCTTTCCTAACCCTCCCCAAACTGGAAATTCTTTCCAGAAGTATTGACTTCAGTTCCCAGAATTCTCAACAGTGTTTATGCTGCCATGGTAATTCTGGGAGTTAAAGTCTATGTACCCAATGCATACTCAGATTGAAAAAGCTGAAATATTACATAGGCTTGCAGAACCAATACCATGAGATACCGTGCCGTACCTAGACCAGTGATGGCTAACTTTTTCGGCACTGAGTGCCGAAAGTGGTGCACCCACCCGTAATGCAATGTGTGGAGTCCCCCTGTGTACTCCGACCCCCCGCACATGTATGCATGATCCCCATGTGCGCCCCCCCACACATGCACGCATGTCTCCCACATGCACCCCGCCCGCTGCGCATGCGTGGCAGAGACCCCAAAACCAGCTGGCCAGTGGGAAGCACGCATGCATGGGTGGCAAAGCTGAGCTGGGGCGATGGCTCACGTGCCCGCAGAGAGGGCTCTGCGTGCCACCTGTGGCACGCGTGCCATAGATTCGCCATCATGGACCTAGATTCTGTAGGACTATCAGCACTCTTGGGCTGTCATAGCATATCAACATAAACTTTTTCTATGCATTCCACATATCTTATCTGTATGGATATTACTGCACAGGTAGTCCACAACTTTTGACCGTTCTATTCACCAAAGTTACTACAGGGCTGAAAAAAGTGACTTACAACCAGTTTCACACTTATGCCTACTGCAGTGTCCCCATGGTCACATCATCAAAATTCAGGCGGTTGACAACTGGATGTATTTAGGATGGTTGCAGGGTCCTGTAATCACATAATCGCCATTTGTGAGCTTTCTAGCTGGCTTCTCACAAGGAAAGTCAATGTAGGAATCTGGCTTTGCTTCATATCTATTTGATTCACTAAATGACCACAGTGATTCTTTGACAACTGTGGCATAAAGATCAGGGGTGGGTTCTACTTACCTTTACTTACCTTTACTACTCGCTTCACGCGCATCTTGCTTGCAGATTGCTGATGACGACATCAGCTGGTTTTACTACCGGTTCTTGCAAACCGGTCCGAACCAGGGGCAACCCACCACTGATAAAGGGTCATAAAATCATGTGCAACTCATGAAATAAATACCTGGCTTAATAACTGAAATTACAGTTCCAATTGTGGTTATAAGATGAGGACTATACATACTCCTAAACCAGTGTTTCTCAACCTTGGCCGCTGGACGATGTGTGGACTTCAACTCCCAGAATTCCCCAGCCAGCAGAGCTGGCTGGGGAATTCTGGGAGTTGAAGTCCACACATCGTCCAGCGGCCAAGATTGAGAAACACTGTCCTAAACCATCGTATTCCCCAATGCTGTTCTCGAGAAAACACAGACATCCTCATTGTAAAAGCAAAAAAACCGAATGCATTTATTTATATTCATTAATAACATCTTGCCTATTTTCAAATGTTGTAACAACTTTGTGCAATTATATTTTAATATTGTGTGGATGGATTTAATAAATACTGCTTTTAAGAGACGGACAATTTTTTTCATTAGATGCCAAATAGATGAAAGTTTGGTTTATAACACTATCTCGGACCACAGGTCATGTGATTTTCTAGCAGCTGCTAAGCATTAACTCTTACTCCAAAATTGGCATCAGGACAATTACTTAGTAATCCTATATCCAGGAAATGTTGTTCATTTCTACTGCTCCTTCAATTTTATGAATTACATCCATAACATGTTCCCTTTTCTTTTGATAATGGTATTCAATAGACTCAAAGAGATGACTTCTGATTTACGTATCTGCAAGTTCTTATGGAGAATGTGGATGGGGTTCCCCCCCCCCTTAAAGAGATCTTTGTAGTTCTTAGTAAATTTTCAAATGTTCATGTGATTTGAACATTACATATAGTTCTTGACTTACAACTACCACTAGAACAAAAATCACATGAACATTTTAAGAAGATTACAGATATTTCTTAACTGGAACAAGAATCTTGGACATTGAATGAAGCAAGACACCATCTGACCACTTCACTCAATGACTACAATCCCAGTCTCCCAATTAAAGTGACTGCAGGGGTTGTTGAGTGGCAGAGCAAAAAGCTGCCTGCCAAAGGAAGACAAGCAGCTCTCCTCTCTCCAGGCCAGTGCACAAGTTCCTCTCTCCTCCATCTGCAGAAAGGAACTAATGTGCTAGACCAGGAGTGGCAAACTCAAGGTCAGCGACCCACATCCAGCCATGGGGTGCTTAGATCTGGTCCACGGGCTGCCCTGGAAACAACAAAGGACTGACTCGCTGTGCCTCTGCCACCAAAAAAGGAGCTCGGGAGGGCGGGCAGAGAGTTGCGGGAGGCCATCCCATCTGAAAACGGAGCTCGTGATCCCGTTTTCGCTGGCAGAATGCTTGGGTCCCCACAGCTGCCCCCAACATAAGTGACGTCAAGCTGGCCATGCCCACCTTGGCCACACACACCCCAGCCCCCCCCCCCCCGATGTCAAACACAACCCTGATGCAGCCCTCAATGAAATCGAGTTTGACACCCCTGTGTTGACTGGAGAGTGATGATGAGTTCGCCTCCCTTTTTCCTCTATCTCTCTGAAATTCTCCCTTTGCTTTCTTTGCATTTCTCTCCAGCCGACAGACCAGTATTTCTCAACTTTGTCAATGTGAATTTCAAGTCCCAGAATTTCCCCAGCCAGCATGCTTAGGAATTCTGAAAATTGAAGGCCGCACATCTTAAAGTTGACAAGGTGGAGAAATACTGCAATAGACTCTCAGATAAGAGATAGACCTTTCTTGCTAGAGGTCTAAACTGATTACAATGGGCTTTTCAAATGCAGCTGAGGGTTGTGCGTTAATTAAAAACATTGTAGGGCAATTTTAAACTTGTCTGCAAGGTAAGTCTGACAATTAGCAATTAGAATAGATATAGGAAGAAATAACAGAAAGGTGGAATTGGAAATCACCACAAGAATAATTTAGTTTAGTATTCTGCCATTTGCAGGAAGATCAATTAAAACAGTCTCAAAAAAAGTTATTCCATTTCTTCTTAAAAACATTCATTGATAGAATACCCACACTCTCCCATGGTAAACTGTTCCACAATTGTACAGTATTGAAATAAATTTTGTTCCCAACCTAAGCTACTCAAATTACTAGTTCTTTTGTTTACAAATTCAGAAACAAAATAAGATTTCAGCTGCTCTTTGTCATGTACTAAGTTTTCTCTATTTGTGGTTATTAGTGGACACATTATCTCCTTTGCTATCAACATATTTGAAGGATTTTGCTTCTCTTGCTAGCTTTAGTTGATTTCCTACCTACACGTTTCTTTACACCTTCCTTTACACCTTCCTACATTTCTGAGCTCAAGTTTGTAGAGTTCCTTGGGTTATAAGCCCGCCTTTCCTTCCATTTCCAAGAAGAAACTTATATAATAGAAAGCAGGTTCAAGAGATCATACTTAAGCTAATAATATTTGGTTGATCTTTTTTTTGTGGATGAAAAACTATACTTTGGTAAACCCTATATTAATTATATAAGTATTTAATTACCTATCATATTAATCTGACTCCTTTTTACTTAACTCAAAAATAGCTAATAATTAAAGCAGAATTTTAAAAACAGTTAAAATTTAACATCAACATTTTTTTAAAAAAAATACAGTACTTGGCTGATGTGAATTGACAAAGTTGACACGTTCCCTTCAATTAAATAGTATCAACTTTTGAAACCGAAGACATGCCTTTCTCTATCCTCTGGAATGAAGTTTTTCCTTCAGTCCAGGTGTTTTACTCTGAAGGGCCTTGAAGGACCTGGTTCTTCTCCCAGGCCTTGAGTTAAGCATTTTATTGAACACATCATCCTTGCAATCAGTGAGTCATTTGAAAGAACATAACAGTTTGGAACAATCAAAAGTGAACTAAACAATGTGCCATCATACTTGCAACTAGAACTATTCTGAAACTGTGCATAGTTGTTCAACAATTTGTGATGTAAACATTATGAAATCATGAATCCAGATCAAAAATACTATTCCCTACTGCCAATTAAGTCTAAAATTCATTTAAACATTGCATGAAGAAATATTTTGTTTATCCCGAACCCATTGGCAAACAATGCTCCTTAATCCTAACACTTTGAAAATTAAAACTTGCCCTCTCGTCTCTCTATCTGTAGGCTTACCATTCTATAAACTACGTTCATAGGTCAGAACTGCTGTTAATAAACTTTTACTTTAAACCACCTTTAGTCAGATATACACTGGTTGCCTACGAATGCATATTAAATGTAATCTATCCTATTATAAATGTGCACTCATTTCATCAATGTGGATGCAAAAAAAGTATTTCTAGTTTTTAGATTAGAATATAAAAATTAAACAAATTAAATTAAGACATTCAAAGTATCTTTTTTAAAAGGTCCTTTCATGGTTTGCATCATTTTGGTGAGTTTTTTACTTGCATTTTTTTTTGGGGGGGGGGTCTTTGACATACATACAGGGGTAGGCTTCAAAAATTTTAGCAAGAGGTTCTCTGCCAGTTGGTGGGTGGACGTGGTTATGGTGAGCGTGGCCTAGTCGGCCTCCTGCACCATGGCAGAGTGGGCGTTTTTTGCCCTCCCTGAGCCTCCGCACACACCCTGCACTTACCTGTATCTGAAATGGGCCACGTGGAGACTCCTGGGAGGGGAGGGGCAGAGTGAGATTTGGGGGTTCTCTCAACCGCACAGAATCTTAGCTAGAGATTCTCCAGAACCCCTGGAACCCATAGCAGCCCACCCCTGCATACAGAAATATCTTCAATTTTCTTCCTCCCACAGCAGGCATTTTCTTTTTCCTTGTTTGAATATCATCCTAATAAATTTAAGAAGAAACTCTTTGCATAATGTCCTCAGGATAATCAGGAGATGGATGAAGTTTAAAAATAAGTGGGAGGTGACAGCTAAATCTTCCAAATCATGGTATTACTAATTTCTCTGTATGTACGGTTTTTACTAACCACAGAAGTTTATCTTGTGGAGCAGATTAACTGCACCTCTAATTTATAGGAAATTCCAGGCTGTCGTTTGACTTTTAAAAAAAGCAACTTCTGCACTTTAGGGCATCCAGGCTGATCAACACTTTTGTATCCATTTCCTCTGCCCTGCATATATTCTATGTAAGCTTCAGGGCAAAACCAATCAGTCTCTTTTCAATAATCTGGCTCATATTCCAGCTTTCTGTTACACAGCGAATGATCTTCAAAATAAGCGAATCACACAGCTTCCTAAATTCATGCAACAAACTTTAAAACATTTGCACTTTTATCATCACCGTGACTTCAGATGCATTAAGCATTTGCTACTATCATTCACAAATCAAGATCTGAAGAAATTCCCTAGCTCTCTTGAGACCATTAGAACAATTTTTCCAAATTTATCTTTACTACTAGCAAAAAAAAAAAAGATTGTTTGATACACGTGCACACCCACAAAGCATAAGCAACAGTAATATAGTTATCTCTAGTTGATCAATATCAGTTTTGTGTGGGAGGAAACCCAATAAGCATTAAATGCATTCCAGCTCTAGGGCTGTTCCTTTCTAAGATAACATCAGGTATTAGCCACAAACACTTGGCTCCTGTTATACAGATACTGACAGTAATCAGTTTTTAATTACATATATCTCTGTCTTTGAGTGTTTTTAATAACAACATTAAAACAGGCACAAGATTTTAACTACTTAGGATTTGGGGGATCTTTGGAAGGTAGATTATTCCCAGTGAGAATGTGCTTAACACACCACATCAGGACTATAAATTTGTAGCTGGATAAAATGTAAAAATAAAAAGCAATAATTTAGAGGTGAAGGTAAATTGAGGAAAAGGTTCAAATTCTCTTAGACATGAATACTGGCACTCTGATTTCTGTAAAGTAAAAAAAAAGAGGGAATGTACAGGTGAAAAAAAGCTACTTTCTCAAAGCATAACTTTAACTTCCTCCCTGGCTTGCCTTGCTAGATGGGAATTTTGGGAGCTGTAGGTTCAAATTATATATGGATTACATTAAAATTATATGGATTACTTTAAAGTATCTTTATATATATACATATACAAATATATATGCGCGCACACACACACACTATATTTTCTGATATTATGGTAGTCATATTCTCCCTCTGGGATGCTTTTAAGCAACCCTCAGGTGTGAAACATATATTAAGCCTCAGCTACAAAGAAATAAACAAATTATAGCTCAGGGTTTTAGTAAGATGAAATATTTTTAGAAATGCAGGTTGTTCTCGACTTACAACCACCATTGAGGCTAAAATTTCTGTTGCTAAGCGAGACATTTGTTAAGTGAATTTTGCCCTATTTTACGATCTTTCTTGCCCCAGTTAAGTGAATCACTTCAGTTGTTAAATTTAGTGGCAGAGTTGTTGAGTGAATCTGGCTTTCCCATTGACTTTGATTGTCAGACGGTCATAAAAAGCGATCCTGAGACACTGCAACCATCATACATATGAGTCAGTTGCTAAGTGTTTGAATTTTGATAAGGTGACCATAGTGATGCTGCAATGATTGTAAATATGAAAAAGGATCATCAATTTTTGCAGTGCCAGGGTAACTTTGAACAGTCACTAAACAAATTATTGTAAATTGAGAATTACCTGAACAGGCTGATTAACAAGCATGTAAGCACTAGTGTTCCCTCACTGCTTGTGTCCTGGAGACAAACTGTCTCTAAATCTAGAGAGTAAATTAGTGAATTAGTGAATAAGTTCATTCAACAGGTCCCTATTATGTTTACCTTTCAATATACAACCAGGAAATGCGAACATTGGGATGTGAGGAACAATGGAAAGGCATGATCCAAATGGCTTAGGAAAGTGGGTGAAATTTCTATCAGATTTTCAAGGTCACATTCCAAGGAAATTGGTTGGCTTACAATACAGGTGTCAAACTCGCCGCGTCACATTGTCATGTGATGTATCGCAATGTTTTTTCCCTTCACGGAGCTGGGGTAGGCATGGCTTGCACATGGCGCATCTGGCCCATGGGCTGCCAGTTTGATAGCCCTGGCTTACAATATTGCCAACTCTTTAAAAATTGTTCATGTATAAGTATTAAATATTAAATGGGATTTTATTTGCAAAGCAAAATGCCACGCTCCAGGTTCATTATGATTTTGAAAAATGTCTTTTGCCCCCAACTTGGTCCCAGAGAAAAAGGTAAGAGAAGAGTAAGAACCATGATTGGGAAGGAAGGAGTGAGGAAGAGGATTAGTCAGGAAAAAAACATTGCCAGTTTTACTTTCGGAAAACTTTTTCGATTTCCCTATGAGGGATACAGCCAGTTACAGTATTAAACAGCCTGTAACCTCAACCATTCTGAAAAATCTGTCTATAGCTGTCAGAATTACAGGTCCATGTTTTGCCAATGGAATTCAGAAAGTGTGACCTTCCTTTTTTATATTATTTACAGTATAACGTTTCAAGAAGACCTTGCCCTTAGATAAATACGTGTGTTTCATTAAACATCCCAAAAATGTATTTAACAGTATCAGTTGAGTCTTACATGTTAATGTCCAATTGTAATTCATCTAAGAATGTGCATGGAAAGGATCCAACAGCTGGACCTTTCTTAGAGACTGGTTATGTTAACCCAAATGGAGAGATTTTGTCTTGGAGGCTAACATATCCAAGGAAGATCAATCAATTAATCAATCAATCAATCAGAATAGAACTGGAAGGGACCTTGGAAGTCTTTTAATCCAACTCCCGTTCAAGCAGGAGACCCTATACCACAGGGATGTCAAACTCAATTTCATTGAGGGCCGCATCAGGGTTGCATTTGACCTCGGGGGGCTGGAGTGGGCATGGCCAGAATGGGTGTGGCCAGCTCCACATTACTCGTGACGGGAGCGCCTGTGATGGCCCAAGAACTCTGCCAGCAAAAACGGGCGCCCAAGCTCCGTTTTTACCTGCTCCAGCCTCCTGCAATTCTTTGCCAGTGAAAATGGAATTTGGGAGAGCTATGGGTAGCCCTCCTGAGCTCCATTTTCACTGGCAGAGGCACCACAGGCTGGTCTTTCACTGTTTCTAGGGCGGCCCTGTGGGCCAGATCTAGGCATCCCGTGGGTGAGATCCGGCCCCGGGACCTTGAGTTTGACATCCCTGCTATACCATTTCAAACAGGTGGCTGTTCAGTTTGCAACCTAATCACTAAATTGCATCTAACCCTAGTTACTATTTTGGTGTTTTAGACTATGGCGAGAAAAAACAAGATTGCCAAGCTACCTTCAGGACCACAGCCTAGCAATTACAAATGACTAGTATCCTCAAAGATTGCTAAAGCTCCATTCTTGTGTTTAATGGCAAGAAATAGTTTCCATTAGTACAATGAGCTGTGACACTGGCTGAACCCTTGATATGTGGTTATCCTGACTCATCCAGGGGTGAAATCCAGCAGATTCTGACAGGTTCTGGAGAACCGGCAGCGGAAATTTTGAGTAGTTCAGAGAACCGGTAGCAGAAATTTTGAGTAGTTCTGAGAATCGGCAAATGCCACCTCTGGCTGGCCCCAGAGTGGGGTGGGAATGGAGATTTTGCAATATCCTTCCCCAGGAGTGGGGAGGGAATGGGGATTTTGTAGTATCCTTCCCCTGGAGTGGGGAGGGAATGGGGATTTTGCAGTATCCTTCCCCTGCCACACCCACCAAGCCACACTTAGGATTATTGCAGCATCTCCATGGAAACGTGTTCAAAATTCGAACACTCAGCAACTAGCTCATATTTATGACAATTGTGGAATTTGGCTCTTGTAGTGTGAATCTCCTTCACACTTTCTAGGGACAGCACCAAACTAGTGTGGCTCCATCAACTAGTCAGGAAAGTTAAGTCACTGAGAACAAGAGAGATAATACCCACATCAATATAAATCAATCAATCTGACCTTTTGGTCAAAATTTATTGTACCAGATTTCTAGAATATTTCTTTCTAATGATAATCACTGATAATCACTGATAATGTCTCTTGCTTGGCCTGCTAAATTCTTGTGTAATCCCCAGCATCTGAAAAAGTGCATGCAGAATTTTAAGCTGTAAGGGCTTGCCTTACCTCCAAAGAAAACCTGCTTTAGGGCAATGCCAGAAAGATTTCCCTTGAATTATTCCAGGTGTCAGCTGGGTGACCTTGGCCAGTTGGGGGATTGTGGGTCAAACAGGAGGAAGAAAGAGTGTTAGATATGTTCACTGCCTGGAGTTCTTTATAAAAAATATTAAAAGGTAGGATATAAATTAAATAAATAATAAATATGAGTATTAATTCGAGGATATTAGAAGCCTACCCACAAATTAATATTGTTGCAAGACTTTACTTGAAAAAAACAATATGAACATTCTATCAAGTGTACTTCCAAATGAATTGTGGATGCTGTCTAATCCACAATGATGTCTCACCAAGTTTGTGAGTCTGCCTTCCATATTTATTATAAGTTCTTTTCCTCTTTTAAAAAAATGAAAAAGATGGGATCTGGGCAAAATTGGATAGGATTTTCCATATCACAGATACTCTCTGTTTTATCATCCAAAATAGGCCTCTCTGGAGCCAATTTAATGGGGTATAATGTATACCAGACCTTTGCTGGAATAAGTCACGCTCTGTTCTCTCCTCTGATGTGTTGCCAACAGGGAGCTCTATCTCTCTGGCTGTGTTTTTATTCAGAGATGCAAATACAAAATTTAGCATCCGGAGACATTACGCGCATTGGTGACACTCTTTTGAAAAACATTTCAAGTACCATAAATCAATAGACAGGCTAGGCAAGCTTCCAGAAATTTTGCCTTATGGAAAAAAGGTAAAATATGTTTTTAACATCAAGCCACACTTATATTATAATACCTTAGGTTCATATTGATTAGGATACAGGCCCACATGTTAAAGACTGCTAGCCAGGCATAGTTGATGCAGCCTTCAGCTCAGCTAACGGAAAAATGATGTAAAGAGGTCAATCTGAAAAGAAATAAGAAAGCAGAGTCTGTGTTTTTAAAGAAACTTTGCTCTTAAAAATGCCTCCCACATGCACACACAAACACATATTTTTCTCTACACCACACAGAAGTAGATCCAGAATTTACATTTTGGAGCTGCTGCCAATATAGGCAGTCTGAGCGTTCGCTATGAAGCTAAAATAATTAATGATAGATTTTAACATAATGGATGATTCAATTTGGAAGGGTTTTAAAAACAACTGGAAGACTGGATACAAACAGAATGGACAGAAAACGAAAAGAAGGTTCACTCTAAACCAGTGTATATGCACATGTGAATAAATATAAAGCTGTCTTGAACTAGGTAGATACACCTCTTCATAGTGTTCCTGTATCCTACAACTAGTAACGTTAAGTTATTTTTGCTTCAAACTTTATATGTTAGATGCCAGATGGTTACCTTATTCTATGCCTATTTTTCTATCTTATCCATAACATTCAATTCCAGCCATGTTTTAAAGTTGCTTCTCATGAACAGGAGTAGTAGACTTTTATGTGATTATGTTAGCTAATGTTTCAATTAACATGGATTCTCAGGTGGTATTGGATCAATGAATTCTTAAAATTGGCATCTCTATATGACCCTCACTTCAGTGGTGGGATTCAAATAATTTAACAACCGGTTCTCTGCCCTAATGACTGGCTGGGTGGGCGTGGCCATGGTGAGTGTGCGCAGGGGGTGTGGCAGTCAGCACTCGGCCTCCTGCAACCCCCTGGGAACAAAAATGGGCTGCGGGGGGGATGGGTCGCCCCCTGTGCCCCATTTTGGGCCTAGTAGGCCTTCCTGCAGCCTCCTGGGAGCGAAAACAAGCCATGGGGGGGGGGCTGCACCACACCCCCAATGCCCTGTTTTGGGCCTAGAAGGTCTCTCTGCAGCCTCCTGGGAGCGAAAATGGGCCACAGGGGGACTTCTGGAAGGGGCGGGGAGGGGAGGGGTGGAGCCAGCCAGCAATTTAACTATAGGTTCACCGAACTGGCCCAAACTAGCTGAATCCCACCACTGCTTCACTTTCATGAATCATATCATATAAAGGCTATTTCTCAGCTGGAAGGGAGGAATAGAATCTCACAAATAAACAGCACTTCTACAATCCACATTTCTTCTCCCCAGACCTTTTACAGCAGGGGTGTCAAACTCATGTTGTCATGGCGCTGTCACATGACGCATCCAGCCCATGGGCAAGGAGTTTGACAGCCCTGTTTTATAGTATTTTGAAGTCACCTGTGCTATTTTGTAAAAGAGAGGCAGCAGACTGAGGGAGGGAGGGAGGGAGAGATCTTTTTGTTGATATGAGAAGGAACATCATTGATCCTGGACATCAAAATTTCTTTGTTCTGCATATAAATAGCCACTGAAAGTTGTAATAATGACATGACACTGAGGTTTCACAAGCAACTCCTTTTCCAACAGCTGCAATCAAAGCTGCAGGTCAGAGCACAGAGTTTCTGTGTGTGCTTGTGCGGGAGAACAGACAGACAGACAGAGAGAGAAAAATGGCTTTCTTGAACTCACAAGCACAGTAGATTCAATAAGAGTTTGATATAAACCAGTTATAGAAGCAAAAAAAATATAAGCAGAGAAAATGAAGCCTATTTTACAAAGACAGTAAAATTAATTGTGAACAATAGCTCTTGACAGAAAGGGGGTCTCCCTCGTCTATGAGAAGAGGTCATTTATTTATTTACTGTATTTATAACCTGCCCAATCAAAACAATCAAATTAAAATGGAGAAATATATAAATAACAAAAATTGTAAACCAAATCCCTCAAGATTGAGCAATTCAATTAGCATTTCAGTTAGGGTCTTGGAGGAATAAAACAGCCTTCAGTGAAAATATAAATACCACGAGGGAGTTGCTTTTCAACAATATACCATCTTTCCTTCTCAAAGCTCCAACATATCAATAAATTCAGAATTGGAAGATGTGGACAAACTGAACCTTGATTCAACCAAAAATAGCATTAATCCTGGTTGGTGTGCTTGGGGATCATATCGGCTTGGATATTTTCATAGTCCTTGTCTAGAAAATCCTAGATCTGAATTGAAAACTCACTCTCTAATGCAACCACTAAGCAAAGGGCAGCTAGTAAGTGATAGAGACGACTAAGAGAAAAATGGCATGCTATTGCAACTGTATGGTAGGTCTACTTAGATGACAAAAGTGACCATTCCAGATTGAATGTATCAATTGCATATGTCAAATGCACTTGTTTATATTCAGCAAAAATCCCAAAATATCCATCATTGATACCTTGCACATCAGTATTCTACAACCTGGTGTACTCCAGATGTAGCAGGACTGAAGCTCTCATCAGTACAGGTAGTCCTTGATTTATGACTGTAATTGGAGCCTGCCCATTATAGTCATAAGTTATGATAGTTGTAAAGCAGACCATCAGATGACTGACCCAATTTTACAACCTCATTAAGCAAATACAGTAGCCATTAAGCAAACACAACAGTCATTAAGCAAATCCATTATTTGCTATAGGGCATTTTTGCTGAAAACTAGAAATAAATACCGGTCTTAGATCACAGTCCTGCGAGTTTGGGATGGTGCAGGTGGCTGTAAATGCAGCCTGGTTGCTAAGCACCCAAAATGCAGTCATGTGACCTGGAGGAGGAGCCATCAGAATTTGGGAACCAGGTCATAAGTACCTTCTGGGGAGTTGATCATAATTTTAAATAGTTGCTACCACTGACTGTAAGTTGAGGTCTACCTGTATAGAAACACCACATAGAGAAATGCTGCAGTGTTTATATGAAATGCCATTCTACTAGACCACAAGTTATTATGATTAAATTATTAGTCACTTTAATCAAATTTAATCATGGTATTTGAGTTTCTGGGTGGGTGGAAGGTTAACTGTCTTGTATCAGAAGAAAGTTTACATTCTATTTTTCAAAATTAATTCTAAAGAGAAACTAGCAACTTGGCTTTTTACACAGTAGATTTTAGTGACAGAAAACCTTCCATAACCTCCATTCCCAAATGAGAGAGAGAAAGAGAGGGAGAGAGAGAGAGAGATGAAGGGAGGAAAAACATGTCACCCTCAAGCAGTTTCAACAAGAGATGAAATTTTAAATCACATCATGTCTCACACCCATTTCTTAGTGCAAAATAAATCATTCTAACAGAGTGCAAGCCAATTTTTACTTTTAAAAAATATTGTGTCCTAAGGCTGTCTTCTTGAACTTCAAAAGCACACTTCGTAATTACTCTACCTATCAAAGGAAACTCAATATTTCACCTCCAACCCCATTCTACTTGTGTTTTAATTTTTAATTGTTAATCAATTATATTAATTTTAACAGGCTATTCTCTCCTGAAATTACATGTTTTTAGAAGCATATTCCATCTTATTTTAAATGAACATCTATCCTTCAAATTTATAGTATGGCGAATTGTTTATAACACTGTTCCCAATTAACTTCTATATTAAGCTCACTTTTTGTCGTTCTAAATTGATTTGCATGATGTTACCCTTCATTTATGAGCTAAGTATCTTTCATTTAAAGTCTTCAGATGTTTGTGCTACATGAAACTTTATTGTTAGTTAAACTAGGCTGAGCTACCATGAATGCAAAGTATTGGTCATTTTAAAAGGTAAAAGAATTTCTTTCAAGCTTCTTGGGTGAGAAACAAAATGTTTTCAAAGGAAAAGCCAGAAAGTCCAGTTGCCTCTTGAAAAAGCACCTTTGGGACATACTTGTGTGTCTGTATTTTGGACGAATTTGTTAGAGTTCGTTCGTTCCAGAGTTCTTTAGTGTGATGTAGAATACAATGCAGTTTAAGTAGGATTTTGTTGCGTAATGCTGACTAAGATTATATGTTACAGAAAAACCATTTTTTTAAAAAAAATCAGGCAAGGTTTAAAGCACCTATTTTCCTCTTTAATTCCTTAACTCAAACATTTTCAAGTCCACCTTCTCCCAGGGCTTCTGGGACTGCAAAGAAAGCATACGGGGCACAAGTTGTTATCCAGATTTTAAGAAGTAAGCTGTGATTTACAAAGCATAGTGGTTAGTACACACATCGTTCTAGACCAGTGATGATCTAGAACGGTCTTTTCCGGACCGAGTGCCCAAAGCGTGCGTGTGCCCAAACCCCCAAAATGCAATGTGGCACGGCCCCCGTGCATATGCCCTGGCCCATGCGCACTTGCGTGTGGCCCCCCATAAGCACCCCACACCCCACATATGGGCCCCCCATGCCCTGCCCCCCACAGATATGTGCACGGCCCCCTGCACACACCCTGCCCCCATACATGTGCGTTCAGCCCCCGCACATGCCCCACCTGTGCATGTGTTGCGGCCCCCCCCACACATGCCCCACACCCCATGCATGTGCTCCAGAGACCCGAAGACCAACTGGCCAGCAGGAGGCGTGTGCGCATACATGGCAGAGCTGAACTGGGGTGACGGCTCGCGTGCCCAAAGAGAGGGCGCTGTGTGCCACCTCTAGCACGTGTGCCATAGGTTCACCATCACGGTTCTAGACCAAGCAAGCCAAATTTACCACATTATAGCTTAGGGTAAACATAGCCACTAACTTATATTGACCACTCACAAATCACTAGTCCACCACTGCTTATCCTGTTCAGTACTTGGTGTTCTTTCAGCTCTGGTTTCCCCCGCCCCCCCCCCCCACTTCCAGGCCTCATTACCAGATTAGATGACATCATCCATGAACTGTTTTCTGCAAATATCTGCAGGAAAACAACCAACCTCAGAGAACACCAAGAAACCAATATTTCAACCCTGGACCACATATATTCTCATTACTGGAATTGGCATCTTATTCTGGGTGATATCTAGAACCCAGCAAGCAATTTCACCCCCATTACCTACTTTTTGAATGGAGATATTATGTCTGGATGCAGACTTGCAGTTGTATTTTCAGATCCAGACTGATGTTCATGTTCTGTTCTCTCCAAATTGAAATACTGTATGAGGTATAACACACACACACACACACACACACACACACACAATATTACCAGACATTGGCTGGACTCATTCAATACACTGCCAGTGTTACTCAACCTTGCCCACTTTAAGAGAGGTGGACTTCGATTCCCAGAATTTCCCAACCAGAATTCTGAAAGTTGAAGTCCACTTCTTTTAGTGACCAATGTTGAGTAACACTGCACTGTCATTTGTTATTGTTGTTGTTGTTGTTTTAATTTGAAACCAACTATTGAAAAAAAATCCAGTGACTCTAGTTTCTAAACCATGGTATATGAGTTAGTTTGCTAAATGAACCCAAATAGGTAGAATAAACCACAATTAAACAGACCATGGATTAATAAAATATGTGAAGCCATTCTTAATGACAAAGAATTTAGAGGGTATTATTGAAAAGAAGGTATACTGCAGTGTAGTCTACAAAAATTCTGTCACATCCCAAAGCTATATGGACCATTTTGGCATTGTTTCGTATATTTAATTAGAATTATCTCCATGTTTAGAACTTCTAACAATATTATTTTACATTCTAAGTTTAAGAATCAGGAGTAATCTACTGTAGGTTTTTATAGCTACACCCAGCATGCAGTCCTATAAGCAATTGAAAGCATTTTATTTGGACAAAATACTGGTTCTAATATTTCAAAGAAAATCCCCATCCCCTTTGTCCTTTTAGATCTTAAAGAAGTGAAGCAGTAGTATATAAACCCCCTGTTTGGAATATATTCTAATAATTCTCCTGTATAAACAAGTAGTGCAAATTTTCATCCTGATTTTTCCAAATTGCTGGTAGCTGTTTCAAACAGATGTGGCCAATCCTAAAAGTAGAGGGATACATTTATGTTTTGTCAAGGTCTAAGATACAAAGTGGAAATTTTTATGGGATCATACCAAAAACTTACAGCCACAATATATTCACTGTTGTTTTATACTATGTTGTACCCTGTTTCCCCCAAAATAAGACATCCCCTGATAATAAGCCCAATTGGACTTTTGAGTGCATGGCAATAAGGCCAAGTGCTTATTTCAGGGTTCAAAAAAATATAAGACAGGGTCTTATTTTCAGGGAAACACGGTAGCAAAATCTTAAAAGAGCACAGGTTCTAGCTTAAAGACATTATTAGCCTCTGAAAAGTAAGCATTGAGCTAAGATATCTCTATTATAGATTTCACTGGATATAAATTATACAAACTTTATTTTCTCAGTCCTTCTCCCTCTTATCATGAAACTAATTTTACTTGATATATATTGAATACAACAGGCAGGGCAACTTGGAGACGTATCTGTACCTCCAATCCTACAAAGCTGTCATAAACATAAGCACATACTCTGTGACACTTTATTTTTATTAATCTTGTAACTCTAATGTCTGCTTTTATGAACACCAAGGCAGATTACAATAATTATATATTTCTAAGATAGTGCGCTACCTTACTTACGTTACTTGTCTCAGCTTCTACCAACCTAGCAGTTCGAAAGCATGTAAAAAATGCAAGTAGAAAAATAGGGACCACCTTTGGTGGGAAGGTAACAGCATTCCGTGAACCTTTGGCATTTAGTCATGCCGGCCACATGACCATGGAGACGTCTTTGGACAGCGCTAGCTCTCTGGCTTTGAAACGGAGATGAGCACCGCCCCCTAGAGTCAGGAACGACTAGCACATATGTGCAAGGGGAACCTTTACCTATACCTTTTACACTACCACCTGCCCTGTGATTTACATTTAATGACTAACCATCAGAAACAAAATATTATTTAAGAGTTGTATTACTAGACAGTGGCAAACCACTTTCCAAAAGTTTTGGGGTTTTTTTCTTTAATAATTGGGTATGCATATGCACCTAGCAGTCTGGAACTTTTGTAAAACCACTTCTCAATCCAAGCAAAATGACAAAGATAAGCCAATTCTCACTGTGTATTCTTAGTATAATTTTTGGTAATTAAAACTTATTAGTTATTCAAACCTATCAAGAACTTCAGCCACTGAAGTTCTCTGGGTTTCCACAGCAATAGCAATAGCACTTAGACTTATATACTGCTTCACAGTGCTTTACAGCCCTAAGCAGTTTACAAAGTCAGCATATTGCCCCCAACAATTTTGGTCCTCATTTTACCAACCTCGGAAAGATGGAAGGCTGAGTAGCCTGGGGACAGCAAGATCTGGCTTTTGTCTAAAAACCAAGTAGATAATTGAACAGATATTTTCTAGGAAAGTGAAAGTACATATCAAAGAAAGATGTTAAACTGCCCAATTAATGATTTTATAAGACAACTTTATCTGAAATACTACTAGTTGGGCATAAGTCTTCAGCCATAGAAAAAGCAGCCTATGATATGGATTCACGAAGGTTCTGATCTAGGTATGCCTAAATATGTCCTTTGTTGAAAGGATCTGTTTAAAGAAAGGAATCTGAATTTACACACTCTAATATTTTTTGTGAACTGGCAGGATTATTAGTCATTGGGGTCAGATACGCCAAGCACCAGCTTGTTTAACCGTTGTTAAATGTATAAGTTGCAACAGAGTGGGTTCAGGAAACACATAATATAAGTCATAAATTATTATTTACCAACTACAATGTTTGTAAATAAGCTAAAAGCAACAAATTGTATTATATCATAGTAAGCTAAGCAACTCCATTTAAAAGGCTGAATCAAGATAAGCCTTTGGCCTTATCTTGGGCACCCACAGTGAGATAATGGGGGCAAGTGATGCAGTGGTGGGTTGCTACCAGTTCGCCCCAAATTGGGTGAACAGGTAGCGGCAGCGGTGGGAGGTTCTGCCCACCTGCCTGGATGGCGCATGCACAGAACTAAATTGAAACCCACTACTGAAATGATGTCATGTGTGCTGAGAGATGACATCAGACACACATTACATCATTATGGCTTGTAACCAAAGCTCCTGAACTCATACAATCTTAAATGATTATTGCATCAATCATGGAGAAAATGTTTCCTTTGAATGTCGAGTTCATGTCTGAGAATAATTTTAAAACTGTGGCTACTTTCCCACAGTAAAAGCTATTTTCAATGTTTTTAATTGAAACTGTTTGAAGTATTGTTTTAATGACTATTTCCTATCATAAGAAACAGCCACACCTGGCAAGAAACCTATATTGCTGTCTGGTTATGCTATATTCTCTAGAACATCTGTAGTTCTGCTCAGTGAAGAAAAAGAAGTAAATAATAAAAATTCAGGACCAGTATATAGCATGATATTTCTATTTGTTCATTAAAATAATAAAAGCAGTGCAGAAATTTGCATAAAACATATTTAATTGCCATTGCTACTGAGGGGCACAGAAGCCTTTCACCTCTTCAATAAATAGACATGCTGACTTTTTTCTTTTGACTTTAGAAAGGGAAAAAGCAGCATAACTTTCTGCAGTTCTCGTAGGAGATGACCAGGCTGAACCTGAGGGAGGGGTCAAATGGATCATAAGTCACAAGTCCCTGCATGCCCGCCAGAGATCTAAGTCCAGCCCACCTTGAATGTCTCTTAATTCCCGCTCATTTCCCTTGACATTTAGTAGCTCAGATTTTGTAGAGGGCTTAAGCTTGCAATAAATCTTTACACTTATTTGAACTGCCTGAATCTTCTGATTTCCCCAGTGCTTGACAGTTATGCAGTTAATTTTTGCAGGAATTGGATATGACTAGTTTAATGAAAAGAAGGACTAGGGTGACATGATAGCAGTGTTCCAATATCTAAGGGGCTGTCACAAAGAAGTGGGGATCAACCTATTCTCCAAAGCATCTGATGGGAGGACAAGAAGCAATGGATAAAAACTAATCAAGGAGAGAAGCAACCTAGAACTAAGGAGAAATTTCCTGACAAAACAATAAATCAATGGAATGACTTGCCTCAAGAAGTTATGGGTGCTCCAACACTGGACATTTTAAAGAAGAGACTGGACAACCATTTGTCTGAAATGGTATAGGAGGTTGGACTAGAAGTCCTCCAAGATCCCTTCCAACTCTCGTTATTCTGTGGCTATGAATCAATATGCTGATATTTTTCTGATTTGGATGATGGAAAGCTTTCTGGAAGATAGGTAGTAGATCAGTCAGATTCTCTCATTCCCGTTTCTTTACCAATAACAATAACAACCATTCTAAATTATAAAATTGAAGTTAAGAAACAGTTTGGGCTTTTGCATTAGGCTATGCCCAATAAAGTAAAGGGTCTGGTAAAAAATACATTCCACAACATGAAATCTCTTTATTTCTTACTTAGATAAGAAAATGTCCACAATCCTGGAATAAGAACTTAGGCTTGAGGCATCACTATATTATACCATGTTTTGAAATGTTTAGTTTGCTCGAATGAAATACATTTTAAATATTGGGCCAAAGGTTTGAAAAAAAGAGCACTTTGAGTTAGCACCCCAAAGATAAAAACTGGCCTACTCTAAGGAGATGGTGCAAGAGTTATAACCAGGAAACAAACATGTTGGTAAACAACACATACTTTGCAATACATGTAAGTGACTTACCCAGAAATAAGTCTCATTACAACAGAATCTGTAATAGCTAATACAGCTGAATCTGCATTCACATCTGATGCCTTTGGAAATCTGCCACATACTTAAATTTATTTGTTTGTTAAGAATGTTTATAAGCTATACAATCCAGAGTCAAGGCAACTGTACAAACATACAGGAAGCAAACAAACAAAAATATTAAATCCACTAATAGAACTATGAAACTATGAAAATTAACAATGTAAATAAAACTCTAAAATACTTGCAATAAGGTGTATGTTTTAAGCCCACTTCTAAGGAGCAGACTGATCATCAGCAATTATTTTGCAATGTAACCCCTATGAACAACTAATTCCAACAAATATCTCTGCTGGGACTTGAAAAGATGCTATTTAAGACTGTATAGGACAGGGGTGTCAAACTCAATTTCATTGAGGGCCGCATCAGGGTTGTGGTTTGACCTCGAGGGGCCAGGATAGGCGCAGCCAGGCTGGCCATGGCCAGCTCAACATCACTTGTGTCGAGGCGCCTATAGTGGCCCAAGCGCTCTGCCAGTGAAAACGGGCTCACTAGGTCCATTTTTGACTGCGACGGCCTCCTGTAACCCTCTGCCAGTGAAAACAGAGCTCAGGAAGGCTGCAGTCCTCCTGAGCTCCATTTTCACTGGCAGAGGCTCCACAGGCTGATCCTTCACTGTTTCCAGGGCAGCCCCACGGGCCAGATCTAAGCACTCCATGGGCTGGATCTGGCCCGCAGGCCTTGACTTTGACACTCCTGGTATAGGAGTAGGTAGCACAGATAGTAACTGGGCATATGCTGTATTAGCAGGGATGAAATTTCTCCTACCGGTTCTGTGGGCATGGCTTGTTGGGGGGAGGTCATGTGACTGGGTGGGCATGGCCAACTTGACATCACTCATATCGAGGGGCTCCTCACTGGCCCCTCCCCTCCCAGCCACTTCTTGTCGCGAATGGCAGGAAAATGGGGAGGGGAATATTCCTGCCTACCATCCTTCCCTCAGTCTGTGTTGAGACTGAGGAATGGATGACAGGCAGGAAAATCCCCTTGCCCATTTTCCTGCCCTTTACAAAAATGGCTCTATTCCAGCTGCTCCCCCTGGTCCCCCTCCCTCCTGGGGACTACCTTAAAAGGGACAGGCTGCAGCAGCCCCATTGTGAATGGATGGAGAAAAGTTAGCATTCTCTCTGCTGCATTTAACATTGAATTCTGTGGCAAAGAGAAAGCTAAGTTTTCTCCCTCCATTCAGAACGGAGCTGCTGCTCCCTTTATGGTTCCCTCCCAGACCCCTCCCTCCTGGGGACTACCTTAAAGAAACAGGCTGCAGCAGCTCCATTCTGAATGGAGGGAGAAAAGTTAGCATTCTCTCTGCTGCATTTAACATTGAATTCTGTGGAATATCGAGCGGCTGGAAGAGGTGACTGGCTACCGGCCGGGCATGGGTGGGGCCAAGGAGGAGTAATTACTACCAGTTTGGTGAACTGATGCTCATAATCCCTAGCGGTTTGCCTGAACCAGGATTTCTCCCCTGTGTATTAGCCTCTGGATTAGTGTTTCCTCTTATTGAAATTGTGTTGTGTTTTTTTTGTTTAAGCATTCAGTGCTGTAAAGTTCTGTTTCTGTAACCTTATAATAAAAATATTAGCATTCATAACTTTGGTTTCCTAGTTTGGTTGCTTTGAAGGGCTGACACTCCCTCTTTAGATTTTATTTAAAATTCAGAATCGGGGAAGAAAATGACCACCTACAAAAATGGTAGCCATATGACAGACCAGCCATCCTGTATCATCTGCTGCTACCATGAAAAAAGATTCTATCGCTTCATAATACAGTCAACAAAAATGGGAGAAATGCATTAGAATATCACACTAACCTATGTTACTATGTTTAATGTGGAGCTCGGTTTTTCTCTTACTGTCCTCCAGTTCAGCCACATGGATTAAGAACTTGTCGCTTTCCTTTTTATGTTTTAGTCATTAAACGTTTTACATGTTAACAGACATAAGCTTGATTCATCCCCTCCAACTCTTTGATAAAGCAAACTGAAATTTTCAGCCTCAATTATTTTTCCAAGAGATTAATTTTACTTCTACTGATTTTCTATATTTAGTTCAGCAGCTAAAATTATTTATCCTTGTTAGCATAACGCTATCTAATTGTTTCTTATTTCTGTTTTCCAACTACCAAGGAAACTATCTGTTGTAACAAATGTTAAACATAACTAGGGCTTTTTTTCTTCTTCCAGAAATGGGGGTTGAACTATTATGGGTTTGCTTCTTCATCCTAACAGTCCTAGGGCAATCCTGAGGGCAATCTGAAACCATTGTAGGACCTGATGCAGTCTAATTTGAATGCTTCTCATTTTCTCTGATAATCCATTTTAACACTCTGACCATGTAGACTTCATAATTACACATCAAACTAATTCTCTCCCTTTTAAACCCTCCCTGCTCTGGTCTTCTATCCAATATTTTTTAAAGTTCTACTAAGTCCTAAAGATCTGAGTAGTTTGTATATTTTACTCAACTCTGAACGAATTTTCCTATTTTGGCTTTTTGTTTTTGGGTATCTAGAAATATTAGATATTGTTCAATGTATCTAGAAGTGTTTGTATTATATATTACCAAAGATACTTTCCTGCCCCAAAACAGATCCTAAACTCTTATCTTTTCCCAACGCAGACTCAACATGTTAACAAATTTTGCAGAAATCTTAGATGCATATTCATTTCATCTTCATCTATTCCACTATCATTCCACTTGGAGGTCACATGACAGCCTCTGGGGCAAAAATCAGTCTTGACCCCCTTTATTATAGGGTAATACAAGCCAAAGCCCTATAAAATCAAAAGACTGGATCCAAAGATTTGCTTACAGAGTTTGATTGCAATTCCTCTGCAGCTCTTAAAAATATGCAGTGAGCCCTTTGGAGACTTTCCAAAAATTTAAGGGAAGGAGCATGAAGGTGGAAAAACTGGCAATAATTGTTTCATTCATGAAAAATGCTAGATCCAAGTGAGGTGTTACAATACCATAGACTTGGGGGTTCTAAAATATAAAAACTGATTACTTCCTCTATCAGTTTAATTCCCCATATTATTTTTAAATGCACTTCAAATAATTAGGAAATCTTAAGACCCATATTATAAGGCAAACATGGGCAGACATAACTGCATGCAGCCTTCAGTATCCTATTTGCAATTCACTCCCAAGCCCTGTAATGATAGCAATAGCAATAGCACTTAGACGTATATACCACTTCACAGTGCTTTTACAGCCCTCTCTAGGTTGTTTACAGAATCAGCATATTACAATCTGGGTCCTCATTTTACCAACCTCAGAAGGATGGAAGGCTGAGTCAACCTTGAGCTAGTATCGAACTGCTGGCAGTTGGTAGAATTAGCCTGCAGTCCTGCATTTTAACCACTGTGTCACCATGCTGCTGAAATTCCTCAGCAAAATTTCTATCTTTCAATAAAGTTTTTTTTAGTTTTTTTTCTACAAAGTTTAGAAATTGGAATAAGCATCTGCTGGGAAAGAAGATCTTCCACTGTATACTCTTAAAAACCCTCAAAGAGCTCCATGAAATGCAGCAATTTTGCTACTTAAATTTGTCACTACAATATTTAGAGCATTTCAATGATAGAAATAAAAGCAATTTGCCTCCTGCTCAATTTTTGCATGTTACCCCCTGAATTACCCTCAAATCTTCCATATTTGGTTCACTCCTTACTATGACATCACAAAGTTTCTAATTATGTCATGTGTGGCCCATCTGTTGGTTGCAGGAGGAAATTATAGCCTCTGACTGTAGAAATATATACCACAATGAGAGGATTACATTCTTAGAAAGTTTTCTCAAAATTTACTGTTCGCTTGTCTGATCTCAGAAGAGACAATTTGTCTTAAGAGCTAGTTTGATCAAGAAAAAAAGACAAATTTATCTCGCTATTTTTACAATATGCTTTAAACTCATGTTTTTCCTTGTCAAATACGTGGCATGTATGGACTCTATGATATAGTGGATTATAGTGGCACTCATTTGGCAATGACTTCATAGCTTCATTATGGTTTTACCCGAGTACTGCAACTACATCAACTGAATGTGAATAAAAAAAACCTCAGTATACCAAAGCATCATTTATTTTGCATTAGACCCTTAGGCACTTTTCTGTAGATTCATCAATTCATAATTACCCTTCCTTGTTTGAGTTCAAGTGTTAAGTGAGAAGCTCACTAACATAATCAATCTTCTCCAGTTTAAAAGAAAACTATTTGAGACATCTTTTAATAAAATCATGGGTTGATTATATGTTGTTAAACTAAAACTTATAAATGCAAATGCACTTCAAAATCCTACTTCTTTATATGGTAGGCTACAAACTAGGCTCACTAACTGAATAATTTGGAATCCTTCGGGGACTGGAATTGGTTGTGTCAAGCTGTAGGAGGTGTTTAGAAAAATGGGAATCCGAGAACATCTCATTGTGCTTGTGGAAAAGCCCCGTATAGGTCACGAACCCATCGTTCAGATAGAACATGGTGAAACAGATTGGCTCTACGTTGGCAAAAAAGGGGGAAAAGACTGCAAATTCTTCCCTTTTGTTCTTCAGTGATGAATGTAACTTAAGGGAAGCTGAAAAATGAACATAGATTTAAAATTGGAAAAAGAAACATCAATAACCTGTTCTGTGCCAGCAATACCTCTCTAACATCTGAAAATGCAAAGGATGTGTAAGTAAAAGTGTAGGAGCACAGTGGAAAAATTGGATTACAATTAAATATAAAGAAGATAACATACAATCTTAGAAGTGGCAATGGCTACTGGAACGATTTAGCTTCTGACTTTCAGGATCAACCATCAAGATTAAGGAAGCAAACAGTCAAGAAATGAATTGCAAACCAGCACTTGAATAGAGCAGACATTAAGGCTTTGGAAAAGTTATTCTGATGTCATGATGGATCTGTAGTGAAAAGTGGATTGTTGAAGAAGTAGGATAGAAAGAATATTGACACTTGAATTTTGCTATTGGAGAAGACTCCTGAGATTATCATGGACAAGAAAAAAAACCTATGGATCATCGAACAGATTGACTCAGAATTCTCATTAGATGCACAAATGAAGACCTAGCTTTCTGGAGAAGGCTCTAATGCTGGGAAAAGTGGAAGGAAAGAAAAGAAAAGAAGAGGATGGTCAGTAGCAAGATAAATGGACTCAATTACAGCAGCAAACCTGCAATTCGAGGAACCAGGTTAGAGGCACATCATCATGGAGAAAATCTATGTGGTGATTAAAAGTTGACACCAATTTGATAGGTACATAATCCATCAAATAGACCGGAATCAAGACACATTTTAGCACAATTTGTGTATCCTACTATAGTTATATGAGTAACACAAATAGACCAAAGGCTGCTCAGTGCAAATCTAACCAAACTGGGTATGCAACTAAGTACACCATCATCACAGGATAATTTTGAGCCAGCTCTGTTTGTTGGAATCTATAATAGACTGTTTGACAAGAACAAGAACAGAAGCGAGGGTGTTTTGTTTATAAGAATGCTGCTGGCTTGGGCAAAAGGCAGTCTAATTCAGTTTTCTTTCTGTGTATCACATCAACCAGCCAGATATATTTTGGCGGTTACAAACACCAGAACTAGTACCAATTTTGATAGTTTGAACCTCCATAAAAGTATCCAACCCTCAGAATTGATCATTATTAGTACACAATACTAATGGACACTGGTACTTATGTCCAGCTAGAAAATTCACAGTGTCTGTCATTCTTTTGCACGAAGTTTATCCACTTTCTTCTGTATAGAACCCAAAGGAGCATTGCTGGTAGATGATGGGATGTGTGTGTGTGTGTGTGTGTGTGTGTGTGTGTGTGAGAGAGAGAGAGAGAGAGAGAGAGAGAGAGAGAGAGAGAATAATGGATGAGCAGATATCAGGATTAAGTTTGGTTTAACATATTGCGCAAATTCACTCTAGTAGTGCTTTAGAGGTGCTGCCTCTTTGTTAGTATAGTATCTGATTATTTCTATAAACAGATTAGATGCTCACAATTGCCAATCTCAGATTACAACACTTGTAACATTGAATAGATATAAATCTAGTTAATAAAACTGTCCAGTAGAAATCCTGTCATAAGAAATAGCTGAGATCCAAGGGCATCGATGTTGGTGTCGATCATTTATAAAATGGAACCCATAAATTGCTAGTCTTCTAGGATTTCTTTTTCAAATTGCCCATGGAGTATTCCATGTTTATCCTCCCAAGTCACTGAAGTTATACATCAAAGAGCATGTTTACAATTCTGTAATAGATAACAGCACAGAGTCAGGCTCCAGGGTTTGTACAAACCATAAACTGAATTAACAATCACACATTAGTATACTATAAAGATTAAGCAGAGACAAAAAAAGAAAAAGAAACCCTTGTAGCAGGTGAATTAAGAGTTTTAAAAGCTTCCCAATGCCACTTTTTTTTTTACCATAATAGTCTAAATCCAAATGACAACATTTTACTTTCATTCACAACAAATTCCCATCAGTTTCAAGAGATTAACCATAATCCTCATTCCGAGAGTTTTAGTGACTGAAAGTCAGGTAACCTGACCTTCTTCTTTATGTCAATGGATTCCTCTGTTGCCAATTTCATTGAAATGTTTGAGGGTTTAATACATGCTATCCTCAGCTTACGACCATAATTGAACCAAAAATTTCTGTTGCTCAGTGAGACATTTGTTAACCAAGTTTTGCCCCATTTTACAACCTTTCTTGCCACAGTTGTCAATTGAACCATTGCAGCTGTTAAGTTAATAACACATTAAGTGAATCTGGCTCCCCATTAACTTTGCCTGTCAGAAGGTCACAAAAGCTGTTCACATGACTGTCATAAATATGAACCAGTTGCCAATATCCGAATTTTAGAATAGAATAGAGCTGGAAGGGACTTTGGAGCTGGAAGGGACCTTGGAGGTCTTCTAATCCAGCCCCCTGCTCTAGCAAGAGAATCTATGGCACGCATGCCCAATGTGTTCTGCCCAGATATGGATTCCAAAGAACACAGCACACACAAAGTTTGTACAAAACTTAAATTTACTAAAATAACTCAGTCTTTTCCAAACAAAGGTTGTTAATAAACTTCCTTTACAGCCTACAAGAAAACAAAGATAAAGTAATCATAATCTTACTAAGGTTGGCAGAAAGCCCAGAAACAATTTGCAGAGAATCCAGACGTGAAGGAGAATGAACTAAAGTTGTTCTCTACAAATTGCTTCAGTCGGCGTTCCTCCTTAAATAGGCTAAGGGACTGGCCAATTAGCCCCAAGCCTTACTCTCGAGGAAACCTCCTCCTGAGGAGCCACTCCTGCCTTTTGGCAGCTCTGCGTACCCGTGCATCGAGAAGAGGCTCCTCCTCTTCATCCTCTTCACTTAAAGGAGCTTCTGGAGGTTCTGAAGGCCCAGGCTGAATCCCTGCCTCTGGCACCACATCTCCTCCAGCCTCCTCATTGTCTGATTTGGGTGCCAGCTACACAGGCTGCTGGCACAGCATGACACCAGCCTCCTCGCTGTCAGAATCAGCTACAATCTGCACAGGCCGCTGACAGGCCACAACACAATGTTGCACGCAAAGCCATGTTGCCTGGCATGTGTGGCGTCGTCCGTTCCTCTTCCAGGTTTCTGGCGTGCATGAGCACGCGACAATCAGCTGGCCTTTTTGTATGCGGCAGTGCCAGAAACTGGAAGCTGGTCTTCCTTCTTCCTGTGTGAGCATGCACGGCAACCATCTGATTGTCGCTCGCACATGCACGTCAGAAACCCAGAAGAGTAGCTGGCTGAAACCAGAAGTTCAGTAGCTGAAACCAACTGGTTAATTGTCCTCACTGTTAAGAAGTTTCTCCTTAATTCCAGGTTGCTTCTCTCTTTGATCAGTTTCCAACCATTATTTTTTTTTTCTTGCCCTCTGGTGCTTAGGAGAGTAATTTGATTCCTTCTTCTTTGTGGCAGCCCTGCAAATACTGAAATACTGCTATCATGTCACCGCTAATTCTTCTTTTCTTTAGACTAGCCAGACCCAAAATCTGGTTTAGTCTTCAGGCCTTTGGTCATCTTAGTTGCTCTTCTCTGAACTTTTTCCAAAGTCTCAACATCTTTTTTATAGTATGGTGACCAAAATTGATTATAGTATTCCAGGTGTGGTCTTACTAGGGTTTTGTAAAGTGGCACTAATACTTCATATACTGATCTTGATTCTATGACTCTGTTTATACAACTCAGGATTGTATTATCTTTTTGGCTGCTGCTGCATATTGCTGGCTCATATTCAAGTGATCATCTACCAGGACTGCAAGGTCCCTCTTACAGTTACTGTTTTTGATCCAGGTCTCACCTAATCTGTACCTAATCTTATACCTTTGATTTTTCCTGTCTAAATGTAAAGCTTTGCTTTTTTCCACATTATAATTCATTTTGTTGGATAGGGCCCATTGTTCAAGTTTGTCAAGATCTTTTTGGATCCTGAGCTTGTTTTCTGGGGTATTGACTATTCTTGCCAGTTTAGTATCATCTGAAAATTTGACGAGTTCCCCTTCTATTCCTTCATCTAATGCTGTAACGGTCATAAGTGGGAAAAACAGTCATAAGTCATGTGTGACTTATGTCACTAAACAAACTGTTGTAAGTCGAGGACTACCTTTACTGCATACCGGCAGCACAAACTAGCTCTCATAATAGCCAGGCTCATTTACCATGCTAAACCATGATGTAGACACTTTCACATGTATTTCTGAAAACAGATCCAGGTTTCTGTGTTTCAGAAACCTCAACAGTGTGGGAGAGCATAGTTAGTTTATTCCTGGCTCAGCTCTGCAGCAGCTACAACTGTTGCAGTGCAGGTTGTTCATTTTGAGATGTTTTGCTTCATTTCCACACTAAATGAAACTTTTCTTTGATCCTGCTGAGCTTCAGGTCTTGCAAGAGGAAGGCTAGCTGGAGGGCTTTGAGGTTCCCCTCTCAAACAGCAAGTGTGAAATTGACAAGAGTTTTTGTCAGTTTCCCTCTAGACCTACAAAATGCTAGGCCACTTTTTTGTTGTTTCAGTTTCTTTTTTTCCCTCCTTTTGCCTAGAGTGAAATGGGAGGATGTTTGTCGCTACAGACCTGCAGTAATGCAGAACAGAACAGTAATTTTTTATTATTGTTCTCGGCATTTCAAGTTGGCAGAAGTGAAAACAATTTTGGATTGCCTTTAAGCTGCTTCTGAGGTTAAAGGAAATAAAAAAACAAGCGATAGTGTAGAAATATCCTGTCATTTGTTTAATAATGGCTTAGTAACTTTTATGAACATGGCGCTGTTTTGTAAATTATGTGTTACAACTCAACGTTCTATGAAAATTCATCTTATTGTGGCATAGTTAACAAACTCTTGATTAGTGTGAAGCAGTGGTGGAGATTCAGCTGGTTCTGTCCGGATCATGCAAACCGGTAGTGGCGATTGCAAGAGGCTCCACCGGGGTGAAATGCTCCCGATTCAGACCAGATCGCCCAATCCAGTAGCGATGGCGGTGGGTGGTTCAGAGAACCAGTAGCAAAAATTCCTGCGTCCTCCCCCCACATGCCCAGCTGAGCCCCGTGAACATCAGAGGCTTTATTTTTTACTTTTAAAAGCATTTTTTCTACAACCTCTTCAGCCGAAAAAATGCTTTTAAAAAATGCTTTTAAAAATGCAGCCGAAGAGATTGTCAAAAAAAAAATGCTTTTAAAAGCCTCTGACGATCCCAGCTGAGTTGCCTGATCGTCAGAGGCTTTTAAAAGCATTTTTTTCTGCAACCTCTGCTTTTAAAAGTAAAAAAAAAAAAGCTGGCCACGCCCACCCAGTCACATAACACACACACCCCCACCAAGCCATGCCCTCAGAACCAGTAGTAACAAATTTGACATTTCACCACTGGGCTCCACCCACCCTCCTGGAAGTAATGCACAACTACTGTGCATGCGCAGGCCATGCACATGCGCAGAGGTAGCGTGTGTGAGCGAAGCGACTGCGCGCACGCTCACATTTGCGAACCAGTAGGGAAGGTAAGTGAATCCCATGTCTGGTGTGAAATGAATCAATGTCAGTACAAAATGAGTAGAATGGAATAGAACTTCATCCTGACCTTTGCTTAGAGGCAAAAGAAGCAAAACATTATTCATTTGGTTGAATTTCAGCAGAAAAAAGCATAAAAAGAAAATGCTCAATTTTGCTTGTTCTTGTTACTTACAATTAGTATTATCATTAGTAGTATTATCATAGTAGTAGTATCATAACTAAGAAGCTGGATATGTTGGAATGGTAAACTTTATTCCAGAATTTCCAGGATGTAAGCAGCAAAGATCCCCTCACTCAAAGGAAGGAACTGAAAATACTGAATTCAAAATATTTGAATTCAATATCAAATATTGAAAGAAAGCACATCAGAGAAAAAAGTTTTTTTTAAAAAAAAATGAGCACAATTGATAAAATACCTAATAAATTGAATTTTTCCTGAAAAATGAATAGAACAAAGTTATTAAAAACTGGTTAAAACTGAATAAACAATTGCTTTAGCTAATCATGCACCATTGATTCAGTATTTAGTTTGAAATAAGCTTTACTTACTTGTTGTTTACTATCAACGAATGTACTTCTTAACATTATTTAGATATAAAAGTTAATCAAATTCAAAAAAACCAAAGTGCCTCTAATTACAGAAGATGGTGGAATTAAAAAACAAAAATTAACAATAATCTTTCACTCTAAAGAACTTCATGGAAACAAGAAAGGCTCTAGGAAAATCCTAGAAAATTGGAATTTGAGTGGGGGAAGGGAGTCAGAATTAAAAGATCTTATTGAGATCTTCTTATTGCTAAAAAGGTTTTTATACCATGTGAATTCTTGTAAAAAGAATTTGGATTGACTGAAATTGTGAAATGACAATATATTCAATTAAAATGTATCTTGATTTCATAATATGGTCTAGATCAGCTGGCACCATCTAAAGCTTCTAAATTAATACCAAAATATGTTTGACATCATTCTAATAATAATACAATACAATACAATACAATACAATACAACGCAACACAACACAACACAACACAACATTCAAGTGTTTGCTAATGTGGATATTAGTTATTTGCAAGAATTCTGAAATAAAGAGTTGCAATATACTTTATTAACAAATCAGTGGCTTAGAGTCTTTTGGAAGTGGTGTGGCTATAATAAATTGAATAAATAAAAGAAATAAGAATAAGAGTCTTAAACATCTATGTGCAAAATTCATCAATCTGGGAATGATTTAGCAATTCTGAGAAGTAAATCAACTGAATCACAATTGGTGTGAGGGACCAGTGTGATGCTGGTCCCACAGTTGACCCAGTTTCTCCAAAATGATGTGTCCCAAACACTCAAAATGCTTATGGTTTGGAGGATTCATACCTGGTAATCCTAATTCTGGAACATTTTGTTTTCCCGATGACTTTTGTCAAACCTACTCCAGACTAGGCTGTTTTAAAGGCAATTTGGGGATTGCCATGAACAACTCACAGCATCAATTATGATTTAAACGATTTACTTCTCAGAATTACTAAGTCATTCCCGGATGGATAGATTGATACTTTTTACATAATATATTTAATATATTTTTATGTAAACCACACAGAATCTCATATGTGGAATAGATGGCTATATAAATTGAATAAATAATAAACGTAAATAAGTCTAAAGATAATAGGAACATAGGTTTCTGTTGCCAAAGCTGTCCACTCAAAGAAACCAAACAAACCCACAATTGTAGTACTAGGTACTGCTGAGCAAACATAGGAAAAAGTTTCAACCTGATTTTAACTGTGATTAAATTAATCATAATTGAATGGTGCTATACCAAAATCTGTAGTCTATTAACCAGCATTTCCTTACCCAACTAGGAAACATCATCAGTGCTGTGGGGGAGGGGGGCGAGATTTGCTTGAGCAAGACAGAATCAATTCTGAGGAAACAGTCCCAAGGATACCCAAGGCAAACTTTTGCATTTTTATCATGTATTCCCAGCACCAGGAGTTTTCTCAGAAACCTGCTAGTAGTCAATTATACATTGGATTGGTTCTACATGTTCAGTAACAACCCTGTCCCCTTCCTAGACCTGTTGAAGGTAGATATGTGGATTGAAAGCCAAACTCATCTAGTAGACCACACTAATTTTACAATCAGGGCCCTGCTTCAAGGGACAACATGGAAATAAAGCCAGTTTGGTCTACTTTAATGGTTGAGTTACCAAGCTAGAAAGTGGGAGACTGTGAGTTCAAATCCTGCCTTAGCCATGAAAGCCAGTTTTGGGCCAGTCAATCTCTCTCTCTCTCTTAGTCCAACCCACCTCACAGAGTTGCTGTTGTGGGGAAAATAGGAGGAGGAAGGTATGTTGGATATGTTTTTCACCTTGAGTTATTTGTAAAAATAATAAAGGGGGGATACAAATAAATAAATAAAATTAAAAATCTTTAGGCACTAACTTATGTATAGAATAGAATAAAATAACAAAGTTGGAAGGGACCTTGAAGGTCTTCTAGTCCAACCCCCTGCTTAGGCAGGAAACCCTACACCACTTCAGACAAATGGTTATCCAACATCTTCTTAAAAACTTCCAGTGTTGAAACATTCACAACTTCTGGAAGCAAGTTGTTCCACTAATTAATTGTTCTGTCAGGAAATTTCTTTTTAATTCTAAGTTGCTTCTTTCCTTGATTAGTTTCCACCCATTGCTTCTTGTCCTGCCCTCTGGTGCTTTGGAAAATAGCTTGACTCCCTCTTCTTTGTGGCAGCCCCTGAGATATTGGAACACTGCTATCATGTCTCCCCTAGTCCTTCTTTTCATTAAACTTGACATACCCAGTTCCTGCAACCGTTCTTCATATGTTTTAGCCTCCATATCATCTTTGTTGCTCTTCTCTGCACTCTTTCTAGTTTCTCCATGTCTTTTTTACATTGTGGCAACCAAAACTGAATCCACTAACAACAGATTCCATGGTACAGGATTCATTTTACCTGCTCTCCTCCTGGGAACATTACTGATGAAATTTCTTAAGACATTCTCCACTTGAAACAAATTCACTCCACCAAACTACAGGTATTTCCAGATTAGGAATTGTCCAAATGAAGCAGTACCTTTCCTTCAGCTATGTAACCTTCTGATGATCCTATGTGTTAAACCAGCTCCTCCTTATCTCAGTTCAGACCAGTTTCTGTGAAAATCAAAGTGCTTCATGTTTGCCTGCTTCTTGTTTGAGATAGGGCCTGTCACCTCAAGGTCATAGGTTCAAATCTGGCCCACATCAGTGGTGTCCGAAAGCGTTTACCATCTGCTGACAGTTCAATGGTCTGTGTGAAATGAAGTGAAGGAGTTATACTTTGTTCTTGGTGTGTGTGTGTATATGTGTGTTAAAGGTGTTACAATCACACCCAGAAAGACCAATTGGTAATTTTCTGATAGTAGCTTCATCCAGAAAGGCCAAATTTAACAACTATCCTTCCTGAAGAGTATTTGAAGGGTATATGTTTGTGTGTCTTCAAGATCTACAATAGTGACCAAAATTGTGGAAACCTTTTGGGAAAAATGTATTTTTGAGGTTTGATGGCCAATAACACCACTTTGTTTTTGAGTAGTACCATAAAATTATATATCAACAGAAAGATAATTTAATCAAGAATGTAATGCAATTGTTTGTTCAATTATCTGTATTCTATAAAAAGTTATAACCAAATAACCAGAAAAAGGAAGCATAACTTGCTTAGGTTGATATCAAGTAGCTCTCCTTCATCTGATGAAGCATGAGTGTTTAGAGAGCCAATCAGGTGTCATCTTGCTTTGGCAATGAGTCGAATAGCCCAGACCTTAACCCAATTGAAAATCTATGGAGCTGACTAAAGAAACTTGTTAGTCAAAAACGACCCAGCAATAAAACCCAGTTAATAGAAGCAATCATTCAATCTTGGTTTCACATTATAACAGCTGCAGAACTAAAAGACTTGGTTCACTCCATGGGAAAACATTGTAAGGCCATCATTCATGCTAAAGATGACCCAACTAAGTATTAACTGTCATGGTGATAATTTTTGTACTGTATATCTCATTTTTTCTATGGTGATAATTTTTGAATATCTCATTTTTTCTACATGTTTCACTTTTCTTCTTTATAACTGCTAATCTAATAGCAAATCCTTCATAAAAGTTATTGCATTACATTCTTGATTAAATTATCTTTCCATTGATATATAATTTTATGGAACTACTCCCCCCCGCCAAAAAAGTGGCGTTATTAGCCATCAAACCTCAGAAATACTATACACTTTTCCCAAAAGGTTTCCACAATTTTGGCCACTATTGTAAATACTCTGCAGGCTGGATCTGGCCCGTGGGTCTTGAGTTTGACACCACTGCTCTAGAATCAGCTAACAAGACTAAAGCTGTGTTTACAAACAGGAGAATGAGGTTCCCAGAATTAAATTGGTGTGTTTATTGTGAGCATCCTAATTTATTTCAGATTGCACTGCATCAGTACATTGTCTACCTGGTAATGCTAAGGAACAGGTTTAACTTTCATAATGACTTTTGTTGGGATTGTTCTGCTGGTGCAATATTAATCTGAATTGATTTCGTACCGTACTTAACTTGCTTTTCAAACTGAGATATAAATCTGAACTTTTGCCAGAAACACAGAACTGACCTTTATGCTCTCGAAAAAAATACTGCTGCTTCTTAAACAACACAATGTTTGACATACTAACTGATAAATAAGCCCTATTGTATTCAGTAGGCATAGCATTTATCACTAGAAATATAAAATAAGTGAAATAATATAACTTTTTTCTTTAATTCACCTCGAAGGCCAAATCCTCGCTTACTTGAGCTCAATTGGGATTTACTTTTCAGCAGATGTAGAAGGAATGGAGAATCTGTAGCTTGGAGACCAAATCTTCATCTCTCTAATCTCACCCCTTTCTCCTTCCTTCCTTCCTTCCTTCCATCAATCCTTTCTTCCCTCTGTAAAGAGAAATGAATACCTTCTTTCGTTCAGAAGGAACTGGATAGACTCTATCTCATACTTCTCCAGGGTGACTGAAGAGATTGCCTTCTGCTGCTTACAACTTTCACCCAGAGAGAACAAAGGCAGACCCTGAGCCCATAAGCCATGGGTGTCAAACTTGATCGCGTCACGTGATGTACCGCAACATTTTTTGCCTTTGCGGAGCCGGGGTGGGTATGGCCTGCATGTGATGCATCTGGCCCGCTGATTGCTAGTTTGACACCCCTGCCATAAGCCAATACAGGAAATCCTCAACTTAAAACAATTTCTTTAGTGACAATTCAAAGTGACAACAGCCCTGAAAAAAATGATTTAGGGCCATTTCCCACACGTATTGCGGTTGCAGTACCTCCATGATAACATAATCAAGATTCAGGTGCTTGGAAACTGGCATGCATTTATGAATGGTTGCAGTATTCCGAGGTCATGTGATCCTGTTTTGCGACCTTCTGACAAGCAAATCTGGAGAAGCCAGATTCACTTCACAGCCATATTACTAACTTAACAACTGCAGTGATTCACTTAACAACTGTGGCAAGAAAGGTCATAAAATGGGATAAAACTTTACCAATAGAAATTTTGGGCTCAATTGTGGTCATAAGTCTAGGACTACCTACATGTGCCCCTTCACCAAATCTGTATATGGCCCTCATCCATATTTATTCTAAAATGCAATTTTTCACATGATAGAGAGGGGAAACTACTAAATACTTAACAGGAAAGTGGTTGGTTTCTTAAACAAAAATTTATTAAATACCAAAGAAATGGTAATGGCAATAGCAGTAGCTATTTATATAGTGGATTTACAGACGGCTGTTATGTATAAGCTGGGTTGACAAAATCAGAAATGGGGAGGTGATAAGCCACCTGGGAAAGCAAAGGGAAACTATCAAAACCATTAAAAAACGAAAGTTAGAATATTTCGGACATGTGATGCTACACCTGAAAAAATACGCCAATCCTCCAGGGAAAGATTGAAAGGCAAATGAGATCCAGGCAGAAGAAGAACATCATGGCTTCAAAATCAAAGAGACTTGTTTGGACAAAACTCAGCAGCACTTTATTGCGCAGCTGTTGATAAAAATAGGATCGCCAACATGACCGCCAATGTCTGATGACGGATATGGCACAAGAAGAATAGCAATATCACTTAGACTTATATATCGCTTCATAGTGCTTTACAGCCCTCTCTAAGCAGTTTACAGAGTCAGTATATTGCCCCCAACAATCTGGGTCCTCATTTTATTGACCTCAGAAGGATGGAACTGAGCCGTTCAGGATCGAACTCCTGGGGCAAGCAGTGAGTTAGCCTGCAGTACTGTATTCTCACCACTGCAGCACCACCACGGCTCTTAAGAAAGTAACATTTGTTGTTTTCACATTACCTTTAGGAGAGTCACCCATCAACACATCACCCAAATCTCTCAGGCAGAAAAACTTGTACAGTTGAAACAATGATCAAGAATTGATTTTTTTCCTGTGTGAAGACTCAACACTGATATCATTCAGTTTCCTAACCCCCGTCCATATTGGGGTTAAGAAAAGTATCCAGTCCATACATTGGATTCAGTGTGATCCTCCAATAATAGAATTGCACCATACATACAGTACATATTGCAGAAAATTCTGTGATTTTGCAAATGCGCTTCTTTTGGAGAAAATAGTTTAGCCCCGTCACACTATAATGAGCTTTCTCTAAGAGCCATTGCTGGTAATCAAGCTCTCAGAACCAGCAAATGTGATCGATTGAGATGCTTTACTTCACGATCCTAAAATGACATAATTTGTTCCTAACTAGAGCAGTTGTATATCTCTTGGTCAAATGTTGCTGGCCAACGTTTCCAGGCTGGGCATTCTCTACGTGCAGCATCTAGCTGGAAGCTGTGCAGACACTTTGTCTGGCTGAAACATCATCAACAGACTAAGTACAGCTGTTTGAGCCATGGGGTAAATGCTCATTCATTTCATCTTGCTATTTTTTGAATGATTTCAGCACTCTCCATGACATTACCATAAGTCTCATCCTTTTTAAGAAGTTGACTTGTCTGAAAAATGCATATGGAGAATATACAGTGTACTGTTTTTCCACCTATTTTCTGTAGAAATGAATTGTTAAGAGTCAAACCTCTCATTGATTTTTTTTTCCAACTAAGTTCCTATTCAAGATTGCAGAAATATGGGAAGATTACATGCTCCTTGTTTCCAAATGACAAAATAATAGGATGAGTCAGATAATGTTACTGGATTTATGCTGGTCAATGACCAACAAACCATTCATTCTTACTGGGGGATATATTCTAGAACAAGGTATCAAACTCCCAGCTCACAGGCCAGATGCATCATGCACTGGCCATGCCCACGCCCGGTTTAGCGATGGGGAAAAAAGTCCCGATATGTCACATGATACTGCCATGACGACGTGAGTTTGACATCCCTGCTCTAGAACATGACTAGATGTTTTCAAGAGGCACATTTCTGAGGTAAATAAAATTATGAAAATGATGTTCTACTGTCATAATATTTGCTGATACTCCAGGTTCAGCTATATATAATGTCATTTTGAATATTATTTATTTATTTATTTATTTATTTATTTATTTATTTATTTATTTATTTATTGGTTCGATTTATATGCTGCCCTTTCTCCGGAGATTCAGGGGGGCTTACAATGCGTAAAGCAATAGCCTTCATACTTTTGTATATACCTGCTTAGTAGGGCTTTCGTGGCCCCCCCTAAGTGTGTTCTTTTTTATACAAAGTCAGCTTATTGCCCCCACAATCCGGGTCCTCATTTTACCTACTTCAAAAGGATGGAAGGCTGAGTCAACCTTGAGCCTGGTGAGATTTGAACTTGCAGTAATTGCAGGCAGTTGGTGCTACTTAACAGTAAGTAGCAATAATGGCAATTACGTTCAAAAATTGTCATTTTAGAAAAATATCAACTGATTTTTCATGAAGGTTTGTGGTTTCTAACATTATAACAAGAATCCTAGGATACCAATCATGCAGAAAGATATATAAAAGTTGAGATTTAATAGTATAACCTATTTTTATTCCTGTTAATTAACCCATTAGGCCCGGGGTGTCAAACTCGCAGTCACTGTGGCATCATGTGATATATCGTGACTTTTTTCTCCTTCACTAAACCAGGCATGGGTGTGGCTAGCGTGTGACGCATCTGGCCCTGCAGTATGCCTAATGCAAGCCCTGCATTAGGCATATTTGTTGGAAACAACCACAACTGGCAAATGCTAAGGCATTATAGTTTACAAGCCACTTTAATATAACACATTAAGCTATGGTTGAACAAACCACATTTATGCTAGATCGTATAATATATTGCAAGACAATTTTGGAAAATTATTCATACAGGCATGTTTTCTTTACTTTACAAATCTTGTAAGCAGTTCTACAAGTTGTGGAGTTCTGTGGTAGTACTAACTTGGCATTGTAGGCTTAATAACCATAGAGAAATTAACAGCTATGATTAAGGAGCCTATGTTTATATTCACATTAGTCGAATTGCCACTCATTTAATATGTTATATAAACACGCTCAGTAATTAGGCTATAAAAATTCCCTTTGCAGCAATGGAAAGCTTTTTAAAAACCTACTTACTGGAGAATTCTTGGAATAATGCCCAGTTGAACTCAATGGGACACATTTATTAGCATGTGTGCCTCTGATTAAGCTGTCTGTCAACAAATACAGGCTGCATTTCTTCATTCAACTTGTTTTCCATTTTAATTTTAATGAAAAGAAATTCTGTTTCCCTCTTTCAAACAAGTTCTAGTATTCATTGCAACAAAATACACCTGTAGATATTTGTACAAATATAGTGTTTTAATTATGTATCTCTATATGTATGTTTAAAGGGATTTTTCTCTTAAAACACATGTCTTATTTGGACAAAAAAAAAAGTCAACTGATGGGACAGGGTATACTGAATGCCTTTAGCACAATACACAATTTCTGCAGAATATGGGAGATACAGCCCTATCTATCTGGGAAACCCTGAGTTATGGAAGATCAGCATATAAACGGCCAATCTTGTCATTATCCCAGTTGCCATACAGCTGAACTGAATGGATTCTGGGGCCAAATCCTTCAAAAGAGATTGATTTATCCATTAAAACCTCTTAGTTCACTGAAAGGAAAATAGTGGGATACCAAGCTGAAATGTAAAAGTAATTTTAACAGATGTTTCGGAAACAGCACTATTCTACAAACGGTTCCCTTTCCTAATGTTTTGCCAGTACAATAACTAAAGCTAAATCCAGAGGAAACCGCTGTATTTGAAGAACCCGTTGTAACTGCACACATCTGGTTCTCAAGTTTATCTTGGCCTGGCAGAAGATTCTTCCAAGAAAGTTTGTTTCAATTATTGTTCTCTGTGTCCGCACACATGAAATATCTGGGGAACTACCAAGTTCACTAAATCAGCAAAAAACCGCTTCACAATAATTAGAGATAATTAATTTAAAGGCAGCTTTTTTTAACCCCCCCCCCATCCACCCCCCTTTAGTTTTGATGCAAAATCACTGAAGGGGTTTTGCAGTGTTTCACAGCCACAGAGGAATAAAAAGTAATAATAGCAGTAATCCTTATCAACATCTTTGTTCTAATGGCTTCAACCAGCGAAAAGATGGGAGGAATACATAGCTTGGTTAAAAAAATAAAAAATAACACTGCCAGTGGAAGAGGATGAGTTACAAAGGGGGCAAACCGAGAGCAAGCTACTCCTTCTTCTCCTAATGTAAGTGCCAAAAATGCCAAAAGAACTTGGAAACGTGGGAGGAAGGAAAAGTAACCCGCTTCCTCTGATTGCTTTGATTTTTATTTTTTTTATTTTTTTTACTCAGGGTTCCTCCTGCTCCATCCACTCAAGTTTGTCCGGAGGCTGAGATTGTGGGTTGGGTGCCCCCCCCCTCTTCTTTTTAACTGTTATTTCCAAGTCGCATTTCAGATTCAACTCCCCAAACTCTTTGATCTTTCTCTCTGTCTCCTTACCCGGAAGAGAACCTTTGCCTGCTCAGCTGGGCGCTCGGAGCACACGTGGAAAAACCTGGCACGGCTCCCCGCTCTTGCCAAATTTAGTCACACAAAGAGGCCAGCGAGGGGAAGCGAGGGAGAGGATGAAAGAGACAGCCGGCGGGACTTCAAAGGGAGCCCCTGCCCCGCCCCTGCGCGCCCTCTAACCCCGCCTCCTGCCTATATAAGGAGAGGCTGCCGCGGTGGCCTTTCTCACGCAACTGCTCGGTTGCTAGCTCGCCCCTCTTCCTGCCCAGTCCTCAGTTTATTTGCTGAGGAAGCTTTGGCTGCCCCCTCAAGTAAATAAAGACATAACTTATGTATCTACGAATGCGTGTAATGTATATATATACACACGCAAATGGAACGTGTTTTGTTTCAGAGCTGACTCACCGAGTATGACACACACACACCACCTCTCCTTTTCCACTGGCTTGTTTGGTTTCACTCCCCCTCCCCACACTTTTCGTCCCCCCTCATTTGTTTTTTCATTAAATTGACTACATTTCCGGATATTTTTCCGGTCCGCAGGCTTGGCTGCGTCGGCGGGCAAAAGGTTATCCATTGTGAATCGGTCTGCGGTTTAAACTCCCAATAATTTAATGCGCTGAGTTCACACGACGCGCGGGACTCCAAGGCGGCTTGGCTAAAACTCGTGGTTCAGGAATTGGCTGCGTAAAACAGTTTAACCCCAGATGAACAGCATCGTGATTTACAAGAAGTTGCCCCGCTTGCTTGGTGCCGCAGAGTAATCGTCGAGCTAAAGAGACTCGGCACCAAGTGGACAATTCCCACGACCTATCGAGCCACAAAGGAGTCATCGACATCCGAGTTAGATGGAGCCTTCCTGATCGGCCAGGCATCTTGTCCCGGGGTTCTACAACCACCCCGTCAGACTAAAATGGGCATAAAACAGACAACCATTCAGGGTAGGTGGTGGTTTAAGCCTTAACCGAAGCGCCCTATAGATGACACGCCTCGGATTTTCAGCTTGCAAGGGCGTTGTAGGTTTGTTTGTTGTGTTCGGTTCGTACACGGGGTCCAGGCCTGATGATTAACCCCGATGTACTTGTAGTGTTCCTGGTGCGCTGACAAGAGCGCGATCCTGCCCACTGGCCCGTGTTTCTCTTGCGTTTTTCTTTTTCTTGTGAATCCTGCGCCTTTATCCTTGGGCTGGCGCTCACGTGGGAGTTAGACTCAGAAAAAGTTCTGAGTGTATGTTGGACTGTGTTACCGATCCTCGGTTCCCTCGATCAAAAATGAGACTGCTGCCCAAAGGGCATTTAAAATTCACCGAACGGATTTGAATATTTCTTTAAAGCAGGCGTCTCCAACCTTGGCAACTTTAAGCCTGGAGGACTGCAACTCCCAGAATTCCCCAGTCAGCAAAGCTAAGCAAAAGCAAAGCAAAGCTGGCTGGGGAATTCTGGGAGTTGCAGTCCTCCAGGCTTAAAGTTGCCAAGGTTGGAGACCCCTGCTCTAAAGGCCTTCTTGAGCCCCTTTCTAAATTCTCACTCCCTGACAGAATACAGATCCTTACTAAGTTAAAAAGGCTTAAATTTAGCCTTTAACCTTCTCCAACCTAGAAAATCAATAATTACCTGGGGGGGGGAGGGCAGGATTATTTTCATCTACATCACCGGAAATATACGTTTCTTGAGGAGTAAAGCGAGTGGAATGACATTATGTGCCTTGTGCACCTTTCTCCAACCTGGCGCCCTCTAGATGAGTACACCCTGTATTTCCATCACTCAGCCCTGGAGCACATCCAGGGTGCCAAATCGAGGTAGAGTGCGTGATCGATCGAAGCTACTGGCACGGTCAATGAATATTCCTCATTTGGTATCCCAGGAAACCCAGATTTACATACCAAACTTAATATGAAGGCTGTTTAATTGATGGCAGGATCTCACCAAGCCAAAACTGGTCATCCCATTGATCCTCTCCGTCTCAGGACTCCCAGACAGTGGGATTCACTCTCATATAAATATTTTTATTGTTTTGTATCACATATTCCATTTCTATGTTGAACAGTGGGGTTTCTAGGTGTCCAAAGTGTTAACATATAAAAATCATCATAATCATCATAACCAGATACATATAAACATATATGCATAGTATCACTTTCATATTCACTTTCCAATAGGTAATTAATTACCGAGATCCTAAAGATAGGAAGCTGCATAGGAGTGTATTATAAACCAGGGTAGTCAGAACCTATGTTTTTGTCCAGACACAGTTCAGTTCTAGGAAGGCTCCACCGAAGTAAATGCAGCCCTTTAATATTCAACTTGGAGGGGGGGGGGGATATCCTATGGAGTTCAAGAGGTTTTCCAATGATGAAAAAGTGCTTTGGGGAATTTACTTGGAAGTAAATTCCACTGGATTAAATGGAATTTCCTCTTAGGTCAATAGACAAAGATACCTTATATGTAATATCTGTAAGGGTTTAATTGGAGTAGTTTCTATTTACAAGAGAGTTGAGTGAGATAATATTCCAAGGAAGAAGCCTTATTATCTTTAGTCTTTCCATTTCTAACTTGCATCTTTTAGCTTGATTCACACAATGCACCGACAAACTCATAATGTGACGTAATTATTTTTTTGGGGTTAGGGTCGTTTGTAAACGATGGTTTATGACTTAACTAGGGAGTGAAACCGGAGAATTGTTCCTGAGCCAGCGAGCTCCATCCAACTAAGCAAACCCGCAGCTTAGTTTGATGCGCCAACCCGATAGCTGTTCGCATAGCTGAATCCCAAACTAGCTATAATCACATTTCTCTATGGTTAGTTTCGTGCTTAATGTGTCGAAGGGACCCAGAACATTGCATTAGTTCTGCAACCCATGGTTCATTTAAGCGTGATAACCATGGGAACCCAGCCAGTCACTATGCGGAATCGAGGCTTTTGAAAAAGACCTGCGGTGTTTGCAAAAAAAGCAGCCTGACTCGAGGCTCGCTTCATTCTCGTTCCCCTGAATTATATCCCCAAAGAGCCGAACTGACACCCACCCCCACCCCCCCATATACACACTCTGAATCACAGGCAGGGCCACCACATTTCAGCCTAACTTGTCACCCGAACTCAGACAATCCTTTGCATGGGTGTTTTTCTTTTTGGTCTCAACAGCCTCGGGCTTCCTCCATCCTGGCGGCTGAGGTTTTCCTGACTTTATCCGCTTGTCCTAAAGCCCGACTTTTCGTCTTCTCGCTCCGCCCCCGCAACTCCTCTGCTTTTCCCTTTAGTTTAGAGAAAATTCCCACCAAAAAAAAAAGCCGATGGGGAAAAACCTCCAACCCACATGAAAGGGGAAAGGGATCTTCTTTCTTTCTTTTTTTGTTTTCTCTCTCATCTTGGCTCTCTTCAGTGGGACACACGGTTCTTTTGCTGGGGAGACCCTGTTGGCGGGGCCCTTGGCTCTTTATAAGAGGTTGTAGCTCCTGATGGCTAAGGGGGGTGCATCGAAGTGCATCTCAGCCCACCGCGGAACCGAGCGCAGCTATGCCCAAGGCTCTCTTTTTCCCAGTCTCACGTCTTTTACTCCATCTATTCGGGATTTTGCGAACAGTGTGACCGGGGGAAGGAAAGCGTGGTTATCAGCCGATGAGTATATAAGCTTATAGACGTGGGGAGAGAGGGAAAGGTTCAGAAACGGGCATAAATCCTTTCCTAATTGTTTTATTAGAGGGATCAGATTAATACTAAACCTCCGTGCGGAAAGAGTCCTCTCCGGAGAAAGCTTCCTTTTTTTCCCTCCTATCCGCCTCCCTCGGGATCCAGGAAGAGTCAAACATTGCCCCAAATCGACACAAATCTCGTTGAAACTTGAAAGGATTTCGCTTCCATTCCTCGATTTTTATTTTTTTTTATTTTTAATGGCGATTCCAATCGATTAGACACGTGCTAATTGGAGACCGGGCTGCTTAATCGCTACGACAGCCAATAAGAATTCTCTTTAAAAAAACAACAACCCAAAACCGCCTAGGCTGTTGCATTCGCTGCTAGTTCATAGAAAATAACCAAACGGATCCTTAAAACGCCTGATAGGGAAGGTGCTTTCCCAATACACCTTTTTTCCCATGAAACACAAATCGCGCTCCCTGTCTTTCTGAGGCAGAGGCGAGCGTTTAGTGACAAGATTTAAACAGCAAAACCCTCAGATCGCAGACGAATGTCAAAGGAAAACCGTGGCTTTGGCGTCTCCAAAGAAGGGTGGGTGGGTTGGTTTTTCCAAAGAGGAAGATCTCTTTGCGCCAGCAACATCAAATGCAGCTCTCCCTTTACGCGCTAATTTTCTCCCTTTTCCCTCCTCCCGCCTCTTAAACGGTTCCCATTATGTAGTTTAAAGTACAATAATCTCGAGGGCAAAGGGAGGGATTCTGCCAATGAGAGCGGCAGCTCCAACAATTAACATGAAGGGGAAAATAGGATTCGAATTAGGTGGAACAAGATCAACATTTAGCAAAAGCTAAAAACTTCTTCGGCTTCTAAGCAGCCGCCTAAAGCTAGAGAAGGGGGACCTAGAGGCAGCTTTTCGCCAGCTGCGATCTACTCGAATCAAACGCGAGTTTATGGGGCACCAAGGTCCCGCCCCATTCATTACTGTGGAAGTTGCTTCCCAAGACCTTCCCTTCTTCATTGGCGTGAAGAGGATATATATCCCACGGAGATATACCGCCAAAGGCCACTTGGACAGCCGCTTGGACCTTTAGACAAAAACCCACTCGTGTTTTTCTGATCACAAACTCATATCGGGGTAACGCGTTGGCTTCTATGCAGCATCCTGAGGTTTCGTGTTTCTCCACCCCTCCAGAGCCCTTTTGTCTTTCTTCTTACGAGATTTAGATAACTGGGTTTTTATTATAATCCCCAGATGGAAGCAGCTTTCTTTCAACACTCTCGTATTTGCTTTTATTCATTTCAACTTTTTTTTTTCTTCTAAAAAAGATCATCCCAAGAAACCCTCCGCCTTTCTCTTTGGGTCCTACAAAAAATAAAATAAAACGGTTCTGTACAGAAAACGTATTATATGAGATCGACTTGAATTTTGTCTGACGTATTTCCATTCCTCCGTTTTCCGGTTATGGCATATTTATACATTCGATTAAAACAAGAACCAAGCAACAAAATGTGCACTGGAGAAAGCTGCAGCATCCCAAACCGTATTTATTAAGAAATCCCACCCAAGCCAAGTCGCATTTATTACCGAGTAAACGTTTCTTAATTCGGCCGTCTAATCTTGATTTTTCCTTTCCCCTATACATGCAAGCGGTGCTTGCAGAGATGAATGTATAGATATAGGCAATAAAAAGCCTGTGATGTTCCAACGATCAGATCAGTGACTAAATGTGAATATATGGAAGGAGAATATATGAAGATGTTACTTTCTGATACACTCTCACACACGTGTATTCAGCACAGTCCGTTCAGTTCAATAGGACTTCCTTTTCGACCAACTGGGCATAAGATTTCAGATTTCAACGTTCTGTTTCAAATAGGATTTTAACATTCGGGAATCGGAAGCCTGTGAGGCTCGTCACGTGTTTTGCCTCTTGTCACTGTAAACATAGCAGCCGTAGGAGAACCCCGTTATCAGCCCCCAAGAATTGGATATGGATACACGGCCTCTCCCCCGTCCCCCAAAAGGGGACAGACTTAAGCCAACAAAAGAAGAGACACGCACACACATCCTTGTCCCAGATTCGTCCGAGGATATTCGGATCACTATTACTTATTATTTCCGGAGACCACGATTTGGGGGGGGGGAGGAAGGGAAGAGATGGTCTACCCCTCCCAATAGCAGCAGCCAGCCCACCCTCGCCCTCGTTTGGTTTTCGCCCAATCTCAGACCGTTGCAAAAAACAGCATCAACGACTCCGAAGAACTGGACGGGAACAACAACCGTTGTGATTAAGGCAACCCCCCCCCCCCCGCAAAAAAAAACCCAAAGGCAAATGAAGGGGTAGCAAAACCCAGCCAGCCCTACGTTCCGATTCCTCTGACTACTTTCTTGGTCCTGCCCCTCCCCCTCCAGCATCTCCGCCGTCCACCTTCTGCCAGGTGAAACTTTCCCGCGGACTGAGAGGTTGGCGGTAGGGTTTTTTTTTTTTTGTTGTTATTTTTTGTTCTTTTGTTTTAACTTTGTCGGCCTGGCTTTCTCTGCATCTTCTTCTTCTTCTTCTTCTTCTTCTTCTTCTTCTTCTTCTTCTTCTTCTTCTTCTTCTTCTTCTTCTTCTTCTTCTTCTTCTTCTTCTTCTTCTTCTTCTTCTTCTTCTTCTTCTTCTTCTTCTTCTTTTTTTTTGTACTTTAAGACGAAACGAGCTTTTTCCAGCCCATCCTCAAGCTTTTCCCGGTTTAAGGTTGTTTTTCCTCCTGTTCTTCTCTCTGCGGGGCTGCGTTTCCTTTTTCTCTCAAGAGCATCTCTCAATGAGTTGTCAATCAAGGCGGCGGCTTCGCTTTCATCTTCTCCCTCTGCCCGCCCCCACCCTTTTCAACAGAGCCAGAGAGAGCCAGAGAGAGAAGGGGGGAGGGGAAGGGGAGAAAGCGTGGAGGAGGCGAAGCGGGGGGAGGGACGGCAAAGTTACGCTACATGAGGAGAGCGCGGCGGGCGGCTGCTTTTCCACCTCGCACGGCCCGCCTCGCAAGCTCACCAAGAGCTCGTGGACAACCAGAATCCCCGGGCCGGCGATTTCGAGCGAGGGGGAACCCCTGGTCGCAAGCCGGGAGCCAGCGAAGCGCAACTCCTTCAGCGGAAGGAGACCTTTCCATGCCCGCCCCTCTCGCCGACCAAAACCGAGAGCGCGGCCCCTACCCCTACCCCACCCCTACACTCCCCCCCAAAAAAGCGAGTGCGCGCGCGCGCCCGTGCGTGGATCGCTGAAGGGGGCAGCAGCAGCAGCTGGAAGAAGTTTGGGGTGGGTATGCCTTTTTTTAGTCTCAAGAGTTTTGCAGCCCGGCTCGGTTTTGGGGGGCGGGTGTGTGTGTGGGGGGGGATGCTTTTCTCAATTCCTGGAGAAGCTAACTTTCTCCCCTTCTTCTTTTTAAAGGAGCCTCCCTTTTTTTGCTGCCGCCCTCCCGAGAACTTTCGTTGCCGCTTCTTCTGATTCTGCTTCTTATAGCTGCACCTGAGGAATTGTTCGACTCCGTTTCCCCCTTGTCAATGCCAGCCGCCCAGTTCAGTTCGTTTCGGGAGAGCCAGGACGGCGTAGAGGATTAGGCAGCCGAGCGGGGGGTGGGGGGGGAGTCTTTCCCAGCCAAGAAACAAAAGCGGAGTCCTGGTGTGTTTGTGTGAGATTGCTCTTCACCTCTTCCCCTCCGACCCTTCTTCTCTCCCATTGGCATCCTTGCCTCCCCGGGACCCTCCAACTTTAGCGGGGTGTGTGTGCGCGCACAGGCAGGGAGACACCACCCCAGTCCTTCCTGGGGTCGCTTCCCAACGGGGGCCGCTTCTGGATCTCAGAACTCTTCCATTTAAAGGGCTCGTTGGCTTTTCCTCTCGAAGACCAGCGTTTGTGTTTCACACACACACACACACAGAGAGAGAGAGAGAGAGACAGACACACACAGAGAGAGGCAGACACACACAGAGAGACACACACACACAGAGAGAGAGAGAGAGACAGACACACACACACACACACACACAGAGAGAGAGAGAGAGAAATTGGGCGGTTGTGCCTTCTTTCAAAAAAAGGGGGGAGGGGAAAGGAGGACCCGAGGGATCCCCAAGGGCTCCGCGTTAGAAAATCGGACTTAAAAGTGTCCCTCAGGCAAGCCCAACTTGCCCCGACTTTCTTGTCGCCTTAACTGCAGACACAACAGAAACCGGCAGGGGAGGGGAGAGGGAGGGGGGAGCGCGAGTCTGCCTGGCTCTTTGGCTCCCTTTCCCCTCCCCTTCTTTTAAAGGAGACAAAGTAGACAGGGCCGGCCGCACTCCCAATCTTGCTCGCTCTCCCCTCCCCCAGGTGTTTGGATATGGATGGGGTGGGAAAGGGAGGAGAGCTCAGCGCTTAAGCTGAGAGAGAGGGAGAGAGAAAGAGAGAGAGGCGGGGGGGGCGCTATAGGAGTGCAGCGCAAAGCGAGCTCGCCGTCCAAAGCCTTTTAACTTCCCTCGCGTCTCCTCCTTCCTCCCTCTTCTTCCTTTCTCTCTCTCTCTCTCTTTCGTTCTCTCTTCCTGCCTTCCTTCCTTCCCTTTTATTCTCCGGGGGTGGAAAAGCCACTATGCCTCAGCTCTCGGGAGGCGGCGGCGGCGGCGATCCGGAGCTTTGCGCCACCGACGAGATGATCCCCTTCAAAGACGAAGGTGACCCCCAGAAGGAAACGATCTTCGCCGAGATCAGCCACCCGGAGGAAGAAGGCGACTTGGCCGACATCAAGTCTTCGCTGGTCAACGAGTCGGAAACCATCCCCAGCAGCAACGGGCATGAGGTAGGCGGCAGCAGCAGCAGCAGAAGGGGGCTTCTTCTTCGTCTGAACTTCGAAGGGTGTCTTGGGGTGTGAAGGACGAGCCGGGGCTGCTCCTTGACTGATGGAGCTGCAGAAAAGTTTCTGGAAAGAGCGGTGGTCGCGGGGTAGGACGGTAGCAAGCGGGAGTCCCGGAGCAGCAGACTCCTGCCCGGAGAAGACAGTCCGCTGGCGCTCTCTGGGTGGGCTTCCCCTTTGGGTGGGAGCGCCTCTCTTTCATCTATTGGCCTCGGGTCTCTTCTGGGATTCGTGTAGGGAATAGGGAAAAGTTATTTTTTTATTTTCATTTAATTTCATTTTAAATGGCTTTCCTTGAAAGTTCCAGTCCCCTCGTTTCTCTCTCTCGCTCTCTCTCTCTCTCTCTTTTTTTTTTCACGGCCAGCTAAGGAAAGGGGGTGTGTGAGCCCAGAATGGAAAACGGGAAGCTGCAGAGCCGCCAAGTGGGTTACAGTTTTTGACCACGGCGCTTTGAAAACCGATCTGCCTCTGTTCCCCATGAATGAATTAGCAGCGCTTGGCGTAGTGGTGGGAGGAGAGAGCGGAGTTTGAAAGCTGTTTGCACTCCCCCTCCCCTCCCCAACCCCTTTGGAAGGAGAGCCCGGGCTCGCTCAGAAGCTGAAATAGAACGGTTGATTTGTTTACCCAGAGTTTAATCTTATTGCTACTTTATCCCCAAATTTAGAAGGGAGGGGGGTAGAGACAAGGACACGACTGCTAGAATGCCACTATAGTACACACACACCCCCTTCGGCTCATTGGCTTTCTTTTTCTTTTTGCCGAATTGGTTCCTTTTGCTTAGTTCCTTGCATGCAGACAGCTGTTAAGGATGACTTGTAAATCCCCTTCTGTTTTGAGATTAAAACTTTTGAGTTTGATGCTGAGTGTTCTCGATCAAGATTATATTTGTGCCTGGCCTTATCCCTGATGTAAAGTAGTCTTGGGACTGAGGACATAGAGGCAATTATGTGTGGCTAAGTATTAACTATTTAACTCTAGATGGAGAAACTGAACATGATTAGGACAGTAATACGGATTCTGCCCTCCCCCACCCATCACATCCTAAGCACTTTTCCCGAGTAGATCTTGTCAGGCAAAGGGTCACAGAATTCTCCTCCCAAAAACCACTGTAAGGGGTTTCCATTTGGATTTAAGAGTTGATTATAAATTGAGATTGCAATTGTAGGAAAACAGAGGCTCTGCATATTTGCATATAGGAAGTATCGACTGCTTGCATTGATTCATGCATTAATAAAACCCTCAAGGTCCATCTGAATTTGTTTACATGGAAAAAAAGACGCCTGAAAGGTTTGGAGAAATGTTATTCCTGTAGCTCAGAGATAGTAATAGCTGCTCATAAGTCAGAAGAGCCTCTTTCTTCCTGTTGCTTCTGGCAGGAGTTGATGTAGAAATATTTTAGGAATGTAGCAATGGGCCCTGCCCTACTAATAATTAGGAAAAGGGTCTCAAACACATTCGTTCCAAGTAAATTCCACTCACAATGTTATTTATGGGTAAGTAATACTGTTATTTATGGGTAGGTAATACTGTGTGTGTGTGTGTGTATGTGTGTGTCACACTGAAGTGGGACTGGTCCTACCATCCTGCAGAATGAAACAGATGCTTTTGGCAGCTAACTTTGAGTTTTATCAAACAGCAGCACTAAATTGCTGGTTATTTGTTTACAAATGTTGGCTTATTCTAGGAAAAGACACTTGTACTTCTCCAATACCAGAATAATCTTTTGGGGTTGTTGTTGTTGTTGTTGTTGTGCATAACAGTTACCTGTTTTCTTTTCTCATGTCACAAAATACCAAGCTTTTACAATGAAAATGCCCTTTTCCCATAAGATTCCAATTTTTTATGTTTACATGGCCAGCATCATTCAACATAGTGATACTTCAGATTAGATGTGTATTGGTTTGTTTTGTAAATTAGTTTCCCTGGCATATTGAAGGCATGTTCATATGACTCATAGGATCATACAATAGCATTAATCTAGAGCATGAATATTTTTGGATTGAAATCAGCAAGATTACTGAATTAATCATAAACTCTTTAAAGGATTTACATAAAGTATAGGGTAACTAACTTATCGTAAAACAAACTAGAGAGAGGTGGGTTGTTGTTGTTTTGTAAACCCACCCCCCAGTTTTTAATAATGCAATTTTCAATAAAACGAGCATCTAATGCAAAATAAGGACTATGGAAGCCATTCTGATATAGCTGAAAAGAGAATATTGGGACATCCTTCCCTTTCGCTTATTTGTCCTGGAAAATGTTTAAGAAACACTTTTACTGAACTTGGACACTGACAGTTTCCTACTATGTACCACAAAATATGGTAGCCGTCCTATATGATGATGATTATTATTTTTTTTGGTTAGGTGTCTAGGCAAGGCCAGTCTCAGGAAGTTTATGAAAAAGGCAGAGAACATCCTGAAGAAGGTAAGAGATGTTGTGTTTATAGCAGCTTTATCCAACCTGGCAGTCTCCCATTATATTGGAAATATACTTCTTGTTCCCAGTCAGTATATATTATGGCTAGATATATACGATATGGTTTCTAGATTTCACTGTTGAGATAGTGGATTTGTTATGCTTCTGAGTAAAACTGAATAGATGGGCCACCTAACCAAACCCATTCTTTTTGAATGTGATTTGTTGGTCATGAATGTGATTTTGGTATCTAGCATTGTGTTTCTATGCCATGGGAATGTTTCCTTAATCAAGCCAGTGTCCTTTTAAAAAAAAAATAGTTTTTAAAAGATAAATTGCTTATCTGCTAGGAAAGCATATGTATGCTCTTCTTACAAGACAAGACAGCACTATTTATTTATGTACTCAGATGTTGGCTTATTTATTTACTTAAGTACAGAAGTGGTTAACAAACCTATTTTAAAATTATTTTTCAAAACCGTGATTAAGGAATCAGTTTAATTCACAGAATGCACTAGAGATCTACCCTGCTGTTAATTAAAGACAATTGTAGGAAGGTCTGCTGGATATTTGGTTAAATAAAGTCTTTCATTGAACCCAGTTAGGTGAATTTTATTTAACCACAAAATATTTCAGCTTCTTGTCAAATCCTGAACACAGACAAGCCTTCTGTTATCCAGGAACGGTGATGAAGCACTTGTCAATAAATATGGACAACCTAAATCCAACTTGCACTGCTTACAAACTAGCCATTATTATTTAAATTAGATATTAAGCAGATTAAAAATGGAGACTCCTCTGATGAACAGGCTCACTACTATCAGCAGGATATTGTTGTATGCCAGCCTGAACTCTTTTTCTCCTTAATTGCTTCTAATTGGCCCAATCAGAATAAGCCAGATCATGCTGCATGTATAAAGACTACTAAAGTTTTAGAATGACACATTAAAAAAAATAGTGCATATTAATCATTAGAGAAAGCACAAGTAAGTCACATATATAAGCATTTTCTTTTCTCTGTACGTTGTAGGGGTAAACAGATTTATTTGACGTTTTAATATCATAGAGATCTGGCAGGCTGCAATTTTGAAGGTTGGAAATATTTGCTAGAAGTCAAACTGTACAGCCTATCCCACAGCATATGTATGTATGGAAAGCTAAACTCTTACATACATATATTCTTTCAAGAGGTTTTAAAACTTAACTGAGAAAAGACTGAATGAGCAAAGATGAATCTTCAAAAAATAAAGGGCAAAAGCTGCTTAATGAAGATCACGTTATATAAAAGTTTCTTTTGTATTAGAAATGTAAAGAACAGACTAAAATAACCCTTGCTTTTTACAGGCAAACACACAGATGGTGTTCTATACAGTAAAGGACCTTCTTATTCTGGTTATTCTGGGTATATCATGATGCCAAATATGAATAATGATCCATATATGTCTAATGGATCTCTTTCTCCACCAATCCCTAGAACAGTAAGTGTTCTTTATATATATATATATATATATATGACTGTGTGTTTCTCTCTCTGTGTATCTGTGTCTCTGTGTTTTCATGCAATGAATGAAGAAAAGCTATCTTTGGAAAGACAAGCTTTGTTTATCAAGGAGCAAACATGTAGTTTTGATAACGTTTCAGAAGACTCCTTCCTGCTATGTGGCAATTCTTCCCTCAGAATCATTTCTAATTGCATTCAGACATTTTAATAATATTCAGAAACCTGTAATAGAGCATAAGTGGTAAATTCTACAGAATGTCTGGGTGGTATAACTTCAATAGCAGATGTAACCATTGACATATGCTTGTGATGCTCATTATAAAGTACATCTTTGTAGATGCTGGCAGTTGCCAAAGCAATTGTTAAGTTTCTTTTAAGTTTTTTTAGGATTAAGCTCCATTGGTTCAATTAAGCCGATTACTTCTGAGAAACATGTGTAGGGCTGCTCCATTAGTGACTACCCAAGTCTAAAGAGACTGAAGTCCCCAGCATATCTTACTAGATAAAGCCAATAAATCTGAGGTTTGAGTTGAGTAAGACAACCTTATCTATTTTTGCTGGGCAAAATTTTTCCCTTTATATTAATTTTAAAATGGAAACAAGTATCCAGTATTGACAATATTTTAAACAAAAAGCTAAGGTTGCTGTCAATACATTTGATATCCACAATAACATATTTTAAAACCGAAAGTTACTTGAAGAGCTAATTTTTCAGGGTCCCAAAGTTATTTTTTTCTCTTGTTGGGCATTTTTAATTCATGTAAATGTAATAGTTTGGGGCTTGCTTAAATAATTTATTTAATTCATGGTGGAAAATCCACAGGAGGTTATGGATTTCTGAGTTTTTTGTGTTCTCTTAAGATTATTATAAAGATTATTATAACCAGAATGTTATAAAGGCAGAAGGTGAAGTGAATTGTAATGTATTAAAGCTTATGTTAAAATGTGTTTGATTTAGATGGCACACAATTCTTTTGTGATTTCAACTGTATTTGAGCCCTGATTGGATGAGACATAGAATTTAACACACATCTATAAAATGCACATATCATCCTAAGATATTATGCAGGCATATAAAAAAAGGTCTCAGGATATATATCATATAATCAGAGTTTCAAAATTATTTGTACATCTGGAACAATGTGCATTTAATGGCAAACTTGATTTAGCATTGTGTGATGTTTGAAAAACTGACCTCATCTGTTTCAGTAGGAATCTTGTTTTAAGTTGGTGAGATTTACTGCTGAGTAAACATGAATATATTGCATTGTGTATCTAGAGGTGGTAGATGCAATGTTATCTGCAGTACTTTTGAGAAGAAAAGAGAAATCAGTGGCACAATGATGTGCATACTTCCAAATATACAGTTTATTGTTATATATTAACATGCTATGATTTGTCTGGAAACAAGTCAAATGCCCAAAAATTCAAATCAGCTAAAATTTTATAGTTAAATGTTACCTTCTATAAAATGTTTGTATTGGCTTTCTTGAGAGACTACTAATTGGTTTGGCTTGATGAATAGGTTAGATCTGTATTGGAGAGTGCCAGTAACTTATAATGATTTTGTATTTCTGCCTAAACTGAAAATGTGATGGTTGAAGAGAAAAGAATTATTTTTCATGCTAAATATCATGTCAGTATTGGACATATCAGTATTCATGACTTTTTTATGCACTTAGTGATTTGCCTGATAATTAAGAAAATAGAAAGTACGGTACAATAGACTCCTAGAACTTATATTAAACATATTTGTAGCAAAGGAACTTTAATAAGGAGGTAATAATATTGTTCATTTTCTAAACAATATTCATATCTTCTCCTATATCACTGTAATTACCTTGATCAGCTACTTGTTGTGCCTCTTTGAACAAAAAGACATGCTCTTAACGCAATATATATTCAAATATTTGGAGACTTTGCGACTAGGGATAGTTGAAAACTAGTCATTATTTTGTATTTTCCTGTTTGTTTTATTGTAGGTTGTGTTATTCAGTGATAGGATGAACAATTCTTTCTGGTTTCATTCAACTTGTGTGTTTGGAAAAAAACCCTATAGAATTACACAGAATCCAATAATATTGGAAGTGGTTTGAATTGAGGGTTAGGTTTAGAGCCAGAAGTAATTAGAATTGGGGAGAGAATTGAGAGGGAAACAATTGGGGACATTTACGGTAGGTAGTCTTTAGAAGCATTCTCCCCTAAACTCACTAGACTTCTCAAGATTTGTACTTTCTTGTCATATATACAAGTGTGGGGAACTCACACTTTTCTGCCACAGCTTTTTCATCTTCCCAAAAATGATCACCGACTGCCTTTGAACTCTTTGTCTCTTTTTAGACAGATTCAAACCTGGAGTTACTGTGTGTGGGTTGGGTGCCTATATAAATCTGTTTAATAAAAAGATAAAGACTGGTCTGATAGGTTACGTGGAAATGGTTTTTAGTTGAATTGAAATAGCCTTATGTGTGGGTTTGTCTTATGTTACACATGTGGAATTCCTCATTAGCATAGCAAAAGATCCACATATTGACTATATATGTTGTCCAAGGTGTCACTTCAAATAGTGATGATTCAAATTCTGAACCATCAAGGGCAGTGGCTTTTTTCCATAGCTTACACTCAGTAAACTGATTTATTCATGTTCAAGGAATGTAATAAATTCCATTACAAGCTTCATATACTTTCCCCATAACTTATAAAAGTTCTGTTATCATTTTTTCCAACATGTTTATTATGAAACCCTTGGTGATTATTTCTCTTCTTGGAATGCTAATCTAATTTTATAACCCTGAATATTTTGAGTATATCGTCTGAAAATACTGTTGAACAGAAATGTACCTACAAAAATTCTCTAAAATATGTTTTAATGTAGCTTATATAAACACTTGAATGCATATTGCATAACTTGCCCAGCTGAAGGATATTGCTAATAGGGCATTTATATTTGGATATGGTATAGCAGTGTGGTAGCACAGTAATATGTACAGTTTTCAGAGTATATGCTGATGATTTCAAAATTGCACTTTGTGTTAGATAAATTGTATATAGTATCTGTATATATGGTACACTACATTATTTTGAGAAAAGTTGTAGATTTATGTAGGGATGAGTAAGGCTGTTCATCTATTAGGAGTTTTCTTTCTACATCTTGATTCCTCTGATTTTACTCATATTGTTAGGCTACACAGCATAGCTCCTTGCATGAACAAAATATATTATGTGATACTCGCTCTTCATATCGTGTTTACAAAATCTCTTCTTGGCACTATATAACAACTAAGCATGTAGAAATTTGAGCAGGTTGAATTATGTAACATATTTAAAATTCTATGATTTTCTGTACAACACTTATTCTGTAATATAATGAATTTCCTAAAATAATAACATAAATTGTACTGTGAACAATGAAAACGCTTTCTATTTTGGATGGCAAAACCTTACTTATTTTCTTTTAAAAGCTCTCCTGTTATATTTTGCATAGCTTTCTTTCTTTCTGAAATCCATCACATTATCATGGAATGTCTGAAGTTACAGTCTTCAGATTGACTAAGAAGCTGCTATAAACTATGGAAGGAAGCAGCAGAAGCAGGTGGAGCCCCCAAAGGCAGAAGCTTCCCCTTCTCAAAGCAAGGCATCGTGTAGCACAAATGTTAAGAGTGAGATGTTTAATTCTTGTGAATATAGCTTTGGGTGCCCTTTTGGCAGTTCCTGACATAGCAGAGTGGGAACTAATGGAAAGGGAGAGAGAAGGAAGTGAGCTATGTATATATGCATTATTCACCAATCTGTATACATCTCTTTCCCAAGCAATTAAGATTAGAGGTTGAGTTAAATTTTTGAGTGGCAACATTAAGTAATTCTGTGCTGTGTAGTCTTGGATTCTCAGTAAGATGTTTTCAGTTGTAGTTATTAGATCACTACTTTAAAAAAATCTTTTGCTCAATGGAAGAGCCATATGCTTTCTAGAATAGTAAATGAACGAAGCACCAAGTTTTTAAAACTGCTATAAATCTAATTTGCAGCATCAAAGTTGAATGTTACCTTCGTTTTAAGAAGTATCCCAATCTTAGTGATATCCACAATGTATGTGAATAGAAACTACCCAAATGTATAACATAAATGTTACCAAAAGCCTGATTATATGGTGAAAGGAATTTAATTTTAATTTCAAACCACATTGCTTTTATTTTATTTTGAAAGTCTTTTATATAATTCTTAAAAGAGTTGCAAGGAAGGAAGGCATATTGTGGCAAATAGTGAACCACAAGCAATAATTTAAACCAGACTATGCACAGATAATTAAGACTATAATCTTGTGTTCTATTTATTACAGTGTCTATACTGTTGCAGTCTTAAAAAAACAAACTGCTCTTGGAGAAAAAAAAATCTTATATGTAAATTGGCAGAGTACATTTATTACATATTCCTAATTCTGTAGCATCTTCCCCTTGATAAGGTTTAAAAGGTTTGCAATAGTAAAAGTTGGAAATTTGCAGAACCATAGAAAATGCATTTCTTAAAGGCCAAACTCTTTCAATTTGATTATGTGGAAATGAAAGACTTTGCATTTTTTCCTTGCAATCTTCCTAATGTTTATGTTTCATGGAAAGATTCATTGAAAGGATACGTTCCTTTTGACGTCTTGCCCAACTGAGATTGTCCTTTATTAAAATTTGGAGCACAGGTAGATTTTTAAAATATGCCTGTAGGCACGTCGACACTGTCAACCCTGACATACACCTTAAAAGGATTAAGACATGACAAAATTGCAATGTTAGTGATTCATTCAAATGACGTTGAATGCATACTTGCATAATAATGGTTTTAAAAAAAGCTTTGACTATATAAACATTTTAAATAAATAAAATTTTAAAAATAAATATCTTAATATCCTTTCTTCTCCATCTTACATAGCTAATGATGGTGGCATTGTTGTCAAAGTCTGAATGCAATTATTTAATGGGGGAGAACATACAGTACATACAATAATGTTATATTAATATTTTAAAGGATATGATTGTTTATTGAGAATAAGACCATCATTTATCCAGTGCATAAATAAATACCCAGCATTTTATTTCTTTTTTAGTATTGTGTATAGTATTTAGTATTTTAGTACAGTATTGTGCCAAGTGCAAAGTAAGGAATGTTAAGTAAAGATTAAAGTTTCGGAAAAGGAAGCATTAAATCTATTTTATACCAATATAATTCACCATATAGTACTTGCTCTGTTTTTGCAAACCCTAGCCATTCATCACTTCATATGCTATCTCCTCACTTCTCTCTTTTTAAAGATCTCATCCATCCATTATTTTCCTGGTCTTTCTATTTTTGTTGATTCAATAACTTATTCTTTGATGTTTTACTGTTCTGTTTTCATAAATTCTCTGTGTATAACAAATCTCTTCAAGGTACTTCTTTAACACTGACCATTCAGTTTTCTATTCATTCACTTGTTTTTCATTGCACATTTCTTAAATAATCTGTTTCACTGCATGCTGTTTCTCCTGACATACCCAAATCTCTTTTCCATATTAGAAAGTATCCATAAATACATTTTTATACGCTACTATTTTCACTTTCTATATGTACTCATTTATCATAATAGACCATATATTACATATTATCTCACTGCCAAAATTTTAATTTTAAGATTTCTCCATCCATTTTCTTATCTGAAATGTATTTTCTATCAAAGTACACATATTTATTCAGTTACTCTACCTCTTCTCACTCCCTATATAACTTGCAAATGGTCATTTTTTTCTGTTGCCTATCTTTGTCTTCAATAGATTGTCAGATCCTCATTCTTTGTTGTCTAATATCTGACAACCGTTCCAGTCTTCAGCCAGCTACATAACATTGCCTTCACAAAAAAGTAGATTAATATTCATGTCCATTGACCATCTCTAATGTCATCACAAGCATTCCTTATACATTTATCCAAACATTCATTAAATGACTTCAACAAAGACATTTAATGAATGTTTGGATAAATGTATAAGGACGTTGCATATTTTTTGTTGTTCCTTATTCTATGCATGCGCTTGCATGGATAACATTTAGCAACCAATCTTCACATAGATGTAAAACATAGATGTAAAACATTCCAAGATTTAAGTCGATTCATTTATTTTTACAATTCCTCAATGAACCTGCTCACATTCTGACAAAAAACTCCATAGGCAAACTTATTCCCCTTTTGTTTTTTCATTCACTCATAGCAAACATTTTCATTGTTAAAATAAATTTAATTTATGACCACAATTGACCCCAAAATTTCTGTTGCTAAGTGAGACATTTGTTAAGTGAATTTGTCCCATTTTATTACCTTTCTTGCCAGATTTACCATATTTTTCAGACTATAAGACACACCAGAGTATACGTTTTTGTGAAGGAAAATAAGAAAGAAGCTGATTGGGGGTGGATTGGCCTCCCGGACTACCCCGGTCAGCTGTTCCCAGAGGTGAACTTTAGGAACAGGGTTTTTTTTTCAGCCTCTCAAACAGGTTTCAGAGGTTTTTTTCAACCTCTGAAACAAAGGGCGGGGCTACATTTGGTGTATAAGACGCACCCAAATTTTTACCCTCTTTTAGGGGGGGGAAAGGTGTGTCTTATACTCCAAAAAATACGGTAACTGAATCACTGTAGTTGTTAAGTTGGTAACACGGTTGTTAAGTAAATCTGGTTCCCCCATTGACTTTGCTTGTCAGAAGGTCACAAAATGTTGTCATATGGTCCCGGGACACTGTAAGTGTCATAAAAATGATCCTGTTGCCAAGCATCTGAATTTTGCTCTTGTGAACACTGGGATGCCACAACATTTATGAAAAACTTTCATAAGTCACTTTGTTCAGTGCTATTGTAACTTTGAACAGTCACTAAATGAACTGTTGTAAGTCAAGGACTACTGTACAGGTGAAATGAATTGCTAGTTGCTGACCCCATTGCACAGCAAACGTAAGAGGTATTGATGGTGGTGCTGAATTTTTACTGCCACTTTCTCTTTGAAAAGGAGATGTTATGGCAATTGTTATTCTAAAATACTGTACTAAAAGTTTATATATAGTGTTCATATCTTTTTCCTTTTATTATTGTGGGAGACCATTCAGTTAGACAAATGTAATAATAGAAAGCTATAGAAACTGCTCTGCAAAAAGATGTATGTATATATTTATGATAGCGACCCAGCCTCTAATAACAGTTGCATTTGTTCCTATCTTCAATGATTGGATAAGTTTGATGAACTGGGGAGAAAGAGGGAAGGAAGGAGGCCAGGAAGAAGAAGTGGATGGGAAGAATGATGAGAAAATGGATGATTAAACACCAGGTTGTTTCCACTGGAAATCCTGGCCTAAATCCTACTTTACAAAACAGTAGTGTCAGAGGGCCTTGAAGAAGCAAAATAAAAGGATAATTTATGTTAACCTTAAAAACAACAATTGAAACAACAGCTACAGTAATATGTTGCATTGGTGTCAGATGCAAACAACCAGGTCCCCACCTGTAGAATTAAAGCTAACTACTTTATTGTATTCTGCCTATAGTACAGGAATCTCCCTGGACTGCTTGCCTTCTCTTGGAAATAGATAGATAAGGTTTCAAGCAGCTTGAGGGGCGGGGGTCAGTTCTGGATCTTTGCAGCTGTACAACAATTCAAGGCTAACTCCCTGCTTGATCCCTCCTTTCTGTCTGGCTAGGTGTTTCTCAACATCTGGCAAACAGGCATTGTGTTGATCTGTAGCTGTTTAAAAAATACTGGTCTGTTTGGATCTACATGTAGTTAACAATAAAAAATTAATTTCTACTACATGCGGTTGGTTATATATTATTCAAGTTAATAAATTTCCTCTTCAAATAATCTGTGGGCTATGACAAGATCTGTGGTCTGAATTAAGATATATTCTGCTGAATTGAATTATAGTTTATTTTATTTATAAACCATGTTGGCTGGATTCCCACATATTCAGACATAAACTATGGTTGGCACAATACACTCGGTGCTAACGCCACCCGCTAATGAAAATGAGGACCCAGTTTGTGGGGGCAATAAGCTGACTTTGTATAAATATACAAAAGTATGAAGGCTATTACTTAACGCATTGTAAGCCCCCCTGAGTCTCCGGAGAAGGGCGGCATATAAATCAAATTAATTTTTTTTTAAAAAAAATCAGATAGTACCTTAGCATGGGATTAAAAACCCATGATGCAAATAAATTTTCATAATCTATTCTGTGGAGTAAAAATTAGAAATTAACCTTCTTGAGAAACATTGATGGTTGCAAGTGTTAAGGTTGTAATCTGGCACATTCAGAAAGCTGCATAAGGTCTTTTATTTTATTACAAGCCACCTTAAAATACACCTTTGTTTTAAACGATAAGACTACTAGCTCAAAATACAAGCCCAGAAACTATTCTCGTACAACTACTGGTATCAGTTTTAAAACATTTCCTGAAGGCAAACCTGCATAACTTTGCTATGAAATGCAAATGCAGGAATGCAAGAGGTGGCTGCGTTTACACTGAAACTCCCTTTCTTATGGTTCGTCACCCAAAATGCCAGTTTCAGCTTTGTCAACAGATCTTGACAACAGTAGAAGCTTCTTTGTATAAATAGGTAGAGATCTTTCCATCCCACTTTAAACTTTTAATATCAGGGAGAGACATAATAAACTTTTTCTAGCCTAAATAAAATAAATGGCATATCTATTTTAGTTGAAATAGTTTTAGTACTGAAGATTTGATTTCATGAAATTTCTCTAGCAAAGGTGGTGTCAATAATGATGATTCTAATTACCACAATTAATATTCCCAGTCTTTCAGAATCTTGAAATTTTGGGTTTGCTTTGGTAGTTTGTTGGGAGGTCTGTTTAGATTACTGGAGATGATCAGTGGAGCTTATGCTGAGAGCAAAGGACAACAATTCACTTTCTTTATGAAAGGACCTCTGTTTCAAAACATACCGTGGCTGTATGGCAACATTCCCTCTCCACAGCCATTGCATATTTCATGCACGCTTATTCCAAGTTCTAACTTTTAAACTTCCAAAAATCATACATTGGCTGGGTACAACAACATGATAGGTTTTGTTTGGTCTTGGCCAAATGTATTTATTTGTATCCCAGCTTTATTATTTTTACAAATAACTCAAGGTGGTGAACATATCCACCTTCCTCCTCCTATTTTCACCACCATAACAACAACTCTGTGGGGTGAGTTGGGCTGAGAGAAAGTGACTGGCCAAAAGTCACCCAGCTGGCTTTTTGGGACTTAAACTCACAGTCATCCACTTTCTAGCCTGGTGCCTTCACCACTAGACCAGGAGTGTCAAACTCAAGGCTCACGGGCCAGATCCGGCCCACAGGGTGCTTAGATCTGACCCTGGAAACAGCGAAGAACTGGCCCATGGTACCTCTGCCAGAAAAAATGGACCTGGGGAGGGCCACATGCGCTCCCCCCGAGCTCTATTCTTGCTGGCAGAGGGCTGCAGGAGGCTGTTGTGGCCAAAAACGGATGTCGAGCTGGCCACGCCCACCCTGGCCATGTCCCCCCAGCCCTCCAAGGTCAAACTCAACCCTGATGCGGCCCTCAGGGAATTGAGCTTGACACCTCTGCACTAGACCAATCTGGCTCTCTACTTGCTACATTGTCCATTTTTAATTTATTGATTGATTGATCACATTTATAGTCACTCATATCACCAAAGATTAGTCTGGGAAAAACACAATCTTGTGTAGTTTCTAAACCAAAGTTTACGATTATAACATAGTATTATGCAATCAACTAACTACTATATATTAGGAGATTAGAGAAACTATTTTTTGCCTATCTTGATGTAGATCTTCAGGCATAATATTTTAGAGATTGCCAGATGGTTCCACCCATTCTTTCTCTTACCTTGCATCATATTAATATCTTTAATACACGTGTACACATTAATATGCCTTAATATTCAGAATGTCTAAGCCTAGTCAGGAAAATATACTACTTTACTAACACATTAGATAGATTCAAGTAGGCTAGTTTACTGAATGCAAAAGTTAATTTAGAAGCAAGATAATTCATATATACACCTGTTTGGACTACTGTATTTAAAAGTAGTCAATGATTGGGTTACTTAGGTTACTCTGAGGAAGGTAAAGATTCATCAATGAAAAAATAATTAGATGAATCTTTGTTCTCATAACTACCAAAAGTACAAAGCAAGTCAATTTTTATTAGCTAGCTGAAATCAATTGAATCTCTGCAGCAATTTTTTTTACAATTTATTTTTGGAACACACTGTTACTGAATGAGCCTAATGAAATTTGTGTAACAAATAATCTGTACATATTCTAAAAGAATATTAACCCAAGCTTATTTCAGTGAAAGAATGTCATCTTTTAAAGGCCATTTCATATTATTTTGAGGTATTTGGAAATATGCCTGTATAAGCAACTGCGGACAGTAGAATAATTCTGTAGCAGCTTTTCAGTCTGCTTAGGAGATATTTGACTCTTGTTCCGGCACTAAGTGATGAAAAAATATTATGCTATCACAGGTGCACATTTTAATAATGATATCTTAACAAATAATGCAAATAGGAAAGATTTAAGATGTATCAAATAAAAATTAAACATATATTTGGATGTACAGTACAGCAAGTACTGTACAAAAATGTTTTTGGAAAAGTACTTCATGAAGTTATTTCTACTATTTTGCTAAACATTTCAATATTACTTTCCACTGTAATAGATAAGTCTGCCAATTTTATTTCTACCCAAAGCATTCAAAGACTACATTAGTTTAGACCAGTGATTCCCAACCATTTTTTGGCCATGCCCCACATAAGCATCTCTAAAAGCCCGATGCCCACCCCACTGTGACATATAATTCTTACTATTCAAAAAGTGAACTATTCATGCGGAGGAAACCTAAAAGGCCATTAACTTGGTTTAAACAAGGTTCCAAATTGCCCCCATTAAAAATCAAATTGCCCTCTGTGGGTGTAGGCCCCACATTGGGAACCACTGATTTAGACCATGAGTGTCAAACTCCTGACATCACATTGCTGTCATGTGACGTATCACAATGTTTTTCTCTTTGCAGAGCTGGGGGTGGGCGTGGCCTGTGTGTGACGCATCCGGCCCACGGGCCAACAGTTTGACACCCCTGGTTTAGATAGAGAGGATACACCTTGGGAGAGCTTGTGTCAACCCCATTGCCACATCAACAAATGTGGCAATATAATGACACTTTCCAGATGTGTAGGGCAATGTTTTATTCTTTTCAGTTTGCACTATATTGAGCACATTTTCCAGAGTTTCCAAATGCCAGAGCAGTTTTTGTTTATAGTTTTGCCTTTCCAGTCTTAAATTGTAATTCTCTGAGGATAATATGAAGACTTTGATAGATATATCGCCTATACTAAAGTACTACACAGTATAGAGAAAATGAACACATCCAGAATGACAGAGTTCGTAGAGTGAGATATTCACAATGTAGAACAATACTCATATCAAGCTTTCTGGTAAAATAACATAGGCAACAGGATGCTGAACTACATTGCTCAACCCCTTGCCATTGGCCATACTTTGTCAGCAATACCTGGAGTACGGTAGGTTGCTAATCTATGTGGCTGATGCAAACATTAGGCAATGGACTTAACTAGCTTTCAGGTTGAGCTCCTTCGAAATGTACTCTAAATGACTATTCTAATCAAAGTCCAGAAATTATTCTCTGTCTCTTTAAACGTAGAAGTTTGTCAAGCTCATTGTTATTTCTTTACCACGTACAAAATTTTTAAAAGGAAGAACCACTAACTTTATTCCAGGGTATAAAAGCAAAGCAACTGATTCTTACTAGCCAGAGGCTATCCAAATTTCTGTAGACTTGATACATGAATTTCAAGAGAAATTAGATATCTGCTCTTAACCTCTGCACAACTCTGCATAGAATATAAGTCTGTGCGGTGTAATACTATTGAATTCCAAAATGTATTTTTATTAAAAAGAATTATCTTTAAAAATTGTGTGACATGCATTCTTACGATTTTTTTTGCTGTTAAGTTAAAACAGACATTGCTGAAAGTTTTGGCAAGAATTAGCAATAACCAAAATGAAACTGGCTTTTTTTCCTCCTGTTGTTTGCTGGAGCATACTAATCATCACTTTGTACTTTGTTTTTGAGTTTTCAGAGTTTTGAGTTTTGCTTTGAAAAAAAATAGGGAGATGAATTTTTACTATCCTACCTGTAGATGCCCTTAATCTGGAGGTTACACGGGATATTCTTGTATCCCAGAAGTCTCTTCTTTCTATTATATCCTTCATTCAAGTTATGTTATTTATTTATTTATTTATTTCTGAGATGAATAACATTTCTTAAGGTTGTTCTGCACAGAAACTTATGGGAACTGCTGAACTTTGATGAAATTCTTATTTATGAAATGTTTGTTGCCTTTACTGACTGTCGTCTTTATTGACTATGGACACATAGTTAATCCAGCCCCCACCCACCCAAGTCTCTTTATTTTCTGAGCGTTATCCAGAAATCATTCTGTGTTATAGAATGGCTTTTAATTTTTATGTCCTGTTTGACTTTTTGAAAGCTTATGATGTGACCTTTATAATGATTTTATATCGTGCAAATCTCTCACTGCATTGTTCTAGTAAAGGTGGGATATTCTTTATTGAATAAATGTTTTTGTAGAATTTTTGTTTTTTTAAAAAAGATGTCACGTTATACCATACATCAGGTTGTCAAATTGGTGGCCCATGGGCCGGATGTATCACATGCAGGCCATGTGATACACCAGCTCCACAAAGGGAAAATGTCATGTGACAGCAATGTGATGCCACGAGTTTGACACCCGTGCCATACATTATATATTCTCCCCATTTGAAAGTTGCAGCTGTAGATCAGTGGTGGGATTCAAAAATGTTTTCTACTGGTTCTGTGAGCGTGGCGTGGCTTGGTGGGCATGGCTTGGGCATGGCAGGGGAAGGATACTGTAAAATCTCCATTCCCACCCCACTCCAAGGGAAGGATACTGCAAAATCCCCATTCCCTCCCAATCAGCTGGGACTCGGGAGGCCGAGAATAGATGGTGTCGGGGCCAGTCAGAGGTGGCATTTATTGGTTCTCCGAACTACTCAAAATTTCTGCTACCGGTTCTCCAGAACTGGCCAGAACCTGCTGCATAACACCTCTGTTGTAGATCAGATAAAGCAATGCTTAGGGCATTAGTATTGCTTTTCATAAAATAAAAATGATATTAAAATACAAGAGAAGCAGCAACTTCATTTGTAAATAAAACAAAAAAAGCAATAGATTTCAAATTCCAGAGAATTACAGGTGGGAATCAAAATAAGAGAAATATTAGCAATAAAGGTAGTTGGTGAACGATGCCATTTCTTTGAAATCATTTTAAGAAGTGAAAAAGGGAAGTACAGCAATTCAAGTGCTAATACAATATTATTATTATAAAGCAATCAGATGGAATAACTACAAAAGTATTGCTCTGGTCTTATACATCTATTAATTTTACTAAGAATATAACTTCAGTTGTAAATTTCCTAATTTCCCTGTTACTATATGCTTGCTATCCCAACACATTGGAGAATAGCAAATTAGGAAAGCTAATTTAGAGTTGGTTTGTTAGCTGTGTTGTAATCTCTCTCTCTCCCCCTCCTTCCCCCCTCTCCCTCTCTCCTCTCCCCCTCCCTCTCTCTCCCTGCTCAATATTGTTTTTCAGCTAGAAAAAGCAAACAACATTCTGTTTCATATTTTAACTAGCTAACAGTGGGAAGTTTTAAAAACTTTTCTGGTTGAAGCAACAGAAAGGAGTAAATGAGGAGGAGTAAGAGTGATGGGGTTGATGTGCTTGCCAGGAATGTTCACGATGCAAAGATTTGCTGTACTGTTGAAGATAATAGCTTTTTAAACATCTTCAATCTGTTTCTTCCACCCTTACAATCTTGTGTAGAATGGAAGTGAATGGAAATGATAGAATTCTGTATCTCTTTCAGAAATATGATAAAGGTTTTGAGTGTTCAGTGAATGTATCTTATTGTAAATATAGGACTAGAAAATGTTGATATAGGCTATCTCTCATGTTACTTGATATTTGTAGGCTAGCCATAACTAAATGTTCTCTGTACAAAACAAAACAAAATAGAATCACATTATTTACCTGATTGGAACCAAATGAATTCCATTTTGAAAAAAAACAATCGATTTTATGAAATTTATGGACTAAAAACTATACTACAGACACGAAGAACATGTGAAAACTATATATGATCAAAGGAAAAAATAAAGAAGTGTTCAATGTTGTATTGATATGTACAAAATAGAATTTCATAATTGCAGATGCTGTCCATTTTGTTGAATCCTAATAAAGACAGTATTGTGAGTCAGGTGCAGATGACACAATCTAAACAAAGCATTTACTGATTTGTTCATATGAGTTATGTTTATCTGACACTTCAAACACTTTTAATGTGCCTATCTTGATACATATATATTGAGATGTTTCCTTAAATTACAGGAACGCAAAATGATTTTATACTTATATGGTGATACAGGAATGTATTTTTTGTACACAGTTTAATTTAAAGATGTGGAAATTATTGTCAGCTTTTTCTATCTGGAATAAGACAATCATATTCTTTTGTACTGAGATTTAAAATTAAATTAGATAATTTCAAATCAGTGAAGGTCAATGATTTATGATAGCGTTATTCACCTATGTATTAGAATGAATATTATTTTTATTTCTGAGCAAATGTATTGGTATTACAAGAATATTAAAATTAGTTTGTTACTAGTCATATGTAATATGGAAGGTATCTAGGTTAGCTAGGGTACTTGATGTATAGTTGGAGTTCATGAATTGCTTGAAGCGTTAATTTTCAAGGCTGCAGTTTTGTATTTAGTCTTTCTTTATTTCATTAAGCATCCACATTCATATCCCTAATAATCAGTTCATTTTGTGTGGTCCAAAGATACAAAAAATCCCCTTCTGCTCCTTTCGTAGGAAAAAACATGTTTTCCATTTTCAGAGATTTTATATAATTTCATGTGCGCTCACACACTTTTCTTCTATATTTGTTTAGATTAAAAACAAATGCTTCTCCCCCACCGAAACTTTGCATGTAGCAACTGCAGAGTTGTGAAAAATAAGTCTTATTTCAGCTTTTTGTTTCTTTAAAACAGCTATCAGTGATGTCAGAGTCAATACTAAAAGCATTAAGAATGCTGGCAAAATGTAATGCAGCTGCAATCCAACATGATGCTGGAAATGGGGTTGAGAACATAAAGGCTTTCCATATTCCCAGGGCGCACAACTGCTTGCGGCCTTGGCTTTGATCTCTTCAAAGGCTGCTCCCTCCTCCTCGGTGGAGAGACTTGGCTGCCACTCGCTTGCATTGAAAAAAGGCAGAGGTCTCTATTCAGGCAGAAATCAATCACTGTGCAGGAACAATTATGTGTAATTCAACCATCATGAAAACAGGATGAGATTATGGGTTTGTTACCTGAGTGACTGTGTAGAGATGGGGAACTCTGAACACAGGAGTCCTGCTGACATGCCACATCTTGATGACAATTATAGACATATGAATGATGTAGCGGGCGGGGGAGGTGTGATGACAAATGCTGGTCACGCTGTCCAGCAGAGCAGAAAATGAGGTTACAATTGGGAGATAATGTTTGCATATGTAACCATATTTCATCAAGCTGGGAAACTTCAGGGAAGAGGAACGCTGGGCTAGAGTTTAAAAAAAAAGAAAGTATGTCTGTAACGTTGTGTACTTGATATAATTCATTTTCCCGTTTGTTTAGAAACTCTTGTCAAGGGATTATATTGACAAATATCCCAACAATGTTTGTAGATATGAAGATGGGATGGCGGGAGGGGGCAGGAGGAGAGAATGGCAACAGGAATCATGGGTAATTCCAAAGATATCTAAAATAGGCTGCTTTAGAGCATGCCTAGCTTTGTGCTTGCTAGTGATGGTTGATGAATTGCTGGGCTTTTGAATTACAAGTATAAATGCCTCCCACTGGTTTTCCATCCAAGTTGGGCTTCATGGTAGCATTTGTGTAGAATTGAACTTCTTTTTTTTAATGTGTAGAAATTGTAAAGCTCCTTTCAAAATATTTCAGCCACAAGCTTTCTATTTCATCTGCAAACAATCTTTTTTAAAAGGAGAGAGGGGAAAGATTGCTACATTAGGAGCTGATAGAATAGAATAGAATAGAATAGAATAGAATAGAATAGAATAGAATAGAATAGAATTCTTTATTGGCCAAGTGTGATTGGACACACAAGGAATTTGTTTTTGGTGCATATGCTCTCAGTGTACATAAAAAGACACGATATATTAATCAAGAATCATAAGGTACAACACTTAATGATAGTCATAGGGTACAAACAAGCAATCAAATCATACTAGCAAACAATCAATATGATGTAGCAACATACTTATTTTTTTAAAAGTACCTTTATTGACAACAAAAGTAGTTTAAAATATTCAGTTTAGTCTAGTGGTTCAGATGTTGGATTAGGAGCAGGGACACCTGCTCCCAATCCAACTCCTAAACCTGCCTTAGGGACAGACTTTGGAGGAGTTGTGTTCTCCAAAGCTTACAAAAAAGGCAGTGACAAACCACGTTGCTTAGAATATTGTTTAGGCTTGTCTGTCTGAAGTCAATTGACTTGAAGGCAAAATAAATGAATAACATCTTTTAATTGAGAAACCATCCAGGACTGATGGATTTTAAAAGTGTCACTTTATTGTAAAATATATGATCATCCACCAGTGTCTCCCCCACCCCACCCAAAGCAAAATGAAATACTAAGAGATGGCTTGTTGTGAATGCCATCAGTTCTCAGTTTTGATACATGAATTCGATTTACCGTTTATGCTGCTCAGGCTTTAGACATCAGAAGCATCAGAGCTGCTTTGAGTTACAGATCTTCAAACAATAAGTCAAAACAAAAAATCAATCCTGCTGGTCCCTGGCTGTAGTCATCTAAAGATAAAAGAGAAAAATAAAGTTATGCTAAAGCAGATAGAGAAAAGGAATAGATATGTCAAGGAAACTCAGAGGACAAGTGTAGAGTTGAAATGGGCCTAGTCTGAGCCAACATCAATGCATTTTTATCTTATCAAAAAGTTTTAGGTTTGCCAACTCTCTTCAATCTAGATCCACTCTGCTCCAGGGCAGCCTGAAGCACTGGCTTCAATGAAACTGCTTTCTTCTACTTTCTTAAACATAATCACAGAGGAATTAGAATATATTTCACTCGTGGTGTAAAACTTTACTGTATTGGTAAATTAAAGACTGAAATAACTCCTCCATGCTTCACTACATATGAATTCAGGTCTTTCTGTAACATTTAGTGAAAGGTGTAGGCCAGTTAGGCAGAATCTACAAAAATCTGATCTTCTCATAATTTCATGAATGTGTTAAGGTAGTTTTCTTAATAATAATATGGAAGTACTTGCCACTGTTTTTCTCCCCCAAAGTTCCCAATCTAGCCTACAGTTTGATAAGACACTGACAGTGCCCCATTTACACTCTCACCAGGTTCAGCCTGCTTAGCTTCCAAAACAACCATAGTCACAACCATAAATGTAACAATTGTGAGGTAGAATCCTTTTCTAACCGTTAAAAATAACCTGAAACTTACAGCTTTTTTATTTGAGAGAAAATTGCGTTCAGGTTTTTTGTAAATTAAGAGAAATTTTTTTTAGGGAAACATCTTGATTAGTTTAGATCAGGGGTATCAAACTCGATTTCATTGAGGGCTGCATCAGGGTTGTGTTTGACCTCAGGGGACCAGGGTGTGTGTGGCCAGGGTGGGCATGGCCAGATTGATGTTACTCATGTTGGGGGGCGCCTGTGGTGGCCCGAAAGCTCTGCCAGCAAAAACAGGCTCCCAAGCTCCATTTCTTGCAACCCTCTGCCAGCAAAAATGGAGCTCGGGGTGCTCCGTTTTCATTGGCAGTGGCACCACAGGCTGGTACTTTGCTGTTTCCAAGGCGGCCCCATGGGCCTAGAGTTCGACACCCCTGGTTTAGACCAAGCCTGTAAAACTTGTAGAGAGGGAGGGGCAATGTAAACAAATTAAAAATTATTGCAGATTGTAGAGGAATACCCTGATTAGATGTTTGGTGGCTAGCAGAATGGTGGCCTGAGCTGGTGGTGGTGAGGCCTGAAAGTGTTAGAGATTATTGACAGAACCTTTTGAGGGCAATATTGACTTTTTAAAGAGTGCCAACACAAGGTTGCTTAGTTGGGTCATATGTTGTGCAGGCCCACTTTAGATGTTTATTGTGAAGGAATCGTCTACAATGAGAAGGTATGTGTAAGGGAGCCTTTCCTGTCCAAACACCATGGGAAAGCTACATGATTGATCTATGACTTTCTGGACTGGAATAGCAATGTTTCCATAATTCCAATTTCGGTTATTTGGATGCGTTTGTGGATAAAATTGCATGACCTATATATACACGTTATGTAGGCAAGCATGGTAGACTGTCTGCCTATATCATAACTTTCAGGCATTGAATGTAGGTTGAACAATTCTAGTTATTCTCTGGGCTGACATGTCATTTCTTCATTTGCCAGTGGGAGAAACTTGCTCTGAGGCTTGAGATACTACAATTAAAATTAATATGAAATGAAATGAAATAATTCAAGCAGAAACACATTTAATCACACAAATGCCTGCTTAACCATATCCTTACACAAGCTTAGATTTTGTATAGCTTGAGGAATGGGATAAGCAGCTACTGAGAATTCCTCATAGCACATTTTTGATTTTTGGATTCTAGAAGGATGGTTATACAGTGTGCCCATCTTGAGACTGCTTTTAATAGTTCTTTCATCTGTTTTCTCAGAGCAATAGAAAGTATAGGCCAGCAAAGAGAAAACATATGTAAAGTTATTGACATATACCTGGTTACAACTTCTGTAGTTCTCTGGCAATCATGAAACTGGAAAATATACCCTGGAAGAAATTATGGCTTAAAACTATGTGCAATTCAGTTGACATGGACTTTTCCAGATGTTATAGCAGAGGTGTAGGACCAGGGCCATAAGCAAATCTCCAAAACATTGTGCTAGGACATTAGAGACATTTAGGAGTTATAACTAAATAGTGTATATTTAGTGTGATATAAACAAAAATGATTAAATACATGATTGGTAAATAGCCGTATATTTAACTTTAATTAAATTTAAATCTTAATAAAATTATTCAAAATCACGTTTAATCCTACCCCCTCTCCAGTTCTTTTTTGGAATAAGTAACAGCTAAAATCAAAATACAGTGTAACAGTCAAGTATAATTGAAAGTCAGTTATAGTGTTTGGGCTAGAAAAGGTTACAAAATGGCTTTAAGTTTATGAGAAAAGTGATTATCTGAATTGGTGTTTGCAGGAGGCGATAAAATAGCAAATGGGTATTTTATGAAATGTATTACAGCGGAACAGATTAAGTTTGCCTAGGTCAAAATGTACATGCTGAATTATAATATGGTAATAGTAGTACAATAAGAATATACGTCAGATTTAATCTGGATTATTGAGTTATATTATGGCAGCTGCATCTGGAAAATAAAACCTTTCTAGGTATCTTCATCAATGCCTGCTTTTAATCCAGATTGTCTCCTTCATATTGCCACGTAAATTTCATGTCATGCTTAATTGAAAAGATTATTTATTGTTGATCCTATTCTTTGTTGGTTAATTGAGTTTCTAGATTTGACTCATCATTTCTACAATGATTTCTTGTACATCGTGTGAATTGCAAGTTCCTGTTCTATCCTTTGATACTTATATCTGAAGCAACCGTTCTTTTGTATACAGTAGTAAACCAAATTTGGCTTAGGTTTGTAGAATACTATGGTAGTCTGTTCTTAGAAGCTGCAGTGCAATGTCATATTATAAGTCTCAATTTGAAAAATGTCCTGTAAATTCTTAATTGAAGAGCCAAAAGTTCTAAAAGGAGTTATGGAGTCTTTCAAGGTATCATAATATGACAGAATTGAGTAGCCTTTCATAATCTGATATTTTCGAGATTTGCTAGACTTGAAGTCTCTTAATTCTACAGTTTTTAGAGCCAGCATTGCCTTTAGAATTATAGGAATTTGTCCAACACAGCTGAAGGAACCTATCTGAAAAATGCTGCAGCAGAGAAAGAGGACTGACTATGATATTTAGAGGCATCTGATTGTACACAGTTGGAAGCAATATTCTAGATTACTTGGATTTTGGTCTCTCTTAGCAAGGCAGTTTCTTCTGTGTAGTAATATATTCTGGTTTTGTAACTTGACCCATTTCCTCCCACTTATGACTGTATGACTGTAACTTGTTGCTGCATCCTTACGATTTATATTGATTGTTTCCTAGTATGATTTGATTGCTTATTTGCACCCTATGACTATCATTAAGTGTTGTATCTTCTTAACGAATCTATCTTGTCTTTTTATGTACACTGAGAGCATATGTAACACCTCTCCTGCGTGAGCTGCACTGGCTTCCGGTGGTATTCCGGGTGCGATTCAAGGTCTTGGTGACCACCTTTAGAGCGCTCCATAGCGCTCTACGATATCTACGAGACCGCCTTCTGCCACCAAGAGCCTCCCACTGGCCAGTACGCTCCCACAGAGAGGGGCTCCTCGGGGTGCCGTCGGTCAAACAATGTTGACTGGCAGCCCCCGGGGGAGAGCTTTCTCTGTGGGAGCACATGCCCTCTGGAACGAGCTGCCCCCGGAGATACGGACGATTCTGGATTTACGTACTTTCCGCCAGGCCCTCAAGACTTTTTTATTTCAACAAGCCGGGCTGGCCTAACTTCTCCAATTGTTTAATTTGAATTTGAATTTTAAATGGGGTATTTTAAATGTTGGGCCAAATTGTTTAATATATTTTAAATTGTTTTTAAATTTCTGTATTCTATGTTTTTTACTTTTGGCTGTTCACCACCCTGAGTCCTTTGGGAGAAGGGCGGTATATAAATTTAAATATAAATAAATAAATAAAATAAATATGCACCAAAGACAAATTCCTTGTGTGTCCAATCACACTTGGCCAATAAAGAATTGTATTGTGTTGTGTTGTGTTGTGTTGTATTGTGTTGTTTAGGTAATAGGTAAAGAAAATAATTTGCCAAATCAGTTACCATCATGTGCTGTTCGTTTTTTTTCTTTCCCTGAGTTAGTTATTGCTTCCTATTATACAAGTAATCCTCAATTTACAACCATTTATTTAAATGTCTATGGAGATTCTCAGTCATACAGATCATGACTGTCCAGAAGGTGCTTTTTCAAATGGCAACTGGAGTTTCTGGTTTTTCTTTGAAGATGTTTCACTTCTCATCCAAGAATCTTCTTCAGCTCTGACTGGATGTTGGGGTATGGAAGGATTTTGCAGAAAGATGGTCATTTGCTTTGTTTTTAGAAAGTCATTGAGGCCACTTGGAGGTTTATCTGTGTCCTCAGGGTCACCTGAGTAATGCAAATGGGTGTGGAGTCTTCTTGGAACTGTTAAAAGGACTGTGTTGTAGACTGGAGTTAGATGATGTCGTATCTCTCTGTTTCTGTTGAGAGAGGGCTGTTCAGTTTTGACATAGATGGGCTCTTTGACCCATCTTTCAAACCAGCAGTCCTCTCTGTCCAAAATGTGGACTTTGCTGTCTTCAAAAGAGTGGCCTTTTCTTTTAAATGCAGATGGACTGCTGAATCTTGTCCTGATGGGTTTGCTCTCTTATGTGTTATCCTTTTGTTGCTTCTTGAGAAAGCACCTTTGGGACAACCATTTATTTACGGACCAATCAAAGTTACAATGGCACTGAAAAAAGTGATTTATGATTGGTCTTTCATGCGTTGCAGCATCCCCAGAATCATGTGATCAAAATTTAGATGCTTGGCAACTGACATGTATTTTTGACAGTTGAAGTGTCCCAGAGTCATGTGATCACTATTTGCAAACTTTCCAGTTGGTTTCCAATAAGCAAATTAATGGAGGAAGCCTAATTCACTTAATGACCACATGATTCACTTAACAACTATGGCAAAAATGTCATAAAACTGGTACAATTTATTCAACAACTGCCTTGCTTAGCAACTGAAAATTCTGGTCCTGATTGTGGTTAAGTTGAGGACTACCTCAATTGGAAGTAGAAATGTGTGATTTTGTGGCTTCCAAACAACTTAGGAAAGCCAACCTTATTTGAGCTTGTAAGAAAAATTCAGAATGGGAAGCTATGATTAACCAATTTAATTATACTTAACTAACATGTTAATTTGGAAAAGTAAAATAAAATAAAAATAAGATAGATTCCTTCGCATATAAATTTATGGTGTGAGATAATTGGCCAAATGTAGCCTATATTTAAGATAACATCACTTAATTGCTCAAATGGAAGCGGCATGATCTGACAAAATGAAATAGGTGGTAGCAATGACGATGTGAGCTAGTAATTCTTCTTTTGCATGTTCTTAGGTAGAAGCAAATAAACTTATATTATTATCATACACCCTAGGCTGATAGGTATACATGGAAAACTAGTAAAAGGAAAATATGAGTCTTTCAAACATGTATTCACACGTAGTGACGTAGTTATAATATGAATCGAACAAAAGAAAACCATGTTAAGGCAGGGGTTTTATCAGATCGATTGTAATTAAAACATGGTATGTATCTAGTTCAGATAAGATGATAAACAGTGTATAGTTACTATAGTTTCTTGTCTGTGTACAAATTGGTCTATCAGGTGAAAATGTCTTATCAGATTGCACTTATATCTTTTTCATGGATAACTGGAGTATAATAAATACGCTGTCAATTTTGCTGCTTGGGTTTCTTTCTTTTTTGCTTGGATGATGATTTTGTTGTTGTTTTTGTTCATGCAGATTGCTGGATACTGTGTGTTGTTGTACGAATTAATATAAATTTAACAGGATGTATTACTATTGAAATATAAAACACCTCTATTAAATATGAACCACTTTCCCCTTTTAGGGAAAGCAAACAAGTTCCTTGATAGATAAAAATTGAAGTAGAAAGAAACTAGACAAGTTTAGGATTTTTTAAAAATTTGAATAATCAGAGGGCATTATTTTGAAATGAATTGAATGAATTATTAACTTAAAATGGGATAAAGGGACTTTCCAGGATCATAATGTTTTATAATGTGGAATTACAGAGAAGTGATAATGACCAAATGATTTCAGCATTTTTCATTTAGTAAATATCCATTACCAGCTTTTTCTGCGCAGCTCGTATAAGCACAGGTTCTTGTGTGGCTCACAATAAGTTTGTGATAATTCTTTGTTCTTTTGTAGTATGATCTTTATGAAAGTCTGTTGTAATTTCTAGAATCACTGAGTGTAATTTTTAAGTCTTGATTTTTAATGTTGTGAGCAAATACAACATGCTCATGCTTAATGTTTAATCATTACCTTAATTATATATCAATAGTATTCTACTTTTCCTTTGTTTTATAGTTAATAGCTTTTAATTAATAGTTAATACCACTTTTATGTTTTACCATTTGGTTTCACTGTGGCCACTAGAATTCTCTTGAGTGTACAGCGCTTGTGGCATACATTTTCCTCCAATCTATAACCTTTTCTTTTCTAGGTAACTAGTCCTTAGGTGGCCTGTTTCATATTGAGTTTTCTTGCCACATGTCTCAAGTGCTTCAGATTTTACATGACTTGGGACTTCAGATTAATTTTGGAATGATAAACAAACAAATAAAGTATTTCCTTCTGGCTGAAAAAGTCATATAATTCATAAAGCCATCAATTGTCAAGGGAATTACTTTCTGATTACATCGAATGGAAGTTCTTTCATGAAATGTTTCTTCCACAACTGTAGTAAGTTCCTAATTTGTCCTATGACTGCAGCCATTAATTTGCATTTTGGGATGTCCCAGGATTCAGATGTCAAGCTGCTTTATTTCTTCATTTTTCCATTCTACCTGAATCAAATCTTTTCAGTTGTGGATAGATACCATCAGTGAGTGTAGTCCTCACATCACCTTCCTTGACTCAGATCCTCATTATCAATATATCCATATCTAGATTGACATTTCATCTTTGATTCTTTATCACCTGAGATACTTGGTTCAATTTGAAGATATATCAAGGAATGGACCTCTTTTACAACTGTTCATAAGGACAAGAGAATCAATGGAAATGAGCATAGAGAAGGTCCCATCCTTGAGAAGAACTGCATGGATTCAGCCAATTGCATTCCTATTTCACAATTGTCTCAGCAGTCATTGTTCACTTCTGCGTTACTGTATATTTTGCTTTATCGAGCTATTTCCATTTCCCAAACTGCGAATTTACTATTTATCAGATACAAGAGTGCAATGTGGATTTCAATTTATTTTGTCTCAAAGATTGGACAATTCAGACGCTTCTCCTGACTTCTGAGTAGCCCTTCATAAGAACTTATTTTGCCAAGATAATATACTTCAGATTTCACACAAAAAACAATGGCTTGGTGTTTATTTCATGACAGTATAACTTGCACATTTTTTTTCCAATCTACATTTTGGTGAATGGTACCTTTCTCTTATATACCGTAATTCACTAGTAAGGCACTTCATGAAAGTTGGCTCACCTCTATCTGCTGGTATAAACACCGCTAATTCTCTTTGTGTTATTATCCAAGCTTTTTAAGATAATGATCACTGTTCCCATAATCTCCTCCTATAGAAGCATTGAGAATCCATCCATCCTTATTCTTCAAATGGGCACAGTAGTTATTTACCCAGTTGTTTTCTTTCTTCCAATGTCACTCTGTATTCTATTTGAGATAGGATCCCACATTAGTTATCATCAACAGTGACTGAGAAAGAGTTCTAGTCTCTTTATGTTTGTTTTGGATGGAACAATGCATCCAGCATCATTCTGAAGAGATGGTGTCTGCTTTAGGCCTTTCAAAGTTCACTTAAAGAATTGAGAATTACCTTCATAATGATTGTCCAAATGTATAGTGACCTCTGTCTAAGAATGTATGGAATGTGAGAATGACCGTGGAAGATATGGAGAATGATCAGATAAAAGAAGGAGGAGAATTTGCAACTCAACAGGCAGAAAAAGAAATATAAAAAGGATTTGCCTAATTTATCTGGTGGTAAAAAGAGATAGCAAGAGATTTGTAATTTTATACTTCCAAGATTCTTTCAATATAAGTTTATAATAAGGTGGAGTTAGGTCATTGTGTTGTGTTTCCTACCTGGACTACTTGGGTGGCTAAGATAGAATCCTATGAGCTGACCAAAGAATAGTCTCCCTTTCATATGTATTCATTATACAAGAGCGACAATTGCATTCATATTTGCCTTTGCAGAATCTCTTCTAAAGTTCTAAAATCAGACTAGTGCTGTACAGATTTGAAAAACTACTGTATTTTTCGGAGTATAAGACATACTTTTTCCCCCTCCTAAAAGAAGCTGAAAATTTGGTTGCATCCGAATGTAACCCCGCCCACCCACTGGACCCCACTCTTCGGCCTCTGCGCATCCTCTTCCTGGCTGCAGAGATTGCCACTGACAGTGGCTTATGTTTTTGGGCTCTGTGAGTCGCATTTTCAGCCTCCAAACGCTCCATTTGAGAGCCCTTTAAGGCTTCAGGGATTGCCAAAGCACATCGCTGCCGATCGCTGCCCGAAAATGTGATGTGTTTGGAGACTGAAAAGGTGATGCGCGGTGCCCAAAATGGCTACCTGGAACAACTGCTGCCTTCTCTTACCCCTTCTATGCTTCTCCTGTGTTAGTCACTGGATCTCCCTCCAACGATCAGCTGTGCTTTTGAAGTTGTTTTTCAGCCCCAACCAGCCCCAACCTCAACACCAGCGAGCAAACTAATGTGCTGAAGGTGACCAGGCTAAGGACTAGCCAAATGAATACCTGGTAGGCAGAATTTTTCCTATTTTCCTCCCCAAAAACTAAGTTGCATCTTATACTCCGAAAAATATTATTTTGTTTTCTTGAGCTACCCACTTTATTGCATGCTTTTTATCTTGCTCAGTTGCCTAGTCTACTGTTTCCTCAGCAAGCAAATCAGACAGCATTACTTGAACCAGCCCAAGATGGAAGACATCACTTGTAATGCAGAAGAGGAGAACACAGATAGGATTTCATTTGTAGTAGCATGGGATAAGTACCATCGTTTTAGGTTTCTGTCCTCCACAAAACGTTAGTGGCCTGTATTGTCAGCTGGGAAAACTGATAATGTGAATAAGCCCTCTATCTAGATATGACAAGATATGAAGCTGCCCTCTACCAGTTTAATGCATACCCTATTGGCTACTCAGAAGAGATTGGTTAATCCTGGTTTATGGTTTAATATGATATGGAACCTAAGGAATTATGGCTCCTTCAACAAGCCATGGTTAAACCATTTATATTTATATATAAGCTTAGCTACTACACAAAGTATATGGTGTTCAGCTCTAAGGAAGGAAGGGAAAAAAAAATTGCATGATCAAATATGCCCTGATTTTTTTTTAAAAAAAGAAAATACAAACATCAGTAAAATCCAACAAATTTTCAAATTACAGTTTGTAAGAAGAGCTGATGAGATAAATGCAAGCGGAATAATTTTCGTATTACAAACCTCATTTAGCAATTTCCGGACTCTAAAATCGGTCTGCTTGATAACATGTATTTTGAGACTTTTTGCTAACAAATGCTACTCAATTTGTTTTCCTACGATTGAGTTAAGTATAGATGACCTGATAATGCACTTACTTTCCAAAAAGAAAAAGAAAACATTCTGATTCACAGCATAACCCTTCTGATTTCATCTCTTGAAAGAATTAGATTACTGTTTAGAAAAGCTTTGAAAACCTCAATATTTAAAGCACAACTGTACTGGCGTAGGATCTGAAAGAGAAATGTTGGCAAGGAGAATGAAGAATAGAGAGAACACTGACAAGGTTTGTTTGGGAGATTTTACCCGGTATGGTGACTTATTGACTGCCTTCATTGACAATTTTTTACAGTTACCGTTTCAAAACTAGGTAAAGTAACCATAGAAACTTCCCAATCTTTCAGTTTCCTCTGTTTGGAAGATAACTATTGGTATAAATATCGAAGCAATTCCACGGTAAGGCATAAAAGCAAGGTCCAGGTGAGACTACTTGAGACAGATGTTATTATCTGTATGGAAATTAAATCAGCTGATCTTTTGTGAACGGCTTTTCTATTGAATGGGATGCTGAAACACAAAAACATACTACAAACGGAATGCCTGTTGGTTTTGGTATCGCTGCTAGATTTTCTAGTTGCTGTTATAATGGTCGAAGCTGTGAAGAAAGCATCCCTGCCTATATTTTATTTATGAAAGTGTGCTTGTTTGACTTCAATAATTCTAAAGCTTGGAGGAAAATACTTGTAGAGCTAGTTACACAGAGGCCTTCCTGAAATTTGGTTTTATGTATGACTTTTATTATTATTATTATTATTATTTGGTTGTCATCGGATTAAGGTCGATTCATGGGCAACCTTGTGGATTGTTGTTCTGATCTGTTTTTGATTTTCAGTCTGACAGCTAATTGTTGCTACAGTAGCATCCACTCTATGACCTTTCTATTCAATCATCATTATTTTATTTTTAGTTATTACCTTGATCTTATTGAAATGTGGATTTCCTTTCATTGTAATTCTTTCCTCAATTCAGTCATTTAAAAGAACAGAAGATTAAATCTGGGATGAAGAAAACCAAAAGCTTTGGTGCTCATAATGTCAAGAAATATAGACTGGTGCACTTCTAAAACACAGCTATGGTCAGAACAGTCTCCTGGAATAATGAAATTAAAACGTTCAGCATTTGTAATTCCACTTTTATTCACAATTGATTATTAACCTTTGTTTTTAGCTTTATGGTTAAAGGCTATTTTGAAATTTCAGCTTTCACAAGTTGTTTTTCATATCTTCTTCATCAGTTCTTTGTTTTGGTGTTCTGGAAAGAAAATGGCATAATTTTTCATGAACATGAACTTTGCTCATCTTTCCTAGATAAATAAAATGATTAGATTTACCACAATCTAATTGGAAAATGAGTTCTGATTTCTGTTGGGCAGTCTGGCTGTAGATATGAATCAGATCAGATCTACAAATGAAAATGTAGAGTGTGCCTGAATGTGTAATATAAGGGGGTGTAATACTAGATAGCAACCTTCAGTGAACAAATAGCAAAATAGCGAAATAGCGAAATGACAAATGAATGCTTGATTTGTCTCATAGCTATCATTAAAGCAAATTACTTTTTGGATTGATTATGTGACATCAAGTCATTTTCAACTTCTAACAACCACATCTAAGATACCATTTCTCCATGACAATCTATCCCTAGCCTAGTCTTTCAGGTCTAGTGAAGGGGGGGAGTCTCGATATATCACGTGATGCCACCAGACGACATGAGTTTGACACCCCTGCTCTAGGGAGTATGTTTGTCTAGTTCCTTCAAATTATGTATAAAATAGGATAATATAATTACACAGATGGCATAGATATTTCTATTTTGTCTTAATGGCTTCAAGCTTTTCTTTTTGGGGGGACGGTATAGTATATTTTTAAGGCATCACACTGCTTTTCTTCCTCTTCAATCCTATCTTGATTCTTGGGAGATGAATTGAAATGCCTTCTAAACAAAGTCATAATGATTACAATATTTTATTTCAACTGCATTTTAACTGCAGTTAAATGATGGTGTACTTATTGTTATTGTAACTGACTCTGTCCACCTTGCTGCTGGTCATCCTCTTCTTTTTCCTTCCTTCCTTCCTAAAAAGAAATGTGCTTTTTAATGCTATAAAATAGTTAACAATTTTCTAAGGCTTGTATTTGGTTCTATGATCTGTGTTCTTCTGAACCCTCCCTACTGTTGTATGGAAACACAACTACTGTTGGCTAATTGATACAGAGAATTAAAGGAATTTAGAGTTGCGTAACTATACAGGTATGGGACATGGTGGCTCAGTGGCTAAGATGCTGAGCTTGTCGATCGAAAGGTCGGCAGTTCAGCATTCAAATCCCTAGTGCCGTTTAATGAGGTGAGCTCCCGTTACTTGTCCCAGCTTCTGCCAACCTAGCAGTTCGAAAGCAAATAAAAAATACAAGTAGAAAAATAGGGACCACCTTTGGTGGGAAGGTAACAGCGTCCCATGTGCCTTTGGCATTTAGTCATGCTGACCACATGACCACGGAGACGTCTTTGGACAGTGCAGGCTCTTTGGCTTTGAAACGGAGATGAGCACCGCCCCCTAGAGTCAGGAACAACTAGCACATACGTGCGAGGGGAACCTTTACCTTTAACTATACAGGTGCTATATTTCTTGCTTGTGATTAAACTAGAAATGCACCCTCTTTATCTTTGGGAGCTTCTAGATCAGGGATGTCAAACTCGTGGGCTGGATGCATCAGGCACTGGCCATGCCCACTCCCTGTTTAGCAAAGGGGAGAAAAGTCACAATACATCATGAAATGACAGCATGACACCGCGAGTTTGACACCCCTGTTCTAGATGGAGGGATTTGCCATAACTATGGTGGGACTCACACAGTCTCTGGGATATTTGCTTATACAAATGAAGTAGCACTGAATGAGAAGTTTGGTATCAAGTTACATAAAGGTACAACAGCATTTCCAGAATAAGTGTTCTATGTATGTCCTAATAGGGTTATTCATTTAAAAATTCACGGAATAAGCAAATGAGGAAGGAAGAGAATTCAAAGGTTAAATGCTTTATAACATAACTAATTATGAATTCCCCAGGAACAGCAATTGCTACTATGTCTTAAACAAGTAGCCACTTAGTGACTGTTCAAAGTTATGTTGAATGTATTTACAACCCATATTCATTCACTCTCCCCTTCCCCATGGTTATATGATTGTATTTTGGGCACTTGGCAACTGGCTCACATTTATGATCATATGTAGTATTCCACAATCATGTTATCATGATTTACTATTGTTATGCCAGAAACTCATGTGATGGATGCCGTTTACTTAACGACTGACATCTCTTACAACCATAATTCTGGGTTCGATTGTAGTTGTAAGTCAAGGACTGCCTGTACTGAATTTTCCTATCAATACTTGCAAAGAAAACATGTTCCACTGAAAAATATGGGAGTATTATAGTTGTCTTTTGGCTTTTGTTGTGTGTTCCTCCAATAAAATTGTGTAAAAGAAAACTTTAAAATACTTGTCTTTAGGTACTGTATGGAAGTTACTGTATTAATACCACACAGTTACTTTTCGGCTTGACTCATTTTTTCCCCATAAAACATCCACATTTGTTAGGCAATAAATAACTTTACATCTGCAGGCAAATTAGCTGAAGAATGTGTTTGGTTCTTATGCCACCTTAACTTCTCAAAATGCCTCTAAAATAAATAATCACCCATGGCTGCTGTTTATAGCTGCCCTTCCCCGCACCCCCAAATTCTGACTAATTTTGTTAGAAAATTCTTGTATTGAACTGAAATGGTTGCTATACAGACATTTATCAAACGAGAATTCTATAATTCAGCATGGTGATATAAGAGCTGCAATGCATTTTTATTCTTCTATGCATAAAACTGGAAAAAAATTAGACCTTATGGTGATGTTTTGTGATTGGAAGACGTGCCAGTTTTGTCTTAACAGAGCACTGTTCTCGGTTAATGGAGAAAGTTGGATTGCACTAAATCAGCATTTTAATCATAAAATTACCATGAGACCTACTGTTACAGCTGGTGTAGACAGAATAAACTTGCATGTCCAAAACTCCAACGTTTCCTTTTTTCATCCTTTGATGTCCATTCACTTTACATCCTCCCTCAATTTTAAGGGAGAGAAAAGAATTTGAAGCATCTCTTATACAGCCTAGTTTCAGTGGGGGAGTTTATGAGGAAATGTAATTCTACTGCAAGCAGAGCAAACAGTATAACATCTGAAAGCCTGCAGTTGCCACCTTTAAAACTTCATCTAGTAAAATTTGGGAGATAAATACTTTAGTTAAGTGTTAGATTTTAAGTGACTTATAAGCATCCTTACCTGCGTACCACATTGTATTTCGTTAACTTTCAATACTAGTAATAGTAAAATTAATATTAGATTTGATTATGTTTTATTGAATTTTTTTTAAAAAATAAGGTCACCAAAGTACTTTGGAGGGGATCTTGCTAATTTTATTAGCCCACAGACTCCCTGTTGCAAGATGGGTGGCAATATAAATTGCTTAAGTAATTAAATAATTAGCCGGCAGCAAGGGTGGACTTCAAAAATTTTAGCAAGGAGTTCTCTGCCTGGTTGCTGGGTGGGTGTCGCCATGGTGGACGTGGCCATGGTGGGCGTGGCCATGGTGGGCGTGGCCTAGTCAGCCTCCTGCCCCACAGTGGGAGGGGAGTGTTTTTGGCCTCTCCGGGCTCTGGAGCCTTTCCTTGAGCTCCAGGAGGGCGAAAACTGCCTCTCCAGGCTCCGGAGGCCTTTTCCTGAACTTCCAGTAGGCCCGTTTTTTCCCCTTCCTGAGCCTCCATGTGCGCCCTGCACTTACCTGCATCCAAAACAGACCACGTGGGGACTCCTGGGGGGGGCGGGGCGGGGTAGGTGGGACCAGTGAGGAGTGGGATTTGGGGGTTCTCCGAACTGTACAGAATCTTAGCTAGAGGTTCTCCCAAATCCCTGCGAACCCCAGCAGCCCACCCCTTGGCCTGCAAATATGTCCAGCTACAACTTCCAGTACCTAGCTCTAATACTTGGGAATGATGAGAGTTGTATCCAATGTACCTGAGGTTTTCACATCATGGGAAATACAAGAATATAAATCATGCGGGACAAATGATGTTGTATCATTACGTCAAATCAAATTTGAAATAACGCACAGGATTTTAATGCCTGTTCAAAACTTCATATCTAAGCTGTTGTTCACTACAGTTCTTTTTGCTTCAGAGGCTTTAGGTTTAAGAAGGACCACTGTTATCTTCAATGCCTGTTGAATTGCTCATCCTGCTCTCTAAATCTGATCAAATACCTTGTTTCCCCTAAAATAAGACATCCCCTGATAATAAGCTCAATCGGGCTTTTGAGCGCATGTGCTCAAATAAGCCCCCCCCCGAAAATAAGCCCCTCTGAAAATAAGCCCGCCCTGAAAATATTTAAACGCATGTGCAGCCGGTCCCTGCCATTTCCTCTGGTTAGGGTTAGGGAGACAGGGCTGGAAATCAGGTAAGGTGGCAAGAGGAGCCCTGTCTTGTTCCACGCGCTCCCCCCCCAAAAAAAATAAGACATCCCCAAAAATAAGGCAAAGCATTTATTTCGGGGTTCAAAAAATATAAGACAGGGTCTTATTTTCAGGGAAATATGGTACATTTTATCTCTTCATTCATATAACTCCTTTATACGTACATTTTATGAGCCCTTTGTTGTAATCCTTAATATTCATCAACTTCTGAAACAAGGTGCACCTAGATTTCTCATGTAGAAACAAGAAAGCAAGAAATCCATATTTTAAACTGAAGTTAATGACTCCGTTTATTATCTGTTCTGCTAAGCTTTTAGCTTGACATGTGTGAGGACAAAGCCATTATATTCTTGACTATGCTTCATCACATCTGTTGTGACTCGACCCCTGAGGCCGACTTATCAGAGGGAGAAGGCTCCGAACATGAAGGAGAGGAGTTGGCCAGGCCTCCCACTCCAGGACCCTCCTCTCTGGCAATACCTCAGGTGTCTCCCAAAGGAGAAGAGATTGGCCAGGAGCCAGGTATCTCCTCGCAGTCGGACAGTGACGGAGATAAGTCTTGGCTAGATTCACTCCAGCGTCGGAAAGACAGGCACACGCAGCAGAAAAGGAGGCATGCCAGAGATTAATCTGAGTCATTGGACCACACCCCACAGGGGATCAAAGGGGGTGAGATGGCCATTCAGACTCTGTGATGGACAAAACAAACTACTAGCGAGTCACATTGTATCTTTGATACAACATTATCTGCCTTGGATTTAATACGGACTGGACTTGACAATTCTTGAACTGTGTGTATCTTGTTTGGGTTTATCTGTCGGAGGAACAGCCCCTCCCTCTGAGTAAAGTTCTTGGCAAGCAGCTACTGGGTTGCTGCCAATCCTCTTATCGAAAGAATTTGTTGTCTGCCAGTTTTATTTAACCCCTGACTATCTGTTTGTGTGCGTGTGTGAGACGGGGACAGAACAACATCACATCTTATATGTTCACATGCATTTATGATTTGGTAGACCTGGGCAACTTTCAGATGTGTGAATATCTATGGAGATTCTCAATCATCCAGGCCATGGTCCTCTCAAAGGGGTTTTTCAAAAGGCAACTGGACTTCCTTTGTTTTTTTTTTCGCTTGAAAACATTTCACTTTTCATCCAAGAAGCTTCTTTAGTTCTCACTGAAGAAGCTTCTTGGATAAGAAGCAAAACATTTTCAAGGAAAATACAAAGAAAGTCCAGTTGCCCTTTGAAAAGCACCTCTGGGACTTCCAAATGTGGGGACTGCAGTTATTTGATTGTTTCCTAGGATGATTTGATTGCTTATTTGTACCCTGTGACTATCATTAAGTGTTGTACCTTATGATTCTTGGTGAATGTATTTTATTCTCCTTATGTACACTGAGAGCATATGCACCAAGACAAATTCTTTGTGTGTCCAATCACACTTGGCCAATAAAGAATTCTATTCCTGTTCTGTTCTGTTCTGTTCTGGCCTGGTCCAGCCTGGTCGGGTCTGGTCTAGTCTAGTCTAGTCTAGTCTAGTCTAGTATGGTCTAGTCTAGAATTTCTCAGCTTCATAACAATAGCTTGGGTATGAGAAAGTTACTCACTTGGAAGTTGCCAAGGTTGTGAAACACTGCAATAAACTCATGAATTAGCATGGAATGACTATTTAATTCCATGGCACATGAACACACATGCAATCTAATAAAATCCAGAGGATTAACCAGAGTAGTTGCAGAATAAAGGACTGGTCTTGCAGTGCTTAACGTTTGAGATATAGGTCAACATGGACAAAGAGATAAAATAATAGATAGTGTTTTGCACAACAAAACTCCACATGTTAATCCAAGAAAATAGATACCAGGTTTCATAGGACTAGGCCTAATACGAAGAATATCCACACTATGCCTTTTTTCTCATCCTCCACAACCTTAGAAAAAGTACAGCCTGGATTTACTCAAAATCTAATTGGCAAATTCACCTGGTAGCCAGATAAAGTGCTTCAGTTAGGCGCAGGACTGAAGCTTCTGCTTCCACAGAAGTACGCTGGAAGAGTGCTTGCAGGCATCATTGTTGCTCTTTGTGGAATGCCTGACCTTTTGGGGGACTTTGATCATGCAGGCACACAGTTTGAGATAATAAGCCCTTTGCCGAATCTGGAAGGATATGTTTTTTTATTTTAAAGCAGCTTTGTTATCCTAAAGAGAAAAAAAAATACAACATGATACTTTGCCCAGCTGTGGGCACATACACTTCGCGTTATCTGTGTTAATTTTGAAAACGTTTATTTAAAGATTTCTATCAAACAAACAAATGAGCTTAAAGAATGATTGCTGAGAACTTTGTGTGCAGAGCGAAAGTTGCCAGGTCAAAATATATCAAAGGACATCATGAAATTGTGGTTATACCATACATGGATTTGTTGAGACTAAAGTATCTGGGGCATATCATACCAAAATCCTGAACTCTGGTTGAAGTTAGTCATTTCAAGATTTGGCGGTAAGAATGGGACAGCTAAGTAACTAATTAACCAAGCTTTAGTAAACTTTTAGTGCCACAAATTGTTTGCAGAAACCCACTACAGTTAAAACCCACCTTGAATTTATCATACTATATAAATCAGTATTTCTCAATCTCAGCAGCTTTAAGATGTGTAGATTTCAACTCCCATAATTCTCCAGCATGTACGCTTGCTGGGAAATTCTAGGAGCCGAAGTCCACCCCTCTTAGAATAGTTGAGGTTGAGAAATATTTGCTACAGAGTTCTCATGTTTTAGGAGGTCTTAACCTGGGACCCAGGATTAGACTTCAGGATGGGAAAAAGGTTTTCACTAACCTATAATTGAAATTTAGTTTGTTTGGTTATAATTTAGTGGATTAATAAAGAAGCCTATAAATTACCCTTTTTGGTTCCTCCAAGTCAATCTGACTCTCTTGGTTGTGCTTCAAAATGGTTACATTGACATTAACTGCTTTAGATTGATTGAAGGCTTTTAGCAATACAAACCAAAGGATAGTGTAATAGAGCTATTATATCCAAGCTATCAAAGTCCGAACCTAGACGGCAACAAATTGATATAGAAAATGTTAACTTTTTCCTGACATCTGATGATCATACAGATTTTTTTCTGCCTAATCAGGAATGTCTATAGGTGTCAGGCCAAGCCCAAGAACAATCCAGTCAAAGTTCAGTTCTTTATTGCCAGTAGACAGAATCTTGCCAGACTAAAGCTATACTACTCTCACTTTAACGGATTCCCACCCTACCCCACCAAGAGATTCTAGGGAATGGCAATCCTAACTCTTTTCCTCTGTCTCCTTTCCAGCTCCAGGCTATGTTACTTCTTTTTTTCCTCACTTCATTGTAATCCATCACACCATCCTCCTCTCCTTAGACACCATCCCTCACATCAGGGTCAGGTTAAAAAAAAAGAGTCAAGATGGCAGCAGTTAAGATGCAATGAAAGCTGTGCATTTTTTTCAGTTTGTCTTGGACAGAACTTCAACTGCACCATCATAGCTGTCAATTTTACTTTTTTTAGTCTATCCTACAGACCAGGGGTGAAATCCAGCAGGTTCTGACAGGTTCTGGAGAACCGGTAGTGGAAATTTTGAGTAGTTCAGAGAACCACCAAATGCCACCTCTGGCTGGCCCCAGAGTGGAGTGGGAATGGAGATTTTGCAATATCCTTCCCCTGGACTGGGGAGGGAATGGGGATTTTATAGTATCCTTCCCTGGAGTGGGGAGGGAATGGGGATTTTGCTGTATCCTTCCCCTGGAGTGGGGAGGGAATGGAGATTTTACAGTATCCTTCCCCTGGAGTGCAGAGGGAATGGGGATTTTGCAGTATCCTTCCCCTGGAGTGGGGAGGGAATGGAGATTTTGCAGTATCCTTCCCCTGCCACATCCACCAAGCCACGCCCATTAAGCCACACCATGCCCACCACGCCCACGCCCACAGAACCAGTAGTAAAAAAAATTGAATTTCTCCACTGCTACAGACACCCTTGAGCTAGTTCTGGTACATTGTATTAAAGATGTCTCCTTTCCCTTTCCCTTACAGGCTTTACAGATCTTATCTGGACCTCAACAGACTTTCCATTCCTGACCGTGTTTCTATCAGTTGAAATGTCTAGCTAAGAGTGTTTAGAGATTTTTTTTTTTTAAATAGTCTCCTCATGCTTTGTAAAAAGGAGTTATCTTAATTTTTAAGTGCTTAGAGGAACCCATTAATATTGAAAGAAAGCAGAACAGTTACAAATTCAGAGGTTAGAAGGGTTAAAGCATTGATTCACCTCTAGAATGATTTTTACTTCCCTAATTATAGTCCTGACAAGGGACGTGGTGGCTAAGTGGCTAAGACGCTGAGCTTGTCGACCAAAAGGTCGGCAGTTCAGTGGTTTGAATCCCTAGTGCCGTGTAACGGGGTGAGCTCCCGTTACTTGTCCCAGCTTCTGCCAACCTAGAAGTTCGAAAGCATGTAAAAAATGCAAGTAGAAAAATAGGGACCACCATTGGTGGGAAGGTAACAGTGTTCTGTGTGCCTTTGGCATTTAGTCATGACAACCACATGACCATGGAGACATCTTTGGACAGTGCTAGCTCTTCGGCTTTGAAACGGAAATGAGCACTGCCCCCTAGAGTCGGGAACGACTAGCAAAAATGTCCGAGGGGAACCTTTACCTTTACCTTTATTTATAGTCCTAACAAATTAGTCACCATTGGGGGCCTTATTAACAACTTTTCATTAGGGAAAAAAAAATAACTGGAAGGATATCCAGATTTCTGCACATGCTATATGCACTCTTTTCTTATTTTGAATCTGTAAAAGAACTGCATATAAACAATAACCGTGCCTTCACATTTTCCAAAAAGATTCATAGTTTATTTTTTAGAGTTTGTCAGTTTCTGTTCATTTACAGATTCATTGAAACATACATAGATATCGAGCTTGACGGGGTACCTAAAACTTTGCAAGTAACTGTATAAGTACAGGTAATCCTTGCTTAACAACACAGTTGCTAAACAATGTGGTCATTAAAATATGTGACCACATATTCCTCTGACCTCACTTCCTCTGTGGTTGTTAAACAACTCATTGTGTGTCGTTAAGTGAGACATTATGTGACCATGGCTTGAAATTTTAAGGCCAGTTTGTCCATTGATTCTGCTTGTCAAAAGCTGGTTGTGAAGTGTGCAAACAGTGAGATGTTGCAACATTTGTGAAGGCCTGCCAATAGCCAAACATCTGCCATTGTAACATCAAATGCTAAACAGGTCAGTTGTTAAGTGAGGACTATTTGTACTAGTTGTAGTGTTTTTTTAAGTGAATGAGAAGGAAAGAGTCTCCGATAAGAAGAATTTTAAAATAAGTGGCAAAAATCTTGCTACACACACACACACACACACACACACACACACACACATATATATAGGTGTGAACTTTATATTTCATTACCTTCAAATATAAATTGGCTGAATTCCAAAACAATTGAAGGCCATATCTGGTCATAGGCACACCTACATATACATACATCAGTGTACACGCACTGCCTTTCAACAGCTGCATTTTACTGTTCCTACATGTCAGCCTTTTATGAAAAGCTATTGTTTGTACTTCTGTCTGGAAAAGCACAAGGTTATATTTTGGAACACAGTATCTACACATGGAAAACATTGTTTGTTTCCTGCATTTGTGATTGAGCAGCATTTTTTTTTTATCATGTTCTGCTAGAAAAGAGAAAGGACTGTAAATCAGAGAGCAGCACAGTATTCTGGATCTGTTTCCTACCCAATGCTCATGAAAATATATGATGATGAAAGACATTCTAACCACTTTAAAAAGAATCCATTAACACTTTGTGAAGTTAAAAATACTGCCCTATTCTCTAGATCAGGGGTTTCCAACCTTTATGATTGGGCCTGGTGTGGGGGGAAAGGGGAACTGGCCAGAGGTGGGTTTTAGCAGGTTCTGACCAGTTCTGAAGAAATGGTAGCAGAAATTTTGAGTAGTTTGGAGAACCGGTAGTAAAAATTCTGACTGGCCCCGCCCCCATCTATTCTCTGCCTCCCAAGTCCCAGCTGATCGGGAGGAAATGAGGATTTTGCAGTAACCTTCCCCTGGATTGGGGTGGGAATGGAGATTTTACAGTATCCTTCCCTTGCCACGCCCACCAAGCCATGCCACACCCACCAAGCCACACCCACAGAATCGGTAGTAAAAAAGTTTGAAACCCACCACTGGAACTGGCCCATCTAAGCGGTGGGCCGGTGCGTGTGTGTGCACACTGGCCTGCCACTTGTGTGTGTTGAGCTACGTGCACACTCAACTCACAGGAGTTTATTTATTTATTGGTTCGATTTATATGCCGCCCTTCTCCAGAGACTCAGGGTGGCTTACAATGCGTTAAGCAATAGCCTTCATACTTTTGTATATACCTGCTTAGTAGGGCTTTCGCCCTCCCCTCCCCAAGCGGTCTTCTTTTTTATACAAAGTCAGCTTATTGCCCCCACAATCTGGGTCCTCATTTTACCTACCTCAGAAGGATGGAAGCTGAGTCAACCTTGAGCCTGGTGAGGTTTGAACTCGCAGTAATTGCAGGCAGCTGGCAGCTAAGTGCTACTTAAGTGCTACTTAACCGCGCTTTTTTTTTTAAATTTGATTTATATGCCACCCTTCTCCAGAGACTCAGGGCGGCTTACAATGCGTTAAGCAATAGCCTTCATTCTTTTGTATATTTTATACAAAGTCAGCTTATTGCCCCCACAAACTGGGTCCTCATTTCACCTACCTTAGAAAGGATGGAAGGCTGAGTCAACCTTGAGCCTTGGAGAGATTCGAACCATCAGAAATTGCAGGCAGCTGTGTTAATAACAGGGTGCACTAAACGACTGTACTATCAAGGCTCTTTAGTCCGCTGCTCCACCAAAGCTCCTACAAGTTGAGTTGAGCCGTGTGTGCATGCACCAGACTGCCACTCATGTGGCCCACATCCAAACCAGCCACAGCCCGGTACTGGGCTGCGGCCTGGAGGTTGGGAACCCCTTCTCTAGATTATTACACAATGAAACATATTTGGGGACCAGTTTTGATGGTTTTTAAAAAGGATGTGTAGAAATGCAGGACCACTAGAGTTTCACTACAAGTTAAAGGAAATATTGACTCCCAATGGTAGTTAGCCTATACAATTCATTTTCTATGAGGTGGTTGCTTCAAAAGGAGATTGGATCAATAAACTACTAGTTAAACATATTGCTTCCAGATTTGGAGTAACATGCCTTTGGATTATCAATTGCTGGGGCTTAATTGGAGGAGAAGGCTATGGTACAGTTTTCAGCTAACATAGGCTGATCTAAACAAGCCAAAATTAAGAAGAATGGATCTAGTTTAGGATTTGTATGTGCAACAACAGAAAACCTGAGCTGTAGAGGCTAGACTCAGAAGCAAAAAAGAGAATCTTTTGGGAAAAGATGGCCAAGAAAATTGATATGTCCATCCAGTCACCAGAAGTTTGACTCAGCTCAGTCTAATTGACACTTTATTGTTTACTTGGATACAAAGGTAAACGCCTAAATGATGAAGGCCTAGATCAGCATCTTTTCTGTTTTAATTTTCCAACTCTGTTGCATCCACATAAATTGGAATATAATCCAATTTATCTGACATTCCTCCATATTCCACACATAGTTTTTTTAGATTTCAGAGATCATTTAAAGGAAATTAGATTGGCAAAGAATGTTTTACCCTCTTAGAGTAGAATTTGTAGATAGTGAGCTGGTCCATAGAATCCCCAAGAGTTCGACACAATCATCATCATATAAGATCTTAAGATGGGACTTGCATTCCTCTTTTATAGCTGCAGGGTGCTGTCTTTAAAACTTGTGAAGATTAGGTTCCACATCAGTGTGTGGAAATAGGAGAGATATCTGCAGATATAGTTCTACACTGTGGGACCAATTTCCGTAGAGTTTGTACCTATGAAAAAGATTAGTATACTTCTCTTCTAGTCAACCAGTTGTACAATTCTCAATTTATTGAGTTATTTTGTATATTTGGGATAGGATTATGTTTTGTTCTTTGCTGGTTGAGTCATTCAAAGTTTTCAGCAAGACTTGGTATGAGTTTAGACTGCAAATAGAGGTTCAAAAATAATGGAATACTCAGAGCTGCAATTTTAAAACCATGTCATTAAGAAATTAAGTGTATTGAGGATAAGAGTAGAGTGGGATGCTTTTGTGACACCTTATGTTATTGTACAAGGATGGAAAAGAGAATTTTTGTCATGTAAGACCTCACCTGAAATGTAAAATGGTCCTTTGAAGATTCCACCTTGTAAAATTGCACCTTTCATTTGTTTTCATTTAGAGGCAGGGAATTTGCCAGAAAAATTGCATTTAGTTGAAAGTGAATTGTGCAGCAGATCAGCTAAGATTACTTGAAAGATTTTGAGAATATTTTTTAAAAAATTATTTCTTTAGAACATGTACAGGTAGTCCTCAACCTATGACCACAATTGAGACCAAAATTTCTGTTGTTAAGTGAGACGTTTATTAAGTGAGGTTTGCCCCATTTTATGACATTTCTTGCCATGGCTGTTAAGTGAATCCCTGCAGCTGATGAGTTAGTAACCCAATTGTTAAGTGAATTTGGCTTCCCGGTTGATTTTGCTTGTCAGAAGATCGCAAAAGGAGATCACATGACCTTGGGTCGCAGCAATGGTCATTCATATGAACCAGTTGCCAAGCATCTGAATTTTGATCACATGATCATGGGGATGCTGCAAAGATTGTAACTGTGAAAAAAGGGTCATAAGTCACATTTTTCAATGCCTTGTAACTTTGAACAGTCATTAAATGAACTGTTGTAAGTCAAGGGCTACCTGTATTGCTAGTTTTAATCTTTATATAATACTTTCAGAGATGAGGTATCAAGTAAGATAAAAGCAATGAAACCATGTAACATTGTAAAAAATATGACGGACAAAAAATTCAGGCAGGACAAATTCAGCTGTACTCTAGAAACTAAAAATTATAAAGTTTATCATCTACACAAATGGATAGAGAAACCAGGACTCCAGTCTTAAGAATTCCCTCTTTTAGCTGTCTATTGCAAATATGAAAAAACCTTCTGTATCTTTATGATCAGAAAAAGCATATAAGTCAAGTGCTCCATCGGTATCCATATCTTATTACATGCTTTATATATCAACATTTGTACATTGAATTGTTCTGAATTAGGTGACAGAACCATTGTCACACACCTTAGCTTAATTGATTCTTTTATTGCAAATATAAATATTATTTATTATCTTCCCTATCAGACCAAGTGACTGTACCTCTAGTGTTAGAAATAGATTGGAAATGAATGGTCTTTTTATTCTGAGAGCTACAGACAGACAACTTTTTCTTGTTTCTGATGCTACTAGTACTGGATGCATTCAGTTTAACAGTCTTTCCTCAAGACTCAGCTTGTCTGTAGAGATCATGAGTATGACATCTGTCATAACTGGGGATGTTCTTGGTTTTTCTGTGTCTCCTGTATTCATGTCTTGCCTGATTAACTGTTGTACAACTCAAAAGCTTACTTGCTCATTCTGATTAGACCTAACGATGAATTTATTACTCCAATTGTTGAGCTGGGATTTTTTTCCTGATGACTCAGCAAAAATGATTTTTACAGTTTTTGAAAAGATTTAACAAAAAAAAATCATGACGTCTTTAGAAGCAAAAAATCAACAAGACAATATACAACATTATTCAGTCAGATGCTTATTATAATAATTTGTTCTGTCTTTCCTGCTAACACATTTTTGTTAAAGCAGCTTTAACATATATAAGAGTCTCTGTTTATCTAACAACAGCATTTTCAAATTGTCATAATCTTTATGACAGAGATAGCTGCCCATCAAACCTGGGGCTGAGTTATAATATTTATTTGGAATTATTAATAAATATTAAAAAGTAGAGGAATTCAGGTTTAATAATATTTTTCATGCTTTCCAGGATTTTAAATAAAGTAAACATTCAATCTCAATAAATCCTCTTGAAACAACAATTCTTCTCACACAATCTGACCATCTTAATTCAGCTCTCTATGCTGAGAATTATAGGAATTGTAACCCATGATATATAGAGAATGCCAGGTTGGGATATTTCTCAACGTTGCTAGTTTCTACGGTTGATGTAAATTATGATTGCCAGTTTATTATTAAAGAAATGATGCCTTGAGGTTAAGAAGTGTTTCTGAATATTTTTTTTAAAAAAACACAAACCATCATCAGTGTCGTTTACTAAAACATCTTGCAAGCAAAAGCACTAAAGAAGTGTGAGCAGGAAGGGGTGTTTAAAGGGTGTTTCCCCTTTTCCTTTAGAAATATTTCCTTTGAACTCTTCTCTCCTCTCTCTCTTGCTACACAGAGAAAGATCATTTGGAGCAGACAAATGGCAGGAAGGAAAAACACATTTTCTCTATCTACTTCTCATCTGCTTTTGATTTCAAACTACATCTGTAACTTTTTGTTGAGGCTGATTGACACATATGTGCTATAGAATTTCTTCTTGCACTGGAGTTTACCATCTGAAGTGGCTCTTCTTGAATCTTCTGGTGGCCACCACGCTTTAAATTATGTTATTTGAAGGACTTATTATTTGCTATTATAGATCAGTGAATGCTTGGGTGTGCTGAAATCTGACCAAGAAATTCTCTTCTAAACTAGTTTGTAAGAAGTGGTGCTATTTTACAAAGCTACTTCAATTCCAGATGCTAGAATGACTTGCTTCAAAGTAATATCACCTCACCTAAAAAGAAGTCAGCTGTAGCTTCCTTTAGATATTTACTGGATACTGCTTTACTCTGAAAGAATTGAAGGGACTTTTCAGTAAAAGCTCTGAACTGAAATTAAACTTTCCTAGAAGATCATGCTGCCTTAGTATGGAGACATTTCTGAAGATCTGATTATCGTATATACTTTTACCCAAGGTCTGAGCCAAAGATTCTAACTCTGCAGCAACCAAACAGGTTTCTGATCTATCTGGTTGACAATTTCATTTCTTTCAAATTCAAGCAAATAGTTCAGATCCCAAAAAGTGGTTTCCATGTGAAAACAAAGTTAGACAAAGTCTTTTCTTTAATCAAAGCAGTTACTGTTTCTGTCTCAGCCAACTCCATTAATTTCGGCATCTATTGTTCCATTGTAGCAGGTGTTATTTATCAATCATAAATCATCTTATAAAAATTCTCTTTCAAATTGTAATTCAGTATAAATTTTATCCCTTTATCCCATACATTATGTTATATTCAAGGTTTTTTACTCATTTGATTTTTGTCATTGTTTGAATGGTACTGAAATTGTACTGAATACTGACAATTGAAGTTTTCGCCACTTTCCACAATCCTTTTTTAATGTCATTCCATACTTTGACATGATTATTCCGAAACAATATTCAGTTCATATTAGTCAATATAACCCCAAGTATTTAACTTTCTTTTCAATTTTAAAATTCATCTTTTTGGTCTTGATCACGTGTAGTCATATTTTTAATCAACTTTTTTTTTGCTTTTTGCTTATTTATCTTAAATCCAGCAAACACATAAAAGTCTTTTAGTTAGTTTCCTACTGAATGTTCTATATCATTCTTGGGTTCCTGTAGAATCAAAACTAAATCTTCTGCAAGAGCCCTTAGTTTATAAGTCTCTTTTTAAATTTTCAAATTGTTTTTTCTCATCCAACCTCATACCGGCATCTCTGTTCAAAACTTCTAGAACTAAAATAAAAAGAGGGAGGTAACAGAGGAGATATTTATCTTGTTTCATTCTGGGCTTCACAAGGTTTAGTTTAATCACTGTTGACAATAATATGTGCCATTTCTGTTTATCAATTTAATTCCCTGAAGAAGGCCCATCATCTTTCTGAGAGTATCATTTTTTATTTTTTATTTTTTTTTTATTGACAGATTTAGTTTATACAACACTACTTCATACTTTTCTACTTAACTGTTTGGATTATGAGAATGTAAGGAATGGAAATCAATATGGGTCAACAGTATAAGTCTTCCTGTCTTGCCTTTGGGCCTTTGCCACTACTGTTTCACTTTGTAAATTTGTCAGATTTAGCAGACGTATTAGGGCCGGCTCTCAACTTGTCTCTCGTACCAGAGAGAATCAGTGGTGAAATCCAAATTTTTTTACTACTGGTTCTGTGGACGTGGCTTGGTGGGCGTGGCAGGGGAAGGATACTGCAAAATCTCCATTCCCACACCATTCCAGGGGAGGGATATTGCAAAATCCTCATTCCCTCCCTACTCCTAGGGAAGGATATTGCAAAATCTCCATTCCCACTCACTCTGGGGTCAACTAGAGATGGTATTTGCCGGTTCTCCAAACTGCTCAAAATTTCCGCTACTGGTTCTCCAGAACTTGTCAGAACCTGCTGGATTTTACCCCTGGGAAGAATGATACCCTTGTTCACATTGGCAGTAATGTATGAAGTAGAAACTCTAGCTGGTTTGGTCGTGGGCAAAAATGCTCACATAATTATTACACAGAGCCCCATTTTTCTCTCACTTCCATCTTGTTTGTTTTAGGCCTCCTACACCTGGGGCCCAACCATAGATTTCAGTCTCCATAATGATTTCTTAATATCCATCCAAAGGTCTGTTTCAGTCATTAAACGGTTGCATACAAATATCTCTCAGGATCTTTAAAAGGGCTAAAACTGTATAATCATCAGCTAAGCAACAAGATTTAGAATGCTGTGCAAAAAAAGAAGAATTAATATTGTTTTTTCTGACAGACTGTCTTTATTATCTCCTCCCTCTGTTAGATTCCTATGTTCTGTGCAAGCATTATTTTGAGGATGTAGTCCATAAAGTTATTTTCTTTTCCAATCAGTATCTGAGACACAAATTAAGGATAGAACAACGCTTCACATGGTCCACTATTATATATCTTTTCATTCTTCATCAGAGATTAGTAGTGGAAACATTTATCTCTGATTTCTAAAGCTTTATAACGTTCCTAACTTATTTTATATCAATCCTCTATTATTGCCATTCCACAAGGGTTATAATTATCTCTGTTGAGCAGAAGTTACAACAGTACTGCTCCTTTAAGTATTCATTTTGGGCCATTTTCCATGTCATCTCTTCTCCTTCTGGTAAAATTGATAGAGGGTTTTATATATCTTATCATTCTTGAATCTTTGCATTTCCATCTCCATCCTAGTGCACATAACCATGCAGATAAGGAGATTGCATAAAACTGCCAACAATCAGACATGTATGGCTTGGTACAAATAATTACCTCAGGAAATGCATTTCCTCATCTTCTAGAAAGACAAAGAAGTGTGCAATTGTGTCTCGTTTGTTCAACAAATTCATTGTAGCTACACTAAGAAGACAGGAGCTCAACTATTTTGGACCTTAGCCATCTTTCATGGTAATCAGATGATAATATTTATTTCCATTGAATGATATTAAGCAATGCACAGACCCGTCCTAACCCTTCCCCCCTCTACAAATATCTGGGCTTTTTGAGGTACCTGTGCCTCAATTGTTGCTTATATCAGGGGTCACCAGTTTTTCGGACCTCAGGAACTACCAAATTCATTATTTTAAATCCCATGGACCACTAATATGATTTTTTTAAAAAGATGAATAATATTTAGTACAATATAAAAATGCAATTAATTTTTCTGCAGGCCACCAACATTTTCTTGTGGACCACCAGTGGTCCATGGACTACTGGTTGGTGACCCCTGGCTTATATAGTCTCAACCACTAAAGATGGAGAGACTTTTTATTTAATTCAATTTTTATGCCACAATTTGTATTAGCACATTGATGACTGCCATTTAAAGAGCCACACTTACAAATAGTCAACCTGTTTTTTTATTTTATAATTTGCCTTCCTATATGTATCCTTAGTTTTTATTAATTGTACCCCTTCCTAAAAGGTTTTCTTTCTCTCCATCCGACCCTGCTCCCTATTTATTTGTTGCTGTGTTTGTGTTAATTCTAGTGAAAACTGTTATAAATTTGTTAACTGAATAGCATTTTTTAAAGTGAAAGAAGAATTAGACAGTGAACGTGACTGGGGAACCCATTTTAAAGTCAGCTATAGCAAATCTTGATCTATTTGACTGAATTTTCACAAAGGAATATGCAATTTAGGTTACAAATGAAAGGAATTTATTTCATGGCTCAAAATGCAAAATCTCATTCCAGTTTTTAAATGAAAAGATGGAAGTGTGCTGGTGTACCAAAGACATAATTAGTTATTGAGAAATAATTGGATTTGCTATTATTATATAGGTATCATCACTTGCAGAGCATTTGTTATAAAACAACTATAATATTGCAAAAGATGTGAAGCCTAGAATTACAGGTAATTTCTTAAAAGGTGTAATGCCCTCTTTTAGCTTAGTCGGTGAGGCTATTATAAACCCATTTCCAGGCTAACAAGGTGGAATATTTCTTTACCATTAGCCTTCAGTGCCCATAATACATTATGACATCCATATGATAAGATGCTTTAAAGCATGACACTGGACTATTTATTTTTATAGCAGTGTGAAGTTCTGCGTTTTCTGGTTCAATTCTGCTGCACACCACGTCCTGTACAAAGTATGCTACACCCTTCACCCTTACAGACACCAACTGAAAGGTTTCTTGTTGAGATGGAAGAGGACTAATAAAAACTCTGGAACTTATTTTTTAGGAGCTTTACATGAATGATAAGGTAGAAGAAGTAACCAACTGTTGCCCTGTTGTGACTGTTATAATCAGCTGAGGCTGCCTCGTTGGAGATTACCAGTCCAAGAGGGAGATGTTTGGAACAGGGTGTTATATAGTGATATCACTCAGAGACAAAGAATCAGAATAGCAGGTTTAAACTGAAAACTGTCTGTTTAATAATAGACATGTGTGAAATTCTAAGTCTGAAATAATACACAGAATGTATTGATTGAGCTTTCTGAGAAGTGATAAACCTATTTTGATCAGATTTTAGTTGTGCAAGTATAAAGAAAAAACTGGAATCATCAGTGAAAACCCTCTTTAGCAGCAAATCTCTCTCTCTCTCTCTCTCTCTCTCTCTCTCTCTCTCTCTCTCTCTCTCTCTCTCTCTCTCTGTGTGTGTGTGTGTGTGTGTGTGTGTGTGTGTGTGTATTCAAAGGAATATAGATTTTTATATTTGAAATAAACCAATAATGTTACACATATATTCCCAATACACTTAGAGTCTCTATGTGTACTTTATGATGTCATTATGATCTTGGGACAGGAGACAATTTACTTAAAAGAAATGTAGTATAAAGTACAGTATATCAATTTTGAAATAGTAGGATATTTAAGTTGTTGGAGTTTGACTATTTCTAATATATATATTTATACAATATATCACAGATTAGTATTTCCCAACACTGTGTTCTCTAGATACTGTATTTTAGCATGTTGCTGGGAAAGATTTAGAATTGAAGTCCCGGCATCTTGGAAAGAAACCATGGAAGGAAACCATGGAAGGAAAGTTACCATATACTTGTCTTTTCTTTAAAAGTATCTGTGTATTTGTTTATGCTCTGAAAGAAATTACATGAAAGCCTCTTTTTCAAGATAGAGCAAGATAAAGCAAGAATGATTTTTTCAGCCTTTAGGAAAAGGAAGGAAGGAAGGAAGGAAGAAAAAGAAAGAAAGAAAGAAAGAAAGAAAGAAAGAAAGAAAGAAAGAAAGAAAAATTAAGAAAGAAGCAGTTGCTTTAAGGCAGGTGTGTCAAACTCGATTTCATTGTGGGCCCCATCAGGGTTGTATTTGATCTCAGAGGGACAGGGTGGACATGGCCAGCTTGACGTTGGGGCGCCTGTGGAGGTGTCGTGCCCTGGTCGGAGCCTGAATCTGCAGGGGAAGATGAGCTGGAACTTGAGGGGGTGGCTTCATTGCCTTCGGTAGAAAATGGGGGAGGGCAGGGCCAGTCAGGCCTTTCAGGAGTAGGACATCTTGTAGACATGGAGAAACAGGGGCAGGATGAACATGAGAGACAGAGTTCAAGTGAGGAGCAAGAACCAACCCTTCCTGATCTGAGAGCATGGAGAGTGGAGAGTGCCCCACCCATCTTCACAATGCACACCTGGGGAATGAGACTTAAGGAGATGCTGGGGGGAGGGGCATTTGTCGGGACCAAACACTGAGTTCCTGAAGTGTTGAGTGCCAACGTTTGAACTTCCCATGAGTCCTTGAATTCTTTCTGGCTTTCTAGACTAATTACCTGAATCCTTTGCTTCCTGAATTCCTTGATTTGCCCTGATAGATTTGGTGTACACAGTGCTGGGCTGGAATATTTGCAGCCAGAGGCTGTTTGATGTGTCTGTGGGGGTTTGACATCACTTTGCTCTGGGACTGGCCAGAAACATGGGAGCATTTGGGGAAATTTAGAGCAAGAAAGGGGTGGTTTGAACTGCCAACTGTTTGTATTATCTCTGTGCCATCCCCAGGTCATCACAGGAGGCCCGAGTGCTCTGCCAGTGAAAACAGGCTCCTGAGCTCCACAGCGCCTCCTGCAACTCTCTACCAGCAAAAATGGAGCTCAGGAGGGCCACCTGCTCTGTTTCGCTGGCAGAGGCACCGCGAGCCAGTCCTTTGCTGTTTCCAGGGCAGCCCTGCGGGCCAGACCTAAGCACCCGCGGGCCGGATCTAGCCCCTGAGCTTTGAGTTTGACACCCCTGCTTTAAGAAGATAACTCATGAAGATTAATACTTTTCTTTCACTTTTCTTTTTTTCCAGAGTATGACATAAAATTTATGCCTGAACAATGAACAAGTTTCATTGATTTTTCAATCAATCAATCAATCAATCAATCAATCAATCAATCAAGGCATATATAAATGATGGAACTTAAATAAATGATAGAATATACTATAAATGGATTTAAAAGGATTTATAATTGCTTACAACTATGGGTTCAAATGAAACAATAATTAATTTTGAACTTGGAACAAAGTATGCATTTGAAATGTGCCATAGAACATTTCCAGTTAACTCAGTGGAACAAAATTCATTTGTCTTTGTTCCATATTAAACTTGATATGTTTTGATCAACAGCTTTAGTCTTGTTTTCCATCCAGAATAACTGGGGTTCTTGACCATGTTGGATGTCTGTCATTAGAACTGCATAGACTGTATGACTTTTTGAAAACATTAACATCTGTTTTGGACATATTGGGAACATCTTTGCTCGCACCCCTTAGAAAGATCTGTTGAGATAAGAATTTGTTATTAGGAAACCTTCAATGGAGAGGAATAAATAGAAGCCTTATTGTTTTTGATGGAATAAAAAGGTCTTGAGAGTGCGGCGGAAGGTGTGTAGATCCGGGATCCTCCGTTTCTCCGGGGGGAGCTCATTCCAGAGTAGATAGGAACTTCCAGATAGGAAGTTATTAGATTTTTTTAAAAATGAAGAGGTGGTGGTACTTCCTAACTCATGACTGATGTTATTATATCAATATGACAGACCATTCACAACATTTTATCTGCATTAGATGGTCCTAAGGATATTGTATAATAGTTTGCACGCTCCTTTTTTTTTTTATATTAGTTGTTGATTGATCTGTTCCAGTTTATTAGTCTCTGCGTTGCTCTTCAAAATTTCTGGAAAAGTTTAGCTAAAGATTTTACAGATTCTTCTTCAATTGCATGCTCTATTTCTGTAGCCTTCTGACTTGGTAATAATTGAAATTATTCAGCTTCATCTTCTGACACTAGAAGCGCTTGCAATTGGAAAATATCTTCTCAGGCAGGGGTGCCAAACTGGTGGCCCCGGGCTGGATGCGTCACACATAGGCCATGCCCACTCCAGCTCTGTGAAGGGGAAAAACATCGGGATACGTCACATGATGGCAACGTGATGTCGCGAGTTTGACACCCGTGTTCTAAGGTATCTTGAATGTTGACATTTCTACTATTCAGAATACTTTTTCCATCTTAGCCTGATTTTTGATTGGTTACTCTCTGATTGTTAACATCATATCAATTTAAGGCTAAGCCTTTTGAATTCAGAGATCTTTTGGAACCTTCTACCATTTCTATTTTCCTCCTGATGGCTCTGGAAGGTTTGACCATTTGGCATTTCTATTCCATGTGTGATTTTACCCCAATTTATTGCTACTATAGCATATTCATCTAAGCCAAATTCCATTGCTATACCTGTGTTAAGAATTCTTATGGTTTTTGTCAATGACTGGATCTCAATTCCTGATTTTTAAAAAATCCTCATCATTATTATTTGAACGTCTATGCCTTCTGACTGTCAGAGACTCTGGGTGTTTTACAAATTATTTCAAACATTATAACAAAGATATTGAAAATGACAAGAAACAAAAAGAGTAAAGGTTGCAGTATAACAAAACGAAAAGAAAAGAAAAGCAAGTTAAAAGGAAGCTTTGGTCACCCTGACCAAAGGCCTGGGCAAAACCATAAACACACTTTCCTGACAAATATGTGGAGCTTTAGGTCAAATTTCTACTTTCAGTTTGTCCCATCATTGTATGGACGATCTACCTTTTGTTTAAAGGAAGAGTGGATATACCTCAAGTGGGTCAGGTATCAAGACTTGTCTTCCTGAACACGAAGCAGCCACAATGCCAAACCATTAGAATCCACAATAGAATTTTTAAAGGAGTCACTGGAAGCAACATGAGAGATGAGCAATTTATGAGACTTGTGTGGAATTGTCCTTAATCTGTTTTGTTGACTATAACACAGAGGCGGGGAAGGGGGGGATGACAGTTGTAGAAATACTCTTCTCATATATTTTAGCATTTCATGAACTACAGCAAAGTAAGTAAACGGAACATTTTATTTATAAAAAGGAAGAAGGTAAAAGAGTGCCTTGTGTCAAAGGAAGAAACACAATGGCATTATAAAGATATTGTTTAGATTGGAAATTTGTGTTAGGAGGAATTGCATTAAGCACAATTGGTACAGTTGGCTTCTCACATGTTCGGAGGGTGATGTGTTGCTGTAAACTTCTACCTTCAATGCATCTTGCATAATCTCAGATATACCCGTATTTTTCGGACTATAAGATACACCTAGATTTAGAGAAGAAAACAAAAAAAAAGTGTTTGGCCTCCGTGTGTCCCGTTTTCGCCCTCCCTGGCCCCCAGAAGCACTTTTCAGGCCAAAAACAGGCTCGTTTTTGGCCTCCCAAACCCTCCGCGTATCCTGTTTTTACCAAAAACACACCTATTTTTGGCCTGCACAGTGCTGAGGGCCAGGGAGGGCAAAAATGGGATGTGTGGATGGTTTAGAAGGCCAAAAATGTACCCGTTTTTGGCAAAAGCTGGGCTGTTTTTGGAGAAAACAGGACGTGTGGAGCACTGCAGAGTGCTTCTGGGGGCTGGGGAGGTTGAAAAGGTGACACACAGAGGGTTTGGGAGGCCAAAAATGGGCCCATATTCGGTCTATAAGACCCACCGAAAATTTCACCCATTTTTAGGGCGAGGGGGGAAAGTGTATCTTATACTCCGAAAAATACAGTATTTGTTTTAAAAGAATCAATTGATTCTTACAGGTATAGATAATCTGGAAATAGTTATTCAATGTTTATCAATATGTGTTTTCTTTAAAAATGGGAAGATGCATTGCTGCTTCAAATATCTCGTGAATGCTAACTCATATATCTTAATGGAAATTCATTCTGCTTTATTATTTCGTGACAAATAATGGACCGAATGCTTAATGGCTTTCAACCACTTATGAGTGGCATCGCTTTTTCTCTCTCCTGCTTGTGCATGCACGCGTGTGCACACTCTCTCTCTCTCTTGCAAAATATAAGACAAGGCCAAAGCTTAAATTAAAATCCTCAGGTTCTTATCTCCTTCCCACAGGAAAGCAAATCTGTGTTGAAAACCGTAAAATTAAGAGGAGAGGAAGGATAGCATAATTTAGCAAAAATCCATGCAGAAGATTCTGAGCTATATGACTGGAGGGATAGGTCAGACATTAAAATGATACTACTTGCTAATGCAAGTTCCTTAAGGTAGTGCTCTGGAAACAAGGGAAAGTATGCAAAGAAAAAGTAGCAGATTAAAAAAAATGTGGCAATTTTGTAGTGACAATAAAACACAGACTCTGGTACTGTGTTTGAAATATGGTCTGTCATAAATATAATCATAAATAATGTATGATTTAAATAATGTCAATGGAAAAAAATCTATTTTTAGTTTCCACTATTTTATGAGTGGAGGTTTAATGAACAATATCTGCATTTTGGAATGAGTCTTCTCTTCTCTTCCCAGAAGCCTATCCAACATGAATGTATATTTGTGATTATTTCAAAGAATGCTGAAAGGGTTTTTACACAGTGTTTTCAAATTATACTGAGATTTTTCTTGAGTGCAGAAAAGGGAGAATGAACCAAAGAACATGATTTAATAATGCAAATGAGTCTCAGACATTTTTCATGTTTTGCATAGATGTATGTATGAAAAAAAGGGGGGATTACTGTGGTAACTCTAATACTTTTCAGCTTGAGGGGATTGTTGCACCCATCAACAGAATAGCTTGATTTCTTTCCATGCTTCAGAGAAGGCTTCCTTTACCTGACTATTGAATTCCATTTTGTAGCAAGAGCATTGCTTCTCTTTTAAGGAAGACAGAAAACACTATGCAGTTGATAACACCCCAATTGCCAAAAGCTAAGTAGGGTCAGATCAGGTTTGTATTTAGATGTAAGACCTAGGGCTGCAGACTAGAAGTTGGAAAGAATTGAAAAAAAAAATGCAAAAGCATTTTTTTCACCATTAAAACTGCTAAGAACACTGCTTGTAGTAGTAGTTACTAAGAATCAAGCTCTATTTGAAAAAGTCTCTACCTAGTTATGACCCACAGATCTTTTTAGCTATGATCCACAGATCTTTTTAGCACATTTCTTTTATTAAATATGAGGCCAAATAAGTTGTTTGATCTTAGCATCAGACTTCTGTGATTCAGCATTGGTAATACTAGACTGGAGTACTATACTTACATGCTCACAAATGATCTGTGTTTGGACGTATTTAGGCTAGACAGGAATGTCTAAAACAGGAGCATTTAAGACGGGTGTCAAACTCAAGGCCCATGGGCTGCATCTGGCTCACAAGGGGCTTAAATCTGGCCTGCAGGGCTGCTCTGGAAACAGTGAAGGACCGGCCTGCAGTGCCTCTGCCAGAGAAAATGGAGTTCATGAGGGTCACGCATGGCCCTCTCAGGCTCCATTTTCAGCTACGACGGCCTCCTGCAGCCTTCTGCCAGCAAAAACAGAGGCAGTGAGGGCTGCATGCAGATGGCTGCAGGATGTCAAACTGGCCATGGCCACTTGCCCCCTCTCCCCCGAGGTCAAACACAACACTGATGCAGCCCTCAATGAAATTGAGTTTGACACCCCTGCTTTAAGATCTTAATGTTTTAAAATCTTTTGTTTAAAATAATAATTAAAAAATTAACTTGGTGTGCTGTGAAGGAAAGTCTTTGGTACAGTATTTTCTTTGTTTCCAAGAATGTCTTTAATCCCTTGTATGAATGAGAAAAGAGGATGGGTTGACTCTTAATATTTTGTTTAGAAATATTCCTGTCTGCCCAGTACAACTCATCAAGGTAGGATTAGATGAAGTTACAAAATATCCTCAGACTTCTGGTAAATTAGCATTTTGTGGTTGTATGTACTATAATGATAAAGGTTTGTAGCAGGTGCCATGATGAAACTACTTTTTATGGGTAGTTTTTAACCTTTTAAAATTATTACTCCATGTTAGCTCTACAATGCATTATGGCTAGACAAGTTTTTATATTCTTCTACCTGATTTCTGCTGTCTGAAATGAGCAACGAAGTGATGTGTCTGCTAATCCTTGAGTATTTGTTATGCAGATGGTGGTGAGGCCTAGTATTTGATCAATGGCTATTGTTTTGTATTAGACAGGCATAATCTGCAACCTGTGGTTGAGTTCACCCATTGTCCTGGACCTAACTTTGTTTGATTTTAGTTTCACATATTTTATATACCCAGTCATTGTATTATTCATGATAATGGCTTGATAGTCTGGGTAAAGTTTTTGTGTCTTATTCATCAAACCATTATTTAAATCTCCACTTACTGTGAGAGTGGGTATGTCTGAGTACAGGTAGTTCTCGATTTACAATAATTTGCTTAGTGACCATTCGAAGTTACAATGGCACTGAAAAAATGACTTATGGCCATTTTTCATAGTTATGACCATTGCAGCATCCCATGGTCGTGTGATTTGCATTCGGATGCTTGACAGCTGACTCACATTTATGACAGTTGCAATGTCCCAGGGTCGTGTGAGCACATTTGTGACCTTCTGACAAGCAAAGTCAATGGGAAAAACAGATTTATTTGACAACCGTGTTACTAATTTAACAATTGCAGTGATTCACTTAACAACTCTGGCAAAAAGGAGCCTGAGTGGCGTAGGAGGCTAATGCCTTCTACTAAGGCAGCATTTAACATCCAGCTGCCTGCAATTACTGCGAGTTCAATTCTCACCAGGCTCAAGGTCGACTCAGCCTTCCATCCTTTCTAAGGTGGGTAAAATGAGGACCCGGTTTGTGGGGGCAATAAGCTGACTTTGTATAAATATACAAAAGTATGAAGGCTATTGCTTAACACATTGTAAGCCGCCCTGAGTCTCCGGAGAAGGGCGGCATATAAAAAATAAATTTAAAAAAATTAATTAAATTTTTAAAAAAAATCATAAAAATGGACAAAGCTCACTTAACAAATTTCTCACTTAGCAACATGTTGGGCTCAGTTGTGGTCATGGGTTGAGGACTACCTGTACTGATGTTTGTGAAACAGAATTAAATTGTCCCCAGTATGTCTTATTGTTCAGATAAAAAAAATGAGGCAATTAAATATGGAATATTTTTATCAGGCCTATTAGTTTAAGAAAAAACAAGCAAAAGAAAGAAATGCTACTCAAGCCTTTTGTTTTTGTTTGCAGTCCAACAAAGTCCCTGTGGTGCAACCTTCCCATGCAGTCCACCCTCTCACTCCTCTCATCACCTACAGCGATGAACATTTTTCTCCAGGGACACATCCTTCACACCTCCCCTCAGACGTCAACACAAAGCAAGGTGAGCTAATCCTTCCATTTTTACAGCCTTTGAAAAGCTGTTAGAAGAAAATCTCTCTCATGTTTTCTTTTGAGAGCCTCAGATGCTGAAAAGGATATTTTCATACTATGAGGGTGAAGGCTTGTTCTCCAAGCTTGTGAGTTGGTTTCCAAACATTTCATTAACAGGCTACATAACATCTTCAGCGGAGTTTAGGGGACTTTCATGCTATCTTATAGTACTGGTGGATCCAGGTACATACAGTAGGTTTTCCCTTTTTCCTGATTACCTCAGTCCTGTTGTATTTGAAGTAGAGCCCAGTAATTCTAAAATATCTCCGAGTTGCTGTTTTTGAAAATTTGGGTCCCATTAAAGGAAAATACAATGCCATTGTTGCATTTTGTTACTAGCCATATGATATCTTAACGATTAAAATAAGTTTTCTTTAAAGGAATCCAAATTGCTTCCCTATGATGTAATGTTACATTTACAGAACATGTGTTCCTCATTCAACTATTGGAAGTAGTAACTTGGTCATTGGAGTAGCTCATCAGTTGAGACACTGGGCTTGTTGGTTGGCAAGCTGGCAGCCCAGGTTCAAGACCTGAGCACCGCATGATGGGGTGAGTTCCCGCCCTCGCCTCAGCTTCTGCCAACCTAGCAGTTTGAAAGCATGCAAATGTGAGTAGATAAATAGGTACCTCTTTGGTGGGAAGGTAACAGTGCTTTGGGACATCATGCTGGCCACATGACTGCAGAATTGTCTTTGGACAGCACTGACTCAATGGCCTTGAAATGGAGATGAGCAGTGCCCCCTATCATCGGCAATAACCAGCACAGTAAAATCCTTTACTCTTTTACCTTTTTTAAAAACTTGGTCATTAACCAAAGAGGTTGCAAAATGAAACTCTGACTGTGCTTAGGATCATACCTCAGCTTTTTTTTTTTTTTTTGCTTTAAAAACACAAAGATTATAAGGCAAGGATTGGTCACAAAGTTATTTTTTATCATTGTTGTAACTTCAAATGGACCCTAAATGAGGCAGTTGCTAAATGAGGACTACCTGTACTTGATTAGATAGTTTTCATTCACTCTCAGGCACTTTTGTAAGATTAGCTTGACCATACGCTTTTGGAAAAAATTGCCTAATTTCTATTTTCTAATATATTTACATCAGTAAGTAGCCATTTGAATCATATCCAAAATTATATTTATATCAACTTCACATCTCTGTGGGTAGCAGAATATGCCAACTGCCTATTGATGGCCAAAAACTTAATGGGTGTTTTTAGTCATCTTTGTGAAACGCTATTATGAAACACTGTTGGCTAAAACGAGAGACCATGCAGTGATCAATAATGATTTGTTTATCTTACTTCTCTTGTTTTGCAAACCTCAATCCAGGTGTAAAAGCTAGTTTCTCTGTTAAAGGTCAGCTAATCATTGTGCTGCATCTTTGTAGATTTTATAATGTTTATAAAATAAAGTAGAACGAGTGGTGCGGTGGCCTAAAGGTGGAGCTCTCGTCTCACAATCAGGAGGCTGTGAGTTCGATCCTAGGTAGAGGTAGGTATTTCTCTCTCTGGGCATGATGAGAATGTATCTGCTGAACAAAACTCTACATTGGCAACAGGAAGGGCATCCGGCCAGTAAACACTCAGCTCCATTCAGTTACCCAGACTCCACTCCACAAGGGATTATGAGGTCATTAAATGAAGATGATGATAAAATAAAGTAGAACCTTCCAGTGTATCATAATCTAAAAACAATGCCTCAAGTTTTTTCTATATATCTTAATCAGGCCATAATTGCAGGACTAATTTGCCAATTATTTTTGAATGGGCGTTCTACGTTCTTATCTCTGTATTTAACTTCTACATGTCACTTCCTTCTAATTTATTCCATCCATGAACAAACCATAAATGTTAATACTTCATATATTTGAAGAGACATACCTTGATCAAGAGAAATTGATGCCCTAATAATTTAGACTTTAAAATAACAAGTCTGTATTTTTCGTGTAATATTACTACCTCTCTGGAAACTGAAAGAGAAAGATGATACCGTTTAAAGTAAATATTCTTAGTTATATAAAACATGTGATGGTTTTATAACTGCAAGTGTGTATAAACTAGTGTTTAGTTTTATAATCATTTTAGCCACTGTTTATGCACTGCAGGATAAAGGCCTCTTCTGTATGTTTCCAGCCAATACAGTCCTGAGCTTTCTTTGTTGGGCCCTCAATACTTGCTGATGTCATTGATCCACCTTGTTTTAGGTGTCTTTCATGGATGCTTTTTATCAAGGGGGATCCATTCTATGACTACCTTGGTCCACCTGCCATCAGTTCTTCTTGCTATGTGACCAGTCCATTTCCATTTCAATTATTTTACTCTCTTGATGATATTGTACACTTTTGTTTGTTCTTTAATCCAGTGCAGGTCTTTCCATGGCTCTTTGCGCCACTCGTAGCTTTTGTATCAGTTGTGAGGTTAGTGTCCACATTTCAATGGCATATGTTACAACAGGTAGCACACACACTGATTGAAAACTTTTCTCTTCAGTCATAGGGGGAGGTTGTTCTTGAAAATTATGCTTAGCTTGCCGAATGCCTGCCAACCACATTTAGTATGCTGTTCAGTTTCCTTTATTGTATCACCTTCCATTGAGATCCGTTGGCCAAGGTATATGTAATGGTCTACTACATCTAGTTCTTCCCCAGATATAACAACATCTTCCTCAAACCTTAAGTGATTTCAATAGGCACCATTGATTTTTATTCCATCTTTTGCCTAGTTTAAATTGCAAAATACTTCTTCAAGGCAGGTTGAGAAAAAGATAGATGATATTGTATTGCTTGTCATACACCTTATTCTGTGTTGGTTTCCACTTTCAGATCATTAAGGCAAATTGTCGCCATTGTTTTTTTCATATATTGATTGTAGTAAGTTATATAACTGGGAATATTGACTTTATTTATTTTAAATAGTATCATCTTTATCTTTCAGGTACTTATTTAGATATATCTTTCTGATTCTTTTTGAAGCTTGAATATGTACAATTTGGGATAATTTTTTGAAATTTATAGACTGGTTTTTCGAACTCTGATCTCTATATTCCATAAGCACGCGAATGCAGCAATTTTTATCTTAGTAGAAGTTTCCTTCTTGATCAGGGGTTCTAGAATTTAAAAAATGAAAAACTTTTGAGTAATATGTTAAATAGAACTTTTATTAATAACTCTTGAATACATTTAAATAATTAAATAACTTTTTTCAGAATAATCCACTATAGGTAGTCTTTCTTTCTTTCTTTCTTTCTTTCTTTCTTTCTTTATTTATTTATTTATTTATTTATTTATTTATTTATTTATTTATTTATTTATTATATTTCTATACCGCCTTTCTCCCGTAGGACTCAAGGCGGTGTACAGTCAAGAAAAATATAGACACACAAACATCATAAAATTGCTAATTAAAATTATTACTTAGTTTGGTCAATTAAATAAAACCCAGAATTAGATCACATTTAAAAAATCATTCACATGTTCATATGTTTAGCCCCGCCTGTTGGAACATCAGGGTCTTGAGGGCACGGCGGAAAGCACGGAGATCAGAGATATTCCATATCTCCGGGGGCAGTTCATTCCAAAGAGTTGGAGCCCTCACAGAGAAGGCCCTCCCCCTGGGAGTCGCCAGTCGACATAATTTGACTGACGGTACCCTGAGTAGTCCCTCCCTGTGAGAACGAACTGGTCGGTGGGAGGCTATTGGTGACAAAAGACGGTCTCGTAGGTACCCAGGTCCTAAGCCATGGAGCACTTTAAAGGTGATAAATAACACCTTGAATCGCACCCGGAAGACCACCGGGAGCCAGTGCAGCTCGCGTAGGAGAGGTGTTACATGGGCGTAACGAGCTGCGCCCATAATCACCTGCGCGACTACTTTCTGGGCCAGTATTTAACCAGTGTTATTGAGTTTGGGGACCAGTATATTTGCAAGTAGAAATGCAGTGGCTCCGTGGCTAAGATGCTGAGCTTCTCGATCAAAAGGTCAGCAGTTCAGCGGTTTGAATCCCTAGTGCCGCATAATGGAGTGAGCTCCCGTTACTTGTCCCAGCTTCTGCCAACCTAGCTGTTCGAAAGCACGTAAAAAATGCAAGTAGAAAAATAGGGACCACCTTTGGTGGGAAGGTAACAGCGCTCCGTGTGCCTTCAGTGTTTAGTCATGCCAGCCACATGACCACGGAGATGTCTTCGGACAGAGCTGGCTCTTCGGCTTTGAAATGGAGATGAGCACCATCCCTTGAGCTGGAAAATGTGCGGGGGGGGGGGACCTTTACCTATATTTGTAAAGGTTTTTTTATGTAGGCATGGTTTGGGCCTGTTTTTTTTAAAAAAAATATTTTATGCATACATAAAATGTCAGGTGACCTTTGTGTACAGATATTTACACTTTTTAGGGATTAGGATTAGGTGTCTATATAATGGGCCTCAGTCATGGTGGAACTTGCTGAGTAAGCCTAGTCACAAATGGTTCTTCTGCAGCAACTGGCCTTCACTGGAGCAGCCTGCTCAGTTGGTGATGGAGGAAGTCCTTAGTGCAGGGGTCTCCAACCTTGGCAACTTTAAGACTTGTGAACTTTAACTCCCAGAACTATGGGAGTTGAAGTCCACAAGTCTTAAAGTTGCCAAGATTGGAGACCCCTGCCTTAGTGGTTTACACTGATTTCTCTATTGTGGGAGTGGAAGGGTTTCTTAATTGCACTACCAAATGCTAAAGCTGCTTGCAAACCACTTCCAGTTCATTCCACTGATGGTGCTTGTGGTTGGGGAGTCCTCTGTTCTGCAAACCCTCTAATTACAGCACGGGCATTTGTGGCCAGAGTTCCTTCTATGATCAAGAAGATGATGATGCTAATGGGAGAAAGAAGAAGGGATGTGATCCTAGAAGAAAGAAAAAGTTTAGTCGCCACAATCTAGTCCTTCAGTTTCCTTAGATTACTAGAAGAGACTATTCATACATAATTAGAGCCATCAGTATTGGTTTATCCTTTAATCAAGAAACTATATTTTGTAAAATCAAAATGATTGAGGTCAGAAAACATGCTCAACCAAGAATTCTCAAGGTTTACCATTACCGTCTTAAATGAAAAAACGAATATATGTGTTTTCCCCTGGAAAAAAATTTAATGATTCTGGTGGCTGGCTTAGGCAAGAAATAAATACTCCTTATTTTTAATAATTAAATTTTAATCTGTGTGTCAGGTAAAACACTAATAGATTCCTGCAACTTTAAAAATTAAAATTTATTAGAAATGAAGACGTAAGATTGAACCATCACATATTTTTAAATGAAAAAAAATTGATCTTATTTTTGCATATTTTCTGAAAAAAATGGAAATTATTTTCAAGACAATCATTCTTTTTTCTTCTTCTCTCATATACTTTTCATTTATACTTCATGCTCTTTATAGCAACAACTGAAGAAAACCCTAACTTGCATAAATAGCATGTTGCAAATGGAATATTTATGGTCATAGCTTTCTCACTTTAGTCTCTTCTCATTTATTTGTTGTTCTCATTTTGTGCACTGATCCCAAGAAAAGACATTTTTGGGATATGAGGGTTTTGTCCATTTTGACTGCATTAAAATCCATAAAACACAGTACTTTGATCAAAGCAAATTAAGAATATTCCATCAACGATTTTAATATAATGATGGATTTTATCAGGCATTTCAAAAGGTGTTCTATTAGTTGAAGAATAAAATATTGTTCATAGAACTCTTCTATCTTTGTTAAGAAAAGGAACAAGGTGGAAAACCAATTCGTAAGCGTAATAGAATTTACAGATCTGAGCTCAACTATTATGCCCAGAGTGACTGAACGGTGATTGTGACCCCTCTCAAAGTTACTTGCAACTCCCCGTGGTCATGTCAGTTCAAGGACACTATGCTAAGCCAAAATAAAGCAAACTATGTTGTGGTTTAGTGTAATGCATAAAACTAGCCCTCATCTAATATGCATAAAAATAGTGACAGGTGTTTCACTTCTCAGGATGATGAAGCAAAGTAGAAGAACTGAAATAGACATACAGTATTATTTCAAGTTATTCACATATCCAAAGCTCTACAATTTTCTGGCTCTCTTTCTTAAAAATCTGAGATTGTTTTAGCTATTACCTCTTGGTAACTTAAACTAGTTTTGTGCTAAAAGCTCAAAGTAGATAGGAATAGCGTCACATGGTGTCTTATCTTGGCTGATAATGTGAAACTAAAGCATATGCATGCATACAATCCTCCAAGCAGTTATGATCTTTATGTTATTTCCTGGCACATGAAGGAGTGCTTTTATTTAGCTCTATTGCCTGGAGATGCCTAGAGTGATTCTTGGTAGGTGCAGTAGAAAAGTACTACGGAACAGATAATTTGTCTATGTGGCTTCAATAATATCTGTGCTTAATATATAGTATTCTGCCCATATGCCTTACTGTAAAAGAAAATTTTAAAATCTTCTCTTAAACATTACCCTATGAACCATCAGTACCATTATAGTCTTTTTTTTATTAAGAATTAAGAATTTTTAGCTCACACATTTCTTTAGAGTAACTTTACCTACTGAGATTCCAAGGAAAATAATAATATGTGTTGTTTGTAGGAGATTTAGTAAAAGGGGAAGGAAATTTATAAATGTAGCAAAATAAGATTCACCGTTAACATGATGAATTTATTGCTCCTTGCTACTTTGTATAGGTGTGCTATGAGCTTAGCTAGTAAATGCAGACAAGTAGTTTTGAACATTTCCTGTATAGGTGAATGGATGGCCAGATGTTTATATAGTATAAGGCAGCTGCAAGAAGAATGGAGTTCTCATTAAATGCACTTTCTTAATTGAATTTTATATTGTAGTTGGTTCTTCTAAACCAGGGGTGTCAAACTCACATGGTCACAGCAGCATCATGTGACGTATTGGGACTTTCCCCTCCTTCGCTAAACCAGGCATGGGCATGGCCAGTGCGTGATGCATCCAGCCCATGGGCCAGGAGTTTGACCACCCTTTTCTAAAGAATCTGATCACTTGTCCCTCTTATTATTTAGAATGGAGGACTTAGATCTAAAATAAAATACTTGTTTTGTTTATTCTTTAATGCACTAAATCCATCAATACCTTTATGGTCTTTGTGAGTATCATATCTCCTTGGAATATGAGATTTAGATAGAGTGTGAAGACCATAAGGCTCATTTGGGATTCGGATTACTTTTAATCCTTAAGGTGATTTTTAGAATTTGTAGAATATTTTTTTTTTTACATTTTTGAGAGTCTGAATTGATGGATCATTCCCAGTGAGACTTCCTTAGTCTATTCCAAAAATATTAACTACTACAAGAGTGACCTTGGCACCCAAGAGTCAATATGATGAGGAGCTTAGCTAGAGCTGAAGTGAGACTCAGAAGGTAAATGAATCATATCAAGTATGACCATTGCAGGCCTGAAAATGATTTTTAATTAACCACTGATCCTCAGTGGTAGCAAGTTCATAAAAGCTGTACATCTCAAGGGAACCGTATAAAATGTATAAGCAGCAATTTACAAAATCGAATAAGTCTTTTTGAAACTGCTGCTTTCATTCATCCCCCCCAGCCTCTTCTTATATATTTAGCTGTTCAATATGATTTTTCAAGACTTAAATCTATTACAGTCACACAAACTCTACTACTTTATCACTTGTGTATCATATAACTTCTTCCTTTTTTTTCTTTTTAAATCAGAGAGAAAATCAATCAAGAAATGTAAAAACTACGAGTCTTGTAGCATAAGCTTTTCTGGGCCAGACCCTACTTCATCAGATACATGAAGCAGTCACCTAATGGGTAGGTATATATATCCTAGTACAGAGAGAAGGAAATTGATATCTACAGGGAGAAGAGTAGGGGGAGAGGCCCAGTGGTCAAGCAATGAAAGAGGGGGTGGGCAGTGTAATCACAATGCCATGCAGAGCGCAACTGATTACTCAATGCAACCCAATTTTACACAAACTTATGAAGAAAAGGCATATTTTTTTAAAAAAAAAAACTGGAGTCTTACATAAAGACCTACTTTTCTGCAAGATTGCATCGGGCAACTTATTTCCAGGCAATAGAATCCATTTATATTTTGCTTATGTATTTTTCAACAGAATAGAAGAATCTGTAAAAAAAAAAGTTATTGCATAGCATTGCGCACTCACCTCTCAACCAGTTCATTAAGGTTAGATTTTAAAGCTGAGTGCAGTAAAAATGCTGCAAAAGTTTTCCCACGAACCCTTGAAAGAACTAATAAAATGACTGCCATATTTAATGGTTTAGTAAGCATTTTAGTTCCTACTTCCAAGTGCTGTTCCTCTTTTCAAGATAGATTGATAGCATCTTCACCTGAACTCCCTCAGTAAATATGCCCTTAAAGCAACTCCACTTTCCAGGCACCACAGCAGAAAAAAGCATGATGTAGTAACATCATCTTAAAGTGATGTGTCTCTACCACAGCATACTGAGAAGTCTGCTGTTGTCTGCAACCAGATCCTACAATATAACTGTCTTTTCTCCATTCTTTTGGTCATAAATATCTTTCTCCAGGAATTGCATCAGAAATTCTTAAAACTCAAATTTGAGAAGGTAAAGGTAAAAAATACATTGGCAGGGTCTCACCAAGTGCCCAGGGTATATCTTCTATAGGACCATTCATACGGGATAATAGCATATCACTTGCTGCCATTGATAGCCCTTGGGTGACACTATTTTGTGCATCCTGGAAGATGGCCATTGATCCTCACAACCTTAAATGAATGCTTGTCCTTCCTTAGAATCTGTAGCCAAGTCTAAAACAGAGTACAACACTAATGGGCTACCGAAAGTAAGTTAAATTGTGATGCTGCTTCTGTTCCATCCTACCTCAATAACAACATCAGCCATAATACTGAGAATCCATTCATCTGTCCATTATGCTCTTCTATAATAAACAAAACTAGGGTTTTCCTAATTCAGGAAGGTAAATGAAATTGGAAGCTGCTTAATTTGGTATCCTGATGAAGCTATTGCCCTCTCATGTGATTTTATAGTGTTCATGTGCTATGCCTATTTGTAATCTACTAGTGAGCCCACTAGTCACAAATGAGTCACACTCATTCTGATTTGTGTTCTGCATAATATTGTGGTGCATCTACTTTCTTGTGCAGTGCTTGACCTTTTGGCTTTGCTTTGGACACCTCCTTCTCTTTGTACCTAGGGTATATGCATACACATTTACCTACTGAGGTGACTATGTATTTGGTTTATGAAAACTTATGTCACAAAAAAATTGATAGATACTAAGGTGCCAGTTAACTTTTTGACGATTAAATCATATCAGGTTGAGGAACTGCAATCCTTATTTAGGAAAGCTAATCACATTTGTCACATGATTATAGAAATGGCTAATATAGTATTTAGTTTCATTCATTTAATTTAATTACAAATGATAGTATCTAGGAAACTGATTGTTTCACTGGATGAAGTGCTGGCTTTTAATCTGTTCTCATAAAAGATGCAATTTTGGTGTTCAATCCTTCAATGTTCCTGAAGACATAAGAGTTGGATCCAGCCTAAGTAAGTTACCGGAGATGAATATAAGCTACTTGAGATCAATACAAAGTTAATTGAGTACCGTTGATTTATCTGTTCTAAAGGGTCTGTATTCAAAAAAGATTTGCGATTATATTATATATCCTCTAGTTTGGATGAAATTCTCCAATTTTAATTTTGGCTATGACACTAGTTGGGGAGTAACAATCTGGAATATATAAGGCTAGAGTAGACAAAAGTAGTCTATGTCATGCACTATTGGGGGAAAAAGATCTACTTATACTGAAAACTCAATCTTTCTTTTCATAGGTTTTTAGATTAAATGGCTCTATTTCCTGTTTTATCATGGATTATTTATTATTATTATTTTTAATGCCACCTATCTCTCCTACAAAGGGACTTTGGGTGGCTTACAGGTTATTTTTATACTCTTTAGGCTAAAATGATGATTTACATTCTGTACTTTTTAACAGGCATGAATCGGCATCCTCCAGGTCCTGATATTTCCACTTTCTATCCCTTATCTCCTGGAAATGTTGGGCAGATAACCCCACCACTTGGCTGGTAAGAGCTTCCTGCTACTTCTGAGTTGCACTCATGTATTTTGTGTTATGTACATCCAATGCATGTTTATTGACTTGAGAAATGACTTGTTTTAAAACAATTGTAAGGTTTTCATTATTAAATAACAAAACACAATTATTTATAAAAAGTATGGAAAGTAGTTGGGTTTGCAGAGCAACCTATTGAGAGTAAATTGGACTCAAGAAATAGTATGATGTTCCTAAATGAAATCCAGTGCACAATTCACAGACTCTATGACTTGAATAGGTAAGATCGTTTATTTGGACTTGTGAAATACACAAGTGCCACTGAATACATGCAGAGTGCCACATTACCACTAAATAACCACAATTTATATGTTCATTTTGCACTAATTTATCTTCAGTGTAACAAATGTTTCAAATTTGTAAAATTCTTCAAGGCAAACTCTCCTTTATGAAGGAGGAATGCCCAATTTGATTCAATTTAGTAAATGTATTCTTTGTTTAGTCTAAGCTGAAAAAATGGCAATTGAGTGAATTGAATTTACCTTTCATGAAATTTCTTCCAAGGAGTCAATCAGGTGCAGTATTGCTTAGCAAGAGTGTATCTGACATAAACAAACGGGTGGAAAAGAATTGTAGTGATCTAAATTTTTGTAATTTTAAGATAATATTAAGGATGCTAATGAGCTATCTCTATAACTCTTTTGAGAATTCGTCATTTTGACAAAGCTGGTACATTAGATAGAAAAACTCCATTTGCTACATGATGTATTATTTCATGTCAAAAAATACTAAAACTATTTGAATAAACCTTTTTGATTGGAAGAAAATTAGGAGAGCCAAGAATTTGGTGGCCAAGCTTTTTTATATTATTGTGGCTGTTTTTACACTAAGGAAAGATTTTTTGGAGTGTGGGAATAGATTTGGTTCCAACTTTTAAATTTTAACAATTGTTTGCTTCTTTGTACGTACATTTTTTTCAAAGATGAATCTGAATTAAAAATACTGGTAATATGAATAGTATACAGCACTTAATTCTCTTACGTTTCTGTAAGTACTATACAGCTTATTGCTGTACTGTATGATTGATATTTGAATTGTGTGTGCATAATTGTGTACATATGCAGTGGTCTAACCTACCGTGTATGCACAGAAGTTAACTTAAGTGTGAAGAGTGCCATGGTGAGAATAAGAAAGGGCCAGCAGCTTTAAAATGCCAGTTTCTTAAATCTGTCAATCAATAGCTCTGCTTGAATAGAATTGAGTGCACTCTTTCAAGGAAAATTCAATTATTCTCTCTGAAGTTGATACACAAGTGTGTTAACTTCTATTCAGAAGTTGCATTAATTCACGATGGGGAAAAAATCCAACGTAAACTAAACATAAAAGATTCAAAATATTTGAAACATTCAAATTGAGCTATTCATGTATCTATTCAGAAGAACAGAAGTTTATATTAGAAGTTTCTTTGTATTTTAAACTCCCTTTCAAGGTTTTTGTTTTGCATTCAAACTGTATGAACTTGGGCTGTGTACACACATTGAATCTGATTTCAAGAAGATGCTTCAGACAGTTTGTTGTATGCAAACAACACTCTCCAATGCTTCACAATGTGGGAAAAGACACAGTTGCTTAAAATATAACATATAGTTAATGTTTTTGTTAGAGTCCAAATATCCCAGGATTTTTTAAGAATGTCCCTTTACCAGAAATAGGCAAAGCTATTGGTTCCCTCTGCCTGATTGCTCCAGTTTGGCTCCTCCTCCTTCTGCCATGGGAGTGACTAAACAATACAGGAAGGTATTTTCATGTTTTGTGAAAACTGGGATTCCCAGTTTGTTACTGTTTTAATAATCATAATATAGCAAGAATAAATCCTAGTTTATTTGTTCTTACGAAGTGAAGAATAAGCTACTCGGGTTATTAGTTGGTTATCTATTTATTGGTGTTTGGAAAAAGGCAGATTGACTTCTGTTACTTTATAATTGATGGGTTGCTTTCTTCTGTGACCTCAGGCAAGGTCAGCCTGTATATCCCATCTCAGGTGGATTCAGGCATCCCTACCCATCCTCACTTTCAGTCGACACTTCCATGTCAAGGTAGGTGTAGGTGGGGAATGACTGGCTCAGGAACAAATGCTGGACATGGAGGGGAATTGGCTATTCTGCTTTGTCCTGATGGCTGCCTTTGCTTGCTCTCTCTGCCCCATTAGCTAAATTACATTTAAGTCTCTGTGTATGTCTATAGAATACTGTGTATATACAGCTTGCAATTATCATTGGCTGATTAAAAGACATCAAATCTGTGATACAACAATCTTACTGAGGCCAAAGAGAGTATTAGTTTTGTCAGCACAAGTGCAATGAAATCATTGTACATAATGACTGAAAATAAAACGGTGACTTTTGACAGTTTTCTTTGTATTCTCTCTCCATTCTCTGAAGCATTCTATTTAAATGTAGAATGCAAGATAGGAAACACTTTTCCAGGCTCCAAACTATTTTTACAATTAAGGCAAAAGAAGCTGTGTAGACATGGTTATATTGCTGTACGAATAAAGAACTTTAGTGCAAGCAGGCAGCACTAACTAGGTGTTGGTGGTGGCATCTTTTTGTATCATTCTTATCTTTCTGTGGTATGAAAATATGGGATCTATATGCTGTGCTTGGTGTACCCAAAGGTCGCTGTAATTTTCTATGTATCTCATATCAATAAAATGCAACATACAAATAAAAACAATTTAACACATTTGTTGGCTGGGGGTGTGGAATACATGTACTGTTTTCAGTTTAAACACACTTTTTATTTCCTCCCATTTACAGTTGTGCCACGTTCAATACAACTTTTTCTAATATGCTAGTTATCATCTTATACTATTTTCTGTCAAATTTTTATATGAATTAATGCAACGTGTCAGGTTGCCAACTAGTTTTTGCATATGAAGTATAGAAGGACTAGATAAGACTAAATAAATATCAAACTAATACAAGGACACTCTTTCATGTTTAACAGTTAATACAGTTCAGTGTAATTAACAGATTAACAGATTATTAGCTAAATCAGGGTTCCCCAATGTTGTATTCTCTTGGTATATTGGCTTTCAACACTAGTTGGTACTAATATACCCATCTTGATATTCTCTTTTGGGTTAGAGTGGTTCTCAACCTTTTCTATCACCCTTTAAAAACTTTTGTGGACACGGATCATGGCCATGGAACCTCAAGACGTAACTCAAGGTTTAAACCAGGGGTGAAATCCAGCAGATTCTGACAGGTTCTGGAGACCTGGTAGCGGAAATTTTGAGCAGTTCGGAGAACTGGTAGTGGAAATTTTGAGTAGTTCAGAGAACCGGCAAATACCACCTCTGTCTGGCCCCAGAGTGGGGTGGGAATGGGGATTTTGCAATATCCCTCCCCCAGGAGTGGGGAGGAAATGGGGATTTTGCAGTATCCTTCCGCTGGAGTGGGGTGGGAATGGAGATTTTGCAGAATCCTTCCCCTGGAGTGGGGTTGGGATGGAGATTTTGCAGAATCCTTCCCCTGCCACCCCCACCAAGCCACCCCCACCAAGCCACACCATGCCCACCAGGCCACACCCCTAGAACCGGTAGTAAAAAAAATTGGATTTCACCACTGGTTTAAACTATAACATTCCTTCAAGTCTTTGCAGAATCCTTATGATGACATCACATCCCCCACCCCCAGGTTGAGAACCATTGGTTAGACAATATTATGCACAGTGCAGAAAAACAAAAGTAAGAACTAGTAAGGGTTAGTAAGAAAAGTAAAGGCATAATATGAGAAAAAAAAATAGCTCAAACTAGTTTGCACCAGCATTATTCACTGTACTGCTCCATACCTTTCTACCTTCTTCACAAAATAATCCTATTGTTCTTTAAATGTCTCATCATTCTCTTTCTAAAAATCTCATCAACCTCATCAAGTACTTTCTTTCATGCTGTTGATTCCTTTTCTATTCAGTCCTCTTTTAACAATGCTTCATTCTTTACAGAATCTTTTCTAGTTTTACACCAAATTTAATAATCTTATTCTGTGCAGATTAGGATCTCTGAACAGAGACTATTTTGCAAACTAACATACTCTTGCCCACATTCTGGCAACTAGCAGTATATTGACATGCACAGGATGCAGTCTTTGTCAATATTAAAGTTGATGTCTGGCACATCTGGACCAATATTCGATGTGAGAAACTAATTTGGCCGAATAAAGAGAGTAATTGGTTGCCCGTCACTGCCACCGCCACCACCATTATGATGATCTTTAAAATATTGGGGCGTTATTGATTTTATCTATTCAATTTACACATGTTCCCCAGCTTTTTATAACATTAGCAGAATGATCTGCTGTTAAACTGGTAATAGTTTGAATGGCTTCACTAATGAAGTACAGAAAATTCTGCTGGAATCGTGAAAAGCTATTTAATATTTACTGGAATACCTTTTTTAAATAAAGAAGTGAAGAGATAGCATGAGGTAGGATCTATGCTGGAAATCCTTTTCAGTGTGTAATGTGTAAAACTGCCCCAAGTAATCCATGTGGTATGCAGTAGCTATTTTGCTTTAAGAGGCACACACCCGTGTGTAGTGCTTTAAATGTCTGAGAAGAGAGAAAACCTGCATTTCATTACATAGAGCATTGCAGCTCCAAGTTCCTGGCATTATATGTTCTTCTCATTACTTTGATTGGGTGCAACCATGCAAATCTGCACAGGAGTGAATGTAAGAATTAATTGAGTGGCAGCTCTCAGTTCAACATTTCCATACATGCGTGTCGGAAACAATAACACTCTAATTTATTGTATATACATGGATTATGAACCTCTGCAGAGTGTAGATTGGGATCTTTTAGAGCTTACATAATTGTTTGATGAGAGCCACACACACACACACCATACTGGGTAACTAGGAACATCTCCCTCTAAACTCTTCCAGTTTGTCTTCAACCATTACAGCAGCCGCAATTTCATATTTGGACAGGATGTGCTTGTCCAATATGGTTATTTCTTTCCTCCTCCCAATTTTATTTAAAAGTATCTCAACTTTTCTTCAAAACTCCTTAAAACTGTTATTTAAGGCTCCATACATTGTCTTGTGACAGGAAGTTGGCCAACTTTATGATCTTAAGGGCTCTATTTCACAACTCTGCAGTGTAGGAATTAAGGTTTTCCCCTCACATGGACTTATTTGCTTGGTGAGAGTTACACAGTAGACCTATGTAAACACCACCCGGCATTTATTAAGCAGGCTCGTCACACTATTTGCTCTTGTCTGGGAGCAAGCTTTATGGATAGCAGACTCTGAAGCTCCTCATCTTCCTCCAAGCCTCCTACCATAATGGCAGTAATGTTCGGCAATGCCTTCATCTCTTTGAGAGATCAGTTGGATCCTCTATGGTTTGACACTTAGCTAATATTTGCATTGGAGAAAATGTCCGTAAAGTGTTTAAAGGTTTTAAAAGGCTTGCCCTGCTCACTTCCACCAAGGCTAAGAAGTAAGAGAGGAGTAAACCTTCTCTTGTCAGCTCAGTTCCAGCTGCAACAACTCAAGTTTCTCTTCAGTGGTGATGTCTTAAATTTTATTACCCATTGAAACATTTTCCAGTTGATACTCTGAAGTGTTTCATAAAAGCTCTACTACATCTTGGACCCTTTCCTTCTCTATGCATTAATACAGTATATACGCTCATGTGGATAGATATCCTTGTTTCATAAAGAATTAGCAATAGCAATAGACTTATATACAGCTTCATAGTGTTTTTAAAGCCCTGTCTAAGTGGTTTACAGAGTCAGCATATTGCCCCAACAATCTGGGTCCTCATTTTACCCACCTCGGAAGGATGGAAGGCTGAGTCAACCTTGAGCCTGTGAGATTTGAACTGCTGAACTGCAGCTAGCAGTCAGCTGAAGTAGCCTGCAGTACTGCACTCTAACCACTGCACCACCTCGGCTCCTCAATTAACTGTAAATGCAGTTCTTTGAATGCTATCTATGCATTCTCATAGCTTGTCCTGTTATTTGATCTCAGGACTTTCAGTACTGGATCTGTTGTGGTGGCTTTTTATTTATTTATATCCCACTTTTATTATTTTTATAAAAGAAGGTGGTGAGCACATCTAATACTCCTTCCTCCTTCTGTTTTCTCCACAACAACAACCCTGAGGTGGGTTTCCCATCCTGGTTTCTAGGCTAATACATTAACCACTACACCAAACCTGGCTTGGTAGGAACATGCCAATGTTTGTGTACCCAGGGGTAGCATTGTCACCAAACAAGTCTGTAAACTCAAGTGTATAATTCTTGTGTGAGCTTTCACATATGGCTACTCAAAAGAACTATAATTATAGATATATAACACAGCAAGTTATTTTGGAAAATGAGGCTTTGCTGTCCAGTAATAATGAGATAATTTTTCTTCCTCTCAGAAGATTCCCACTTCCTCATGGCACTCAGAAGTGTGTGTATTCTCTATCTTTAACACCAATAGGCTGTGTCCCTGCATACATTTATAATATATACCCTGTATACACTAATAATAGATAACATACAGGGATGGGCTTCAAAAATTTTAGCAAGGGGTTCCCTGCCCAGTTGCCAGATGGGCATGACCGTGGTGGGCATGGCCTAGTCGGCCTCCTGTACCACGGTGGGGGGGGGCTTTTTGCCCCCCCCGGGCTTCAGAGTCTTTTTTCAAGCCTCCGGGAGAGCAAAAACGGCCTCCCCAGGCTCCAGAGACCCTCTGGAGGCCAGACATGGGCCCATTTCCAGCCTTCCCGAACTTCCAGTAGGCCCGTTTTTGCCCTCCCCAAGCCTCCGTGCACACCCTTCACTTACCTGCATCCAAAATGGGCCGCGTGGGGACTCCTGGGAGGGGTGGGCAGGGTGGGCACGGCCAGCCAGGAGTCAGATTTGGGGGTTCTCTGAACTGCACAGAATCTTAGCTAGAGGTTCTCCCGAACCCTTGTGAACCGTCAGTAGCCCACCCCTGATAACATACCAAAAGGCCGAAGTGCACATGCGCAGTCTCTTAAAAGATCAGTTATAGAAGCAGCCAGATGGGAAAGGGACAATGTTCAATATTGAAGGACAATAGTATCAGGAGGTGAGTGGTGAGTGTATCATGTGCCTGAGGCATGAGTCACATATCACAGAGACAAGATAAATATAATTGAACACATTGATCCTGGGATTTAGATTATACAATTAGAAAGTTATAGCTTCTCAAGGAAATGCAATTTTTTCTCAACCTTATTTTCTTCCTGCATGACCATTCCTCCTTTTTTTAGCTGGTGGTGGGTAATATTAATGTTATATTTATGTGAGAAAATATTTTTATGGAGCTAGGATGAAATTAGCATTATGTTTCCTACTGTATGTGTTTTTAGAATTGTTGGAGGCATTGAATTTCTTTGCATATAATACAAGATATCTACTGCAACATTTCTCCAGGATTAAAGGACAAAAATAATCCTGTTTACTCTGTCCCTATCTTAGCTGTCAAATATAGGCATCTTAATATTTTGGTTGCTAGCCCAATACGAAATATTTCTTCCTAGGCTTTCCTTATGATTCATATAATTGTTCAATGCTAAGAGAAAATTGCCATTATGAAAAAGACTTGCCCTTTTTCATCCTTTGTAGGTTTTCACATCATATGATCCCAGGTCCTCCGGGACCCCACGCAACTGGAATCCCTCACCCTGCAATTGTAACACCTCAAGTCAAACAAGAACATCCACACACAGACAGTGACTTAATGCACGTGTGAGTTGGACTTTTCCAAGTCTTTTAACAATCCTTAATCTGTGTTCGCTGGGAAGCAAGTGGACATGGCAATAGTTGTGATGAAGGGCTTTTTTCCCCTGTTTATCCTTAAAATAAAGTGTTGGATATGTGCCTAAGTTTTTTTTTTAATTTTTTAAATTTGATTTATATGCCGCCCTTCTCTGGAGACTCAGGGCGGCTTACAGTGTGTTAAGCAATAGCCTTCATACTTTTGTATATTTATACAAAGTCAGCTTATTGCCCCCACAAACTGGGTCCTCAATTTACCTACCTTAGAAAGGATGGAAGGCTGAGTCAAACTTGAGCCTGGCGAGATTCAATCTTACTTTAATTGCAGACAGCTGGTGTTAAATTACAGAGCTCTGTCTGTTGAGCTATCCAGGCTCCTTATGTTATGAATAGCATAAGGAGCTATTATGTTATGAATAATTAAGTTATGAATATAGCCTTGTATTTTAACAGACCTGGGCATTTTACAGCCCCTGGCCATATATGGCCCTTTGGCTATCCCTGTCTGTCCCATGTGAGATCAATCAAAAAATTAGAAATCAAATCTAAATAAGTGTACTCCATGTACACAATACAACTGCATTGCTTTTATTTTGAAGGTGGCTGCTATATTTTTTTTTTCGATTTACATATATGCAGTGGTGGGATTCAGCCAGTTCGCACACTTTGGGAGAACAGGTTGTTAACTTTCTGAGCAGTTTGGCAAACGATTATATAGGACGGGATACGCCTGGGTGGGCGGGCCCGGGCGGGCCCAGCCACTGGATGGAACTACCGGTTTGCCCAAATTGGTCCAAACTGGCAGCAGCCCACCTCTGTCTTTAAAGTATTGTGTTTTGTTCTAATTCTCATATTACAGGAAATTCTACTCTCCAACACCTCTCACTATTGATCCTTGCATTGCTAATTATTACCGTATTTTTTGGAGTATAAGACGCACCTTTCCTCCCCTAAAAGGGGGTGAAAATTTAGGTGTATCTTATACACTGAATGTAGCCCCGCCTACCCACTGGCCCCCACCCTTTGGGCTCTGCCTCCCAGCAGTTTACCTCTTGCAGCAAGCACAAGAAAAAACAGCTTGTTTCAGCTTCAGCACATCCTAATTAGCACAAGTTGATTGGATTGGCCTCCCAACTCGCAGCTGTTTTGCTCTCAGCTGTTTTGTGCGGGCCTCTGCTGCTTGCTACAAGGAGGTAAATGGCTGGGAGCAGATTTTTTTTTTTCTTGTGCTAATCAAGCTATGCTGAAAGTAAAGCAGGCTATTTGCTGTTTGCTGCAAAAAGGCAAAATTGCTGGGAGGCAGAGGCAGATTTCTTTTTCTTGTTTTCCTCATCAAAAAAGGTAGGTGCGTCTTATACTCTGAAAAATATGGTAGTTTATCCACAAGTTTCTCTTAAACAGCCATGTACTGCTATAAGTGTGCATGTCATATAGCCACAGAAATTCAAATACATCTGGAAATATTTGTGTGTGCCACTGTTAAGGAGCTCTAAGACTTCTTAACAAATAATAGAGGGAAATACTTCTAGATCAGGGGTCTCCAACCTTGGCAACTTTAAGCCTGGCAGACTTCAACGCCCAGAATTCCCCAGCCAGCCAGCTTTTCTTTGCTGGCTGGGAAATTCTGGAATGAAGTCCACCAGGCTTAAAGTTGCCATGGTTGGAGACCCCTGATCTAGATGGAAATGAGAAATTATTTTTTGCTTTCTTCTTTCTTTTTCTTTATGCCTGAACGCTGAAATAACCTAGTGAATATTGCCCAGTAGAAATGAAGAGATATCTGTTGATCACCTGAAATGCAGTATAAAATAAATATCCCTTAAAAATGAGCACGGTCTCAATTGCACTCTTCCGTATGTTCTCTTTCCTCCTGTTACCTTTAGGAAGCCTCAGCATGAACAGAGGAAAGAACAAGAGCCCAAAAGACCTCACATTAAGAAACCTCTGAACGCTTTCATGTTATACATGAAAGAGATGAGAGCGAATGTTGTAGCAGAATGTACTCTGAAAGAAAGTGCAGCCATCAACCAGATTCTCGGCAGAAGGGTATGAAGAAATATGTTTTTGCGTATATGCATATTGTGTGTTCAGTCTATAGTATTTAACTCACCATGTTCCATTAGCCTCAGGTTTGCCTCCTCCAGAGTTGTTGGGTTGAGATTCAGTTTCAATTATCCTGATTGTTGCATTAGACCTCACTTAGGAGTTCTCCCCCATATTTATTCACAAATTGACTACAGCTTAGTCCTTGACTTACGACCGCAATTAAGCCCAACATTTCCATTGCTAAGCAAGGCAGTTGTTAAGTGAGTTGGTCCTCATTTTCTAAACTTTTTTTTTTGCCATTGTTGCTAAGGGAATCACTGCAGCTGTTAAATGAATCATGCTAAGTGAATCTGGTTTCCTCCATTGACTTTGCTTGTTGGAAGCCAGGAGTGAAGGTTACAAATGGTGATACCTGAGCCAGTGTGCTGCCCTATTCACACACATACACACACACACACACACACACACACACACCACATTGAGTGAGAAGTCTTTATTCAAACCCCCTGCAGTTCTCAGGTACCCAACAAAAAGCAGGTTCAGTCACCAAACCTGGCAGGACTTGGGCGGCACAAGAGTTCCTGGCCAGAAGCAGTCCACTAAGCATGATACACTGTCCCAAGAGCAAGTCCAAGATTCAAACACACAGGAAGCAGAAATATGGATCAAGGAAACCAGGCAAAGCTCAGCAAAGCCCATCTCTTTGCATGGAATTAACTAGGTAACGCTGGGGTGGCCATTCACAGTGAGTGATGCTGCTTCCTCACCAGTAACTTGGCCAATTGGCGTTGTGCCTGTTGCCTCTCCGCCCTGCACATACTTGGACGGGTTGGCGGGGGGGAGGTGTGGACTCCATCCCCTCATACTTGCTGACTGCAGGCAGCTGCTCCTGTTCTTCTCCTGAAGCCTCCAGGCTAACCTGCTACAGCTGCGGGTCTCTCTGCCTGGTGCCCAACTGGTGGTTTCTGCTGTGGTTGCTCCATTGAGCTAGAGCCCTCCATTCTCTGGTCTGTGTCTCGATGCCCCCCTGTACTCACTTCCCCAGATGTGCCAGGACCAACCTCTTCCTCCTCCTAATTTGCATCCTGAGAGGAGGCCAGAGGTGCATCCATACCAGCAACTCTCATAAATATAGATATAAGATAAGATGGCTAGGGTAGGGTAGGGTAGGGTAGGGTAGGGTAGGGTAGGATAGGATAGGATAGGATAGGATAGGTAAGAGGTAAGGCAAAGCAAGGCAAGGCAAGACAACTGTTATTGTCATCTTTTTCTGTGAACACACTGGCACACATTAAAAATGAGGTATATGCCAGTTGCCAAGTGCCCAAATTTTGTTCACATGACCACGGGAATGCTGCAACCATCTTAACTGTGAAAAAGGATCATAGGTCATTTTTTTTCAGGACTGTTGTAACTTTGAATGGTCACTAAATGAATGGTTGTAAATTGAGGATTACCTGTATGCTGTTGTAATTTAGAAGAAGTGATCAGATAACTTAAAGTAAACCCAAAAATTCATTGTCATCTATGATGATTTTTCCCCCTTGGCTGCCATATGTATTTAATTTCTCTCAGTCCCCATACTCTTTGTTCTCGCTTCTACAACTAGAGTCATATGGGAAAAGGAACTCTTGCCAGATTTCTTTGCTTGCAAGAGTTTGCTGGTTGCATGAAATAAAGTCAATAGCAAACAGCATCTCAGTCCCTCTGCGGTGTAAAGTTGTTGGAACAGATAGCTAGAGTTGTGTTGTATAACAAATTAAATAGCTTATTTTCAAAAGAGGCCAGAAAATCTGTATTTCACAATGAGATTGAGTTGCCTTTTTCTGTGGGAAGTGATGTATAGATACAGTAGGCAATTCTCAACATCAACACCACATACTTAATTTTCTGCTTTACACAGCTTTTGCAGGGAGAGGAAATAGTTCTAATCAACCCCCCAATCATGTTAAAATATTATTACAACACATTTTTATAAAAATATACGTGTACCAAAAGTAGCCGAAATGTTTTTTTTTAAGTTGTGACTCTTACGCTTTTTACTTCCTTCAGATCTTGATCTCTGCTTGCAGGCACATAAACCCTTAGCTTATAAAATTAATCTTGGCGTCAGAGTGATTAGGAGCTTCTATGCTATGAATACTATAATGTTTATTGCTTGGTCCCATCAAAGCATGTGTTATGTGTTTGATTATTATGTTACCTAAACATGTCATATGATTAGAAATTCTTACTTTTTTTCCCAAACACTGAATTAGCTTAAGCTCTTGTCTATATTTTGATAATTTTCTTCATTACTTAAGATACCTTTTGTCTCCCAGGATAATTCCTACATCCTCTATAATATATGGCAAGGATGTCAAACTGAATGCCTGGGGGCTGGATCTGGCCCACAAGGTGCTTAGATCTGGCCCACAGGGCCATCCTGGAAATAGTGAAGGACTGGCCCGCGGTGCCTGTGCCAGCGAAAACAGAACACGTGTGGGCCACACATGGCCCTCCCGAGCTCCATTTTCACTGGCAGAAGGTTGCAGAAAGCTGTCCCAGCCAAAAACTGAGCTCACAAGGGCCATGCATGGTACCCCCAAGCTCTGTTTTTGCTGGCAGAGGATTGTAGGAGGCCATCCCAGCCGAAAACGGAGTTCGGGAGCCCGCTTTTGCTGGCAGAGCACTCGGGCCACCAAAGGCATCCCCGACACAAGTGACATCATGCTGACCACACCCACCCTGGCCATGCCCATCCCACCCCCACGAGATCAAACACAACCCTGATGTGGCTGTCAATAAAATCAAGTTTGACACCTCTGGTATAGAGTATTTGTTTATAGGTTAATACTTATAAAGTCTCAAGATAAACTGAGAGTGGGTTTTTCTGGATGGGTTTTGGGGTTATGAATCTAGATGTTATTCTTTGATTTGAGGTAGTCTACAGTGCTGATTGCTTAGTGGGTAATATGCCACAAGGATATTTTCCAATTCTTTTTTCAACCTGTGCTTTGCCTCCTTAAGATTCCACATACTTTCAGCAGGTGGCTGGACTTGTCTCAGTTAGATAGCATCGAGCTTGGTTAATATTTGGTTGGAGTGCTATAGGGAATTTTTCCAGTAAGTTATACTGGAATTTTTTTTTAAAAAAAATGACCTGATAGAACAGATTTAGAAAGAAAGCCATTTCCACATTATTGTCAAGAAAAATATTTGGAATTTTATTCTACTGGAAGGAGACTTAAAAATTAAAATTAGTTTTATACATTGTCCCCATTTTATGCCTACCATGTTATGGTTTTTTATGCCAACATTTTAGCAAGTATCAAAAGTGAAACATTTTAAACATACACTTCAAGGAAGCATATTAAAGATTTCTCATTCAGGCTACTTCTACATAAATTATGGCCTTATCAATAGCCTGCATACTGACCCTACGTTTTGAATACCTGGCAATCCCAGAGAAATCTTGTCTTTATAGTTATTTTTATCTGAGTTCAGTTGGCTCTGAGCATCTACCAATTCATGTAGGATTTGGCTATTGGCATAATAGTGCAAATATCATTTTTCTAATATTTGCACTGATCTGTTAAAAGCATAGTTTGTATATAGTAGCAGATGGCAAAAAACTGAAATTGCATTGTAGTGAAAGGAGAAGTAGCATTGTGGGATTCTAGCCAAAGCTTTAGTGAGAAGCCTTTGTCTAGGGTTATTTCAGAAAAGAATAGGACAGGATGTTTTGTTTTGTTTTAAAGGATTGAAATTCTGCTATCTTGAAAGCTCATCCCATCTCTAAATAATATATTTCAAACTAACTGATTACATTACACATTCAGTTGTACACATGTTTCGTATTGCCCATTAGAGAACAGTAGATAACTGTTGAGGCTAATTTTTAAAATTTAAATGTTATAATGTTACACATATCCCTGCTTTACTGCTTTATAAGCATTGAAGCTGGCTTTACCACAATAAAACAAAATGCAAAATATAAAGTAAAATCAATAAACCTCAAAATGTTGGGTTGCAACAGCCAAGTTGTACGTGGCCTAAAATGTGACTGAATGGCAGATAATTCAGAATATTATGATTTGGTTATGTGTCTAAAAGATAAGATTTCTCCCAAACTTCCATTACTAATATTTTTAAACAGCTCTCCTTCCTTGGTAATGCAGTGTATCTTTGGCACTTCATTTCTCTTCTTGGCTCCCTCCCATGTTTCCTGCTGCCTAGCTCTTGGAAACTGCAGGCTTCTACCCTAATTTCCTGCTGTGAAACAGCTGATGGGCAGCTGCAGCGATTGGATCAGGCTGCTGCTTGAAGGGCGAAGGCTGCTGTGGTTCAGGGAAGGTTGTGTATATGTGCAATAGAAGGGCAGTTCACTTGTTCTAAAAAAAATTGCCTCAGGTTCAGTATTTTTGGAATGTTAAACTACAGGGTTTGGTTTTTAAACAATGTAAGTACTAAGCTCGACAATAAGAAGTGGTTCTTTAAAGGGCCTTCATTGGGAACTAGGAAAATAACAGCCTGTAGCTGAAATATCCACACAATTGGAAATGTGACCAAAAACACCCCAAGGTGGAAGATTTTGATTAGCCTTCTAAAGAACATTCTGTTGTTGTTAAGCTGTTGCTCAGAAATCATTCAGTGAGTGCTTCAGGATTGCATGGTTATAAAAAGAAGATTGATACATTTTAATTTTTGATTACTATTACTGATTCTTAAATGCATCTCTTCAAGATTTAATTGCTATGACTAATCTGTGAAAAGCAGTTAGAAAAAGGTCTTCCCCTCCAGTTGATTCCTATGGCACCATCTCCATGATCCTAAATATTGCAATTGCCTTTATTTACTTTTTTAGATTTATACAGTCGCTCATTTCATGACTTTGGGTGGCATAGAACATGTAAACAAAACAACCCAGAGATAAAAACAATATAAAATATATAAAATAGCACAAACATTTAAAATGTACAAAACTACAAGGCATGGAAAAAAGTAAATATCTCAACCACGCTAGTGGAGCCATCTTAAAAATGTCTTCTGTTCTCTGGGGTCCTTGAGGGACTTCTGGAACATTAAAAGAGAGGAACAAACCCGAGTTGGAAAGAATGTTCTATATGGTGGGCACTACAGCAGAGAAAGCTCACCTTCTGGGACCCATCACCCTAGCAGATGGTAGCAACAACTTACCTTTTTTGCCAAGTTTCATGGGATGGACTGTGATATAATTGGGAAAGATGGTTGCTAAGATAACCCAGTCTTATGCCATGAAGGGCTTTAAATCGGCACCTTGAATTGGAGGTGGCAGCCAATGCAACTCAGAGCAGAAGTTCTGAGAACACAAATTATTGCCCATGTTGCTGCATTCTGCACCAGTTGAAACTTCCAGATCCTCTTCAAGGGCAGCCCCATATTGAACATATTACAGTAGTCCAATCTGGAAGTGACTTAAGGTATGAGTGTCTGTGGGCAGAGCTTTCCAATCCAGGAATGGGTGCGATTGACATACAACACGAAGTTATGCAAAAGCCTTCCCAGACATGAGTTAACGTTACCTACTCTTCAAGCAAGAATCTAAATCCGGAAGGACCCCCAGAGCGTGCGCCATATCAGTCTGGAGCAGTATGACCCCCATCCAAAGATGACATAGTCCTTGAAGCAACAGGCCCCCAAACCTAAAGCTGTTCAATTTTGCCAGGATTCAACTGAAGCCTGTTAGGGGTTGTTTCCCCTCCAGACCTCACAGCCTCCAGGCACTGAGATAAGATATTCATGGCATTGCTTAATTTATCAGTGGAAGAGATATATAATTGGGTATCATCATCTTCATTCATTGTCATGTGAAAGCCATATTTATTCAAAGTTTCCACCAGACATATTGCCTGGCTTTTGCTCTTCTGTGTTTTATAGTTTTGTTTTGGATTTGTTTCTGTGGCTTCAGACTATCATTCCTTAGCTGTGTCTCTTGTTGCAATACCATCTGCTGCCCCTCCACCCCAAATGTAGTCAGATCTGTTTCAATATTTAACTCCATGCATTCCAGCTGTCCCTGTCATACTGAATATTCACACTCTCAGGTCAAGAATTATAGACGCATGCAAATGATGAGTTATTATATTAACCCTAGACAATTTTTTGCAGAACCTGTCCCGCTGATTATCGGCAAATCGTGCTGCAAAATTTTGGCTGCCTGATCAAAAGTCATCAGATTATAGAAAAGGCAAGAGAAGCAGGAAAACATACACGCCCTCCCTCTGTTCTCATGTTTTCTCAAAGTCCTTCCACACGAAATGTCAAAAATTGCATATTTAAAAACTCAAAAACTCATCTGCCTGACATCAGTTGTACACATTGTGCAAGTTTCTTATATTGCCATTGGTAATATGCAAGTATTCTGGAGTTGTCCCAAAGGTGCTTTTTCAGGAGGCAACTGGACTTTCTTGTCTTTTCTTTTGCAGACATTTCGCTTCTCATCCAAGATGCTTCTTCAGCTCTGACAGGATAGTGGGGAATGGAAGGATTTATATTCCTTGCAGACAGCTGGTAAGCTGCATCCTTTCAGAGAGTTCTGGAAGGACTTGGAGGTTTATCTGTGCCCTCAGGGTCACCTGAATAGTGCTCCTGGTTCCTGTAGTCTTCAAGGACCCTCTAAAAGGATGCAGATTGCCAGCTGTCTGCAAGAAATATAAATCCTTCCATTCCCCACTATCCTGTCAGAGATGAAGAAGCTTCTTGGATGAGAAATGAAATGTCTTCAAAAGAAAAAACAAGAAAGTCCAGTTGCCTCCTGAAAAAGCATTTTTGGGACAACTATGACCTGGATGACTGAGAATCTCTACAGATTCTAGAATTGTATTTTTACATGCACTGGAATAAATTGGAATTCGTAACTAGAGGTGTCTGCACCTGTAGCTTATTCTTTTTTTCCCCACTTCACTTGCAGTGGCATGCCTTGTCGCGTGAAGAACAGGCAAAATATTACGAACTCGCCCGGAAAGAAAGGCAGCTACACATGCAACTGTATCCTGGCTGGTCTGCAAGAGACAACTACGTAAGCTTTGTATTTATATTGTCTGGATTTTGCTGTAAGGAAGACACAGCAATCTGAATGTGCATATGGAACAAAAGGTCATTGCATTGGCATTTTGTTCAGTTTGAACTCCATACATTTTCCTCTTCTCTCTTTTTAGGACCATTTTTACATGTATGAATGGATTCCAAATGTTCTTGTTTGTTTGGGGTTGTTGTTTTTTTGGTCCAGCTTTATGCCTATTCGAAAAATACATCAGAATGGCAATTCAGTATTAGATAATTGTTTTGCATATCTTGGCGCAGGGATAAAACTGATCACTGTTTTGACATAGGCTTATCCTATGGTTAATGAATACACATGACAATGATTGTCATTTGAATGATGTCCTACTGGAATTATCTTGGAATTTATCTTGGCAATGTGAAATTTGTGTGTGTATAGTTGTCCTAAAGCAAACAAAATGTAGTCTGCATTGATTTGAGCAGCAATCCTTTTGGCTGTGGGATATCTGTTATTGTTTTAAAAAACCAAGTTAACAGCATTTTATGAAATTGTGAGTTCTTCTCCTCCTCACCCCCAAAATAAGATTTTCGCCCAGCAAATTATAACAATATTTCATTACAATTAAACAGTATGTCTTCCATTAACTTTGTAAATAGTTTCTTAAGAAAAATCCATACTTAACGATAGCCAGAGACTTATTTATCTGAGAGTTAGCTAAGACAGGGCCTTGATGACTCTTAAAATAAACAATTCAAAGAAGTGCCTAATCCCAGCCATAGTTCTGACTTTGAAAATATAGTCTCTCACACATTCATTAAGATTTCAATCGATAGTGGGATATATCCTTAATCTCATGTGCCTAGTTAATGCCAGATAAATAGACTCACTGCCTTAGTCAAATTCCATAAAAGAGCCAAGGAGCTTCAGAGCACAGTGAATCATCTTTGCCTAGTACCTACATTCATTTAACAAAGCAGTTTATGTGTCAGTCCATTTTGCAAACCTTATTCGGTTTTAATGAATTATGCTAAGATGGAAAGAAAAAAAAAGGATAACACACTATCCAGCTATTGGAAATTAAGAGCATTAGTAGATATTTTGATTCTTAGCATGGGGATTGTAAACTCCTTTAAGACTTCTCAGCAATACTTTGAATAGCTTCTCAAATTAGATTCTAGTTAGCCAACAGTAACTATATATTGAGTTTGATTACTTTTCTCCCCCTTAAATGTTCATGATACACACATTGTTCCAATTCTATGTCTCACAAATAGCTTGTGAAGGATATTTTCTTTAGTGCAATGCCATATTGTAATTTTTAATGAATTCTCTCCCCCTCACCCCCGCGCTTTCAGTGGTTGTGAATGATGAATAAAACCTGATCTACTATGGAAAACTAGCAGAGGAATTTTGAGGTTATGGTGAAGTTTACTGGGGTTGCCATGTATGAGGAAAAGCCCATGCTTACTCCAGGAGGCTGATACAGATGTTGCAATCCAGCATTTCTTGTAGCATAAAGTTAAATAAATAGTACAACAATAGTACAGGAACTGTTCTGCAATTCCCAGCAAGCAAGTTCTTTTCCTCTCTCACATTTCTGGATCATTAAAAAAGCTTTTTCTAGAATTTCTGTCACACTGGTCCTCCATTGAAGGGAATGTCTACTGCATCTGAAAAGGGGTTTGCAAGTAACTTTTAGTGAGATTGTTGTGAACTCTATGATCGCCTGCCTCTTGTCAATCTGACAAGAATGGCAGAAGTTAATATAAACAAAAATAGCTTGTCTGCAATAAAATATAGGCAAAATTTAACATTCATCCTTGAGAATTATAGAAACAGAGACACAACATAGAATATTTTAGGATTGCTTATATAGCAATAGCACTTAGACTTATAAGCTGCTCATAATGCTTTACAGCCCTCTCTAAGCAGTTTAGAGGGTCAACATATTGCCCCCAACAATTTGGATCCTCATTTTACTGACCTCAGAAGGATGGAAGACTGAGTCAACCTTGAGCCGCTCAGAATCGAACTCCTGGAGTGAGTAGTACTGCAGTACTACATTCTAACCACTGTGCACGCACGATTCTGAACAATCTATTTTCTTGTTATTTATTTCCTTATTATAACTAAAGAATTTTTGTCTTACTTTTTAAAGGGAAAGAAGAAAAAGAGGAAGAGAGAGAAGCTACAGGAGTCAACATCAGGTATATTTATGGGTAGATATTCATGTTAAATATTATTGGCTGTGTTTTAAAGACTGAGCACATTGCTCCAAGGTGTCAATTTCTCTCCATAAAAGACAATACATATTCTAATAATTCTTTTTGATGTCACCTCTATTGCCCTCATGTACCCAAGCTAAGAGTTTTAGTCTCATTATAAAAGGATGCTTGAATGAAGCTCTGTGGCTTGTTTCAGCAATTGGAGAAGAAATTAATTTCCATTCTTTTGGATGTCAATAAAGGCTCAAAGATTGGAAAATAGTAACAGCACCAGTAGGTTATTATAACTTCTTTGCCAAATCTATATCAATAAAGAGGGGGGAGAACAGCCTCGAATAGGTCAGCTTGTCCTGCCAAATTTCTCGTGCATGGATAATCTTTACCGAAGACTGTCCATGCATGAGAAATTACTGAAAGACTGTCCATGTATGAATTATTATTGAAAATTATAAAACTAACTACTATCAATTTATATAAGCAGTACCAGTTCAAAAAAATTAAGAAGCAATGACAAAAAGTCAACTGCCTTTTATTCTTTGGTACCATTGCTTAGATTCAGGAAACATTACTTGAGAAGCTGTTTTGTTTCGCCGTGCTGTAAATTGCATTTTAGCTTCATTAACCCATTACTGAGTTCCAGAAGGGTTAAGAATATTCTCTTTTTGGGGCTGTTAAGCAGAGGTTTTAGATCAACATATTTCTTCATTGGAGAAGAATCAGTTGGATCAGTTTATGAGCCATGTAAATGAATCAATAAATCTGGTCAGAGGTGGGCTGCTGCCGTTTTGGACTGGTTTAGGTGAACCGGTAATTGTGACCTGCGGGTGGGCCCGCCGCCCGCCCACCTGCCCCGGCGCTATCCTGTCCTATATTGCCATGTTTTTGAAGCCACACGCATGTGCAGAAGGCTGTGCGCATGCGCGGAAGGCACTCACGTGAGCGAATCAAACATACACGCACGTGTGCTCACATTTTCAGTGCTGGGCAAACCGGTTGTTATAACCAGCAGCAGCCCACCCCTGAATCTCATGGATAAATTATGAATTAGTAAATTCAGAAAGCTAAACAGACCTGTAAAATATTTGGATAGAAGAATAATAGGAAATCCCAGGGTTGTAGATTCTTCCGAGAAGACGCCATGACAAACTACTTCCATATTGTTGCCAAGAAAACTGCAGAATCAAGCAGCATTTAAAGGAGACTTTATATTAACATACAGTACATTTTTTTTTAAAAAAAAATAGAAAAATAGTGGTTTAAAATCTTTCTGCTGAAAGCATCAGTGAGGTTCTCTCTTTTTAAAAAAAATAAAAATGGCTGGTATAAGAACCATAAAAGGCAGAGGAAATCAATCAGTAATACATATTCTAGCATAAGACCTTTTATTTGGGGTATGCAAAAAAATTATTCAGTGAAATTTGTTTAAAAAAACCAACAATCTTCTACAGGTACCGCCCCACGAATGACAGCTGCCTACATCTGAAGCATGGTAAGAATATTTATAAAAGACTTTCTACTAAATTTTATATACTGTATGTGTGTGTGTGTGTGTGTATATATATATATATATATATATATATATATATATATATATATATATATATATATATACATATACATACACACACACACACACATCAAAAGATTTCCTAAAACTTTCCTACATTTAATATTTGAAAAAAAAATCAAGAAATTATAGCACACACAAATTTAATGTGCTACCCTCAAATGAATGTTCTTATGATTAATGGTTTTTATACCGGCTGTGTATTTTAGAGTCAATTCTTTTTCCTTTTTTTATTTAATTTCGTCATTCAAACTAACTATACCTCACTGACTAGCTGCACGTCTGAAGCCCAATGATTTTAATAAGCAGTTAAACCATTTTGACTGGCATCATACTGCAAAAATCTCCATTAGAAACAAGTTAAACCAAACTGATTTGTTCTCATCACTATTTTATAATCTTGAGTAGCAGGATAAAGAACATTTTTATTTCAAAATACTTATACATTGTAAGTAAAGAAAAACAGAAAAACAGAACACCTAATATCATGTTTGTGTGTTTGTGTCATTTCATTTGTATGTTTGTGCTGTAGCATTTATGAATGCTAGAAAAACACTTCAATATTTCAGTATGAGTGGTAATTCTTCCAACATTATGCTAAGAATTGTGGATAGTGAAGATTCCAATGTCAAGCATGGAAATCAGGAAACTCAGGCAGTTCAAATAAATATAAGGGTTTATTGCAAGCTTATGCTCTCTACAGGAATCTGAACTACTAATGGTTTAAGCAAATTGGCGATAGATAAGAGTCAATGGAATTGAAGCTGGGCTGGACTTAGATTTCTGGTGGGCATGAAGGGACTTGAAACTGATGACACATTTGATCCCTCCCTCGGGCTCAGCCTGGCCATCTCCTACATCCAATGATATATAAAAAAATAAAAATTCTTATATTAAATATTAACATGTAATATCAAATTTTGAATGTATCTAATATAACAACCATTTAAATCTTACACTGAAGTTACTTCAGTGGTACATTTACCAAATCCTGTTGTTCATCAACATTAACCAAATAATCACCTTTATTAATCTACAATAATTAATTACCATCATTCGTGATTAATCAAATAATATTTTTTTATTCACTATCAAAATTACAGTTATTGGGAAGCTTAATCACTCAATAAGCAGTAAAACATATTTTTATTGATATAAATTATTGATAAATAAAAATAACAACGTATAACTACAAATAGATATGTGCAAATTACTCAGCTTTTTACAAGGTATTCTAGATTTTTTAAAAAGAAATTCCCCAAATATGCTAAATTTGAAAAATAGTTCATTTTAAACCCTGGTGAAATTTCCTGAATTTTAAGATGTTCTCTGTTTTGGACAGCTCAAGTTGTTTCAGTTGCCTAAAAATATGACTTTGTATTACAATAATATTTATATAATTTATATTTTAATTATAATGAAAGAGTGTCTTCAACAACCAAAGACATATCATACAACTGCAATATACATTGAATTTGGGTACTAAGAGTGATAAAGCTCATAACATAAATACTTGCATCATCACATTTTTTTATCAAAAAGTTATTGTCATTTGTATATTGGGAAGTGGGTTTCTTGGAGGGTGGGGGCCGCAGTAATAAATTGATCATTTTGTGCAAATGTTAAGAAATCAGAAGTCTAAACATCAGTGAAGAAAACATTAAAACATTCTGATAGCTTATCTGAATCCTGTTCTTGACTTGTGCAGAATAATAGAACTAGAAGTGGCCAGTCCAATCACTTCAGTGCAGAAATCCCAGTTAAAGTAACCTTTTCAGATGTCCACCTTACTTTTTCTTGAACACATCTAGTGGAAGAAACCAACTCACCATTTCTCTGGGCAATAGGTTCCATTGTCAAACTGCTCTGTTACACAGAATTGTACCATGCTTTCCAGTAAAATCAATATATAGTATTGTTCTGTACCCTGTATTCTAGAGTGGTGGAAAATAAATCCTATTGTTTTTATACTTTTTAAGTATTTGAAGAGTGCTAGAATATGCCTCCTCAGTCTTCTGTTCTTGAAGCTAAACATTCCCAAATCCTCCTATCTTTCTTCACAGGTATCTAATCTGTGGATCGTCCTCATTGCTCTTCTTTGAATCTAATTCAGTTTGTCTGAATCATTTTAAAATATGCCCACTACTGGACAAATTTTCAAGATATTATTATACAAAGTACTATGTTGGCTAATATCATTTAGATATGAGCCAGCAGTGTGCAGCAGCTGCCAAAAAAGCCAACACAGTTCTGGGCTGCATAAACAGAGGGATAGAATCAAGATCACGTGAAGTGTTAATACCACTTTATAATGCCTTGGTAAGGCCACACTTGGAATACTGCATTCAGTTTGCCATGAAGTAAAAAAAAAGATGTGGAGACTCTAGAAAGAGTGCAGAGAAGAGCAACAAAGATGATTAGGGGATTGGAGGCTAAAACATACGAAGAACGGTTGCAGGAACAGGGTATGTCTAGTTTAATGAAAAAAAGGACTAGGGGAGACATGGTAGCAGTGTTCCAATATCTCAGGGGTTGCCACAAAGAAGAGGGAGTCAAGCGATTCTCCAAAGCACCTGAGGGTAGAACAAGAAGCAATGGGTGGAAACTAATCAAAGAGAGAAGCAACTTAGAACTAAGGAGAAATTTCCTGACAGAACAGTTAATCAGTGGAACAACTTGCCTCCAGAAGTTGTGAATGCTCCAACACTGGAAATTTTTAAGAAGATGTTGGATAACCATTTGTCTGAAGTGGTGTAGGGTTTCCTGCCTAAGTAGGGGATTGGACTAGAATACCTCCGAGTCCAAGGTCTCTTCCAATTCTATTATTCTATTCTACTATTATCAAAGCACTATTCCCCATCCTATACCTATGCATTTGGTTTCCTTTTTCTAAGGAAATAACTGTCCATTAAGTTTCCATTGGTTTCCCTTTAAATTTCCATTGGTTTCCATTAAGTTTTTCCTTTATTCATTTCTTGAAGATCAAGATTCTGCCTTCTAGAATATTTTTATCTCATCCAATTTTGTGTCATATGCAAATCTGATAAGCATTCCCCCTTCTTCATCTAAGACATTAATAAAAAATTTGGAAATGTACAAGACTAGAGACTGAATCTTATGATACCCACTCAATACTTCATCCAGTTTGATGAGAAATTTTTAAGTACAATTTTTTTGAGCCAACTGTGTATCCATTTAATTATCATACCCTCCAGCTCATACTTAACGAGCTTCTAATCAGAATGTCATGGAGTACTTTATCAAATGTTTTGCTGCAATCAAGATACATTAACTCTACAATATTTCCACAATTTATTACAGAAACTAATAAAAAATATGAGATAAAGTTAGTCTGGCAAAAATTGGCCTTGAGAAATGTATGCAACTTTTGGCAATTACCATATTGTTTTCAAGGTGCTATAAAATGATCCTTTTATGATCTGGCACAGTTGGGGGGATACCAATACTTTTGGCTATGTCTGTACATTTCTACCGTTTTAGGCATGCCCTTGATGGTATGTCCCCTCTTCCTATCTCTGTGCTTCATTTCTTTTCAGAACTTTACTTTTGGGTAGTTACATTTGCTGCTTCTGCTGTCCTTTTCTAGTTCTCATAAGAAGATTTTCCAGTTGTATGTTAACATTTACAGATTGTCTTTGACTTACATTTAGTGACCATCCAAAGTTATAACAGCACTGGAAAAAGTGACTGATGACCATTGTTCACACTTATGACCGTTGCATGAGCCCCATGGTCACATGATCAAAATTCAGATGCTTAGCCAGATTCACTTAGCAACCATATTACTAATATAGCAAGTGCAGTGATTCACTTGACAACTGTGGCAAAAAAGGCCATAAAATGGGGCAAAGCTCATTTGACAAATATCTCGCTTAGCAAGAAACTTTGGGCTCAATTGTGCCCATAAGTTGGGCTCTATATGTAGCATTTTTATGAACTCTCTTTTTTCCCATAATTTTTTTCCACCAGAGAAAACTACCTTTATTATCTTTATAATATACTACCTTTTATTATACTATCTTTATTAAAACCCACTTTTTAAAACACAAGGTGTGCAAAATATTCAACCAACCATGTAACTTTTTTAAATGTTTAAAATCAAGAACTCCACCATTACGTAATAATCACTTTCTACCAATATTCCTGTTAACCTCCACTTTTTATTCATTAGTCTTCTCTTATACCCTCTTTGCCTTTTTCCATTTCCCAGAGCTGCCCACTTCCTTGCATGCAAAATATCTAAATGCCATGAAGTCTGCAAATCTTGGAAGCAGGATAAATTGTATGCAAAGTAGAGACAAGTTAATTAGTCTAATTTTTATAATCCTTTTCTCAGAATTTGGGTAACTTGGCACTCTGTATGTTATCGCTTGCTACAAGCAGAAAAAAAAAGACCAAGAATTTCCCATTCTTTTAAAATAGATCTGTAGGACACATCCAGCAAAACATTAGCAGAAGCTGTCTTAAGTCAGGGCCAGACAGATTTTAGGCTTTAAACTTCTTTAAATATAACTGCAAACTTGTAAACATAGTCTCATCCCATAAAATTGTCTTCAGTTCTAAAATGGGAGCTTTCACATATGATCTTTTCCAAATATTTTCCCCAATCCTACTTGACCTTTGAAATCTAATTTAGGAAGGTAAAATGGCTTGGTTTTTCTGATATCTGTGACCATATAAATCTACATAAAAATAATACAATAAACCAATTTGATTTTTTGGATCTGTGCAGAATATGTTCCTTGGTATTTGGGCCTTTTAGCTATTGTAGTCTTTCCCCATCCTTAATATTAAAAATGAGATAAATGTGGAATGTAAATACATGAACCAGGATACAGATTTTTCTGACTCTATAACATTAGCAGGAGAATCAGGATAAGTAAAAGGATGCATGAAACGATACATGAATAAGCTACAAGAAGAAGAGATAACTGCTAGTTTAGACCAGTGGTGGGTTGCTCCAGTTTGGTCCGGTTCTTGCGAATTGGTAGCAATGGCGGTGGGAGGCTCCACCCCCCCACCCCAATGTAATCACTGACGATCTGCGCGTGCGCAGAAGCAAGCGAGTGTACTCCCGTTGTGAACCGGTAGTAAAGGTAAGTAGAACCCACCCCGGTTTAGACCAAACCACAGTGAAATCTCACTTTTCCCAATTTCATTGTAGCATTCCAAATTTTCCTTGTGATTTATAACATGTGTAAATTGCCTGATGATGTAATCAGATAAATAATGTAAATCCTTGCTATGCTGTCCTCTTCAGTTCAATGGACATTTCTGAATAAGAAAATAAAGTAACCGAAGTGAAGTAAGATGAGATTTCACTGTATTCATAGTGTTAAAAGCCTCTTTGGGCATTTTACTTCAGCAGTTAAATTAAAATTAGCTGATTAACAGGATTTAGGCCAAGTAGGGAAACATTTTCTGTTGCATTCAAGAGAAAATCTCCTTCTAACCAGGCATTAGTTTGTGTGAAAATCCCACCAGTTATTTCAAGGTCTGTCTGTCATTTCTTGAATGCATCCGGTTTACTACTGGGGCAAGCAAGATGCTGCATTGTGAAGCATTTACGTTAAATTATTTTCCAACTGGTCTTTTCTATTTAAGGATGGAAATGGTCGTGCTGTTAACCCCAATTTTTCAAATATTATTGAACTATATGTGTGTTAAGCTGAAGGTACACAGTGTGAGTTACATTTTTTAATGCTTTGAAATGCTTGATTAACCATAAAAAAAGAAAGGGGAATTGAAGATAGAGTGAAGCGTAGCAATACTTAATTTGTAAGGCTATGCCCCTCTCATAGCTCAAAGTGACTATGACAGTGCATCTAGTGTTTAAGGTAGCAGGCTAGAAAGTGGGATACCCTGAGTTCAAGTCCTGCCTTCACAATGAAAGACAACTGGGTGATCTTGAGCCAATAACTCTCTCTCTCTCTGCCCAACTCACCTCACAGAATGGTTGTTGTGTGGAAAATAAGAGGAGGTGAGATAGATATGTTGGAAATGTTCACTGCCTTGCGTTATTTGTAAAAATAGAAAAGGTATATAAAAATAAGCTGATTTGCCAAATGTCAGGGTAGTAATTGGTTCTTTTAGATCCAGAGTCTATGAGGACACCACTGAATAAAGAAACTTTAAACTTTATTAATAATTCAGTTAAGCAGATTTAAAAAGCATAACATAACACAAACAGCATAGATATTGTTATGTATGTATCTACATACAAGCAAAATGATACTCAAATCTCTTAAGAGCTCTCAGGAGCTTCTTAATAATGACAGCAGAGATACCCTAAGGGCGACCAATTTCTTCAGTACTTGGTGCTAAGTTCCCAAGGTTGTTGGAGAAGGAAAAAGAGATAACTATGACCTGGATGACTGAGAATCTCCATAGACAACAACCTGACACCATGACTTCATGGCCATCCTATAGTCATGAGGCTGCAAAACCTGATTGTCTATGGCAGGGGTATCAAACTGGTGGCCCTCGGACTGGATGCATCACACACAGGCCACGCCCACCCCAGCTCTGTGAATGGGAAAAACGTTGCAAAACGTCATGTGACGGCAGCATGATGCTGCGAGTTGACATCCGTGGTCTATGGAGATTCTCAATCATCCAGGTCATGGTTGTCCCAAAGGTGCTTTTTCAAAAGGCAACAGGACTTTCTGGTTAGACCTTGAGTAAGTGACCTGACCTTAAACTAGGTGCTATATGACTCTGGGATGGGAACCAAAATTCACCGAGATTTTCACAGGTGTGCAGCTATATTAAGATCCTCCTTTATCCATCAAGCTAAAGTGAAGATTATGCAGGTTAGTTCAGAATGAGCTCTAATTTTTTCTTGATATGAAAGATGTCACTAAACTCAAAACCGCCATTACACAAGTATCCTATTAGAATGAAAGGATTACACTTGAATGAATACTTGTACTTGGTCCTTCCCTTGTCAACAGCTGAAATATTGAGCACAGCACTTTTCCAAATGTTTCTCTCTTCCCTTTTATTGTACACTCTATCCAAAATGGTCAATCTTGTTCCTTCTGCTATTTTTTTAAGCCGTTGTAGAGATTCTGCCCATTTATCTAATTAGGAGAAGTTAACTCCCTCCCAGAAAAAAAAGTAATAATCATCTACGGATAGTTGATGAACTTTGGTAGCACAGTGGACTAATGCACTGTTATTAACATCTGCTGCTTGCAATTACTGCAAGTTCAAATCCCACCAGGCTCAAGGTTGACTCAGCCTTCCATCCTTTCAAAGGTAGGTAAAATGAGGACCCAGATTGTGGGCGCAATAAGCTGACTTTGTATAAATATACAAAAGTATGAAGGCTATTGCTTAACGCATTGTAAGCCGCCCTGAGTCTCCGGAGAAGGGCGGCATATAAATTAAAACAAAAAACAAAACAAAACTATTCAGATAATGTATTACATAACATGCAATACAGGTTTATGGAGCTTATATGGGGGGAAAGATAAATCACAGTGATAAATCAAAAATTCTCCTAGGCTACAAAGGAATATATGGTGGTGATGCCAAGAGATACTGGAGGAATTGCTTTCTTTTGGGATGGTAGCAGGGAATTTAATTGATACTGTAAAAAGCCATTGAGCCACACAAGTCTTTTATTAAATAAACTTTTATTCGTTTATTCTTTTATTTGCACAAGTTGAGATCTTACCCGCTTTGTACTTTTGTAACTGTTTTTAATAAGAAATCATTATGTAATGGCAAGAATTTATTTAAATTTAAGCTGAAATTTAGAACCCCAAGCATAAAATGATGCACTCAACATAATATACTTGTTCAAAACTGAAACTTTTTTTAAATCTCCTTTTTAGAAACAACAAGGAATTTGGTTTTGTTTCTTTAGAACAAGTTGTGAAAATTTCCATAAGCATAAAAGGAGTAGCTCTAGATGAGATGGGCAGCACATAAATCAAATGAATAACTAAATAAATTGTTTCCAGTAATTTATACTAAAATTACTGCTTTTTTTTTCAAACATCCCAAATTCAGATTTACCAAATTTCCTTAACTGAAAAACTAAATGAATATTCTGCTGTTATGAGTCAACACTAGGTTTCAACTAGTATGTTTTAATATGCTTGTTCATGTTTATTTAGTGAAGAAAGTAACATCTCAAGAAGATAGTGCTATTATATTATTTAATATATTAGATTGTAAACTAGGTTGTAATCCTGTGGAGAGCCGGGTTTTCTTGTTTGTCTATAGTTGAGTGACATCTGCTGGAGGAATCAGGGAAATGACTTTAGGATTTAGAATCCTTTTTTTTCTTTCTGGTTCAAGATTTGCCACCAAAACAAACATAACATCCTCTTATTATTATAAAAGCTTTACTAACAATGCCAATTCTTTCCTAAGCACTGGTGCCTTCCAAATATGTTGGAGGAAAGTTATGAGATTCCATATTGTAGATATATTACTCAGACCTTGTAGGTTGGCGCACATGTTGTTGTCAATACTGAAGTTGCACCAAAAATGGACTGTAGGATCCAATATGAGTTGGTCACTGGGACACATAGAGAAAGAAGTTTCCTGAGGGCTCCAGCACAAGTCCAAAAACTAGGAAGACTAAATCTCTGATCCCGGTGATGGACTTTGATTGGATTCTGCAGGATTATCCTGGGACAATTGCCTTTATTCGTGCAAAAATGGACTGTTAATGATTCTATATTTGGGAGGATGGATTGGAATCTACGGTTGGAGCAAAGTGCTGTAGCCGTACGGTAGTTGATGGACGCTTGGATCATTTGCTTTCCATAGCTGTGACAGATTCCAGAGTTCTGAAACAGTGGTTTCAATTTTTTTTACTACCGGTTCTGTGGGTGTGGCTTGGTGGGCGTGGCATGGCTTGGGGGCGTGGCAGGGGAAGGATACTGTAAAATATCCATTCCCACCCTGCTCCAGGGGAAGGATACTGTAAAATTTCCATTCCCTCCCCAATCCAGGGGAAGTTTACTGTAAAATCCCCATTTCTTCCCAATCAGCTGGGACTTGGGAGGCAGAGAATAGATGGGGGTGGGGCCAGTCAGAATTTTTACTACCGGTTCGCCGAACTACTCAAAATTTCCGCTACCGGCTCTCCAGAACAGGTCAGAACCTGCTGAAACCCCCCTCTGTTCTGAAAGACTATCATGTCTTGGGTAAATTATACATACATTTTCCAGCACAGACTGCTGCTGTGGCTTTCTAGATGTTATACAACTCCCAACATTACTCACATCAATTGGCCGGGGTGATGTAGAGATGAAATTTACCAATTAACTGGAGGGACATGAGTTCTTAAATTGCCTTCAGGATCGTTATCAATAGTGGGAGATAATTTTCTCACTGGTGCAGGATAAAGTATGTGACGCACACTACTCTCTTTATTGGTGCTTGGATAGTGCTTCAAAAAGCAAGTTCTATACAATTTTTGAATCTCTTTAATTTTAAAAAAGAAAAAAGTCTATCAGATTAATGTAATGGCACTATATAATTTAGCTCCATTGTTAACATAAAAAGGAAATGAAAGTTTTGCCTCTCTAAAATTACCATGAAAAAAAATATGATGGTATCAGTAAAACTTTTGTTTTGTGGCACAGTCCATATTACAAGAGAATTGTCAGGTGTGAAGAATCGGGATCATGCATAAGTTCAGAAGATTTATTACTCAAGCCTACACACAAAAATCTAGTCAATTAACATGCAGTACCAAATTGGCATCATATAAAAGGGTTAACAGAATTCAAGAGAAGTTGGACTTGAATCATTTGTGGGAGCAAAACAACTATAGGCTGATGACTCACTTAACTCTGCCTTCCAGCTTTGCCTTCTCTTCTCCTACATCAGGGATGTCAAACTCAATTTCATTGAGGGCCGCATCAGGATTGTGTTTGACCTCCAGGGGCTGGGGTGGATGTGGGCATGGTGGGTATGGCCACTTCAACATCACTCATGTTGGGGCACCTGTGGTGGCCTGAGTGCTCTGCCAGTGAAAACAGGCTCCTGAGCTCTGTTTTTGCTTGCCATGGCCTCCTGCAACCCTCTGCCAGTGAAAACGGAGCTCAGGAGGGCCGCACAAGGCCCTCCCAAGCTACTTTTTCACTGGCAGAAACACTGCAGGCTGATCCTTCACTGTTTCCAGGGCACCCTGTGGGCCAGATCTAAGTACCCCGTGGACCAGATCCGGCCCCCGGGCCTTGAGTTTGACACCCCTCTCCCATATGAACACTGATACAGTGCACAAATACAGGGGAAAGCTAAGAACCTCCCTAGGGGAGCACACAAGTAAGCAAGATGGAACAGGCTATCCCTCTGAATAAAGTAAATGTTAGAACTGCCAATAGATCAAAATATTTTACTTGAATTATTTGTTCCTTAATGAATTTGCTACATTGCATATTAATGTGGGTTTTTTTTAAAAAAAAAAGAGAGGTTATTTCAATAAATACTGATTATTTGTTATCACAAGAAAAAGAGTATAATATAGCAGCACATCATTAATTATAATAGCCCAAGATTTATCATTAAATTCCTGCTCCATCTAATTACAATTGCCCCTGCAAGGTTAACATTAAATTGATTTATTTTTAGGTTACTCCCAGGTAACAAGGTTTTTATTGTGCAGGCAACACTACAGTCACAGAATTATACCTGGGGCTCAGATGGTATGGTTTTTATTACCTTCCTGTGTTTTTCCACATTTTTTCTCCTCTCCTCTCCTCTCCTCTCCTCTCCTCTCCTCTCCTCTCCTCTCTTCTCCCCTCTTTTTTGCCATTGAAAATTTATTATGGAGGCAAAAGTTTTAAAATTTCATCAGTCTTCCTTATGAAAACAGCCTAGAGCTTGATAGAGATGTAAGGCCAAATAAAAGAATTTATATCATTTATTTATTGTAATAAATTTATTATTTATGGCATCTAATAAATGTATTGCATTTATTAGATGCATACTGTTATATGTTGCTAAATTATTATGTGGACCTTAGATTTTGAGTTCAGTTTTATATTTCATTGCAAAGTTCTCAAAGGAAAGGAATATAAAATACTGTAGCTTAGAAATGCATGGCAAAAGAAAAAAATATTGGAAACTGATAATCTAACATAATTTAGATACTTAGATAAGTTTTTTTTTCTTAAAATAATTTTTGCAATTTATTTTTGCAAAATGTACTCTGTGAGAAATTATCTGTAAAATAAATTTAGAACACAAGCAGATTTGAAGTAGAATTTTATATTAAACCTATATTGTATTAAGTACATATTAAGTATACTGTAATTATTTCATGATAAAGAGAGCTGTAGAACAAATTGCTGGAGGAAATGTTGGAACCCAAGAGTCAAATGAACGATCATTTACTCAGGTGGTTCAAATCATGAGACAGACTCCTGGCATGAGAGAGACTGGTGCTGAGTCACTTTCCTGTCCCTTTTAGCTTGAGGTCATCCATTAAAGTTATCCTTAGTCTATATATTTATTCATGAATAAACCCAACCAAAACAACTTTTTAAAAAGTATTCTTTTGTGTTAAATATATTTTTGCTTGCTCTAGCCCTTTTCAAATTGTACAGTGTAGAAAAGGACAAAACCTTATTGGGAGTTTCTTGGGAGGTGGGGGCAGATTAAAATCCAGCCTCTGATCTCTGCATGCCACAAGTCTTCAATTATGCGCTCTTCTTGCTGCCAAAATTTCACTGTTATCTTTCAACTGTGGAGTATTTTAAAAAAAAACAAAAAAAAAAAAAACCAACAACTGAGGAACAGTTCCTTACTTCTCTGCTCCAGTCACAGAACTGCACTCCAGCGCAAATGGCAGAGGCAGCAGATCTAGTTTTGTGGCTGAGGCTCAAGGCTTCACATATGCTAAAATGTGACTCGGAGCGCTTTGCTTTGAAGCCTAACCACAGCCAGGGAGCTGTAATTGCTGTCTTTGATTGCACCGACTTCACTTGCGGGTTAGGCTTTGCTTGGGCTTGCCTGGGTTGGCCAAACTTCAGCTGCAGCCCTCCAGTGGAGCCTTAGATGTGGGAAGTCTTCCGTCTCTGTTGCACATACCTGTGGTTTCTTGAAAGGAATCCTGGCATGACCTGTTTCATATCTGCTAGGAAACTCCATTATGTTCCTTTAAGGCTCCAATCAGTTTATCGGTAGGAAGTGGAAAGGATCTCCAGTTATTGTCGATTTTTAGCTAGCAGTTACAGGAGGCAATGTTGTTGCTGCTATCATTTTTATTGGGTGAAGGACTTCCATTCTCGGACTTAAGCAAAAGACAACTCTGTGGGCTGCAGAATTTATGTTTAAAGAAGTAAAAAGCGGAGACGTACATTTAAAGTTTGGCAGTACCCTCTTATAAAAAGTAGCACTCACATTTTCAGATGTATGAAGATGTATTCTTCCATTAAGAATAACGGTGATGCTTGGAAAGAAAATCATAGCTACAGTCAACGTCAATCCCATTTCTGAAAAGGGCAGGCTAGAGAAAGACCGGACATTATTTTAATCTTCCCCACTTCAAAGAAAGTTTTCTGGAAAGAGAAAGGGTGTGATTTGAGGGGACGGGAACCCATCTCAACAGAAGAGCATTTCATTTCCTACAGCAAGGAATATTTTCTCGGCTGTAACGGGAGAATTGCTCTGAATTGCTCTGCTTGTGCCGTGAACTGCTGGCTTGGTGCCTGAAGGCTATTCCTCAACAGGAAACAGAATGTTTTAATGTAAGACTGAAAGGAAAACCTTCCCAGGAAGAGCAACCTGGACCAAACCTTTGAAAATCTGGGATGAAAAGGCCTAAAATAAATATAAATCGGCGGGGTGCTCTCTTTCCAATGGTTTCTTTGCTTTTTTGCTTGGCCTCTTCTCTGTCCTCTTTGAAAAAGAAAGTCCTTCATGGTTTCCTTTGATCCCCTTCTCTTCTTGGGCATTTTTTTTAAAGACAGAAACTGATGAGGCTTTTTAAAATAGTTATTATAAAATAATTTTACGATGAAATTAGAATTAGGTGAGTCAGATCCACACCACTGCAGTTGAATGGGTGATTTTCTTCCCCAGAGGATACGGGGGTCTGCTTTTTCAAAGGTTAGGAAGATTTAACATAAAGAAATAGTAAAATAAAATAAAACCTCTGCAAAATAACCTCCTTGCATTGATCATATGTTTATATTCATTCATGGTGGTGAATGTGCATAAGGTAAATGTATCATGCAACCTTAAAAGCATGATTAATTTAGGATTTGTGTCAGTGGTGGGTTTCAAAAATTTTTACTACTGGTTCTGTGGGTGTGGCTTGGTGGGCATGGCATGGCTTGATGGGCATGGCATTGGAAGGATACTGTAAAATCTCCATTCCTTCCCCAATCCAGGGAAAGGTTACTGCAAAATCCCCATTTCCTCCCGATCAGCTGGGACTCAGGAGGCAGAGAATAGATGGGGGTGGGACCAGTCAGAATTTTTACTTCCAGTTCTCCAAACTACTCAAAGTTTCCGCTACGGTTCTCGAGAACTGGTTCTTGAACAGTTATTTTCCCAATATGTTTATTTTTGTTAGCTACGAAGTCATGTCTGACCCATCGCGACTCCATGGATAACATTCCTCCAGTCCTTCCTGTCCTCTACCATCCTCTGGAGTCCATTTAAGCTCATGCCTACTGTTTCAGTGACTCCATCCAGCCACCTCATTCTCTGTCGTCCCTTTCTTCTTTTACCCTCAGTCTTTCCCAGCATTAGGCTCTTCTCCAGTGAGTCCGTCCTTCTCATTAGGTGGCCAAAGTATTTGAGTTTCATCTTCAGGATCTGGCCTTCTAAAGAGCAGTCAGGATTCTATTTCCTCATCTGTCAGGTGTTTAGTAACCTAGAATAAAAATGTAATGTGAATGGATTTAGTAAACACATCCATGTTAACATCATATTCATGTTAATACGACATCCTAAAACTAAAGTGTTTTGTATTTGGATTTGGACACTAATTTGAAAGATCAGCTAAGTGACTGTATCTAAATTACTTGGCTAAGTGCTCTAACTTTTATGTAACTAAACTACCTACAATCATATTTATCAAAAAAAAAAAAAGTGGCTATTCATTCAGGCAAAAGCATAATAGATCCTTGATATATTATTGGAGCCTTTCGTTGGGAGTATCATCCATCATAAATGTTTTAATTAGAATTCCTGCATTGGGTAGGTAGTTGCATTTGCTAGCCAAAATTATCCCTTCTAACTGCTCAGTGGTTTGAAATATTTTTTTCTCCTAACCGATGTGTCCAAATTCAGGGATCTGGTGATCTGCATTTGGATCATGAACTAGAATTTACCGTCATTACTACAGTATTTCTTAGGAGGGACTCTGTTATGAGTTTTCATTTTAAAAATTACATTTACTTAGAATTCAGTGGAGTGTGATATTAGTTCATAAAGTTTATAGAGGTTTACTTTTGAATCAACATCGTCTTCTATTGAATACTTTGTTGAACATCTGTATATTGTTAACGTTAAGCATTATACACAATATATATTTGCTTTGGGATCTAGAGTTCCTAACACTTTTGTTTAGAACTTTGTACGTCAGACTGAATTCTAATTTGTTCCATATATTGGAAGTTGTCATTGGACAATATCTAGATGCATCTTTTGTATAAAGCAGAGTAGCTGCCTCCATCAGGTTTATCAAAATCTTATGAACAAATATGCAAGTATCTTCCTGATCTTATCTGGCCAATGTAACCAATGGTCAGGCAAGCTGGCAGTTGCAGTCCAAAGTGTAAGAAAGGAATCAGGTTGCCTAGCCTTGCTCTGTCCCAGCCTTCCCCATGTTGGACCCCTTCAGATGCATGGATTTCAACTTTTAGAATTTCTAAACCGGCATGATAATGCTTAGATTGTGAAGGTTGTTTAAGGCAGTGGTTCCAACCTTTCATACTCTGTGGATCAGCAGCAGCGGTGGCTGTACTCGGGAGGGAGGGAATGGTTGTGTGTGTGTGCCCACCACTTGTGCAAATGGAACTTCGCATGCTCATCTGCGACTTATGTGGCCTGGTTCCCAATGGGCTGTGGACTGTTACTGGGCGGCGAACCAGAGGTTGGGAACCTTGATCTAAGATATTACCTACATAGTAAGAGTATAATTAAACCGATGAATAATACATAGTAAGGTACCTTGATATACAATTCTAAAAAATGTTTACTGTATTGTTCTCTGCAGGTGGGAAGCGACATACGTTCTCAACCTGCAAGACGAAGGCAGCGACATCAGCGCCTTTTCTTGAGATGGAAGCTTGTTAAAATCTCCATGGATGTCCTTCATGTAAACAGGCATATAAGGAGTATGTCTAAGGGTGTCAAATTTTACCCTGGTGTCTCTGCTAAAGACATTGAACCATAAAGACAATCACTGCCATGTCCCTTCACCATCACAGAATTCCGAGCCCAACTCAAAACGGGAGAGCCAAGAGTAGCATTTCAGATCTTCCCCCTTTTTATCTCCAGTCCGCCTTACACTCCTCCATTTGTATCTTCTATGTTGTCAGTGCTGAGTCAACAACAAAATAGTTCAGCTGTATTCGTTTTGCTTTAGTCAAAAGAATGATATAAGGCCACAGCAGCAGCACTGGCTTCCATCTTGCCCGTTCACACTGAAGGAACCAAAACGTAATTTCTTGAGGAAGACATTATCCGGTTTATTTAATGGTGCAAGAGGATGAATCTTGGTTTTCAGATTCTAAAAAAGATAAACTTGAATGCTTCTATATTTTAGTTATTGCCTTGGTGTACATTTTTATTGACTTTGAGGTTTTAAAGAAGCATTGAAATCCCCTCCCCCGATGTTTTCTTTTTAATAAAAGGTTTTTAAATAATAGTAGATTTCTTTTTTCCTGTTGGAGAAGAACAAAGCATTTGGAAGATAAAGCCCTTTTGTTTTTGAATTAACTATTTGTAACAGATGAAATCATTGTACATCTACACTAAACACGTGATCCACTTCATCTCTTTATATGTGTAAAAGCAACATACCTTATTGGATCTGATTTCAGTAAACTCTCCTACTCACATATCTGAATTTCCTTGGTTTTTTTTTTTTAAAGCCCAGCACTTGGATTATTATTACTTCGAATGTTCTGTACTTGTATCTGTTTCTGTTAGCCTGTTTAGTGGGATTTTATGCCAGTTGTTGAAATGAACATTGATGTACCCAAGTTTTTTTTTTTTAGTTCAAGGCCTAGCCTTTGCCAAAAAAAATATGGACAACCAATATATATTTTGTCATTCCAATTTGAGTTAATGTGCTGAGCATTTTTGTTGTTGTTTTCATGTTTTTTTAAAATAAAAGCTTTGTAATAAAACTACAAAATACTTATTTTTTGGGCTTGATTAAAGTTAAGTTTGGTTCGCTTTGTTTCATGTGGCAGCTTCAGTGGAACCAGATGAAGATAATTTGGTGGTGCATCTGCTCTTTGGAAATATGTATGTCCACATAGCGGGGGGGGGGGGGGGAACATGCAATCCATTGTTTTTATTGATGAAAATTATCCTGCCCAACTGAAAGGAGCCCCCTTCCCCATGTCTACTTATATGAGAAAAATACACCTAAGCAAAAAGGGGGAAAAAGTGATGGAAGATTTAAAGCAAAACACCTCTGACACTAAACTTAATAATTCTTAAAAGGCCCGTGGTAACCAAGGAAATGAATTGAATTGCATTTTTTTCACTCATGGAAAGACTATGAAAGTTCTGCCAGACACGGTTTGCCTTTGTTGTTTAAAATTGATCCAACTGGTAAATTCTGTATTCTACTCTATTATATGATGGCCAGTTCTGTGTCACTAGGTAACTTTCACTTTTAAATAATAACTTATGGGAGATTATAGAGCAGGGATGTCAAACTCGATTTCATTGAGGTCACATCAGGGTTTTTTTACCTCGGGGGGGGGGGGGCAAGATGGGCATAGCTAGCTTGACGTCCCTTGTGTCTGGGGTGCCAGTGATGGCCCAAGAGCTCTGCCAGTGAAAACAGGCTCCCGAGCTCCGTTTTCGGCTGTGACAGTCTCCTGCAACCCTCTGCCAGCGAAAATAGAACTTGGGAGGACTCCTCACTGGCAGAGGCACTGTGGGCCGGTCCTTCGCTGTTTCCAGCGTGGCCAGATCTAAACACCCCACGGGCCGGATTCAGTCAGCAGGCCTTGAGTTTGACACCCCTGTTATAGAGCAGTGTTTCTTATTCTTAGATCTATGGAGATTCTTAATCATCCAGGTCATGGTTGTCCCAAAGGTCTTTTTCCAAAACGTATCTGGACTTTATTGGTTTCTTCTTTGGAAATATTTCACTTCTCATTCAAGAAGCTTCTTCAGTTCTTGGATAAGTAGCAAAACATTTTCAAAGAAGAAAGCAAGAAAGCCCAGTTACCTTTTGGAAAGGCACCTTTGAGATTTCTTAACCTTAGCAACTTTAATGTGTGTGGATTTCAATATCCCGATTGGGAAGTTTGGGTTGAAATCCACATATCTTAAAGTTACTAAAATTGAGACATACTACTATAGAGAAAAGGGCTATTATTTTGTAGGAGATTTTATTTAGAATAGATGTTACTGAGTTTTTATGGGCTGAAGAATGAGTTATGTCAGGGGTGTCAAACTCTCTTTCATGAAGGGCGGCATCAGGGTTGTGTTTGACCTTAGGGGTCCGGGGGGGGGGAGGCATGGCCAACTCAACGTCACTCCTGTCAGGGGCATCTGTAGTGACCTGAGCACTCTGCCTGCGAAAACAGGCTCCTGAGCTCCATTTTCAACTTTCAGAGCCTCCTGCAACCCTCTGCCAGTGAAAACGGAGCTCAAGAGGGCAGCCCTCCCAAACTCCCTTTTCACTGGCAGAGGGTTGCAGGAGCCCCTGGCAGCTGAAAACAAAGCTCAGGAGCCTGTTTTCACAGGCAGAAGCACTGTGGGCAGGTCCTTCGCTTTCGAGGACAGCCCCGCAGGCCAGATCTAAGTACCCCGTGGGCTGGATCCAGCTCCTTGAGTTTCACACCCCTGACTTATGTCTTATTATTGAAGGATTTAAACCAGTTGACACTAGGAGACCTTTATAATAAACATTGGGTGATAAAGCTGTTAACATAGGGAATGATAAATAGCAGACCTATTAAACTGGCAGCCCACGGTCTGGATACATCACACACAGGCCACGCCCAGCCCAGCTCCGCAAAGGCAAAAAATGATACATCACGATCCGGCCCGTACATGATCGAGTTTGACACCCGTGAAAGCTACTGAGTTAAATCCAGTTGTTGCAACAATTCCATAATTGTTAAATCCAGTTGTTGCAACAGCCACTGAGTGATTTTATAAGATTCCAAGTACAGAGAGCTACACGTTTGTTTCATTTACTTTAAAGGTACATAACCTGAGAGGGCTGTTTGTGGTCTTCATTGATGGCCCCAGAAACCCCCAAAATACTTGGTTGTAATTTTCAATGTAGTGTTCACTATATTCATTTTTATAAAGCCGATATGTAATCTAAAATTAAAATGTTGGTACTGCACTTAACCCATTACTTTGCATAGTACAGGTCATTAGAGATAATAGTGCATCTCCCAACACAAGTGGACCATGCTTTACTCTAAGTCCTCCCACCAAACCTTTAATTTTTTGTTTAGATGACTATTCTGCTTTTTTCAAGCCGAAAGTTGCTCTTTAAAAAGGACGAAAGGGGATCAAACAAAATTTTTAAATTTGAATTTAAATGAAATTGATGAATAGGGTTCCTGCTTAGGTTATTTAATTATCATCTTTTCTAGAATCATATTTCACAGGAATTTCTGGAGTTCTGCAGGGAACTTCTGATGAGCATTTTCATTGCTCCTACATACTATTATCTTGCGGAGTGGCACAATTGTCCTTCAACTGAAGCAGTATGAGCTATAAATGCTGGATAAGCTTCTCAGTCTACAGCTGGCCTGTCTTTGGGGCTCTTTAGCGAAGTTCAAATATGCATCGTCTCTGTCTGTTCTTGCATTAAATTATTCTGCAGTGTGGATTCACTGGCAAAAAAAATGCCTTGCAGCCTTCAAATTACCTTTGCAGAAAGAAGACATAATATTTTTAAATATTTGTACATATTACAAGTTTTTTATTCAATTTTTCTTTTTGTTGAACATCTGTGCACAGTACTGAGGACTGCAGGACTTAACCTGACAACTCCAATAGACTTAATCTTGATTTATCATTTCTTTGTAATACGAGCAACTTCCAGGTAGCTGAGCAATACACACTCTTGATCTTAGAAAAGAACATTGCGTAGGATGTATCTGATCTTCAACTATACCCAACAGTAGAGCCCCATTCTCTAAACCAGGGGTGCCCAATCCCTGGGCCGCAGACTGGTACCGGTCCGCAGCCTGTTCGGAACTGGGCCGCACAAATGTGTAAAATTTCATTTGCACATATGAGGGAGCTAGGTCGCTAGCACAAAACTATACTTTCCCTCTGCTGCTGCCACACGCCCTCCACTTCTGCTGGTCCATGGAGCCAGAAAGGTTGTAAATCACTGCTCTAAACAGTTTCCCTTTATGGCATTTTATTCCTTGCAGTGCCCTGAATGACCTCACTGCTTTTCTGTCTGCCATTCTATGCAAAAAAAGAGGATCAATAGAAATAAATGAAACAGTGTTCTAAGTTCCAACCAGTACTATTTTGAGTGCATTTCACCCTAACATCTAAGTAGCTAATAACAGTTTTGCTTCAATAAATATGATTGCTATTTAACAAGGGACGTAGTGACTCAGTGGTTAAGACACTGGGCTTGTTGATCGAAAGGTCGGCAGTTCAGCGGTTCGAATCCCTACTGCCGCGTAATGGGGTGAGCTCCCGTTATTTGTCCCAGCTTTGGCCAACCTAGCAGTTTGAAAGCACGTAAAAAATGCAAATAGAAAAATAGGGACCACATTTGATAGGAAGGTAACAGTGTTCCGTGCATCTTTGTTGTTTAGTCATGCCGGCTACATGACCACGGAGATGTCTTCGGACAGTGCTGGCTCTTCAGCTTTGAAACGGAGATGAGCACCGCCCCCCTAGAGCTGGAAACAACTAGCACATATGTGCGAGGGCAACCTTTACCTTTTACTTAACAAATTCCCAACAATACTAAGGGAATCATACAAATTCAATATTTAGCATTTAGCATCATGTCTTATTTTTTTATTTAAGTCAAGATTTCCCCAAATTTAAATCTTCATTAAGATACTCCAAGGATTCTGATGAGCACACCAGGAGGAGGAACTGAAGGCAGTTTCTCAACCATTAAGGGAAATACTATTACAGAAATTCATTAATTAGTTTTATAACCTGTATTTTTCTCCACAAGTTCAAGTGGCAAAAATAGCTTTCCATCTCTCCTTTCCACCCACCCCACTTGAGTGATTTTCCACAGCTACGGAGAAATACAACCTTGTATTTCCTGTTGCTAGTTCAATGACTTAACCACTGAATCTATTGATTTTCAATGTCAAAACAGTTCCTGCAAGTTACCATTTAGTATTACATTTTAAGGTTGCCTTTTTATATCTGTTTAACATGGAAGCAATCCTTTCTCCTGTTTAAAAAACAGCCCCTCCTGCCTTCTTGCTGAAGTTCATATTCTGTAGCAAACCTGTGTTATATGATGAAGACAAAGACATTCAAATTGATTGATATACAAAGGCATAAAAAGAAAAGACTATATGATATATATGCTGAATGTAGCTGTATACTAATCTAAATGAGTATAATTTATTACTGAATAAAGCATTATTGGCTAAAATGGAAAACGTTAATTCATACTCTGCTTTCACACTGCCACCTACTGGGTGGAAAAATCAAAGCAACTCTATATTTGAAGTATTTTATTCATATTAAAATTTCTACTAGTTGGATGGAGGATTCTAAACCTGAGATGTATTTAGATCCAAAAAAAGGCACTTCAATGTGTAAAGCACCCAATAAATCCCAGTGATTTAAAATATCGTAAGACCACATTGTGGAAATAAATTGCTCAGCCTTTATAATCAAGATACAGCACTGACTGGTTTTTATGGCCCTGATTGAGCAGTATTACAAATACTGTATGGAAATGCTCAGCAGCTTTCCTTATGCATATCAGAAAAACATGGCACATTGCAAAGTTCATTTGTATTTGTAAAATCCTTCACCAGTCTTCTTTCCAAGTTTCTTCTCCTCTACCAACTGATTTAGAAGTTGGCTTGGAGCAAAGAGAGGATTTTCCGGTTCCATTGAATGCCATCCTAATTGAAGGGAGGGAAAACATAAAGGCATTAATATCACCTCAATCAGATAATGTATCACAGATACTTATCATCATCTTCTTTTAATGACCTCATAATCCCTTGCGGGGTGGAGTCTGGGCAACTGAATGGGTGCTAGCAGAGTGTTTACTGGCTGAATGTCCTTCCTGTCGCCAATGCGGAGTTTTGTTCAGCAGATATATTCTCATTCTCTCTCTTCTCAGAGAGAGAAATATCTGCCTCTACCTAGGATTGAATTTTCAGACTCCTGATTGAGAGGCGAGAGCTCCACTTCTAGGCCACCGCACCATTCCAATGTATTACAGATACTTATATATTTTTCAAACCTCTTCATTCACAACAAATTACATTTTTTTAATAAAGAGATAAAGCTGGCTGCCATATTTGTACGCAAAGCAACAAGAATATTTCAGTTAAAATATTGCAACCCTTTTAAAGAAGACTATTTTCAAGTTGTTAGTTAAATTAAGATTAAGTTAGTTAACTTAATCCTATAGATAAATTGGGAGGTCAAAGAGAATGATAAAGAGAATGATTTTCAAGGTAGGAATTGGATCATTAATCTTTTTTTCTGGGAATTTTACACATAACAAATCTCAGATTATTCATAATACTCCTTTAAAAATACAAGAAGTGGAAAAAATACTCATAGGATTCTCATGTTTTTATGTTTTGTTGTATTGGCCAGTCAAGCCTGCCTGCTCCTTGCTGTTGGTTCCACAGTTACAGTGGGGCAAAAAAGTATTTAGTCAGCCACCAATTGTGCAAGTTCTCCCACTTAAAAAGATGAGAGAGGCCTGTAATTGTCATCATAGGTAGACCTCAACTATGAGAGACAAAATGAGAAAACAAATCCAGACAATCACATTGTCTGATTTGGAAAGAATTTATTTGCAAATTATGATGGAAAATAAGTATTTGATCAATACCAAAAGTTCATCTCAATACTTTGTTATATATCCTTTGTTGGCAATGACAGAGGTCAAACGTTTTCTGTAAGTCTTCACAAGGTTGACACACACTGTTGCTGGTATGTTGGCCCATTCCTCCATGCAGATCTCCTCTAGAGCAGTGATGTTTTGGGGCTGTCGCTGGGCAACACGGACTTTCAACTCCCTCCAAAGGTTTTCTATGGGGTTGAGATCTGGAGACTGGCTAGGCCACTCCAGGACCTTGAAAGGCTTCTTACGAAGCCACTCCTTCGTTGCCCGAGCGGTGGGTTTGGGATCATTGTCATGCTGAAAGACCCAGCCACGTTTCATCTTCAATGCCCTTGCTGATGGAAGGAGGTTTGCACTCAAAATCTCACGATACATGGTCCCATTCATTCTGTCCTGTACATGGATCAGTCGTCCTGGTCCCTTTGCAGAGAAACAGCCCCAAAGCATGATGTTGCCACCCCCATGCTTCACAGTAGGCATGGTGTTCTTTGGATGCAACTCAGCATTCTCTCTCCTCCAAACACGACGAGTTATATTTCTACCAAACAGTTCTACTTTGGTTTCATCTGACCATATGACATTCTCCCAATCCTCTTCTGGATCATCCAAATGCTCTCTAGCAAACTTCATTCGGGCCCAGACATGTACTGGTTAAGCAGGGGGACACGTCTGGCACTGCAGTATCCTATCCGAGTCCCTGGCGGCGTAGTGTGTTACTGATGGTAGCCTTTGTTACATTGGTCCCAGCTCTCTGTGTTCTGTGCCCAACCCCACGCACACACACCAACAGACATTCAGGAGTTAAAGACCAAACCAGCCGGCAAAATCCTTTTCCTTATGATAACGGAACTTGGCAACAACCTAGTGGCTGCCTGCCAAGAGTTTATTATTTACAAAGAGGAGAGATAACTTCTCCCCACTTCTGATACATCAAAGAAAAGCAGCTCAATAATTACAATCAAGTCCAGAGATAATCCAGTCTTAAAGCAAAAGTCCGGCAATGCAGAATGGCGTGGAAGCTTTCAGCTTTGTTCGTCACAAGGTTTGACTGGCCACCACGCTCCCTTTTATATCCTGTGGGGTGTGGTCCAGTGACTCAGCCTAATCTCAGGCACGCCCTTTCTTCTGTTGCACGCGCTTATCTCTGAGACGCTGGCGTGGGTCCAGCCAAGACTCATTACCCTCATCACTGTCCATCTGTGGCTGCGTGGACGTGCATGGCCCTGGCCCTATCTCTTGCCCTTCGGTGGACACCGAAGGCATTGCCAGAGAGGAGGGTCCTGGAGAGGGAGGCCTTGCCAACTCCTCCCCTTCACCCTCGGAGTCCTCTCCTGACGATGACACAGGCTCCGGTAACAAATCTGTTACCGTTGGATCTGTTTATTCTTCTCAAGATATTCCAATAAATCTATTACTTGCCTTACATTGTCCTTCATGTGCCTACCCTCAATAAATCCCGCTTGGTCATCATGAATCACCTTTTGAATTACTGGCATCAGTCTGTTGGCTAATACTTTTGCGTAAATTTTATAATCCGTATTCAAAAGAGATATTGGTCTGTAATTCTCCGGTTTTTTAGGACCTGCTTGCTCTTTTGGTATCAAAGAAATATAAGCTGTAGTCCACGATGGAGGTACTTTTCCCCCTTGTTGTATATTGCAAAATAAGTCTCTAAGTTGTTCCACCATTTCTGCCTGTAAAGTTTTATAATACACTGCTGTCAGACCATCCGTTCCAGGAGCTTTGGCTGTTTTTAATTGTTTTATTGCTGCTATTATCTCCTCCTCTGTTATGGGATAATCCATTCTTTCCTTTTGTTGCTCAGTGATTTTTGTAACTCTTTTATTGTCCAAATATTTTTCTATAAGTCCATTCTGCACCTCCTCTCTGGCATATAGTTTAGTGTAATATTGAAGAAAAGCTTCTTTTATTAAATTCTGTTGAAAAACTTCTTTCCCCCCAATATCAACACTATCAATAGTCCGTATGCTTTGTTTCTTCCTTAATGTGTAAGCCAACCACCTGCCTGGTTTATTAGCATTGCAGAATGTATTATGCTTCGCATATTGTAAGTTTGTTGCAACTTGTTCCGCTATAAGCATTTGAAATTGGTCTTTCAGAAGTTTTATAACACTAAGTATTCTTTCATCTATTGGATTTTTAATAAGTAACTGTTCTTTGTCCTTTATTTCTGCTTCCAATTCAAGTCTTTTCTTTTGTCGAATCCGCTTATGTTTAGAGTTCATATATATAAGCACCCCTCTCATATAAGCTTTGCTTGCGTCCCACACAATTTCCATTGGGGTGCCTTTATTCAAGTTCATTTCAAAAAACTCTTTCAGATGCTTTTTAAGTTCTATTATATTTTTCTCATATCTAAACAAGTTTTCATTTAATCTCCAAGAGCGTCTCTCATTCTTACATGTCTCGATTTCTATCCAGACTGGGCTATGATCAGTCAAAGTTCTTGGCAGAATCTTTGTTCTTTTTGTCCTAACGAGTAAGTCATCAGACAACAAAATAAAATCAATCCTGGAGAAGGATCTATGTCTGTCAGAAAAGAAAGTATAGTCCAGTTCTTTTGGATTATATATTCTCCAAATATCTTTTAATTCCAGGTCTTCTTTCATATCAAAAAAAGTCTGTGGTAATCTAATTCTTGATTTTGCCAAAGTCTTTTTATCTAATTTAGAGTCAATTACTCCATTCCAGTCTCCCATAATTAAAATAGATCTATAATCCCATTGAAGTATTTTAGTATGCAGCATTTTATAAAAATAGTCCTGTTGTTGATTAGGAGCATAAATTCCTATCAAAAGAATTTGACTATTAGCAGAAAGTAATTCAATTGCTACAAACCTACCATCTTGATCAGCTTCTATAAGTTTAGCTGTTAATTTTTTGTTTACATAAATAACTACACCATTCTTTTTTTGGTTAGTTGAGGATATAAAATGTGTTCCTAATTTGGAATTTTTCAAATAGTTTTGATCTTGAACTGTAATATGCGTTTCTTGTAAACAAATTATATCATTATTATGTTGTTTTAAATATGCAAATACTTTCTTCCTTTTTTGTATTACATTCAACCCATTCACATTCCAAGATAAACATTTAATCATCCTTGTTCTCCTTCTGGAGCGAAGCGCAGAACCTTAGGATTTCATCTGAGATCCTCTGTCCTGCATTTCCCACAGCTCCAGCCTTGTCTTGTCTCTCCTGCTGTAACTTTTCTTTAAGTTCCTTGGCTTTTGCTCGAGTTATACGCTGATCCTTAACTTCAGCCGCCCAAGCCAGCTCCGAGATTGGGGAAGGTTCCAGCAAAGGCTCATCCAGAAAACCTCCTTCAGCACCCTTCAACTCTGCTAATTCCTGCTTAGATTGTTGTTGCCATTCTTGAGGTTGCTTCTTATCACTCTCTTTAATCTCCAAAACTGTAGATGTGCGTGGGGATGGAGTTCTTTCTTTAAAGATGTCATTATAAAATTGCTCCGCCTTCTCCACAGTATTCAGACGGTGTTTCTCTCCCTTATATCTCAAAATTATGCCAGTTGGGGCATCCCAACGAAATGGGATTTGGTTACTCTGCAATTCTTTAACAAGAAAACCATACTCTTTTCTAGATTTCAACATCTTAGGTGGGAGCTCCTTGTAGACTGTAATCTTGGATCCGCTCACTTGCACAGAAGTGAGAAAAGATTTTTGCAGAATGTCATTTCTTATTGCTCTGTCTGTAAAATATATGACCACATCTCTAGGCAGTTGTCTTTGTCTGGCCACCCACGAGTTAACTCTATAGATTTTATCTATTTTGCAAAAAACCATCTCAGGTTCAACTTTTAAAATCACAGCTAGGGCTTCGGCACAGATCTGTCTCAAATCTTGTCTCTCCTCTTCTCTAATTCCTCGAAGCCTTATAGCAAATTCCATTGCACGAAATTGCATCATAACCATATCATTCTCAACTCTCTGCATCTTGTCATCAACATCAAGAAATTTATGATCATTATTTTTCATCTTAGCATTAACTTCTAATTTAAATTCATCCACTTTTGTCTCAACTTTCATAATAAATCCTGCCAGACCAGACGCCACATCCGTTATTTTTTTGGTCACCATCTTTTGGCTCTGCTGCATTTCCTGCATAATTTCCTGTTGTGACTTTTGAATTTTTTCATCTATTTTATTTATTTTATCATCCATGTCTTGAAATTTCTCATCCAGAATATTTGAGATGAATTCTTTTAATTCTCCCATATTCAAATCTTTTTTTTGGGCTTGTGGCTGCGTATCCTGCTTACGTGGGGGGGATCCCCCCCCTGTTTTGCCTTCCTGCTTTTTTGAAGCCATCCTGCCACGTAAGCTAGCTTTCTTAAAAAGGGAGGGTCCGCCTCTTCTGCCACCTCCACAATACCTTCTAAAAAAGTCCCCCAGAATTACTCAAAACAAAGCTATAATGCAGCAAAGACAAGTAAAAGGGAGAGATTTTCCTCTTATTTCTGTTGCAGCCGGAGCAACTCTGTAACAACTTTTTAACTTGTGATCATTTTGACCCCACGGGGAGAGATCTTGTGTGGAGCCCCAGATCGAGGGAGATTATCAATGGTCTTGTATGTCTTCCATTTTCTAATTATTGCTCAGACAGTTGATTTCTTCACACCAAGCTGCTTGCCTATTGCAGATTCAGTCTTCCCAGCTTGGTGCAGGTCTACAATTTTGTTTCTGGTGTCCTTCGACAGCTCTTTGGTCTTCACCATAGTGGAGTTTGGAGTGTGACTGTTTGAGGTTGTGGACAGGTGTCTTTTATACTGATAACAAGTTCAAACAGGTACCATTAATACAGATAATGAGTGGAGAACAGAGGAGCCCCTTAAAGGAGAAGTTAGGTCTGTGAGAGCCAGAAATCTTGCTTGTTTGTAGGTGACCAAATACTTATTTTCCATCATAATTTGCAAATAAATTCTTTCCAAATCAGACAATGTGATTGTCTGGATTTGTTTTCTCATTTTGTCTCTCATAGTTGAGGTCTACCTATGATGACAATTACAGGCCTCTCTCATCTTTTTAAGTGGGAGAACTGGCACAATTGGTGGCTGACTAAATACTTTTTTGCCCCACTGTATAAAAACAATGTCAGAATAGTAAGCATAGACAAACCGATCACATTTGTTGTATTAGGGCACTGTGTGAAACATCGCCATAAAAAACAAATAATTTTTTATCCAGGGTTACTATTTTTAGATTTTCAAACAGAACTTATGACATACATACCATCCATAATGAATTTACTGGTATCTAAGCCGACATAGTCTAAGAGTTCAAATGGGCCCATAGGATAACCTGCCCCAAGTTTCATAGCAACATCAATATCTTCCTTTGATGCATCTCCTAGACAAAAGATTGACAGTTGAATTGGCAGAGTTCTAGCTCACTTCTTTCATTTATTTTATTTATCAGTCAAATATATATAGCTGCCCGTATCCCTAAAAGTGACTCTGGTTGGTGAACAAGAATCAAGTTTATAGCATTACATAACACAGCATAACTCAAAATCAAAATTTCAGTAAATCAGCATTTTTCCAGAAGAGTGTTGACTAAGGCATTGCACGATTACATCACAAAAGTCCCCAAAACTGTGGCCCAGAGAAGCACCCAATAGAGAAGCTTCTTATTAGTACCCATAGTTCAAAATGGCTTCCCTTTGAGTATATTTACCTAGCTACCTAGTAGTGTCTCTAAGGAATAAGTCTCATGCATTCCAATGGCAAGAATTAGAGTCATCAAGAAAGTAAGTATTACAGATTTCCACTTCTAGTCTGGACTTCACTACATACATTAAATCATTCCAATGGCAACTACATGGCTGAGCTACAAGATAACAGGTAATAGTAACAGAGTTGGAAGGGACCTTAGAGGTCATCTAGTCCAACCCCCTGCTCACGCAGAATACATCTTTTTTTTTCCAGGTCTGACAGCTAGAGGTTTTGTCCTCTGAATAATGGATATTAACCATATTTATTTTATCGTAAGCATTTTTGTTCTTTTTTTGTTAACCTTCTCATATTTTACCAAATGTTGGCAGCCTGTGGCAAGCAGGTTTTCTACCTCAGTGAAGAAAATGCTTTCAGCAAAGTGAAATTTTGGAAAACAGCCTGTCAGAGCATTTACCTATTCCACATTTAGAGGGGGGCAGAAGAAACCCCCATTAAACCATAAACATTGCCAGTGTAATCTGACAATTAAAACATTATTTTAATTAGATGCTACCCCATTTCTTATAACAATCATTTAAATATATGTGTTTCAATTCCCTCTTATATAGTATTTAAAGTCAAAACAACAGCTGGATTCAAGGACTACCATTAAATGAAGTTCAATAAATTTAAAAGTTTAAAATCAGAAAATAAACCCATCCAGTTGTGGAAATATAATGGCTGGTTAAATTTGGAATGCAATGTTTTGTTGAAGTATTTTATATGACAATATTTTAGAGAAAATTTCTTTATACAAAACCAGTCCTTTGCTTTAAAAAAAAAATCACTAATTTCTTCTTATTCTGCCTTTGAGGAGTAATTAGCAATATTTGTTGATGGATAAGCAAGAAATACAGCTAATCTTGCTTCACAAGCTGAAAACACTTATAAAATCTACAAAGGAAGAATTTAATATCTAAAATATATTTACAGGATCTTGATAATGGAAGTCTTTCATCTGCAAAGAGGAAAGGCTGCCTTCCAAACAAAATGTTTGAAATAATATTCTTAATAGCAGACAGTCATAAAAGGGAGCTTAATCCTTAATAGTTACAGAGGAAAGTTCTCTTTAGCTCTTTATATAGCAGCCATGCTTGCTTTGAAGAATACACAGCTTACTTCAAGAGTTAACTGACTCTTAGGTTTGAAAGAAAAGGACAATTATTATCCCATATTTCCATCAACACAGCAACAAACAGCACACATTTTCTCTATTCTGGCTGCTCTCCAGGTGTGTGGACTTCCATTTCAGCCTGTAAGAGGCTGTGGGAGCCCTAGGAAGGCCCGGACGGGGCCCAGAAGGGTGGATCGGGCCCTAGAACCCTCCATTTCCGCCTGTAACAGGCCAGGGGAGCCCTAGGAAGGCCCTGTAACAGGCCGTTTGTGACAGCAAAGAGGCGAAGGAAGGCTCACCAGACAAGAAGGTAGCTGGGCCGCGTGGGAGGCAGTGGAGAATGGTGAAGGAAGGCTCAGTAGGTAGCCAGACCGCATGGGAGGCCGAGGCGAAGGCAGGCAAGTGGGCTGGGCGACGGAGGCCACATGGTCGAGTCAAGCGAGCTAGCGAGCCAGGTAACAGCAGCTGCTATGCCGTGGCCAAGGCAGACCAGGCGAGGTAAGGAGTGACTGGGAGGGGCGGGGAGGGGCCAGCCAGTGGTGCTATTAGCTGGTTCTCCGAACTGCGCAAAGATTTAACAGTTCACCCAAACTGGTCCAAACCAGCTGAAGCCCACCTCTGAAGCATCTGGAGGGCACTAAAATTGCAGAAAGTTGAGTAAAAATTTGTCCAAAGTTAGGAATCCTCCCATTTTTCCCAAAAGGCACTCCTCAAGGCAGTTTTGTGGTAATTTTGGAATCAAGTCATGGGGAGCTACCTTAAAAAAACTAAGACCTTTGTTCTATTCTAGCGTAGTTGACATCAGTTAACCTATTCCAGGGGTTAGAAAATCCCATCATCCTTTTGTTTGTTTGTATGCTCACAATCTCACTGGGTTCAGCACTTTTAGGTCAATTGCCTGCAAGATGAAACCTCACTTCATTCACTATTGCGGCTATAATTTTAATATAGATTTTTCTAATAACATAAAAAGCTAATTATACTTCCAATTCCAGCAGTAAGTACCAGAATGTAATCTATTTCCCTAATGTCACAAGGAGCTTTTGGAAATGGAGATGGAGAGGGCTTTTATTAAAAAGGAAGGAAGGAAGGAAGGAAGGAAGGAAGGAAGGAAGGAAGGAAGGAAGGAAGGAAGGAAGGAAGGAAGAAAGAAAGAAAGAAAGAAAGAAAGAAAGAAAGAAAGAAAGAAAAAAAAACCCAGCAGATACAGAACTCCCATTATCCTACATAACAAAATTAGTTGGAAGGATATAAAATGAATTTTTTGCACTCATTGTTATTTAAACAGAAATTTGAAAGAGGTCTCTTAGGGATGTGCACGAAATGGAAAATGCATTTTGCCAAACAATTCTGGGTGCATTGCTGCTCAGTAGAAACACAAACAGGAATATTTTGATTGTTCCAGATTTGTGTCAAAATCTTTGCTTCAAACGTGGCAACAACTCCAACAGGCTGCTTCCCCTATTCGGAATCTCCCCAGTGCCTCCTCCCCAGGAAAGATTCTAGTGGGAGCAGGATGGCTGGGTATTCTAGATAGCTAAAGGGAGGTAGGGAAAGGAAATAATGGGAAGATCAGAGAAGTGGATGGGCGGGTTGGATATGATGTCCTTGAAGACAAGGATTTTGGCAATGATAGCTACAGGAAGATAAGAAAAGTAAAGAGGTTGAAAGATTGAGAGGGCTGGTCATCTGTTGCCGTCCTTGGCTTTTTCCTGCTCTTCCCCAAGTATACACCTCTGCCTGGAATATGCATATTTTGATCCACTGCCAGACTGAATAGCTTTTGTTTGGAAAGTTGTGCATGTAAGGTTTTGTTCAGCTACATTAGACACAGTCATTCCTACTACATGAACTAGCGAGCTCTTTGAAGGGTCTATGGGTGTGGAAATAATGGAAGACTCCTAAATAAGATAACTTCATTCTAGGATTCCTCCCGGGGTTTTTTGCAAAGACCTCCTCAGTTTGGGCCTAGTGTGGATGAAAGACATCATACTGTGCACGGTACCAACTTATCAAGGAATAGAATAGTTTGTGGTTCTCATACATCCAAACACTATTAATATCTCTACCAGATATTACTTTGTACTGGATCAGTATCTAAGTGGAGAGGTATTGCTTGTTGTCCAAGATACCCCAAGAATCCTTAAAATAATCTTGCAAAGTCTGAAATCTTGGGAAATGGCTAAATGTCACCTGATTTGGCCTTTTTATTCTTAGAAAAAGATATCTTTTATTTAGATATTTGTAACCCACCTTTATTATTTTTACAAATAACTCAAGGCAGCGAACATACCTTCTTCCTCCACTTTTCCCCATAACAACTCCTCTGTGAGGTGGGTTGGGGCTGTGAAAGAGAGTGACTGACCTACGTGACTGAGGTAAAGTCATACTGGGCGTGGAAGACATGGAAGTGAAAACAGGCAGGCAGGTACAAGAAAAGCCTGCTCAACTGAACCCTTTAATTCTCACTAGAACCGAAGTCAGCTATCAGATTAAAAAAAAACAAACAGGCAAGCTGGGAGCTGCAGTCCCAAATATTGGTGGAGATGTACATGTACATGTTGACAATTTTCTACAACTTTACCCCTCTCAAAAAGCCGAACTGCTTCCATCAGGTAAGGCACAAGAAGTCGATTCACAACGAAGCCAGGCGTATCCTATGAAAAAAAAAACAAAACACCAAGATTTATGGTAAAATAGATCACTATATAAATTACAATATAAATATTACTGGCAGTCCCCCACTAAATGATTCTTCATTCGATAACCATTCAAAGTTGTGTTGTTTTGCCAAGCTATTGCTAAACGATTGGTAGTTATGGACAGTTCTCGAAGTTATAGTTGTTGCAGCACCCTCTGCTGATCAAAATTTGGATGCTTGGCAGTCCAGCCTCATTTACAACTGTAGTATGTACTTCAGCTCTCCCCTCCCACCAGTCTCTCCCCATCTCTGTCCTTTTGGCAGTCAGTCCTACACTCTGCTGCCTATTCCTGCCCTCCCCCATCCCAAAATCTTTTCCCCACCTACATCTTTGGCCTCCTGAAGAGGCCAGGGGCACCTCAAAAGCAATAGGAGGAAGAAGACTATGAAAGTCAGCTGGGGAGAGCAGGGGTGGTGGTGGTCGGGGTAGGCAGAGGGGGTGGAGTGCATGAGGGAGGTAGATGGTCAGAACTACAGCAGCAGCAAATGTGGCAGGAGTGTGGTAGGTCAGGAGAAGCAGGAGGTCCTCACCTAACAACAGTGTGGTCCTTGTCCAACAACCACAATAGGGACTATCAAAACAGCCATTGATAGGTGGCATAGTCATAATGTGTTCTGTCTAACAACCACTTTGCTTAAAGATGGAAATGCATGTCCCCATTAGGTCTGGTAAGCAAGGACTGCCTATATCAGTGATGGCTAACCTTTTTGCCGTCATGTACCAAAAGTGGGGGAAGCGCGGAAAGGGTCACGCGCATGCGTGCCCACCATGCTCCGCCCCCACACCCTGTGTGTGCGACCCCCACCTGCGCTCCCCCCGCTTTTGGCACGTGATGGGACGGTGGGCTTTCTTGGAGTCTGGGGAGGACAAAAAAAGCCTTCCCCACCTCCCCGGAGGCCCTCTGGAAGACGGAAATGGCCCGTTTCCCAACTTGTGGTGGGCCCGGAAGGCCCGAAAATCAGCTGGCTGGAGCACGCATGCACGCCGGAGCTGAGCTAGGGCAATGCTCACGTGCCCACAGATATGGCTCCGTGTGGCACCTGTGGCACGTGTGCCATAGGTTTGCCATCACGGGCCTATATAAACAAATGGTGTTACTTACTCTTTTTGTTACATATACAGATGGCTACTATCAACCTGCCATTACTATATATGGGGGGAAAAAAGAGGAAATAAGGCCAGGTTTATGTTAGACCAAAACCAAAGTCTTCTTAAAATATTCTATAACTATGTTATCTATCCCTCCATCTTAGGTGGTTTAGCATCCAAAAAATGTGCTTCCAAACTGAGATAAAGGCGAAAAATCCTCAGGGTGGCCAGGTGTGAACCTACTGCACTATTATTCTGAGATAAACTTACCTTGCACGATATTGGATTTTTCCCAACTGCTCTGGTGAAATCCATGAGAGACTCAAAAGTCTTCTGGCTCGTCATCGGCGTCTTGATAACCTAGCAGCAAAGACACCATCAAGGTGAATGGACTTTCCTCAGTCTCAAAAACAGTTTCATGGAATACCACGGTACAGGAGAGATATTAACCAAATCAGACTACATTTCTTTAAATCTCAAGTACAGGTAGTCCTCAACTTACAACAGTTCATTTAGTGACTGTTCAAAGTTACATCAGCACTGAAAAAAGTGACTTATGACCGTTTTTCACTCTTTACAACCTTTGTAGCATCCCCATGACCATGTGATCAAAATTCAGATCCTCGGCAACCAACTCATACTTATGACTGTTGCTATGTCCCAAAGTCATGTGATCCCCTTTTGCGATCTTTTGTCAAGCAAAATCAATAGGGAAGCCAGATTCTCTTAGCAACCAGGTTACTAACTTATCAACTGTGATGATTCACTTAACAACTGTGGCAGGAAATGTCGTAAAATGAGGCAAAACTCACTTAACAAATTTCTCACTTAACAACAGAAATTTTGGGCTCAATCATGGTCGTAAGTCGAGGACCACCTGTACTTTAATGACAAGAAACTTCTTTTTCAACACTTCTCCAACCTTTGTTAAGTAGGTTTGCCCCATTTTACGACTTTTCTTGCCACGGTTGTTAAGTGAATCATTGCATTTGTTACCTTAGTAGCACAGTGAACCTGGCTTCCCCATTGACTTTGCTTGTCAGAAGGTCCCAAATGTGATCACATGACACCAGGACACTGCAGTCATCATAAATATGAACCAATTGCCAAGCATCTGAATTTTGATCACGTGACCATGGGGATAACTGCATCGGTCATAAGTGTGAAAAAGGGTCATAGGTAACTTTTTCAGTGCTGTTGTAACTTTGAATGGTCACTAAATCTGTAAGTCGAGGACTACCTGTAGTCTTGAATATGTATTACTCCAAAGCAGGGGTGTCAAACTCATGATGTCGTGTCATCACGTGACATATCGTGACTTCTTTCCCCTTCGCTAAAACGGGGGTGGGCGTGATCAGCACATGACACATCCGGCTCATGGGCTACGAGTTTGACACCTCTGCTCCAAAGATTCAAGGCACTCAATGCCTCAAGTCCAGTTCTTTTTTCGCTCATTGCTGGATTTATCTTTGGTATCTGCTTGGACGTTGTTGGGACAGAATCTTAAACCAAATGGCTATTTTATCCGCTCCAGCAGAATCTTTCTTTTTTTTTTTTTGAAAAAGTGTTTTATTTTTTAGCAAACATTTAATACATCAGTTATCTCTTCCCTGTGACATTCTGGTGTTATCTTCCAAAGTTCTTTCTTCTTCTATGTAGTTGTTATTTCTTCTTTATTGATCCTTATCCAGTCCATTGTATCAATTCATCACTAACATAATATTCTACTCTTCACACATTTATACATACTTATATAATTAATCATTTGTATCTCTTCTCCAGCCAATAATAAAAATAATTCCATAGTTTAAAATATTCTGAGTCTTCTCTATACTTAATCATCAGGGTTAATCTATTCATTTCTGCACAATCTAAAAAAAATGTATTACCTCTTTAGCAGAATCCTCCTTATTGGGTTCTAGGTCACAATAGTGAGGAAAATGTTAATATCAATTTTAGCCTCAATAATTTTATTTATATATTTGTTTCCATTATTAATTTGCATCCCACCTTTATTATTTTTATAAATAACTCAATAACGTTTAAACAGCAGCATGCATTGAACATGGCACAAGATTCATTTTAGAATAGTGTGAAGACTCCTTACCTCTACAAGCTTCATCAGAGGTACCGGGTTAAAAAAATGTAAACCACCAAACTGATCCTGCCGGGTGGTAGCATTAGCTAAGACTGTGATTGGCAAAGATGAAGTGTTGCTAACAAATATGGTGTGCCTGGGGAGAAAATAATATTCACCTTACATTAGTTGCAGCTCTTCTTTCTTCAAACCTCTAAGAATACTTTTAATTCAACAATATTTGAAAAATGAAGAAACACCGCGAGACGAAGAGATAATTAGGAAGACGTAAGATTGTGCAGAAATGGACAGACTTATGCTGAAGATTAAACAAAAAGAAGACATAGAATATTATCAAACATGGATTTTATTTTACCAGTAGTTGGAAAAAAGAGGTGGAGATTAAGAATGTAACCTGTACTGTTAAGTAATTAAATAACACAGACAACATGGTGTTCATTAAGCACTAACAAAATGTAAACAATAGAAAATCAATAAAACCTTTTTAAAAATACTTTTAATTCAAAATGTTGTCCTCCCAAATCAAACTATTAATTATGTATCATCATGTTTCAACCTCTAAAGTTTGGATAGACAGAGATGGATCTTCCTGGAGAAAAACTTAACTTGTTCTTTGAGTAGTTAAATTAAAATAACAAAGAGTATACATAAAAGTTGATTTGGAGCAAATTTAGAGCTTCCCTAGCAATAAACAATTAACTTAGAAGGAAATGAAACCTAGGATGTGCAGGTAATGATAATTTCCTATTGATAATTGGGCACTAGCAACTGTTCCAAGCAGAAGTGAGTAATAATGTGTAAAGGAAATATAAAAATATTCAAGTACCAATTAATGGCCAGGGGGGAAATAAAGGGAAACAAAGAAAAAAGGGACTGCTAATTTGCACTTTTGGATATTTTTGAAATTTTAATTTTCTTTTCTAATTGTTTTTCAAAATATTATATGTATGTATGTATGTATGTATGTATGTATGTATGTATATATATATATATATATATATATATATATATATATATATATATATATATTTCTTTTTTGTTTTGTTTTGTTTTGCTTGCTTTTTTCCCATAAAATAGGAAGGTTTTTGTAAAAAATAAAAAAAATCAATAGTTTGATTACATCCTTTTAAAGATTATTAGTATTATTATAATAATATATTGTAAAACCTACCTTTAAAGAAATGACCACACTGAACTTTATATAGATGAATAAGGAATGAATTCAGGTAGTCCTTGACTTTATTTAATTTATTTAATTTAATTTATAATTTATTATAAATTTATTTATATATAAATAAATATAAATTTATTATAATTAATTTAATTTAATTAATTTACTTCATTTAATGAGTTTACAATTATTAGTCTCAGAAAAAGTCCCCCGGTATGACCTGTGCTTGAACTTATTTCATTGTACTACTCCCATGGTCACATGATTAAAATCTGGGTCCTTGAAAACTGGCTCTTATTTATGACAATTGCAGCATCTTGCAGTTAGATGATCATGATTTGTGGTCTTCCCAGCCAACTTCCGACAAGCAGTCAATTGGGGAAAATGGATTTGCTTAACAATCATTTGATTCATTTAACAACCACATGATTTGCTTAATGGCCATGGTAAAAGCTGTCATAAAATTGAATCCGATTGCTTTGTGACTCGCTTAACGACTGATCCCAATTGTGGTCATTAGTCGAGGACTACCTGTAAATTCTTTATTTACATTTTTTGTTTCATTTCTGTAAGAAGCTATTACATATATTAATTCAAAGTTGAGATTTAACATTTTCAGATGTTTATATTCTATCTCAGTTACATGGGAGTTGACATCTGTGCAAAGAAAATGGATTTACAGTTAAGAGATCGATGGTTCTGCATCAGATACACAAACACATGGTTCCAGATATTCAATGGTCTACAGAATTGATTACAATATAGGCCAATCATAGATGACTGCAATGAAACATGGTCTTTATTTATAGATAAAGGAATGTTAATAAACATTCTTTTGTATGTTTATATTTTCTTTAGCTTCTGTTTCCTTCTTATATAATTTTATGTATTTTTTATTTTTATATTTAGTTATCGAGAGAGGGAGGGAGGGAGAGAGAGAAGGGGGGAGAGAAAGACAGAGGGAGAGGGAAGGAGAGAGAGAGGGAAAGAGAGAGAGGGAGAGGGGCTAGAAAATTCTTTGTTGCTTTTCTATAGAATATCATTTAGGCTAATCTCAGACTCAACGTATGAGAACAACATATGTGAAGAATGTAGAAAAGTAGCCTCTAAATTTAAAAAATCTGCATGAATACAGATTCCAAATTTAAATACTCCTCTGTATCTTAGAAAAGGGAGACAGATATATGACTGCAGCAGAGAAGCTCAAGCAAAAAAACAAAAAATTGCAGCACACTTTACATGAGTCACAAACATATTTGGCATTTTTTTTCTTGGAAGTACACCAGTGTACACAATGGAAAAAGTAATGAACACAGCTTAGTGATGATTATCTTATAAAAACTACAAATGTACAAACTTCTTTCGCAGTCTGTGGTGAGGTACTTTAATAATATCTTAAGAAAATCTCAGTGACCCGCTGAGAGTTCTTAGATTAACAGAGTTGGAAGAGATCTTGTAGGTCATCCAATCCCCCACCCAAGCAGCAGACCCTACACCATTTCTGGCAAATGGCAGTCCAATCTCTTCTTGAAAGCCTCCAGTGATGAAGCGCCTACAACTTCCGAAGGCAAAGCTGTTCCACTGGTTGATTGTTCTCACTGTCAGAAAATTTCTCCTTATTTCTAGATTGAATCTCTCCTTGATCAATTTCCATTCATTATTCCTTACCTGGCCTTCAGTGCCTTGGAAAATACCTTGACCCCCTCCTCTCTGTGGCAGCCCCTCAAATATTGGAACACTGCTATCATGTCTCCCCTGGGCCTTCTCTTCACTAGACTAGCCATGCCCAGTTCTAGTCCACTCTTAGACATAGAAGCCACTAAGGTGAATTTGAGCCAAACACTCCCTCTAGCTCAACCCACCCTTCACATATGTTTATAAAAGCAAAAATAGAAGGGAACATTATGTACCCACTTTGAGTAGTAAAAAATAAAAAATAGGATATAAAATAAACAGAAAGACAACCTCAAGCCTTCCTTTCCTAATAAACAATCCACATGGCATTCTCTTTTAGAAATCAGATTATTTTAGCATATAACCAGAGTTAGATATCCTTTAAAATCAAAGTATTCCCCAAAAGAATAAAATCTACTACTGTACTTGTAGCATCATCTGACACAAAGGGAACTGAAAGGAAAAAATATGCTTACTTCCCTTCATTGTTCATTTCAAATTCAGCAAGAATCTAATCTCTCTCATAAATCAAGTTTATAATAAACTCAGAGTAATCATTAAATTATTAATAGCAACTCAAGACTAGAAGAAAGGAAAAATGCATAAACTCAACGTCTAGATTCCATGATTAGTAGAAAAGTTTTATGTGCTATTTCATCATCAGATGCATGTAACAGGAATTTAAAATAAGGAGGTACATTAACCGCCACCAAAAGTCGCACCTCCTTATCAAAGCTGCTGCTAAAGTTTAAATTTAATATGACTGGATATCACCATTATTAGTAATTGTATTTTAATTGAATTTCAGCTTTATAGTTCTTGTCCATCCTCTTTCTCCCGACTCTCCAACTTTTGGGAGTGCAATTCCCAAGGTCCCATTGAATCATCATCTTCTTCACTTAACGACCCCATAATCCCTTGCGGGGTGGAGTCTGGGCAACTGAATGGAGCTAGCAGAGTGATTTAATGGCTGGATGCCCTTCCTGTCACCAATGCAGAGTTTTGTTCAGCAGATATATTCCCAGTGTGCCCAGAGAGAGAAATATCTGCCTCTACCTAGGATCGAACTCACAGCCTCCTGATTGTGAGGCGAGAGCTCCACTTCTAGGCCACCGAAGCACTGCCCCAAGATCTCATTGAATGGCTAGCCTTAAATATTGCACTTCCCTGATGAAGTGTACAGGACTAATTATATTCCTAGTTTTCAAAAGGTTTGCAGAAGAATAAAGAATATTCATGTTCTTTGAAAGTAAGCTTAAAATCAGACACCTGGAACTGGGAAGTAAACTGCTGCATGAGGCTTTGCAATATGCTATTTACATTTAAAAATTCAAAAATTGTTGATACAGTTCACTTGTTTAGGATTCCTGACTGGTAAATTTTCTTTCAAGATATATCATTCCACCTCTACCCTAATTTTTGCCCTTTTCTATGTTCCTCCATGTTCTCTGCTTCAATTCTAACTGAGTTATTTTAGATTCTTATCACTCTTTGATCACCTGCCTTATTATTTTTTTTAACACATCTTATATATTTTTCCTACACTTTGCAGAATGTGGCTTTGTCAAAATTCAGCCTACTCTGCCATCAGCGCTTGTTTCAGTTTGCTATTAAAAGGAGCGATATGGATACAATGATCTATGAAAAATACCACCATCAAACAAGCTTGTACTCTATTCATTCTACCATCAACCCTTAAAATCTATTTAGTTGATTATTTTAATCAATGATATTTTGATAAAATTGCTCAATTTTGAACAGTAATTCCTCTGAAACAGCGATGATTACTTTTCTTTGGAAGAAGAGATGGGACTTTGCCTAAATAATTTACTAGAATGGTTCTTTGGTGTAGGAATATCTTTTTAATCTTTGATCACAAGTGGAGAATTACACCACTTCCTTTCTTTCTGAAGTTAATATTTTCACTCAGACCTCTCCTACAGAGTAGAGAATATCTTAAAATAATAAGAACCATCAATGTGAAAGTAAGATGAGTTCTCAGCTTCTGGCGAGCAAAATATTATTTGGAATGCTTTATTTGGCATGACAAAGCAAAGAAAGGGGAAGAGTATATTCTTTTTATTGCGTTAAGCCAACAAAAGTTAAAATGAAAGCTAATATAGAAGATTCTACTATAAAATTAAAAGTCAGAATAATTAAGCTACCCTAAGTCTCCATACAACGAGTTTCCATTAACTATATTTTAATTTAGAAACAAGTGACTTAAATTCAAACGAAGATTCATAGTGGGTAACCCCTGACTCTCTCAGAAAGATGCTTTCCATTCTAACTTCTGATGTAACAGCAAAAGAAAATTAAATACATGAGATAAATCATACTAGTTGTACCTAATGAATATAGCTACTTGCATAATGACAGAAACTGGGACAGCAGCTCCGTTGCTAAGCAATTTAGTGACAAAGCACAATGTCATGTGACTGCACCAACTTATAACGGCAGTTGTGGTTGGCCATACCGATTGCTGTTGTTCAGTGAATCCCATATGATGTAATGTCATGTGACTGCAATTTGCAACCTCCCCACTGACTTTCCTTGTCAGAAGCTGACAGTGAAGGTCAGAAATGGTGATCACGTTACTCTGTGATGTCATAATTGCAAGCCGCTTGCCAAGGGCCCAAATCATAATGATGAGCCTATAGGGACATTGCAACAGTCATAACTACGAGGATCTTTCATAAATCCCACTCATTCAGCACCTTTGTAACTGAATAGCTGCAGAACAAGTGGACTTTAAGCAAGAATTATGTGTATACATTTATTTTAATTGAATTTAGATGAATTCAAAATTAATGTTCATCCATGGACAAAGAAATGGATTGAATGATTATACAAACCAGAAGAGACGAGATGAGGATTTTAAGTTAGAAAATCTGACTTCAAGAAGAGAGCGAGTATTTCAGAAACATCAACCTCAAATCACTATTTTAAAAGTTTCCAAAATAAAACTGGGGGGATTGTTGAAAGAACTTATAAAAAAAATGGATTGGAAAAAATACAAAAAGAAGTGAAGAACAGAAGATTAAGAAAGATATTCTCCTGTGGATTCTTGAAATTGGCAACGGGCAAATATGTGTTTTAATGGTATTAAAAGATTTTTAAAATGTTTAACATAAGGTTATATTATTCTATAAGATATATGAGATAAATTGTATAAGTTTTTAGGATGTCTAACTCTTTGAAGCGAAGAGGATTAATGTTAAACTCAGAATTTTATTGTAAACTGATAATTAGTTTTGGATAGTTAAGGGTTGTTTTTTTTAAAAAAAAGTTAGAGGTATTAAGACGGTTAACTGAAAAATTGAAGGATACCCTCCTATAGATTCTGAAATTTACATTTGGTAAATAAGTGTTTTAAAGGTATTAAGAGATTTTTAAAATGCTTAACATTAGACTATATTATTTTAATAAGATATATGAGATAAAATGTGCAAGATTTTAAGATGAAAATTTTTTTTCTGGTATAGAAATGGAATTTATTCATGATTTTTATTGTTTGTAAGACTGCTAAAGTATCGGATTATGCATTAAGAAAAAGGTTTGTTTGTTTTTTTTTCTATATAAGTAGGAAGAATGAATTTAATTTAATTGGTATTGAGAATTTATAAAAGGGAGGTTGTTGAATTGGAGCAAAGGAAGTTAAAGAACATGTGGGAGCTTTGAACTTTATAATTTGTTAGTTTATTTTAGCATATGTTTGTTAGATGCTATACCCTGTTTTTGCTCTGGGAAGTCAGGGGTGGGGTGGGGAGGGGGGGATAAGGGAGGGGGGGAAGTGATGAATAGTGAAATGTCTTAGCAGAAGAAAGTGTATTCTAGAATATAGGAGTTGCTCAGATACTAAAGGAGGAAAATATTTCACAGCAAAGAAGTTAGAAAGGAGAGAGGAGGAGGGGGTAGGAAGAGGAGAGGGAGGGAGAGGAATGGAAGAAAGGAGAGGAGGAAGGGAAGGGAAGGGGACAGGAGTAGGAGTGAAGGCGAGAAGAGGGAAAAGAAGAGAGAAGTGGGGGAAAGGGAAAGGAAGTAGGATGAGGTGGGAGAAGAGGTAGGAGGGAAGAGGAGGGGGGGATGGGAAAGAAAGGAGGAGGAGAAGAAGGTTTGTTGTGGAATGAGAAAGAAGGAGAAGAGCAACTCCGAAGATAATTAAAATGTTTTATTGTAATGCTTTCTTTAAGGGAAATATGTATATGGAGGATTTCTTATGTATAAGAAAATGTATAATTTATGTGGGGAAGGGGAAGAGTGGGGGGGAGAAAATTGTTTGTATTTCTTATAAAACTTTTTAATTAAAAAAAAAAATAATGTTCATCTTTGCTGGATCCACATTTTTGGGCCAAACCCCTAGCACATCAATTAAACCTTTTTGTAAGCTTGGATATATAGTGTTATTAGTTTATCGAAATATAAAATATAAAGACAAATGAAAATAATGGGAAAGAAAGGGAGATGAGAAGGAAGAGGGAAAAGTGTAGGGGAAAAGGAAAAAAGAAAGACAAGCATTGACTTCTGACTCTTTTTAACGCAGTAGAATAAGGTAATAACATACAACCTCCATTTTTTCTTTTACATAGTAATACGTATTAGCAATTTCTATAACAATAAAGCTATCTAATCAGCAAAACTCAAAATCAAAGGTTTTTTTTCACCTCAAGAACAGATCCAGAAGCAGTTTCCAAGTAGAAACAGAATTCATTGTAATCTTTTCTTGAATGAAAGCAGTTAAGACATCTGGCAAAGCTGCTTTTCCTTTGAAATAAATAAATGTTCATTCTCCCCATTTCTTTTAAATGAGTTAACATTTTAAACTGATTATTTATGCATCTGATCAAAAGTTTATCTGAGTTGTGAACAGGAGGGTAAATCTGAACAATCAATCCTATATTTAAACTTCTTTTCTTAGACTAATCATTAAAATCATCAGAAGGAGGTAGAGTCCTGCAAATTAATATTTTCATCTCTCTAGTTGGTAATGACTTTTTGAATTTATCTTGTCTGTAATAATTTTAAAAACATACTCCGCCGCAAACTTATCCAGTGTCTTGAAGAGCTCAGTTTTTGGGACTAAGTGTTCCAAAATGGCCTCCACGACAAGGTCAGTGCTGTGAACCACAGAGACCGGATCCGTGTTCACAGTTATATTCTTTAAGGTCTTCTCAACAAATTCTACACCAGCCTGCAAAGTTGAAAAAAGCAAAATAAATTGTTTACGGAGTGTTACACTTATCCAGGGTTGAAATCTACTTATCTTCCTTACCAGTTTGGAAGCACATGCATGTGTCACGTGCGCGTTCAGACCTTCTGCGCATTTGCAAAACCTGCGCTTGCACAAAACCTTCTGCGCATGCACAGAAGTAAAAAACCCATTACTTCCTGGTTAAAACCAGGAAGTAATGACACCAGGCGGGTGGGCGGAGCTTTGCTCCGCAATCGCTACCGGATTGCCAAACCACCGGCCAAGATCACTACTGGACCGGGCAATCCGGTCCGATCCGGGAGCATTTCACGTCTGCACTTATCTGTGTAAACAGAAGCTTGCTTTAAGTAGTAATTTAAAGTAAGTTCTACCTTATTTATTGACCAAATTTATATAGCCACTCATTTCACAAATGTAACAATAAAGCCAATAATTAAAAAGTTTTAAATAACAATCAAAACATGCAGTGGAATGTGATATTATAAAATATTAGGAATCCGTTTGTGCACATTGAGCTGATTGCTTGTCCCTCAAGTAGCAAAATGCATTAGAGAAAAGGAAACCACTGGCAGCTTTATGTCCTTCCCCCCTGCCCTGCCCAATTAAATGATGAAATTCCACCTCTGGGGCTTCACACAATTTTCCATGTGCAGCTGCTCTGATTCCCTCCCCGTTTGGCAGCACATGTTCCAACTGTCAGCACTGATATCCATCACTATGGCAGAACTTCAAAGATACAATCACCAACACACCTGAATCTGAGCTTTCCACTTTACACAACTGGGACACATTTACACCATCGCTTTCAAAAAATATTACCGCATAAAGCAGGTGCCACTTGTCTCAACTTTTGGCTTCAGACACTGAAGACAACAAGCTTTGAAGGCAACATGCCTGAAGCAAAAGGTTGATGCTACTGAAATGCTCAAACTTACAAAGCATTGAGAACAGCCTCATGCACTTTAAAAGCAAGTCTTCTGTGTGTTGGAGCAGAAAAGCACCGAAAGGTTCAAAAAGAAGCAATAGGGTTGTTCTACTTCAGTAGGTAAAAGCCCTTTGGATTGGCTTCAAAGGGGAGATTCAACCAGATCACCTTCAATCTGAAGCACTCACTAAACCTCTAACACAGTGTTTCTCAACCTTGGTAGCTTGAAGATGGGTGGACTTCAACTCCCAGAATCCTGAAGTCCACCCATCTTCAAGCTACCAAGGTTGAGAAACACTGCTCTAACAGGTATTGTTTTTAGAGGCTACAAATGTCTATGAAACAAACAACCTGTAGAAGCACTACTTTCTGAGGAATTTTTGCAATGATTATCTATGCTGGATTTTGATTTTTTTAAAAAAAGTTTTAAAAAATCAATACCCATTTGATTTTAGTTTAGCTTTCCTCATGTCCCCAAAATTTTATTTCTGCATAACAGTCTTTCTTAATCTAGTGGCATCCCAATACAATTGAGGCTCCTTTATTGTATGTTGGAGAAAGTTGCCCCTTGTACTAAACGTGAAAAAGAACACCAGCCTTCTCAATATTTATAAAAAGTCACCTCGGGTTTGTCGGCAAACTTTTTCTTTGATAGTTTCTTCAGACTATCTTCAATTTGTTTCTTGGACTTATTTAATATTTCGTCTGACTGGTCCACTAATACCACCGTGTGGCCAGTTGCTGCAGCAACCTGTAAAAAGGATAGGAAAGGGGGAGGAAAAAGAGAAGTTAATCGGTTTCGTACAAAAAAAGTGATGGACCCTAAATCATCTGTTGGACATCGGAGGTTAGTGGAAATTTAAACATGGTGCTGACAAAACTTAGATCTCCATGTCTCAAATACCAGCCAAGCAAAATTCCTGAAACAGATAAAGGATCAGCCTCATAAAGAGATAAAATAAAATACCTTTTGATTGGCCTTCTGTTTTCAGAAGCACCTTTGTACATAGCCTCCTCCTAACTGGGACTAAAGCAGGGTGGATTTGATTTAAATCGAGTTGATTTAAATCACAATTTAAATCATGATTTAAATCACTAGTAAAAAGGCTTGATTTAAATCAATTCGATTTAAATCATAATTTTTAAAGAGCAACTGTCATCTCTGCTATTCCTTTGACTCACTGTTGATTCACCGATAGTCCCAGTGTTACAGAATATACAGCCTCATGCTACATTACTAAGCTCCATTTCATACTGAATAAACTAAATTATTTATGTATCTTAAATAGAAAACTATCTTACTATAGATTTTTACCCCAAGTTTTTTATTAAAATAAATTCGATAAAAATAAAAAAAAATCCGATTTAAATCAAAAAAATCTGATTTTTTTTTTAAAAAAAATCATTGATTTTTATCCACCCTGGACTAAAGTGTGAAACCACCCAACTTAACTCAAAACCTAATTCAAATAAATCAAATTTAAATTAACCAAATTTCTGTCCACTCTTCCCATATACCAAAGCTTAAGTAAAAGCAGAAACTGCCATGCTACCCAGGGGAAAAATGACAAAGGCAAACAGGAGGATAAATTTCAGATCAAAGCAACATATTTACCAGACCTACTGAAGTTACACTAAATATTGGCAATTTTTGATAAACATTTACAATTTTAAGGACCCCATTCACCTCCCAACCCCCACGTGTTCATGTTTTTAACGCCCTCCAAAATGCCAGCAGAGAGAATAATAGAATAACAGAATTGGAAGGAACTTTGGAGGTCTTCTAGTCCAACCCCCTGCTCAAGTATCTGTATCATTTCAGACAAATGGTTGCCCAATCAGATCTGGTATGCCACAGGGTAGGCCCTGCAACAGAAAAGGGCAGCTTCTTTGGTCCCAGTATATGATATTCCATACAAAGACAGGACCTGGAACATCAATCTCTACTTGGTCCTAATTAGGGAATTACCTCATGATGGTTTGTTTTTAAGAAATTAGATGAACACCATCATCTTCACAGTTCCATAGTTTTATTAGTCTTAACTGAGGAAAAGAATTAAAGCCAGCTGTACAGAAGATAGCAATTGCAGTACTGTGTCTTATTTATTTTGTGTCTCTGGTACAAGCAAAACACAACAGAGATATATGAAGAGAGCATCAAGCCTTCCTTAAAATATTCTTGGTTCAGAAAGATGGTTCAATTGGAAGCAGAAAGTAAAACACCTTACTCAACTTGTTCCTGGAATGACCACATTACTGGAAGGCAATCAGCAAAAATATATATATATATGAAACTTTGCTTTTTCTCTAAAAGCTTTAAATAAAAGCAGTTAACTTCCTTTTTTTAAAAAAGAAAAGTTACATTTTAACATGCATTTGCCAAAGCCAGAAAGGAAGATTTAATCTTTAAACCATTAAGTCCTCCTTCTAAAGGAATCTGTCCGTAACGCATAGGCTGGATTCACACAATGTGCTAAGTGGTAAAGTGGCTTGCTCTGCATTGAATTAGAACATTGTGTGAACTTGGCCACAGTGATTTATAAATTTCTCTAAACTTAGCCAATTGTGGCTTACTTAAAGATGACTAATCAAACCATGACTCAACACAAAGAGTGAAGTCTTCCCTTAAAATGTTGTGCTTGGAAATTTGCACAATATTATTTTAAAACTATTTTTTTAAGTTATATAATTATCCATAGTTTGTATCATCCATATGGGTAGTGCATTTGAATTATGGTAGCCAACCATAACCATCATTATGAAATGTGAATATGAAGACTAGTACAAGTATCTTAATGGGTGCACTGCACTTAGCAGATAGGCTTCTCAATTACAATGCCTGATATGTCATAATAGAAGAAATCAATCATTTATATATGAAAAAAAAATAATGGGAAAACAAAATTAGGGTTGAAGCTAACATTAATTTTCTCCTTCCATTGCCAATTCTTTCTCTGCCCTCAGTGTTTAGTAGTCAGACTGGACCCATATAAAATGGGTCTGAGATTAGTTTGTACAAATGCTAGTCATAAAATGGTTCTTAATAAACCTAGATGAGTATTTCTTAACTTGGTTACCCTTCATAGATATGTGAATTTCAATTTCCTAAATTCTCAACAGCATTCATGCTGGTTGGAAATTATGGGTATTATGTTCACATATCTGAAGTGTGCCCCAGAAAAGGATGAATGACCTATGACACAGTGCTATTGTGAAACCATTTTGCACATTCCAGTCCTGAGCCCTAAATATAATTGTGTGAATTTATCTTAATGCATATGTTAATGAAGCTTTTCCATTTGTCGGAAAATAGCTGGGTTATATTGTTGTTGTGCTTCTCCTACTCACCTTTCTTTCTCTTCCTCTCTCTTGGGCTCTACCAAAACATCTGCCGATGCCCCTCCAAACAATCTTACACAGACTTACTCTGTATCATTAAATCAAGTAACAAACTGACTCTGCTCAAGGAAGAAATATACCTTTACATGCTTAGTTGGGTTCTCCAGGCTTTGGTGAAATCAATGCCAAGGTACTAATCATTTTTTGCGGACATTTTAGCTCATGTCCCAGCAAGGTTTCCTCAGCTTTACAAGTGGGGTTTACTTATGTAATATTTTAACTCGGTGTGTGTGTGTGTGTTAGTTGATGATTGGAGTTTTTCTGGAATTAAGTAGATGCTGGGAATGGTAGTGTCTCTATTTTGATTGGTCCACACTATTTGCTTGCTGCGTATGGCCTATTTCAAATGCCTCACTAGATGGTAGATCACATCTTTGCTAAGGTAACAATATACATTTTTTCCTGCTTATGTAAAACTCTTGCTTCTAGAATGAAACAAGGCCTAATTATAGCTTTGCAAAAGTTGTGTAAAAGTTACTTCTATTTGCTTAACATTCACCTAATCCCTTGCAGCAAATCAACGGTGCCCTTGAAGAATAAACCATAGAAAGCATGCAGTTGTCTCAGGTTGCTAATGTGTTGTAGTGACAAAACACAGTCTGTGCTGGGAAGGTAAGTTACCAAAAATATTTCTGGGCTAGTCTTTTCTGTAGAAGTACTTATACGAATATCTAACAATAGGCAGGCTTATTTTTAAAAAATGGCATTAATCATGTTCTCAAGTGCTTAAATTCCCAAGTAGTCAAATTTAATTTGATAAATATAAACAAACAAACAAGTTAAGCAAGCAACTAAATAAATAAATAAATCTGTAAAAAGCAAGCAATGAAAAGCTGGAAAGGATCTTAGGCGAATTTTTTTTTACAAGATGATAATTCAAAAGCAACAGCTTAATTTACAAGGTGCATGAAATGTATTAACAATGTAGCCAGATACATACAACCTGACACATATTCTTAACGAGACTATTGGATTGCACCGTAAAAGGGCTAAACATAGATGGAATTAAGAAAAAGGAAAGAAAATAAAGAACAAAAAGCAAATAAAAGTAAGAATAGAGAGTAACAGATCTGAAAAATTGATACACAACCAATTTAAATATAGCAAACAAGACATGAAAAATAACATGCTAGCATGATATTATAAGGTTAAATTCCGCCAATAGCATCAGTTTAGCCATGGTATTTAAAGCACATTTAAGCGACAGTACCTTATAATCCCATGATGGCAAACCTATGGCATCGTGCCCAAAGTGACACACGGAGCCATGTTGCCTGGCACGCGCCGCATCACCATTTCCAGTTTCTGGCGTAAATGCGCATGTGATGATCAGCTGGCCTTTGCGCGTGCCGGAAACCAGAAGAGCTGGTCTTCCGTTTTCTGGCGTGAGCATGTGCACCGGCCAGCTGATTGGCATGTGCGCATGCACGGCAGTAACCGGAAGACTTGCTGGCCGGCACACGTGTGCACCGGAAACCGGAAGTACCTTAGCTGGTGCGCACATGCCCCCTGAACAGCTCCTCTTCCTGGTCGCGGCCCAGATAAGCGCTCCCTTTTCAGCACTCGGTGCCGAAAAGGTGCGCCATCACTGTTATAGTCTTTGCCAAATTTACTCATGACTCCTTCCCAGAATCTACTTACCTTCCATACTGGTTCGGAAGTGCACGCTCTGCGCGCAACTCTGAGCGTGTGCCACATGCAATTTTGGACTCTCTGCGCATGTACAAAGTTTTCTCTGCATGTGCAGAGGGTCAAAAACAGTTACTTCCTGGTTAAAACCACGAAGTAATGACGTCCGGGCGGGTGGGCGGAGCTTCGTGCTGCCGCCACTACCAGTTCGCCGAACCACATGCCACCGCCATCTGTTTGCCCAAACCGGTGCGAACCGGTAGCATTTCACCCCTGCTCCTTCCCAACAACATTCTATGCAGGAAACAATGGTTGGATTTACACCAGACAGGATATCACTGTTTGTTATATCCATGTTTTCTTACAACTAGGTTCACAAATAATGTTAATCTAGAGATGGGCAGTTCCAGGATTGCACACAACCACCAAGTTTCTTTTCATTGACCCTTGAAACCATTTTTTGACCACTGTTGCTCAAAATCAGTAGTATGATTTCCTACTAGGAAAGGTGCCGAATCTGCACCTGAAACCCTAAAACAGAGTTATTTGTTTTTAGTGAAAGATACCTTTGCTCCACATTCTCCACAAAAGTCCAGAGGAAAAAAGCAAACATCCCAACTCTGCCCATTCCTGCCAGGAGGATACTAGATGCCAATTCTGGTTTCCTCCTTCTTTCCATGTATGCAGCCTCTCCAGCACCAAAAAGATTGCTCTCCCTTCCAAACTACAAACTGTTTTTCAAGCCATAATAGTTGGATGCAGATAAAACGAGGTCACAAAAACCATGTAATGGATTAGTGCAATGTGTGACTCAGTGGTGGGTTTCAATTTTTTTTACTACCGGTTCTGTGGGCGTGGCTTGGCAGGCGTGGCATGGCTTGGTGGGCGTGGCTTGGTGGGCGTGACAGGTGAAGGATACTATAAAATCTCCATTCCCACCCCAATCCAGGAGAAGGTTACTGCAAAATCCCCATTTCCTTCTGATCAGCTGGGACTTGGGAGGAGAGAATAGATGGGGGCGGGGCCAGTTGGAATTTTTACTATTGGTTCTCTGAACTACTCAAAATTTCTGCTACCGGTCCTCCAGAACTGGTCAGAACCTGCTGAAACCCACCTCTAGTGTGACCCAAACCACATGTCCTATGTCCCACAATATAAAATAACTTGCAATTTGTTGTGTACACGGAAAACTGTGTTTTTTGCTGTGATGGATCTCTAGTAAGAAATAAAGAAACAAGTTAAATCCCCAATGTGGATTTAATGCAGGTATTTCAAACCATTTGGGCCAAGTCTTAATAGACCATCTTTAAGTTCATGCTGTAGTATTGAAAGAAAAGAGCTGTCACGGGTGGTGGGATTGGCTTATTCAGTCATAAAATGGCTGACAGGGATATACAAAACCATTCATTTCTGAGAAGCAGCAGCAGCTAAACTGAGTTAGTTACTGGATATCTTTGTAGCTTTCCCAGGATACTCACTAAATGTACACAGCTTATTTTTGAAGTAGTCCTTTACTTACGACCATAACTTCTGTTGCTAGTGAGACATTTGTTAAGTGAGTTTTGACCCATTTTATTATTTTTTCTTGCCACAATTGTTAAGTGAATCACTGGTTAGTAATATGGTTGTTAAATGGATCTGGATTACCCACTGATTTTGCTTATGAGAATGTCACAAAAGGTGATCACATGACCCTGGGCATTAATATGAGTCAGTTGCCAAGTGTCTGAATTTTGATCACCATGGGGATGGTTATAAGTATGAGAAATGGTAGAAAGTCATTCTTTTCAATGCCATTGTAACTTTGAATGGTCATTAAATGAATTATTGCAAGTTGAAAACTACTGTATTTTTTCCTCCCTGGGCAACTGGGTATATACAAATCATGAGGTATAACCACTTGCCATTTTTAACTTCTAAAAACACATCCAGGGAATCCAAGGACTCTTTTGAAAATAACAGTGATTTTGGAAGCTACATTTTTACAGTGCCATCCACATGTTCTTATGAAAACATTACCAGTGACCATTAATGATTGCATCACCAAAAGCATATTTTGGGGGTCACAGGATTCCCAAGATATGAAACACAATTGCCAAATATGACATGGCTCTTTGACTCAATGTTTCTAAAAATTCACATAACTTTGAAAAAAAATTTCAGTTCTGTCTACACTCAATACATTCTGAAGACTCATTTCATTCTGGTTAATTCTTGGGGCTTTTTTCCCTATTACCAAAGGGGATTTAAACAAATGAAAACTGTGTCCACTTGGCTTTTTCTTACCCCAACTAACTTGGAACAAAAAGGATCACAGTGCAAAGATAATAGTTATCTTTATTGCACTACTTCCTTAGCAAAGAAGGATATGATTAGATATTTGAATGAGACCTACCAACAAGGTACTGTGCAATTTGGAGACTTCCATGCTGTCAGCAGAGCTGCTGGGGAGGTTATTATCAACTTGACGAAAACAGTACTGTGCATGTGTTGCAACATTATATGGACACATGAAAGAGGGACCTTGCATTGTGATGGCACAATACCGCTTCTATTACTTTGACAAAAGTTTTATTTATTTGCTAAATTTATTTGCCACCTATCTTGCCATTGGGCTACTATTCCATTTACACAAAAGAAGTCTGCCAACTAATTACTTCAACACGCACTTGTCAGAACTGTTATTTAAGCCAGCATTCCCCAAAGTGATCCATATCACTTCTCAAGGCTTGACGAAGCTATCCATTATTGCTGTTGTTATTCGTCATAGTACTATTAAATAGTATTCATTTTTTATATAATAAATGGTCGATGAAAGATCTGAAACTTCATGAAGTAGTTGATGAGCTGAAAAAGTTTAGGGTCCCCTGATTTAAGCCAATGAGCCCACCCCGTTTGCCAGCTATTTCCTTATTCGTGTGAGCATTCCATCAAAGGGAAGCTGGCCATGTCTTTTGAGTGGATGGCTCCATCATTCTACTGCTCCGAATATCAATGAATTTTCCCTAAAATTAATGAATCTGCCTTACCTTAGGGTTAGGATATCCTGTCGGTTTCTGCTATTTGGAAAAGTAGTTAAAACCATTATTTCCTACCAGGCCTTGGAGAAGAGTGGGGACTAAGGCCTGTTAGGACTAAGTAAATCCTTAGTTTTAACTAGCACTAAGGATTAAGCCCTGTAAGGACTAAGCCCTGTTATACAAAGTCCTCGATTATTATGTTTTGTGGGGAGTTTTAAAAGTGTCACTATTATAACCAATGTTTTTTTTTTCTTATTGGAAACTGTCATAGCTACTTTAATTTAAATACTGTTTTTTAAAAAACAGGCTATTAGGGGATTTGGGAGGGAGGAGATAAGAGATTCTTCTTTTTGATGCCTCTTCAATAAAAAAAAGTTCTGGAATAGCACTATCGGCAAAAACAAAAGTTGGGATGAGACTTAGTTTGAAAGTTCCGAGTTATAATTCCTAAGTGTCTATGAAGATCCTCAGTCATCCAAGTCATGGTTGTCCCAAAGGTGCTTTTTCAAAGAGGCAACTGGAGTTTCTGGTTTTTCTTGGAAGATGTTTTGCTTCTCATCCAAGAAGCTTCTTCAGCTCTGACTGGATGGTGGAGAATGGCTCACATAATAAATCTTCCATTCTCTACCATCCTGTCAGAGTTGAAGAAACTTCTTGCATGAGAAGCGTAACTTCTTCCAAGAAAAACCAGAAACTCCAGTTGCCTCTTTGAAAAAGCACCTTTGGGTATAATTCCTAAGGTTTTTCAAAGGAAGTTATAGTATCCAAAAGGCGGCATATCCGTCCCAGCTAAAGGTTTTCTCTTACCGTAGCTTGAGCACCACAAGCCCAAACCACATTGGAAGCATCTGGCTCTTTACTAGCGTAGTAGCTTAATGGGATCTTATCTACACAGATCAACTTTGCTCCACTTGCAACCTGGATTTCTCAACCTCAGCAACTTTAAGACATGTGGACTTCCAACTCTCAGAATTTCCCAACTATTCTAGATTATATAGTATAGTAAACTATATGTTGCACGAGAAGTATAATTCTCATACCATACTAAGTGGCCATTCTCGGAGTTGTAGTCCAGGAAGGCTGCAGTGGAGGAAGGTGGTGTCCTTCTCCTGCTGGACTCCTCTTTTGCTAGCAGTTTTGATTTCCCTCCCCCATTGCAACAGACTATAAGATCACCCTTCCCTTTAGTATTATTAATCAAAGGCACTTTTTGGCACAGGTTTTCCGGCTCTTAGCCCAGCGCTCGGGGAATCCAATCGCGGCGAGAAGCAGATTTTCCATGCACTAAACCAAGGGAGGAGGAGGGCCAGGGAGGCTCCGCCGACGCCCCTTATATCCAGCCTCGGAGGGCAGACGGCTCCGTGAGGCAGCTCACCTGGGCGATCCCGGAGCCCATCAGGCCGGCTCCGACCACTGTCACATGCTTGATCACCAGCTTCTTGGCGGCTGCGGTGGAAGCCAGGCGCACGAAGGGACGGGTCGCGAAAGCCATGGCGAAGCACACGCTCTTCTGCAAGGAGGAGGAGGAGAAGGCAGCGGCGGGGGCGTCGCTGGCCCTAGAGGCAGCCGAGGATGGGCGGGCCAGCGCCGACAAATCCAGCGCGATGCTGCCGACCCCAGAAGGCCGAGCTTCCTACCCGCTCCTCCCATTCGCCTTTAGTCAGGAAGGCGGAGGTTGGCTAGGTTAGCTGCTGGATGGCCTCGGCCCTCTTTTTTCTCTGCGGCGCTTTGGGTGGTTCTTTGGAGCCGCCTTGTTTTGCCAGACTCCGTCGGTTGTCAAAACTTCATTTGCCAGCAAAAAAACCTCATGCTTTTGAACTGCGAGTCGTTCTCCTTCGTGCACCTTATTGTTTCTCAACCTTTGGCGACTTCAACTTCCCAGAATTCTTCTTTTTGGGAGTTGGAAGTCCACATCTCTTCAAGTCGCCAAGGTTGAGAGACGTTGGAGAATCACCTCCAGATATTGCCAGGATTTTGCTTAGGGCTAAGATTTCACCATTTGTTTTTCAAGGCGTGGGGGCCATTATCGGAAAGTGTAGTGCAGGGGTCAGCAACCTGCGGCTCTGGAGCCACATGTGGCTCTTTCACCCTTCTGCTGTGGCTCCCTGTCACTCAAAATATGCGTCACAACAAGCAGTGTGTGACACCCACCAGCACACGATTTATTGAGCTTTTAAACCCCAGGGTAGGCCAACCATGGATAAATCCAAGAAAAGAAAAGTTTCAGAAGAAAACAGAACATTTAATGCAACTACATATGCTAGTTTTGTGGCCGCTCAAGAAATAGGCAGGCATGGAAAGGGTTTTGTGGCTCCCGGTGTTTTTTTTTCAGTGGGAAACGGGTCCAAATGGCTCTTCGAGTGTTTTAAGATTGCAGACCCCTGGTATAGTGGAAACAACGTCTGATGCTTCCATTTAGTTAAGACCATGGTTGAGTTTGCGTATCTGCAATATAATTCTACAAATCGGATTATAATGTGGTTCAGGCATGGTTTGAATTCCATTGAGCTCTATTTTTTCCCCCATGGTTTTTCTGAATGTTTAATACTTATTTTGATGAGCAGCTCTTGAAATAGCCGAAACTTAAAACTATTTTGTCAACTTCCTCTTGTTTAATAGCAATAGCACTTAGATTTATATACTGTTTCACAGTGCTTAACAGTGCTCGGTGGCTGAGCTTGTCAATCAAAAGGTCGGCAGTTCAATCCCTAGTGCTGCATAATGGGGTGAGCTCCTGTTACTTGTCTCAACTTCTGCCAACCTAGCAGTTCGAAAGCACGTAAAAAATGCAAGTAGAAAAATAGGGACCATCTTTCCTTTCTGTTCCGTGCATCTTTGGTGTTGAGTTATGCCAGCCACATGACTACGGAGATGTCTTCGGACAGCGCTGGCTCTTCGGCTTTGAAACAGAGATGAGCACCGCCTCCTAGAGTCGAGAACGACTAGTACATATGTGCGAGGGGAACCTTTACCTTTAAGTGGTTTACAGACCCAGCATATTGCCCCCCAACAGTCTGGGTCCTCAGTTTACCGGTATCAAGGTTCTTGGATTTCAACTTCCTGATCATTGTCACTTTTGCTTTTTTAAAAACATTACGTGTATTTAATGATGTAGGCTTTTACTACAATAAAAACACATGATTTCACTGTATTTCTCTCCAAAAGAAAAATTAATTGCTGGCATTTAAGAGCACAAAGATTCAGATTATAGAAGAGTATAAATTTCAGTAAATTTTACATTTATAATAAAAGCAATTAGGTAAATAATTCAGTATTTGGTAACTCTCATTTCCTAAACAAAGGCTTCAGAATGTATCTGTTAACATAAGAATCTTTGTTCCATATTTCAGGGATTTTCAAATTGGTCCTGTCAAACCTGAACATTCACCAGAAACTAAACGCAAAAAAAATTTCAGAGTTAATTCTCATCACAGCTTTGTCTCTTTCAGGGCTCCAGGATTTACCGGTATTTATTTAACTGCTGTAACAGGTTCTCTGGCTTGAAAAGTTTGAAAACCCATTTTATATGACAGTAATTTTGCTTGGCACATATGGCTTACACATATACTAAATATAAATATGTGTGCAGTGTTGATTTATTGCCCGCTTCACTTTCTAAAGGCTGGTGGGTTTAGCTCACCCATTGCATTGTGCCACTGATTTGTTAACTTACCAGTAGTTGGCTGCACTTACATAACCCACTGAGGCGTAATGTACATTGTTTGAAATTATAATTAGTTTAGACAATATAGGAAAAATATACCCATTTTACAATAGTTTTACCTATATATGGTTCAATTTAAAGAAATCATTTGAATTAAGAATTTTTACATAGAAAACTACAGTTGCCAAGAATACTTGGAGAAAGATCATTACAGTAGTGTCAAATCAGCCAGAAATAGAAAGAACACCGGAAGAAAACATTGAGGTACATAAAAAGGATATCTGTAATATAATTCTCACCAACCTGAGATTTTGCAGATATTTTGTACTCCCAAGCATTTGAATAGCAATTGAGGAAGGCTAGTAAAAAAAAATTGTTATATTTTTAATACCCACAGGAGAACGTGTTTTAAATCAAAATTATCTTCTTAATAGTCGGTTTTTAAAAACAAAACTTTATTTAGACAAATATTTTATTTATCTAAAACTTTATTTAGATGAACATATTTCACAGTGTGTCTAAATATAGGCACCTTTAAAAAAAAAAGCAATCTTATTATTTCAGATCTTGGATTTTACATTCTCATCCTAAAATTCTAAACAAGGCATTCATTTCAAAAACAACATTAGACAATATAAACATTAGCAAGGTATAGGCAACTAATATACCCAGCTCTTACACAGGCCCTTAATGCCTTCTAAAATGCAGAAATACAGACCTTTGGAATCTGACAAAATTATAAAATGCTTCAGTAAAAGATTGCTTCATTACAAAAGGACACACATGCCATACATACCAAGGATCGGTTGTATTTTGCCTGATAAGATTATCTTCCATAGCAGTACTCATCTAAATGTTAGCAGTGCAATTGAAGGATAAGGATTGTCGAAGATGGCCAAGTTTCCCTTTTAAAGGATAATTCATTCTGCGAGTTACGGTAATTCATATTACACTATGTCACAATGCCCTTTATTTAATTTTTAACACTATTGTATGAACCAGTTAAATACTGTTCATGCAATAAACCACAGGTAAGCGAAAAATAGGTTGAGTCTGTTCATCAAACCTGCTGATCCATTAATTCAGGTTCTCTCTCAACTGAAAATGAATGAAAACCCGCCATGTTCAATTGGAATTACTTTTGATTTTCCATCAAAAAGTACAAGCCCCAAATTTTGGCAGTATGATTTTTTTTTAATTAGGATAACATGCAGGAAAAGGAATAGCTACCTTACCTCACCAAGGAAAATTTCTCTCTTTTAAAATGCAGTTAATTTAATTAAAACGTTACAAAATAAAGTTCTCTTCAAACATGTCTAAGTGCATCCTCATGTCTCTGTATGAAAACAGAAATTGGGAAAAGATAAGGGAGTCTTTCTCACATAAATTAATAATTATTGATTATTTAGATCATGGTGATGAAATCAGATTCAATAGTGAAATAGTTATAAACTTTTATAAACTTTTATAAATCCTTGTAAACTAAATACTTAGGAGTAGGAATACCTATTATATTAATTATATTCATATAATATAATTCAACTTACTATAAGTAATTAACTAAGCAATTAATTTGTAACTGGATTGTAATTATATCGTACTGTATCTCTATGCTGGGTTATTGATTTATAAGTGTAAAATCTGATTACCGTATTTTTCAGAGTATAAGACGCACCAGAGTATAAGACACATCTACCTTTTTTGGTGAGGAAAAGAAGAAAAAGAAATCTCCCTCTGCCTCTGAGCAATTTTGCCTCGTTGCAGCAAACAGCAAACAGCCTGCTTTATTTTCATTTTCCTTGTCAGCATAGCTTGATTAGCACAAGGAAAAAAAATCTACTCCAGCAATTTACCTCTTGCAGCAAGCAGCAGAGCCCTGCGCAAAACAGCTGAGAGCAAATCAGCTGAGAGTCGGGAGGCCGATCCAATCAACTTGTGCTAATTAGGCTGTGCTGAAGCTGAAAGGAGCTGTTTTTTCTTGCTGTTTGCTTGCAAGGAGGTAACTGCTGCGAGGCAGAGGCGAAAGGGTGGGGGCCAGTGGGCAGGCGGGGCTACATTCAGTGTATAACACACACCTAAATTGTCACCCCCTTTTGGGGGGGGAAAGGTGCATCTTATACTCCAAAAAATATGGTAATTAATTAAGGATAATACAATAGAAATAGAAAATAGAGCGTAAAATACACATAGATTATAAATAATAGGTAAGCAACTCAATGACAACAGTGGATGGTAATCTGGGCAAAAATTTACAATATTCTGGGAGAACAAAGTAGAATCTTAAAAGAAATGACTACCAATACCACCACAACCCTAAGAGCAGGGAAAAGGGCAGCATCAAATCCGACGGTAGCGATGGCCTCCCCATCAAACAGAAAACAATAGATATGATGCTCCTGGCAAAAAAACCTAATACTAACTTATCGGTTCAAATGATGCAATCTACATTAGTCACAATACAGGACACCATGATGAAAATACAAGAGAGAATGGTTAAAAATCATGGTGACCTGAAATTGGATATACAAACATTAGACAGCAAAATGGATTCAATTCAACAGGCAATACAAAAAAATGAACAAAAAATTAAATCAGTCGAAATCAAAACAGAACAAACTGAAAAAAAATTAGAACAGGTAGATCAAAAACTTATGCTGGCAAATAAGAATTTGGAAAATTCCCTGATAGATCTTGAGATGGACCGAGCCGCTTTCTATTTGAGGTTTCAGAATGTAGTTGAAACAAAAGAAGAGAATCTAGGGGAGATAATGGCAGAACTGATTGCTGAAGCTCTGCACAGAGATAAACAAGAGATTAGGAACAAACTTGATGAAATATATCGAGTTCAAACTAACTATGCAAGTCGCCATCACTTCCTAAGAGAGGTACATATTAGATTTGCATGCAAAAAGATCTGGGATGCAGCATATAAAACTACAAAAGAAGAACCAATATTCTATAACGGGACAGAAATCATAACACTAAAACAGATTCCTAGACGGATACGAGAACAAAGGAGGGGCTATAGGTCCTGGCATCACTTCTGAATACAAAAAGAATTCTATTTAGGTGGATCATCCCAGAAGGAATGATAATAACTTGGCAGGGGAAAAAAATTAAAATTGATAACCTAGACAAAGTCCAAGAATTATTTGATCAATTGACGGGTGGAGGAAAGCTCCAGCAGCAGAGAGGAATTGGGGGTGGTTAGTACAGAAAAAAAACACAAGGATTTGGAAGTGAGAAAATGGAAGAAAGAACTAGGGTGACAATGGAAAACCGAGAAGGAAAAGAAACTAGGATCAGACCAAAAAGAACTCCTAGGGCAACCAGAAATCAGAGACCGGCAGATAAATAAGAAAATAGAGAAAAATACCAAACTACTTTCAATAAACATAAATGGACTGAATGATCAGACAAAAAGGAAAAAGATACTTTCAAAATTAATGAGACAGAATGTAGATATAATATGCCTTCAAGAGGTACATATTAGAAAACAAGACAAGAAATGTCTGGAATACAATAAATTAGGGAACTTGTTTGCAGCATTATCAGAAAAAAGGAAGAGAGGGGTAGTGATATATGTCAGAAAAGAAATAATAGCTAAAGTAATTTATGAGGATCCCAAAGGGAGAGTATTTATGATTGACGTGATAAGAGGAGAAACTAGGATGCTATTAATTAATATTTACGCTCCCAATAAAAAAACAGAAAGAATTTTATAGGAAACTGCATGATATGATTATTGAGGCGGATTATTCAAATATATGTATAGTGGATGATTATAATGGAATAATAGATATAAGAATAGATTATATCTGTAATAAACAAAAAACAAAAAAAGAGGAATGTACTGCCAAAACCTTTTTTTAATATGGCTAAATGATATATGGAGGTTATTAAACCCCAAAGGAAAAAAAAATTACTTTCTATTCCAATCCACACGATTCCTTTTCAAGAATAGATATGATATGGGCAAATAAAGAAATAATTAAAGAAATTGAAAATATAGAGATTCTCCCTCATGTTTGGGCAGACCATAACCCCCTGAGAATGACTTGGAAAGGCCAAAAAAGGAAACCTAGGAGATGGACACTTAATACACAAATACTACAGGAAAAGGAATATGTAGAGAAAATAGTAAAAGAACTGATCTTATTCCTAGACATAAATAAAAAACATAACAGAATTTATGGGATACATTAAAGGCATTTACAAGAGGAATAACAATAGCATATACATTGATGAGGAATAGGGAGAAAAAGCAACAGGAGGATATACTATTGAAAAAATTAGAATATCTAGAAAATAAATTTCAATTAAATTTAGATGACCCCCAGATTAAAGAAGAATTAATATTAGTTAAACATGAACTAAACCTAATTGAACAAATAGACCATATCAAAAAAATTAAATATATGAAACAATATCAATTTGAAAACGCAAATAGACCAGGGAGGTGGCTGGCATATAAACTTAAAAAAGAAAGAGAAAGCAGGATAATTTACCAATTGCAAGATGAGGTGGGCAATTTACAAAATAGCGAGGAAGAAATTAGAAAGATAACATTAGAATACTTTGAAAACTTGTATAATCAAGAGGAAGTGAAGATGAAAAAAATAAATACTTATTTACAAGAGAAAGGTATGCCCAGATTAGAAGATGAAGAACAGATAGGATTAAATAGAGAGATCTCTTTGGAAGAACTAAAAGAAGCAATTCACAGCCAAAAAAATAAAACTCCAGGACCTGATGGGCTACCAGATGAATTTTATAAAAAAAATGGGGGAAATATTAGAACCGATACTCTTATATTTGTATAATGAAGTATTGTTGGAAGCAAAAATGCCTAACTCGTGGAAAGAGGCATACATCACAGTCATCATGAAAGAAGGTACTGACCCAACCCAGATTCAAAACTATAGACCAATTTCTCTTTTTAATACTGATTACAAGATCTTTATGACCATTATGGCAGGAAAGATGAAAAGAATATTGAATGGAATTATCCACTCAGATCAGAATGGCTTTCTTCCAAAGAGGCAAATTAAAGATAATACAAGAACTGTTTGGAATATATTTGTTCTGCCCCAGCTACGGACCCCAAAGAACGCAGCACATACAAAGTCCGTACAAACCTTAGTTTACTAATTAAAGACTACTAATGAGCTTTCTTAGTAGTTGTTCAAACACAAGTACAATAAATCAGTCTTTTCTGAACAAGGGCTGTTAATTTAACTTCATTAACAGCCGACAAGAATTCAAAGAATAATAACTCAGTTCTGAGGCACAGTATTTCAGATAACCATAATCTTATTGTGATTGGCAGAATGCCCAGAAGCAATTTGCAGGAAAACTGATAAGAGAGAAACAAGAGCTAAATCAAATGTTTTCTGGAATCAAGACGTGACGGAATTTGAACGAAGTTGTTTCCTGCCAATTGCATCAGTCATCGTCCTTCCTTAAATGGGCTAGGGGAGTGGCCAATTAGTCCCAAGCCTTACTCTCGAGGAGACCTCCTCCTGAGGAGCCACTCCTGCCTTTTCACAGCTCTGCGCGCTCGTGCATCGGGAAGAGGCTGCTCCTCTTCTTCCTCTTCACTTATGGGAGGTTCTGGAGGTTCTGAAGGCCCTGGCTGAATTCCCACCTCTGGCACCACATCTTCTCCAGTCTCCTTATTGTCCGACTCGAGTGCCAACTACACAGGCTGCTGGCGCAGCACCACACCAGCCTCCTCACTGTCGGAATCAGCTATTAACTGCACAGGCTGCTGATGGGCTACAACAATATTAGAATATTACGAGGCGCATCCAGAGAAGCAAGTAGCCCTTGTTTTTCTGGATGCGCAGAAAGCCTTCGATAATTTAAATTGGACGTACATGATAAAACTAATTAAAGAAATGAAATTTGGTACTAAATTTGAACAGATGATTGAAACAATTTATTCCACCCAAAAAGCAAATATTATAATGGAGAAATTACAAAATCATTTGAGATAAAAAAAGAGAATCCGGCCTTAAAATCAACAAGACAAATAGAACACCGCTTAGGGGGGGCCAAAAGCCCTACTAAGCAAGTATATACAAAAGTATGAAGGCTATTGCTTAAAAGCATTGTAAGCTGCCCTGAGTCTCTGGAGAAGGGCGGCATATAAATCAAACTAATAAAATAAATAAAATAAAAATAAAAATAATAGTCAAAAATATGACAGAACAACAAGAAAAAGAATTAGAAGGGAAATTGGGACTACAAAGCACTAAAAAAATTAAATATTTAGGAATATGGTTGACTGCGAAGTGCTCTTCAATAAGAGGATAATTATACAAAACTTATACAGCAAATAAAATTGGATTTAGAAAGATGGGGTGCACTACAAGTATCTTATGTTGGGCAGAATCGCAGCCATCAAAATGAATGTTCTGCCAAAACTGTTATATCTTTTCCAGACCATACCCATAAAATTAGATAGGAAATTCTTTATAGAACTGAATCAAATTACACTGAAATTTATATGGGCTGGCAGAAAACCACAAATAAAACTAACAGACCTCCAAGATAGCAGAAGCAGAGGTGGTCTAGGGCTCCCAGATTGGCGACTCTATTATAAAGCAGCAATTCTAACCTGGATTAAGGAGTGGACAAATTTAAGAAATAAAAGATTACTTATACTGGAAGAGCATGATTTACAAAAAGGGTGGTATGCCTTTCTATGGGATAAAGAAAATAAATCCCATTCATATTTTTTTCACCACAAAATACGAGAGGCTTTAATGCCAATTTGGCAAGAAACTAAAAAAAAAAATATGACAGACTCTGATTACTATGTATCATGGGAGAAATGGTACGAATGGATGAAAAAGAGAAAGATGAAACAGGCTCACACATAACAAAGTTTGATGAAGTAAAATATATAGACTATAAGTATTCTATAGGGATAAGGTTTGCAAATGGACACAGTTCTGCAAAAAAAATTTTTTTTCTTTTCCTTTTCCTTTTTTTCTTTCTTTTTTCCTCTTTCCTTTTCTTTCTCTTTCTTTCTTTCTTTTTTCTCTTGTGTATCTCTTGTATTCTTTTTTTTCTGTTTTTGCATGTATTTTTGTATCTACGTTTGTGGTTTCATGTTTATTGAAAAATTAATAAAAACCTTTTTTAAAAAAAGAGTTGCATTCCTACCTATCTTTCATTTCTAAAGGCCTTTTTAAATTAAATGTTATGTCCCAAAATTCAAACTCAAATATTTGTCAATTGAATTATTTTATGAATAGTTCATGCCAAGACCACAATTATAACTGGTCAAGACTGTTCTCCAATACAAATGGTAAGAGCATTAAAGTGCTAGAGACAAGTACATCTTCTGCCCAATAAAATCCTATTTTTAGATATTTATTATTGTATTTCCTATGCTTTCCTGAAGCAGTTACAGTTTGACCATGCTAATGCCGCTTCCTATGGCATTTAAACTATATATTACACATTTTCAACATAGATGTTATGGGTGGCTTGCTGGTTAAATCAGTTTTTGAAATCTGCCAAAAACTCAGAATGTGAACAGTTGAGAAATTACCTAAATTGTGCCAACAAAAATTTGCTTTTAGCAAACAATGAACAGAGCTGCCCTGAGATAAATCTCAAGAAATACATATTAAGAATTGAATTGTGGAAGTCCACTCACTGTTTTGCTTTTCTTGATTAACACAAAGGAACAGTAGTTTGGACACAAAGATGGTCCCTTAGAATCAATAACATCATTCTGCATCACCCTGAAATCTCATTCCATTTCCATCATCTTTTAAAAGTAAATTTTGCCTTCATTATTAAAACAAGGATGGAACATTCATTTAATTGAACACATCTATGTATGTTTGAGGCTTTACACTTTTTTTTTTAAGCAGCCTCCCTGGAGCACGTAAAAGGAGTCAGCCCGAGGATTGAACTAACATTTGCATGTGCAGGACAGCTATTTTTTTTTCTTGATTTACTGCTGAAAGTGAAGACAAGCCAGACTTATCCAATAGAAGACACACACCCAAGACTCCCCAACAGACTCTGGTTTTTAAGACAGTTTGCAATGCCGCTTAAGTTTTTAAAATAACCTGTTAAGCATCTTTAACTATGTCTTTTTTAAAAGTTCCAAATACATAAAGTGCTTTCTGATTTTTTTTTAATTTATTTTTTATTTTTTGGCTTTTGTCTATTGTCGTGTGCAAATTAGATTTCCAATATTTTCCTTTGCTTTTTATCTACTATAAAAAGGCATTTAACACCATTTAATGGTTCCCTTACATGTGGCTGCCCCAATTTTCTCTTGTTACTCTGCAGCTCTTGGGGTCAACATACTTCAGTTTGTTTCTATAGTTGAAGAGTTTCAGCGTATCAAGTGGGGGACAGCCCAAGCGAAGAAGACAGTGCTTGATAATTTTTGGATGCCCCATGGGCTGAAAATTCCCTAGCCTGTTTGGGCTAATGACTAGCTTTTGGTGAAGAACGTTTCATTTAAAGCCCTGAATTTCATATAGTAACATGAACATCATGCAACATTTTTCTTGGAAGTTTCCTCATCTCTTTAAGGCAATAAGTTTAAATGGAAAGGGAGCTAACGTCAGGCCGAATCTTCCTTCCATTGGTGGTTTCTTTAAGTCCTCAGGGTATATAAAGGTGAAACTTTGCAAAAGGCTCACAAACATCAAGAAAAGCTCCATCTTGGCAAGCTGTTCTCCCATGCACACACGTTTGCCTTTAAAAAGAAAACAAAAACAAGAAAAAGGATTACAGGGAGACAAAAATGATTTTTCACAATTCAATTTAACTGATTTATTGCTCACACATATTATACAGTATAATATGTGTGAGCAATAAATCAGTTAAATTGAACCTTCACATGTCGACCTTTTCATGCCTGGCAAAATGGTTACTTCTCACCCCAAAAGGTGCCTTTGCAGTGTCTACTACAAATACCGTATTTTGGGGGGTATAAGACGCATATTTTCCCTCCTAAAAGAGGCTGAAAATTTGGGTGCGTCTTATACTCCAAATGTAGCTTTTTCAAAGCTTTTTTTCAGCCCTAATGAGGCACTAGCGAGTGAAGCGATCTACCTCCGACTCTCAACTGTGCTTTAGAAGCTTTTTCAGTGAAGCGATCTTCCCTGCTTTGCCTGCTCCCTCCGACTCTCACTTGTGAAGGTTTTTTTCAGCCCTAAGGAGGCGCTAGCGAGTAAAACAATCTCCGTGGTTTGCCTGCTTTTCTCATTGCTTCTCTGTCCAAAGATCGATTGTGCTTTAGAAGCTGTTTTTTATCCCCAAGCAGGGGATAAAAAAACCAGCAAACTAATGTGCTGAAGCTAACGAGACTAAGGACGCTAGCCAGATGAATATCTGGTAGGCATTTTTTTTTCCTATTTTCCTCCCCAAAAACTAAGCTGCGTCTTATAATCCAGTGCATTTTATACTCCGAAAAATATAGTAAGTAAGTGATTTAAAGTTCTATCTCATTAATGTTGACATAATCTTTACTCTAAACAATTAAATTACCAATTCCAAAAGGAATAAATGTTTCTTTTTTGAGGAGCTGGCCGTTCTCATCCAGAAATCTTGCAGGGCAAAAATCATTTGGGTTTTCCCATTTGTTGGGATCTCTGTGCACGGACCATAAATTAGGAATGATTATGCTGCCCTTTGGAATAATGTATCCCTGAAGCTCTGAAAGGAGAAAGAATAAAGTTCAGATCAAAACATACAGATCACCAATAAAGTAAATGGGTATTTTAAATTCGATTTTAAATTATTTGGGGTTTTAATATGGTCAGCCAAATTTATTTAATCTGTTTTATCTCTCTTCTAAATTTTGTACTTTATATGTTTTATTTTATGGCTGTTCACCGCCCTGAGTCCTTCGGGAGTAGGGCGGTATACAAATTTAATAAAATGAAATGAAATGAATGAAAAAAGTACCCGTATTTCCCCGAAAATAAAACCAGCTCTTATTTTCTTTTGGGCCCCAAAATAAGCACCAGGTCTTATTTTTAGAGGATGTTTTACCTATTTATTTATTTATTTATTTAACTTGTATGCCGCCTTTCTCCGAAGACTCAAGGTGGCTAGGAATGCCATAGCCATGCCTCCCACATCCCAACACCTGTTGCGCCACTGCCTGAGTTTTTCCACGTGGCATATTGCGTCACTGTGCGAGTGGCAGCACCAGATGTGCCACGCTGTTTCCTGCCACAAGTGGCACTGGCTTGATGTGCCATGTGGCGTCCGGCCACAAGCGGTCACAGAAGTTGGGCAGCAGTGCTACAGGTGTCAAGGTGTGGGAAGCCTGGATGCAACGGTCCTAAGGTAAGCGGGTGCGTGGGGAAGCCCACCCCCCGCTCACCCTAGCTTGATTTTTACGCATGCAACTTGCCTCATCTCATACAACCAGACAGTGGGACAGAATGGGTCAAGTCTTAACTAGGCCTTATTTTTGGGGTAGGGCTTATATTAGGGGCACACATAAAATCAAGCTTACTTTCGGGATAGGGGAAACACGGTATCAATTCATAACTAGAAACATCAAAACCGAAGCAATTTTCTATAGAATTCCTTTCCTCCTTTATAGCCCTTATTTACTGAAATCAACAGACATTAAAAAACTGATTTGGATGAATATTATTTTGCCTAATTAAAATGGTTGTTTGGTACTACAGGAATGCAGATACATATATATGAGTATTTGTGGAAGAGAAATGTAAATGTAAGGGAGACTAATCAAACCATAAGATCATAAACATAAATGCCAAACTTTTTGTAAATATTACAGCCACTTGAAATATGCTTTCAGCTATAGCAGACAATCCAAATCAGCTTTAGTCCTCATTTGCTTCCACCCACCCCTGTAAACCTCCCAAGTTACCACTAAATTATAATTCCTAAGGTGATAGAACAAGAAAATTAAGTATTTACAACAATTAAATAAAGAATGCCCACTGTAAAAATTAAAGGAAGAGCAAGTTATTGTAATTGTTAGATTAATATCCAACTTTTCATTAGAATCTTAAGGTACTAAGCATAGTATTCCCTCCTTTAGTTTTTACCCATAACAACAACACTCTGAAATCAGTGGTGGGTTGCTACCGGTTCGCCCCGGTTCGGGCGAATCTGTAGCAGCAGCAGTGGGAGGCTCCGCCTACCTGCCCGGACATCATCAAATACGCTCTGCGCATGCGCAGAAGCTTCTGTGCATGCGCAGAAGTGGCGCTCGTGCGAGCAAATCAGTAGCAAAGTATGTGAAACCCACCAATGTATGAAATGGTTGAACTAAAGAGTGATTGGCCCAGAATTACCTGTAAACATCTACATTGAAAGAAAGACTTGTACTTGGGTATCCCTTGTCTTAGTTCAACAAGTTAACTATTTTGATACCCTGGAATTTGTAGCAACAAACAGAACTGAATGTTGCTCATTTCAGTTTTTCAAGTTTCTACTGAATGTATTGTTCCTCAGCCAAATGAACTTGCAGCAGGAAAGAACAGCATTGTCAAGCTGACCAGCATATCTATTCTTCAATACTGACCAGTAGTTTCTGAGGCCATCCGAGGAATAGAAAGAGGGACAACCACTGTCATCCTTTGAATTTCCATAATAGTTGCTTCTGTAAAGGGCATGTGCGCCTTATCAGCCAGGGTAGGAGGTCTGTTGCACCCAATGACCAATTCAATTTCTTCTTGAACCTTTCCTATGCAAAATAAATAAATAGTAAAATGAATGTTTTGGGTGGGCAGAGAACTGGTTCATATGCAGTCTAATGAAGGAGGAGGAGGGTTATTGGATATAGAGAGAGACTTTCATGATACAGGTCCAGAAGAATGACTCTCGATGAGAGTCCCTTTAATCTTGCATTTGTCTCCTCTGCCATGAAAATCTGTACACTGGTTAGTTTTAGATGTGTTTTAGTATTTTGAAAAATGTCTGCACATATAGGAAATAGAAAGTAGGAATAAAAAGGCAATTCTCTCCTTGATTCAGATATGTAAAGTACTGTCCCCAAGAGATCATTATTGGGATCTTAGCTTTTTTTTTTGTAAGTAAACAATTTGAAATTAAGATTTAAGTAGTTAAGGAGTTATGCCTGCTGATGTTATCAAAATGTTCAGGGTCGACATACCCAAAAACGGCTGTGGATTGCCCTGAACGTCTCTCTCCTAACTGGGGAAAATGTCTTACTTACTTACTTACTTACTTATGTTTTGTTTTGTTTTGTTTTGTTTTGTTTTATTATTTTATTTTATTTTATTTTATTTTATTTTATTTTATTTTATTATTATTTTATTTTATTTTATATTTTATTTTATTTTATTTTGTCAACAGGTAAAAGTATGAACATAATTTGGATACATGAAAAGAGTAAGTAAAAAGGAATATTAGGACAGGGATAGTAAGCACGCTGGTGCACTTATGCACGCCCCTTACAGATCTCTTAGGAATGGGGTGAGATCAACAGTAGACAGTTTAAGGTTAAAGTTTTGGGGGTTTGGGGAAGAAACTACAGTCAGGTAGTACATTCCAGGCAGTGACCACTCTGTTACTGAAGTCATATTCACAGTTGCTTTTAATATGATCGCAAAGGTCATTTATTTAATTTAATTTAATTTAATTTAATTTCCAATTTATATACCGCCCTTCTCCCTGAGGACTCAGGGCGGTGTACAGCCAAGATAAAAAACATAGAATACAAATATTAAAACATTTAAAAATATATATAGATTTGGACCGAAAGTTAAGAATCACAAACTAATTAAAAAATTTAAAAATTTCTTCTAAGCCAACCCGGCTTGCTGGAAAAGATGGGTTTTCAGGGAACGACGGAAGGCACTGAGGTCATGGATTCTCCTTATCTCTGGGGGCAACTGATTCCAGAGAGTGGGAGCCCCCACAGAGAAGGCCCTCCCCCTGGGGGCCACCAGCCTACATTGTTTGGCTGATGGCACCCTGAGGAGGCCCTCTCTGTGGGAGCGCACGGGTCGATGGGAGGTCGTTGGTAGCAGCAGGCGGTCTCGGAGATAGCTAGGCCCTATGCCATGGAACGCTTTAAAGGTGATAACCAACACCTTGAAGCGCACCCGGAAGACCACCGGGAGCCAGTGCAGCTCGCGCAGGAGCGGTGTTACATGGGAGCACCATGTTGCTCCCATCACTACCCGCGCTGCTGCATTCTGGACCAGCTGGAGCCTCCGGGTGCTCTTCAAGGGGAGCCCCATGTAGAGAGCGTTGCAGTAGTCAAGGCGAGAGGTGACGAGGGCGTGAGTGACTGTGCACAAGGAATCCCGATCAAGAAAGGGCCGCAACTGGCGAATCAGGCGAACCTGATAAAAGGTCCCCCTGGTAACAGCCGTCAGATGTTCCTCCAAGGACAGCTGCCTATCCAGGAGGACTCCCAGATTGCGAGCCCCTTCAGTGGGGGCCAAAGACTCGCCCCCAATAGTCAGCGATGGAGTCAACTGACTATATCGGGATGCCGGGAGCCACAGCCACTCAGTCTTGGAAGGGTTGAGCTTGAGCCTGTTCCTCCCCATCCAGATCCGCACAGCCTCCAGGCACTGGGACATCACTTCAAGGGCATCGTTGGGGTGGCCTGGGGTGGAGATGTACAGCTGGGTGTCATCAGCGTACTGGTGGTATCTCACCCCAAAGCCACGGATGATCTCGCCCAGCGGCTTCACATAAATGTTGAACAGAAGGGGCGAGAGGACCGATCCCTGCGGCACTCCACAGATGAGAGGCCTCGAGGTCGACCTCTGCCCCCCTGCCAACACAAACTGCGACCGGTCGGAGAGAAAGGAGGAGAACCACCGCAACACAGTGCCTCCCACCCCCAACTCTTCCAGCCGGTGCAGCATGATACCATGGTCGATGGTATCAAAAGCCGCTGAGAGATCTAATAGGACCAGAACAGAGGAATAACCTCTGTCCCGAGCCCTCCAGAGATCATCCACCAACGCGACCAATGCCGTTTCCGTGCTGTGCCCAGACCTGAAACCCGACTGGAACGGATCTAGATAGGATGTTTCCTCCAGGAATTGCGGAAACTGTTGCGCGACCACACTCTCAACAACCTTCGCAATGAAGCGAAGGTTGGAGACAGGACGATAGTTGGCCAATATTGCTGGATCCAGGGACGGCTTCTTGAGGAGAGGCCTCACCACCGCCTCTTTCAGGGCAGCGGGGAAGTGACCCTCACTCAAAGAAGCATTAATGACGCCCTGGAGCCAGCCTCGTGTAACCTCCCGGGAAGCCAGTACCAACCAGGAGGGACACGGGTCCAGTAAACATGTGGCCGCACTAAGTCTCCCCAAAATCCTGTCCACATCATCGGGAGTCACAGCATCAAACTCCTCCCAGATAACATTCTCAAGACTGTTCCTCGTTACCCTGCCCTGATCTACCCAGTCAGAGTCCAGATCCCCCCGGATCTGAGCGATTTTGTCATACAGGTATTGTCCGAAATCCTCCGCCCTGCCTTCTAAGGGATCCTCCCGCACTCCCAGATGGAGCAGGGCGCGGGTCACCCTAAACAGGGCGGCCGGACGATTCCCTGATGACGCAATAGAGGCGGAAAAGTAGTTAGACTTTGCCGTCTTTATCGCCACTAGGTAGGCCTTAATATGCGACCTTACCAGTGTTCGATCAGATTCAGCGAGACTGGCCCTCCAACCACTCTCCAGGTGTCTTTTCCGGCGCTTCATTTCCCTCAGCTCCTCAGTAAACCAAGGATCCGCACGGGATCGGCATCGGGTCAGAGGCCGCAAAGGCACAACTCGGTCCAAGGCCCCACCAGCCGCCCGATCCCAGGCGGCTACCAGGTCCTCGGCCGAGTCATGTGCTAGATCTTCAGGAAATGGCCCAAGCTCCGTCTGGAACCTATCAGGATCCATCAGGCGCCTGGGGCGGATCCATCTAATTGGGTCCGCCTCCCTGCGGCGAGGGGTCGCGGTTCGAAGATCTAGGCGAAGGAGTGAGTGGTCAGTCCATGACAAGGGTTCCACGTCTATATCCCCTATAACAAGACCACTCAACCACTGGCCAGAGACAAAAATCAAATCCAGAGTGTGACCTCCCCTGTGAGTAGGGCCATGAACTAACTGGGTCAGGTCCATGGCCGTCATGGAAGCCATGAACTCCTGAGCCACCTCAGACGTTTCACCGACGGATGGCAAGTTGAAATCACCCATGACTAAAAGCCTGGGTGTATCTACTGCCACTGTGGCTATCACGTCGAGTAGCTCAGGTAGGGCTGTTGCCACGCGGCAGGGAGCCAGGTACGTAAGCAACAAGCCCATCTGAACCCCACGGCCCCACCTCACAAGGAGGGACTCACATCCGGCTATCTGAGGCACAGTGGTCTCCCTCGGACTCAGATCCTCGTTAATAATAACCGCCACCCCCCCGCCCCTCCCCTGGGCCCTCGGCTGATGGAATGCTCTGAAGCCTGGTGGGCACATTTCCACCAGAGGGACGCCACCCTCCGGGCCCAACCAGGTGTCCGTAATACCTGCCAGGTCCGCTCCTCCCTCTTGTATAAGATCGTGAATGAGGGGGGCCTTATTGACCACGGACCTGGCATTGCACAGCATCAGCCGAAGGCCCAGCTCCTGAGTATCTAAGCCACCTAGTATCTGAGCGGAGCCTTGGGGACCGGGGCAAGCAATTGCTCTCAAACAGCAAGTGCGAGCCCCCAACACCTGATGTGGTCCCCTGCTCCCGCCATATCTGCCCCTCCCATTCACCGTGCCGATGGTACAGCCCTCACAGATATCGCCCCCCATCCCTTTTCCAATCCCTCGTCCGGTGCCTCCCGGATCATTACCCTGTGCCGGACACAGCTCTGACCCTGGTGGATTTCCCCCCCCCATCCACCATAGTCGTCTTCCCAGTATCTTTAAAAGAATAATTACAACCCCCCCCCCAGAACTCCTTAAAATCTTTAAAAATTTCCCTAAAAAGCCCCATAAATTCTTCCTTGCTCCATGCCATCTCTCCGGACTCCAAAGTCCGTCATCGAGATAGGCCCTCGATAATGTGGGGGGCCAAACCTGCGAGAGGGGAGAGTCTCGCAGGGCGAGGAGTTCCGACACCGAATACATATAGCCATCAGGGGAGACAGTCCAAGGGTGGGGGACCATTGATGTTACAAGCGTAGGGAAAATTCCAGTCCATGGTCAGGCTGCCAAGCTCCACTGTCCTCTCACGACAGTGGCTAAGGAGGTGCATATCATTCAGCCCCGAAAGTTTCCAGGGCGGCCGTCTCTCACCAGGCCAATCCATGGAGACTTTGATAGAAAGCTCAAGGGTGAGGATAGCCATATTCCGCCTCCTCGGGCCTTATGTCCATAGAACCAGTATCCCTCCTGGGATTAGCAGCATCAGGGAATCCAATATCCAGCTCAAGGGAGGTTTAAGTTCGTAAATGTTCGTCAGAGAAGTTCTACATGGTAGGGAATCCAGACAGACCAGATGGAAGTGGGGAAAAAAAATTAGGAGTAGTTCAGCAGGCCAAGATGGATGGGAAGCTATGATCGTAATAGGCCAAAAGGCCAAACTCAGTCCGAAGGAAGGAGGGGGGGCAGATTCAAACCACATAAGTTTGTAGTCATTTTCCGGCCCCAGTAACGCCCAACCTTCCATTCTAGTGGGTGAAGCTCCCCTATTTCGCCCCCCCCATCCAGCTCACCCTGGGGGGGGGGTCTCTGGGTCTCCCTGGAGGTAACCCTTCCCTCAAGGGTCATAATTTATGTAAATTATGAAGAGTGTTGGACCTAAAACACTGCCTTGGGGAACATCACTATTAACATGTACAGGATTTGATAGAGCGCTTCCTATTTTCACCACTTCTTGTCTGTTTGACAGGAAGGCAGCTATCCATTTATGTAGGAGTCCAGAAATGCCATAGGATTTTAGTCTTCAAATGTAATATAATATAAATGCATAAAATTATGTATGTTGGCATAAAAATTCCCCAGTTTCACCTATATCCGTGATAGCGAACCTATGGCATGCATTCCCTAAGTGGCACGCGGAGCCATGTTGCCTGGCACGCGCAGCGGCGCCACTTCCTTTTCCAGGTTTCTGGCATGCAAGTGCACGTGTTGATCAGCTGGCCTTTTTGTGTGCCGCAGTTCTGGAAACTGGAAGAGCCTGTCTTCCAGTTTCCTGCGTGAGTATGCGCACCGGCCAGCTGATCGTCGCACACGCATGCATACCAGAAACCTGGAAAAGGAACTGGCCATGACTAGCTGGCCAGCGCACATGTGCGCGCCGGAAACCGGAAGTTCATTTTCGGGCACGCGCATACGCCCTTGGCAGCTCCTCTTCCAGGTTGCAGCCCAGACAATCATGCACACTTGGTGCCGAAAAGATTCCCCATCACTGACCTATACATTAATGGAACTATGCTGATAGTGATCAGTCAAGAAAGAAACTTGGAACTAGATTAGAAACTTCAGTGAAATGTCAATCTAGTATGGATCTGCTGTTAAAAAAATGGTGAATGTATGCTTGGAATCTTGGAAAGAAATTGGGAAAAAAGAATTGGCAATCCCAATAATGCCCTTATATAAAATCTATGGTGAGATCACACTTGGGAGTGTCATGCACCTTTCTATTCAGCACACCTTAAGGAAGATTTTAAGCCTAAAGCGGGACAAAGTACAACGAACAGGCAACAGCAGTTGTCCTGTGAAGAAAAACTATAGCAACTGGGCTGCTTAACCTGGAAAAATTAGGCTAACAACAGATGTGACAAAGGTATAGAAAATCATGAATGGCACTGATAACATGGAGAAATAAGGCTTTTGCCCTTTCCTCACAATGAGGATTGAGGGCAGTCATTGAAACAAATTGCACAGAGATTCATGAGCAACAGAAGGAACTCTTATTTCATACAGTCCACAGAAGCCACTGCCTAGATGGATGGTTTTCAAAGAGTATTGGACAGATTCATAGAGAATCAGCAGATTAATGGCTACAAATTCCATTTACAGACAGTATGTCTTAAATACTGGTTTCTGGAAAACAACAGAGAATGAGGGCTAACAGATTAGGACCTTTACAGGATTGTAAGCTTCCTGAATATATCCAGCTGGCCATTGTGAGACACAAAACACTGGAATACATGGGCTTAAGGCCTATATCAGCACAGTTCTTATATTCATACCATGATGAAGTATTTCAAAATAAATTATGAAAAAAAACCTTATTTGCACAGCTTTAATGCCAGCTATATGTCAAACACTGCCCTCTTCTGCCTAAACCAGAAATCGGACTGGGATATTTAAAAGGTGTTAGAAAAACAAATAAGCCAAAAAGTTAAATGAATGGAATGTTTTTACAAAAAAAAAATATGTTAAAATACTGTTTTGTTATTGATATTTTTCTCCAAGGTTTTGTATTTTTTATTACCTGGAATGGAGGAACTCTTAAAATGGCACAGTGGAAGTGAGCTAATTTCCAGTCATAGTGCAGAAAAGAATATAGGGGCAATGTTTTGGTTTTAAAACAATGTTAAATCTATTTTAGGGTTTGCATTATTTCTGCATTTCATGCTCCAAGATTGGGAGAAGGGGCCACCAATTTTCAGCAAGAAGGGTCAGAAGGGTCTGCAAAGACAGAGAAGCAAGTTGTCTAAACCTGTTCTAGAACATCTTATATTCATTTACTGAAGACTTTCCTAATTGCTGCTAACTGCAATATCAGAACTTGTGAAAACGTTTGATAGGGTGGCAGAGAATAAATAATACACGAAACATGAAAGCTGTTCAGTGTCAACTTGCAAAGCTTTCAAGTTGCCATGAGCAGGAGGGAGGGAGAACTGATGGAGCTGATTGATTTCCCTAACTGAAGCTATATTCCACAGATGCTTTCTTACCGCAATCAGTAGAAGAGTGTTGGGTTTCACAGCCAGCCAAAGTGGTTAATTGGACAATGTGATTTATGACATGGCCAGGGAGGACGGGAGAGACAGGGTCATAGGGGAACTTAAATCTACATGGGATTATTTCTAACTGCATCCAAATATTGCCAAAATGGTGCTCCTAATAAATGACTGTATTTCTTTTGAAGTTTGGCTCATGGCTCATGAATTAATTAGGGCATCTTTCAGAAACTTCACATTTAGCCAGCAATTTGCTGTCACTATGTGTGCTGTGTTTTTAGCAAAAAAATATTTATTTATTTTTATTCATTAAATTATTCAAATTATAGTGGAAACATCCACTATAAAATATTAAAAAGCAACATACAGCAGCAATCAAATCAAGATGGTGACATCCTATTATTTCTCCAAATGACTTTTGAAGAGTTTTGTTTAACCAACTTTTGAAAGATATCCACTGAGGGGGCTAAATTTTGTTTTCAGGATAGGCTGTTTTAGAATTAGAAAGGGGGCATTAGTGAAAAACACCCTTTGCCTTTTCTAGCTCCTAACCCTCTCATTTCACATGGGACAACACTAGCAGTTTTTCCTCAGAAGAAATACATTGGATGGGCCAACTCTAGTTGGAGGTGTCATTAAAGACAATATCAGTTAGACCAGAACCGGAAACCTATTGGGAGTCAGTTCAAGAATAGCAATACAAGTATTATATACTCATAGCAACACCAGCCCAAGAATCAGAGAAATGAGTGGCAATAATAGTGTAAGTCACTACAGCAAGGTCATTGTGTCCCAAGAAAAGATGCAAGCAATGCACCAGTGAAAATCGGCAAAAGCCACACTTTCCACCCAAGCATGCAATAGTAGGTATGACTCAAAAAACGCTTCCAAGTTGCAGTCCTGCTACCTCAAGAGTAGTACTTTTATGTCAAGAAATACCACTTGAAAAGACAAAAATACTGTGATGAACAAACAGCAACTTCTTGCTTGGATTCAGTTTTAGCATGTTTGTCCATCCAGACTCCAGCAGCCTTCAGACATTGGGATGAGATTTCTACAGTGCAACCGTGATATATAATTAATATCATCTGCCTATTAAGGATATTTCACTTCAAACTGGCAGATGACATTCCCTAGTACTTTCAAGTAGATGGTAAAATGCAGCAGGGAGAAGATGACCAAATCCTACAGCCAGGGGTGAAATGCTACCGGTTCGGACCGGTTTGGCTGAACTGGTAGAGATGGCGGCATGTGGTTCGGAGAACCGGTAGCGGAGGCAGCGCAAGGCTCCACCCACCCACCTGGATATTGTTACTTCCTGGTTTTAACCAGGAAGTAATCTGTTTTTGACCTTCTGTGCATGCGCAGAGGATCCAAGCGTGGACATGATGCACACCCAATTGAGGCCCCAACAAGGTCATCAACCCAAAAGCAATGCCATCTTCGCCCCATTCAGAACTCTGAATAAAAAGAGTTCAGACAATCCGTTTCTTTTAAAGCATCTTACAGCTAAATCCCCAATGTACTACCTTCCCCCCAAAATAGGTTGCATTTAGCTGTTGAGAACAGTTAGATATAAATAGGCTCCTTCAGGGTGATGGAGCCACAGTCACCTTCAAGGTGGTATTTCCTATCCTACATCCTTATTACTTCATTACTTCAGCTCATCAGCACCCTACCATCCCACAGCCTCACAAAGGAATCATGAGCTCACCTTGGGAGAATTTGCAGTCTCTCTTTCTGCCTGTTTGTTATTTTTTTGGCTTTATTTATTCTTTTTTTAAAAAAAAATGAGTTCAAAGTTAATCCAAATATACCAGCATATCCCATTTGTTTGACAAATCCTATTTACACAATGACCTAGAATATACTTTTAATCCAATCCTCTCTTGAGGCAGTAACTCTGCCTGGCTAGCTGAACAATCTCCAACATTTGGTTGTTTGAACAACAAAGAAACTTTTTATCTTCCTTAAACATTTTACTATTTAGCACCAGGTTGAGCAACTTTCTTGAGGTCAATAAGAATATATATAACTGAGGTATCATATTAGGCAAGCAGTCGGGCCACCATTTTCAGACCCTCTGGGGGAGTCTAGTTGGGATTAAGGGATTTATACTGCCCAAGGAGAGAAAAACCTAAATTGGCATATAATTATTATGTATAATAATAACATATTATTAATGAAACAAACTTTAAAACATCAGTTCCAATACAGCTGTCTTTGGAAGATTGCTTTGTTTCGTTTCTCCATCCTGAGAAAAGATTGTTTCGTCTATTCTTTTATAGAATGTTTTAAATAGCTTTGTCTCTTTGCATTGTGGAACATACATAATCCCTAATTCTACCACATACATAGGATTGTCATTCCCAATGCATTGACAGACATATCTTGCCTATTCCAAGTCCAAGCAGGAGGTTTTGCCAAGAGGCTCTGATCAGCTCTCCTGCTCCTTGCATAGACTTTCCCTTCTTTCCTTTAAAGAAGCACACCCCAAGAAAGAGAGCAAAGCCAACAAAAAATGCTGCTCCCTTTCCCTTTCATTATTTATTTTTTAAAACATCTTGAAAAGCCCGGCTCTACCCCACCACACAGAAAGTCCAGCCCCCCGCCCACCTGTCCAAGTAGAAAAGCTTTGAATTACTGACTTCAAAGTAGGTTCAGTAGGAAATGTAGATAAAATCCAATGCCACGTACTTTGCTCTTGTGGGTGAAGGGACATGTAAAGAAGGCTCCAGAGTAGGGTGTTGGATGTAGTATCTGTGCCTGCAATAAAAAGGTCTCCAATAATGAAGAACAGGTAATCTTCATTAAAGCTACTTTCCCCATTGATCTTCTTTTCTTCATCTGAATGCACAAGATACATATCAATGAAGTCTCGGGGATGCTGGGCATCCAAGCTTTCCCTGTGCTGTTTAATGATGTTTTTCAAGAAAGCTGTGATATCCAGTACAATCTGCCTGAATTCTCTGAAAGGTCCAAAAGGAAGATAATAGAGCCATGGGCAAATGTTGACCAACAGTACCTGACTATTCAGGCTGAACACCAGTGCACGTGACATAAGATTTAGCATGTTCTTGAACTCAGCATCATCATAATCAAAGCGCCTACCAAAGGCCATTGAGCAGATCACATTGGACACTGCATTGCCAATAATAGGGAAAGGATTGAATTGCTCCTCTCCATGTTTCAGGATCTCATCTTTCACATACTTAAATTCTTCAATGATTTTAGGCTCCAGACTGTGCTTTCCTAATCCAAAGTGACGGAGAGTTGAGTGGGAAAACTTCCTTTGTTTTTTCCACACTGGATTATAAGGCGCAAACACCACACCTGTATGGAGAAAAGGACACTTAAGATGAATCCTGCATTAGTCTAACTCTAACCCTTTTATGCAGCTGATTAAGTGAACTGTAGATCACAAATCCATACACCCTTTAATGTAATTTGTTAGTTGGAAAAGGTGGCCCAAAACTCCTTATTTACACCAGTCTTTTAATTTCGGTCATTTTAGCAAGCCTTTGCTTATCCGAATCCTACTCAGTTTCTGCCTCGTGGTAAGTATGCTGCAGAATGCTGTAATGTTTACATACTATGCAATTCAATTGGTTAAAAGTCTGATCTTTCACTGCCTCAAAAGTGTGCCTATAATAGAAGCCTAAGACTCAGTTCACACATTGTGCTAACTGTGGAGTCCTTGGTGCTTTCTAAACTTAGTTGTTGCAAACGTTCAATTACCAAACTAGGTAACATCAGTAGTAGTAAATAAATCAAGTTTGCTCTCGTTTTATATACTAGTGGTTTGCTCTGTCAGTATTGGTGGGAGTGGACTAGGTAGTTCCTAACTGGGCTGTTTACTGTTAGTTTGCTTATCTGAGCTGGTAGTTTCTTGATTAGAGTGTTGTTTACTTATTCATTGTTGGCCTAGTGTTAATCTTGGCCTTAATCATTCAGGTGTTGATTGCTGGTAAGGTGGTGTTAAGGGTGGACTTTTGGGCTGTTTGTTTTAAATGATGTGCCTATTGATGGCCTAAGTGCCAAGTGATTGGCATGTGCCGATTGATGGTGCTATGTGCCAAGTGATAGTCTAAGTTCATGATATAGAGGAATTTTCTAACCCTTTGTGACTTGGCTTAGTCTAGAACATTTTCCAGTTGAAAATATGGTTATCTGTCTTCATGAACATCAACTAGCAGTCAGAAGATGTGATGACATTTTCTTAATTTCACAACACATAGACAGATTTAACCATGTTTTCAACTGGGAAACATTCTAGACCAAGCCAAGCCCCAAAACACTAAAGAATTCTTAGAAGCCTGACACTCAGACAAATCCGCCATCAATAGGCACACAGAGACAAACAACACTTACTGCTATTCAAAAGAGACAATCAAAAAGGAAAAAAAAAGAAAAAGACCTAAACACCTGCTCACCTGCACAACACCCAGATAAGCAGAGATTAACCCCAAGATTAACCAGCAAGACCACTCCCGCCAACACTGACAGGACAAGCCACCAGTTTCCTTACTAGCACTGATTTCCTTACTTGCACTGATGATATTACCCAGTTTGTGAAATGAAACCTTTGCAAGAAAACAACCTGGCTGAGAGAGCATCAAAAGATTCCACAGTTTCAACTCGGGCTACAGACATTCTCTTCTATCATTTGTGCTACTTTATTTTGAAACCATGATTTGTTGGGTGTGTCTAAACCAAATGGGACACACCCACAGGTCAGAATAAAAACAGCTTTAGGGAAGGAGCAAAGGTATCCCTTTCCCTCATTACAGGTGCCAAACTAAGGGCTGAGCAGGGGCCTTCAGGACAGGGTAATCTCTCTGGTTGGAGTCTTTTTGCCCCACCAGACCCGGTTCCTGACCGCCCTGCAGCCCCCCACCCCCGGGCAAGAGCCAGAAGGGTCCCTGATCAAAGCCTGCGCCCCGTCGAACCCACTGCCCGCCCCACACGGCCCCGTTACCCTTCTTCTCGGTGAGCATGGCCACCATGGGCATACTGGGGCGATCGCTGAAGACCTCGGCCTGAGTGACCAGCGCATCCCGGACAGCTTCGAAGTCGCTAAGCACAATGACGTGGCGGCTGCCCAAGTCCATTCGGAAGATGCTGCCGTACATTTTGGCCAGCCCGGTAAGCAGCACATGCATCGGCGTCGGCCCTCCATCCTCGGCTCGGTCGCAGTTCCCTTCCTTCTTGCGGGTCGGGAAGAAGCTGAGGACCTGAAATCTTTTGGGCAGCAGGGCGAAGGCGAAGTTGCCCACCAGGGGCCAGGGCTTGGGGCCAGGTGGAAGGCGCTGCAGAGTCTGGCGGCCCAACAGCCACCACAACGCCAGCAGCAGCCCGGCGGCTCCGAGCATCGCCGCTCTAACGGTATCTGGTGCTAGAGAAGAAGCCGCCTCCTCCGCGCTGGCGACCGCCGCCATCCTGCCCGAGGCAAAGGGCGAACCCAGCAGCAGGTCCAGCGCGGCGCCAACGAGCAACCTGCTTAAGGGGCGTCCGCTATTAGACCATCCTCTTATTCTCCGGGCTATTGTGGACGCGCCTTCGCTTCCCCGGCCGCTTGCAGCAGCTCCTCTTTTGATTGGCTGCCTGCGGGGAGGAAAGGAGCAATGACAGCTCGCAGGAAACTGCCCCCCCCCCGAGCCCGTGACGTCGTGAGTCAAAGTGGTGTTCGGGGGGAGGGTGAGGCGGTGAGGCGGGGGGGGGGGGGCTGTTTTCCCTGCTCTGATCCGCCGGAGCTGGAGCGATGTGTCGGCTCGGCCGGGACGCGGCGCGCGCTGTGTTTGCAGCGGGGAAACGGGGACCGCTGAACGGTGGTTCTTAGAAGGCCGTGCAATGCAGCGGCAGCAGTGGGCGCTGATGGGCACACGATAGCGGCCTGCGGAGATCAAGCGGGTCTGCGAAATTGGGGTGGGGGTGGGGGGTTGTGGGGGGTGGTTGGGGAGGAAAGAGCATTGAGTGAAATGGTGCGAAATAAATAAATAAAAATAAAATGAGCCCGGGATAAAAAGAAGGAATTCGCGAGATCAGGCACAAGGCAATATATATAAGGGCACACATATACACACACACATAGATCTCTTCAGCACAAAAATAGAAACCAGGAAAACGGATCTTTCTTTAAAAGCGCTTTTTGGACTGGTGGGAAAAGAAGGAGACATTCCAAATCGGTGTCCTTTTGTTAGCATAAATACAAATGCAGTAGAAATTGGATACAGCCTTTTCCATCGAAACTGAATTTGCCATCGTAATATTTACTTCCTGATCATTTATAATTTAGCTAGGCTCCCAGCACTGTAAACGAAGCAGTTACCATACCACGTTATGCAAACCAGCCTGTTTTTGGTTCGATGTAGTAGACAAAGCAGGAAATAAGAGTTATGTAAAATCTTGAGTACATAAACTCTGGTAAAAATGAGAGTATAGCCACACCCTAATTAGATCCTTGTTCACTATAAATATTACCGAAGAATCTTTCAAGTGTTCAGGCCCAGCTAATGGCTTTAACACATTCCACGTTTTGGCCGCCAGGCTTTGGTGTGGCCAATAAAGGAATAATAAACCTCTTTCTTAAATTCTCTGGCTGCGTATTAGTCATCCTAGGCTATTAATATTTTAAATTCTAGATTTTTTGAAGGATATGTCTACAGTATGTAATCACCATTAAGTCCCATGATTGTTAGCCATAAGCAGACAGAATAATTTTATGGAAGCCAAGCAAATGTTTTGCAGAAGAAATGTGTGCAGTGGCTTTATCCATTATTAACTAAAATGATTGCTAATTAACATTGTTTTTAGGAATCAACTACAGTCTGAACCATCACCAAATTGGTTTTGCCTAACAGCCCAAGCTAAATGTGTGTGTTAGGGCTTGTGAGATAATCCAGACAAGAAGGACAATCAAGAATTCTAGCCATATATTGTAAGGTTTCTGTAACAGAATCATGCATGTCTCAAAGTACTTCTCCCACCCCTCACTTTTATTCTCCCCAAATCCTGGGACTCTGAGATGCTTCTGCATCTCTTCTGCTTCAGACTCAAATGATTTATTAAACTGTTGTCTAGGCTGAAGCTCCTTCTTGTGTCTCCCACGTATTATGGTCTCTTTATGATCAGACAGTGAATCAAATATTGGGTGCTTGTGTTTTAGCCCAACGGCAGAAGCATACAACCTGAAGGCTACAGAAAGTTTTGCAAAGTATGTGAAGAGCTGCATTCTAGGAATACGTGAATGGAACATGAACTGGCTCTGAGTTTGAACAATAATATTATTGCCCAAGCTTTTGCAAGGCTTAAAGCATCAAATAAATCTCTATTGAAGCAAAGCCAAACCCTTCAGCTAGCTGAAATTCCTGCTATCCCATTTAGAGGATAATTAGAACTGCAGAAAAAACAATTGCTATCAACCTGCCTTCCATTGAGGACCTGTATACTGCACGAGTCAAAAAGAGGTTTGTGAAAATATTTACAGACCCCCCTCGCATCCTGGACATAAACTGTTTCAACTCCTACCCTCAAAACGACGCTATAGAGCACTGTACATCTGAATAACTAGATGCAAGAACAGTTTTTTCCCTGAATGCCATCACTCTGCTAAACAAATAATTCCCTCAACACTGTCAAACTAGTTACCAAGTCTGCATTACTATTAATCTTCTCATCGTTCCTATCACCCATCTCCTCCCACTTATGACTGTATGACTATAACTTCGTTGCTTGTATCCTTACAATTTATATTGATATTGTTTCCTGATTGCTTATTCGTACCCTATGACTATCTTTAAGTGTTGTACCCTATGATTCTTGATGAAAGTATCTTTTCTTTTATGTACACTTGGCCAATAAAAAATTCTATTCTATTCTATTCTATTCTATTCTATTCTATTCTATTCTATTCTATTCTATTCTATTCTATTCTAGATGGAGTTTTGTGTTCCACAGAACATATACCGATTGAGAATATACATCCTTGAGTGTGCAGGTTGCAGCTCCCTCCCCCCCACCTAATATGTTGTGCAAAGACAACCCATGTAAATTGTTAATGATTCAGTGTCTGTATCTGGAAGCATGGTTAAGAGATTTTTTTGATGTTGTACTTTGCTCTGAAATATACTATTTATTTTTATTAAAATCTTAATAAAATAAAATCAGGCATATTTATCCCCGTGCTTGTTTGCTGACTGTAGGAGGTGCATGGAGTTTGGCTACCCCAAGAGAACTGTCATTGGCATAAGCATTGTACATTTCTAAAATGAAATGGATTTTTTCTAAAAATGTTTTCTTATTGTGTTAAATAAGTTATGAACTGGAGTAAGATTTGCACTTTTGTCAGAGAATTTATTTCAGACCCCAGAAATGGCCCAGGTGCCATCTACTCTGATAACACACTTATGTGTATTACTGTGATCTACACGAATTATCCTAACGAATACAATATGGGGACAGGTTGTGCATTTTGACTGAATTTGATTCACATAGCTGCAGAATCTTCTTTTAGGGAGTAGTTGTGAATAGAAGAGTATCTTGGAGAAAAGATACTGAGAAACATGTAAGTAAGCAACCCATGCATACATGGACCTGATAACAGGATGAGGCATGTATTGGGATGGGGCATGTATGGGTCACACGATGCCCACAAGTGCTAGTGTGAGTGCTATCCACACAACAACAGGATACTGATAGCTTTCCAAAATAAACTACTAATTTAATAATAAAGCTGGCTGGTATGTTGCCAGCTTTGGAGATCAAATAAGATTTCTTGCCATTTTGCTGGTGAGCGGGTTAGGGAAGATGCCTAGCCCATTGCACAAAATTGTATGATAGCCCTGGAGGTCTAAGGGCACCCCCTTGAGGCCAGCATTAGGTTCCTATAGTCCACAATATAGGCATACTAAATATAATACAATCTTGCCACGTATGTTCTATAGCAGTGTTGGCGAATCTTTTTGGCACCGAGTGCTGAAATGGGAGCGCATGTGTGCACACGTGTGTGCCAGAAACCAGAAGAGCAGCCTCCCAGTGTACATGTGCATGCTGGGTGGCTGCTTTTCCAGTGCACTCATGCGTACCAGCCAGCTGGTACTTGCGCGCACATGCACACCAGAAACCAGAGACCAGGCAGCAGCTCTTCCAGTTTCTGGCGTGAGCATGCGCACCGGCCAGCTGGTCTTCGCACATGCACATACACGACAAAACCAGGTGGCCGGTGTCCCTGCATGCGCCAGAAACCAGAAGAGTGCAACAAAACCAGAAGTGCGCACAGGGCGGCTGCTCTTCCGGTTTCTGGTACTCCTGCACATGTGAACACCAGCTGGCTGGTGCGCTGGAACCCAGAAGAGCAACTGGTAACGGCTCGCATGCCCGGAGAGATGGCTCTGTGTGCCACTTACTGTAGGTTCGCCATCACAGTTCTATAGCAACTGGTATTCAGTGCATTCTTATAATCAGCTAAATACATGGACATGACCAATAGCCATTGGTCCTTTGTCTGTAATAAAAGCAAACCATAGAAATAAATTGTGTCCTGTTACTTTGAATCTATAGGACAGTGATGGCTAACCTTTTTGCAAATTGCGTGCCAGGAGGGGAGGGGGAGGGGGAATCATATGCACCATGCCCACACCCATAATTCTATGCATCCCGCCCCCGCGCATGCACGCCTGACCTCCCCACTCCCCCGCTTCTGGCATGTGATGGCACGGTGAGCCTGGTAGGTCTGTTTTTCTCTCTTCCCAGGCTCCAGAGCCTTTCTAGGAGCTTGTGGAGGGGGAAAATGGCTTTCCCCACACACCCCAGAGGCCCTCCGGAGGCCGGAAATGGCCCGTTTGCCTCCGGAGGGCCTCCGGAGGTGTGGGGAAGGCTGTTTTCATCCTCCCCAAGCTCCTAGAAAGGTTCTGGAGCCTGGGAAGAGAGAAAAACAGGTCTTCCCCACCACCCTCTGAGACCCTTTGGAGGCAGGAAACCGCCTGTTTCCCTACTTCCAATGGGCCCAGAAGGTCCAAAAATGAGCTGGCTGGTGCACGCATGCACGCCGGAGCTGAGCTTGCATGCCCACCGATATGGCTACGCGTGCCACCTGTGGCATACGTGCCATAGGTTCACCATCACGGCTATAGGACATTAAGATTTATAGGTCATGCCCTTTTTTTGTTTTGAGCTCCATGACAATTGATTGTAATACATTATATCAATTGTTATTTTGTCCTATTCTGTACAGCACTTTATTATACATAAAAATCACTTAAAATTATTTTCATTTTGTTTCCTTCAATAACCTGTTGTTAAAAGTCTGCATAATATCCATTTTTAAGTTGCATTGACCAAGTAATATTGATATTCCCAGTATAATTGCATATTAGTCTCTAAAAGCAGTTTTTTAAAAATATTATACTTTATTAAAGAAACACTTACATACAGAATAACAGATATTAACATTTTAAAATAATTTTAAAATAGATTAAAATATACTAGCAATTAGTTTAAATTACAAATTTAGACCAGTTTAAAAATGCAATTTCCTAAAAGATTGTGAAAACTTTATGCTAGTACCGATCATTTTCTTTGAAATGCTACAACTTGAATATGCCAAGATTTCTTGATTTAGAATACTTGAATATGTTAAGATAAATAAGTTATATATATATATAGACAAGAATTGTTAGATTAAATATAGAATGTTTTGATACAGAGATAATAACTTAAAAGTTATATACTTGTATTTAGCTGACAAATTCCGGCAAAGTCTGATTACCTTCAACAGTTAAGTCCTTATGCACAATTATGTGTCTTTTTATTTGAAGGCTCCCATTTTAATAATATTTGAAGGCTCCCATTTTAATAATATTGATATTAAAATTGATTGTAATAGTTATCAATTGTTTTACTCCATGTCTGTTCTGGATTTCACATAGTAAATAAAACTATCACAATATTTACTCAATCAATAGTTTTAAACAATATAATGGCCCATTTTATAAAGTAAGTAATGTTTGTGTAAATAATAATTTCAGTACATAAGTCGGATTGTGCATTGTAGTTACAGATTCTTAGTACTTTTCATTCAATCATTTAAAAAGACAGTCTTAAGAACGTATTCATTTCCAAATATTTTTCTTATGCAATATAAACATAGTGACGTGACACAAATACTACAGTAATATGTTGTGACTGTTTCCATCAACCTCTCAAATCCTCTTAGAAAGATGGTGCCAGTTGTTCTCAAGTAAGATCTGTGTCCTTTCTTTAGGATACTTTAAACAAATTAAGACACTTATGGTCCTTCAAATTTTGTTCAACATCGCTCCTCCTTATCTCAGTTTATGGTCCTCAGTTTACACTTTCTTACTAACCTGTTTTGAAGCACCTGGCAGTTCATAGAGTACTGATTCTATGTAAGCACAAAGGTGCAGGGAAAAATACAGAATTGTAATGATGATTAGCACCTAATTTTTATAAACATGAATATGAAATTTTCTATTTTTATTTGGTAAAACAAACTAATACCTCAAATGGGTCCTTGCAGTATATACCAAAGTGTGTCCAAAGTCCTTTATATAGCTAGGAGGATCAGTGATTTTTTAAAAAATCAGCACATTTTTAAATCTCTAGTGATCTAAAAATGAAGAGTTATAGCACCTTCTAAGTACAGTTAAAATTGTATCTATCATCTGCTAGTCGTGAACGATTTTTAAAAATCTCACCTATGAAGCTATCAAGGCAGAATTTACACAAAGCTTCATCTAAATGTGTGTATGTGTGTGTGTAAAAACATTTTCAGTGAAAGGATGATAACTTCCCAAAATCTTGAGTAAAGGTCAGTCTTGCTCAGGGCCAAAATTGCTGGGGATAAAATTTAGTAGATAATTTACTAGAGTTACAGAAACTCATTTTCTTATTTTTATTTTTTTGTACAGGCATCTCCATTCAACTGAGGCTCTGGAAATTTTCCATGCATATGTAGGTGATACCAAAGATTTCCCTTTTTTTCAAAAGACCAAAGCAACTGCTGAGAAGGATTTAAACTCAGGCTGTCCAATGTTATTGTCCAAATCAAACAAATCAATTTCTAAAGATTGGGGAGTCTTGGTTCTTAATAGGCTTATCCAGTTATTTATCATTGTTTCACTGGGAGTTGGGGGGGCATATTATTATTATTATTTCTCTATCCTTTGCGTTCTCAAGGCTATTGACAGGAAAAAAAAAGCAGTAAATAATTTCCTCAGAATCTCCTTTAATGTAAGCTCCTCAGGCTACGTCTATATCACTGTTTTTGAAGGAGAGCATAGCAAATTTAACTAGCATTCAACCAATGAAGCTGATAGTGTATAATAGATGTTTGCTTGTACAAATCATATACTTGTTTGTGAACCATGTTTGAGTTTGGATTCCACCCATTTAAAATAATTGTTTAAGCAGACCATGGATAGTGAATCTGCAAATCCCACCCAATCAGTATTTATAATCCCTGCTGTTTTCTCATGAAGTGTTAGGATATTTATATAGGCCAGGCTCATGGGTAAGCATGCTAATAAATACAATTGTGATCACATAATGTACTCTGCATCCAAAATAAATAATTCTATTACTTAACATAATGGATGGTTCTTCTAATATGCTAAATTGTTGCTGTAGATCCCATAGTAAATTAAGACACAATTGCAAATCTAGAGCAGATGTACAAATCTTGTTTGCTATATATTTTTCCTCCTGAGAAACTCCCAAAAGATATAAAATGACAAGTAGCAATGGCAAAAATACAACTATTACTACTAATAAATAAAATTCTTTAAAATGCAAACATCACATTTTTTATTTGAGCCTTTATGGTCCACAACAGAAAATATATTAAAGCTGAAAGATACTGAACAGTATGGAAAGCAATGCTTTCCATAGAGATCCTATAATATATACACCTGGGTTTAGTATTCAACATATCAAAAATATTTACTGCAAACTACCTATTAGTTACAGGGTTACCAAGGGTAGGAACAAGAGCAATAACCATAAATATATATGTACATATAATGGTAGAAACAGCTATGGCTTCTATTAAAATCTTTTAATAGCGTGTGTGTATGTGTACAAAAACAAGCTCACTTAAGGCCATTCAAATCAGGCTTAATCTTGCTTAATATACTGAGCTGGGTTGCATATTATTCTTCCTGAATTAGGTTGCTATGAATACCTAAAAGCACCTGAATGAATAAGCACCTTAAATAGTACTATTTCAAAAATGCTGTCAGCAGCTCTTCACCAGTATCACAGATATTTTTTAAAAAAAACATACCTAACAAAATATGCTCAACCGAAACTAGTTATATGGATACCTGTCAAGTGGACACTTATTTGTTTAAAGAATAATCTTAAAAAAGAGGTAGAAACTACTAAAAATATGAACTGCATCAGAATAAGAATTTTAAATATGCCAAATTCATTTTTTTAACTTTTCACATATATATCACTATCAGGGGTAGGTTCTAACATTTTTTACTACTGGTTCTGTGGGCATGGCTTATTTTGTGGGCGTGGTTTGATGGTCATGTGACAATTCTTTAGGATTTAACAGAGGTACTGGTCTACCAGGCTTTTAACTGCTTGCAGAGCCGTACCGGTCTACCTATTTGTTTTTGGAGCGTTCCGGGCTACCTATTTGTTTTTGGAGCACACTGGTCTACCACTACACTGCCTTTTACCGCTGATCAGCTGTAGGGCAGCCCTTTGAAGTGCCACGGCAAGAGTTTAAACAGTTGTTTTCCTTCTAGCCAATCAGCTGGGACTTGGGAGGCAGCCAATAGATTGGGGGTGGAACCAGGCAGAGGTGGTATTTACCAGTTCTCCGAACTACTCAAAATTTCCACTACCAGTTTGCAAGAACCAGGGAGAACCAGTAGCAATCCACCACCGATCATTGTCTTTCCACATTGTTACCCATCTAAATCCACTTTTTAATAATTTCAAATTCCATTTCAGCTGGATTTAAGATCTGCCTTTGGTTTGATTTCTAAATGTTTTAGTATAGTCCAGACTAAAATATTAACAATTATATTTTATATTTCAATTCCTTGTGCTGTATGCTAAGTTGCTCATTAAACTGTCTTATCCTCCTATTGTATTTCAGCTATGATTAGCCATTTTCAAAACCTTCCCATTATAATACATAGCAAGTAACAGCAGAGATCAGGCCTTCACAAGTTGTGATCCTTTGGCTGAGGCATCAACTAGGTTTTCTTTTGTAGGATAACCAAGGATAAGAAACCTAAAAGGGTTGTCTAGGAAATAAAAGTATAAATAATTGTGTAATAAATATGAAGCTCATTCAGAATCTGAAGCAGCACATTCCCAAACATACCGAGATATATCTATATATAAGTATATACATATACACACACATACGCTTAAAATTATTTTTTCTCATGGTTAACCATTGTCCAATCAATAATGTTTAAAATCCTTTCCTTCAGGCAGAGTATTTGTTTTTTAGAGTACTAATTGGCAAGATGGTACAAACCAGCACAGTTAATTAACAGTTTATTATAGTTACCTGAAACAACTAAATAGCCGCAGGTTGTTTATCCCATCCCAGAGGATTCCTTCATAGAGGCTATTTCTGAACATAGCTATTTATGGGCTAAAGAAAAGGAAGAGAAAGTGAGAGCTCAACATTTCTCATATTTAAATTTCTATTACTTTTTAAAAGTATCTTCAGGTGGATTTGTTTTTCTCTTTGTGCATTTTCTGAAACACAACACTATATTAACCTTAAAGACTAGATTTTCCCCTATTTTATCTTTAAAACGATAGGATTGTTTTAAATTCACTGAAAATTAATGAAGATAGGGTTTGTTTGTTAATGATGATTTGTATTTAAAATACTTGCATGGTGCTTAACAAGAAAAAATTGTGTGGCTTAAGGTGAGGATGAAAGCTGCTTCATGACATTTTTTCCTTCAAAATCATTGCCCATAAAACCATAGAAAACATGCCTTATGTTCTCTAGATTGTTTTCAGCAGCAATTTCAAATGTATCTTTTTCATTGGAACGGGCTTTCTCTGAACCATTCTTTAACTGCCATATAATAAGACAAATTTATTTATTTATAAAATTTAGAGAAATGTGCATGATTGGGGATTTCCAATCTGTTTTGCCAATATGAACATTTCAAATTTTGACAGTGTATCATTACAATGGCTGTGATGGGGGAATACTGATAGTCATAAAAACGACTCTCATTAAAGGAGATGTCTACAAGGAAATTATTAGTGTCCACACATGGGACTCCAAGTTTAGGCCATGAACAATGTTTTCAAACTGTTTCCACTTCAAACTTCTATATCAGTGGTTCTCAACCTTTCTTCACTATAGATCCCCTTTAAATACCTTTTGTGGTCACGGATGATGGCCACGGAATTCCCAAGACTTAACTCAAGATCTAAATCATAGCATTTCTTCAAGCCTTCTTTTACCCCGTGATGACATAGTGCCCCCCCCCAAGGCATCTGCAGACCAAGGTTGAGAACCATTGTTTTATGTTCCAAAGGTGCTTTTTTCAGGAGGCAACTGGACTTGTTTTTTCTTTTGAAGTCATTTTGCTTCTCATCCAAGAAGCTTCTTCACCTCTGACAGGATAATGGGGTATGGAATGAGGAGGATAGTTGGGAATGGTCCTTTGGGACAACCATGACCTGGATGACGTCCTTTTTAAAGGACCAACACTTTAGGAAGCTGTTTAGATTGGTTTCTCCTGAATTATTATCACTAGTTTTGAGTCTAATTATGATAATTTTCCTGTAGAAGTAAGCTGTCTTCTATATTGTTACAGTACTTATTTTTGAAACATACATTTTTAGCCTAGTTTGAAAGGCACTTGATATAATAAAATGTCGCTTGAGATGGTCTTTGGAAAATTGCCAATACATGCATACATACACATACACATACACACACACACAGACAGAGAGAGAGAGCGATAATCAAAACAGAATTCACAGCCAGCACAAATTCTACATTCTGCATCTGTATATGTGAGTGTGTGTAGCAAAGAGTTCTTCTTTATGCTTCAATCTTAATTTCATATACCGTATTTCTGGACTCCAGCTGTTGTGTCCTATTAAGATGAAGCTAAAAACAAATTTATCTGTATTTTAAGTTCTGAATTTGAATTTCTCATTTTGTTAGTGACATCTATGTTTTGACTAAAAGGTATAGTTTTCCATGTGACATAGATATTCTGAAAGCAAGGATTGATTCTAGTGAAGAAAATTAGGCCATAATAAGGCATTTGATTTGAATATCACACCTTACTATAATCTATGATTAGATTATATTGTTTGCTATACCAGAATTTGTGATCTTCTGAAAATTAATTCTATATGACCTTGTATACAATAGCTATGTTAATCTATGAAAACAAAAATTCAGAAGCAAACTGATAGCACCTTTTCTAGTTAACAAATTTTAGTGAAAAACAAAAGCTTTCAGAAAATTTTCACAAACTCCATCTGTTTTTTTAAATTTGATCTTACAAATTTTTTAATGTCAACTTTTCTAATTGATTTCTTTGTTATGTAATTATAAACTACAGAATATTTAAAAGTTATATTAATTAAAGCAAATGTGAATAGTGATTTTCTGAATATTGCCTTTACTGACACATTATAAAAGCATATTATAATATGGACAAATACAATCTATTTAATTGCTATAGGTTGTAATTCTAGTAGCATTGTTTGGTTTTTGAGCCAAACTGAACAAAAGTAGTGGGCCATGTAAATTTTTGTGTGCATGACCTTAATAAATACTTCAGGTGTTCCAACATACTGTTTATATTATAAAAAGAGACTTTGGTCAAACAAACAATCCTTGAAAAGAAGAAGATATCAGATTGGCCATGTGACCATTTAATAATAAATAGTGTTAGGTAATAGTGAAACAAAATATTCAGTGGAAAAACTTTAGCATAACAACTCAAATGCCAAAGGAAAGCAAAAATGATATTCATCAGTAAATGCATCATATCTACCTCAATGTTTTAGTGAATGCAATTTAAAAAAAACATTGAAAAAATATTTTCAAGACACCAATTTAAATGACACTAAAGCCAGGAAGTATGAATTGCTGTTGTTCTTGATCTTAAATGCTTATTTCAATTTGTTATTTTTAATGCATTGTATTGTATGGTGATATGCATATGTATTTCAGTAACCATCACAACAGAATATTGATAATTCTACTGCTACTTTGCGCAGAAGGCATTTTTAATCCAGGAGAGGCTTTCATTAGCAGAATGATAATTATTGTTTTCCCCTTTTCCCCTTTTCCCCTTTTCCTCCCAAGCTGTTTTGAAGGGGAACTTAATGAACTAGGTTAAATCTGGGGAAAAGGCAAAAAAAGCAGAAGGGAAGCACCAAAATCATTTATTTTCCTTTTCTGGTAATAGGAACTTCAAAGGCGCTCTTGTCAACAGATGGATGTAGACTGGATACAACCCCTTCAAAATTATGAGATGCCTTTTGAATGCTGAAAATTGTTATTAGACCACTATCTTTATTAAGTGATATACTATCTTTTCAATTGTTGTCTGAAGGATGGTCAATATTTGCTATGATTGCAGACTCTCCATATAATTCATCTATTGAGCATTAACTGTGAATGTTAATGTTCAAAAAATGCATCCAGTACAACTGCCGCAAAATCATGCAAACTAATTGACCAGTAGAAAATAAATAATCCTTTTGACATATGTATGTTATTTTAACAATAAATTAATTTACCTCTTCTCTTTTAGGACATTGATGACATTAGTAGACATTATTTCTAGCTTACAGTATCATCAGGTAAAATAGGTTTTATTTTCATATATAAAATTACCACATAAAAAAAAAAGTTAACAGAGGATAGCATGTACCAGTAGATACAGTGGCGGCATTATGGGGTCATAATATAATTCATTCCCATAAAAGAATATAAAAGATCACGTTCTCTTCTGGTTTTACCAGTTATATGTAACAGGCCTTATATATGCACCAGTCGGATTTAACACCTCTGCCTGCCAATTTCTGTCACTCTCAGCTTGAGAGACCAGTATTGTGCCTTTTACTTTAAAAAAAATTTTGTTTTGCTCATCAAACTGCAGAAATCTGAAGCTGATATTTTGTTTCAGAGCTTCTGTGGGTGAATGATATTTAACAACAGATGGTGTGATGTGTACTTTGGCACCTCTTAATCTTATTAAGAAGCCAACATCCTGGCTCTTTTCCTCAGGAAGTATTATATTGGCACTGGAGTGTCATCGAATGCCAATGTCTACTAATACTGAAGAGTGGGATGAAACTGTACAATATGACTATAAAAAAATACCAAGGGATAGCTATTATTTTCTAATGGCTACAAAAGTCTTTTCTCAGATCAATTGCACAGAGTCTGCTCCACTTCTTCAATAAACAATCTAGTCATCTTGAGAGCTTTGGTTATAGCATAAGTGTTTTGGTAAAAAGGAAAAATAATATGCATGGTTTTGCCTTCATCTTCTTCAGGTGGATTTTTCATTGTCCTCTCCCATTTTCTGCACACGGGAATATTTTTTGCAGGAAGACTTGAAACAACCAGGAGGCCATGTTATTGGCCATGAGAAACTGCAAGGAACTGAGCCTTGTACATTCTTCTCAAAGAAATTGAATATTGGATACCACCATGCTCGAGACAGAAAGTTAGTCTGTGATGATATTTTCAAGTTCTGTATTAAGAAAAAATTATTAAAATCATGTTTAGATTGCATTAAAAACACAGTTACAGCCACCAGAAATATTCTTTTCCTTAAACTGAAAGCACTGTCACTGTATCATTCTGTTAAAGTTTAACATAATGAACTACTGTAAATGTATTCTTTTCTCACCTACTATTAGAAATTGCATTTTTGTGTAAAATTTTAAGGTCCTGCTCTAGTGAAAAAGGAATATTTAGCCCTATTTGTATTGCTGCTTTCCTATGAAGAGCTCGAAGAGTTCCTTGCTTGATGCTTGGCATATATGAGCAACTGAGTTAGTTGTGACCTTCTTAATTTCATATATGTGGCTACTGATAGTTACTTTATGCACTTTGGCTTATGGTTTAACATATGCATATGGTTGAACATATATATCTCAAGCCCAACATTTAAAATTCATTTTAACATTTAAAGTTGGCATGGCTTCTGCTTACCTTTTCGTTAGCCATTGCGTGATACCACCAGAAGAGTCTAGTTGTGATGAAATAAGCAATGACAACATCTACAGTGTAATGCTCATGTCCTACCAAGATACAGATTATTCCAGCAACACTCATACACCAGCAAATCAAGTGATACCACCAAAAGTGACGAGGTGAATCTGTCAAAAAAAAAAAATCATATAAAACATGGGCAATCCTATTCTATTCTGGGGACTACAGTTCAAAATTATAGTTATATTCAAGAGTCTTGCCAGGTCACTAGAGAAGGACAAATGGTGCTGCTATCTTCAATACTGGGAAAAGGGAGACTAAGTAATTATAGGCACAAGCAAGTATGTATATGTATATGCCTAAATGCATATATATGTTCCCCTCCAAATTCTGAAATAGGTTATTAAGCAGAATGTTTTTGAGAATTTTGAAAAGAATCCATTGCTTGGCAGCAGCCAGCATAGTTTTATCAAGAAAAACATGGTAAAACAAACTATTTTCCCTTTTTGATAGAATGACCAGTTTAGCTATCCAGAGGCATGCCAATAGATAAATTATACATGATTTCAGGAATGTAATCAACAAGGTCTTCCATGAAAATCTAATTGAAATGTCAATAGCTAGCTACAGAGCTGGTTGAACAAACATATCTAACAGGTGTACATTAGTGAGTGTCAAGTGGTTTACTGCAGAGTTTTGTACTATTCAAAGCACACTACTGGATGATAACATATATTTTAAATGACTTAAACATAAAGGTATAAAGGACAGTATCAAGGTTCAAGAGGAATATGACAAGTTGCAACAATAGGTAGAAACCAACAAGATGAGTCCAGTAAATGGATAGGAAAAAACAAAGGTGTGAGCATAGGGTGGAAAGGACTACATTTGACAGTGGTATGCATGAAAAGGATCTAGGTGGATCACATGTCAAATATGAGTCAGCCTAGGATGTGATGCAATTGCAAACAAAAAAAAAAGTATGGGAGGGGATGAAAAGGAATCCTAGGCTGTATCATTAGAATGATACAAGATAACAAGAAATCACTGTTCTTTTTACTCTGTATTGGGCAGACTGTACTTAGAATATCACATCCACTTCTGGGCACCACAGTTTAGAGGACATTGATACTCTGAAACATGTCCAAAAGCAATTAAGATGATGAGGGCCTTGGAATGAAAAACTTATGAGGAATGATTATAAGCTACACATATATTCAGAGAACAGAGGACTATAGTGATATGATTTTTAATTCTTAGTATATTCTTACAAGTGTATGGTCTGCTTTTTTCCAGATCAACTAAATGTACATTCATAGGTTGCATGAGGAATTGACTTATTGCCCAAGCCCGACATCATGGTCTGAGAATGACTGGCCCAAAGTTACCCAGGACCAGTCATAGACTTTTAAAGGGAGAATACAACTCACAGTCTTCTGATTTCTAGCCTGGTACTGGCATTAAACATTTTTGTGAAAATATTTTTATTTTTGAAAAAAAATGCAAATATTGAAACTTACATTCTTTGATAAATAGGTAAGTGAGTGTTAAGATTACAGTGTGTCCACTGAATAGAAAATCTCCACATAAGATATGTGAGCCTGTTATAGACAGGCCACCTCCAGAAATTAGTTGCAGAATTCGCTGAACTTTAGCTTGAGAATCACCATTTAGCTAGAATTAAGTAAAAAAGAGGGGGAATTGTTATATTAAAGGGTACATTTGACATTTCAACACAAATTAAAATTAAAATAATATAATGCATAAAAGTACACAAAATAATTTATAACGTTTTATAGTATCTATGTGAAAATCAGCAAAGAGGTTCACAACAATTAAAAGCCAATGGAGCATCATTAATTACTATACAAAGCAAACCATTTGGATCCTTGGCAGACAAGTTTCAGTCCGGGATACAGTGTAGAAACTGTACTGGTCATACTTGTGGATGATCTTTGGAGAAGTTGGGTTTGGGGAAAAGCAACCTTCCTGGTATTCTTTGATCTCTTAAAGGCCTTCAGTCCATAGCATCCTTCTCTGGTGGGTTGGAATAAGGGGAGACATTGTCTTACAATGAATCTCCTCCTTTCTAAAAGATCAATTCCAATTGGTAGGGAAGGGGAAGTCTACTTGTAGACTTAATTTGTGGACTGCCTCAGAATTTTCACTCTGAACTGAGTTTTGTTTCCCTGTTCAGAAGTAATTTGTAATTTGGTGCTCCTCTTAATTCAGAGTTTCTTCTCACTAAGCAAATGACACCTGTGGTTAAGACAGCTTTTGTACAGCATTTTGATTGTGGCTACTGATGGATCAAGAGGCTTTTCTTTTTAACTGAAAATGTAAATAAAGATTTTTTTTAAAAAAAAAGAGGCTCTTCTCACAGTCACTCATGCCCTAGTCACTTGCTATTTGAAATATTGTAATGAACTGCCCCTGAAAAACATTTAGAAGCTGCATCTTTTACATAAAATGGCATCCTAGACTGTGATGGATTTTTCCTGATATACCTGAGTGACTCTGCTGCTTCAAGAACTGTACTGGTTGACAATTAGCTTTCACATGCAATTCATTTTATTCATTTTTATTTTATTTATTTGTCAAGCACATATTTGTCAAGGTAAAAGTATAAACATAATTTGAATACATGAAAAGAGTAAGAGTAAAAAGGAATATTAGGACAGGGACGGTAGGCACGCTGGTGCACTTATGCATGCCCCTTACAGACCTCTTAGGAATGGGGTGAGGTCAACAGTAGACAGTATATGGTTAAAGTTTTGGGGGTTTGGGAAAAAAACTACAGAGTCAGGTAGTGCATTCCAGGCATTGACCACTCTGATACTGAAGTCATATTTTCTGCAATCAAGTTTGGAACAGTTTGTATCTATTATTTGCTCGTGTATTGTTGTGGTTGAAGCTGAAGTAGTCATTGACAGGTAGGACATTGTGACAGATAATTTTATGTACTACGCTTAGGTCAGACCGAAGTCGGCATAGTTCTAAATTGTCTAAGCCCAAAATTTGAAGTCTGGTGGGATAAGGTATTTTATTGCGGATAGAGGAATGGAGGACTCTTCTTGTAAAATATCTCTGGACTCTCTCAATTGTATTTATGTCCAACAGTGCAGTGCGGGTTATAAGCCCTTGCTTATCAATGGAGACTGAGTGAAGCAAGTGGCCAGTTTTAATTTCTTGGTGTTATCATAAAAAAGGACCTGACCTGGGGCACTCGCATTGCAGCACTGGTCAAAACGGCCCAGCAGAGATTATACTACCTGAGACTTCTCAGGAAACAACTGAATGAAAAACTGCTGGTGACCTTCTACCGCTGCACCATAGAGAGTATTTTAACTTACTGCACCTGTGTATAGTTTGCCAATTGCATAGTGCACAGTGCACAGTGGCAGATAGGACAGCACTCCAGAGGGTTAACGTCACTGCCCAGAGGATCATTGGTTGCCCTCTCCCCTCTTTGGAAGAGCTTTATAGCTCCCGCTGCCTTAAGAAGGTTCAAAACATTCTTAAAGATCCATCTCATCCTGGGGACCCTTTTTTTGAACTATTACCATCTGGCAGACAGTACAGGATAATAAAAACAAGGATAAATAGGCTGAAAAACAGCTTCTATCCCAAGGCAGTAACTATTGAATTTTACCGTAGTGCAATATGTAGTGTAATATTAATGCAATATCAGGGGTTTTCAATTCAATTGTATAGAATGTGAAGGATGTGTGTTTGTGTTTTATTTTTATAGTTATAATGTATACTGAAGATGGCATTTAATTTCATTGTACAAGGTGCAATGACAATAAACTGAACTAAACTAAACTAAACTAAACTAAACTAAACTAAACTAAACTAAACTAAACTAAACTAAACTAAACTAAACTAAACTAAACTAAACTAAACTAAAGGTTCTACATGGTTCTGGCCCTAGTTATCTAAGACTGACTTCTCCTATATTCATTTGTCAATGTGACCAGACCTAATACAGACAACTCCTTCCTGGTTATTATCTTTATGAAACTGCCATCTGAGAAGGCCCTGGAAGCTGGCTGATAGCTTTCCTTCTTTCCTTGAAACTCCCTCCAAGTGGAGATTTCAAGGCCTCACTGTCCCTCCTGAGCTGTCAAAATGTATGCTCCATCTTGTACAGGCAGAGGGGCTGCTTTGATTGGAACTGGGATTTGTGAACACATGGCTTTTTCTTTCTCAATTTTTAATATTTTGATTTTGCCATTTTTTAAAAAAATGTACATGGAGGTGTCATGTCTTTTCTGAAAACCTTCAAGATTGGGAAGCATACAAATGAAGTAGCATAATGATATCTATGAAACTCTGTGTGGTGTGTGTGTGTGTGTGTGTGTACAGTTAATATATAATCCTTCTAAGGATATGTTTACAATTACACGGGCTTACAATGCGTTAAGCAATAGCCTTCATACTTTTGTATATATTTATACAAAGTCAGCTTACCTTTGGAGCACACTGAAAATGCATTCCAGGTACAGGTAAAGTGGTGACATACATGGTAATGCACCGATAGAGGTACAGAGTTCCCAATATAAAAAAGAACCTTCGTCCTACTATTGATCTGAAATATATATAAACACAAACATATTGAGGTAAGAATTCTAAGGCATAATGCTAGCAGTATACAACATGCCTATGAAAAAAGGTTGTTATAATGGCAGTTATAACACAGTGGAATAAAATTTATATAAAAAAAATGAAGAACCACTTCCTGCTCCAAAGTTACATTTTGATTATATTAGTTTCAGAAGGATGAGAAAAAAAAAATCTAAAATAGTACTTTTCTTTGATATTTAGCTAGTGGCTATGAAAATCATAACATTGGACCTTTTTTGCACAACACAATTTTAGACATTACAATAATATAAAATGATATCTGAGCATTTCACAGTAGAATTTTGGATTGTCAGAAGTTAGCAGCATGCATACTTACCATAGGCTTAGCTTTTAAAAATACAAAAAAAGAAAAACCTACTACATTTCTGATTTGCTACTCTGCTTTAATGGAGAAGGTCCTTGAATGAGCAAGTTCAATAGTATTATGAGGTACCCTATCTCATAATAATAATAATAATAATAATAATAATAATAATAATAATAATAATAATAATAATAATTTTATTTATATACCGCCCTTCTCCCGAAGGACTCGGGGCGGTGTACAGCCAAGATTAAAACATAAATATACAATGTCACAGTTAAAATTAATTAAAATCATTAAATAGTTTTGGCCAAATTTTAAAACCCAATATTAAAACCCAATTTAAAATCATTCAGTTAGACAGCCCCGCCTGTCGGAACAGTAGGGTCTTAAGGGCATAGCGAAAGACCCAAAGATCAGAGATGTTACGAATATCTGGGGGCAATTCATTCCAAAGGGCAGGAGCTCCGACAGAGAAGGCTCTCCTCCTGGGTACTGCCAGCCGACATAACTTGGCCGACGGTACCCTGAGGAATCCCTCTCTGTGGGAGCGAACTGGTCGGTGGGAGGCTGTTGGTGGCAGAAGGCGGTCCCGTAGATATCCTGGTCCTATGCCATGGAGCGCTTTAAACGTGGTGACCAACACCTTGAATTGCACTCGGAAGACCATTGGGAGCCAGTGCAGCTCGCGCAGGAGAGGTGTTACATGGGCGTAACGAGGTGCACCCATAACCACCCGCGCGGTCGCATTGAGTTATCCTCACTTTCTTTAAAGGTAACAGTAATAATGCTACTGAAAACTATATAGTAACAAATTCTACTGTAGTCAGCCAATGCAGCCTAAATCACATTTGGTTAATTCAAATAATCTGTACTCTCATAAGAATTCAATATATAAACACCATTACAGATTCTATTATTAATATATCTCTTAATGTGGAAAAAAGAGTTATTTACAAAATATCGGTCAACAATATTTTTTTATTTCTAAACATATACTTGCATACATATCTATAATGTTGTTCTATTTCAGGGTAAGCAAGTTATACAAAATGCAGAATGAAAGTAAAAAATATTAAAGCAAAGAAATTATAGACATGAGATAAGGACAAGAAAGATAATCCATTCAATACCCTATTAATATCTTTCTATTCTTTTAAACAATCCTTGTTTCCACCCTGTCCACAACTTGTTTCATACATTTTCTTTTTTTTCTTTAAACTTCCTATTCTTTATTTTTTATTACCCCATCAACTTCAACAAGAACAATCCAATACATCCAGAGGCCTTCTCTGTCCCCCTGCTGGATTATATTTCCTCCTTCATATATTTTTCTGGCATTCAGTCCTAATTCATTATAAAACCAATCTACATCACAAGATCAAGGATTACCACAGTATTCCTTTCAAATTACTCATTTCTGTATTCCATTAAGCACCAATTCATTCTTTTTTATAGATTTTATTAACATTTTCACGCAGAATAAAAACTAACAAGAATACCGGTATTTAGAATGAAAAAAAGGAAAAATTTAAAATAGAAGAAAAAAGCAAAAGTAGAGGCACAGAAATTAAAGAAAAGAAAAAATTATAAAGAAGTGACTTCCAATTTTCTTTTACAGCAGTTATAAATATAATATAACACCTTACTCTAAGGTTACAGCATTGTATAAATTTAATCATAAACTATTATTTTTATTCTAATCAAAATCATGTATCATTCATAATATCATTTTTTCTATTTTCCATAAAAAGTCAATAAGGGGTTAGCAGTAAATTTAGACAATGTCCTAGCTCTAATTAAAGCAGTCAATCTGTCCATTTCAACAAATTCCATCATTTTCACTATCCATTTCATATACATTGTTTGTAAAGACAAATATTTTCACATATAATAGCTCACTGCAATCGTCATATATAAAAATGAAAGTCCATATTTTTTTCTAGCTTCTTATCCATCCAAAGTCTCTCATTTCAATGATATATATGACCTTCTCTCCTTGTTTTCACATACACTTAGATCTCTTGTTCCCATTGCATCCATCTTTCTATGAAATACCCAGTTTTAATACTGATATAACAAAGTGAGGTCTATAGTGTTATTTCTGCATTCTTTTAACAAATATTCATTTCTCATAACAGATCACAAATTATCTACTCCCTTTCTGCCAGCATTTCACCATCTTATCATTTCTTCACTCATTTTCCATTTTATTTACTAGGAAACACAAATTCATTTTTCCGTTCTACTTTTTTGCCAATTATGCGTAACTCATAATTGCTCGTTGAAATCTTCCTTGGCAAATATAATTATATTCATCTTCAGTGCATTAATGTTTAGAGCTATGCTCCTTGTTGCATCATACAGTCTAACATTCATGACAAATCATCTGTTTACAGTTAAAACAATACAGCATAATCTACATACAAAAGTACACGCACATCCATACATCCAAACAACATACCTCAAATTACCCTACAAACATTTCTTATATGTCTACACATAAAGGCCAACACACATCCAATAAACATTCCTTGATACATCCAATAAACATTCCACTTATATTGTTCTTATGGTGTGGTGGCACAGTGGCTAGAATAAAGTATTACAGGCTAACTGAGCTCACTACCAGGAGTTTGATTCTGACCAGCTCAAAGTTGACACAAGCTTCCATCCTTCTAAGATCAGTAGAATGAAGACCCAGATTGTTCGGGATAATACAATATAATGCTGACTCTGTGAACTACTTAGAGAGGACTATAAAGTACTATGAAGCATTATATAAGTCTAAGTGCTATTGCTATGGTAATCAGCAATCAACATTCATTCCATATTCATGCAAAACATTCAGTACTTCAAGCCTGCTCATATTATTATATGCTTTCTCTAAATAAACAAACCTATGAAAAACTTTTTCACATGTACATATTACTTGAGAGCAAAAATGTTGCTTGCATATATCTTTCTGCCACAAAGCCATACTGCGCTTGTCAAATGTTATTGTCACCTCTTGTAACTCAATCAAAACATTACTGAAGTCGTTACCTTAAAAAATTTGCTTTGCATTTATTTTTACTTTGTACAAGGAGAAAAGTAATGGCATTCTTTCCATCATCAAGCATAGATGCAGTTTTCATGTTTGATAAGCAACTGACAAAATGATTCCTTAAGCAAACCACACCCATATTTTAACATTATTCCAGTTATAGCATGTGCCCAGGGTTATTGAAATTCAGGTGGCATACTAGTTTAAATCACCACCACCACCACCATCATCATTGTATTTATATCTATATTTTCACCACTGCCATTTTCAACATACTCCCAGCATTTACAATATGCTTTTCATCAAATATTTTGGAACAAACTTTTATATAATTTGCCTCAATCCCTCTCTTTAACATACTTATTTTTTCCCATATTGATCTATTAACTACTTCTAGCATTACCCCATTTCAGTTTCATCTGAAATTATTTCATCATTTTTATTTTTCTCTTATTCTCATTTTTTGTAGCAATAACCATTTTTCATCCACAGCCTACGTTTCATTTTGTTATTCCACTAAGTCATCTTCCGATTTTCACTCTCTTCTCTTTTACTTCTTATCTTTCCAAAATGATCTATTTCTTGGTCGTTAAGCTAGCCACTAAGTTGTCAAGCAAACCACATAGTCATAAGCTTGAACTATTTTATCCAGTGGGCATTTTTGCTATTAAATAGTATAAAATGATGCAAAACACCATCACAAGACCATCACAAGACTGTAAGGTTGTAAATGCAAATAGGCTGCCCAGCACCCACAAATGATCACATGACCACAGGGGTGATGCTGCAGTCATAACTTCAAGGATGGTTTTTTAAAAAAATTCTGTGTAGTTTAGAACAGTCCTAAATCAAGGACTACCTGTAGATCATTTTCATTCAGATCTATTACAATCTTCCCCTTTCTCTTAGTTTCACATACCCACAATATATCCTTTTATTTTCATCTGCTAATTCTTTTCTTCATGCCTATTATCATTTTTTTACATTCCAAGTCACAAGTCACTATATGCCATAATCATCATAAATATGATACTAGATAGATATTGATCTCTGCCATTCATCATGGCTTCTACCAATTAAGACTTTATTTTATATGTTTATATCTATATAAATTTCTACATCATACAAGTGAATAAATAAATAAAATAGGCTAAATTCCCAAACTTACTCTGATAAGCACAGTTTCAGCATTCTTTTTTTATTTATTTTTTATTTATTTTTTTTCCCAGCACATTCTATCCAACATTCCACCAATAGAAGCAAACCCCAGTTTTATCCTAATCCGTTAATCTTATTCTGTGCAAATTACAATTCATAAACTACAAATTACCTAGCCAGTTAGCATATATTATCCACATCTCTCCAACTTGAAGCAGTGGTGAAATTCAATTTTTTTTACTACTGGTTCTGTGGGCGTGGCTTGGTGGGCATGGTGTGGCTTGATGGGCGTGGCAGGGGAAGGATACTGCAAAATCCCCATTCCCTCCCTATTCCTGGGGGAAGGTATTGCAAAATCTCCATTCCCACCCCACTCTGGGGCAAGCCAGAGGTGGTATTTGTCAGTTCTCCGAACTACTCAAAATTTCCACTACCGGTTCTCCAAAACCTGTCAGAACCTGCTGGATTTCACCCCCAACTTGAAGGTATTTGCTATATTTTGACATTCAGAATGCAGATTCTTTATTTCTACAATTGCATTATTGTAATTGCAAAAATATTATTAGCATCTCAAATCTATTGATTTTGTAGATCATTGTATCCAGTGCATTTTAAAACATCTAAAGTTCTCAGTTTCCATAATAAGAAAAAATAAAAGCAAAAAACCTACTTACTTGTATTTAAGAAACAGCCATTGGATTATCCATATTCCAACAAGGATAATTCCATTTATTTCTGATACAGAAAAAGCCCATTCCACGCGATCAATATAATCAAAAAATTTATCTGGCAACGGAGGACTGAGCTCCTTGGGAGGTACCCTCTCATGTACCACTGTGATCATGACAGTTGTTAAAACTAAATTGAAGACAGCATATACAAAGGCAATGCCCGTTTTCCACCATTCCAAAGGAAACTTGTTTCTAGATTCAGTGGGCATGGAAATTTGTATGTATTCTGGATAATTTTTAGCACCTTTTCGCAAACCATTGGATAAACTCTTTGGTTTGTTGCTGCCATTCTTGTTTTCCTCGCTAACAGTCAGAGCAGGTCGAGCATAACCATTGGAAGTTTCATTGGTCTGGCCTTCCATATGTTCTTCAAGCTTTGCTGTCTCTATGGTATCCATCAGGTTTAATATGTATGATTAATGGATTCTAGTTTAATTTCCAAAAATATCTTCCACTTCTTTTTTTAAAGTCTTCCTCATTCACTTTCGCCCACTTTTATTCTTTTAACAGCATAAAGAAACTGTAGGTCCCACTTTGAGCTACAGCTTTGGTTCTTCGGTAGATTTTTCTTTTAAGGATCATCAACATGCTACCTGAAATTACATTTAGGATACAATAATTAGCACTGTTAGACATACATATATACACATATATATCATTTTGCATTATAAAAGATATATAATAAAAAAGAAATATAATAAAAAGAACAGAGAATCATGAATTTAGGAGGATTCCTTAGTTCAATAACAGTTTACATAAAAGTTTAGACAACCTGGGTTTAATTCTCTTTGGAGTTACAGGCACAAATAAACCAAATAATATTTGATATGCTGAGCTAAAACGTGGCTTAAATGTTTTTGATCAAGCATGTTGTTTTTTTGTAAACTATAATTTAGGGCTTATTATTTGTGCACATGTAGCTAACTGTGGCTTAGTCAGTAAAGTACGGTATGATTAAACTTTGCCTTATTGTTTTATGTCAGGGGTGTCAAATCTGCGACCCATGAGCCGAATGCGTCACTCACTGGCCATACCTACCCATTTTAGCAAAGGGGAAAAAGGTCACGAAAAAAAAAGTACATTATGTGACAACAATGTGATGACATGAGTTTGACACCCGTTTTATGTGAACCAAGGCAACATATGTATTGCATTATTAGAGAGCTTGGACTCATCCTTTGGCCAAAAAAATATAAATCCCACCCTTCATCATTAGAAACACCAGTCAGCTCTTGTACACTTCCTGCATTAGGATTGAACAAACAGAGGGGGGAAACTCATTAGATAAACAAAAGTAATCAACTATCATTTGTTGTTATTCTGAGGAATACAGAAAAGGTTTGTTTTTTTTAAAAAAAGAAGAGAGGCCAGTGGTGGGTTGCCCCCGGTTCGGACTGGTTCACAAGAACCGGTAGTAAAACTGTCAGGAGGCTCTGCCCATGGACCCGGACCAGTGGTGGGTTCCTCCCGGTTCAGTCCAGTTTGGCCGAGCTGGTAGTGGTGACGATATGATGTCACCGAACCGGTTCTGCCCCCCCCCGCCCTCCCCCCCACCCATGTTATTCTTACCTTTTATTTGGTCCCACCCCCAATCTATTGCTGCCTCCTGAGTCCCAGCTGATGACTAGAGGGAAAAAAACTGTTTAAACTCTTGCCGCGGGGCTACAAAGGGCCATCCTACAGCTGATCAGTGTTAAAAGCAAACAAATGAGTCGGGTCGAAAGTGTGAGGACTTGGTCGTAAGTGCGAGGACTTGGTCGTAAGTGCAAGGACCTTCCAGAAATGACTCTGACCAGCTAGCCACGCCCACCTAGTCACATGACCTCCAAGCCACACCCACAAAATAAGCCACACCCACAGAACCGGTAGTAAAAAAATTTAGAACCCACCCCTGACCCGGACGTCATCAGGAAGCTTCTGCACATGTGTGCGGCCCCATTGCGAACTGGTAGTAAAGGTAATCTACCCACCCTTGAGAGAGGCGTATAGATTTGCACTTTCTTACGTGCTAAAATAATGTGTTTGTATAAATGATAAAGCATGGTATAAGGAATACTTACAATGTTCCTTAAAATATTTACTATATTAAATATCCCCCCTTAGATTTGGTTGAAGAATGCTCCAGCCTTCATGCTGGAGGGTGGGGGTGCAGAAATACCATGAACAATCTATAGTAAACAAGCAATAAAAGGAGTATGGTCTGAATATTCTAGTCACTATGGCTTTACAATGCTTAAACTGACTCATATCTATTTTCATAACACTGTACATAAAATAATCAGCCAAAAGGATATCGCAAATACAAAAATAGGACAGTTACTTCAGTAATGGTAAATCTATGTTACAAATACTTTATGGAAAGCAAAATTCAATAAAAGTCTGGATGCCACAGAACAAGCTCAAATTAAAGCCAACTGAGAGAAAGTGGCTGTTTATACAATAGGATTCTATCAATGCTGATATTATCTCTGTGTGGGCGAATAGTCTCTGCAAAGAGTAAACTGACAATTTGAGGATCTTCATGGCTCCTGCTTGAATAGCAAGTGGAGACTATGATTAGAAGAGCCTTTGCTTAGCTTCATTGGTATACCAATTACAACTTTACTTGGTTTAGGAGGAACCATTTATAATAACTCACATTCTCACTGCCACCAGGTTAGACTACTTGAATCTGCTTTACATGGGACTGCCCTTAAACATTACTTGGAAATGGCAATTAGTCTAGAAGAGGGATCCCCAACCTCCAGGCCGTAACCCGGTACCAGGCTATGGCCCATTCAGAACTGGGCCACACAAGTGGCAGGTGAATATGCTAGTGTATGCAGCTCTACTTGTCCAAATGGAGCTGCGCACATGAGCACGCTCGCCCGCTGCTTGCGCAGAACCATCCCTTCTGCCAAGTCAAGGTTAGGGACTGCTGATCTAGAACACAACAACCTGCATGCTTACTGTTTCTTGGCATTGACAATACATAACACAAATTCTGAAATCCTTGCACTGGTTGCCAATTGGTTTCTGGATACATTTAAAAGGCTGATGCTGACTGATAAGCCACTTTATGGCTTGGCATCTGGGTCAGCCTGCTCCAGGCAGAATCATCCTGAGCCACTAATTTCTGCAGGGAAACACTTGTAATCCCACACTTTTAGAAGGAAAGGTGAGGGCAAGGCTAAGAGGCATTGTTTTTCCATGGTAGTGCCAATGTTTTAGAATCCCTTCTTTATGGAGATCAGACTCACCCTCTCTCAGCAGGCTTTCAGAAAAAACTAAAAATGGAAATCCAAAAGGAAAAGGGTGCATTCTCTTAATTTAAATGTTGTTCAAAATATTAAGAATGCTCAAAACATTGTGCCACCGTTTAAATTTTTCATTGTTCTTGGGGTTTTTGTTATTATTTTTAATCATATCATGGATGCTTTCACTTTTGTATATTAGAATAACAGAGTTGGAATGGACCTTGGAGGTATTATGTTCTCTGTAAGATGTTGAAAGTCATCAGATTGTGATAGGGTTTAAGTTTAAATAAATAAATATGGAAATGACTACTGTTACTTTTAATTGAATTTGTTGTGTCCTTATATTGCTCAGTACAAAATGATTTTTGCAAGCCTCTTTATATTTGTTGGCTTAATATACATAGATAGCATTTTTAAAAAAGATGGTCAGGCATTAAAAAAAATGGAACACAATTGCATTGTGCTTTTGCTATAGACCATAGGCTATTTTAGGACAAATGACTGATCTCCAAGTACAGCTTTCAAGACATTGGAGAATACAATCAGATCAAGGCAGAGAGAAGCCTTACCTCAAACCAAGCACTTTGCTTTGTACTATAATCTATAAACATTAGCTATAAATCATTGTTTCATTTTACAAGAGAAAAACAGTAAATTGATACAACTAATGATTCATATAAACCATTATGATGGAGTGTACATTCAGGGATCAAGAAACACTGGATGAGATGCTAAAGGCTAGAAAGAGAGTGGATTTCTTTCATGGTGTAACTGCCCTCGTAATTCATGCTATACTTTGATACCCTCAACCTATATGCTTCTGGATAGGCTATCTGAACTGAAACATACGTATGTACAAACCCATTAAAGGTAGTCCTTCATTAACAACAGCAATAGGGACTGGAATTGCTGTTACTAAACAATGCAGTCATAAATGTGATCATGCCACTTAATAATTGCAGTTCTGGCACTTGTAGTTGCTGTTAAGTGAATCCTACAAAGTTAAGCAAATCTCATTTAGTTGCCATTTGCAACCTCCTGTTGACTTCCCCATTGACTTTGCTTGTTGTAAGGGACAGTGAAGGTTGCAAATGGGCATCACATCGCTTTGGGATACTGCAATGTCATAATTATATGCTAGTCATTGAGCACTCAGATCACAATCGTGTGACTGCAGGGCCTCTGTGATGGCTGCAGCTACAAGGACTGATTTCAAGTGTTAGTCAGCGCAATCGTAAGTTGAAACAGTCATTGAATGAGTGGTCGTTAAACTAAACACTATTCCAGTGATGGTGAACCTATGGCATGCGTGCCAAAAGTGGTATGCAGCGTCCTCTCTGTGGGCACACAAGCCATCGCCCCAGCTCAGCTCCGCTCCGCTGCACATGCGCGTGTCCCTCCCATCAGCCAGCTGGTCTTTGGGTCTCTGCCACGCATGTGCGGGAGGCGAGCGCATGTGCTGTGGGGGCGCATGCACAGGAGTGGTGTGCATGCAGGGGCGTGCGCACATTAGCCGGGGGGGGAAGGAGCATGTAGGGGGGTAGGGCACATGTGGGGGGCTTCGCGTGCATGTGTGGGGGTGCATGCAAGAGTGCCGAATGCCCACTGCATTTTGGGGGTTCATGCACAGACACACACGCATTCGCACACACACACACACACTTTGGACACTCGGTCTGGAAAAGGTTTGCCATCACTGCACTATTCCATTCTGATGAAAGTAATGCTAGGCATGGCAGAAAAAGACATAATAATCCAAACAAATTTGTTGCATTAATATAGCTAAAAATATTTTTAACATGGTTTACACCAATGCGATCAGTATATACGTTCATATTTTTGTATTCTTGCACACTAATCATGCTTCTATCATACCATTTCAATATAAGTGAGAGCCAGCCTAATAGTGAATTTGGGCCAGTCCCTCTTTCTTGGCCTGCCTTGAATGATATAGAAATGGGAGGGGGGGAATACAATAATGAATAATAATTTTGTTATCATTTGTTTTAAAAGTTATCATCTCTTTTTGAGGGGGCTAACAACTTTACCCAACAGCACTTTTTAAAATCTTTCCTCTTCCCTCAGTCCATCCACTCTATCTTCATATATTTATTTTGTATCTTGATCTTTATTCACTCTTTTTACATGATTAAACTACTACAATGAATTTCTTTTGTTGTATTCAATCAACATTCAGTCAATACTCATTCATTCTTGACCCCACCTCTTGTTTTGTCAACACACTTTTTCAGTATCTAATTTCCATTGCATTCAACTTTCATGTTTCTGCTGACTTAATTATCATTTCCATGCTGTTATATAGATTTTCACTTTTGACAAATATTCTTTTCTCACAATATATTATTCACTATCTTTTAAGCAAATATTTACATAAAATCATTTACTTGTTCTGATTTATATATCACATGCAAACATATTATACAGGTTGCACACTAAACAAACCACATCGATATTTTAACATTGGTTGCTATACTATCTATACCTGGAGCTCTTCTATTTTTCAGGCATAAAACTCCATTACTCATTAATTGGTTTTTGGATGCTAACATACTGTATACGGCATGTTTCAAATTCTCTCTTTGACCTTCCACTATTATTCTCAAATGTATTAAAATACTCCTTCCAGATTTTCCTCAAGTTTTAAATTATTTCCTAACTTTTATTTCTTTTTTAAATTAATTTTGCATTGCTGGAGGTTCCTTCTTTAGACTTTTTCACTCCATTCCATTTTTTTCTAATTTTTTCTCAAAAGCACTCTTCAACTGTTTTCTCTGCTTCTTTTAATCTTAACTGATCCTTGCTGTCATTGATTACTTTTTATCAGTTTCTTTCTGTCAATAAACCTAATATAGTATATTTCTGTCATTTTCCTTTCTTATATCCAGTGTGCCATAAGCACAAACACAAGACTCAGTTTTACTCTAATCACATTCATGGTATTCTATGTAAAATAGGATCTCCACCTAGAGATTATCATTTAAATCAACATATTGTTTGGTGCATCCCATCAACTAGACAGTAAAAACAGAAAGCATATATTTTATATTAGAGTAAGCATAGCCTTACCTGGATGTTAATTTCAAAAGATGCTGCTGGTAATATTCTGCTCCATGACAGTTATTTTATTTCTCAAATCTTTTAGCACCTACACGAAACCATTGAAAGAGAAGTTGAAAGAGATGATAAGGGGATGCACTGATATAATATGCAGAAAAGCTTTACTGCTTTTCATTTAATATAGGTAAGGCAATTCATGTTTTGTACTATTGTCTGGGCAGGATAATTTAGCTGCATGAAGATTAAGACAGCTTTACTATTTGTGTTTTTTTTCCTCTTGTAAAAGCGATGCCTGTCATCTTCTAGAAAATACTATATTCCTTCTAGGGCATTCTTATATCTAGTACAGTAACTAGAGGCCTAAAATAGTTTCTATTGCTGAAACTTCCTTCTGTCTGTAACAATGAATTAGCTGGGACAAACATCCCTGCAGTTTTTATAAATGACCTGGTTATAAACTGGCCTACCTTGGAAGTGATTTGGGAACTTCAGTTAGATTAAAATCAGTCAAATGAGTTGCCAATTGGGATTGGTTGATACAGTCACATTATTCTACTACTTAGCCATCTGTACAGGGTGAAAATCTGTTTCTAGGCCTTATTCAAAATACTAATACCAGTACGAACCTACAAAGCCTTAAACTCTGAGGCCTACAGCTCCTCCTTCCGTATTTACTGAAGATCTTCACTTAACATCTTCTCCAGATACCCTCAACTGATGAGGGCAACTGATGAGGCAAAGTGGGTAAGATATAAAAGAAAGGCCTTTTCAGAGGTGGTTGATCAAGTGGGAGCTACCTGATGCCTACATTATTGTATTTTCACTGTCAAATTATCCTTTCTTTTCTCAATCATTGTAAGAACCATATAAGCATTTTAACAATTTGGTGTCTTATTACTATTTTATTATTTATTGTGATTTAATGTTGTATTTGTCCCATTACCATTGTTTTTCCTGTTGCCTGTTATAATGTTTTAAATTATATTTATGTAGTTTTACTTATAAAGTATTTTACTTTATTATGCAACAATATACAATAAATACATTAACAAATCTGTCTGTATATCTTGTCAGACAGATTCGAAAACATTCAGAGCAAAGAAAAATCTGAAACTGAGGCCATCTAAGAAACAAACTGCCTTCATTTACCTTCTCTATATTTTGCTTTTTAAAGTATTGTTCAATTTAGATACCTTAATTCTTAACATTTTGTTGGTTTTATTGTTTGTTCAATTTTTAAACTGTTTATAAAGGAACAGCATTCCAGTTACATACTGTTTCTGCTAAGGTGAAATCTTTTTTAAAAGAAAAACTCAGTAAAAGTAAACAGAAATGAGCAAGGAGGTTTTTCTAAGTGGCATTATCGGATCTATTAAGATAAACAATTACATATTAAAACAAAAAAACATGTGCAGTGTTTATTCATGCCCAAGCAGAAATGCTGTTTGCTCCAGAACATGCATTAAAAATATTTTGCCACGTATTTGTCTCGTATTTTTAACTATACTGAGAATCTGAATGTATGTTTAATATTTAGAATTTCTGATGATAGATATGAGTTGCTGCTTTAGAAAAATTCATTCAGTTTTTTTTTCTTATAGTTTTAATAATTCAACCTTAAATGGCATTGAACTACTTCACTATTTCTTGGCTATAGGGATCAGCATTGCAATAGTACCTAATTGAAAAATGAGAAGAGTTGGATTAATCATAGTAATTAAAAGGAGGAGCATGAGCTGAGTAATATGTACTTTCATTTATTTCACCTAAAAAGTGAGTCAACAACCAGTGAATGGAATTGTTGTCACTCACATTTTGTTAAAGGAGTGGTGACTGAACTATTTTTAGGATGTGTCATTTATATTTATTATTGCTATGGGAGGTTATCAAGTCACATAGGAATATAGCACATTCCTATAAATTTCACAACAGGTAACATTCATTGCCAAGCACCTGCATTAATCACTTTATAAATAGATCAAAAAGAGGTACTATATGCTAGTACTTCTTAAGTGACACTATTGTCCATTAAATGTGGCAGGAGGGGACCAGATACAAACATTCTCTTCTCCAGCTATTTTTAAGAATATAAGCTGCATCTTCATTGTTAATATTTTTTAAAATTGTTAGAATCTTGGTTCTTTAAACAGATATTTGGGAACTAGGAATGTGTTAGATACAAAAGAAATATATGAGACTATTATTTAGACTTTATGAATTAATTGGAATGTTTACTATAACTTTATAGATTGCATTGCTATTTAGTCTGACATATGTAAAACAGCATCAAATGACAAAGGTTGAGAAGAGCAAGAACTGGAACTTTGTATCTCCGTCAACACCCAAAGTGATAAAAGAGGAAGTAGAGAAGTAATATAGTAGTACCAGTATATTTATGAGGACATATTCCTTTTCTAGATCAGCAGCTGCCTTTGCAAAGGGCCAGGTTGGATATACTGGTTCAGCAGTGGGACCAAGAAGATACCAAAGGTCAGTTAGGGCAGCAGGATGCATGGAGTGCAGGGCCCAAAAGGACATAGTCATAGTTCCCCCCAACTCATGAATGGGGGTTGAAGCAGAGGTGGGTTTCAGCAGGATCTGGCCAATTCTGGAGAACCAGTAGCGGAAATTTTGAGTAGTTCAGAGAACCTGTAGTAAAAATTCTGACTGGTCCTGCCCCCATCTATTCTCTGCCTTCCAAGTCCCAGGAAATGGGGATTTTGCAGTAACCTTCCCCTGCCATGCCCCCCAAGCCATGCCACGCCTCCCAAGCCACACCCACAGAACCAGTAGTAACAAATTTTGAAATCCACCACTGGGTTGAAGCAGTGATGGATTGCTACCGGTTCTATCAGGATCGGCGAACCGGTAGCGGAGGCAGGAGGCTCTGCCCACCCACGCCGGACGCTTCTGTGCAGGCGCAGAAGCATCGTGCAAGCACGTGCACACGAGCAAACTGGTAGTGATGGGTTTTGCAATCCACTACTGGATTGAAGCGCCTCTGTGGTTGTAAGTCAGGTGAGCTGCCAAGTGCTGAAATTTTGATCATGTGATTGTGGGGATGCTGCAACAGCCATAATTTTGGGGACCAGTCATAAGTCATCTTATTGAGTGCTGTTGTAACTTCAAAAGATTTATGAATGGTCATTAGTTGAAGACTACCAGTAAACCACTTATATTCACCTGAATCAAGTGACATAAAAGTATCCATAATAAAATAAATTGCTTGTATACTCAAAGATTAGGGATTAGCAATTATTAACTAAATTATAAAAAGATAATAAAATAGATATAAATAACCAATCTGTTTACTGAATTATATAAGTAAAATCTATATTAGAAACTGTCTGAATACAGTAAAACAACTACAGTATAGTGGATCTGAAAAGGCATGTTTTATGCTAGAGTAGCCTTGTGAGATAGGCACCAACAAATAAATAAAATTCTACTCTGCAGCATAGCATGCAGCATGGAGAATGAATTAAGAACTGAAAAATAAACATATGAAAAAGAGTAAATAGTCATAAAGGATAAACTGAGAAAGTTGAGGTTGGATGCAGCTGATTACAAAATACAATCTTTGAAGCAGTATATGTGCTTGGTAGAAGCATGGATGATTTATAAGAACAGAAAAGTATGGGATAGTAAATAATTTTGGTATAAACTAGATTGCTTTCTCATTTCTGTTCTGCTTTCTATACTTTGCACAACACTGCTGATCACAAAGAAATACTGTACTGTGTATTTTGTGTGTGTCTGGGTTTGTGGGGAGGTATGGATATATATCAGTGATGAAATCCGAACCGGTTTGCTACTGGTTCGCTGGACGTGCATGCCAAATGCTCACTCTGCGCACACACACGCATATGGAATACGCGCCAAAAGGAGGCTTGGGAAGGTAAGTAGAAGCGAGGAAGGATCGCGCTGTGATGCGCGATTTAGCTTTGCTAGAAAGCAGGATTTCCTGCTTTCTAGCAAAGCTAAACTGCGCTGCACAGCTGATCCCCCCCCCATTCTACTTACCTTCCAAAGCCTCCTTTTGGTGCATGCTGCGCGTGCACCTGGGGAAGGTAAGTAGAACAGCGGGGGGGGGATCAGCTGCGGACCGCAGTTTAGCTTTGCTAGAAAGCAGGATTTCCTGCTTTCTAGCAAAGCTAAACCTCGCTGCACAGCTGATCATCAGAAATACTAGTTCGGAGGAACTGGTAGCTTTTTTTTTACTACCAGTTCGCCCCAACCAGTAGTTTTTATCACTACCAGTTCACCTGAACAGGAGCGAACCAGTAGCATTTCACCCCTGGTATATATGGATGTGTGTGCCTGGGTGTGTATATGTGTAAAACAGAGAGACAGACAGCAGTAGACAGATATATGAGGAAGAAATATATGAATAAACCTGAAAAGTGTGCTATACGTAATACTCAATATTAACCCAGTACCAAGAAATAGGTTTGAGAATAAATCTGGATACTTCCACAAACAAGCACTTTTTCCTACTTGTAGTTGTAGCTGAAGTTATATATTTCCATCTACTTATTTTTTCTGGTAACAGGTATAGGAAAAGCAGAAAGACAAGAAAAAAATATTCTAAAAATACCCGTAAGTACTATAGTAAAACATTACAGATTATAAATTTATACTGATAAACTAAAATAATTTATTCAAATTTCGGGGGATTAAAATATATCAGATAAGTATTGTCTAAGAAAAATCATTCATTTTCCTACTGACCTTGTATTAGATGCTCTTTCTTCTGAATCCTATGCTTGATGTGACTAACAAGTAACTCTTTTTAATGCCCCAGCTTCACAACTTCCCTTAAGGTGCATATACTCAGGAGTGGTCTGAGGTAATTCAGTTGGAATTGATTATGATGTCATCAGAATTCAGATGTATGGAATTTTTTATGTAGAACTATTGTTGCCTAGTCTGATTAGCAATTTTAAAAGTATCATCAATGAAGAAGTATTTCCCACCATTTTGTATTATTAATATGCTCTATTTAATTTTTGCCAAAATATTTCACAATACCAACTATGCCCTTTTTTAGCCTTTGTTCCTTGAATCTTTCATAGTAACACTAAACCAAGTGGAAAAAATAAAACTTTTAAAATTTCAGCTCTTCCCTTATATGTCACTGTTCAAAACTGCAGTTTATTGCAGAATAGAAATGCTTCAATTTAAGAAGCAGATTATTTCTATATAGAGGACCCCAAGTTTAGTTCTGAACTTTCTGAACAAGTATTTCTGAAATTCTAAAGAGCCACTATGAAATCACTATAAACAATACTTCATATGAGATGAACAGGTATGTAAATTTGATTAATAAATTAATTAAATAAATAAACATTGAATTTGGGATAACTGAGTTTTATTATAAAATTATTATTACTAGTATTATGTATGTATTTTAGAACAAAGTACCATTCATAATTTACATTTAATATTAAACCACAAGTTAACTTTATTTAGAAAAGTAGGGTATACAGGCTACTTAGATTCAGTTTCAATTGGAGCAGCAAATAAACCCTGGAAATACTATTTTTAAATAAGTTTTTCAGTAAAATCTGTTGGATCAAAATAATTTTTAAAATTCTTTCCTTACACAATACTTTGGCTATTTGCAACCTTTTCAAGAACTTTCCTGAATAAAAGGAATATATATTTAAATATAAATTTGTATCAATTTCTATCCACTGATAAGTATCGATTTACAAAATTCAAGATATGCAACCATTGCCATTTAAATTACTCAGATTTTCACAAAATTACTAATCTTTGTGTCAAGTTGTTATTTTCATTCATAAATTTTGTAGTAAACAGCCAACGTTGGATATTAAATCAAGGTTTTAATATGGCTAGTTGGCCAACCGTCAGAATTTTATGGCATGTCTACACATCTAAGGATGTCTAGAGCATCCTTAAACTATTCCTGTCCTATGTTCATGTTTGCTTGATGCTAAATTAGTTTGGAAAGATTTTGTTCAGACTGAGACACTTTGGCAACAGCTCAAATGCTATTCAGATTGCAATGCAGACTAACATATACACTACACTCCCATGAGACAACTTCCTTGAGGTGAAATCCTTCCATCTGGAGTAGGAAAAATGATGCACTCCTGGACATTTAAAAATAACATGGCTAGGGGAAAGTATCTAGCTCAGGGAGTGAAAATTAGTAATTTTAAAAAAATATATTTTCTGCTGGATCTTGAATCAGCAACATTTGGTTTCTAAAGCAAGTATTATAGCCCTTCTGCTACTACAGCTTTTGTAGCAAAGATAACTGCAAAGAAAGGAGAACTTGCAAGAATCGTGAAAAGAGTATTTCTAAAACACCGCAGGAAAATCTGCCTAAGGTTGCATTTATAATTAAATACAATGAATACAAGGCAATGTCGTCTATTGTTTCTCTCTAAAAATGGTTACTAGTCCATTCTGCAACAGGACAACTGCCCAGTTCATATAAGTCTCGAGGGAATATGTTTGAAGGAATATCAGCCTTTAATCAAATTGATGGAGAAGATGCTCCGAAAGATATTAATAAAATATGAGGAATACGTGAATTAATTCAATAACTCCTATATCTGGGCAATTGAACTCAATGATCTTATACATTAACTAAAAGATATCAATTTCTAAACAAGTGTACAATAGTCAACAAAATAATTACATCATAATGCACCGTATTTTTCTTTAAGGTGCCAAAGAACTATCCTATTTTTATTTTCAAATAAATGGTTGTGACCCAAGTAATTTATTATGGCTCTTGCCAATAATTTTCCTCAGTTCCTAGGAAACACATTGCCTTTCAAGAAGTCATATATTTGATTAGGGAGGCTAACAGGATGTTCTATAAAGCTTAATAGTTATTGAAATATTACTTCAGAGAAAACAACACAGTTCAAAAACTGTATTTCATTTTCATTAAGAACAAACATTTGAAAATGTTATTTTGCTTATAACTGTGTTTCTTTGCATCTATCTAAATAGATGGTTTGCTTGGTATTGCATCTTCTGTGAACCCAACCAATATAGTCTGTAAACCATGGTTTATAAATTAAGATGACATGTAAACGCAACCAATTTTGGCTTCCACATTTCACATTTTTCCCCTATCAGCCCTGCTAACACTGATTGGAAATGTCAGGAATTAAGCCACAGCTGGACTGTGTACAAAATATATGTATGTTCTAGTCACTGAGTTATGCTTTAATTGTATTTAAAAATAAAGGCAATTGCGGGGGAGGAAAGAAAATCAAAGATGGCTGAAATCTTGCAGCTGCAGCTATCTAGACTGTTTTCACGATTCTCTAACCCTGTTTGACAATCTTATTAATACACTTTGCCAAAAAGGTTTTACTTCTGGAAAATGGTAATTAATTTATATAGCTCAATACAAGATAGTGATATATACTGCACTAGGAATATAATTAAATAAATAAACACAGGTTCTAGTCCAACCTTACCCTTGGTAAACCCAATAAGTGATTTTGGGCTAGCTGTTCTCTGTCAGCCCAACCTATCTCACAGTCATAGGGAAAATATATATTTTTATTCAAGAATTTTAGCTCTAAAAGTACAAAAAATTCATATTGCTTGTTACTGTACCCTTTCTTTTTTTATGCTGATTAATCATCAAATTTAATAAAATCTATCTATGGGGAAACTAGGTATAAATGAACATAAACAAATATGCATTTGCCTCTTTTCTGTTTTATATCTACTCATAGGTGTGTGTACGTGTATAGGAAAAAATTTCATGCTTAGTGTACTCTAAAACAATCCCCTTTCCTGCACGCCTGAAATTCCAATAACATCAATTATATTGTATGTAGTTCATTTAACTAAGTTTTAGAAATCTACCCTTAATAACTAGTTCTACTCAGTCTGCCCATAATTTTAAATCCAAATAGATTCTGTGGATTTATTCCAAAATAAAGGCATATATGTTTATATCCTCAAGGATAATATTCCAATAATCTGGTTACAACGTAGGTGACTGAATGAACAAATTAGACATTTTAACTAATATTTGATTTACAGAAAAAAGACAACTGCAATTTAATTGCTTATCATTATTGTATATATTATGTATTACTGTTATAGTGTTTTATGTGGAGCTAACTTAGTAGACCACCTGGAAGCTGCAAGTGGTCCAAAACACAGTGGAATAGGTAGTTGTTGGTGCACCATATATAACACTATTTCACAAGGTGCATTGGTTTTTAGTAGCCTACCTGGTACAATTCAAGATGCTGGTTATCAGCTGAACAACAATTCATGGCACAGGGTCAGATTATTTGTGGGACCACCTACCTCCAAATGATTGACTAATCCATCATATCTAGCACAGTAGGCATACTATGAGTCCTATTCAGATAGACACTAGCATTAGCGGGACTAATCTTATTAGAAAAAGGGATAATATTAATCAGAAGCCAAGTACTAACATCTATATCTCCATCTTCACCATGCCTGCCTCCAGGGGTAAAATGCTACTGGTTCAGACCGGTTCTCCTGAACCGGTAGTAAAAAATGCTACTGGTTTGGGTGAACTGGTATTTCCGATGATCAGCTGGGTGACAATCAGCTGTGACGCACTATTTATATTAGCTAGAATCGTTGGATTTCCTGCTTTCTAGCTAATCTAAATCGTGTGACACAGCGGATTCCACCCCCCTCGCTGTTCTACTTATCTTTGCAGACTCAGAAGGCTTCAAAATATTCCTTTTTTAGCGTTCTGCAGGCGTGCCTCAGGCGCGCATGAAGCATATGCTCGGTAGCAGACTCACAGAACCAGTAGCAGATTTCAGAAGATTTCACCGCTGCCTGCCCCCAACACTTATTTCAGCATTTAAAATATAACAAGATATATAATGAAGAGTTTTTAGAAACCATACAAGTTTCCAGGAACAAATCAGAAAGAGTCCAACTGTACTCCATATGGAAGTTGTGCCATAGATAGGCAACCACCATTTACATTTTGCAACCAAAAAGCTGGGTTCAATTCAACAATCAATCCAATTCTGCTAAATATGAGATTAAAATGCAAATTAGTTAGTCACTGGCAACCATCCACTTCAAAATATTCCACAAGGAAATATTTTTATACTAAAACATTAAATCATGGATGATATGGTAACACTGCTCCAATTTTTCTTTATGGCTCTCCTTTTAGCAAAAGTCAAGGAAGGCCTGGCTCTGCTGGTTGGCCTGGGAATTAAATGGAGGAGTACCACATGAGAGATGGCTATTAGACTACCCCACTTCCCCTCCCCCATGCACCCTGCTGCCACCCCACCATTTTTTAATTCATATTGCTTTATTAATTATATTTACATATTTTATAATTAAACATTCTGATGTAAGCTGCCCAGGATAACCACATGGCGAGATTGGTGGCAAATAAATTTAATCTATATAAATAAAAATGTAAATGTCCGTTTGTACATAACCCCACATCTCCGAAAGTTCTTCACCGATTGCTTTCAAATTTTGACACAACATTGCATTCGACTAAGGGCATGTTTTTATATACCTATATTATATACATGTCACACTTGTGACAGGTAAAAACATGAAAAACATTGGAAAACATTGAAAGACATTGACAAACATTGACAAACATTGAAAAACAGCGCCATCTGCTGGATGCAAAACCAACATGGCAGCCTCCCAGCCCTGCTCTTTATATTTAGACTCTCCATATTGCTTCCAAGAAACTGCGCATTTGGAAGGCAGAGATGCCTGAGGGCCATATCCTGCCACCAGGCTCGGCAGGTAGGCAGCCGGCTCCCCACCGGGAAGCCCTCACAGCCGAAGCTTCTAGGGCTGGGCGGAGCCCACCCGAGCCTGGCTCTGACCTCCCCCTCCCCCGGCCACCCCACAAACTAGCCTCGCCCGCCATTGCTGCCCATCCCCCTCACCAGCCGCTCTCGGGGCTCCTCCAAAGAACATCTGGCAACGAGGCTGCCTGGGTCCGCAAAGTGGGAACCCTCCATCCCTTGCCTGGCCCGAATCACGCGTGGCCCAGCGCTACCACTGGCCCCAAGGTCAGAAAGACGAGCCGCTAACCAGCGCTATGCGAATCCGGTCGGTGAGCGGGAGATGGAGGCAACTGGAGCCTCGGGGTCGCCTTTGACCAGCGCCGACTTTGATTCCCAGGTGGGCGCTCTAGCAGTTCATGGAGCCTACACGAAAATTTCACCCTCTGGCAGAAAAGGGGCTCCGGGGAGGCTTCAGGGGGGGGCGGAAACAGGCAGGAGGGAGGATGGCCGGCCCTCCTTCATTTCGCCTGGAAAAGCGGTGGATTTAATCATTCCTCTGCCCTTGGCAGGCGGGGGAGAACTGTGCAGCAGGAGTCCAGTAGGGTGTGCGTGGCTCCTGGCTTTGCAGCTTTCTTCCTTCATGTGGGAAGCCCCAAACCAGCCTCAAACCCACGCCGCACCCCCTCCCTTCCTCCCTTCCCTTCCCTGCTATGCGTCTCCCCGTCGAGTCCCCAGAGAACATCTGTGTAGGGAGGACGGAGGGGCCCCCCGAGTTTCTGCTGTGGTGCGGAGAGCTGCGAAGGCCTGGCCTGAAAAGGTAAGGGCAATGGCGGGGGATGCAGAAGAGGCCGGCCCAGAGGCAGAGATAAACAGAGAGAGAGGGAGAGAGAGACATAGAGAAATACAGAGAGACGGGGGGGGGGGAGAGACACATACAGAGATACAGAGAGAGAGGGTGGGAGAGAGAGAGACATAGAGATACAGAGTGAGGGGGGGAGAGAGAGACATAGAGAGATACAGAGGGGGGAGAGAGAGAGACAGAGAGATAGAGAGGGGGAGAGAGAGAGAGACAGAGAGATACAGAGAGAGGGGGAGAGGGAGACACATAGAGAGATACAGAGGGGGGAGAGAGAGACATAGAGAGATACAGATGGGGGAGAGAGAGAGACATAGAGAGATACAAAGAGAGAGGGAGAGACAGGGAGGATTTTGTGGTTCCCATTGTTTTTTAGCAACCGGTTCTCTGTCCTAATCACCAGCTGGGTAGGCGTGGCTCGGGGGCGTCATGTGACAGATGAAAGTGAGTGACGTCAAGTTGGCCACACCCACCAAATGTTCGTGAAGAGTTTGGAACTTCAGCCTTGCTCTTTTAGCCCAGCGGAAGCACCAGACTGGGCCACAGCAACGTGTGGCTGGGTACAGCTAGTAATAAATAAATGTTGCCTCTCTTCAAAGTTTTGTCAGCTTTATGTCCTAAACATCTGACTTTTTAAAAATCTTCCACTACTTATTACCAAAACCCCTGCCTTTTTAAGGAATAAAGTAGGTAATTCAAATTAAGACTTCCTGCCTTTGGACCTTTCTACTTGCAAAAAGGATAATAAAGAGAAATTGAGAACACACTTATGAATTCTTGATGAATCAAATTTCAAAAGAATTTCAGTGGATCATGAACAAAGCCACTGATTTTTACTATTTTAAGTAAAAAAATTGTTTTTGTCAGATCCAAAAGCTTTTTCTGTGCATATAATAAATAACATTTATTAAATGTAAATTCTACAATAAGATACAATCAGCACAATTCTTTCAGTTCTATTAATGAAATAAGGTTCTGAATTTATCTGCCTGCCTGTTTATCTTCCCTCCTTACATGTACTCCTCACTTAACAATCATAATTGGGAGTGGTAAACAACAATGGTCTAAGCAAAAACTCATGCCATTATGCTGATTTATGAGTAGCAAGTCCAGTTACAATCTTTAAGAGAATAATGTGGGATTCTTAAGCCCAACATCACATGACTGTGACTTGAGACTTGCTGGCTTCCCCATTGCCTTTATTTGTTGGAAGCTAGCAGGGAAGATCGTAAATGGTGATCATGTGACCATGAGATGCGTCAACTGCCATAATTGTGCACCAATTACCAGGCACCCAAATCGCAGTTGCATGACCATGGGGATGCTGTGATGGTCAAAACTTCAAGGACCAGTGCTGTCATTCAGTGCTGTTGTAACTTTGAATAGTTGCGGAAAAAGTGTCACTTAATATTTTATTACATTCTTTCAAGTCTCAAGGTCAAATATATTAGCTGAGTTGTTCAGCATGATGTCTGCACTCACTCATTAGGACTTAGTATCATTAAGTGCAAATCAGGATATTATGCCTTGCTTAACAAATCATGCATACAAATCCTCACTTCATGTCCTGTTTAAACTCATTCATCATTAATCTAAACTGATCAACAGACTTTGAGTCCGATTATTAGTTACTTTTTCCTGGAAGAATAAAACATTTGTGTATTTGTAAATTAATTCTGAAAATAATTCCCCCGCACAGGCGCATGTGCGGGGGGAGGCAGGTGTGCAGGGGAGGGCATGTGCGCATGATTGGGACAGGGCGCATGCGCGGGGCCACATGCGCATTGCATTTTGGGGGTTCGGGCACGCACACGTGCATTTGCACATCTGCATGCGCGCTTTGGGCACTCGGTCCGGAAAAGGTTAGCCATCACTGGCCTAGCTCATACTTTTAAAGCTAGTGCTCCCCATGTCTTTTCATGAATTATTTTCTTGACTTATTTTCCAAGAGAAATTAGTTTGCATTGTATATTCAGAGAGAAAGGTTTAGAGCAGAGAAAATGTCTGTAGTAAAAGTAAAAAGGCAGATATAAGCGAAAAAAATGAGCTACAAAATTGTAAAATCAGGTGCCTTATTTGAAAATAGGGGACTTCCTCAAAACTAAACATAGAATTGCTTTCCATCTGATTTATACATTATCAGAGGTTTCCTGAGTTCAATAGGATTGTGCAGTAAGTTTGAAAATGATTCCGGCCTAAGAATCAGTTTGCAGTTAAACAGCAATGAACAATATAGTTAAATAGCTTTCTGAACAGATGCAGCTTTGAGGAAACAGTAGTTTATCTGTCTTGCAGAAACTTTCTTATCAATGCCTGTTTCAGTTCCTAAATAAATTGCAGAGCATCTGCTGGGACAGTACTGTCTGTGATTCTTAATGTCTTTTGAAATAATCTGGGACAGTAGCGTCCATGGTACAATAATCCTCCTAACAGGCTGAGATCTTAAAGACAGCAGCATCTCTGTTAAGAGTCATCCTCCAAGTCATTCTCCCAGCATCTGCTTAGCATACAGCAGCACTGAATCCATATTAAAATGAAGTGTCATGTATTCCACATTTATATAGTGTTCACAAATATCTGTATTTACTACATAACTATCTACTTAAACCAGAAATATTTTCTATAATAATCTGCAAATAAAATCAATAAAAGAAAAGAAACTAATGGCCAATTAAGAAATTGGAGTGTAGCTGAAAGCATAAATCAGTTTAAAGAAAGTAAAGTTTGATTTTAAGACATCAGTATCCCGATTTTAAGACATCAGTATCCCTACAGTCAAATAAAAATACTTAAGCAATTATATAGAGCATAAGAACACACTCAGGTATATGGTATGAAGGGGAAAAAAATTAAACAATAATATAGCTCATGAATACTTCCAATCCAGCTAATTAAAGCCCACCAGATTTGCAAATTATTTTATTTATCATATGGCATACACAGAGGTCATGCAATCACTGATATACAAATTTAAATAAAGTATCATTTTATATAGAGATATAGATACACACACACACATATATACACATACATATATGTGTGTGTGTGTGTAATATACTATATATAGATAGAGTTAGAGAGATAGATAGAGATAGAGATATTATGAGGACAATACAATATAGGAGATAAAATATGATAATAATGATAGCAATAGCACTTAGATTTATATACCGCTTCACAGTGCTGTTACAGACCTCTCTAAGCGGTTTAGAGAGTCAGCATATTACCCCCAACAATCTGGGTCCTCATTTTACCCACCTCGGAAGGATGGAAGGCTGAGTCAACCTTGAGCCGGTGAGATTTGAACTGTCAAATTGCTGTCAGCCAGCAATCAGCAGAAGTATCCTGCAGTACTGCATTCTAACCACTGATGATGATGATAATGGCAAAATTAGCTGAGGCTGAAATCCCACTACAAAAGAAGTGTTTTGGAAAGAGATTTCTTCATTTAGCTTTGAACAGAGCTGTTCTCTCCCCAATGGAGCAAACAGATAATCTAGAGGTACTTCTAGAACCCCCATTATGAATAGAATCTCATGCAGTGGTGAAATGTAAAATTTGTTACTACCGGTTCTGTGGGCATGGCTTGGTGGGGTGTGTGTGTAATATAATTGAGTGGGCATGGCCAATTTTTTTTTTACTTTTAAAACCATTTTTTCTACAACCTCTTCAGCTGAAGAGGTTGTAAAAAAATGCTTTTAAAGCCTCTGATGATCCCAGCTGACTTGCCTGACCAGCAGAGGCTTTTTTTTTAAAAGCCTCTGACGATCCCAGCTGACTTGCCTGATCGGCAGAGGCTTTCTTTTTTTTAAAAAAAAACCTCTGACGATCCCAGCTGACTTGCCTGATCAGCAGAGGCTTTTTTTCCCTTTAAAAATATTATTTCTATAACCTCTTCACCCAAAGAGGTTGTAGAAAAAATGCTTTTAAAAACCTCTGATGACCCCAACTGAACCTCACGATCATCAGAGGCTTTTTTTTTTTTACTTTTAAAAGCATTTTTTCAGCCAAAGAGGTTGTAGAAAAAATGCTTTTAAAAATAAAAAAAAGCCTCTGATGATTGCGCGGCTCAGCTGGGCAATGGGGGGGGAAGGGATTTTTGCTACTGGTTCTCTGAACCACCCGCCTCCATCGCTACCGGATCGGGATCCAGTCCGAACCGGGAGCATTTCACCCCTGGTCTCATGGCTTCAGTGGCAAACAGTACTTTCCTGAGCTTCATTAGCCATCAGCTAGTCAGTTCACAAGTAACCCAAAAAGAGGTTATTATAATAGGAAGAATACTTACAGAAATCCCAAAATGAAACTAGTGCAAAATGTTTGCGCCAATAGCTTGTTCAAGGGGCAACTTTATCAAGATCTTTATGCTGTATATTGTAAACTTGAATTGTCCTAGAATTGTACTACTAAGTTAAGTTCAAGATTTTTGTGGTTGCCTATAAAGATTTACATTGCCTTCTTTGCTATTCATCTACCCAGATAAGAAGACATAGCCTACAAATGGAACAGTTGTTAAATTCCCTAGTTATGGTTGGTGTTGAGTCTTCAATGCCAACTCACAAAGTATTTTTTGGGGATGTGCAATATTTATACCTCCGTCATTTTGAAAAAAAAGTCTAGACAGCTCATATACCAGAAAACAATAAGACAATAGCAGAATAATAACAGAATAGAAAGGGACCTTGGAGGTCCCTTCCAATATTTAATAATAATTATTTAAAAATGAAATTAATAATGAAATTAATAATTATTTATTAATATAACATTAATTATTAATTACATTAATAATTGAAACAAATATCAAAGAAAGCCAAAACAAGATCCAGTGCTGCACAAGGTATTAGTGAAATGCTCACTGATAAAACTGAACTTTGCAGTTTTTCTAAACATTAACAATATTGAAAAATCTATATCTCTGTGGAAAGATTATTCATGGCAATGAGGCTACTACCAAAACCATCTATTTCTGAGTTCCTTTTTGATGTGAGTATATTTAAAGAATTTTTAATTATAGTTACAGCAGATGACTTAACTAATCACAAATAACTTAGCAAGGCTGGACCTGGTTACAGGTAATCCTCAAAATCCCCTATTTTGTAATCAAAACAGGGACCAGAATTTCCATTGTTAAGTGATGTAATTATAAGGCACATCATGTGACTTTACCTCTTAGCTGCCCTCACTGCCCTGCACTCCAAGACTCCTGTCATCTTTCACCACCTTCTTTCTCCCACTGCTGACAAGATATGCCTATCCTGATCCTTAGCAAGGCAGCTGCTGCCACACGAGGCCATCTTCCCCACAAGGAAATTGCTGCAAGCAACCTGGGAAAGTAAGCCTTGTGTGGCCAGCAGCTGCCTCACAAAGGGCCAGGGCAAGGATGCCTCATCAACAGTTGGAGCAAGACAACAGTGAAAATCATCTAGGGCAGCAAGGGCCACAGTATGCAGGGAGCCAAAAGGTCATAGACAGGGAACAGTTATTCCAGTAGTGGGAGTTGAAGTACCTGTGCAGTCATAAGTGTAAGCAGGCTGCCAAGTGCCTGAAGTCTGATCATGTGACTGCAGGATTGCTGTAACAGTCATAGCTTTGGGGAATGGTCATTACTCCCTTCAGCACTTCCATAATTTCAAATGATCTCTGAACAAATGATGGTAAATTGACACTACTTGCAGTTCTCGGATGGGAGAACATCAAGATACAAGAGGGCAGGCAAACTGAAAAACATCTCAGAAGATGGTAACAAACCACTTCCTTATTGTTGCCAAAAAATAATAATAATATGGATCTGTCCATGTAATTACAGCTGAGCTCAATTTGACATTTATTCTAATTATAAAATAGTTGTTTTTGTAAATTTGTTTCCCTGCTTTGCGATTATTTTATCAGTGAATAGGAAGGCATTATAATAAATACCTTGTTTATGAATAAACTGTTATCATTTATCTCTTGATACATCCAGAGAATCAGGTGGTGGCTTACAATCTACAGATACAACTCTGGTGAGTTACAAAAGATTAGCAAGATTTTTAAAAAATAATTAAGCTGTTTATTCTATTTCCCACTAAATAAGGAACTAAATGAGAATGCTTGGTGGATAATGAGGAAGTATTTGCATAAAAAACATTTCTGCACTTGGTTGTGATACTAAATACACATTCCTGGACTGAGAATTTTTGAGTGTCCTGTTATTCATTTTTTGCCTAAATCCATTCATCTGAGCTACACTTTTGCATCTTATTTCTACCTAGATGTCAGAATGCTTGACATTCTTTTTCTTTATACTTCACACTTTCATTAGACTGCTGAAATAAATGAGTTTTAAAACTGTTAAAACTGTCAAGAAAAATAGTATTGCTTAAAAAATGAACACAGTACTAGCTATTTAACAATTACATTGACGTTTGGAATCAATTTTTTGTGTTTTCAAGAAAGTGATCCTGTAATGCCAGAACCGATCACATGAAGCCTTAATTGATTTGATTTCATGTATCAGCATTTTCCTGCTGGCAATAGTTAATGAGTTATTCTCTAGGTAATTCATCTACTTTCTCTCTTTCCTGAATATATATTTCTAAGGGGGTGAAGGGGAATATACGTAAAGTTGGCATCACTAACTATGCTTCCATTCTTTCTGAGCAGTTGGTGCTGGCAGAACTAAAGCATTAGAGTGTCTACTTGGCCGCTGTATTCAAACCACTTATCCAGGAACATATCCATTTTTGTAACTATGATTGCTTTCAGTGGTTACACCTTTATGGGCTTCTTCTCATGTTACCCTTTCATATACGTCAGATGACTTGTTTACATGGAGCCATGAATTTTGAAATGTGAATCAAATGTGCTTCTTTTTTTGGCCTAAAAAAGAATGAGAATCCAGAATGCATTAAGAAGAGAAAGGAAGGAGTTTTTCTTCCTATCTGAATTTCTCTTGTTTTCCTTGGCCTGCTTCAGATTTCCCAAACCTCCACAGAAGATTTAAGGACATGAGTATTGTGATCTCTTAGTGTTTCTATTGATGAAAAAGACATAACTGGATTCTAGTTCCGCAACTGATGAGGTTTTAATTTTCTAGTATAAAAATATTTTAGAAAATAGTGGTTGGATATCGTTACCTCTGCTCATAAAAGGGTGCTATATGTTTATTTCTGCAGGATGGCAGAATGAAATCTAAAGATATTCATACTTTGACAAACATTATAATTGTTACTGAATCTATTGTATGTTTGCACAAACCAAACTGAGTAATTTCAGAGGATCTATGAATAAACTGATGTATTATGTCAATTAAAGTAAATGCCATATTTTTATATAATGCAATTAAACGATTAAATTAAAAAATAATGACTAGAAGAATTAACAATATTGCACTTAATTGTTACAAACATATAACCACTGTAGAAACATTGTAGACTGGAACATCTATATTTTCCACAAAGTAAGTACAGAGTAAGGCAACAATCATGCTTAACGTGCATTATCAGATATTTTTAAAATAATTAAATGAAGTTAGGAAAAGAATGTAACAGCCAAAGTTAAACATGAGTTAAACATCAGTAGTGTACTTTCTAAGCTATTTTTTGTTTTTTAAAAATTCTATCTTCTGAGAATAGCCTGATAACACTTCAAGGTATACACATCAAAGTAACAGGAAACTATTTGCTTTTATATATGTACCTATTTTTTATAGTGTTCTTCCTCATACAGCTGATTTTATCACACAGGCTGCAATTCTCCAGCCATTCCAAACTACCATTTATTGACTTTTACAGAATGAATTATCTCCCGGTTCCTTTCTCAGATGCACACTATAGTACACTAAGTAAATGTACTTGGGGAAAGTTGACTTCAGGCAAGTAACATTTATCAAAACTCACTGTCTGTGCTTTCCAGGTGTCTATCAAGTCAAGTCAATCTACAGAAAATTCTAACAACTAGCTGTTTTCAATTATACTTTTTCTAACATGAAAATATAGAGTCATTTGTTTTTATTCTAAGGACACATGGTCATTTTCTAGGACCATTATATATTCCAAATATGTCCATTATATAAAAAACCACAGTAATATGGCAAACATTGCTATTAGTGCTTATATTTTAACAAACTAAAAATCAAGGCTCACAATCGCTATTTCCTATTGTCCCTTTACCATTATAATATACAAATTCTTCATTGGCCAAAATCATGAAAATAAATTGAATGTTAAGATATGTCTTAGAACTGAATTAGTTCACAATAAATGAACACTTTTACCTATGAGAGAGGTTTCCAAAGGAAATGTCTATATTTAACTTTTTATAATATTTTGTACCAATAAGATCAAAACAAGAAGTTACTGGCTGTTTTGAAAGTTCCTTAATGAAAACATACTTGACAGTTCCTCACAACTTTTAACCTGCACAGCAAATTGTAAAAAAAAAAACAAAAAAACACCTTCTCTGGAAGTCAGCCTCATTAGGAGAATTCCTCTTATATATGTTACAGCCAAAAAATCTGTTATAAACCTGCTATCTGCCAATAACCTAAGATTTGCTCTTTGCCTTTTTCTTTAAAGGGAAAACACACTGAGCAATTGAAGCATCAATTTTCCTTACCCAGAACTAAACCTCTGGTTGACACATCAAGTTCTTGAACTTACCTCTTTTGTTTTCTTTCTTTTTTTTTTAAACGAAGGCAATAGCCTCAGAGCAGGAACTCAAAGCCTTCCAGCAACCCAGCATGAACTAGTTCTTTTTAGAGCTTCCAGGCTCTAAAGTACTTGCCGTTCCTTCTGGCTACAAACAGGGACACTCCTACCTCTGGGCTAATAGCCGCAAGGAGAAACAGCTAGAAGAAAGTTTGCCCACCCGGTCTTCCGCTCCCAGTTTTCATCCACCCCGTCACTTCTAGTCGGCACACCTTTCCCTCCCCGCCTCCGGGGAATGCCGTCTGGACCGTTAGGCCGGCCGTGCAACAGCTGGAGAGCTTTTCACGGCCTGAGAGCGGCTCCTGGAAGGAGGAGAGAAAGACAAGAGACTACAGGCGAGCAAACCCTTTCTGTTCCCGAAACCGCTGTTCCGTTTTCAGCCAGCTTCATGCTCTTTGCTTGTCCCCACCTCCCCTGTCTACCACAGCCTTTTCCTGACATCATTCATTCTCTTACATTCAAACACACGCCCACTCCATTTCCAAACAGTGACTCACTCTAGAGCCTTGCTGCTGTTGCCGCCGCCGCCGCTGACATTCGAAGGCCAGGCTTGAAAAACCGGTTAAAGACCTCTAGAGGAACGGATATTTATTTATTTTTATTTATAAAAAGGGGCGGGGGAGGGGAAAGCCCCATTCTAAGCAGAAGAGTGGGGAGGAGGAAGATTTGGCATAGGTATTAAAATTAGGTCGAGTGGGAAAACTTCATTCCCCCCCCCCCCAATTAACCATTCGATTTAGGGGAGAAAGGTGGAGAAGCCTGTTTGCAAAATTCTTTGCCCCTTTGACAAGCCACCTTAAAGAGACAAAACCTTTTGGCATGAAATAGGGGCAGAATCTGATCTTTAACAATGCTGCTGCTCTTTTTTAGAAATGTTCTGTTCCTCACCATCCCAGCTCAGAGTTCACCCGAATCCCATGTATTTTCCCTGTCCTTCAAACTTCCTTAGCTACAAATAAGTTTGTACCATCAAAACTCTGGAATAATTTAGCTGTAGGGCTCAGGAAGATGTACCTAATGGCCATTTAGCTCCTGCTTGAAGAGAAGTATTGAACAATTTGAACGCTGCCCTTCCTCTAGCCTACATTTTTAATTATGGAATCCAAAAGAAGAGTGCACCACATGACAAAGCTGTTTGCAATAAAAAAATAATTACTATATTAGAAACAAATTAACGATACACTCCCAGGCATACTTACTTGAACGTAAACCCCATTGAATAGCAGAAGATAATTTAGATAGGCTTGTATAACACTCTGTATTTATTCAATTATTTCACAAACATGAGAATAGCATATATAGTAGATATGATACAGATACTAATGTTTTACTTTGTTAGGGCTATTCTTGGGCATACGGATATTTAAATTAAGCTCTCACTGTTATTGTATCACCAGACCCCCAAACCCATGTTTTCAAAGGTGTAATGGTGCCTCCCCCTTTTTTTTAAAAAAACAACAAAGATGGAGCATTGTTGGAATAGAATAGAATAGAATAGCAGAGTTGGAAGGAACCTTGGAGGTTTTCTAGTCCAACCCCCTGCTTAGGCAGAAAACCCTATACCATTTCAGACAAACGGTTATCCAATCTCTTAAAAATTTACAGAATTGGAGCATTCACAATTTCTGGAGGTAAGTTGTTCCACTGATTGATTGTTCTAACTGTCAAGAAATTTCTTCTTAGTTCTAGATTGCTTCACTCCTTGATTAGTTTCCATCCATTGCTTCTTGTCCTGCCCTCAGGTGCTTTGGAGAATAGCTTGACTCCCTCTCTTTGGTGGCAGCCCCTGAGATATCGGAACACTGCTATCATGTCACCCCTAGTCCTTCTTTTCATGAAACTGAATATACCAATTCCAGCAATCGCCCCCTAATCATCTTTGTTGCTCTTCTCTGCAATCTTTCTAGAATCTCAATGTGTTTTTTTTTTTTACATCGTGGTGACCAATACTGGATGCACTATTCCAAGTGTGGCCTTACCAAGGCATTATAAAGTGCTATTAACACTTCATGTGATCTTGATTCTCGCCCTCTGTTAATGCAGCCTAGAACTGTATTGGCTTTTTTGGCAGCTGCAGCACACTGCTGGCTCATATTTAAATGATTGTCCACGAGGACTCCCAAGATCCCTCTCACAGTTACTACTATTGAGCAAGGTACCACCTATACTGTACCTGTGCATTTGGGTTTTTTGCCTAAATATAGAACCTTACTTTTTGCACCATTTAATTTCATTTGGTTATTCATTGTCATTCATGTTGCTCAGTGTTTACTACATTTGAGCAATGAAGAGAAACTGGCTAAATACAAGAAGTGAGACAACTTTTGTAATGAAAAGTGTATACTAACATATACACTTTAAAATTCGGGCACAACCCTGGCATTCAAAAAAATGGCACAGCCGTTCTGCACAATTTATAAAATACAGAACGATACTTCAGTGCCCGAAACGGAAAGAGAGAAGAATAAATGTAGTTCTTGGGTTTTAAGGACTGGAAATACACACCCCTCTGTGAGTCACAGGCTCCTTTTAATGTGGCCTTCCTAGTGTTGCAGCTGGTTCTGCTTTGCCCTGCTGTGCCAGCCATTGAGGCCAATGGATAGGCCCAGTACCAAGGGCCTGCTCTCAGAGGACCAGGACATGTGCCTCATGGTTGCTTAGCAACCCCAGAGGATTTACCTCAACTGCCTTCCATCTGTAACCTGAACAGGTGATCATAGCAACCTGGGTGAGGTAGAGGAGAGCCTTCTTTACCTGTAGTGAATAGCAGAATCACCTTTTGGCTTCCTCAGGAGAAAAAGGGCCAGCTTTGAACCCAGGGTCTTCTGAGTCACTAGGATAATTCAAACAAGTTCCCAGGAAGTGGCGGCTCATTTGGAAGTAAACCTAACTGAACCATTCACCTATATTTTTTTTATTTGAGGCTGCTGGTTGTAGAAACAGTGTTCTTTATACAGGTAGTCCTCAACTCAGCACAATTCAGCCCAAAGTTTCTGTTGCTAAGCGAGACATTTGTTAAGTGAATTTTGACCCATTTTTTGACCCTTCTTGCCACAGTTGTTAAGTGAGTCACTGCAATTGTTAAGTTAGTGACATGGTCGTTAAGTGAAACTGGCTTTCCCATTGACTTTGCTTGTCAGAAGGTTGCAAAAGGTAAACACATGACCCTGGGACACTGCAACCATCATAAATATGAACTAGCTGCCAAGTGTCCAAATTTTGATCATGTGACTATGGGGATGCTGCTTCGGTTAAGTCACTTTTTTCAGTGTCGTCGTAACTTTGAATGATCGGTAAATGAACTGTTGTAAGCCAAGAACTATGTGCAGCTAATCCTTACTTATTGACCTCAGTTGGGACTGGCAACTCCATTACTAAATGACTCATCTTTAAAATGAAATGTCACATGACTATATGGTGACGTAGGTATATAAATTCCAGCTGTGGCTGTGAAGCAAATCATTTGTGGTCATTAAGTACAATGTCATGTGACCATATGTGCTGGTTGTCAAGTGCCTGATTCATGATGCTGCAAGGCCACAACTTTGAGGACCAGTCAGAAATCTCATTTTTCAGTGCTATAGTAACTTTAAATGGTCATATGTTGTAAACCACTCAATGTTGCCTTGCATTGCGAGATGAATGGCATATGCATTTGATAAATGAATAAAATAAAATAAATTGGAATAGTAGTCAGTAAGTGAGGACTAACTGTATTGATTGTTTTGCACACCCTTAGTTGTGGTAGTTCAGATATCACTGAAGAAACCACAGTTGTCTGGGATGAGGCAACATCAGTGATGAAATCCAAATTTTTTTACTACTGGTTCTGTGGGCCTGGCTTGGTAGGCGTGGCTTGGTAGGCGTGGCAGGGGAAGGATACTGCAAAAACTCCATTCCCACCCCATTCTGGGGCCAGCCAGAGGTGGTATTTGCCGATTCTCTGAACTACTCAAAATTTCTGCTACCAATTCTCCGAACTGCTCAAAATTTCCATTACCAGTTCTCCAGAACTTGTCAGAACCTGCTGGATTTCACCCCTGGGCAACATTTTAAGAAACCAAACACATATCATATCATGACCTAAACTTTTTACCTAATCTGCACAGTATCAAGAGTATTTAATTTGTATTTATTTTATATAATATGTTGAGATGTCCAACCAGTGTATTGTATTAAAACACAGTGGATTAACTAACTGCAATGTCCCTTTAATTGCAAATGTACGCTTCCTCTCCTGGCATTGCCTGTGTTGGAAACCTGTTCATGGAAGTTACAAAAATGTTTGGAGTCAAGTACCGGTATATAGGTACAATTCTAACAGATATCACATGATGGTGATTGTTCATAAACTTCATTGATAGGCTTTAAAATTATGGTTGGATAATATAGACTGAGAGATATTAAGTATATCCATTTAATTATCCATCATTAATGCACAAAAAGTTGTATTTTGATCATCATCTCTCAATCAGAAGGGCTAGTTTGATCAATTGGAAAGAAGGTCTTCTTTCTCTAAACAGCAATCATTTACTGTAATCATTTTTCTCCTCTCATTTGACTACTACACATCCCATGCTGTTCTACTGGATTTGTCCAAACTCTGGAAGCAGATTATGGAAAATAATATCTGAGAATATTACTTGTCTGGAAGACAATTTAAATCCACTAAATAATTGGCATTTGGGGGGCCAGTGATCACCCTCCCCCAAATGCCAATTATTTAGTGGATTTTAATTGTCTTCCAGACAAGTAATATTATTTCACTAAATAACATATACAATTTATAATTAGTATTAGAAATTTCATGTATAATTTTAAAAGAAAAAAAATGTTACCAAGTTTTTTTTAAAAAATTGTAGCTTGTTACCATCCAAGTCAACGAAAATAAATTGCTGTTAAATTACCAGAATTTGTACTTTTCTTAGTGTAAATATCATATACCAGTGGAACATGAAATTAAATTAAAAGAGTAACCCTTATCAAGTTTTTAAAAGCAAAGCGTATTTATTATACAAAATCTTCTTCAATCTAAGTATTTTTCTCAATTTTTTCAAGATCAAACTTTCCTATTAGTCTGTACTGAAGCTAATTGAATTTATTTTTCTAAAGGCATTTCTTTCATGAAATCAGAGTGGCATAACTGGAGCAATACTATAAATGGATACAATTGGTGCTTTAAAGTTATTAAGACTTCCAGAAAGATATTAGACTGATCTTTGAATAAGCACTACATTAGAATGCAGGAGAAGCACCATGGTTTTTTGAGAATGAAATTAACAATTGTACTGTTGTGACTTCATTTTTGCTAGAATTCATCCGTTCAGAAAAATGTCACAGAATGTAGCATTTTACACCCCTTGTCTTTTTAAATAAGTTTTTGTTTGAATGTTTAACCAGACAATATCATAAATTTTCATCTCAGATATGGCTTCCACTAAATAGTTAACAGAAACTCTCAATCCAGCATCTTGATGATTAATGGACTTTTATCCTTGTAATAGTTTTGTCACCTAAATACATATTATTCCTGCCCAACCCCATCTTAAGATAAGCAATGAATCAGAGGACAAAGACCATACAAGAATCCCCATTACAGTTAACAGCTTAATCCTCTTCCCTCCCCCCTCCCCCGCATTCTAATCCAACCTACTCAAATTACTCTTTGCTCCTTTTTATCTGTTTATGATTTGTATGCCAGAATCAGGAACTCGGTGAGGAGAGTTTTCATATTTTTCCCAAGGATGTTTTCCTCTTGGAAATACTATGTCAAAAGTAGATTTTTACTTTACTTCTCATTCTTCCCAATCTGGCCTATTTTACAAGTTAGTTTTAAGGATGTCAGGATAGTACTTCAAAGGGGTTTTTAATGCATAAGGCTGCATGTAACCTAAAAGTGCTATTTGTCATCTTTGGAAGAGAACCTTTTAGGCCATGGCACCCAGCCTGTGGAACATCATCAGAAGATCAAATTGGCCCAAACTTGCTGGCTTTTTGCGAGGCCTTGATGACAAGATTTGCCAATGGTCAAAAGAAGTGTGATAGAGCCAGTGAAGTGACTGTATTGATTGTTTTGATAAAAGGCCTGGTGTTGTGGCCCGTACGTGGCCTGTACAGCTAATAGCTGATTCAGAGAGGGAGGAGACTGGTGTAGTGCTGCGCCAGCAGCCTGTGCAGCTGGCACTCGAGTTGGACAATGAGGAGGCTGGAGAAGATGTGGTGCCAGACGCGGGGATTCAGCCAGGGCCTTCAGAACCTCCAGAAGCTCTCTTAAGTGATGAGGACGAAGAGGAGGAGCCTCTTCTCGATGCACGGGCGTGCAGAGCTGCCAAAAGGCAGGAGTGGCTCCTCAGGAGGAGGTCTCCTCGAGAGTAAGGCTTGGGGCTAATTGGCCACTCCCTTAGCCTATTTAAGGAGGAATGCCGACTGAAGCAATCTGCAGGGAACAACTTAGTTCACATACCTTCGTGTCTTGTCTTGCTTATCTTATCAGCTTCCTGCAAATTGCTTCTGGGCATTCTGCCAACCATAGTAAGCTTTCAGTTATTCTTTTAATTCTTGGCGGCTGTTAATACAATTAATTAACAGCCGTTGTTTATTCAGTAAACTAAGGTTTGAACAGACTTTGTGTGTGCTGCGTTCTTTGGGGTCCGGAGCTGGGGCAGAACACCTGGAGTGCTTTCTGTGAGATAGGTGGCTATACAAATTTGATAAACAAACAAACAAACAAACACACACACACATGCATACTTACATACATACGTAATTTAAAATAGTTCTTGTTGTATAAGTATATATATTCATATATAATTGTAAGACATCCAAGTCATATAAAATATTAATGAAAAAAGACAAGTTGCAACACTGGAAGAAAAAGACATATATTTTAAATAACATTAACCCATATATTTGTTTATTAATGTGCTTATGATGAAAATATTTTTCTGTTGGAATGAGATGAAAAAACTCACTTGCCTATCAGATAAATAATTAGTGATAGTAATGATACAACATTAATTGTATTTTGTGATAATTAGTGACAATACAATTGGGTGGGTAGAAGCAAGAAAAGAAGCTGGTGATAGTTGGGAAGAGTAAAACAGATTAAAAAAGAAAACAAGATTGTGTGCCTTTAAAATATCCCTTTGGTGAACTGAGTGGTCATTCTATATTTAACTATGAATAAGGAATTTTGCTAAATTTTAAGTACTGCTTTAAAAAAGTTTATATCCTATATTATCTGTACATATAATGATATTCTTAAATACAACTTTAATTATTCATGATCAATTTGTCCTTCATGATCAATTTGACTTGGTAAGAGACAGAATATAGCTTTTTCTCCTTCATCTAAGATGCTTCAAAGGACAGATAAGCATAAAGGGGACCAGAATATCAATCAAAAGATCAAGCCTCAGTATGCAATCTCAATATACAAATGTTTAAATATGAATTAAGGATCTAAAGGAAATGTATTATTTTCCTAAACAGTATAAACTTGAAACACATTATACAGCATGTGTCCGAATAAACTGCATTTCCCCACAGCGGTGAAGAAAAACATGGCACTGGTGGCTTAGTGGTTAGAATGCAATATTGCAGATTAACTCTGCCCTCAGCCTGGAGTTTGATCCTGACAAGCTCAAGGTTGACCTTCGATCCTTCCAGGGTCGGTAAAATAAGGACCTAGATTGTTGGGGGCAATATGCTGACTCTGTAAACCGCTTAGAGAGGTCGGTAAAGCACTATGGGGCAGTGTATAAGTCTAAGTGCTATTGCTATGGTAGACAGACAGATGATTGCCCATTCAGTTCTGTAATACAAACTTTTCAGCATTGAAAAGAAGTTTGTTGAACAAACACTACCCTTCTCAATGTTTCCTTTGCTACTAAAATATCATTCATAGCTGTAAATATGAAACACTATGTATTGATCAGAATAGGTAAGTTCATTTAGCGTACACTTATATCAACTATAGTAAATTTAGATCCTCTTATCCAAAATATTTTATACCATATCTTGTATTTCGCAGAAAAATCAAAGAAGTACAATTATGTTAAAAGGAAAATAATGTGTCTTTATTTGGACAAGGCCATAAAAGCTTTAACATGGTTTTGATGAGCGCTGAACATTCAGAATGATATAAATCCAATAGGAATTGAAGGAATTGAAGACTTAAACTGTTTACTTATTGCTGTTGTTATAATAAATTAAAAGGAATGCTATAAAGCACTGTCCATTGTTGAACTATTAAATCAGCCTTCTGTAATCTGGAGCTTTCAAGAAGCATTGAACTTCAAATTCTAGTTTCTGTTGAGGGAGAACCAGCCATTCATTTAATAGAAGAGAATGTTTGTAAAGCACTTATCTTTCTGGTTTGTTCATCCCAAGCAGTCCTTTCAGCTCTCTCTAAAATCTACAAGGAAGACCCAAAGGATTTTTGCTAAATTAGATTGTGGTGCGGGAACAGAGAGACACCTCCCAGAATGAGATGGTTCCATCATGAGTGCAGCTGTATCCACAGTGTTGTTTATTGTCCAATGAGGGGTGGGGTCTTTTTCTGATCTACACTCCAGCCAAACCTTTCAAATGGATCCCTCTACTACTCTCTGTAGCAGTTGAAAAAAGCATATTAAATTATTGCTGTGGGATATTGTAGAGAATGGAAAAATCATATGTTGCTCAGAACTGAATTGTGTTCTAATTCCCCTTACATGCATACTGAATTGCCTGCAAGAATAAAATCAAAGACCATGGAGAAATTGAGATCAACCACCAGAGGTTTATGTATCAGAATCTGAATCCAATCAGATAGCTGGGTTTGTGTAATATGCATTGTTAAAATGTGCTTGGTTTATAGTTTAGTGTGCTTGCCAAATCAAGTTAGTTAAGTTTAGATTTTATCAGATCACAGCTGTAGAACTCTGGACAACCATTAGATGACAACAAAAAATTAAGACTTTTCTGCATGCCTTTCCTGCAATGGTTGAGAATTTAGAGACAACAACAGTAGTACTGTGGTTAGTTCATGCTTCAGTTTATTTGGTACACCCTGGCAAATGGGTTAATGCAGTAAACCATGGTTATATCTGGTTTAGCATTCTGTACAAACAGACCCAGTGAGACGAATTCCCAGGGAATCTTTATAGATAATTATAGTTGTAATGTGTAAAACATTACTTAGCTATAATCTGTATTTGAAGAAAGCAGCTAGAATTAGCAAACCTATTCACCCTTTAAATGCTCCATGATCCCTAACCATATTACCTCTGGTTGATCATTTCCTTGAGCTGAGACCTCCCATTTGTGCTCATATTTTAAATGCTCTGCAGTGGGTCCACTTGCTTTTCCCAAATGCACCAATGGTAATATTTTAGCTTGCTTTTTACTAAATAAGTCTATGCTGGAATTATTAATTTAAATTGTAAACAGGTTGGACACGAAGTCTAAAGTTCTTGCCCTACAATTTTCTCAAGTATGTGTGTGTGTGTGTGTTAGTTTCAAAAAGGCTGGTTAAAAAGCCATGTGGAATTTGAGATAAAGTGGTGGTATACTCATCTCCATTAGCTAATTTGCTAGTGTTTGCAAGTCTTTTAGTGAATAGGAATTCTGCCTTATCACAGTTGCTGCCCACAAGAAAATGTGTAAAGTATCTCCCCTGCGAAATTTAGCACAATGTTTTCTAGAGGACATGAATGTGAACAGATACTGGGTATGAAGCTTCAACACACCATGCATTTAAGCCTCATGAGTTCAGGATGAATGCCTGTAGAGACCTTGAATACTGCATGTTTCCCTCTGAGACATGTTCTCTCAAGAACTGCAATCCTATTTCTGCTGGTATGTACTGTAAAGAGGCAGGATGAATCAGCAATGTGTAGCTGCTGACTGGCAATTGAAAGTGAAATATATTAATAATCAGTAATATTTGAGGACAAAGGGAGCCAAAGTTACTAACAGGCTTTTCAATCCTAACAACAAATGTGCACACAATAGTAAAAAGCAGTGCTTGCACAAATCACAAAGCTGCAGAACATATTAATAAGACAGCTTTATCATTTTAACCCCTAATACACTCAGCTCATTAACATTTTTGGTTTACCATGTTATCTAAAGCCAAAATGGTCATCAGAATTTTAAAATGCTATTACATCTTTGGTATCTATTCTCTTTATATGCTTTAGTAATGTAAAATAGTACATCTAAAAATATTTTGCCTGTTCAAACTCTAAATTCAACAGGAAGACCAGATATCCAGATCTGCCATTAATCAACATTTTGGGCATAAAGAAGCAAGTACATTAAGAGAACAATAATGACAACTTAATTACAATTTATTGCCCTTCAATGGTGCTCAAAATCTGTTGCCTGACGTAGCTATCATTTAATGTTTATATAACTAAAATAGGAAATGCACATTATCTTAATAGTAAATGCTCATTCCAACTATGTATGAATCTCCCATTATTATCTTAATGTGTGCATTAACACTGGAATGCAAATCCATTTTTATCATTTCCAGATATAATTCAATGTTGGACTTCTATATTAATTTTGAATTATATATCAGGAACCTTCCAACCATTCACTGGGTGTCTATGCTATGGAAACATATGTTGTGCTTTAAAAATAAGTCATTCAACTGTTAGTATATTTTATGTAATTTAAGAATCATGATATATCATGCTCATTTACAGCAAATGAAATTATATATAAATAACTAATGACTAAATAAATAATTTTACCCATCTTTTAAAAATCCAGAAAAATAATTTGATGTAATATCTTCAGAATAACAACAGTGGCAACAAATACGTTTGTTTATAAAAATCTTTTCAAAAAATCAGTTGTATTACATCATATAAGCTTTCCTGAATTTCAGCATGATAAAACTGGTTTGCCTTCAAGGTACCACAGAACTCTTAACAATTCTGCTGCAAATAAAGGAGACACTGAAGGAATAATAAAACATAAAGGTCACATTTACAGATGTTCATTTTCTTAGCAGTACTATATTGACCATTGTGACTAGTACTATAACAAAAGATATATACATGCAAAAATATATCAGAATGTTAAAAGATATTTTACCAAGATACTAGGATCATCACATGGTAAAATGTATCAATGTATTAGGATAGATATAAAATTTTTATTTATTAAATTTCTGTACTTCCTATCTAACTAATACAGTGACTCTGAGCAGCTATAGCAAACCAGGAGGCAGGAATAATTAATTATAAATAATATAGTAATAAAAACAGGAAATGGAAAATAAACATTGGATATTCTAAAACCAACATTTCTTCTATTTTATGGCTGATGTTTTAAGATTCTCTCGAGGGGCTCTTGGTTAATACCAAGAAACTGTTAAAATATTTTTGTAAACTATGGGTACTGTATTATAAGAAGAGTTGGTCTTTAATTTAAATTGATCTCAAGCCATTTAGTGTACTTGAGGTCAAACTATGTATTTTCTGTTTAACCATATTCTATTTTTAAAAAAAGATGAAAATGGATTGACGGCCTAAGTCACACAACTTTACAAATACTTTTGGTACCTGATTAAGAGTGATATTTTCCTAATTTATAAATGTGGTTAGAATAGAAACAGAGAAAACTGAGAGCAGAAAAAGATATAGTGGTCTATTCAGTCTGTCGTTTGAGGGTTTTTGTTTGCTTGTTTGTTTTGCTTGTTTGTTTTGTTTTTAATTAATTATTTTTAATTATTGTTTTTATTTTTTAAATTTAATTTTATTTTTAACGTTTGTTGGATGATGGACAAGTGTTTGTCCTAATGTCAAGTGTGGGAATATCAGGAAGTTCAGGAAGTTCAGATATGCTTGATGGAATTTGAGAGGCATATTCAAATAAATTGACCTTTTGTAATTGTTTTTGTTTGCTTTGTTGAGCAATTCTTAGAAAATTAAAGAGATATTGATCAGTAAACTTGTGGTTGGCATATATATGCATATGCGCGAGCAAGTGTGTGTGTGCACGCACACACACACTTTGTATGCTTCTCTTAATTCCATAAATAGAAGCAAGTGTGTAGGATATCTAATGTATTTTTCTATAACTGTTACAAAAAGTAGTGTTTTGGTCTCTCTTTAACAGCCTTGATGTGGCAGTATGTAATAACATGCTATTTAGTTAACATATTTTCCTCTCTTTACAGAATGATGGCCTGGAACAAATGTCCTAAAATATATGCCTTGTACAGCAATTAGATTGTAACCCAGTGTGTCAGATTTCATCAACATTCTTCACAGTTGGAATTACTGGAGTTGAATTTCATCACAAATGAAAGGTACTAGATTGGGAAAAAATGCATATACCTACTACATCTACCATAGTTATAGTGGCTGAGATTTATGGCTGTTGTAGTTCGATACTACTGGAAAGTACCAGATTGGGGAGCTGAAATCAAGTATAATGGCTTTGTTTTCATGACATCATTAAGATAATATCTGACAACTCAATTCATCCTTCCTGCAGTGGTGAAGTTAAAGAATTAGGAATGCATACATACTTTTAAGGAGTATTTGTATTCAATTTACACAGCAGTTTATAGTTTTAGTGTAGAGAATGAAAGTAATGGATTCTGCAGAAGTAACATTGAGGGTATTTATTAAAATTGGCATTAAAAACTTTTATTGATTTTGCATGAGGTTTTTATGAAAAGAACACAAATCATCCATTTTAAAATAAACAACACTGTAGAAAAGTTCATTGGAATATTTATGACCACCAAAATACCCGAATCCAAGCTTGATGTAACATAAACATGCTAAATGTTTATTTTTTTTCATAGTGTGTATATATTGCCCAATTAAAATTATGTAATAATTTAGTCTAAAGCATTAAAACAGAAAAATCAATACAAAAATAATATAGCAGGATCCAATATCCCAGGATATGTATATTTGCCTTCATTTATAAGAATAATATAAAATGAAGACTGGATACTAGAATAAAACTGATAGCAAAGTAGTAATTATAGAAGAAATCCCAGAATTAAAAGTAAATACAGTGGTACCTTGCTATCAGGTGAAATCCAATTTTTTTTACTATCGGTTCTGTGGGTGTGGTTTGGTGGGCATGGTGTGGCTTGGTGGGCGTGGCAGGGGAAGGATACTGCAAAATCTCCATTCCCTCCCCACTCCAGGGGAAGAATACTGCAAAATCCCCATTCCCTCCCCACTCCTGGGAGAAGGATATTGCAAAATCTCCATTCCCACCCCACTCTAGGGCCACCTAGAGGTGGTATTTGCCAGTTCTCCGAAGTACTCAAAATTTCCACTACCGGTTCTCCAGAACCTGTCAGAACCTGCTGGATTTCACCTCTGCTTGGGTGTGTATCATTAATTGGTTCCAGGAGGTGCGATGAGTACTAAAAAACGATGAGTACCAATCAAAATTTTCCTGTAAGGAATAATGTAATGAATCACAAGTCAGCCAACACCAACAAGTTCTAACTTGTGGTTTGAGTACCAATAAACAATAATTACCAGGACAAAATTTTCATGTCAAAATGCCTTGAGCACCAAATTTAATGAGTTTCAAAGCAGTTGAGTACCAAGGTACTACCGGCCTGGAGAGATATGGTCTTGATACTGGTACTATGAAAACCATAATATGAACACCATGTGAATCTCTCTTGTTGTGGGTAAAACTTCCCTCTGCATAGTAGGAAACAGACCGGATAGCAAAGAGATACATTGCTGGTTAAACATACAGATACTTACAGGCTCTGAACGGTGAAAAAACAAACAGTCTTTACTCTTAGTGAAAAAACAAACTTGGTTTCTCAAAACAATGATAACACGTCTTCGAATAATCACTCTCCAACACAAAACATAGTTTGCTTACAGTTCTCTTCAGTCACACACAGTCCCTCTTCAGAAGATCAACCATCAAATAACAGAAGCAGGAGCTCCCAGGCTTCCTGTCTACTTTTATGGCTGCCTGATAATAGCACAGCCAATCATTCTTCCTATAACATTTAAAGACACAAACATAGATTTTCTATATATTACCTACCCAACCATAGGATAAATATCCAACATCTCTGCAGAGATTGCCTCATGCACTTAATATGGTTAATACCAAAACCTCATAGGAAGGCATATACAACATCAGCCTGTCCCTGTTAACTTGCAATCTCTTTTAGGCTAATTTCTAGAATATTTTATCAAATTAAGTTACTGATATTTTAAATTAAGTATTGATAACTGATATATCAAATGATATATCAGTTAATCAATAAGGTAATTATTTTTAAATTTTTGGTGTGGATACTTTTCTTGGATATTTCTGCAATATTTAGAATTTGTCAACACATGATGGTTTATGGAAGTTTCACGCATCTGGAATTGGGATAGGCTCACAGGTTGCAAATGCACCCAATAATAAACACATAAATACAGGGAAGAACAGATCATGTTATGTTTCTCAGGGATTCCGTGAGCCTATTCAAATACATTGACTATTGGAAAAAACCAAGACCTAGAAGTCTTAATGAAGGAAGTCTAATATGATTAGTAGCCATTACTAAGGAATGAAACTGATAAGTGGAATGCAAGAATTGAACCTCACATATACTTCAAATGCAACTTATTTGAAAGGGGTAGGTAGGTAAGATGGAAAATGGAGAAGTAGCAGCATTACATGTGAAGGAAGCACACACAGTGTGGAAATCCAGGAGCTTTACGTTGAGAGTCCATAAAAACCACTTTAGTACACGTACAAGGAAGAGAAAAGAACAAAGAAATAGCACACTCGGGACCTATTTCTAAGTGCTATGTTTTTGCTATGTATCAAGCAAGCGGCTCAGACAAAGAAACACAGCTTAAAGCAGAAGTTATATTCAGCTGTACCTGTTTTGATCCATCAGTTCACATATTTATAAGTGGATTGAAAAACTAATTTGGCATGTTGTCATTCTAATTTCTCATAATGCCCTAGCTTAGAAGCCTGTCATTTACTGGTTCTGTGTAACACAACGACTGACAAACTAAGCTCATTTTAGTGTAATGTAGAAACCAACAAATCTGTTTAGTTAGTGCTTCAGTGTGCTATCAGAAGAAACTACAGTTGGGTTAATGATGGACAAGTCTATCAAATGATCATACCCAAACTATGAATACCCAAAGTATGAAAAATTAAATACTTTGACTCAAATTCAGATAATGTAAAATTACTCATATCCCAATTATTGCTCCTGGTAAGCAAAATTTTGGTAAAATCCATTAGACTTTATGCTGAAATTTTTTACTATTGGTTCTGTGGGTGTGGCTTGGTGGGCATGGCAGGGGAAGTATACTGTAAAGTCTCCATTCCCACCCCACTCCAGGGGAAGGATACTGCAAAATCCCCATTTCCTCCCGATCAGCTGGGACTTGGGAGGCAGAGAATAGATGGGGGCAGGGCCAGTCAGAGGTGGTATTTACTGGTTCTCTGAACTACTCAAAATTTCCGCTACCAGTTTTCCAGAACTGGTCAGAACCTGCTGAATACCACCTCTGATGTAGTGTGACTGTATTTCTATTATCCTTCTCATCTTTTCTACTACTTTCTCCTATTGGTATCTTATGATTGTACTACTTTGTTGTTTGTATGTATACTGAGAGGTTATGCACCAGAGACAAATTCCTTGTGTGTCCAATCACACTTGGCTAATAAAGTATTCTACTCTATGCTACTCTACTCTACTCTACCCTACTCTACTCTACTCTACTCTACTCTACTCTACTCTACTCTACTCTACTCTAATTTCTTTTGACCATTACATAAAAGATTGGTTTTGTCCAGAAGAAGGTCATTGAAACAGTTTGCTGTATCAAACTTTAAAAAAAAGATTGGGGTAGATGATTTCAGGAACCTGCAAAGAGAAAGGAATATTGTTTAAAACTTGGCTACATACATTCTATTAATGATACAGGAAAGGACACCACAACTCCAAGAATTGGGTGTTCTCAAATTTCATAGATAAATAAAAACTTATTCAGTTTTTAAGATTTATTTGTTCTTGTTTAATTGGAATTACATTTGTATCTTTTTCCAGAATACTACCAAAACTTTCAGAATTTCCAAAGAGGCACAGGTATGATACCTGTTAATTCTCATTATAGAGTTTTCATATATTTGTCAGTTCAAATATATTTGAACTGTGAATTATAGCATATGATTAAGTACACCACAAAAACCTGCCATTTTATTGCTGTCCCTGAAAATGGAGTTCTTTAAGGATAAAACTTCACAAGCAAGAATTGGGAAGCCCCAACTATACAAAAAAGATGTATCCAAGATATATATGATGACCCTATGTCTTTTTATTATAAACGTAGTCCTTTATTTCAGAAATCTTTAGATTTATTTATATTTATCCTTTGGATTATTTTTCAAAAACTCATTCTTTTTGTCATTTAACATTTACTATACAAATACTATCAGTTAATGCAGTCTTTCACATTCATGTGGAAAATATAGAAACTGAATTGTCTTTTTAAAATGAATTTACATATTTACATATACTGTTTGAGTTTAGATATTTTTATTTGAATATACATTTTTGTGAAGTTTTTTTTAGTTTTGCTCTTGAATTTTCCTTTGTAAAGCAAAATTATAAATAAAGACTTTTTATCCATATTAACCTCTTCCAGATTTATCCCTTTTTCAGATTTGTCCTTTATTTTTTTCAAAGAAAAATATGGTCACCATAAAAATATACAGTGACCAATATAATAGGACACATATTTGTCAAGGAAGAATAGTGCAAATCCCTTAAATATCAAATATAAAGAAAAATCTAATTATGTTCAGATTAAAGTATGTTTGGACAGAAAAAATACAGAGTAAAGGTTTGCTCACTTCCCTGGTGGGAATACAAAATGGCTTAAATGTTTAAAGTTTTCTTTGTAATTTAGGACTTAACATTTATACTTTTCTCTTCTTACTAATTATAGGCAAAATAATGTATGCATTTTGAAATTTGATTTCACATTATAATTTTCTGGAGAACAAAAGCTTTCTATTAACATTCTTTTTTAACCTCTGTTTCTTTAGAATAAAAAAACTGCAATCTAATTCAAGATAAAAGTTTCATTAGAAACTAATCAGTAAGTTAAGAACCTGTATGCATAAAGCACAATGCCTGCAAGCACCAATGGGCATATCTGGATGCTTTTATTAGAAAATAATTGATCAGGGGACTATTGCCCTTGAGACTATGTGTGACTATCTGAAAAGTTTTATCAGGATTAGTTGTAAACACTGATAAACAACTAGTCCATTCATTCAGCAATTCTTCAAAATTATGGAGGCACTGGACAACTAATCAAATGCCCATTCCCAAAGTTATAGCAATTGCATCCACCCCAGTGGTCATATGATCAAAATTTAGGTACTTGGCAGTATATCTGCACATATGACCATAGGAGCACATCTACACACACCCTCCCCACCCCTCTATTTCTGCCCTTTTGGCTGCTCTACACAGTTCTCCTACTTATGATTGTATGACTGTAACCTTGTTGCTGGTATCCTTACGATTTATATTGCCTATTTCCTAATATGATTTGATTGCTTATTTGTTCCCTATGACTATCATTAAGTGTTGTACCTTATGATTCTTGACAGATGTATGTGTTCTTTTATGTACACTGAGAGCGTACACCAAGACAAATTCCTTGTGTGTCCAATCATACTTGGCCAATAAAGAATTCTATTCTATTCTATTCTATTTTATTGCACTTGACAGTAGTGTCCTGGGGTTGAAGTAGAGGCCCGTAGCCTTCAGTAATCTCCTCCATCTGCCACCACCACTGGGTTTCTACTTCTGCCTCAGTGCTGCGCCACAGAGTATTGCCTCAAGATCCATGCTGCAGCCAGCTGCCACAGCACAAACCCCAGCCACTCTGCCAGCCTGAGTTCCAAAGCCCTGTCACACCTTCAGGAAGAGCGGCTAGAACAGTCAACAGTTGCCTCACATAGGACCAGACTGGGTACTTCTTGTCAGCAGCGGGAAGAAGATAACAAAAGTTAATTGAGCATGAAAGCCTGTGGAGCACAGGGCAGCAAGAGTGGTTGGAGTTTGGTCTTTGGTCCTCAAGTCCCCTTACACAGTGCATTGAGTGCAGAGCAGGACAAAAAAGCTCAAAGTGGCTTGTTTAAGGTGACCAGACGTCCCGCTTTTGGCGGGACAGTCCCGCTTTTGAGCAATTTGTCCCGCGTCCCGCGGCGTTTTAAAAAAGTCCCGATTTTTCATTCTGCCTCCTGAATCCCCGCTGATGGCTAGAGGGAAAAAAAACTCTTTAAACTCTTGCCGCGGGGCTTCAAAGGGCCGACCTACAGCTGATCAGTGTTAAAAAAAAAATGAATAGACCCATGCCTGCAAAAATAGAAAAAACAGCCCCTGTTAACAGCTTCCGCTAGGTTAATTAGCTGCAAAAAGCTGAAAAAAGTTCCTGGAGCAGATTTCCCCCCCCCCCCCCCAGCTATACTGAAAACAAAGGCGAAAGCGAAACTAAACCTGCAACATGACAAAATGAGGCAGAGAGAGATTTCTTTCTTTTTCTTTTTCTTTTTCCTCACCAAAAAAGGTAGGTACAAAACTGCAAACAATGGGAAATTTTGGGCAAAAGAGGAGAGTTCAAGATTTTAAAACACAAAAGAAAAAAAGCTCTATTTAACTAGGGAATTGTAATAATTGAGATACTATTAATAATTGTATATTGTGTTGAAAGCAGAAATGGTTAAGTTGTGGTTTGGAGGAATATATGGGGGAAATTTATTTGGTTTATTATTATTGGTAAATATAATTAATTGATTTATAAGAAATTGGATTGCATGGAAATAATTGGAATATTCATGTTCATATTGATTAATATACAAAAAAGATAGTTATATAACTAATTGATTTATATTAAAATGTTGAATTTGTATTAAACAACTGTATTACATAATTACATAATTAACCAATGTGAGGATGGATATAAAAATAGATGACAATGGGAAGGGGTATAATATAGAATAGAAGGGAAAAATTGAATTTGATTAAGATTAGAGATGAGGATGAAGGGTAATATTGTTTTTTTAAAAAAATAGATGAGGAATAAATATGGCAAAAAGGAAATGTAGAAATTGTAAATTTAATTGAAATGACTAAACGCTGTTTAAATTTGTGAACCAGCCAAATATTCTGTTCAAAGAAAATACATTGCATGTTTGTATGTATGTTTCTAATTATTGCTATTTATTCATATTTGTTCTCTTTTATTCTTTAAAGTTTAACAATTCATTCTTAATCTTAATATCTTTATATTTGCTTGGGGTTGGCTTTCTTCCCTTTCATCTTTTTTATTGTACAGCAATCTTTCTCCTCAAACCTACCACCACTCTCTTTTCTTTCCTTCTTACTTTCTCTTCCCCCCACCCTCTTTTTCTCCTCCCTACTTCCTCTTCCTTTCTCCTTCTCCTCCTCTCTTCCTCCCTCTCTTACCCTCACTCCTACTCTAATTTCCATTCCTTCATCCCTCTCTATTGCTGTATCTTTTAATGCATATGGACTACTCAGAGGGCTGAAAAAGTTATTTTTGACTGGTCCTCACACTTTTGACCAGTCCTCGAATTTATGACTGTCCTCACATTTTACATTTTTGCCCTATCTTGTCATCATGGTGAAGAGAAGCAGTTGTGAAATGAGTGACATGGTTGTTAAGAATGCTGCACGGGCATAAATGTGAGGATGGTCATAAGTGTGAGGACCAGTCAAAAGTGCGAGGACCTGTCAGAAATGACTTTTTTCAGCCCTCTGGTTAGTCCTTTTGTGCATATGGACTACTCAGAGGGCTGAAAAAGTTATTTTTGACTGGTCCTCACACTTTTGACCAGTCCTCGAACTTACGACTGTCCTCACATTTTACATTTTTGCCCTATCTTGTCATCATGGTGAAGAGAAGCAGTTGTGAAATGAGTGACATGGTTGTTAAGAATGCTGCATGGGCATAAATATGAGGATGGTCATAAGTGTGAGGACCAGTCAAAAGTGCGAGGACCTGTCAGAAATGACTTTTTTCAGCCCTCTGGTTAGTCCTTTTGTGCATATGGACTACTCAGAGGGCTGAAAAAGTTATTTTTGACTGGTCCTCACACTTTTGACCAGTCCTCGAACTTACGACTGTCCTCACATTTTACGTTTTTGCCCTATCTTGTCACCATGGTGAAGAGAAGCAGTTATGAAATGAGTGACATGGTTGTTAAGAATGCTGCACGGGCATAAATGTGAGGATGGTCATAAGTGTGAGGACCAGTCAAAAGTGTGAGGACCTGTCAGAAATGACTTTTCAGCCCTCTGGTTAGTCCCTATACACATAGCCATGGCCACCCGGTCACATGACCAGCTAGCCACGCCCACCCAGTCACATGGCCTCCAAGCCACGCCCACACAATAAGTCACGCCCACAATGGTGTCCTTCTTACCAATGTTAAAATCTGTTCACCTTACCCTATACGCATAGCCATGGCCACCCGGTCACATGACCAGCTAGCCACACCCACCCAGTCACATGACCAGCTAGCCACGCCCACCCAGTCACATGACCAGCTAGCCACGCCCACAAAATAAGCCACGCCCACAATGTCCCTCTTTACCAATGTTAAAATCTGGTCACCTTAGGCTTGTTGCCAAATACAGAGAGAGGCCTTAGTAATTGAAGACAGCTGACTGCAGCCTGGCTTCAGAGACAGCTCTGACCCATGTTTCTGCATTGGAAACAATTGACTGATCTCCAGCTCTTGTGTGATGTTCTTGTGGATTCTGCTCATGAAATTCTGAGCCTGGACTGGCTGATTAACCTGACTTGGCTCTCTGAACTTTTGGATTTTGGATTTCTCTCCTGCTGAAAGCCAACCCATTTAAGCAGGCTTGCTTTTTCAGAGACTTTTGTGTTGATTTATGATCCTCCTGTGTTTGCTGTTATTTGTTTACTTTTGAAGTAAATTGCTAATCTCCATAGGAACTCTACAAATGTGTAAATGAAACCCAATGCAACACACTTACCTTACCAAGACTAAGGCCTGGGAGGGACAAAGCCAGGATTGTCTAAGATTGGAATGGGTCCTGGATGAATGACTAATAGGATTTGGTAAATGATGGCAATAGGGAGTGTTGAGATTGTCATCACTAAGCACTTTACAACTACATTGTTTAGCAACATAAATTCCACTCCCAATTACAGTGCATTCAGAAAGTATTCAGACCCCCTTCCATAGAGAGAGTGTGCCTTTCCAAATCATGTCCAATCAATTTAATTTACCACAGATGTAGAAACATGTCAGCGATGATTAACAGAACTGGGAGGCACCTGAGCTACAGTAAATTTCAAGTGCTGGTGCAAAGGGTCTGAATCAGTGTTGGGTTACTACCAGTATGCAGCTCTTTGGGCGAACTGGTAGCGCCGACAATAATCTGGTAGCAAATTGGTTGCCCCCGATGTTCAGACTGGCCTGCCTGCCCGCCCGGGCTCCTTTTTTACCTTTATCTTCTCAGCTGATTAGTGCGGCAGAGTGGATTGCCATGCGAATCAGCTGTGTTCTCCCGAGTAGAAGTGCAGAAGTGGAAGATGTTTGCAAATTGTGCATGCGTGTGCAGCACATGTTTGGCACGCACATGCACACGCATGAAGCGCACACAAAGTGCATGATCAGCGAACTGGTAGTAAAACGGGGAGGAACCCACAACTGGTCTGAATACTTATGCCAGTGTGATATTTCAGTTTTTTGTTTTTAATACATTTACAGACATTTCTCAAATTCTGTTTTCACTTTGTCATTATGGGATACTGAGTGTAGATTAATGAGGAAAAAAAATGAATTTCAACAACTGTAGAATCAGGATGCAGCATAACAAAATTGACAAAAGTTAAGGGGGTCTGAATACTTTCTGAATGCACTGTAACTCTTGGACTACCTGTAGATCTATTGTACTTTCTCTGAGATATAAAGATGGAAAAAGACATCAGGATATATTCGGGACCCACTGATTGGCCACCATATCAAGTCATAGGTAAACGATCAGTTATTAATTGAATCATAATTGGCTTTCTTTACAAATGTTAGTTGCCGGAATCAAACAATGCACTAAACTAAAGCCAAATAAAAGAATATTGTAACTAATTAGATAAAACACTAAAGTAAAATTGATGGCCCTAGTTATAAATATAATATATTAAATTAAAATTAGATTACATTCATTGGGTAAAAATTATCCAGAAATATAAATTAAATATAATATAATTTAAATATAAATATAAATCAGGTTGTCCAAAATTTTTAAGATTTGGGATTGCTTGTGCAGTTTTGCCCAAGCAAAACTTGGGCAAGTTTTAATGAGAGTTGGCAAAATTTGGACAACCTTTGTTGTTATATTTCTGGATAACTTTTTAAACTGGAAATTAAACATTCAGACAAATTGCAGATGAAGATTAGTTGTGCTGCTTGTATTTCTCCTGCCCTCACTTCTCATTGCATTTTCTTAGCAATATGGATGTGCTCCCCAATCTCTTGAAAGGGGTTGGGAATTAACTGTCTATCCTTCAAAGATAAATAGGTGTTCTGCTTTACATAAACAAAAAGTGATGCCAAAAACAAGATGTTCTGAAAAGTAAAGGACAGATTGAAAAATAGATTAAGATGATAAAATAAATGAAGAGTGAAAGAATATGGGAACTCCAGACTCTAAGCTTATTCACCTGCATCGTGCAGAATGCAAAAAAGAATGGGACAAATAATCTCAAGAAGTAACCTGTATATTAGATAACTACTCTCATTTTGTCTGCCTTCTGCTTTTTCTTGGCCTAGAAAATGGTGTTATATATGAAATCTTGCTTTCTTGGGTTCATGTGTGCTTGTGAAGGGATGAGGAGATCTCATTTGACCCAACTCCATTGGGACTAGTTAAGGACAACACCTTCTGGTGGCTGTTGTCCATGGAGTGCTTTCAAAAACAAACAAATGCTCACTCTCCAGGGTCTTGTCCACCAGGCACTTCTTGTTATTTAGAAAGTATTTACTTGAGATGATGCTGCACTGCACTGGCTCCCAGTGGTCTTCCGGGTGCGATTCAAGGTGTTGGTCACCACCTTTAAAGCGCTCCATGGCATAGGACCCGAGTACCTTCGAGACCAACTTCTGCCACCAATAGCCTTCCACTGGCCAGTTCGCTCCCACAGAGAGGGTCTCCTCAGGGTGCCATTGGCCAAGTTATGTTGGCTGGCGACACCCAGGGGGAGGGCCTTCTCTGTGGGAGCCTCAGCCCTGTGGAATGAACTGCCCCTGGAAGTGCGTAAGATCTCCGACCTCCAGGTATTTCGCTGTGCACTCAAGACCCTGTTGTTCCACCAGGCTGGACTATCAACATAATAATTTTAAATTGGGTGATTTAAATTTCTGGGGTTTTAAATTGAGCCGAATTATTTAATAATTTTAAATTATTTTAATTGATGTTTGTCTTGTGCTTTTAATAGGCTGTACACCGCCCTGAGTCCTTCGGGAGAAGGGCGGTATAGAAATAAAATAATAATAATAATAATAATAATAATAATAATAATAATAATAATAATAATAATAATAACAATAATAATAATAATAATAATAATAATTATTATTATTATTATTATTATTATTATTAAAATCCAAACCCAAAAAGGGCTTTACTGCTTTATGAAGGGCCTAGCCTGATGAACCAGCATAAGAAGTGACCTTTACATATAGTCCAAACATATTAGGTATGATACAAATGTTTGTGGAATGCAGTTACCTCATCAGAGCCAAATTACAAGTATCTCTATATTAGAAATGGGGAACTCTGAATGACATAGCCAGTGATGGAGGATCTTTCAAGTTGTACTTCAGCAATACATATATGGAGAGTCATAATTTTTCCTGGCCCTGGTATATGCTATCCCTGAGGATAGGATGGGGATGACAAACATTAAAGTCCAAGTAAAATGAAATATAGAAAAATTATATTTAGCTTACTAACAGCAATTCCCAAAACAGTTTCCCCTATATTTTATATATATCTATATGTTATATAGATATAACATATCCACATATATATTGAATGGAACCAACAAGGTAGCAAGTTAAAATAAAATGGATAAAAATGACAGCAACATAAAGTTTGGCTCAGATGAAGCTTGAGGTCTAGTGTTTTCATTGATACACCCATCTAGGTTTTTTTTTTTTTGGCAACAAATTAGACATGGTTAGTCATTGCTTCTTGCAAGACATGTTTTGACTCCCCAAACTAATTTACAGCTCTGTTTTGTCTTGGTGGTCTTCCACCTGAGTACTGACCAAATCTGATGCTTCTTAACTTTCTTAGTCATGATTGATGAAATGCTGCTAACTTGCTGGACATGCTTGCTAAATTACATGCTGGATATTCTTGCTAATTGAAGTTTTAGGTAAACATGGATATGATCAATTTTGTTAAAAATCCCTGTTGAACTCACATGAGACAGATTAAATCTTTTGATGAACCCAACTATTTCAGATAGAAATGTTATTTGAATTTGTTTTGCTTAGGCAATAAAATGCCATGAAAAGCTGAAATGTCTTATTTTCTGAAAATACTTATTTTAGAAACCAACAATTTTGATTTCAACTTTCAGCTGATTCAAACTGATGACAACTCTTGAGTTTAGACACTGGGGAGCTTCTGATCTTTCCATTGTCTAACCATTTAGGACAGTGATGGCTAACCTTTTTGCCATTGCGTGCCAAAAGCGGGGAGGGGGTTACGTGTGCACATGCTGACACCCATAATTCTATGCGCCCTGCCCCCCCACGCATGTGCGCACGACCCCCCACATGCTCCCCCCGCTTTTGGCACATGATGGCACAGTGGGCCCTGTAGACCCATTTTGCACTCTCCCCAGGCTCCAGAGCCTTTCTAGGAACCTGGGGAGGGCAAAAATAGCCTTCCCTGCCCCCCTGGAGGCCCTACGGAGGCTGGAAATGGCCTCCTAGCCCACCAGTTTGCCAACTGGTGGGCCCAGAAGGCCTGAAAATCAGTGTGCCGGAGCTGAGCTCGTGTGCCCACCGATATGGCTCCGCGTGCCAGCTGTGACACACGTGCCATAGGTTTGCCATCACGGATTTAGGATATTACCTAATCCTGTTAGCCTTTCATAAGATGCTAAAAACCTGGCTATGTTCACAAACCTGGGGTGCTGAATGTGTTAAGGGTCCTGTTTTCTGGCTACATTTCTAACTGACCAAGTATCTTGCTCCCATGTATTAACCTGGATATTTTAGTGTTTTTATTGCTTTAAAATGTTTTTAGTATTTTTAATTGTAATGTATTTCCTGAATTGCAAGTCCCCCAGAATTATTGATTGAGGTGGGCAGCTAAAGAAGTTCAATAAATAACTAAATAAATAAATCATCCAAATTGTGAATTTTAGTTTATTGTGTGACTACTTAGAAGCCTGGTTTACAGGCACATAAGTAAAAATTATCTTCTACCGTGTTTCCCTGAAAATAAGACCCTGTCTTATTTCATTTTATTTTTTGAACCCTGAAATAAGCACTTGGCCTTATTGCCATGCGCTCAAAACCCCGATTGGGCTTATTATCAGGGGATGTCTTATTTTGGGGAAAACAGGGTATAAATAATTATAACTTGATAAGATCACACCTAGGCAAAACTAATCCTTTTCCCCCAGTTTATAGCTTAGTCTGTTATAATGGACTCAGTTCAATCATATCAAATCATGAGTAACTTAGACATAACTTATTAAATAAAAAAAAAAACTGGCTGAATTTACATATCACATTCGGCCCAAATCTTGGACGAATACAACATCTAAATCAAACCAACCACATTATAGCTTATTACAATGAATGTCTTTTGTTGCTATGCAAAGAGAAGGTAAAACACACACACACAAAATAAGAATTGTGCACTTGGAGAGTAATTAGCATTGTTTAGGAGGTAGGTTTAGTTCCAACAGATACCTTTTTTTATATCCTGTTTAATATGTCAAGCTCTGGAAACCAAACAGCACAATTTGTACTTGATGAAATGATATGCTGGTGCTTAGATTGCCTAAATAAGCCTCTGCATGTATAATTGTTAAGAAGATTGAGTCCAGGGACTTCCAGTTGGTGAATTGCAGCGACAGGGTGTGGAGTGAGTGCTCGCTGCTCCTCCACACCTCTTTTCATCGCGTTTTGGGGATCCCTTAGGGGGCGTGGGACCCAGAGAGTCCTGCGGACAAGAGGGGAAGCCAGGCGAGTGAAAAAGTGGGGTGCAACCACTTCTCGCTGGACCCGGCGGCTCTGTCAATCCAACGCGGTGAGCCGGCCGCTAATGGCGGGCCTGAAGCTGCAATAGCCGGCAAGAGACGGGAAGCTAAGAAGGAGATCGGAGGCACGGTGTCAGATCTAAAGCCTTATTCCCATACCTTGGAGTGATCTAGCGCTGAAGGAGGAGGTCGGCAGAGTCGGGAGAGGAGTGCTTGGCCTGAAGTGAGCGGCGACTGAGAGGGTGAAGTGGATTGCAGCTGCGAAGACCCGACGAGCTGACGAGAGTCACGGAGGGAGTAGATCGGTTTTTTTTGAAGAGCTCCAGACGGTGCGTTGAGAAGGAAAAAGATTAGAAAAAGTCTATTGGGGCGGTTGTGTTGTATTTGGCGAACGAAGTGAAAAAGAAGAAGAAGAAATTGGCGATCTGTCCTTGAGAGTTTTAGAGAGCTTTGGAGAAACAGGAAGTGCGTCCATTGAGCTAGAAGATTGCAACAGCAGAGGACTGACAAGAAGACGCTCTAGCTTTGAGCTTTACCACTGAGAAGCGTCGGAACCGAGTAGAGCTGAGAGGCGGAGAGTTAAAGCTGGGAGATCACCGTATTTCACCATAGATATACTTCTCTTCTTTTTTTTTCTCTCCTGCTCTTTCAAGTATTTGTGACTTTAATACTCAGAACTTTGATTTTGTTTTTGATAAGTACTTTTATAACAACCAAAAAAAAAAAATACTATATCATCAACTAGATTTACTTAGTGTTAAGAAACATTGATTCTATAAATTAATTAACTAAGTATTAATTAAGTATTGATCTTATTAAATAGTTACTGGACATAGTTTTATATAAGGATTTAGATTTGTAATTTTTGATATTTATCTATCTAGGTATCTTTTTCCTTTTTTTTATTCTCTGAATTTATTTAATCTTAAATATTTATTCCTGTGGGTAATAGCTACTTATATATTTATCTATCTGATAATAACAATATATATTATATTAAGGGTTAAATTTAGATAAATTTAGCTATATAAAAATTATTAAGAGAATTTATTAATTTATTAATTTATTTATTAACTCAACCTATCAACTGTTTAACTTATTAACTTATTAATTTATTTATAACAACAATTATATTAATATTGTACTTAGTTCTATAAGAACCTTACTTATACTTATTGTGGTTTGCTGGCAGCGTAGAATTATCATATCATAGCAATTTACAAATCAAGCTCTATCTGAAATCTATTAAGAGATCAGTGGGAATCAATTAAGGAGGTTGGGACTTAAGATAGTGCCCTGGAGTAAAAGGTGGCAAGCGCCATTGGATGATTATTTGGAGAAAGATTGAGAATATAATTAGAGATCAAAAAGTGCTTTTGAAAGAAATGGCAAGTTTGACATCCACAATTGCAAAAACCAATAAAAAGGTACCATCCATCCCCACGATAGCAATGACTTCCCCAGCCACCCAGAAAGCAGTGGAAGGTTTACAGAAAACAGATAAACCCCCAGCAACTCCAACGCTGCAAACGTTACAATCGTCTCTGCTAACAATACAAGAAACAATGCTTGTGATGCAAGAAAAACTATTGAATAGCCATTCCGAACTGAAATTAGATATACATGGACTTGATGCCAAAATGAATGAGATCCAAATGTCGATCGCCAGCAATGAGAACAGAATCCAAAAAGCGGAACAAAGAATAGAAAAAAACGAGAAGAAATTGGACATGGTCGATCAAACCCTGCTGGCGCAGAATAAAGAAACAGAAGATGCCCTGATACAACTCGAGATGGACAAGGCCTCGTTTTACTTGCGATTCCAAAACATAGTGGAAGACAAAGAAGAGGACTTAGGAGATAGGATGGCCGAGTTGATTGCAGAGACGCTCCAACAGGATAAGCAAGAAATAATTTGAGAGATTGATGAGGTCTATAGAGTCCAAACTAACTACGTGAGAAGGAACAGGCTGCCTAGAGAAGTCCACGTTCGGTTCGCTAGGAAAAAAGTGAGAGACATTTTGTATAATATTGCTAGGGAGGAAAAAATTACATATGGGGGAAAAGAAGTAAATATCTTAAAACAAATTCCAAGGAGAGTGAGGGAGAGGAGAAAAAACTACAGATTTTTGACAAATCAATTAAATAGGAGAAGTATATTATTTAGGTGGCTCCTCCCAGAAGGAATGCTAATATCTTGGCAAGGGAGGAAAATTAAAATCGATTGTGTAAGTGACGCCCAAGACTTCTTACAACAATTAAGGGGAGGCGAAGAGGAACAAACTAGTAAGGAGGAAAACGAAATTGTAAATACAGAAGAAGAGACATCTCAAGAACAAATTACAAGAGAAGATATAGAAGAGGAGAAGAAAAAGGAAGACACAGAAGAAAGGGGGAAAAAATCTAGACCAGTGAGAGCAGTAACACTAAAAGGTAAATAAAAAAACAGAGACTAGAGAACAGTTACAGGAATGAACGATACCAAGATTTTATTGTTAAATGTGAATGGTTTAAATGATTACAAAAAAAAGGAGGATAATATTGTCGAAATTGATGAAACAAAATCCTGATATTATCTGTATCCAAGAGGTCCATATAAAAAAGGATGAAACCAACTATTTAAATTATTCTAAATTTGGTAAAGTATTTTCTTCGTTAGCCGAGAAAAGAAAAAGGGGGATGGCTATTTATGTTAAGAAAGGAATAGAGGCAGAATGTAAATATAAAGATGAAAAAGGGAGAATACTTATAGTAGAGATAACGAGAGGCAATTCTAAGGTGTTAATGGTAGGGGTTTATGCCCCGAATAAAAAACAAGGGAAATTCTACCGGAAATTGCATGAACAGCTGGCAAAATGGGCAAACAACGAAATTTGTATGGTAGGGGACTTTAATGGAATAGTAGACCCAAAATATGATTACAAATGTGATATAACTAAAAAGAATAAAAGATCTCCCTTACCAAAGACCTTTTTCGATTTAGTGGATGAGATTAACCTAATTGATATGTGGCGTACCTTACACCCCCATGATAGACAATTTACCTTCTATTCAATGCCACAAAAATCCTGGTCTAGATTAGATATGGTCTGGGCTACCAGGAAACTGGGCCTAGAAATTAAAAAGGTTAATATGTGCACAAATGCTTGGGCAGACCATAAATTCCTTGAAATTAGCTGGCACCACGATACAAAGAAAATACAACAGAGATGGAGTCTAAGAACTAAGTTGCTATATGAAGAAGAGTTTACACTGAAATTGAACGAAGAAGTCAAACGCTTCTTCATAGAAAATGGAAACCGAGAGACAGCGAAAGAAATTGTGTGGGACACTATGAAGGCTTATGTGAGAGGGGTAGCCATCTCATATACTGCCTTCAAAAACAAGGAAAAAAGAAAGACTAGAGAAGTGCTCATCAATAAGCTATCACAAGTCGAAGATAAACTCCAGCAATGCCCGGGAGATGAGGCGATCAAACAACAGTGGTCGATGACGAGACATGAATTGAATTTGTTAGACCAGGAGGAAATGGCGCAGAAAGTAAAAAGATCTAAGCATTATTGTTTTGAGAATGCAAACAAGTCGGGTAGATGGTTGGCGTATAAATTAAAAAAAGAGAAGGAAAAAAACCAAATATTAGTATTAGAAGATTCTCAGGGTAACTTGTTGACAAAGGAAGAAGACAAATTAGAGAGTATAAGAAAGTTTTATGAAGGCTTATACAAAAGAGAAGAAATCACGTCCAGCAAGGTAGAACAGTATTTGTTGGAAGCTAAATTACCGCTAATCCCTGAAGAAGAAAAGGAAATGTTAAATGAAAAGATTACTATAGAGGAATTAAAAACGGCCCTTTCTAAAATACAGAAAAATAAAACTCCAGGCCCAGATGGTCTCCCCGGGGAATTATACCAAAAATTTGACGATGCCTTAAAACTAGAGTTGTTAGAAGTACTAAATGAGGCCCTGGCGGGTACCACAATCCCAGATTCGTGGAGGGAAGTGTATTTGACGCTTATACTGAAAGAAGGTGCCGACCCGAAACAGATATCCAACTACAGACCCATCTCATTGTTGAACACAGATTATAAATTGTTCATGAATATAATTGCGGAAAGGTTCAAAAAAATTCTAAATCAGTGGATACATAAAGATCAAAACGGCTTTCTCCCGGGGAGACAGATCAGAGACAACTTGAGGACTGTCTTAAACACCTTTGAATACTATGAACAACATCCCGAAAAACAGCTGGCCTTAATGTTTGTCGATGCCCAAAAGGCATTCGACAAGTTGAATTGGACTTTCATGATAAACCAAATTGACCTAATGGGATTCGGTACCAATTTTAGGAAGATGATCGAGAACATCTATAACAACCAGAGGGCAAACATACTAGTGAATGGAGACAGAACCCAGTTGTTCCAGATCCAAAAAGGAGTGAGGCAGGGATGCCCCTTATCCCCCCTATTATATATTTTGGCGCTAGAGGTGCTACTTAGAAAGATAAGAGCCAACAAAGATATTAAAGGATTAAAGATTAAGAATGAAATATTCAAAACCCAAGCTTTTGCGGATGACGTAGCCCTCATAATGGAAGACCCATTAGAATCTGGTGTAAAATTAATGCAGGAAATACAGGAGTATGGAGAGGTGGCGGGCCTAAAACTTAATAAAGATAAAACTAAAATAATAGTGAAAAACATGACAGATCTACAAAAGGAAAAATTGGAAGATCTACTAGGCCTCCAGACAGTTAGGAAAATAAAATACCTGGGAATATGGATCACTGCGAGATTTTCCTCATTAAAAGACAATAATTATACCCGCCTTTTGCAGAAAACACACCAAGATCTCGAGAGATGGAAAAAGCTCAAATTGTCTCTGATTGGTAAAATTGCTGCGATTAAAATGAATATCTTACCAAAAATTCTGTTCCTATTCCAAAACATTCCGCTATCATTAGACAAAAAATTCTTTTTGGACTTGAACAAATACATCAGAAATTTTTTGTGGGAGGGTAAGAAATCGAGGATCTCTATTAAGGTACTTCAAGGGAAAAGAAATCTGGGAGGTTTTGGGCTCCCCGACTGAGAACTATATCAAAAGGCTGCAAAATTAATTTGGATCAAGGAGTGGATCAAGTTACTAGATAGGAGAACCCTGATTTTGGAAGGACATGACCACCTAGAAGGATGGCACTCCTACCTTTGGGATATAAAGAATAAGAAAAAATCCTATTTCCACAAGCACAAAATTAGGGAGACACTTATTCGCACGTGGGACGAAATTAGACAGAGGATTTATACCAAGGTACCCAACTGGCTTTCCATTATGGAAGCGTTGATGGCATCAAATAGGAGAGATGATTATAAATGGGGTACATACAAGGACATCCTCGATGTAGAAGGGAAACTTAAATCGCTGGATCTTTTGAGGGAGCAGGGATATAACTTGGATTGGTGGAACTATCTTCAGATCAACTCAAGATTCCAAAAAGATAGAGATAAATTCGGCATAGCAGCGAAACACGGAAACTTTGACAAAATTATTTGGGGAACAGATAAGAAAATGTTAACAAAAATTTATAACTATCTTTTAGATGAAGATAAGGCTGAGTCCATAGCAAAAACTCAACTGAACATCTGGGAAAAAAATTTAGGACATAGACTAAATTTTAATGATTGGGAGTTAGCTTGGAATAGGAACTACAAAATAACCAAATCGATAACGTTTAGGGAAAATCATTACAAATTGTTACACAGGTGGTATCTAGCCCCAGCGAGGCTAGCCAAGATGTTCCCAAATCTCTCTCCCACATGTTGGAAATGTGGAAAAATGGTCGGCACCTTTTATCATTTATGATGGACTTGTCCTGAGACTAAAAAGTACTGGTCTAAAATTCAACACTGGCTCTGTGAAATAACGGGACAGGAGGTAGTCCTAGCCCCAGAACTTTTCCTCCTAGGCATAACCGAAGAAGGCTTAAACAACAATAAAACCCAACTGATAATCCAGATCATAACTGCGGCTAGATTAGCCTTCGCAAAATGCTGGAAAAACAAACTTATACCCTCAGAAGAAACTTTAATAAATAAGATCTTAGAGTGCGCAGAAATGGCGAAACTGACAAGTGAGTTAAAAAACGAGGACAACTCAAAATATTATGATGTATGGGGTATTTGGTATCACTGGCTGAACAATAAGATGAAAACATGACTTTAGAATTTTGACCTGGCACATGTACTATAGCTATATTGTATAGAATAATGTATAGTTAAGGATGAAGCTTTTTTCTTTTTAAACTTTTGTTTCACTATATTGTATTTACACTGTACTTCCGAAACCATAGATAGATTGTACATTTTCTTTCTTTTTGTTTTGAAAAACTAATAAAGTATTTTTTTAAAAAAAAGATTGAGTCCAATGGAATTTATTCCTAGGTAAGCAGGCATAATAGTGTAGCCTTAACCATTCAGGCTTCTGTTCTATAAATGTTCTAGCCTGCATACTGCCTGTAATCACAAATACAGTTTGGTGAACCACATTATTATAGTTTCTAAACCACGTTTCCAGTTTAAGCTGTTGTTCAAACACAACTAGTAAAGTTTCCTGAAAACACAATGGATGAACTCATCTAGTCAATCACATCAAATGAAATCCAGCTATCCAGCTATATTAGCAAACAGTTAGGTACAGAGTATGTTTGCATGTTTGTTAAACCATCTTGCTTGGTTAATGAAGCTACTCCAATGGAAAAACAATTGTCTAGTCACATAAGATGATTATTGGAGCTGCTGTAATAAGCTCTACGCTTTGGTATTGTTACATCCTGATAAAGAGACGATTTTTTAAAATGGGAACTCTCTTTTCCTAGTTTTAGAGCCAATTTGTTTCAAATTTGTTCTGCTTGTAAATTTATAAGTGAAAAATATAGGTATGATAGATACCATCCTATCCTAAATATTTTCAGTCGTTTTAGGGAAGTTAAGTTGTTTACACTATTACTAACTTTTCAGACTTGTTAAAGCAGGAAGCATATAATGTTATGAAAGTGACAAAGAAGCACATGAATGCAATTTTTGGGGAATTAACATACTGTTTTCTAATTTTATGGCATATCGATAGCATTGAGGTGGGTAAAATGAGGACCCAGATTCAATCAAGAACATTGATAAGACAGTATTTAGAAAAATTCTAATGATACCTTATTTCTACTAAAATAATATTTGGGTCCTCAGTTTCAACTTCAACTGGACCTATGGATTATTGCACCTAAACAGGACACTAATATTTACTACACAACAAGAAACAAAAGAGTTATTACAGGTGAATTGCTGACCACAAGTCTTCATACTACGGTATATTGTCGTGCTCATCTGTTGCTTCTGCAATATTTCAGTAAGTTCTTAATGGAAGTTTCCTGACTGCATTTACTGTAATGCCGCAGCATTTTAGGATTATACCAGTAAAACCAAAATAATATCAGGGTATAAACACAGGATGGATGGATGAATATTTGAAGGAATTTAAATGAGGAAACCTGCATACATTTCCATCACTCAAAGCAAGTGAAGCAAATTACTGTTAGAAGGTGGGTGAGGGATGACTTTTAATTCTTCATTAAAAAAAAATTGTGGGAAGCAAGTAACAACTGTAGCAGCAGCAAAAGCAGCTGAGAACTTTGACCTGTGGTTTGCAAGGTGAAAAAAGATTACACAATATTGCGAAGGAGAAAAAACATACAAATAGTTCCATAGGTCTATGGCAACTGCCACTTTTCACATATGCGGTACTATGACAGGATGTGATGATTTTCTTTCAGGATTTAGGACAACTGTAGCCCTACATTGCAAGGTAATGCGGTGCAACCGTCCCCAACGGACCTTGAGATTGGGCCACTGAAATTCAATAGAAATGAACCAATCTCTGGTTGCAAATTCACTTTTTGTACTGTTGTCTGTGTATGCTTCTTCAAGTTGAGAGGTTAAAAATAAATGTTGAACTCATGTAAAATATTCAAATCTAAATCAAACTGCACCCCCCACACCAAAAGGATAGAAAAATGTTCACCTTGTACTCTCTGGCGGGGGCCAGGCTGGATCTGCCTCTGCAAAAGATCTGTTTAATTTATTAAAACAAGAGCAGTTGCCCGGCTGCAAAAACCTTGCTTATGTCTGCTTTAACTCACAGCAATAGAATGTGCTAGCTATCCTATGCAATAATTAATTTTTTTGAAGATAGAATGAAGGCACTAAATTTAAAAAGCGGTCCTTTATAATCTTGTCTAGTACTGCTGCATTGTGATCAGCATTTGTTAGACAATTTTCCTAGGAATTTGGAGCCATTTTGTAAAACATATTTTAAATGACAGTTTTCTACATCTCATTTAACAGGACATTGTGTACTTGCTTGGTGAAATAACATAATCTTGGAAAGCATCTCACATTGATTTATGACTACCTGAAATAGAAAATGTTGTCAAAACTGTTGCCCTGGGAGTGAATAAAAGCAAACATAATTCTTTTGGCTTTATTCAAATCAGTTATCCCATTTTCAGGGGATCTTTTAAAAAATTCCATAAAATTAAAATCAATTTGGAGTGGAATTAACATAAACATTTGAAAACAAATTAATTCAAGTCTTTAAAAAAATCGTTGAAGAAAAATCTTTCTGTTTCTCTCTCTCTCTCTCTCTCTCTCTCTCTCTCTCTCTCTCTCTCTCACTCACACACACACACACACACACACACACACACACACACACACACACAGAGACACAGACACAGACACAAACAGGATTAAATTGTGAGAAGGTAAAAAGCAGCCTAGCTGTGTATTATGGAGTTAAAGTCCAATTTTTTTGGAAAGTATCAGCCTGGGAAAGGATATTTATATCTGCACAATACATTATAGCATCCCAGCTGTTCAATGTCAAGGCTCACACTCCCTCCTTGTGTCTCTTCAACACGGTTCTTCACAAAATAGAATGTCCTGGATCTCTGAAGATTCTAAGTTTTTTGACTTACATTTTAAACCTAACATGAACGTAAATTACAATCTCTGTTTGACTAACATATTTGGCCATTAGAAGAGAAGAGAAGAGAAGAGAAGAGAAGAGAAGAGAAGAGAAGAGAAGAGAAGGGAAGATAAGAGAATTCTTTATTGGCCAAGTGTGATTGGACACACAAGGAATTTGTCTTGGTGCATACACTCTCGGTGCACATAAAAGAAAAGATGTATTCATCAAGAATCACAAGGTACAACACTTAATGATAGTCATAGGGAAACAGTCAATATAAATCTATAAATATTGAGCCATTAGTTACACAAGCATAGATCAGCTCATACATTATGTGAACCAAGTCTGTGGTTAATTTGACTGACTGTACTTTATGAATCCTTAAAACTGGATTAAGTAACTGATCCAAGGTTACGTTAACTATGGTAAGAGGTACAAATATTTATTTAATAAATTTATATGCCGCCCATCGCTCTTGTCAAGAGACTCTGGATGGCTTACAATGTAAAATATCAATATAAAATAATTAGAACATAAAAAGCTTTAAAATATTGAGCATTAAAAGTTAAAATACTAAAATTAACAATAGACTGGATTAAAAGGCACCAATACAAAAACAGAGGGAAGGTGAGATTGTCTCCTCATTTTTTTTTTTTTAATTTGATTTATATGCCGCCCTTCTCCGAAGACTCAGGGCGGCTTACAATGTGCTCAGCAATAGCCTTCATCCTTTTGTATATTTATACAAAGTCAACTTATTGCCCCCACAACTGGGTCCTCATTTCACCTACCTTAGAAAGGATGGAAGGCTGAGTCAACCTTAAGCCTTGGCGAGATTCGAACCCTGCAGTAATTGCAGGCAGCTGGTCTTAATAACCAGCTTAATAACAGGGTGCCTTAAACCCCTGTACTACCAAGGCTCTTTATTTATTCATCAGTTCCAAAATGGGACAACTTCTTTGAAGCAGCAAGCCAGTTGACAGAGTCAGGTTTTAGGCTCTTTCAGAAGGCCAAGAAGATGGAGGAGGATCTCACCTTGAGGGGCATGATGTTCCATAGGGAGGGAGCCATGGTAGAAAAAAAACTTCTCCTGAACCTATCAACCAAATTTCCTTGGTCCACAGGGTCTACAGCATGTCTCTTCTGCCAGAGGAAATGGAGTGGGCTAATTCCATTGGGGTGAGATAGTTCCTCAAGTAGCCTTGACCCATGCCATAAAGGACTTTAAGATGACAACCAACAGCTTGAACTGGACTTGGAAGCAAAAGTGGCTACCGGTGCAATTCATGTTGTAATGTGGGCCACCCTAGGGGCCCCTAAAACTGTCTGCGCTACTGCATTCTGTAACTTCGGAATACTTTTCAAGGGTAGCCCCATGTAGAGTGCACTGCAGTAGTGCAAGATGAGTGAGTGCAGGGCCTCACTTTACATGGTGTATAACACAAAGTTGTACACACACTAGCTGGCATGACTGCTGGCCCACACCAAGTGCCAGCAGTCATGAGTCTAGGAGAACCTAGAGGTTATGCAACCCCATCCAGAACTAACGATTCAGTTCAACTGGTCCAGAATGTGGCAATGGGTTTTCCCAGGTAACACCTTTGTTGTCTGAGCTGCATTGGCTTTCGGTTGGGTGCTAGTCAAGGTGCTGGTCATCACCTTTAATGTCCTATATGGCCCAGGGCCAGGCTATCTGCAGGACTGGCTTTCCCTAAGGACATATACCCATCCTACCAGGTCAGATGGGGTGGGCACAGGCCTGGTTCTTTGCCCCAAATATTGCCATTTAATGGGAGTTAAGAAGCTGCTTTATACCCTTTGAAGTTTGGCAGGCTGCACCTTTTTAGCCTTCTGTAAAACTTTATAAAGATTTGGTTTTTCATCATGCACTACTTGTAGGATGTGTCAAATTTTTCAACTTTCAACTTTTAATTTCCAAACATTAGGAGTGATTAAAGGTTTTGACATGCCTTGGGGATTGTAAAGATATTTTGGTTACTTTATAAATATTTAACATCTTCCATACTAATAATTCCAGTCATAAATACATACCAGTTGCCAAGCATTTGAATTTTGATCATGTGAATGATAGGGATGCTGTAGCAGTCATGTAAAAAAGTCGTCACTTTTGTCAGTGGCATGTTACAACTTCAAATGATCACTAAACAAATTGTTGCATTGGGCATTACCTTACTATAGCTTAGAATTTACAACTGTTTGTTTAGTGACAATAGCATTGAAGTCACATATGACTGGTCCTCGCACTTATGATTGTTGCAGCTTCCACAGTCAAAGGATCAACATTCAGGCATCCATCTTGTACAGTATTTATACAGTATTTATTGTAGTGCTTGGGCTCTTGTGATTACCATTTATGATCTTCCCAGCCAGGGAAAAGCAGTTTTGCTTAATTCGTGGTGATTCATTGAACAACTGATTTGGTTTAACAACTGGGGCAAAGTTGTAAAATTGGGCATGATTCAGTTTAAAATTGCCTTGCTTAGTAGTGAAAATTCTGGTCCTAATTGTCATAAGTTGAGGATTACCTGTACTGTACTATGTTAAGTAAGTCTGCCATTTTCTACAACCAATGAAAAGGGAAAAATATTTTCTAGCAAGCAGGAATTTATATTTGTTATGCTGTTTTTCATATTAATCTGTTGATTGTCTCACAAAATGCTCAATTTTGCAGTTATTTAAAGTTTAAATATCCTTGATCATGCCTCTTTGGATTTGTGTTTTCTTCTCATTTCTGCTAAATCTGCTCGGTTGTATACATTGATGCATGAATGAGACAGCTCTTTTCCCCAGTTTGATGGGGAACTAACAAAATGTTGTGAATGAGACACAATTAAAAGCTGATTTGAAAGCATCCAATGTTAGAAGGAATGTTTTATTCTAACCGTTTTATCCTGTTCTCTGAAGCTTAGAGTTTACACTGGATTGTAGAAGGGAACGATAATCTAATACATTTATCTTTTATTTGATGAAAGCAGGAAGAGAAATGCTTTGAAAATTCAGGCTTACTTCCTGATTCACTTAGGATTAAAGTGAAAGCAAGAAGCTGTCTTTACTGAGGCCTCTGGTGGCCAAATCCAGAACTACAAGATTACTTCTGTATGATTTCCCATTGCTCAGAACAGGTGCAAGCCTCCAAGTAATGAGCACATATGTATTCTAGAACAGCGCTGCCCAAACGTTTGGGCACCAGGGACTGGTTCCGTGGAAAGGTTTATCCACGGACCAGAGGGGCATGATTTCACATGCTGACTGCATCCCGTGGATGGGGCTTTGTTTGTGCAGCCTGGTTGCTGGCATGCCGCAGACAGGTGCTGGTCCATTGACCAGGGGTTGGAGACGCCTGTTCTAGAAGCAGTGCAGCCTCCTATACAGTCAACAAATAGTTTTATTTAAAAAATAAATTAATTTGGAAGAAAAGTGTAAACAATTCACTTTTTGGTTTAAGACGGCAATGTAGGTTTCAAAGTAAAAGAAAACAGATTGTCTTTGGATGCTGCAGTAGAACCAGCATATTAGTTCAGCCGAAGGACATGGAGACATATGGTAGCAAAGTGGAATACTTTAATGGAGTAATCCAGATGAAGCCTGGATACCCATACCTAACTAGAACATGATTTAATTTTGGTTTACTCAATAAACATAATTGGATAAATTCTCACATAACAATAAATCATGCTCTAGAAGGCACATTGGATAAGACCATGCATCTTAAATCAAACCTAGCAACAATAATATGGCTTTTTATGAACTGCAAGCTCAGTCATTGTTCAGTACTTTGTTTTTGGCTGCATTTGCTTGTGAAGACAAGCAGATTTTATATGGTAGTGCAACAGCATTCAAAAGAAATGCTTCACGAAGTGTATTGGGTGATCAAAATAAGTTAAAAAAAAAGCTTTATAACAAGTTTGTTTTCTGGAAACCCAACACAACTATTCTTTCAATTTGTTTTCCTCAAGTGCTACCACCAAACTCTGTTAAAAAATCTTTTGATCTAGATTGCCTAATGAATTGTGGTTCTTTCACATTTCCACTTCCATTTTTTTGTGTCCATCTGTTTCCCTGTTTCTTTATAACCATCATTTCCTTTTTAATTTCCTTCCATTCCTAGGACAATTATCCTTATTGTTCAACTCACCTCAATTTTTTTAAAATAATTGTTTCTGCTGAAAACATAATCTAATTTTAAATATCATTACATGTTCCTGCTGGAAAGAAAACAAAATGGAATACATGAGTTTGTGTATGAAAGAGATGATGATTGATACATATAGATGAGATTAGTTATAAATGCTGTTTAACTTAGATGAAATTAATTTTAATTGTTAGAAAAGGCCTTTTTAAAAATGGGTCAGGTATATATAGATAAATGCATACACAGCATGTAGATTTAGTGCAGGGATGGAAATCCCCAGGACTGATTTCCACTGGTGATGGAAAGACTAAACTGTCAAAGGCGAAGCAACAGGTATTGCACAAGATTCTTGTTTGTGGTTTTCCTTTTCTTTCCTGTCTACTCGTTATGGTTGGATGCTAGATTCAGGAACATGTTTGTTTAAGATAAATATGGAAACTATTTCCTGAATTTATTACCCATCTCAAATTTCAATCTTCATAATTGTCTGGGAATATATGTTTTCTTATAGGAGAAAATTGAGCCAAAATGGTTGAATGGTTCTGCTTTACTCTTTGTTAACATTTTGCTTTATTTATGCAGCTGATGACACAATTATTCATTTCTCCACTTTTAATTTTAAACAAACCTGCAAATGTTTTGTTGTTTGATCTCCTTTACCGACCTCAGCTTGTTTTAAGCCTTTTTTTTTTTTTTTGCAAGATCTACAATTTGTTCTTAGAATAAATTTTTTGGTTCATAATCGAGACAGCAGTGACAATATTTTTATTTATTTCTCCCCTTGTTTTAACCAAGATTGTGCTCTACAATCTTACCAATTTCCATTTGATTTTTGAGCAAACATGGATACTTTTAAAATAGAGTGCATCTCTTTCTATGTTTCAATTCTTTCTGTACTTCTTTAATTACTGTTTTCCAATTATTGGAGTTACCCAATGAGTTCTTCTGATTACTATTAAATCATATATGGTTACTTTCCTGAATCCCTCCTAATTGTACCAATATCCGCTAGGCTTAACAACCTGTACTCCTTAAACCCAAACAGAAAACTACTGTAGGACCAAAATTTTTGGCTCTGGATCCATCAGTGATGCAATTCCATCATTGTAAGGCCATTCTAGGGACCCCTCCTTCACAAATACATCTTATTTTTAAGTTATAATTTCTGGATTACACAAGATGGTTTGTGGGACCTGAGTGCCTCAAGAATCATCAATTTGATTTGTTAATATATTTTAACTGACTTTCTCACAAACTATGCAGACAAATGCAAACTTTAAATAAATGGATACATTTATTTATTTATTTATTGGTTCGATTTATATGCCGCCCTTTCTCTGGAGACTCAGGGCGGCTTACAATGCTTTAAGCAATAGCCTTCATATTTTTGTATATACCTGCTTAGTAGGGCTTTCGCCCCCCCCCCCAAGATGTGTTCTTTTTTATACAAAGTCAGCTTATTGCCCCCATAATCCGGGTCCTCATTTTACCTTCCTCGAAAGGATGGAAGGCTGAGTCAATCTTGAGCCTGGTGAGATTTGAACTTGCAGTAATTGCAGGCAGCTGGTGCCTGCAGTAATTGCAGGCAGCTGGTGCTACTTAACAGCACTTTTGTCTGCTGCACCACTTTAGTCTACTGCACCATTCTCTTCTTACAGGAAACCTGGGCCTCTGCAGAGATACAATTATATGGTTATTGGGTTAACTCTATCCCAACTCTCCCAAGTAAGGTGGGGGGAAAGCTAAAGGGGGTACTGTAATATTAGTGAATACATCCTTGCAATTTAAATGTGTATCACTGCCACCTTTGCAGCCATGGGTTGTGACTACCTTACTCTTATTTAAACAGGTGGAAATTTTGCTTTTTAATATCTACATTCCCCCACTCAATAAGAATAATTTGATCAAGATTCGGGACGGCCAAGATTTTATCCTGGGCTGTTTAGATAAATACCCTACAGCAGCAATAATTATTGGGGGGGGACTTAAATGCTAGGATGGGCCCAAACGATCAAGCATTATTTAATCAATTTAAGATCCATTATGATGAGAATGTACCAGGAGAACCCCTGCATCCCAGACAATCTAAAGACACTAAGGCAAATCGGGCAGGACTGTGTGTAAAACAGATGACTGTACACTTGGACCTTTGTATCCTGAACGGTTACACTTGGGGTGACTACCCAGCAGACTATACTTATTTAGCTTAGATATGACCATTTTTACATTATCTTCAAGATATTTGAAAACTTGCTGTTCACTGTAGAGTTATTCCTGACTGATATGATAGGTTGAAACATTTAGGGTTGGGAAATTAAAAACATATGCAATGAAAACAGTTACACAGAAAAGGTGAATTTCCTTCATCAGTAATCTTAAGGGAAAAAAATCCCAGTTACAATGTTGAAACTTTTTTTTTAAAAAAATCCTTCATTTAAAACATGTGAATACTTTGAAATATTTTCTATCTCTGGGCTTAGAAAAGATTTAACTAAAAGGATAACAGATTTATTTAAAAGTGAAATTATACCCCAAGGCAAGGAAAGATTGTAATTTGCTTTAAATCATGTTCTAATTTAGATCCTATTGACACCTGCCCATAGGAAGTACTATATTTTAGTCTGGAATATCAGAATAATAAAGTTGTTGAGAACTTTCAGTACCCACATTTCAATTTACTCTGTTGAGTAGAAAAGTATTGGATTGAAAATAGTATCTTCAGGGAGTTCCAATATGACATACAAATTCCTTTATCACTCTTCTCATCAATGCTTTAGATCTGCAAGATTTGTACAATTTTTTCTTTGAAAATTATTGCTATAGCAATAGCACTTAGACGTATACTACTTCACAGTGTTTTACAGCCCTCTCTAAGTGGTTTACAGACTCGGCATATTGCCCCCAACAATCTGGATCCTCATTTTACAAACTTCGGAAGGATGGAAGGCTGAGTCAACTTTGGATTCCAAGGAAACTCAATTTTTCTCTAGATAATGTAAGTTTAGAACTTAATAGGAATTTCTCAATAATATAAGAAGTGGTGGATACACGTGCTTAAAGAATGGCACGAGTTATCTGCCAAAGAACTAATGTGCCCCATTCCTCCTTAGCAAAGAGGCTGCACCAAGGAAGAATCCTAGTAAAATAACTGGATTTGTTCAAGCTAATCTAAAAGACTCAGTAAAAAAGCACATTTTATCCTCCCAATGTCACTTGCCAAGCAATTTACCAAGCATGTCAGGGCTTGGTACACTGAATGAAGCCAATCACTTGTGGCTCATTCAATAAACCATGATTAACAAACCATGGATTCAGGTATGTTTTGGATAAGTCAGGAAGGAAGATTTTTTTTTTTAAAAAAGGTGACTGTATTCCAAAACACAACTTTTTCAAGCTGAATTTGAGCACTACGAGACTCTTGTGTTACAGCAATGGAAGCTAAACTAGATGTAAACCCTTTTCCTAAATAATCGTTAACTGGGTTTCATGTTCATTTCATCCTTCACTCTAAAATCATCTCACTGGTTGGTTGGTTCATACATCACATCGACAGATAAACCAGACCAATGTTTCTCAACACTGGCAACTTTAAGATGCATGGACTTCAACTCCCATAATTCCCTAGCTAGCATGGGACTTGAAGTCCACATATCACAAAGTTGCCAAGGTTGAGAAACACTGAATTAGACAACCATAGCTCAGCCATACTTGCTATGACTCAGGAATCACTTACACCAATTCCAGGTCATAAGCATGGAGCTCGTGGCTGTCTATCTAGATCAGGGGTCCTCAAACTTGGCAGCTTTAAGACTTGTGGACTTAAAGCTGCCAAATTTAAAGACCTCTGATCTAGATGTGCTGAACTACAACTCCAGCCTTAAGAGCAGGGTTTCCATTTAGTGTCCTGGAAAGAAAAACAAATCTATTCCTGAAGGGTAACTTAATTATCATCCTAATTTAGAAGAGAGAAAGGAAGCCACGCTGAGGCAGCTGAAAAAAAAAATCCCTCCCTGCCTCCCCGAAGATCCGCCGGGGCATCGCAACCCCTCACTCTCTCCCCCAACCTCTGCGAAGGCCGTTTTCCCCACGAACGAGACGATCCTGTGCGGGCTAGAGCGGCAAACCGGAACCCTCGGCCCTTTATCCTTGAATTAGAAAACGCCGTTTTCCCCGTCTTTAACAGTAGAGTCGGCTGACAGCCGGCTAGCTAGGCCGCCCCAAGCTTGGGCTGCACGGAGGCCTAGGGGGAAAGAGAGAAGCCGACGGAAACGGTGGGGTGGGTGCGCGCGCAACCTCGGTCCACGCTCGCCGCGGCGCGCGCCTCACCCCCTCTCGCACACCCCCGCCTCCCATTTCTTCCCTCTGCATCTCTCCAAGACCAGATCGGGAGCAACCTGGGAAAGATCCTCTTAAGTGCCCAAACCGGCATCTCGCAACATTATTAGCGTCGCTCCTCGCTTCCCTCTTGTTAAAAAGTCCCCGCCTCCCTTATATTCTGTCCTCTCGGCATCATCCCACCCGCTGCCTCCGCCTCCGGCTTTTTACCGCGCCCGCCGCGAATGGATTTGCCCACCAGCCAGTGCAAAAAAGTCAAGCTGAGCAACAAAGTGCAGAGCTGGGTAGGTTCGATGGGGATGGATGGGTGGATGGGTGGAAGGAAGGAAGGAAGGGCACAAGGTGAGGAAGTGGGCTGACGGTGCCGCCGGAGGCGAAGGAAACCTGGGGGGCATGGAAGCCCTTTGCTGCCCTAGAGCCAGCCGTTGAACGGGGAATGTCTCACCCCCACCCTCCCCGGTATAAAGCTGCGTTTTCCGATGGGGCCAAATGGGCAGGCTTGGAAAGGGAAGCAGCAGCGTCTGCTTGGAAGGTGCAATAATAATTCGGGTTGCATCCGCTTAGGTAGGAGAAGAGTTGCATCCATTGAGTGAGCTGCCTTTAGCAGTTTATTTATTTATTTGTGCTTTGGAGAAAGGGGCAAAACACAAAAGAGGGAAGGGATCTTCTCGCTACGTGTCTCTTCGCAGGGCTTTGTGATGGAGGATCCGTTTTCAGGACTTCAGGGAGGATCGCTGTTTGCTCCTTTCAAAATGCCGAGCGGCCAAAAAAATAAAATAAATAAATTTTTTAAAAAATGCAGGGTTGAGACATCCGAGGAAGTGCCGAATCGACACCCTTCAGTATCACTTTCTTTCAGTATAGGCGGAAGGGGGTGGTGGAGAAGCTGAAATCTCTGTTATACAATGTGGCTATTCATAAATCTTGGGCGGCTGGAGGCGCTTTGTGGAGCTGTTCTTTGAATGAGAGCACTCATTCCAGGTTAGGTTTGAACAAACGTGGGATTTCATCCATTGGTGTGTGTGTGTGTGTGTGTGTGTGTGTCTGATAGATTAAATTTACAGTACTACCCAAAGGTTAGAAAATTGGCAGTCCCTGTCATTGTGCATTTCCAGACACAAAATAGTGATGCGAATGGAGTCTGTTCAGTTTTTCTCCAATTTGGTGCTCTTTGGGTGTGTGGTGGACTACAAGTCCCATGCTGCCTTGGGATAACCTACGTTATAATAATGAAAATACTATCTTGAGGAAAAGTGATACCTGACAGCTATCTAAAAATAAATGCGTCCTGGAATCAGAGATAACTTGAGTGACATCTGGGCTGCAGAAATGACCACTAGAAGGTAACAAAATGTTATGGGACTCTTTGCTGTTGGTTAGTGGTCATAGTGCAGTCCATATAATGCACACATTAATGTGTTCACTCTCATAGTAGCTGAGAGAATAGGGGGAGAATAGAGGATGGAGTAGCTAGCTGGAAGAAAACCCAGATGTCATATTTACTAGAGATAACAGACATGGAACAAAGCATCTCTGTAGGTTAAAAATGTATAGGAAGGTTGAGTTCATACAAGAAGAAGCCTACTGTATTTTTCTGACCTAGGAATAATTCATTGGACATGGTTCCCCATTTGCAAATTGAGCCAGAAAATAGACTAGGATCAAATATAGAATGACATCTGCCATTCCTTTAAGGCTTTCAAGTTGTACCTGAAAACCCTACACAGTGCATATAAGATGTTCATCAACATTGATCGCTAATCTGTTTTTATTTTGTGGTTTTAAAATTTATTGTACACCATGATGGCTTCTGCATCTTTTTAAGTTAGTACAGGATAATTATGTGGCTCTTAGAGCTATTTATTTAATTAATTAACCTATAACCAGACTACATGAACAAGTTAATGGTGTGGTAACTTATAAAAATTACCTTTTTTTAAAAAAGCAACATTTGCATTCAGGAAAGATAGATCTGATTGGCTAAACCACTGAGGAATTCTAAGGGTATATACATCCCATAATCTGGAAAATATTAAATATTCTGCAAAAAAGCACCCACTTATACATTATTACTACAAATCTTCTGCATGGATATTGAACCGGACTAGAATAAATCTTTACACATTTTTACCCATTAGGAGTTGCTAGATTGGTGACCTTTTGATTAACACGCTTACACTGTTAACAAAGTATTTGATTTGCTCTGCGTAGCTGATGAACAATTGAAATACAGTGGTGGTTAAAAGTTTGTGAAACTTTTTGAACCCAATTAAATAATGAGTCAAAAACATACTGATTCATTTATTTAGTGAAAAGAATGATTCTTAATAAATCTGTGAGGTTGTTTTCTAACAGAAGCTACATATAAATGTGACACTGTAAGAAAAAAAATTACGGAAGCTATTGTAATGCAGGTTGCTTCCCTTTTCTCATAAGTTACTAAAGATGTTATTTTTCAGTATTAATGGTGTCTTCATTGAAACACTCCTTAGATTCCAATGGAACACATAAGTCAAGTTATTTGACAGCTTGTTACTTTTTGGTTTGATCCTGAATGAATAGACAGAGGTCTATAGAATTAAATAACTTTTGAGGAAAATCTATTTTTGGGAGAGCTGATTAGTATGCAGTTGATTGCTTGTTCTTGCTGCTGGGTATGCTATATAGATGTTTTATGAAGGTGGAAATGGGCATTGCTAACAGTGTTCTGGATTCCCTCCATTTTCTGTATGAATAAAGATTCTTTGTCCTGAGTTTTATTTTGATTTGAGATTTGTTTTGTTTTGGAAACTAAAGTCTGTAGAACTGCTGATCTATATGCTTTAGAAACTTCATCTTAATAGGTTCTTACATTCTCTAGTAATTCCAGTGAATCAATTTTTAAAATAATTCTGATGCTTCTATATGTAAGAATCTGTATATTAAAATCTCTTTTGGCCAACTGAAACCAAAATGTATTGCCTTAATTTGTGTATCTTTTTCTTTTTCTTCTTGCATATTGTATAAAACAATATTAATTGAGCTCGTCTTACTAGTATTGTATCCTGCTTTTTATGAACACGTTCAGGATTGCAGATGCATGGTTTTCTAGATATTTATGTTTTGCAGATAACTTTTGGTTTAATGATTTGAGTGACAAGCTATGTCTGAGAAGTCAAAAGTTCCGTTTTTAATTCAGCCAGGAAACTAAAATTTTTGTCAACGTGGCAAGTCCTGTGGTTTTAAATGCTGTGTCCAAAGCTGCAGAGAATTCTAACTGGTTAGCACCATCTATGTTATATAGTTAAGACCTTTCTGTAGGATACTGTGTTCTGTGGAGCATAGTGGGCAGCTGGATGTTGACAACCCATTTAAGTTCAGGTACCTCTTTGGTTCTGGGCAGGGTGGATAAAAATCAATGATTTTTTTAAAAAAAATCAAAAAAAATCAGATTTTTTTGATTTAAATCAGATTTTTTTTATTTAAATTGGATTTTTTGATTTTTATCGAATTTATTTTAATAAAAAACTTTTGGGGTAAAAATCTATCGTAAGATAGTTTTCTATTTAAGATACATAAATAATTTAGTTTATTCAGCATGAAATGGAGCTTAGTTATGTAGCATGAGGCTGTATATTCTGCAACACTGGGACTATCGGTGAGTCAACAGTGGGTCAAAGGAATAGCAGAGATGACAGTTGCTCTTTAAAAATTATGATTTAAATTGAATTGATTTAAATCAAGCTTTTTTACTAGTGATTTAAATCATGATTTAAATTGTGATTTAAATCAACTCGATTTAAATCAAATCCACCCTGCTTCTGGGTTTTAGTTTGAGCAGTTGGATTTGGAATTTTGTTTTCCTGTATTCTAACTTGTTTTAGAGATGTAGTCTTGATGGTGATTATCAGCATTTTTGTGAGTTCTAGGATCATGGTTTGTTCCACTTACTCCTTATAGTTGGCTATTGAGATTACTCCTTGAGGTTATCTATGGTGTGTTGGTCAACCCTGGTCTTGGGTTGTCTTAAACCAATCGGGAATTAGGGCAAACTCTGGGAAAAAGTGGAAGACACAGGAACGCTATGATCCATGGATTCATGAAGAGCCAGACACGACTTAGTGACTGAACAATAACAGGTCAGCCATAAATCACAGACTTTAACTGGGTTATTTCAGGGGACTTCTCTGTCTGATTATGGCTGTCTGTCTCATTAGATCTGGGAGAAGAGCCATGTTCTAGGTTTTGTTAGGAAGCTCTGCCAGAGCCCAGAAAGAGACTTTTTGGGTGGTGGTTCCTGCCCTTTAGCACATCATTCCTTCAAGCTTAGATGGGTCCAAGCCAGGGATACTATTCAGCAGGTTCTGACAGGTTCTGGAGAACCGGTAGCGGAAATTTTGAGTAGTTCGGAGAACCGGCAAATACCACCTCTGGCTGGCCCAAGAGTGGGGTGGGAATGGAGATTTTGCAATATCCTTCCCCCAGGAATGGAGTGGGAATGGAGATTTTGCAGTATCCTTCCCCTGCCACGCCCACCAAGCCATGGCCACAGAACTGGTAGTAAAAAAAAATTAAATTCCACCACTTGGCCAAACTTTGTCATCCTTTCCCAAGTCCTTAAAAGCATAGTATTGTCAGTAGGAATTCAGATGTGTGGCAGAGTTCATGCAATAGTTGTGCCTAGTGGTTTGTTTTTTTACTTGACCTAGTGGTTTTGTTTTTTCACTTTTGTTGTGAATTCCATGAGTGTTTTTGTTTTCACTGTTAGCCACCTAGAGTCATGATTTGGAGATGGGCAATTGTAATAATGCTATATAATGCACCTAAAGAAAAATAAAGCAAAAGGTTGAATGATTATCACAGTTAGGTTACTTTTATACTCACTTTTATAAAAATATCAGGAAGATCTACTTTCATTGTTCTGACTTCACATCATTCACTTCATTTGCACATTTTAGCTTGATGTATGACCAAATTATGAGTGTGATAATTTGGTCACCAAACCATAATTAAAATTCTGATTATAGCCTAATATATGAACCTTGGTTCTTGTGGCTCGTATACTGTGGCTTGTGGCCCAGTGGATTTTATGAATGCATCAAACTGTGCTGTATTCACTACTAGGATTTTTGAGGTCGTACAGTATATAAATGAAAACATTTGTGTTCTATACTAATATTTCCATAATAATTATTCATGTTTGCTCTCCTATTTTATAGGCATTAATGGATGTGTAAGAAGCAGTATCGTTTTATCCTGTAATCTTACTTTATTTCAGGGGATGCAGAGAGCTACCAATGTCACCTATCAAGCCCACCATGTTAGCAGAAATAAGAGGGGCCAGGTGGTGGGGACCAGAAGTGGATTTCGGGGATGCACAGTATGGCTCACAGGTACAAAACTGCTGCCTAATGAACATGTTTACTTTAACCTTTTCCATTTGTCTCTCAACATCAGTAGCAGTACGTACAAGTTAATAATTTAACAAGTGTCAGGAACATAAAATGTCAAATCACCTTCTGATATCACTTTATTGAAAAGAGGGAAAACATATTATTGCAATTTAAGACGTATTGTATTCTATCCAAGGTTTTTTTTAAAAAAATCCTATCTTTCCCTTGCATTATTTCAAAGTGATTATGAAACTTCAGAATCAGAAACAGTAAGGTAGAGCATATCCTTCACTTTTATATAAATGAAGAGGAAACACTGGGAAATATAAACAAGAAATTTAGGACCCCCTTATGAAGACTCTTTGTCTTAGGAAAAAAATATTGTGCAGTGATCATATGTCTTTCATCTTACTTCTCTGCATGTACCTGGAAAAGATAAATTTCTCAGTTAACACTGGCAAATTAAAATACTGGTAGGAAACCTGAGACTTAATATTCTTGATCTTATTTCAAGCAGAATTGCATTGGTAAATGTTAACCCATGGTGAGTCAGTATAAAGACTCACTTTCTTATCTAAATTGAAAGTTATATTTTAAAAGTCTTTTGGCTAAGAACGGATCAGAATGTACATGATTTTAGGTAAAGAAAACTGTAGAAAGTTGGACCAAGATTGCTATTCTATGAGCCCTTTTAATTTGTTGCTTATAATTGATGATACAAAATACATAAACAGTATATATTTTGCATAATGTCTTTTATTCGCTATGCAGATTTTATGTTCCTTTATTTCATGGACATTGTGGCCAATTTTGGCATAAATATAATAAAGATCATGATACTATTATGTTGATATGGTAGGCTGACTCAAGTTTTCAGGAAACATAAATGCCAGTCTTTCCACTTTTTCGAACACTGAAACTTATTTTTGTAAAAATAATTGTCTGCATAGGTGAAACAAATTAATACTTTGCTTGTTTGAAAACCACGTAGGACTATCTGGAGCTGGAAAGACCACTGTTAGTATGGCACTTGAAGAATATCTAGTATGCCACGGCATTCCATGCTATACTTTAGATGGTGACAACATCAGACAAGGCCTCAATAAGAATCTAGGTTTTTCACCAGAAGACAGAGAAGAAAATGTACGTCGGATTGCTGAGGTTGCTAAATTATTTGCGGATGCTGGCTTGGTGTGCATTACTAGCTTTATTTCTCCTTATGCCCAGGTGAGCATATTTTCCTAATTTTTATTGCATACTTTCCATTTTGCCATTGATTGTGCGCAAAGCGCATGCGCGAAGTGAACCAGTGATAACACCAGTTAGAACCCACCACTGCTTAACTCTACAGTTTAACTCTAGGCTACAGACAATTATCTTCTATTGGATTAATAATAATAATTGTTATTTTTAATTATAGGCTAGGCCAGTGTTCTAAGCAATTAGATTCTCTAGAATTTTTGACCACTCTCAAGTTCAGGCATGAATAAAAACAGTTTAACTCTGGCAAATTACAGATATCAGCTGAAAAATACAAGAGTGTTTAGAATTGCAATCTTATAGTTCAGGAAGCTTTCAGTAGCACTTCTATCTTTCCAAGTGGCGGCATTGAATAAAAACTTAATGACAATAAACTTAGATATTAGTAACAGATTCTGATGGAAGGAATTTCAAATTGTTTCTTTTACTCGTGGTTTGTATTTGGAATATCATTTGGGAAAATTACAATTTTCAAGTACCGTAAAATATTATTTTACTGTAGTCTTTTATTCAGGAGAAGAACTGATAACTTTGATTTTATGGCTTAGAGCAATTTATGAACTTGACTATTGCAGGCAAAGATTGGGCTTAAATATCTTGTTAAACTGCACTAAACAAGGGTTTAGACTTCATAAGCTCTGATTTAATGCTTTCATGGTTTCAGCTTAAAGTGATATATAAATCCCACCTTGCTGTTTGTAAACCATGGTTTATGCCTTACAGTTCTATGTGACCCAAGCAGCTTTGGTTTGCTCAAATAACCATACATTTTTAAAATGTACTGCACTGGCTGCCGGTTGCCCTTCAGATCCGCTTCAAGGTGCTGGTTCTCATCTATAAAGCCCTACATGGCATGGGTCCGGGGTACTTGCAGGACCACCTCTTACCGGCCTCCCACACCCTCTGCGGTCACATAGGGCTGCCCTCCTTCAGGTGCCATCGGCCAGACAATGTCGGCTGGTGGCCCCCAGGATGAGAGCGTTCTCGGTGGCCGCACCGACTCTCTGGAATGGGTTACCTATCGGGCTCCGGACAGCCCCTGACCTCCGCACTTTTCGCACCGACCTGAAGACATGGCTGTTTCAGCAATTTCCCTGATCTGCTACGAGATTTTATTCTGTTTGGGGTTTTATATTGGCTGTTTTTAGGATTTCTTATTGTTACATGTTTTTATTCTGTGCGCCGCCCCAAGTCCTACGGGAGAAGGGCGGCATATAAATTTAATAAAATAAATAAATAAATAAAAAGAAATGGGAATTTAGCCAGAACTTTTGCAAATCAAGATTAGTGGACTGAACTAATTTAACTGCAGTTAAGTTTGGTTACTTTGAACTAAGCTTACAAAGGAAGGTGGTTGTATTAATCTTTCCTTATATTAGCACCTGTGTAATGGAGCTGTGGATAGATACATTGTAATAAAAGATTTTGTTACAGTATTTTTTTCTTCGTTGTCCTTAGGACCGCAACAATGCAAGACAAATTCATGAAGTAGCAAGTCTTCCTTTCTTTGAAGTATTTGTGGACGCTCCATTGTATGTTTGTGAACAGAGGGATGTGAAAGGCCTCTATAAAAAAGCTCGTGCTGGTGAAATTAAAGGTGAGGTTGACAGTCAGCATTTTACCACTTTTTTCTAGAATACTTAGGCTGGTATGTTGTTTCCCTATTTTATATTTATTTTATTTTATATTTTATGATACAGAGTTGAGAGACTGTTGTTCAGTTCCTGTTTCATGCTGTAACATTTCTTTACTTTTGTCTTAAAATGATGTTTAAATTTAGCCATTGTGATTTGTAGAAACAAAGTTTCCAGCTTAATCAACCTGCTATATGCCTTCTTCAATAAAACAAGGCAGACCACCATCACTACGTGTATTTAGATGCTATATTATGTCACAGTTCTTAAAGCTACAGAAGAAAGTGAATATCATTTGCTCTGGTGGCTTAGAAGCATTTCTTTTTTGTAAAGATTTATTTTGGTCTGTCTGCAGATAGAAATGCTCTCTAGTTGACCTTTTGTTAAGGTAGATCACTAGACGGATATTATCTCACTCTAGTCATTGGAGTAATGAATCAAGCTGGATTATAATAGATGTATTTCTGCAGGGGATACTAAAGTTCATTAATTGTATATACGAATTGTGATTCCTTATAATTATCTTGCATTGCAAATCAAACACCTTAGCTGAGCCAGAACACTGTGGCACTTCTAAGCTTTTATAATTGAAAAAGGAACTGTGGTTTAGCCATTGCAGAACAAACAGATATAGGTAAAAGTTTTAATTACTTCTTTTTTCGTCCATTAATGATTAACATTTGCTTGCTTGGATTTTTTTCTTTAAAATCTTTGCTGATATCACTTAACATTTTAATTTGCCTGGATTATTTTGACCTTCAAACTTGTGTACATTAGTAAATATTCAGGTAGGTTATTTGCCAGGATGAATAAGGATTAAATACATTTGCACTATTTATCGCAAACACTTTGGTCCAGCTTTGTATACAATAGGTTAAAAAAAAAAACAGCAGTTGCCAAAGCAATCAAGGTACATGTTAAGTCTATAGCATGCTGTTCGCTTCCTTATTATTTTAAACTAACATATGTGTGTGAGGCCCCTGGGCAAGTCACTCACCTGAAGTGCTGAAGTGTGTTAAGTTTTGTTTTTCATGCAGGTTTTACTGGCATTGACTCAGAGTATGAAAAACCTGAAGCTCCCGAATTGGTGCTCAAAACAGATTCCTGTGATGTCAATGACTGCGTTCAACAAGTTGTGGAACTTCTACAAGAACGGGTATGAACGCTCTAAATATTGAATTCTAAACTTTTCCTGTACTCAAAATGGCTTCCCCTTCAATCCTCACCTCTGTCAATGTGTTGGGGTATGTCTGCAGGGAGAAAGCCTCCTAAACATTTAGGATATTTCTGCGAGCTGAAACCCAGTATTCTAGACCATAGGACCAACTTTTGTGCATTTGAATTTTTCAAATTTTGTACTCTATTCCTTTAAAGCCATGAAGTAACTGTTGATTTAGAGATTCCCAAAGTTGGCATGTGATCAACCTTAACAATTTGTGTATCAATATGAAAGAAATCCTGATTTTATTGGTTGCTCTTTAAGTTATTTACAGCATCGACTGTGGTAATATATATTCCATTCTTTGGTCTATACAGTCATGGAAAAAATTATTTTCAGTGGGGAAACTACAATTTAGAATCAAAGGAGAGGAAACAGTGTATTTCCAAGGAGAGAAAACAGAACTGAATGAAATGTTCTTACAGTTATAAATATGGTTGGCTTTTGTTTTATTATTTTCTGTTCTGTGATTAAGGAGAGTTTGTCCTTTACTAGTTGTCCTTTACTGGTTTATTCAGACTATCAGATTTTGGGGAAATCTGTTTTCTAATATTAATGATGTACCTCTTAGAGTCCCATAATTGGCTTTTATTCAAGGAAGCTTTGCTGTATTTTATAGATCAGTCCACTATACATCTTCACATACTAGTCATTTTCCAACTTCAGTTTACGCACTCAACTATGCAGGTAAAAATAGCTGGAAACAATATCCCTGCAATATTTTCAAAATCAGCATTGTTGGTGGAGAATGTCAAAGAATAACAAGTCACAACCAGTTCATTGGAAAGAAAATACAAAGCTAAGGCTAAAACTATTTCCACTCTGCAGGCTGATAGAGATTCATAATTAGTTTTGCATGACTTAAAGTTAATCTTTATACAGAAACTATAGAAGTTAAAAATCATTTTCTAACCCCCTTCAGACTTTACATATGTAATATCTAGCCCTACTGCATCCTCATGAACTATCTAGCACACAGCTTCCTTTTTGTGTTTTTTACTAATCAAAAGCTTATTAGTTTGGGCAGTGATGCTGGAATCTTCAAAAGCTTGCTTTGAGATTGTTATTAGACACTTGCAGAGTAAATTTGCTGGCATGGATTTCATAACAGATACAATTCCTTAGAAAGTATACAGTTTTTATCCAATTGTCAATGACTATAAATAATCCTCATTTTACGACAACAAAATTTCTGTTGCTAAGAGAAGCAGTTGTTAAGTGAATTTTGCCCCATTTTAGGACCATTTTTGCCACAGTTGTTAAATGAATCACTGCAGTTAAATTAGTAAGACGGTTTTTAAGTGAATCAGGTTTTCCGATTGACTCTGCTTGTCAAGAGGTCACAAAAGCTGATCACATGACCCCAGGACACTGCAACGGTCATAAATATGAGTCAGTTGCCAAGCATCTGAATTTTGATCACGTGATCTTGGGGATGCTGCAATGGTTGTAAGTGTGAAAAACAGTCATAAGTCACTTTTTTCAGTGCCATTATAACTTTGAATGGTCATTAAATGCACTGTTCTAAGTCGAGGACTACCTGTACTACCTAACATTGTTAGCTGGGTAAATTAAGATAATGTCAGTTTAGTGCATTTGTACCTATGTCAAAATCAGTGCCTTATGACAAGGGCATTGAAATTAGGAGCAATGGGTATTTTAGTTATTATCTTGGGGTATTTTTTTTAAGTAACATTCATTCTCAAATCAGCACAATTTTCAAATTGTCACTAGAGGGCCTTCTAAGATAATGTTTCCACAGAGCAGTTCCGAAGTATCTGAGGATTTATTTCTAATCTAAACAAGTATTTAATAACTATGTATATATGTACCAGGTACATTACATTTAATAAATATACATATTATATATGTGTGCATGTGTTAAATCTTTAAATATTTCAAAATTTAGAATAAATGAACGAATTTCATTTCTCAGCCTAAGTGATATACCAATGTTTACCTTTATGGTGCATTGTTGAAATGCAAATTACTGTAATATATGCATTGGCTCACATGTTTGAACTAGTAGAATTGATAACAATCTTATGACATGATTGATTCTTTGCTTAGAGCAAATTACATTGAAGCAAACCAGAAACAAAGTAGAAAAAATATAGCTTGTTATGTAAAAGCAAATATTTTAACCCATAAAGTTGTTTCTAAAAATCTCCCATTGTTATTAGTTTGGTAAGAGATTCTTTAGAACACATTTTTTTCAAAATAAAACAATATACATTTAAATGTTTCTCTTTATACAACTCTAATTTCTGTATTTGATAAAAAACATTAACATGGTATTTTGCTTTTAATAAATAATAATTTTTGGCATATGTTTATAAGTAATTTGTATCCAGTACAAAATTGAAGTTCTGTAAATAAATCATTTCATTAGTTTAATGATGTGAATAGTTTCTGAAATTGTTAATTATAATGTCATGTAACTTTCAAGTCTTACTTTAGAGCAGTGTTTGTCAACCTTGGTAGCTTGAAGATGGGTGGACTTCAATTCCCAGATTCTGGGAGTTGAAGCCCACCCATCTTCAAGCTTCCAAGGTTGAGAAACACTGCTTTAGAGGTATGAGCCTATTATGATACAGAAAGGATTTTTACAGTTGTCAGTTAAAGAAATAATATTTACTGTTAAATAGTTACAAAATATTGAAGGAAACAATTGCATTTTCTATTATTGGGAAATGGAATTTGTGCATTCATTGAGTACCTTGTACGGTATCAGTCTGATCGCCTTCTTTTTAAGGCAAGTAGAAGCCATATTTATTTCGCATCTTTTCATATACTGAAAATCAAATGGATGAATGTCATGACTGCCTGAATTGATGCTGATATCAGTCTATTTTAGACTTGTTTGTTTGATACAAATTAACTTTAGTTTTTGCACAAATGTGATAGAACCTGCTCTACATTTTTAGCTGTTTCAAGATTGAAACCAGGCCGGAATATTATTTTGTCCCAAATTTTCTAACAATGTTGCTTAACAGTTTTTATTCAATAACAATGTATAAAAGGAGGCTCCAGTTCTTTTTGAAACCAGTAGTTTTTGTCTTTGCATCTGTCAGTGGGTAGTCATGTGCATTTTCAGAGGACCAAAGGCAGTTGCCCAGATGTTATAAGCACAAACCTTTGTGGCAGATTTCTAAATGCTTTGATGGATGTTTTTCCAATAATCAGTTTTTGCTTATAAACAATCTGGCTTCATAGGACAACAGTCGCTGTTCCCTCTGAGAATCCTTTCCCTTATTAATTTCTCATTGATGTACCCACTGTATCCTATTAAACTGTTTACTCAAACTATACTAATTAGGCTTAGATAGAGGATTCCCAGTTCATCTAGTTCCTGTATCTCTTGAGAATATTCCGCTGAAGATATTCCAGCTTCATATTACTTGCAGTAAATGGAAGAACTGAAGACCAGACAACGTTTGTTATGACTTGTGAACAACTGCATTATTTTAGGAAACTGCAGGGTATTTTTTCCAGCTTCAAAATCAAAGCAAACCCGACAGCTTTGTAAAGATTATATAGCTCTTATTTGGGATGAGAGCAGAGGCTGCATAGGCACCAAATTTTAAAACTGTTTTTAGTTATAAATAATTTTGGGGATGTGTCATCGGCGAGAAATTAACTTTGTGGTGACTCCATCATGTTCCTTTCCCACTTGAGTGTTGTTCTGGTTGTCTGCATACTTCTATGTGCTGTTCAGCAAATGTTATGTTGTATGGTCCTGGTTTAATCCAAAATACGTTCTCTCGAAAGAGAGGCAATGGCATTGTCTACAAGCCAGGAGTTTGGGGAGCAGCGGCTTCATCTTCACACTTGTATTTCTCACTGGACAATTGCCCATTCTCAGTGCCCAGAGAAAGCAGATGAGGAATAAAAGACTGCATAGCTCAGGGGTCTCCAACCTTGGCAACTTTAAGACTTGTGGACTTCAACTGGCTTTTCTGACTGAGGAACTCTGGGAGTTGAAGTCCACAAGTCTTAAAGTTGCCAAGGTTGGAGACCGCTGGCGTGGCTGCAATTTGAGCAGCACTTTATGCAACATGACTTAGTGGGTTGAGAGGGAACAAACGGTTTTTGCACTTTCTCTGAAGGAAGCAACATAAACCCAGTCCTCCCTGGCCCAGTTCCCTTAAAAGTGAAGGAGGAGAAAACTGTCTTTTCTTGCTTACATATATTTTCCTGGGAGTATCTGTGGAGATTCTCAGTCATCCAGGACATGGTTGTCCCAAAGGCGCTTTTTTCAAGAAGCAACTGGACTTTTCTTTGAAGGCGTTTTGCTTCTCATCCAAAAGAAATGGAACACTGGAATTGTCATAAATATGAATCAGTTGCCAAGCATCTTAATTTTGATCACATGACCATGGGGGTTCTGCAATGGTCATAAGTTTGAAAAATGGCCATAAATCTCTGTTTTCAGTGCTCTTATAATTTTCAACGGTCACTAAATGAACTGTTGTAAGTCGAAGACTATATCTGTACCAAATATATTTATTAATGTCCCTTAGAATTCTCTCGGGTGCTACATTTTCCAGAAATAGCACTGCCAAAACAATGTTTTTTTCAGAACTCTCAAGTACTAAACTAATAGCACAAATCCAACTGATGAGAAAATTGCTTTTTAGCATCAAAGATGCTTAACTAACTTTTGTTCATCCATTTTTTTCTCATAGGATATTGTACCAGTGGATGCCTCTTATGAGGTGAAAGAACTATATGTGCCTGAAAATAAGCTTAAACTGGCCAAAACAGATGCAGAAACATTGCCAACTCTGGAAATAAATAAGGTAATGGGGAACTTGCAAATAAGTTTACACAAGTAATACCTCATTTGTTCACATATACCTCGACTTAGTTATTTGTGCCACACATCTTTTTTTACCTATAAACTTTTGTCATATTTTATGCTACAAAGAAAAACTGTCTCAGTCATCCAGATTGCAAAACCACTTGTTCTACTGCCAGAAATACTTTGTTTATATGAGCAAATCAGATAATTATTTACGAGCCTGGCTTAACACATACAAAAAAGAGATAATTGTTTTCCACCCTCAAATCCATCTAATTTGCCTAAGTGCCAGTGATTCTGGAAAACTTCTTTTTCTTAATAAATATTGATTCACTGGCATTATTAGATTGGCCTATTTTATTTTGCTAACCAATTGCATAGTGTTTCCATATTTTCTACTATGGCATCTTTCCTGAATTTGCAGCATTTGTTCCCTTAATTCCATCAAGCTATTTGTTACTTTCACTGTGTTTTTTTAACCTGTTTTTTAAATCTTTGATTAGCTTAATTTCTACTATCTTACTGATTTGTATTTTTAGATTTACAAATTCATTTGATTGTTGCTTCCTTTCTATAGCCTATATAACTCACTAAACTACTCATGCAATTTAATTAATTTCTTGTGTTTCCTACATACATATCTGAGTGGACACCCAAAACTTAAAATGAACATTTTTAATGAACACAATCAAATATGAACAAACCTTGAACTAGATTGTTTCTATAAGCAGCTTACACATAGAAAGTTGTTTTGCTTTCTTATTCTCCGTAATGATGAATACCCTGTTTCCCCTAAAATAAGGCATCCCCTGATAATGCGCTAAAATAAGCCCTTGCTGAAAATAAGCTCTCCCCAAAAATATTTAAACACATGCGCAGCCAGTCCTCGCCATTTCCTCTGGTTAGGGTTAGGAAGACACTGAAACTCAGGTAAGACAGTAAGAGGAGCCCCATCTTGCTCCCCAAAGTAATAAGACATCCTCGAAAATAAGGCCAAGCACTTATTTTGGGGTTCAAAAAAATATAAGACAGGGACTTATTTTCGGGGAAACATGGTAATTTAAACATGTCACAACACTCTTATGAAGTGTTTCTCAACCTGAGCACCTTGAAAATGTGTGGACTTCAACCTTCAGAATTCCCCAGCTCGCTGAAGTTCACACATTTTTAAGCTGCCAAAGTTGTGAAACACTGCTCATGTATTGTTTTGATATGATCTATATATGGATTGTCACTGCGTTTTTGTATTTACCAGATGAGCTCATATTTTTGGACATTCATACTTTCCGTAGCTTGCCAAGTCCTTATCTCTGATCCACTACGCATGTCCGCATTCCTTTCTTTCTACTTCACACTTTCTTTGTTCTCTGCTAGGAGAGGTCCGGCTGCAGAGGGGTGGCCGGCAGGAACGTTGCCAAAATGTAATTATTTAGATAGTGAGATGTTTTATTTTCTTTATAACAAATAAATGAGTTTTTCTTAGAAAAAAATAACTTTGGGGTTTATTTTCTTAACGTATACACAAGGAAAATGCCACGATCCACGTCTCTAAATCAAGGTGCGATTACCCAAAAGCAGAATGGGATTAATTAGCACCCTGACATGGATGAACTAAGAATCATAACTCACCAAATTGTTCACATATTGTCTTTCTAAATGAATGCTTTTATTCTGATGGTGCACAGACTTTGCATTAAATCTAGGACTTATGAAATGTGTATTTACAGGTTGATATGCAGTGGGTTCAAGTTCTTGCGGAGGGATGGGCAACCCCACTTAATGGCTTTATGAGAGAAAGAGAATATCTTCAGTGCCTTCATTTTGACTGTCTACTGGATGGTAAGACATTTCAAATTGGCTACACAGTCCATTAATCTTGCAGAGAAACTGTATATAATCCTCCCATTTGCACTTAATAATAATCAGTTGTGTATGTGAAAGAATTAGGCTAGACTCCAACTTAGAAATGTGAAAATATCCTTATTCTTTCGGAGCTGGGCCATTATATTTCATCAAGCCTTTGTTTATTTGAAACTCAAGGTCCTGGGCTATATTTGGCCCTGGGAGACTTCAAAACAAAATTACAAGTTGAATATGACAGAAGTGGGACATTATTAAGTATACATCTGGTGAGTAATCATGTTGGTTATATTCAGTTTTAATTAAATATGTAAAACATTTTTAAAAATTTTGTCCTGGCAACACCCACAAATTTTAGAGAACAAGTCTTTGACATGCTTCTGATAGAGCAATAGGGTTTAGATCCAGAAACAGTTTTAGCAAAATTCTATGGCTAAGCCCTAGTCATCCATAATTTGCAAACCATAATAGATAGGCTTATTCATCAGGCTATGGTCTCATGTGGGTTTTTTTTCTTAGCTTTGTCTTACTGAACTTGGTCTTGGTTTTCTGTTTTTCTCCTCTTGTCCTTTCCCTCAAAATATAAATTGGTATTCCTGTTCTTATTCAATGACCCTGTGTTCTGACTATATCTTTTCATTGTTTTGGTTTACATGGAAAGTTCATTGAAAGAAAGAGTTATAGAGAAGAGGCTTGCCAGGATTCTTTATGAGCTTCACAACCCCCCCCACCCCAAAGCTATAAGGAAAGAGTTGATGTCTTAAAAGCATAGGTCACCATCAATACTGGATACAATATTCAGTATTTTAACAATACATGTTAGGCTAGGAAACTAATGCCGTTTTTAGAATTTTAGGTAAAGACATCTTGGAAGCATGAAAAAAATGAAATTTGGCAATTGTTGAAACTTGAAGTAGTAAACAGGGAGTAGTAAAGGTTCAACCCAAGAGTAGGCAAGTTGGTAGCTTCCAGATGTTTTGGACATTACCATTGGCCATGCTTGCTGGGTTTGATAAAAATTTTATTTATTAATATATGTTTAAACTATTGGGCTGAAACATATTTTTTCATCATTATGGTAAACCCATATTTTGGAATAATGATGAACTGTTAATAACATCGATCAGTTTAGAGTAAAACCCCTGTATTATAATTGACGTAATATTAATATTGATGGATTTCTTGAATATTAGCTTTACCATATTAATAAATCAATGTATTTGCAATATTTCTCTTACGTTTACTTTTAAATATTTACTAAGACTGTATTACTATTATTCTTCTCATCCTTTCTATTACCTATCTCCTTCTACTTGTGACTATAACCTTGTTGCTTGTATCTTTACAATGTATATTGTTTTATTTAGGTTCCTAGTATGATTTTGATTGTTTATTTAGTATCCTATGTCTACCACTAAGTATTGTATCTTACGATTCTTGATGACTGTATTTTTTATGTACACTGAGAGCTTATGCACCGAAGACAAGTTCCTTGTGTGTCCAATCACACTTGGCCAATAAAGAATTCTATAATTCTATTCTATAAATAAAAGATTTCATGAAGCCAAGCCTGCTATTGTATCAATTTTATAATACGGTAATATATGATTGGAAAATGCTGGTGATTTGAATTCAAAGATCACATTCTTCATTTTTGTATGGTAAAATGACTCTTGAATACCCAATCTTGAATGCTTGTATCTTCATGAGTCAGGAATATGGGTAATCTATCCTTTCATGTGATCTTTTTTCTGTTGGGTTCAGTGATATTGCAACTGCTCCAGAACCCTGAAAAGATTGCAGCAGCAAACCAATGCTGAAACAAAGGATTTGACCAACAGCTGCAATTTGCTTTTTTAGAAAAAATGAAATGTTGGAATGAAAGATACTCTGCAATGCAGAGAAAGGAATCTCTCATTTGCTGTCCTAGAGTAGTAAGAACTGTAGTTTATTATTTGTTACTCTGATCATATTGGTGAGGAATGAAAATCCAGAAACTGCTAAGCAAGAATAGAACCAGCAACGGATTTCATCTATTTATCATCAAAGGATGATATATTGTCAGAACACTCTGGTTTAGAATAATTGTGTGCAGAACATATGGTCTGCTCCTGAAATGTTCTATTATTCCCTGAAATGTTCCATTCCTCCTTCAGAACCAACTGATCTGAAGGTTTGGGTCATGTTCTTTGATTCCAGAAATGAATTGCACAAGAAGAGATGTACATTGTTCTGAATTTTTGGAATTGATTGTTCTGGTTTGCCAATTCTTAATTTTAATTTTTTCCCCCGGGAATTGAAGATCCTTGTAATTTAAATGCCTGTTTCTACTTTTCTTTAAGGTGGAGTCATTAATTTATCAGTGCCTATAGTGTTGGCAGTTACAGAAGAGGACAAGGAGAGACTGGATGGATGCACAGCTTTCGCCTTGCTATATGATGATCGGCGCGTAGCTATTGTTCGCAATCCGGAGTTCTACGAACACCGAAAAGAAGAACGTTGTGCCAGACAGTGGGGAACAACGTGCAAAGAGCACCCATATATCAAGGTAATGTTTTCAAGCTAATTTTATCATTAATCTGGAGTCCTCTATAATGTAAATATGGTTATAAATAAGTTTGGTGAATAAGATTATTGGAGTGCTTGCAGTATGTTCCCTATGGCAGGGGTCCCCAACTCCTGGATCTTGGACCGATACTGGGTGAACATACCATGCTTCATTTGTGCATGTGCAGAATTAGGTTGCACGCACAAAACCATCCCCTAACCCACCACCGCTGTTGCTGATCCGTGGAACCAGAAAGGTTGGGGACCTCTGCCCTATTTTTTTTTTTTCTTTTAATGACCCCGTAATCCTTTGCGGGGCGAAATCAGGGCAACTGAGTGGAGCTGAGTGTTTACTGGCCGGATGCCCTTCCTATCACCAATGCAGAGTTCGCAGCTGATCTTTACTCCTTGTTCCCAGAGAGATTTGCCGCTACCTAGGATCGAACTCACAGCCTCCTGATTGTGACGTGAGAGGTCCACCTCTAGGCCATGGCACCACTACCTGTGCCCTATTATGAAACAAACAAAATGTTAAAAAGATATTGATGTAGTTACTTACCAAGCACATCTAAATTATATTAAAGTAACAAAAATATCTTTACAACCCCCAAGGCATGTCATAACTTTTGAGCACCCCTAAAAGTTTGGAAATTGAAAGTTAGAAAAATTTGACAAGCCCTAAATTGGTACAAACCTTTTTACCTAGATTTTTAGATAACCCTCTTGTTACATTAATCATTTCTCTACAGTCTTTTTGTGCTTAGCCTGTTGAAGTAAGTCTACAGTGATTGCATATCTTTGGGTACAAAGAAATTCATGTAAACCTCATAGATTGTCACTGAACTGGACAGCAATTTCTGTCCTCTGGCTTATAAATAAAGATTTGTGATCCTAGAGGAAACACTCTGAAATGAATTATTCAGCAGTAATGACAGAAAAAAACATCTGCCCTTTCTGCCTCAGGCCTCCACCAGATTAAAATAACAGAGTCCAGACTTCAATTCATCTTTTATTTTGACAAGCAGTTTAAATTATCCATTAAGCTGGTCTCTTAATAGTAACGATGAACCTAAATTTAGATTCAAGCTAATTTATAGCAGGATCAGTGAAATAATTCCTGTTTTTTCTTGATCATACTCAGTACTCAATAGGTTTATCTATAGTAATTATCCATACCCCATCATGTCTTCTCAAAGACATAATGGCCTCATAGCTTTTGAAGAGGTATAAAGACATATTTTCCAGATTATTTTTCAGGTTTCAATAGGATAAATCAATGTACGGTAATGCAAAACATAAGAGTTTGTAGGAAAACCGTAGCATAACATGCTAACCTAAATTTTGAGGAAATGTGAAATTGTTGGGGAAAGTTAATAAGAAATTCTGATACTGGTAGTCCTTGAGTTACAACTATAATGGAGCACAATATGGTCATAAATTGTAACAGTTATAAAATGGGTTGGTTACGTGACTGATCTGATTTTTATGACATTTTTTGCAGCAGTTACTAAGCAAGCACAGTAATCGTAAATGCAAATACTATGGTCATTAATTTGAATCCATTGTTTGCTATGGTGTAGTTTTGCCCAAAACCAGAAGTAAGTGGTAAAACCATCATATAATGTGGTGACAGGATTGCAGGACATTGCAAATGATCATAAACATGTTGACGAGTACTTGAAATGTGGTCATGTGACCATGGGCAGGGACTGTCAGAACTTTGGTTCTGGGTTGTAGGTCCCCTTTTTCAGGTAGATTGTGACATGAATAGTCGCTAAGCGCCCGGTTATAAATTGAGGACAATTTAGTATGTTAGTGCATGTGAGTAATTCATGGCACAAAACAACACAAAGGTTGTTACAACAATATCAGATATTGGGATTAACCTGGTCTCTTTTAGGATGCTCAGAGCCATGTTCACATAAGTTATCAGAGGGATAGAATCAAGATCACATGAAGTGTTAATACTACTTTATAATGCCTTGGTAAGGCCACACTTGGAATACTGCATTCAGTTTTGGTCGCCTCGATGTAAAAAAGATGTTGAGACTCTAGAAAGAGTGCAGAGAGGAACAACAAAGATGATTAGGGGACAGGAGGCTAAAACATGAAGAACGGCTGCAGGAACTGGGTATGTCTAGTTTAATGAAAAGAAGGACTAGGGGACACATGATAGTAGTGTTCCAATATCTCAGGGGCTGCCACAAAGAAGAAGGAGTCAAGCTATTCTCCAAAATATCTGAGGGTAGGACAAGAAGCAATGGGTGGAAACTAATCAAGGAGAGAAGCAACTTAGAACTAAGGAGAAATTTCCTGACAGAACAATTAATCAGTGGAACAACTTGCCTCCAGAAGTTGTGAATGTTCCAACACTGGATGTTTTTTGGAAGATATTGGATAACCATTTGTCTGAAGTGGTATAGCGTTTCCGGCCTAAGCAGGGGGTTGGACTAGAAGACCTCCAAGGTCCTTTCCAACTCTGTTATTCTATTCTATTCTATTCTATTCTATTCTATTCTATTCTATTCTATTCTATTCTATTCTATTCTATTCTATTCTATTCTATTCTATTCTATTCCATTCCATTCCATTCCATTCCATTCCATTCCATTCCATTCCATTCTCTCGTCCTATTTATATTGTTATTGATTCTGTTTGCTTTCTTACGTTTCCTAGATGGTTATGGAACAAGGGGATTGGCTTGTGGGTGGTGATCTCCAAGTCCTGGATCGAATTTATTGGAACGATGGTCTTGACCAGTACCGTCTCACACCGGCTGACTTAAAGCAGAAGTTCAAAGATATGAATGCTGGTGAGTTCTTAAATTGGTAATAAAGAAGAAAATCTGGCTGCCTCTTTCCAGAAATTTGCTCTGAACAATGCTGGGGGGCATTTTATGGCTCTTCAGCTGTCCCTGAATAGTCCGTGATGTTGGTGGGGGTGGGGGCATCAGCAGGGGTGGGGCATTGCCAGGGGTTGTCAGCAGGGGACAGCAACATTGGCAGGGCAGGTAATATCGGTAGGGTGTCAGGTTTCGTTGCTATCTTAAATAAACTTCATTCTCAAATGCAAGGTCTCTAATGAATCTTTTTTTTTTTTAATTTAAGAATAGAAAGAACGACATCTCTGAACTCTTTGTGCAGCCAAAACTGGCACCTCCTTCCAAACCCCTCCCTTTCCGTTCCTCAACCCCAATGTCTCATTGGCCATCGTGCACATCCATCTCTTCGTCCCAAGCACTTTCTTTTCACAGGAATTTCCCCCCTCCCTCTGTCACCCAGGTAACGCTATCTACTAAAGAGCAGGGAACTAGGTAAAAGTTCATCTCAGCATTAAAGCAAAGCTTCTCCCTCTCTCATTCATGTCAGCGCTGGAGGAGATCATAATTTGGAACGCTGACATTGGGTCAGAGCAGTGGCATAGATGAGGTAGGGTAGGGAGAGGAAACTCAGGAGTGGGGCAGCATTGGCTGTAGTGTATCGGTTCTCCACAACAATCCCAGTTTCTGATGTGACTCCTTGGGAGAATCAGTTGCCCACCCTTGCTATAGAATCTGATCTTTATTTTCATCAGAACACTGGTTGCAATCCTAAAAACCAATAACTGTAAAGGGGGAGAAGCACACACACAGCCATAATAAGTTTTGCCCCCTCCCTTTTTTTTTTTAACTTTTTCTGACTGTATTCTGAACTGGCTGATTTAGTATTCCAAAACAATACACTAACCCTAATTTCCAAATCTTTTTGACTGCTTGCACAATACTTTCCTGTTCCATAATGGCTGACTAGTAATCTGGATAGATTTTGGTTTATTTTTGTAGTATGTTATGTAGCATCTTTTAGCTATCTTTATTTTTGTCCCTCACTTCCTAAGGAACAGCCGTCGTATGGAAACAAAACATAGGATTATTATGCTCAGGGGTGATAAATAGTTTTAAAGTGTTTCAGAAAAATATTTTTGGAAAGACTTTTCTAGGCTTATAACCTAGTAATGAAGAAGACCATGGTATAGTCAGTTTGTTTGCACTGTAGCATTTTCCAGTTTGTATTATTCTGGCAAAATAAGAAACAGATCAACAGCAACCTTGATAGATTGCTTTTTCTCTGCTGTCATAGCTGGGGAAAACAGGACCAGTGTCTAGATTAATACTCAAAAATTGTGGGTAAGAGAGTTTGAAGTTAGAGTTGCTACTTTAAAATAGAAACATATTATAAATAAAGTTATTTGTTCTGGATCTGCAAGTGCCCAGTTTTATGACTGCAACTATTGCAACATTTTAATAGCTAATGTGGTGCAGATATGGCTTAAAACGTAGCCACGTTTCCCTTCTATGTTTTTTCCTCCTAAATTTTTAAGTATCGTGCTTAATGAAGACTTTTGAAATCTTTACAGATGGCTATATTTTATAACTTTTGTTGGCCTCAAGGAACATCATCATCATATGCTTTCCCTCCTCCACTCCATCTCTCAGCTGGGAAAAAAAACAACTGCCAGTCTCAATCTCAAACTCTGTTTAAAGTGTGCATTTTTTCCCTTGGAATTTTGGCTCCAAATATTTCCTTCAAATAATTAGCATTTGGGTTCACAATCTCAAAACTCACGTCTGGGATGTATTGGAATTGAGGTCTTGGCAGTATTTACTTTATTTAAAATTGATAAACTAGTTATTGTCTAGAAACTGGATGGTAAATTAATTTAAAGAAGCAGTTCATTGTATAAAATTAAACAACCACGTTTGTATAGCTTGAATGCTTACAGGGCAAAAAAAAAATCAAGCATGAAATCAGAACAAAACTGTTGAAGTTCTTCATAGTAAATATGAGCAATAACTTGCAAACAATTATGGATGCATGCAAAATATAAACAAGTTTATAATTTTGTTGAAGAATATGGCCCTGTTCCAGCATCAACAGTCCATGTGTACAGATATTTTTCCCTCTGCTTATAGTAGACTTGGCCTACCATGGCCAGCCGCAGGGGATGGAGAAATAGCTTTTGAATATGTTGCCATCACCATATTTCACTTATTTACATATATGCTTCCCCTCTTCACTTTGATAAAGAGGTGATAACCCTCATTTGGGGTTTTTGTTTGTTTGCTTTTGGTAGTGGGGAGGGTAGATGGGAAATCCTGTTGCTTTAGCTGTGGGATTCAGTTCAGTTTGAGTTTAAGATGTACAAAAATCACGTTGATCAAAGAAAATACATTAAGTGGCTGGATAGCTTTCATGTCCTTAGTGCTAGCTTGCACTTTTCTTGACAGCTATTTAAACATTCCTGCTGGTACTATAACCCCACATCTTATATTAGTAGGCAGTGTCAAAGTACTTTATGTGCAGTGGATTGATAGATTTTTCACATGAAACAGGGATGACATAGCATTGATAGAATGTCCTCTTTGAGGGAAATGAAAGCCAAATATTCTTGACTATAGGATTTTGATGACCACCTGAAGAATTATAGTTCATCATAGCAGCGTTCAACACTATAAATTGCACTCTGATCTTCCAAACATTAGCCATAATTAGGAGGATGAACTATTGAGACATCTCTCTGCAACTGGCTATCTCTGACCATGAGCCGTGGTGGCAAAGTGGTTAGAGTGCAGTCCTGCAGGCTATTTCTGCTGCCTGCCTGCAATTTGACAGATCGAATCTCACCAGGCTCAAGGTTGACTCAGCCATTATCTAAAGAAAATTTGAGTTTCTTGGAATCTAAGGTTGACTCATCCTTCCAAGTATTAACTATCTGGGTAAAATGAGGACCCAGATAGTTGGGGGCAATATGCTGATACAGTAAACAGCTTAGCGAGGGCTGTAAAGCACTGTGAAGCGGTACATAAGTCTAAGTGCTATTGCTATTGCTATCCTTCTCACCCTTTTTATATATTACAAGCCAAACAGTTGAATAAAACATGGGTGCCCACTTGCCATTGGCTACTAGAATTGTTGATTTGTTACTTCTAGAATTGTTGACATCTCTCCCTTCTTTCTTCAGATGCTGTCTTTGCTTTCCAGTTGCGTAACCCTGTGCACAATGGGCATGCCCTGTTGATGCAGGATACTCATAAGCAGCTTCTGGATCGAGGTTACAGGCGTCCAGTTCTGCTTTTGCATCCTCTGGGTGGCTGGACAAAGGATGATGATGTTCCTTTGATGTGGCGAATGAAGCAACATGCAGCAGTGCTAGAGGAAGGAATATTGAATCCAGAAACAACTGTTGTGGCTATATTTCCCTCTCCTATGATGTATGCTGGACCAACTGAGGTACGGCGTCATATACCACAGCTTGCTAATTCCTTCGTCCATTTGTTTTGTTCCTTTCAGCTGATTTCCTGAGTTGATTTATCAATACGCTCTCCCCTAGGCACCGCTGTTTCACCGCAAGACCCTCGTATGATTCATGGTTCTCCAGAATTTTTCTGCCATGACTTGTTTATAAGATTTGGTTTAGAGGCCCTAACGGGAAGGTCCTGTTGTGTTGATCTTCAGAAGTTTCTTGTTTATAGACAAGCTCCTTACTCTATTTCTTCATCTTTTCATTTCTACAATGTTCTTAACATACTGAACCATAGCCAGAATTGAACAGCTGGTTCCCAACTCCTCTTCATTTTAGTGTTTTCTTTCAGATCTGTATGTGGAGTTGAGACAAGTGTGAGTAAACAATTGAAAGCACACTGAGTGAAGAAATGGCATAAAAGCTTAAATTATTGTGCTCTTTTTCCAGATCTTATTTGGAATTTTTGGTGGTACTTGTGATATTGAAATCCTCTACCATTACTATTCTATACATGTGCATGTCACTTTGCTTCCTATCCACCAAAGTCGCTTCTATTCCTCTCTCTGTGTGTTTAAATTGTCTTCAAACCATTTATCTTTTTTTTAAAAAAAATGATTTTTATTAATTACATTTCTTAGTGCTTAATAAACATCGTGTTGTCTGGGTATATAATTTGCTTAACAATACTGGTTACATTCTTAATCTCCACCCCTTTTTTCCAACCACTAATAGATTCCATGTTTGATAGTATTCTGCGTTGTCTTTCTGTTCAATGTCAATCTATCCATTTTTGCACAGTCTAGTATCTTCTTAATTATCTCTTCATCTCACGGTGTTCATTCCTTTTTCCAATGTTGCGTGAATATTGCTGTTACGACATGTAATATGAAACACATACTTTTCTTATCTAATTTTTCTGATATTATACTTAATAAAAACAGTTCAGGTTTAAAATCTACCATTTATCTTGCAGAACAAACTCAGGAAGGAAGGAAGATGATTTGCTAAGAAAACAAATCATCTCACTTCTGTCTTAGTCCAGAAATGAAAATGAATTGTTTTCAGAATTGTTCCAATCTGTACGTAATTATGCCAAGAAAGCAATTCACTGCATGGATTTGTTAGAACTTGAGGTGTTAATAGATGTATATGAAGGAAAAACTTGCAACTGAAAAACTTAATCATCGGTTGGAATAGAAATATAATTGTGTTCCAAACGTAAAATATTGCTGTTCTTTAGCTTTTTCCCCCCTCATTGCTATTGTTACCTTTTGCTGACATTTGGAACAGCCAGAGGCTTGAGACAAGGTCACGTCGAAATCAGCCAGACAGCATGAGATATTTACTTAATTTGCTCAGATGTTAATCCTATCCTGTTGCTTCCTCCTGCTGATGCCAGCGGTTGAAACAATACAATACTATTTGCTAGGCAGGGAAAACATGGCAGCACCACATGATTCCACTCTTTCTCAAACTATGGGCCAGAATAGCCGTTAGGGGTGTGCCAGGTACTGCACTCCAATATAGGTGAAATCAGGACAAAGCTAAATTTGATTTAATTTATACAGTATGTCAGCACTCCAAACCACATTCGTTCCAGTGCTGACATGAGGAGAAGAGGGGGCAGCTGGCAAGAGGATGCTTGACTTTTCATCTACTTATTTTCCCTGAAGATAATATCCCCTAGGAGATGAGATGGGAAGGGGGACATTCCTGGCAGCTGAAATAGTAGATATGGGGAGAGTGATTTGGAAGATGGCCAATGAGGCACAGAGAATTGGGGAACGGAAAGGGAAGGTTTGGGATCAGAAAGTCAGTGTTGGCTACGACATAATCGGGGACAGATTGTCGTGCTTAATCAATGAAAGATTTCATCAAAGACTATTTGTTTGGAAATGCAATTTATTTGAGATGACACCGAAACCTGACACAGTAATTGAATTAAAATTGGAATGACATACTGTACATTCAAAATAATTAAAACGGTTATTCCTCAATAATGAAGTTCTACTTCCATTACATCATAAAGTAAAATTAATTGAAAACAATTAGATGGTTTCTAGATAACTCATGGAAAGCTTATGTGAACTACTACAACTCTGGGACTTCACCGTATACATCATGCTAACCTTCAATTTGCCAAGTAGGTTTCAGACTTCTGTATACTGAAAACAGCTCAAACCTCTTTTTGATATACTTCTGTCTTTTTCCTATGTTTCTTGCTGTAGCTTTGTTACTTGGGAGTACGGAAAGACAGCTCAAATTGGTTTTGTAGTCTGGAAATTATGATTGACAAATCTGGTACTTTGAGAGAATATCAAATTTGAGAAATCTATCATTCCTTCTAAAAGGGATGCAGTGGCTTAGTGGCTAAGACGCTGAGCTTGTCGATCGAAAAGTCAGCAGTTCAGCGGTTCGAATCCCTAGTGCCGCTTAATGGAGTGAGCTCCCATTACTTGTCCCAGCTTCTGCCAACCTAGTACATACGTGCGAGGGGAACCTTTACCTTTTATCTTATCATTCCCTCTAGTTGGCAGAAGTGTTTTTCTCTTAATAGGCTACTCCAAAATAGACACATGAATTCCAGTTGTGCACAACTTACTTATCACAATCTTAGAGTTCAACAATGGGATACAGTTTTCAGTGGTTGGAAGTACAGTGGTGGAATAAGCTATCTGATAAAAATCTGATATTCCTCCATAATTCTGACATGAAAAATAATGCTTATTGATCCAACAATTGCTGGCAGAGTTAGCAAAACATGATATTAAAAACATTCATCCTGAGGGTGAATACTAACTTGAAATAATTCTAGGTCTCCTGTCCTGTCCTGTCCTGTCCTGTCCTGTTGTATAATTATAGTAGAGAAAGATCAGAGCTGTGTCTGTTGTTATGGTTGCTGCATGCATTTTTGGTTCCTTCATGCAATCAGTGAAAAGACCAGTATGATATAATGACTAAACTTTCCATTTAGCCATAAAGCTTATTGTATGACAAAGTACATTGGAGGGGGAATATAATGTACTCCGCCTTGAACATTTTGAAGAAAGGTAGATTATTAATAGCAACAGGGGTGACATCTACTTACCTTCCCAACTGTTTTGGAAGTGCATGCGCACACTTCAGAAGTGCACATCATGTGTGCGCGCAGACCCTCTGTGCATGTGCAAACCCTTCTGTGCATGCACGGAGGGTAAAAAACAGGTTACTTCCTGGTTAAAACCAGGAAGTAATGATGGGCGGGTGGGTGGAGCCTTGCACCGGGCAGGCGGGTGGGCGAAGCCTCGCGCCACCATCGTTACTGGTTTGTCTAAACTGGTCCAAACCGGGAGCATTTCACCCCTGAATCTCAATTCTTCAAGGCTACAAGTTTTGAGGAGCCTATTTCTATTGGAATAAGGTAGAACATTTGTAGGAGATTTGAGATAATATTTGAGAGGGGAATGCATGGAAATAATTAATCCTATTTCTGTTTTACATGTCTAAAATGATGGCTTATTTCAAAATAATATTTTTTTTGTTAATTATTCACCCTTTGGACTCTAATCTGGATGTAAACCAATTATAACTTCATTGGAATCTTTCCTTTCATTCATGTTCTTTGTGTATTTCTCATTTTTATTGTGGCTACTGAAAATAATCCATGCCATGTATGTGGGTATTCTTTCCTATGTTTGGAGGGCATGGAAGCAAGGAGAGGAAGAAAAGCTGCACTTGTAGTCCTAAGTCATGATTGCAAATAAAATAAGAAACATGCTTCAATTTATGCCGTGTTTTCCAATGACCTCAAGAAAACCGTTTGCCAATATTGTGTTTTAGCCAACTAATAAAAGATGACTTTTCCTTTAATCATTTTCTTTAGGTCATTTAGAAGACATTGGTACCAGATTTGTTTCGGTAATGCAAATGAATTGCAGAACAACAGACAGCTGCTTAACCAATATAGTTATCGAGTGTTGGGACATGCTTTGCCGTCAGTAAAGATTTAATGGTGATGTTTCATAGGACTAAATCAAAACATATCACATTTTTCTTTCTCTCCTCTTTAAAAAAAAAACCCTTTCTATAAAGTATGACATGTCATCAAATAAACTAGGAAATTATATTTGCAGCAGATAGGCTCTTTTTCAGTATGGCTGCAAAAGGTACCAAAAAACCAGTAATTTCTTTAGAAAAACAAATTCGTTAGAATTCATGGGGAAGATGAATGCATATACGATAACAACCAAGTTTGTATACATTTCAAACTTGTACTTTCCCACACAGGGTCTGAATGCTTATTGTAAAAGAAATTGTCAACTTTGTTGCATTTTCCTTATAACTATCTAAAAAAATTAGCTCCTCAAGTGTATCCTTAATTATTCCTCATCTCTCAAGTAAATTTGCAATGTTCAATATATTATATTAATGAGAACAAAATCTCATAACACAATTTATAATATTCAATATGTTTATTCATCTTAAAAATCTATTGCCTATCTCTAAAAATATTTAATGAATTATATAATGTGTTTTTTTAAAAATACAATTACTGTATATACTAAGAAGCATTTCCATTTCACACATGGAAAACACCATTTTTTTAGGATGATACGTGTTCTGACAGATACGCATAATCTAAAATGGAAAGAAGTATGCGATGTGTGCACTCAGAACTGTCTTGACTTTCAATGAATTTATGCATATCATTTAACAGATGTTTAATTTGATGACAGCCCTTGTCAAGAGGTTTAAGCCACTGTTATTACTTTGCATCTCTTATTCCTTTCTACCACCTTTTCTCATTATGAATTCTATATTTCCCCCTTTCTTAAACAAAACATATGTATGGTTTGTCTTGCAAGTTTTGTCTGTTCCTTATGCGGAGAACCTGCATTGCCAAAAAAATGACAAACCTGTTTGTTAGCGTACATGTAAATGCATCCATGTGAAATATATATTCTCAGTTTGAAAGAAACATGCAAAAACTCAGCCTGGAAAATACATAGTTTCCCAGGTGCTATTTTTTTTCTTAATTAATATATAAATAATTAATAAATATTAATTTATTAATATTAGAGTGAATATTAGAGATTCATAGTCATCCAGGTCATGATTGTCTCAAAGATCCTTTTTTTTTTTTTTTTTTTTTTAAAAAAGGCAACTGGACTATGTTTTTTTCTTGAGGAAGAAATGGGGTTTTTTTTCTTTCGAGGTGGAAGAAGTTTTACTTCTTCTCCAAGAAGCTTCATCAGTTCTGACCGGATGAAACTTTGTGGATGAGAAGCAAAACATCTTCTTTTTCAAGGGGGAAAAAAACATTTCTTGCTTCAGAAAAAAATATCGTCCAGTTGTCTTTTGACAAAAGCACCTTTGAGAAAGTAATAAGTTCCTTCCTCCCCCTATTGTTCTTTTAACTTTAAAAGGCATTTTAACTAGTTTTTTAAAAAGGACTCTGTTACATAGAAAGCTATTCTCTGGAATTCTGCTTCCATTGGAGCAAGGCTATCTAGTAGTTTGACACCCTCTTTTTTTCCTTTTATGGGTACATGTGTTCACACTGAAATTTTTGAGAGTTTCTTCCAGTGCGATTCTCTGGAATGATAAGTGGCATCCTTTTGTTTGTTTGTAAAGCTGCTGTACAAACTGCCATGCAATGTTGTGCATTAGAATTTTTGATGGTCTCTATCTCTAAGTTGGTGACAATCATAGCAGATGTGCCCTTGGACAATGTATGACCCTAGAGGACACCTGCTTTTCTTTTATCTATTAGAGATAATCTTTTATGTCCGTTGCACCTTCTTTTCAAGTTCTGCTTTTTGCTAATATCTTGAATCTTATTCTAGGTTCAGTGGCATTGCAGGGCGAGAATGGTGGCTGGAGCAAACTTCTATATCGTGGGCCGAGACCCAGCTGGAATGCCGCATCCTGAGACTGGGAAAGACCTCTATGATCCAACCCATGGTGCCAAAGTCTTGACTATGGCACCAGGCTTGATAACATTGGAAATTGTACCTTTCAGAGTGGCAGCGTATAATAAGAAAAAGAAGTGCATGGATTACTACGACTCAGAACAGTAAGTTTTAGGGGAGGTGGGGTTAAAAATGAATGTCCCACATTATATTTTGGGTATGGATTTGGGATTTGGCTTTATATGCCATTATATCTCACCATAAATTGCTTAATTTCCAAATAAATACTCATTTCTCCAGCCTTATATTCAGTTAATTTTCTGTATAATTTAGAAACCTGTAATCTGAAATCATACCTTACATTTTAACTTCTTATATCCTGTGACCTATGTTTAAATTAATTTTAAAAAGCTTGAATCTCCAATAATCTACAGTTGATTTACTATTCTGGGTGGCCTGGAATTGGCCCAAAGATTGTTCTCACATTTATAATGGAAAATTTTGGTTGTCATGATACTGTAGATCATATTGCATTTTTTTTTATTTTTAATCTCTCCATTTGGGAATAACGTTCTTTTTGATACCATTGAACCATTCAACAAGCTTTAAAGTACATGTTTAAAGTTTAGCATGTTTATTATTACAGATGTTTTCTCATCTATGGCAACTACAAATTTGTCTATTTTTTTCCTATATAAATAATGCTTTCTTGTAGTATATATTTTTTGCAGTGCTGCTGTTTTTATACAAGGGTTTGATTATCTATTGCATGGATTTTAACACCACTATTCTTGATGAGAGAATAGAGTCTGGTAATTTGCAATGTATCCTTTTAACAAACTTCCTGTCATTTAATGTACTGTAACACATTTTTCATAGCTGAAGAAGAGGACAGTTTATACATGACTGATTGAATTGTGTTAATTTGGGAGGGAGGGGAGGATTTTCATCTTTTTATTTTTTACAACCAGTTAAGGAATTAAATTGTTGCCCCTCTTCTCTCAGTTATGTAACAACCTCCATTTTGTTTCTTTAAGAAAACACTTTAAAAATCAGAGTGATGCAACTTGTCTTTCCAAAACTGGGTGATAAATTCAATACTGGAGAAAAATTTGACTGAAAACCATTACCAGTGCAGAAAACAGAAGTCAGTTGTTAAAAAAAAAAAACAGTTGCAAAATGTAGCTGTAAAAAATCTTCCATCTCTGCATTAGAAAGTTACTTTAACACTTTAAGAACAGCTTTAAAATATTAACATAATCCTGGAAGTGGATTGCACTGATCATCAGTTTGCCCCATTGTGTGTGTGTAGCAAAGTGGTTTAAGTAATTAATTCCTCCATAAGTTTAACTCTGTTAAGGCATATAGAAGGGGAGATGAAACAACATTTCCTCAGAGCTTAAATCTGCAACTTTATTAATACAACCTTTTAAAATAATTATAGTCAGGCAGTCCCGTATTGCATTCTGTGAGTCTGTTACATTATCCATAGTTTCTTACTGTTACATCAGGATATTGTTTTTTATTCTGGCCATTCCAGAGCTTGCCTGGGTTGTGTTTTTAATATAATAAGGAATATTTCACAATAAACCCCCTAACTTTGGTCATATCATAAAACCATGAGAGAAGTCATGGGATGGTTTACATAATCCACTCGCTAATCCCTTTTTGCCTCACGGTTTCACTTTCCAATTTACTAGATCCAAATGGAAACTTCAATCATTATCATATGTGACTGTCCGAAAGTATCATCAGAAAAAAAGTATTTGCTACTAAAAAGTATTAAGTATTTTAGCAATAAGTATTTTTTTTTAAAAAAATGAAGCATTTTGTGTTGTGATTTTTCTTCCTCGGTGTAGGATAAGTATAGATGAGCAGTCCAATAAACATTCTCACTATTGCAGGTTTTATGTTTGTAACAGAAACTAGCTTTAAGGAGTTCTATTTCTTATTTGTATGTTAACTTCATATGTACACAATAAATACAGGAAAGAACAATTAGAAAAGCCAGCCCTTAATTCAATGCTAATCAAATTGACTTGGATCTTCGATTGGCAGTCTAGTGCATGTTCTGCTTTTGTACTTAAAGCAAAATTCAGTCAGAGTCCAGATCACTCTACCTCCTAAATTAAACGAGCATAACCATGAGGATACCATAGTAATCCCCAGTCCTGTTTAATTGATTCAAAAGTTTAATTCTTGGGAGTCCTGTACTTCTAGAGCAAGGGATGGGGAAGACCTGTGACTTTTAAGCACTTTTAAGTGGTAAATAGACTTTTAAGTGGTAAATAGCATTGATGGTATTGACATCAAACAGTATCGCATTGATTCTTGAAAATCTGTTGATGAGACTCATCAAGAAAAACATCCAGCAGAAATCTGTTTTAAGACTCAACCCAGAGTCTTAAAAATCAATATATTGTCATTTGCTGTCCTTTAGTTCTAGTGAGTTTAGCTCACATGTTTAAGTGAAAGGTATTAGGGGTCTTAATTCTCAAAACCTTTTTATGCTCAGCATCTCAAACAAAACAAAATTGCACAGAGTAAACCAAACAGAGAATTAGGGTTTTTGTGGTTAGGAAGCAGGATGTCATATGAAATAAAGGCAGCTTTAATTAAAACCATATGAAAATAACTGAAGTTGTGCTGAGAAGCATGTGAATAATTACTAATTACATATACACGCATAGAGTTAATTTTACTTAAACATTTCTTGTCTGATATATAATCATCGTTTTTACAAATCTGGGTAGATTCTGAGACCTTGGACTCATTCTGTTACCCTTTTTTATTATCTCTGTTCCATTTTCCTTTCTTGAGGGGTTTGGATTAAATTCTAAGACACTCAGGATGTATTTTTGTTTTTGTTTTGTGTGCGTGCCTTTAAGTCATTGTTCCTGGCAACTGCTTGGACTAGTCCCTCCAGTTTTCTTGGCAAGATTTTCAGAAGTGATTTGCCATTGCTTCCTTCCTACAGTTGAGAAAAAGTGACTGGCCTAAGTTAACCCAACTGGTTCTGTGTCAAAGGTGGGAGAAGTAGTGGCGTCCTGATTTTCAGTCTGGTATTTTAATCACTGCACCAAACTCTCTCTCCTTGATAAGTTTTGACTACTTAGTTCTCTTCAGGGAGCAACAAAAATAATCAAAGTCAGCTAAGCAAAGTAAATTAAAACAAATCCTGACTAAAATGAATCAAATAAAACGAGCAAGTAGCTCATCAGCTATGGTCAGCTCAACAGTGCCATTTTCATGATTTACATGAGATACTCATTTTTACTTGAGGTAATCTAAAGAAAATATAGATTTTGATTTATTTAAGTTTTAATAAAAACTAATAATTTAATCTTGGCTGCTATTTGTGTACCATACAATGAAACAATATATTATTTAAGAATTTTGCAAAAATTATTTTTGCAAATTGTTCCATTTATTTCTTTTCTTGGTTGTCCAAGAAGGGCTGCTCAGGAGGGCTGCTCCAACACCAAAGTTCAAAAGTGTCAGTATTCTTTCTGTCCTGCTTCTTCAAAGTCCAGTGTCTTACATTGAAGCCAAGTGGGTAGGCCTAGGCAGATGAAGGACAAAAAATGTCTCAATCCAGACTGTAATAGCTAAGATCCCTTTAGACATGTTCATGACAACAAAGAATTTGAGTATAGTTATACAATACCTGCTTTATTTCTTTTGTGTGTGGCTGTTTGTGTTGTGTGAATAAGGCGCTGCTAGCAACAGCACCTGGGAAAAGCTGATAGCAAATAATAATAATAATAACAAAAATTATTATATAAATCACAGTTATTAAAAATAAATCACGGTTATTGAGAGCTGAAGTGTACAGTTTATTGATATCCCTGTACCAGGAGATGCCAAAGTAGAAGAAAAAGAACTGGAAAAAAATCACGAAATCTCGTGTCCTGGCCATTGAAACTACACGGCTATGGATGAAACATGTAACAGTGATACCCATTGTCATTGGGGCACTTGGTACCATGTCCAAGAATTTTGCAAAACACATCAAGAAGTTGCAGTTTCCTGCAATAACACCAACAGAACTGCAAAAAACAGTGCTACTCGTAACATATATTTTAAGAAGATACTTTGTTGATACCTAGGACTCTGACAGCAACCCGTTATCAGCCATTAGCACCAATTAATGGCCAAATGACACATTTTTAAATGTTCAGTTGACTGAGTTTCATGTTTAATGAATAAAAGAGATAAAAATAAAAGTTGCGACAGGCTGTGTAAATGGAGAACATTATTTTTTAAAAAAGGCAGAATATAAGGAAAAACAGCTGAATGACAGATTAAATGGATTGAAAACCAAAGTTTTACATGGATAGCACTTGAAAAATATTGAAGGAAACTGTGATAACAACTTGACATGGGCATGGCTTAAAATGAGAATCATCAAGAAAGAAACAGAAGGTTTAATATTTGCTGCTCAGGAACAAGCACTACAAACTAATGCCATGAAAGCTAAGATACAAAAATCCACCGACAATCTAAACTGCTGACTTTGCAATGACAAACTTGAAACTGTTTCACATTTAATATGTGAGTGCAGCAAAATCACCCAAACTGATTACAAAACTAGACATGACCGAGTTGCTAAATTAATCCACTGGTCATTATGTAAAAAATATGATTTACCTGTATCCAAAAAGTCATGAGAACATAAAGTGGAAAAAGTTGTCGAAAATGAGAAGGTGAAGATCTTGTGGGACTTTTGAATACAGACAAATCGTCATTTGGAACACAACACACCAGATATCACAGTTATCGAAAACCAAAGCATACAATTTATTGATGTTGCTGTACCAGGAGACGCCAGAGTTGAAGAAAAAGAACTGGAAAAAATCACGAAATATTGCAAACTGGCCAGCAAAACTACGTGATTATGGATGAAACATGTAACAATGATATCCATTGTCATTGGGCACTTGGTACCATGTCCAAGAATTTTACAAAATATATCAATAAATTGCATCTTCCTGCAATAACACCAGCGGAACTGCAAAGAACCGCTACTCGGAACATCGTACATCTTAAGAAGGTACTTGGTCAATATCTAGGATGCTGGCAGCAACACGTATCAACCATCAGCGCCAGTCAGTAATATTTGTGATACATTTTCAAAAGTTGACTGAGTTTCGTGTTTAATGAATAAAAGTTTATAATAATAATAAAACATTTGTCCTTTATTAAAACATGGGTTTTCATTTTTATTGCAAGGAGACAGCACCCTTACAGTGTATGAACCTTTCAAGAGTTACCAAAATGAGCTTATTGTAGATCAGGGCTGTCAAATTCCCGCCTGCGGGCCGGATGCATCACACTCTGACGAACGGGAAAAACGTCCCGATACATCAATTGATGCCGCTGTGATGACGTGAGTTTGACCCCCCTGCTGTAGATCATGGGTAGCACATTTTTGCAAGCCTAACCTGTACATCTCCTTGCCGTAGAATTCAGTCTCCATGTATTCTGCCATCACCATCATGATGGTGTGGAAAAGCATTAAGTTGAGCGAACTCTTCCAATCTTCCTAATTAATTAGAGCGAAAAGATGTGTTTACTGTAGTTGGATTGGAGTAAGGATGGCTGGCAACATGTGAAAGCAGAACTCCCATTTGGGATGGTGTCTGTAGCATGCAGCCCAGATGTAGGGCGAAATGTTCTTAGGAGAAGGTGCCTGGGGAGCCGTTCTTGAAATCCCCCTTCAAAGGGAAGGCATAACAGCCGCCTGGATTCAATGCACACAACTTGGCGCTGTGGGAGAATGTAAGGTTTTAATAGGTCTGCCTTTTTTCTTTTAATCAAAAAGCACCGAACAAACTGATGGGCTTTTTATTATTTCATGTCTCTTGCCAAATAGCAGGCCAGATTTTCTATATAAATACATGCATAGTGGCTTGAAAGTCAAATGAAGTAGAATGTTTGACTATTTGTTGCCTGTAATGATGAGTGATGTTAGTCCAGTTAAGCCATGCTGGACCTCCCATGGTTAGAACTGTGGGAGTGGCAAGAATATTAGAATGCTCTTGGATCTCCCTTCTGTCACAGTTTGGGAGTGGGAGAAGATAAATTACATGACAACATACCGGTCTCCCTTTCCAGTGTTGGAGTACTGTACTGACAGATTACCAGTCTATTCCCTATTTTCAGTATTGTGTTTTGTCAGCTGTTCCAAATGAAAAGAGAGCCAGTTAGGTGTAGTGGTTTAGGTATCAGGATATAAACTGGGAGACAGTGAGTTCTAGCCCTACCTTACACACAAAGGTAGCAGGTGACCTTGTGATATTCACTCTTGTTTGGCCCTAGGAAGAAGGAGGCAATGGTGAACCTCATTTGAAGCCTTGCCCCTTAAAATTGCAGGGAATACTCCAGGCAGTTTTCAGGAATCAAAAAATAAAATGACTCAAAGAAACTCCCCAACTACAATAGCCTAAATATTATATTGATTCTCACAGAAATCTGGCACAATCTAGGGCTTGTCAAATTTTTCAGCTTTCAATATCCAAACATTAGGGGTGTCTTGGGAATTGTAAAGGTATTTTGCTTACTTTAATATAATTTAGATGTGTTTGGTAAGTAACTCCATAAATAATATAACTTTTTAACATTTTGTTTGTTTCACATAGCACTCACACATTTGGTTACTCTTGAGGCTTGTTCTTAAAAGCAATAGTGATAGCAGTTTGGGATTATTATTATAATTATAAACAAAATGTACAGATTTGTAAATTAATGAAGTTTTTTAGAATAAAAACTCTGGAAAATTCTGTTTCTTGACAGAATGCCTGTGTTTTCCTAATCTATTAGACAGGTTTTATACAATAGTAGCCAGCATGTATTTGTAATTGCATATATTCTGGAACAGTCTGTAGGTCAATGTGAGTAAAATGTATGTTCTTTCATAATGGGATTTGCTCTTACTTCACTGGTAGAGTGTAAGCTTTGGAAATTTTAAGCCTTGATGCCTCCATTTAAAAGGAGCAAATAGAGAAAATAAAAAAATCCTCTGTCTGAAAACAATTCTTTTGATTTTTCCAAAATAAATAGAGTTGATGGCTCTAACATCATGTAGAAGAATAGTAGCTTTAGAAATATGGAGATGCTTATTATTTTATTTGGCAATGTACTTTGTTTGGCATTGTGATAACCTGACCATTAAAAGGACCCAATCCAGGATAATAGAGAGGTAATTTATTCTACAGTTCTTACTTCAGTCATAAAATGCATAATATTATGAATTACTGTGTGGGCACAGCCTGTTGCAATACCTCTATAATTTCCCTTTAATCCATTAAGGAGTTTTATTTATATATTTAATATTCATGATACCAACCAAAGTTCTACAGTTTCTCCCATCTAGTAACAAAGATTTTATCTATCATATTGTGCCATCCTATTTCTTTACCCCGAAGCTACATAATGTAATTTGAGAAATTGTCAGAGAGCTCTATATTTGTGCGGAATATTCAGACATTTGTTCACTTGTTTTAATGATACAGATTGTCCCTAGCTGCTGTTGCGTCTGTTATACAGAAATGCTTCATAAAAAACACATTAACAGTATCTTTCGGCACTTGATTCAATTAGGAAATGTCTCTAATTTGCACTGTTTATTCCTAGTTCAGATCTTCCATTAAACTTCTTTTGAGTAACTCAGTATAGTTTATTTCCCAAACTGAAATACATTTTGAACGCCAGATTAAATGGAAAATAAACTGTTTCTCATTAATACTTATTATGAAGCGTGTGTTGGCTTTTTTTCTTTTTCTTTTTTGAAAGGCCCCTGTAATCTTTCTTCTTTAGAGAGCTGAATTTATTCACAATTGTTATCCAGTACAAATGTTACTATAAAATGGCATGGCTTAAAACTAACCACATATAATTCTGCCCCATTGTGAGTTCATTACTTAGGCAAAAACTCCTTTCTCAATTTGTTTCTTGCTTAATAAGAATAGTAAGAAGGAAACAGCCCTAGGAATGAGGAGCTATAGAATACAGATGGTAGAATATATGCAAAAAATCAGTGTTGAAATTCCATACAACAATACAATTAGAACATAGAGCACCAGTTAACACTAAGTATATAAACTAGGCCTCCTGTGTGACAAACCTGTGGGTGTAGCATTGTCCAATTATATCACAAATATATCACAACATTTCAAAATTTCCTATTTTGAGTTGGCAGTGAACGTAAGAGATATAATGGTCACGATATTATTTTTTAAAATGGGATCTGTTGTTTGATTCCTAGGAAAAATGTATTTATTTTTGCTTTGCTATAATAAATGCAATATAGAAGAGAGACCTTTTGATAGGTTTTAAGTGGAAAAACTCCTAAAAGTATTAGTGCTTTGAGGTTTAGAATTTAATAAACTATAGGGAATAATTTTGGGGACATAGTGCCTCAGCAGTTAAAGATTCTGAGCTAGTCAGCTAGAAGGATGACAGCCTGGGTTCAAGATTCGACCTCCTCACAACAGGGTGAGCTCTGGTTACTTGCCCCAGCTCTTGCCCACCCAGCAGTTCAAAAGCATGCAAATGCGAGTAGATAAATAGGTATCATTTCAGTACGAAGGTAACAGTGTTCTGTGCATCTCAGTGTATAGTCATGGTGGCCACGTGACCATGGAAATATCTTCGGACACATGCTGGCTCCCTTGGCTAAGAAACAGAGACAAGTGCTGCCCCTTAGGGTTGGAAACAATGGACAGGGGAACCTTTACCTATAGGAAATAAAAGAAAGGAATAGGTAAGGACTGAAATATAAAATTAAGCTTGGCCTAAATGTGTTTTGAGATATTTCTGGCAAGTGAGCAGGGCAAGCAAGGAATATAAAACAAAAAAATAATACTGAAAATCATTGTGTGAGGTCTGCTTGCTGAATGTTCTCACAAGAGAAATATAGTTGGTACCTATATATCAACCTTTGACAAAAGTTCAAGAGATTTCTTTCACACTGACTAATGACATTTATCCTCAACAAATACTGTATTTTTCCCCTTAAACTTTAAAGCACACAAATTTTCTATTAAAATTTATATTACTATATTTACCTTTTTGTTTTAAATAATTACTTTGCAGCTGCCCTCAGACACTACAATTACTGGACAAGTAGTAAGTTCTTTGATTAGAACTTCACTTCTTCCATGTTTTTTTCAGAGCAACAATATGAAAAAAGTGTTTGATTATCTTTTTGAAGCATGTGCTTTCTACTTCTCTCTCTAGTTTATATCCCCAGCTTTCCCATTTTGATTTCCCATCTAGATGTTAAATCCAAATAACCCAACTTGGCATTTTGAAGTCTGCCAAGATTGGCCAGCTGTGGTGGAACAGAAATATAATAAATAAATGTTCATAAATAATAAATATAAACAGACAAGGAATGGCATGATCAATCATAATCTGAATATATGAAAGTACTATTGCAATAAGATTTGTTCTTATTTCATGTTCTTTTTAAAAAATTGTCAGGCTCAAAGTCAAAAAAGATTCTACAAAGCTTTAAATATGACCAAGGAGAATTCATAAAAAAATAAAACTATTAAAAAGTAACCAGTTATTAAGCGGCTAAGAACAAGATGCCAAAAGCATAGTAGAATAGAAAGTTTAATCTTGGATGGGGAACTAATGAAAAGAAGGACTAGGGATGACATGATAGCAGGGTTCCAATATCTAAGGGGCTGCCACAAAGAAGAGGGAGTCAAGCTATTCTCCAAAGCACCTGAGGGCAGGACAGGAAGCAATGGGTGGGAACTAATCAAGGAGACAACCAACCTAGAACTAAAGAGAAATTTCCTGACAGTTAGCCCAATCAATCCGTGGAACAACTTGCCTTCAGAAATTGTGGGTGCTCCATCAGTGGAGGCTTTTAAGAAGAGATTGGACAACCATTTGTCTGAAATTGTATAGGGTCTCCTGCTTGAGCAGGGGATTGGACTAGAAGATTTCCAAGGTCCCTTCCAACACTGTTATTCTGTTAACTCACCCAGGGTAACATTTCAGAGTCCCTGGATTGCATCAGACAGGATGCATGAGTTGTTAGATGTTTAAATGTGACATACACTTACTGACATCCACCACGATTGGAGCTTCAGAGGTAGGCAACCTAATACTTTCCTGGTGTTTTGGGCCCCAGATCCAATATGCCCAAGATATAGAAATTATCTAGAGCTGGGGAGGGGATCAGTTCCATATACAGTAGTGGCCAAAATTGTGGAAATCGTTTGGGAAAAGTGTATTTTTGAGGTTTGATGGCTAATAACCTCACTTTTTTGGGGAGTTTCAAGATAATCATATTCCACTGCTGGAATGGCCTGGGAATAGCCCAGACCTTAACCCAATTGAAAATCTATGGAGCTGACTAAAGAAGCTTATTAGTCAAAAGTGACCCAGCAATAAAACCCAGTTAATAGAAGCAATCATTCAATCTTGGTTTCACATTATAACAGCTGCAGAACTAAAAGAATTGGTTCAATCCATGGGAAGATGTTGTAAGGCCGTAATTTATGCTAAAGGTTACCCAACTAAGTATTAACTGACGTGATAAATTTTGTATATCTCATTTTTTCTACATGTTTCACTTTTCTTCTTTATACTATAACTGCTATTCTAATAGCAAATCCTTCATAAAAGTTATTGCATTACATTCTTGATTAAATTATCTTTCCATTGTATTATAATTTTATGGTACTACTCCAAAAAAAAGTGGTGCTATTAGCCAGTTTTAGAAAATACACTTTTCCCAAAAAGTTTCCAGAATTTTGGCCACTACTATACATCTTCTAATGATTTTAAGATCAGAACTGTGATCCAGTATTTGGAATAAGATATTACTTGACAGCACAGATTTTTCAAAATGGCTAAACCAGTAGCTTGCCAACTCTAAATTGTTAATAATATTTTGCACTACTATTAACAGTTAGTAGTTTATTGCACAGAAATCCTGGGATAATTTCTGAGAATTGCAGCGATCCTTGCAAATTTATATCCATCCAGTTCAAAGATTATGTTGCTAATTTTTTGCATGTACAGTGAGAAGACTTGTTCTTCATTTGCTAAGTAATACGTATCGCTTAACATTCAGACAAGCAAATTAGCCCCAAATACGTTTGCTTCCCATTTTCTTCTGCCTTGAGCCATATCCAACTGAAGTCAGCATTTGGCTTATATTTAAGATGGATCAATTGAAAATGACTAAAACATAGATGGAACAGGCTGAGTGAAAGAGCAAGTAAAAAACATTTCTTTTTATTATTGATTAATCACTCTTGCTTCAGAGACTTGAAAACTGTGTGTGTTGCGTTTGTACTTTTTGAGGCTGCGTGTTTTTAAATTGCTTAATAAAAACCTAGGTAAATAGTGTTATCTCATGGATATTTGATTTTGTTTTTCTCTCTTATGTATCCATTTGACAATTTGTGTCATGTTGTTGACTGAATGCAAATACTTTATTTTCTGGGGAAAATGGTCTTTACTAATTAATTTATGCTGTAACATAAGTAAATGGGTGGTATCTTATGAACAAATAATTCATTTTGTTTTCTGAGAAAGAATGTTTATGGAAGCAGAATATCCACATAGAAGAAGGTAAATATCGGCAGCTTCTGGAAGATGAAAATCATCCAAATTCACAGAAACACAACAGAATTTGTTTTAAAGAAATCATAGGGTGTCCAGTGTTTTTGGAAGCACAGAATATGGAGTAGGAAGGAAGAAGCAATAACATAGAAAAGCATATCTTCAGCAAGGCATGGCAAGACTGACCAGAAACTGAATCAGATCATGCCACACTGTAGTTCTGTGGCAGATTTTACTGGTGTATAATATTTTTATATGGGATGTGGTGGCTCAGGGGCTAAGATGCTGAGCTTATCAATCAAAAGATCAGCAGTTCAGCGGTTCGAATCCCTAGTGCCATGTAACTGTGTGAGCTCCCATTACTTGTCCCAGCTTCTGCCAACCTAGCAGTTCGAAAGCCCATAAAAAATGCAAGTAGAAAAATAGGGGCCACCTTTGGTGGGAAGGTAACAGTGTTCCGTGCACCTTTGGCATTTAGTCATGCTGGCCACATGATCACAGAGACGTCTTTGGACAACGCTGGCTCTTTGGCTTTGAAACGGAGATGTGCACCGCCCCTAGCGTTGGGAACGACTAGCACATATGTGCAAGGGGAACGTTTACTTTTACTTTTATAATATTTTTGAATGTGCAAAATAAAATGCTTTCTGCAGGATTTCAAAATAGTTCTTTTGTATTGTAAGCACATTTGGCATGCTAAGAGCAAATTGTAAAATCTTATCTCCCCTTTTTCCTGACATCTCATTCATCCCAATGTTGTCGAATGACATATTTCCTACAGCTGTGCAGTGTCAGTGCCTCTTACTGCTAGTGTGATCCTTCATGACTGTAAGATGCTCATTTGACTTACAATACAGGTAGTCCTTGATTTACAACTATTCATTTAGCAACCATTCATTACCCTGCCACTGAAAAAAAAGTCATTTGTACTTAAGAGCGTTGCAGCATCCCCTCACTCATGTGATCAAAATCCAAGCACTTGACAATTGGTGCATATTTATGACGGTTGCAGGATCCCTGGGTCATGTGATCATCACTTGCAGTTTTCCGAGGCAGTTTCCAAAAAGCAAAGTCAATGGGGGGGAATGGGATTCGTTTTATAACCGTGTGATTCATCTAACAACCTCAGTGATTCTCTTTTAACAAGTGCGGCAAAAAAAGGCACGACTTGCTGAAAAACATCTTTTCTTAGCAACAGAAATTCTGGTTTCAGTTGTGGTCATAAGTTGAGGACAGCCTGTATTACTTTAAATGAAAACAAGCTTCAATTGAAACTCACTGCATATTCCTTCTAAAAGGTTTCTTTTCTTTTTATTTTAGCCATGAAGATTTTGAATTCATTTCAGGAACTCGCATGCGCAAACTGGCTCGAGAAGGTCAAAATCCTCCTGAAGGTTTTATGGCTCCTAAAGCGTGGACTGTGCTGACAGAGTATTACCAATCCTTGGAAAAAGTTTAAGTTGCTCTTATCAATTGCAGATCAACCTTTGACACTTGATTTATTAACAAGACAAGGGACCACTCAGTGATGCTGCTTTGTTGCAGCTTCCGACAAGAAAACCTTTCCTAAATATCTTCCTTAAGAAACATTCTCTGCTTTTCTTACATGTTTTGTTACATATTGCTAACAAACTTTTTTTTTAATGTATTCTCTTTATGTGTTTTTATTATAGTAGGTTTTTTTTTTTAAAAAAAAAATCCTTTGTTTTAATATTCTATTTAGTCTTTGTATTTGACCTGCACTTTTCTGGGATGCTGAAACTTACTTTTTTTCTTTTCACTTTATGTAATGGAATTCCAGCGCTGTGTTTTATAGTTTAAGGAATAGCTGTTATAATCTGATTACATGAGCTAGAAAGAGGTGTTGAATTTGATCATCATAAAATAGCTTTTAGTGTATTACACTTGTACTTTGCAGTCTGGACTTTGAGGTTCTTATATGGAATCTCCAAAGTAATCTTGTATGGGAAATTAAACGTTATTTGATAAATTTGTGATTTTTATTTTTGCCTAGCTTTTTCTTAATCATGTAAAAAATTATGGGAAATACAAGAGGGCATCCTGATTATATGGATCACTAATTTTGTTTCATATGTTTCTGGTGGTTGTAACATTATTGCTGTCTTTCAAACTTTTGTTTTAAACTTTTCTGCTCAATATAGTGCTCTTTTAAAATTATTTTGGTTGATACGATTATTCTTTAAGCTCCAGTCTCATTTAGCTCAGTGGATTAGCTCCTAATTAAACACAAAGGTTTGCCCTTCTGGAGAAAGGAAAGCTTCGGTAAAAAGATATTTGTCTGCTTCAAAAGTGCCTGCTTTGATCCTTTGACATTTCAATATTTGGGAGCTGCAAGCTAACTGAATTAACATAAAACAGCCTTGTTATTGTAGAAGCTGTACATGTGAATCTTGACTTCTGGCTAGGTACCATCTCTGCTTTGTTTAGATACTATACAGTTTGTGTCCTTAAAGTATCCATGCCTTAAAAATAAGGTGAAAGTTTGTATAAGAGCACGTTCTACAGCAAAGCATGCAAGAAGGTTCCAGACTCAGTTCTTGATTTATCCAGTTAGAGCAGGGGGTCAGCAACCTGTGGCTCCGGAGCCACATGTGACTCCCTGTCAGGTGATCCCAACATTGGCTGGCCCCGCCCCTCACCTTCCCCTCCCAGTCACTCCTTGCCTGGCCTGAGAAAGTAAGGGCTATGGCCGGGGATGGGAGAAACGGCCAGGGCAGAGACAGAAAGGTACAGAGAGAGGGGGGGGGAAGAGAGATACAGAGATACAGAAGGAGAGGGGGGGAAAAAAGGGAGGGAGGGGACAGAGAGATATGTCAAAAGGATTTTGTGGTTACCAGTGTTTTTTAACAACTGGTTCTCTGCCCTAATGACCGGCTGGTTAGGCGTGGCTGGGGGTGGTGGTCATGTAACTGGTGGAAGTGAGTGACATCGAGTTGGCCACCCTATTCAGATTTTGTGGCTCCCAGTGTTTTCTTTTCTGTGGGAAACGGGTCCAAATGGCTTTTTGAGTATTTAAGGTTGCAGACCCCTGAGTTAGAGGGACTAAAAACATTTGTTTCCAACCCTGGAAAGAGTTAGCTGGGGAATTGTTGGACTTGATGTCTACCTACATTAAACTTGCCGAGATTAAGAAACGCTGGTCTATCGAGACAACCAACACAGAATTAGATAGACAAATAATTTGCTTCTATAAAAAGGAGTTTGCAAATACTCATAACAGTAATTTGGATTATGTAAGCTTGTTAGCCAAGAACATTGCAATTATAGGTGAAGAAAAAATAATAAGAGCAAACAAGCATCAAGAACTTCCCTCCATGTATCTGCTATTTCACACACATACACAGAATCCTAAGGACTTTTTTTAAACCATCTACTTAAAATTATACAGTCCATGATTTACATTTACCTTGTGAGACCAGAACTTCCATTGTAATGTTAAGTGAGTGATGCCCAATTTTATGGTCTTTTTGTCAGGATTAAATGAATCACAGGGTCATTAAGCAAATCTGGCTTCCCCTGTTGGAAACCCCCTGGGAAGGTGGTAAATGGTGATCAGGTGACCCCAACACACTGCAACCATCATAAATATATGCCAGTTGCAAAGCACCCAAATTTTGATTGTGACCATTAGAATTTTGTGATAATTTTAAGTGTGGGAGCTGGTCATAAGACACTTTTTTTCAGCACTATGATAATTTGGAAATCATTAAATGAATGGTTGTAAGTCGAGGACTACCTGTATGGGCAAAAATAGCCATAATTCAACGTTAGTACAACATTGAAGAAAAAGGGATCAATCATAGTTAAAATTAGGCAATAACCCAATGGACAAGTCAATATGGAAAAAAACAACATACTCATTTGTGAAAAGATAGTATTTTGGTTAAGACTATGCATTAGAAAACCTGCAGTTGAATCATAATTTGTGACAATATCTGACCACAAATGTAAATTTGATCTAGTATGATATCTCCCAGCTAAAACATATGAAGAACAGTTGCAGGAACTGGGTTTGTCTAGTTCAAAGGTCTTCAAACTTGGCAGCTTTAAGACTTGTGGACTTCAACTTGTGGACTTCAGCATAGCTGGCTGGAGAATTCTGGGAGTTGAAGTCCACAAGTCTTAAAGCTGCCAAGTCTGAAGACCTCTGGTCTCGTTAAATGTAAAGAAGGACTAGGGGAAATATGATAGCAGTGTTCCAATATCTCAGGGCTGCCACAAGGAAGAGGGAGTCAAGCTATTCTCCAAAGCACCTGAGGGTAGAACAAGAAGCAATAGGTGGAAACTAATCAAGGAGAGAAGCAACTTAGAACTAAGGTGAAATTTCCTGACAGTTAGAACAATTAATCAATGGAACAACTTGCCTCCAGAAGTTGTGAATGCTCCAACACTCCAAAAACAGGAAGTTTTTAAGAAGATGTTGGATAACTATTTGTCTCAAGGGGTGCAGGGTTTCCTGCCTAAGCAGGGGGTTGGACTAGAAGACCTCCAAGGTCCCTTCCAACTCTTATTCTAAATTCTAAACTGATAAAAACATTGAGGACAATCTCCAGGTAATAAAAAAGGCATGTGTAGGAGATGACCAGGAGGAGCCTGAGGGAGGGTACAACAGGCAGAACAAGAAACGAAGGATGGAAACTAATCCAGAAGAGAACCAACCTAGAACTAAGATGAAAATTCCTAACAGTTAGAATCATTAATCAGTGGAACAATTAATTTCCTCCAGAAGTTGTGGGTGCTCCAACACTGGACGTTTTAAAAAGAGATTGAACAACCATTTGTCTGAAATATATAGGGTTTTTCTTGCTTGAATTTGGACTAGAAGACCTCCAGAAGACTCTGTTATTCTGTTAAATGGCTGCTACACTAGTGGAGAAGGAGCTACCCTAAGGAACAGGAAGTGGAAGATGCCTGTTTATTGTTCCTCCAATAAAATTGCCAGGCCTTACTTTGATAGGCCCGCATTATTTTTGCAGTCATTAGGATTCCTGCCAGTTTGCAACCTGCCATTTGTATCTATGGGGTAGGTCACCCAAATTCATTTATTTTGGGGTCACAGGATCACATTTGAGAACTCTGTCCTAATATAGCCCTGTTAGCAAGATGGAATTGCTAAACAATTCCTCATAAAGCTATACACACTCAAAATCGAAGTCCTGAACTGACATGTAGACATTTTTTTTCTGTGAATGAAGACTAAAGAACTTGGCTTGGGTCTGGGACTCTGAATTTTACTGCCTGGATTGTTCGATAGGAACAGATCTGGAATTGTTGCAAACAATTAAAGCTATTAAAACAAGTCTGGAGGATTCAAATGGTAAATACTATTATATGCACAATTAAAAGCAGAGAAAATAAATAATGATTTATGTCTCTGTGATCTCAGTTTTGCCAGAAAATTGGTAAGAAAAATACCATGGTTTCCTACTTTGTCATCAAAATGGCATAATTTCCTGATTGCCTTAAGTCTACTGTTTTGTGTGCCTCCATTACAGTGATGTGCATCTGGAAGATTTGCCTCTTAGTAATAAGTGATGCAAATTGCAGAGCATTAAACGAAATGGCCAAACCAAAAATGCAGATCGCTGCTCATTGCCAGTGGTGAAATCTAAATTTTTTTACTACCGGTTCTGTGGGCGTGGCTTGGTGGGCATGGTGTGGCTTGGTGGGCGTGGCAGAGAAGGATACTGCAAAATCTCCATTCCCACCCCACTCGGGGACCAGCCAGAGGTGGTATTTGCCAGTTCTCCGAACTACTCAAAATTTCCGCTTCTGGTTCTCCAGAACCTGTCAGAACCTGCTGGATTTCACCCCAGCTCATTGCTAATCTTATTAGTTTGAAAAACATTGCTTACAATTTCGTGAACCTATTTATATTTATATTACAAATGAAGCCCCTTTTCTAAGGTTTACAGCCTACTCAACATACCTAATTAAAAAGTAGTGCAAAGCTACTACTTTTTGCAGTTGCAGAAAATCCAGTTATAGAAAAGGACTAAATAAAAATAAAGAAATTGTTTAGAAAAAAAATTATATAAAGTATAAGTAAATTTATATAAGATTTACTTATTCTGTGGAACCAATACTTTCCTAAATAAGTAAACAGTCTTTAAAAATAAATGATTTGCAAAAATTAACCATGGACTCTTGTTACTGACCAAGCTCTAATTTTAAGAATCTTGAAAACAAAGGGTAATTATTGGATGCCAGTAAGAAGTCTAACTTTTAATTGGAAGTGATCATCAATAATTCCTCATCATAATGAACTGACACATCTCATAGGGTGCCTTAAGCTTGAATCCTGGGTTGTATAATCTTATTTAAAAATAATAATGGCTCTGAGGCAGAGATGGCAAATATGTAAATGTCATAAAATGAATAGTATGACTAATCTAGAAGGCAGAAATAAAATTCAAAACCATCTTATGAATTAGTGAAAGAAGCTTCAAAAAACAAAATAAATTTGATAAGGACAAATGAAATTCTTTTCACCCAAGAAAGAGGAATCAAAGCACAGGGACAGAATAGAGAATCCTAGGGCTGACAATATGAACAAGATCTTTGAATAATACTTGAGTATAAAATGAATAAAACAATTGGTGTGATATGGCTGCAAAAACTCAAATGGAATTTTATGTTGCCATAAAAGAAGTATTCTTTCCAAATAGTAATGGAAGTAACAGCTCCATTTTATTTTGCATTTATTAGGCCCTCAGCTTGAGATATAGTGTTTAAATTTAAGCCTCTAAGCTTGAACAGAAAAGAGTTAAAGGATGATCAGAGGTTAGAATTAAATTCTAGTAGAGACACTGAAGGAACTGGGAATTTTTAACTTTAAGAGGAGAACATTAAAGTGGGAGAGAAAATTTAATAGCAGCTACAACAGCTAGACCTCAAAGGAGGTCATAAAAGTCGAGGTGATGGCTCCAACCAGGTACCTGAAGCATCAGTTCATCTTTATAGGTGTTGCATGTATAAGAGCCCTAGTGCAATGGTTAAAATGCAATATTGCAAGCAAACTCTGCCCAAAATCTACTGTAAAGCACCATGGGACAGTATACCATATTTTTCATACTATAAGATGCTCCGGACTAGCTTTTGGGGAGGAAAAAAAGAAAAGAAAATCTGTCTCTGCCTCCCAGCAATTTGTCTCCTTGCAGCAAACAGCAAACAGCCCGGTCAGCTTCAGCACAGCCTGATTTAGCACGAGCAGCTGACTGGTAGTTGGATCAGCCTCCCAGAATACCGCCAATCAGCTGTTCCAGGCTGTGGGGATCGCCACTGCCCATCGCCACCATCACTGCCCATCGTCGCTGCTACCTATCACCACTGCTACCTATTGTTGCCTCTACGTGCCCCATTTTTGGCCCGTTGCAGGTGGTGGGAATAGGTGGCGGCAATGATCCCCACCACCTGGAACAGGGCAAAAATGGGGCGCGCGGAGGCCAAAAATGGGATGTGCGGAGGCAGTGATAGGTAGCGGCGATGGGTGGTGGTGATCCCCACAGCCTGGAAAAGCTGATAGGCGGTATTCCAGGAGGCTGATCCAACCGCCAATCAGCTGCTCATGCTAAATGAGGCTGTGCTGAAGCTGACCAGGCTGTTTATTGTTTGCTGCAAGGAGGCAAATTGCTGGGAGGCAGAGACCAAAGGGTGGGTGGGTGGGGGCCTTCGGCAACATTTGCTATATAAAATAGACATTTCCACCCACTTTTGGGGGGAATAAATGGCCTAAATAAATAAATTAATAAATTAACAAAAATAAATGATTCTTTCCAATAAACATGGAGATGTCTGGGGCAACCATAGCAGTTTGATTAAATAATTTTCTTCTATTTATATAACTTATTGATTAAATATAGTCCATCAAGTCAGTGTTGACTCTTAGTGATCACACAGATATCCAGGTATAACCTTAGTCTCATTCTTTAGGTGCCCCCATCGCCACCGTAATGAGCCTATCCATCTTGCTTCTGGTCATCCTGTTCCCTTCTCTTCCACTTTGCTTAGCATTATGGACTTCTTGAGAGAATAATTTATTTGTACTGAAGATAATACAAGCGTGCATTGGTAAAGGAAGTTTCTAATAAGAACAAGGTGTGCATAATATGTATTAAAGATGCATAACTAGAAGCCTCTAGGCAAAAAAAAAACTGGCTCCCATGTGGCAACAGAGAGGGATAAAAGACTGTCATTGTTGGCAGTAAAGCTGCAGGCTCTTGAAAGAGAGGACTTTGCTGAGCACTTCCAATCCTTAACTGGGAAGCCCTTTGGTGAAACTACTGATCAGCAAAAGGGATTTTCGTCAGGAAAGTCCCCTGGCATTCCATGGAAAATGATGCTTTTTTCATCCTATTACTGCAGTGGAACAAAGAGGGGAAGAGTTCGCAAGCCAAGTTCATTCATATAAAGTTCCAATTGTCTAACCTACAAATATTGTATTTGTGCAGCTTGAAATCTGCCAGAAGGGGGTGGGCAGCAGAGAGGAAGCAATTCCCCTGCAACCTAACATCAGGCTTTAAAGTCACATCTGCAACTCCTAAAAAGCAATTTAATGTCCCCAAGTTTAAATCCCCCAAGTCCACCCCATTTCCATAATATTCAAGGAGACTTGCAAGTAATCAAAGGAATCTTTTTTTCTAAAGATTCCTAATGCACAATACCATTATGGGGAGCTAACCATCCCATATGTCTTATCCTATTCAAGTAAATAAATTGCAATGGGACTGAAATAAATACTGGATTCCTGAGCTGAATCTCTCCATTGGAGAAAATGTCAATACCCATTTTATATTATCATGAATGGACAGTTGCATAAGCTGAAACTCTACCTTTGCACTTTTCTTTTTCCAGTGAAGGATAGGTTGAAAAGGGTTAGTTTTGTATGGTATCTTTCCCAGATGGCTCTTTGGAGTATATAAATATTCCCCTGATATTTGCTGTTAAAGTATAATCAAGAAAAATTGTGGTTTCCATTATAATTAAGATTCATTAGGACAGATCTGATGTCTTTCCTTGCAGTTTGAATTCAGAAGGAGGATATTGGCTCTGAAATGGTGAGAGATGCCTGAATTTGAAACTTTACTATTGTATCTGCATGCTGTCCAGTGTGGAACTAACACTACTGGAGTGTGAAAGGTGTATGAAAACATTACGGGTGTATACATGAGATTCATGTTACTGTACTTATTTATAGATAGGTGGAAAGTTAATTCTCACCGCTTCATAGATTGTCTAACTTTTTCTATGGTTGAATATTCTCTGGTAAATTATTTAGAAGATCAAAATATATTGAACATATGTTACATGTGCACATTAAACTAGTGACAAATTAATTCCTGGCAGAAAATAATGACCAAACTATACATAATTAGACTCATTTGATTAGTTGCATTTAGTCTCGTAATGAAAGATGACCTTATTTTACATGGGGAACTTTTAAGACAATTAAATTGTTCCTGCTGATAATTAACTCCTTAGCAAAATGTTTTCCCCTTCGAATTTAGTAGGTAAACATTGCACCAAAGTTGAAGTAAAACCAAATCTTAATATAATAGAACACTAAATGGTAAGGTGTGCAAATAAAGCAAACCGGTCATTTGAGCTAAACTGGTCTAGCTTGAGTTAATACATAAATAATGAGCTAAATTATCCTGAAATTCAAAATTCAAAATTGAAGGGATTATCTCAGTCCAAGGTTTGTTTTATTTTTGTAAGGAAGTACTGTCTCTGGTCATCTATATTTATCCTAACTTCTGCATTGGAAAACCTTCTCTTTGATCACAGTCCTGTTTTAGAATCTTTGTACAGAATTATTTATAGCTGCTATAATTTCTACATGTCTCTATATTTCTACTCTATGAAGTGCTATAATCACTGACAGCATCATACCCAGTGTTTCATTGGTGGGATTCAAATTTTTTTACTACCTGTTCTATGGGTATGGCTTGGTGGGCATGGCAATGGAAGGCTACTGTAAAATGCCCATTTCCTCCCAAACAGTTGGGACTCGGGAGGCAGAGAATAGATGGGGGTGTTGCCAGTCAGAGGTGGTATTTACAGGTTCTCCGAACTACTCAAAATTTCCACTACCGGTTCTCCAGAACTGGTCAAAACCTGCTGAATACCACCTCTACAGTGTTTGTGTAATTGCTAAGGCTACTTGAAACAATTATGAAAGAAAAGCTTAAAAATGTAGAAACAATAAACTAGCAATGTTGGTTTATATTGAGAACTTGATCAATAAATTATTTTTCTTATGCCACAAATCTTAGAATTTTGTTTTTCTATGATTGCCAGACTTTAAATGATCATTTTGGTTGTTTTCGTCCTCTGCCTCATCATTTTTTAATTATGGAAGGCATGGCGGCCAAAGAAGAGAACATATAAAATGAGAAAGTGTGTAATTTTTTTTAATTTAAAAAATAATGCATCTAAGTTTAGTTTTCCTGCAAACATAATACACACAGTGCCAAAAACATAATCAAATGCATATTTTGGCTGACACTTTTAATCATCAGTTAGCATTTTGTGAATTCTTACGAAGGGTGCTCATTTGAGTGAAAAGACTATTATAATAAAGTAGAATCCACCAAGGCTGCAGACCAAAAGTGGTAGACATTAGCTTCCTAGCATCACTTATACTAGTGTACTTATTTACACACTTTTGTATTTATTTATGCACATGTGTAAAGAGAACACCAAAGGTTCTGCAAATTGTCTGTGTTGGTAAAAAAAAGAAGTCAAGATGGCTGCAATAATGTGAAATTCCCTTTCTTTGTATGTATGTGTTACACATGTGATGCACATAAAATGCACAGTGGATCAGGTGTTTGTAGCCATTGTCCTGATGTATCTGAACCACACAGTAGTTTTTTGCACATTGAGCCTGCCAGATATTTTAAAAAGTTTAAAGATAGATTCCACCTAGCAATAGGAAGTGGAAATTGTTAATGAAAATTATCTAGAATCTTTACTGACAAGGGAGAGAGAAAAGGGGAAGCAGATTAACCAGAACTGCCTAGCAACTAAGGGATTAGGTTCCCATTCAGTGGATTAATTGCTACACAGAGAAGCTGCTTAGCGAGTTAGCAAAAAGCAATGAAAGACAGTATACAAACACAGCAAGGAAAGATAGAGAAATAAAGTTAAGAGGCTGACATAGCAGAGCAACCTAAAAATATAACACAGTGAAAAAAAGGAGCTTTGTAACATTAACACGTTGTAAATACTACTTCACCTATTGGTCCAGTGGTTTAGTTCTAAAAATTGTTTTGTTAATAAAATCTCAAGGTAAACCGCTCCAAACTCGACTGCAGAAAACACGACTTCAGCAATAGAGTGGTCAATGCCTGGAATGCTCTACCCAAACTCTGTTGTTACAGCCTCAAACCCTCACAGCTTCAACCTTAAACTGTCTACCATGGGCCTCACCCCATTCCTAAGAGGTCCGTAAAGGGGGCGTACATAAGTGCACCAACGTGCCTACTATCCCTGTCCTACTGTCCTCATTTATTTGTATTCATTTCCCTCGTTCCCATGTTCATATTCATACCTGCTATATTGTTTGACAAACTAATAAAATAAAATAAATAAAAATGGTTTTCTACCAGATCGGTTGAACCATCCCAAGTCCAAGACCCCTTACCACATACTCCAATGGGGTTCCCTAGTTCCTCATCCTATACTGGTTAGTGCTTTGTCAGCGTGAGGATGGAGAGAAGGGTGCTAAAAACAGGAAACAACCAATACTGTCTTTCTCCGCTCTATTCTTTGCTTTCCAGCATTAGCTTTTCAAATAAAAAGAAACAATGCTTGCTACTGTCAGTGAGACAACAAGGCACTCCTCTATTCAGAAGAAAAAGGCTGAGAAAGAGTTGGTTGGCTTCTGCCAGGAATCTCAGGGACGAAGCTCCCCACCCTGCAATTTCAGAGAAAGTCTGCAAAACGGTGGTTGCAACATTTGCTTTGGAGAAGGAGCCAAGCCAGTTAAGTCTGAATCAAGAAGACCCACAGCATCCTGAGGCCAGTACGGGAAGTTTTCTTCTTCCTTTATGAGTACTCACTTTGGAGGATGCAGAGTGTATCTGCCTTACACATGGCATTTAATACTTTTATTGAGTAATTTCCATATTGAATGAATAACTCCATTGGAAACACAGACACAGACACACACACACAGACACACACACACAGAGAGAGATATAGTTTTTGGTGGATTGATGCCAGACTAATTTATCTCTGCTAGTTGACTTGTCAATGATATTATCAGGAAGACATTTGTTCAAGTCCCACATTGTCTCTGGTCTATTAGAAGCATACACTGTGTTAAAACCTGACTCCAAATGAATGTTCTTGGAAATATTTTGCATGGAGCCAATGGCATGGGCACAACCATTTTTGCTGGAGCTATGTAGCTGACAAATGCTTTCCTGTCCTATGATGATAAAGACATTTTAATTGCTCTGGGCTTTCATTGTAGTTCAAACTTTCACAAAGCCTGGTTTGAATTCAAAGGCTCCTTTTTCTTCTCTTTTCTTTGGAGCAATGTGTCTTTCAGCACAATCATGGTTTGAATTAGCATTTATATGTATGCCGAATATATTGCGCGTTAACCCTTTCTTTTATATTCCATGCATTCTTTAGGCAAAGACCAAAGTGATCTTGTGTGACCCAGAACAGAACAGAACAGAATTCCTTTTGATAGTAACTCAGGGGAGCAGAGTCTTCTCAGCACAGACCATCTACTCAAACTTGCATTACTTCCTTCAAAGATAAGAGAGCAGTTTGGGAGGAACCCAAATGGATGTATTTTCTTTATATGCCCTGCCTGTGCAGGATTTCTTTTTGTTTTCATATCTAAAAGAGGTCGGGAGGAGATCATGAAGATTCGGTTGTGGTTCTTTGCCCATCTACATGGTTATTTTGAAATTAAATATGCATTTTCCTGAAGATAATGGGCTTTCTTCATTAATCGCAGAAAAAAAAATGACATGAAAATGAGTTAGGAATTTTGAAGAAAATTAGTTTTATATCTCCCATCCAACAAATGCTAGTCAATCCAGTCATCGTGGCTAGAACCAATTCCTGGTACTCATGGGATCTACTAAGGTCTCAATCATCTGGCAGGATTTTCTGCTGACGTGTCTCCAAGCGTTTCCTTCACTTGTTCTATTTTTTCCAGCCCCAGCAGTAGTCATAGATCCTATTTCCCAAGAGAAGAGATTTTTTTTAAAAAAAAAAAAACCCCAACAACTGCATTCTCTGAGCATTCAGCATTCTCGCTTTTTAGTTATATAGGTTAGGAAGAATAGGAAAGCAACTGCTTTATAACACTAGCTACGTATTTATATATTTCTTGCGTAGGCTTATATACAGTTCAGTTATTTACTTCAAAGTTATTTACAAGCGAATCCTCCTGCCCATCCACCCACCAAACCCAAGTCAATCATGAAAATACATTCCCTTCCATAAAACCCATGGCAACATCTCTCTTCCTCTTCCTATCAGAGTACCTATCAATGTAAATCAATCTCAGCATAAAAACATCCATCAAGCCAAAATATTCCAGATATTCATTATTAATTTTGCAAATTGAAATTGTGGCAAGCTAATTTTTAAGCAGTTAGAAAAACTGTCTATACTTATTTTGAGCAATACAGATCTATGAATGCTGTTAAAAATGAATTTAACATGCTTCTAAGATCTATTTTTTATTACATTTAATAATATTGAGAAAGGGAAATAAATCTCATAATTTTCATCTTCAAAGAAATTAAACAATGCATTTTGTATCTCGAATATACTTGGGAAAATATATATAAATTTTGATCTATTAATCAGCTAGATTTGATCGTATTCTAATAGCTTCCATTCATCAAGAAGACATATGTTGAGGAATAATTTTTGCCTCTTTGCAGAATTTGAGATTTACAAATGATCACAAGATCAGGTCAAAAACTTTTCCTTCAGAAAATTATTATTACAATTTCATCTATAAAACCAGGAAAGACATCAGACCCTCACGGTTTTACAGCTGAAAATATGGAATTTCCAGATGCTGTTTTATTGGAGGTACGTGATAAAGTTTTCAAAATCAAATTCAAAGCTTTAATTTTAATGAGACATATATCATAGTTATTCCAAACCAGGCAGAAAAAAGTTTATATGCATTTTCAAATTCTAAACATCAATAAACATGGATAAATTCAGATCTAAAATTTTAATAGCCACTTTGGCCTGATTGCTTACAGTTTGTTTTTACAATTATACATCCAGTTCAGGTTGGATTTATATGAAGCAGACAAAATTGTAATAATATTAGGATTTTAACTGAGGGGTGGGGTTTGCCTTGGCATAGAGAGAATCTAGTGGCTATAATTTATTTTGACACAAAGATTGAATGTGGTGAGCTTTAACTCACTTTGTATCTGAAGCATTGTACTCATATGATTTATTCTAATCCTAAATTGTGAGTTATGAGGATACTTCATAGTGGTCCCTGACCTGTGAACACCCTATCCTCTGAAATCTAACAGAACTCTTCTCTCTGAGCCTTCTAGAAAACCTTGAATAGTTGACCCTTCCCACAAGCATTGGGTCCGAGTAAGGCTGGATCCAAGTGAAGTTGAAATTGAATCTTGACATGTGGTGAAGTGTTGCCTTTGGGGTACTGGGAGTTTTTGCTATGGTTTCAGGGTTTGATGTTTTTATCATTTTTTGTAAGCCTCCCAGGTTTATGGTATGTAAGATGTATGTAAGAGCTGCTAGCTGTGAGTTCAAGGGGACTGAGACAATGAAGTCTAATGGAGCCAGGTAAGCACCTGGAAGCTGAGCTGCATCTGCAGAGATTTAAATTTCCCAGAGGCTGGTGGAAAGAGGGGACTGGAGGCTAAACCATATAATGAATGGTTGCTGGATTTGGGTATGTCTAGTTTAATGAAAAGAAGGACTAGGGATGACATGATAGCAGGGTTCCAATATCTAAGAGGCTGCCACAAAGAAGAGGGAGTCAAGCTATTCTCCAAAGAACCTGAGGGCAGGACAAGAAGCAATGGATGGAAACTAATCAAGGAGAGAAGCAACCTAGAACTAAGGAGAAATTTCCTGACAGAACAATTAAACAATTAAGTGGAACAATTTGCATCCAGAAGTTGTGGATGCTCCAACACTGGAAGTTTTTAAGAAGAGAGTGGATAACCATTTGTCTGAAATGATACAGGGTTTCCTGCCTAAGCAGGGGGTTGGACAACTCTGTTGTTCTATTCTATTGTAAAATGATAGCTATCTAAGTCTTTTAAACAAACAGACACACTAACAAACAATTGGGATTGGGAATTTTATAGGCTTGCTGTTTATGATATAATTTTTCAAAACTTCTTTCTTCTTGTTTCTGCTTTTAGTTTACTGTTATTAATGTTGCTCTTATTTTATATTATTAATACTATTACATACATTTTCCCTGTTAATTGCCTTGAAAAAATACAAATACACACAGGATTCTTTGAATGGTATTATGGACATTTCAATGCAAACAAGCTATCCATTAGAGAAACTATTATATTTGCCATCATCGATGTCATTATTATTCACAATACCTGTGAAAATTTAAAAATAAGATTGTTTAGGACTGGAATTAAACTTCCTTAAAAAGTTGATTCTTCTTCCTGATTGAAAAACAACAAAGAAATCAAGGAAGTTTTCCTTTTTTTTAAAAAAAAACAACTTAGTAACAGGGAGCAGTTTTGCAAGAAAGAGAAAACCACAAAAAACAGGTATAGCCTAATGATGCAAGTTAATAAAGAATGAAAAATAAAGAACACCTTTAACTGGATCAGGTATTGTCTAGTATGCATCCTTTGGTAAGGACCATATAAAACTAAAAAGTCAGTTCTAACAGGGATGTGGTGATTGGAAAGTCTTAATTGCCAAAGCATAAATGAACAGGTGAAGTTTCATCCCAGAAACTTGTGAACATTTAACCAAGAGACTGGGTGCCTTAAATGCAAGGCCGGTAACTGACAACAAGGCACCAAAAGAAACAAAACATTTACAGATCTCTTACGCATTTCAAGAGGAACAAGAAAAAATTGGATGAGTAAAGGCATCAAGAATAAAATACCATAGTCTTGAGAGGAGAGTGACAACCAGAGATGAAGCAACTGATAGCAGTAAAGCAAAATAGGAATGGAGGCATCTAACAAAAATGGCAGTTGCCAATAGGAACCCAATATAAAGCAAAATTACAAATTGGTATCAATTTAAAGGGCCATCAGGAAAATAAGAAGAGCTGCATTCCAAAGAAATGCCAAAATCAAGGCAGAAAGAGTTATGCTCATGAAAAAAAAATGCATCATATTATATCAGATTTTCCTGGCATAACAGTATATCTAAAATAATATCTCTGTGTGAAATATATCTGAACTAGAATGATAAATTCAGTAGCAATAATTGTTGCTTAATACTAAAGGCTGGGTCTACATGTATCTGCAATATTAGAATATTGTAGATTGGGAAGTGTTTGGGAAAAGAAAATAACATTGATTGGTTTGTCCTTTTTCTTTGCAGTTACTAGTTATAGAAATACAAGATTTCTTCTGTCTCAGTTACAGAAACCTAGCATTCAACTGAGCAACATTCATCCTTCTTCTAAACTGGAGCAACTTTGGCTGAAGAGTCTTCAAAGATGCCTCTTTATGGTTTGCACTATATAGCATCTCTTTTAGTGTATTAAAGCTCTTCCTTTCCCCCTTTTCCTTTTTAATAAACCATGTGGTTTAAACATCCGTGCTCCTATACACTCTGTGTATTTATTATTTACCTTTACCTTCAGGCACTTCTAAACAGCTGGACTTAATGAATAAAAATCATCAGTGAAATCATGCCATGTGTTTGCCAGGAAAGAATAATTTATAGCTAGAAGTATTACGGAGGATGGGGAAGAGAAGGAGGGAGAGCTGCCCAGATCAACAAAGCATTCAAAATCCCTGATGTTTTTGTGCAAAGCAGGCACCTGTAGTGCTCAAGGCAATGAAATTGATTAGCAAGTATTCATTCTCTTCCTACCGTGAGTGACCATGGGAATTGTGAATCAGAAAAGGAATTATTAGAGAACTGGAAGATCCCTCAAAAAAATAAAAATAAATTAAAAAGTCTCATTAGCCCTCCACAATCCTAACTATCTGGAACATTATGTCATTCACAGTGGGTAAATAGAAAGGAAGTTGGTTTTTTGTCTCCTTTTGAACTTCTCAGAATAATTTTTACATGCAGCTAATAGCCTAGAAAGTAGCATGACAACAGTATTAGACAATGTGTAATGTAATGATGCAGGGACTATATATTGTATTCCATTTCAGCAGGTCTGAATTGTTTTATTTGCGCCCTGTTTCACAGCATATGAATGACTTCTACTGCTAACAATTATCACCTAAAAATGAAACTATGATGGGAAGAGAATTTATGGTTCCTTTAAAAATTTCGTAAACGGGGATTTTTTTTTTTTTTTTTACAGTTCTGGTTAATATTGGGAACATATTATTTACGCCATAACAATTTGAGAAGTTGCACTTTCTAGCCATTTAAATTGGTTCTTCTGTTTTAAATTCAGCCTGGATATTGAGCTAATTATTAATCAAGGATGTTTCCAATAAAAAAAGTCAAGATGGCAGAAAAATGCATCTCAAATGTGTGTATTCTTCCATGTCCAGCACAATTTGAGGGCTTGGTTGTCACATTGTCACTTTTAGGAGCTGATTTGTCAGACTCTGAGGATTGCTTCCTATATTTTATTTTTATTTATTTATTTAAAACATTTATATAGCTTCTGGATTTTAACAGACTCTTCCAACATCATAAATTCTGTTGTCTTAATTTTTTTGTTGATAATTTATGTTAAAGAAAGAAGAAAGGAAATAGCTCAAGGAACTAGAACAATCTACTACAAATTGTTTCTACCCCATCTATGTATGTATGTACATGTGCATTTATTTATTTCAGAACATTACTATTAACCCTATGGATATGTATGTATCAAGCTGATGTTCAGTTAAAAACATCAAAATATGAATTAAAAGGAATAGCCAAATTTGTTGCAAGAAAGAACAAAATAATCCTCTGACATCTAGAATAGAAAAAGGCTTCCTAAATGTAGTCTTTCCAATCTAAAGTTTTGGGATTATAAATCTCAGAATTCCTAACAAGCCTGATCAATGGTGAAGATGATATTAGTCCTGAACCCTTTGGCCTTGGTGGTAAAATAGCCTGGATTCTAGCTTTTTTCCCTTTACAAGGGAATACTGAACTCCTAGAAGAATGTATAGATTTGTGTGATTGAATCTCTAGTTGAAGTGGGAACTGGCTAGCATGGAATCTCAGCTGGGTAGAAAGCATTGGAGATCTGATCCTTCCACCTCCCAAATCATTAGTATGTTTATCTGGTTATTCTCAAGAGAATGAAATCAATATGGCAAGATTCTTATACTGTAAATAGGCAAATAGCAATAAAGAATTTCCTTGAATCAGTTCATTGTGTTGTTCTGGTTCCTTGTGTATGACAATTTGTCAGCCATGGTTCGTACTATTAACTGACTTGGTATATATCAATGGTGAAATTCAAATTTTTTTACTGTCGGTTCTGTGGGTGTGGCTTGGTGGGTGTGGTGTGGCTTGGTGGGCATGGCAGGGGAAGGATACTGCAAAATCTCCATTCCCACTCCACTCCAAGGGAAGGATATTGCAAACTCTCCATTCCCACCCCACTCTGGGGCCAGCCAGAGGTGGTATTTGCCGGTTCTCCGAACTACTCAAAAATTTCCATTACCGGTTCTCCAGAACCTGTCAGAACCTGCTGGATTCACCCCAGGTCTACATTATATGTGTGTGAGCATTGTAAGATTTTAAAGTAGCAAAAGCACATCATATACAAGGTCATGAGCACAAATGCGAACTAGGAAATGAAATTTTCAAACAGATGTAATCCAGTGACCACTAGATAAGTCTATACACCTGTTAGAAGTGCTGATACAGTTCTACAGAGGAATTATTGAGTCTGTCATCTGCACCTCTATAACTGTCTGGTTTGGTTATGCAGCCTAACAAGACAGGCACAGACTTCAGAGGATAATTAGAACTGCAGAAAAAATAATTACTGCCAACCTGCCTTCCATTGAGGACCTGTATGCTGCAGGAGTCAAAAAGAGAGCTGTGAAAATATCTATAGACCCCTCGCATCCTGGACATAAACTGTTTCAACTCCTACCCTCAAAATGATGCTATAGAGCACTGCACACCAGAACGATTAGACACAAGAACAGTTTTTTCCTGAACACCATCACTCTGCTAAACAAATAATTCCCTCAACACTGTCAAACTACTTACGAAGTCTGCATTACTATTAATCTGCTCATTGTTCCTATCACCCATCTCCTTCCACTTATGACTGTATGACTGTAACCTTGTTGCGGGTATCCTTAAGATTTATATTGACTGTTTCCCTATGACTATCATTAAGTGTTGTACCTTATGATTCTTGATGAATGTATCTTTTCTTTTATGTACTCTGAGAGCGTATGCACTGAGACAAATTCCTTGTGTGTCCAATCACACTTGGCCAATAAAGAATTGTATTCTATTCTAGAAGAGGAGTAGTAAATAATGAAAATTGAGGCTTGAATCCTCAATCGTGCCTTGATATTCATTCAGGATAATGGCTTATCAGTAGCTGAACATTGGTGGAAGAAAGAATGTCAGGGAGCCCACAAGTAGCTGCCTTGAAAGTACTCTTTGCTAAGTGATTGAAAAGCAACAACAGTGGTGGCCTTGCTCCTGAAAGATAAAGCTAATGAAGACAGCACCAATCATGTAAAGATTCTTTCCTTGTGGCTAAAAGATGAGTGGAAGATTCATTAACATAGCTATGGGAAGAGCCCCTCAAAGCTGGTCTGTGAACCATCAATAAATGTAGCCTTGCCTCGGAGCCCCCTTGATAATATTCCAGCATCAAAACTTTTGGGTCTGATAGGCATAGGTGTGGGGGAATCCTACCTTGGTTTTTTTGGTCTTTTATTACTATTTTTTAATGGTGAAACTGATTAGAATGTGGTTAGGTCTTTCAAACAGACATTAGAAAGTTTAAATTTAAAAGAAATTTTAAAAAGTTACTCCATGTGAACTGAGGAGATATGTCTTAAAGCCATGTGAGCAGCAGATGTGTTGTGTTATCTTTATATCTATCTTTATAATTTTCCATCCAATTATATTTTTATATGAATGGATGGGGGGGAATTATAAAGATTGCATTAAACAAGTAATTTTCAGTTGCATCATAATATTCATAAAATTATCTCCACATCACAGGTAATCATCGGAAGATCCTCTCTAACACTAAGAACTAATATATAAATGTTCATTATCCATTTTTCCCAGACCTATAATATGTACTTTACAAGAAAACCAGTGTAGAAACAGAAAAAAACAAACAAAAGCAAATCACCATCCAGATTCATTGCAGTGCAGTCTGGAATAAAGAAATAGAACTTCAAAAAGAAACTGTTGGTGGTAGGCCAAATTCCCCACAGAGAAGACCTCAGACTTTGAGGTAAACAAAGGTTACAAAATGTAGAGCAGAACCCCAGTACCAAGTATGACCTAGTTCAAAGATGTTCAACTTTTTTGAACTGGGCAAGCATTATTTGAAATTTTAAAAAAAGTTATGAGAATTCTTATAATTCACAAAATGATCAGCATGACTGATCATCAAAAAGCTATTTACTGGAGTGCAAACCATTGAAGTTTTTCTTGCTATATAGTTAGTCCTTCTGGATACTCCCTGGAACCCTCAACTTCTGTTTGTTACTTTTTTTATCAGAGTAGGTAGACATGTGATGAATTAATGCCATAACATGATCTATAAATTTAATGAATAAATTAAAATAACAATATCCATGGATGCCACTCTAGCAATGATTACCGTATTTTTCAGAGTATAAGATGTACCCTTTTCCCCCCAAAAGGGGATGAAAATTTAGGTGCGTCTTATACATTGAATGTAGCCCCGCCCGCCCACTGGCCCCCACCATTTGGCCTATGCCTCCCAGCAGTTTACCTCCTTGCAGCAAACAGCAAGAAGAAACAGCTCGTTTCAGCTTCAGCACAGCCTAATTAGGACAAGTGATTGAATTGGCCTCCCGACTCTCAGCTGTTTTGCTCTCAGCTGTTTTGTGCATGCCTCTGCTGCTTGCTGCAAGGAGGTAAATTGCTGGGACCAGATTTTGTTTCTTGTGCTAATCAAGCTCTCAGACCGGTTGCAGTTCGTGTTGGCAGGGGGGCAGAGGTCGACCTCGAGGCCTCTCATTTGTGGAGTGCCGCAAGGGTCGGTCCTCTCGCCCCTTCTGTTCAACATTTATGTGAAGCCGCTGGGCGAGATCATCCATGGCTTTGGGGTGAGATACCACCAGTACGCTGATGACACCCAGCTGTACATCTCCACCCCAGGCCACCCCAGCGATGCCCTTGAAGTGATGGCCCAGTGCCTGGAGGCTGTACGGATCTGGATGGGGAGGAACAAGCTCAAGCTCAACCCTTCTAAGACTGAGTGGCTGTGGTTCCCAGCATCCCGATATAGTCAGCTGACTCCATCGCTGACTATCGGGGGCAAGTCTTTGGCCCCCGTTGAGAGGGCGCGCAATCTGGGAGTCCTCCTGGATACGCAGCTGTCTTTGGAGGAACATCTGACGGCTGTTGCCAGGGGGACCTTTTGTCAGGTTCACCTGATTCGCCAGTTGCGCCCCTTTCTTGATTGGGATTCTGTGTGCACAGTCACTCATGCCCTCGTCACCTCTCGCCTGGACTATTGCAATGCTCTCTACATGGGGATCCCCTTGAGGAGCACCCGGAGGCTCCAACTGGTCCAGAATGCGGCCGCGCGGGTAATTACGGGAGCTGCATGACGCTCCCACATAACACCGCTCCTGCGCGAGCTGCACTGGCTCCCAGTGGTCTTCCGGGTGCGCTTCAAGGTGTTGGTTACCACCTTTAAAGCGCTCCATGGCATAGGACCTAGTTATCTCCGAGACCGCCTTCTGCCACCGACGACCTCCCATCGACCCGTGCGCTCCCACAGAGAGGGCCTCCTTGGGGTGCCATCAGCCAAGCAATGTAGGCTGGTGACCCCCAGAGGGAGGGCCTTCTCTGTGGGGGCACCTACCCTCTGGAATCAGCTGCCCCCAGAGATAAGGAGAATCCAAGACCTCCGTGCCTTCCGCCGTTCCCTTAAAACTTTCCTTTTCCAACAAGCCGGGCTGGCCTAACAATGCCTTTTAAATGATTTTAAATTTGTATGTTTCTTAATTTTTTTGGCCAAATTGAGATATTTCCTTTTAATTTGTTCTTAATGTTTATATTATGTGTCTTTATCTGGCTGTACACCGCCCTGAGTTCCCAGGAAGAAGGGCGGTATATAAATTCAAAGTAAAATAAAAAATAAAATAAAAAAAGCTATGCTGAAAACGAAAATGAAAGTAAAGCAGGCTATTTGCTGTTTGCTGCAACGAGGCAAAATTGCTGGGAGGCAGAGGCAGATTTCTTTTTCTTGTTTTCCTCATTTTACTGACCTCGGAAGGATGGAAGGCTGAGTCAATCTTGAGCCAGTCAGGATCGAACTGCTGGCAGTCAGCAGAGATAGCCTGCAATACTGCAGTCTAACCACTGCACCACTGAGGTCCTCCATGTAACTGTAATAGAGTTGTAGGGAAAAAACACAGAATTGCCCTTATCCTGGTTCTGGCATAATACAGCATATGACAGGTGTGAGAGTTATATTAAAAACACCAATAGGAGAAATGAATAATTGAGAATTATTATTTTTTTTATAAAAAAAGTTTTTATTTTATAAACAAACAAACAATACATAATCAATCATTCAATTTATCATCTAAATACATCTTTTGTGTCTTCTTCTTACTCCTCCAATATTTATCATATCTTAATATTATCATTTCATTTATTATAACATTTCTCCCACATTTCTTACTTCTCTATTAATACAATAATTGAGAATTATTTATGAATGAAGGCAATTATTATTATAAGAAAATTATTTGCTTAGGTATTTTTTTTTTAAAAAAGTACTTAAATATAAACTCCCAAGCTACTTTCTTTTCAATGTTACATTCTGAGGTAAAGCCTACAGTAGTACTTTCGGCATCAAGTTACATTCAGAAATTGAGTTTTTTGTGTGCCAAGTGGATGGTTTTATTGAAATGTTTCTGCATATAAATATTAAAACAATTAATTTTGAATGTTAGTAATGCATTCCTGAAATTGTGTTCTTATGACTTCTCATCTTTTTTTAAAGTCTAGTTCCTTCCTACCACCAGACGACAAATAAATTTGTGTTTGGATCAAGGGATATAACATACAGATATGCCCCCAAGTAGGCAAGGACAGATCAAAAGGCAAAACAAGTAACATTATATTCACTACTGAACTCTCAGACATTACAAATAACAGAATTAAATCCAGGAACACTTCAAAGGGGACGGCAGAAGAAACAAATAAGTAGTACATCAGAACACAGCACAGACCAAGCTTTGGAAGGGTGTATTAGATGATTAGCACAGAGAACAGTTTTATTACCTTGTTTATCACACATCTAGTTTGGAACCATTTGGGTAGCTGTCTTAACAGATGTCTGTTAAAAAGCTTTCTTGAATTTGTCTAAATCACCTCTGTCATTCAGAAAGAGGTGAATTTGTCTAAATCAACAAAAAAAGTAGGACAAAAAGGCAAAAACCTGCGTATGACTTGAATACAGTGGTATATAGACAATAGACATGCATGAAATAAATATTATAATTTTAAAATTCATCATAATGGAAAAAGGACCAAGTGACACTGACTGGGTGGATGCTGGTTTATTTTTTCAATTTGTTTTCCCTCCAGTGCTGGATTTTCTTAGTCAGATTCCCTTCCTTTATTAATATGGCTTTGGACAAAGACCTCTTTAATCAGCGGATACTTTAACACAAAGATAAGTTTTAATGCCCTCAAATAGATAACTGCTCTTGGCACTTTTTAGTTGACTGGCTTTGAAATGCCATAAAGATCCAGAATATTGTGAAAGGGAAGCATAGTTTTTATCTATCAGTTGTTTCTTACCTTTCTCTGTGACTTGGGCTATGATTTCATGCTTGTGGCCCAGTTCACAGACAATGAATCTCTAAGCCATTGCTGCATAATAGCAAGGAGAATAGCATATTGAGTCCCAAATTGTCCAATAATTCAAATTAATCACCTTTGAATTTCTTTCTTTCTTTTTGGTCAAGCTTCTGCTTGAAGGCATGTTCTTACCAGTATTATTTGGTTTTTCTAACATTCAAATGGAAATGTCCATCCTGTTCCTATAAAAAGAATTATACCATGTTTTGCCTTGGGTAACACTAGTGAATAGGTTTTGGCTGTCTTATCTTCATACTTGAACATTGCTATCATATTCACCTTCAGTTGTGTTTTCTGAGGCTAAATAGGGCCATCTCTCTTAATAGGACTGTGAGAGAACAGGCTGCCAGGAAAATGGCCCAGACCTGTGCTTGTTTTTTTTAAACCTTCTCCTCAGCCTGCTGGCTTGTGGGATAGAAAAGACAGAAAGAGCTATGTATTTGTGTGTGGAAGTAAAACAGCCTGAAGTAGTTAGAAAGATATTTTTTTCTAGCAATACTCAGAAAAAAAATATTGAGGAGCAGTAGTTGAAGTGGTACTCATAAGGAGCAGTAGTTGGAGTACCAGTAGCAGTAGCAGTGGGAATAAATGAGAAGTAACTGTGAATGCTCATTTGTGTGTGTTGTCTAGGGACTTGTTTTGTTTTTGGCTTTTTTTGTGTTTGAAGGCCACTAATTGGGGTCTAGTTAAAAGAATCAATGACAAGGACTTCGTTTCCAATACCCTGAATAGTCTACTGTAGTGCTTTCCTCTCAAGGTCTTGGCTAGTCACCATTTCCACAGCAGTTTTCCTAGCATGAGGACAGCCCAAAATAATAGCATTATAGGTTGAAGATCCACATTCCACTCAAACATTTCAAAAACATGAACCCTGTGTAGAACACTTCTTCAATTTTTTCATAACTTTTACCACCACAGTATGATTTTGGCAAAACTTGAGAGGCATTGTCTTATATTGGAGAATATATTCAGATTTTAATATAGTTTTATCATGTTCCATCTTATTGAATTTAAACACAGAAATGTCTAAAGTCTGACTCACACATGCCAAACTGTACTTTGTTGATTACGAAGTGGACATCTTTTCCCCTATGTGAATATAATGATACTAATATTCTAATCTACATAAGCCTATCTATTTTATTGAATCAAGGTGTATGGCAATGACCTCTAGCCACCAAGGCAAGTTCTTTCTAAGATTTCTCCAGGATTTCCATCCTTGTTGTCCATATCAAAAATTCAAGAAGATTTTTTTTTCACCCACAACCATTTATTATTTTTTTTATAAAAGTTTTTTATTTTTTTAACAAACATACACAAACAAACAAACAAACAATGCATTTTTTCTGAACAGAGTATTGGCTGAGTCACAAATTTATACAGCTTTTAGTTATTTCCAACACAATTTATATATTTTACTTTTTGCCATAATATTCTTTCTCTCTATTTTTTATTTTCTTTTCCTTGTTTCCTCTGATATATAACCAATACTACCATTCACCCTAATCTCTAATCTTAGTCAATTTTTCTTTTTTCTCCTCCTCTCATTGCTTTCTCCAAGTTCAAACCCTTTAATTTAAAATCAGTCATTTTTCTAATACCTAACCCTAACTCTTAATCATCTTGTTCAAATATTTTCCCATTTCTCCCTTTTCACCACATAATACAATTTCAAGTGCTTTCCCTAAATTCCATTATTCCAATCACAAATATTAATATTCATACAGTTTTACATATATAACCCATTTCCTTTCCTCTTTTTCATTTCTTTCCTTTATCAAATACTTCCTTATCCAAATACTACAAATACTTTACTACTATTCACTTAAATATTTAACATTAAAATCATTCATTTCTATTTCTCAATTCCCTTTGTTTTTTACAGTAAACCCAATTTTCCATTGCTTTTTCAAATATATACATTATCTTCACCTCTTCATAGTAAACCATAATCATAATTAGTAATATTTTCCCCTCTTAAAAGTTAATTTCAATTTTTACCAACAGTATCTTAATCTCTTCATATTAAACATTAAACAAACTTAATTTTCACAATACAATATAATTTCAAATGCTTTATCTGAATTCCATAATTACAATTAAAGACATTCCACGTATTACCATCACATGTATTAAATTTGCTACAAATAATTTTCCATTGTTTTATATACAATTTAAACAGTTAATTTTCAACTTTTCCCTTTCCCTTCTCCTCTTATTTAATAATCCATTAATCTCTTTTCACAATACACTATAATTTCAATTGCTTTAGCTAAATTCCATTATTACAATTAAAAACATTCCAAGTATTACAATCTCATATATTGAATTTACTAAAATCCATTTATACTTATAAATCTTACTTCAATTCATTTATAATTCTAAATACCTAAAACATATTTTCCTTTTTCCTTTCCAACAGCCACTCCTTTCTCCCTTCATCCCATTTTCTTATTTTCTTATTTTTCCTCCCCCACAATTTTAAAATCCTTTACTCTCCTAAATTTGCCCTGTATTTCCAACTGGTCTCCTCCTTCCCCTTTTCATCTTTCTTATTTTCCCATTGTTAATCCCAGTGTAATCATTTGAATTTTTTCTCTTCTCCCCTCCTTTCTCTCCTTGTCTCTTTCCACCCTCTCTATTTTTGTCACTGTTAATCCCAATGTAATCTTTAAGGTTCGCCTTTATTCCTAATCTTATCCCTTTTCTCACAGTTCTCCTCTTTTTTTCCTTGTTACTCCCCACATAATCATTTGATTTTTCATAGTCAATGTCTTTGTCTTTCTCTTCAGTGTCACTTTCTTGCTTCTCATTCATAGTTTCTTTCTCCACTTGGGTATGTTCTAATTCAATTTCTAGCTCATCGGGTTTAGGTTTTCCATGCATCATGGTAAACATTTCATTTAATTTCACTTTGAGTGATATACGCATCCTTTTAATCATTTCAATTAGTTCCTGCACCATCTTGTTGTTTCTGAGTTGTCGTTATTCCAAGTTTAAGTTTTATTATAATCCACCTTCTTTCGTTATCGAGGTCAAAGTGTTTACAAGCAAACAAATCCTCCTGAAAAGTTTCCACTGCTCTTATCACTTTAAAACGGGTTTTCCCCCAAAATACAAGTTAAGCATTGTAATGTTTTTTTCTGCCTGTAGATGTCTCTTTCCAATCCACAGTTCCGATCAACAAATTAAGAAAGTGTCCACGTTGCCAATATTTGCCAATTTCTATCTTTTTCTTCTTAATTTTATGTTTCCCAAAATCCAGTTTAAAATCCAGTTCCAAATCCAATTTTAAAAAAAGAATCTTCTGTTACAGGACTTTAGTTTTAAGTTTTCCTTTATTCTTTGTTCAGTAGTAAAAAAAAAATAAAAAATAAAGTTCTTTCCAATCTTCTTCACATCTATTATGGGTTTTTTCTTCTAATATTTTAATTATCTCCATACATTCTAGTCCAAAAGTCAAGTTTTGTTTCAGTCTTTGACACTTTAAACTTCCACTTTGTTCTTCTTCCTTCATTCACATTTTCCCACGCCCATTAGCTGCTGTTTCTTCACTGGAGCACCTTTTAACAATTTAAAAATATTTCTTTTTAACCTGTGAGCTGGCAATCACTCACCCAGCGTGAGTACTTTGTCCAAATCACTGCTCCTGCTCAGAACTTGGTCCGGTTGTCCTAGCTTTAGGGCCGTTGCCCCCGCCGCTGAGTTGAAGAGTTTCCTCTGATCTCCGAGGAACTTGCCTGTTCCTCTTGGTCATTCAAGTTGCCTCTCCTTCTTCTCCATCCCTACAGGTCAGATCCGGTCTGAAGACCCCTCGACATGGTTTGTCAGCCTGGGATTTTGCAAGGCTCATCAGAGCCCGCTATTCCCTGACTGTTTAGCCACAACGCTTCCGGTTGAAACAAAAATTCAAGAAGATATTAATAAGGCTGTCAAATATTTAAATGACAGCCAAAGATTGAGGACATGGCTAATATTTTGCTTTTCCAAGCATGAATCACTTCCTAAAAGAGGCAAAAGCAAATCATATTTTTGTTAAATGTTTCAATAGTGCTAGGTCAGAATAATTCCTAACCAAAACAGATAAATATAAAGACCACAATATAAATAACACAAAAGAAAACAAGGTAACTGTAAATATAAAGGGATCACAGAAAACGGACAATTTGGTCAAAAATGTAGCACAAGATTGCAGAGAACGTTTGTAAGCCTTTTAACTCAATAAAAGGATGTTTCTAGTGTCTTTAGAAAGAAAAAAAGAACTTTACCATTGCAAAGCTTTGTTGAGAAAATACCACCTCTTAGCCTGTACTGTACTAATAAGCTGCAGGCTAAAAACCAGCTGTTTTGCAGTGATTAAAATGTTGGTTTTTAGCTATTGATGGTCAGACTACACACCATAGTCTATTTCATAATACAGGTATTCCTCAACGTACGACCACAATTGAGCCCAAAATTTTTGTTGTCAAGTAAGAAATTTGTTAAGTGAGTTTTGCCCCATTTTACAACTTTTCTTGCCACATTTGTTAAATGAATCACTGCAGCTGTTAAATTAGTAACATCATTGTTAAGTGAATCTGGTTTCCTCATTGACTTTGCTTGTCAGAAGGTCCCAAAAGGCAATCATATGACTCCGGGACACTGCAACTGTCATAAATATGAGTCAGTTGTCAAATTTCCAAATGTAAGTCACTTGACCATCGGAATGCTACAACAGTTGTAAGCGTGAAAACAGATGTAAGTCACTTTTTTCAGTGATGTTGTAGACTAGACTAGACTAGACTAGACTAGACTAGACTAGACTAGACTAGAATAGAATAGAATAGAATAGAATAGAATAGAATAGAATAGAATAGAATAGAATAGAATAGAATTCTTTATTGGCCAGGTGTGATTGGACACACAAGATATTTGTCTTTGGTGCATAAGCTTTCAGTTTTGGTACATAAAAAGACAAGATACACTCATCAAGAATCACAAGGCACAACACCCAGTGACAGTCATATGGTACAATAAGCAATCAAATCATACTAGGAAACAATCAATATCTATATAAATCGCAAGGATATAAACAACAAGTTACAGTCATGCAGTCAAAAGTGGGAGGAGATGGACGACAGGAACGATGAGAAGACCAATAGCAATAGTAATTGCTATTTGTAACTTCAAATGGTCACTAAATGAACTGTTGTAAATTTAGGACTACCTGTGCCCAGCTGTATTGTTTTAATTTGTTCTAAAAAATCTATCTTTGACAATTCCCCTTGACTGGGGAATTCTGGGATTAGAAATCCAGAGATTTTAAATGGCAAAGTCTGAAAAACACTTTCCTAGTATATATACAGTATATTACCCCGGATGCTGTACTATCTATAAAATCTCTTCTTGTTTTCCTGCCCAATCTTGCTTTTCTGTTTTGTGTTTGGCTATAGCTACTCTCTCAATGAACAAGTTTTCCCTGCATTATGACCCCTCACATGCTTTCAAAGATCCCAAATTTTAGACCACTGAGTGACAGAAATGGGTTAGAATATCCACTTAGTGTAATGGCTTTAATTTGAATTAGAACTGTAATGAATGTGCATAAAGCTTACAAATAAATTTGCACCAGCATTTCCATGTTTGTTTTACTTTTAAACCTTACTATATAGTAAGAAATAATGTGAGCAAAAAAAAATATGGAAAAATTGCTATTAATGAGATCTGTGAAATGCACAAAAGTCTAGATTAATTTTTTCTACTTTGGTTCACATATATGGAGGAAATATAGTTTAATTGCATTATATCTGTGTGAGATTCAATCACAATCTAAGGCAGTGTTTCTTAAACATTTTTATCTCAGGAACCCTCCCCATTTTTAAAAATTATAGAGGACCTCAGAGCATTTGTTCATATGATTTATATTTATCAATATTTCCTGAATTAAAGATTAAAGTTGCTGCATTTGCTGACACTACAGCTTCTCAAGATTGATGGTATTTTAAAACTGAATCAATTTTAACAAAATTTAATTTTGATTTTACAGACACCTGAGAGGTTCTTAGGGGCCTCTCAGTGATCCTTGGACCAAACTTTAAGAAATGCTGGTCTAAGGTATATCTACTAGAGCAGGGTTGTCAAACTTGCTTTCATTGAGGGCCGCATAGGGTTGTATTTGACCTCAGGGGTCTAGGGTGGGCATGGCCAGCTCGACATCACTTTTCAGGGGCGCTTGTGGTGGCCCGAGTACTCTGCCAGTGCAAACAGACTCCCAAACTCCATTTTCGGCTGCGACGGCTTCCTGCAATTCTCTGCCAGCACAAACAGAGCTTAGGAGGGCTGCCATCTGCCCTCGCAAACTCCATTTTAGGATGCGATGTCTTCCTGCAACTCTCTGCCAGCAAAAATGGAGCTCGGGAGGGCCGTGGGCAGCCCTCCCAAGCTCCATTTTCACTGGCAGAGGCACTGCGGGCTGGTCCTTTGCTGTTTCCAGGGCAGCCCCGTAGGCCAAATCTAAGCACTCCCATGGGCCAGATCCGGCCCCCCACACCTTAAGTTTAACACCCCTGTCCTAGAGCCCTCCCTTCTGAAGTCGATGATTAATAGACAGATAAGAGAAGTCATTAAATACAGGATGACTAATCATATTCATATTATAGTTTCTTGATTAAACTTATGGGGAAGCTTTCCACACAAAACGCATGTAAACCTCAAACAGGAGAGCGCATGAAACTTGGCGGTCTGTCTTTGGCAAGGGTTTTTTGTAATCAGCAATATGGAAAGTTTGCTGTTAAAAAAAGGTAAGTATTTACTTCTTTTTGTTTATTAATGCACTTAGAGCCACCTTTCCATCTGTCTGATGATAAAAATTATAGTTAAGAACTAATGAAACCCAGCAAGAATAGATGGCTGCATAACCAATATCTGATAAATGTTTCTCATTTTGATTTTAGTAAGTGATTTTAATTTGTAATAAATGAGACATTGTATTACTAAGTGTTAATGGTGAACCTTGATCATGACTTGCGTGATATATTTTTGGATGAAGGTTGAGAATATTTTTTTATTGTAGTAATAAATTTTTGACAAGAGGAAAGGAAAAGGTGATTAAAAAAAAAGAGCTTTAAAAGAATGACATAGTTTATGTACCATCCCCCTGACGAAGACCATATACATATACATAAAGTTTAATGTGAATTGTTTGAGATTTATTACCCAGACAATTTCCAGGATTAAAAGAAACATTGAGCGGGCGGGTGGGGGTGAAAGTATTAAGTGCTTCAAGCAAGGCTCTGGGTAGTCACTGGACCCATTATTACAAATGGTATCACACATTTTTAATACATGGGCTTGGCATATAAAAATGTGCAGAAAATATCAGTGGAAGGCAAATGTCTACTTTTGTACAGAAAATCATATCTGACTATGACACACATGATAATGTTTCAGTGTTTTGACATATGATATTTAATACACATTCATTTCACTATCTCAAGAAAAATGGGAAGCATTCAGTTGTGTTACAGTTGGATTCTAAACTCTAATGTACAACTGCATTGCCCCAAATTTGAATTTCAATAGCAAAAAATAACCAGAAAAGAAAAGAAAAGAAAAGAAAAAAAAAAGAAAAAAATCTAAAATAGATTTAGATTTAGGGGTATCAGTGCTAGTCAATATGCAGAGAATGGTTGGACTGATAATTCAATTTGTTCTAAAGGACAAGTTGAATATTCCTGCTGCAAAGAAGGGAGATACTTGTTATATCAACTTGATGGTACCCAATCACCAAATCACTTGTACCCTAACCAGCAATAGAATGATGGATTCTACCAAGTGATTTATGGTACCCAATCAATCACTTGTACCCTAACCAGCATTAAGATGGATGGGGCTATTGAAGTCACTGAGACCAATACCTTACTCTGTATAGAAACCCAAATTATACCATCCCCAACTGATGGATGTTTGCTTTCTAATGAAACATTCAAAGTAGGAGAGCCTAACACCTTCCTAAATAATTGTATCCATGATTACATTTCTATGATTGTTTAATCTGCCTCTCTAACAATTCCTGCCTTCATACAATCTGTGATGACACAATTTTGGGTACTTTGATTTCATTTTGTGTAGCTCTTGCAAAATTTAGCAACACAGGCTACTTGTTAGGGTTCTGCAGAACTTCAGAGAGACATTTTGCTTCAATGAAGTTTCAGTCCTACACAGTTTTGACAACTTGGACAACTGAAAGGTTATAAATAAAGTTGGGTAGGGACCTTACTGAAGTCTTAACAAGAGATGGATGTACTTCATAAACATCAGCCTTTTTCATTATCCTAACTAGATTATGGGGTAATGAAAGGGATCTGAATTCAATTGTTCTTGCGAATTTCCCTATACAACTCTGGCAAGTTACTTAGACTGCATTTGATATTTTGGAATAGCTTTAACAGTTTCAATGTATGAGAAAGAAATGAAATGCTGTAGCTGCTATCTTCAAAATTCAAGAAAGCCAGAGAAATACAGATTCAATATCTCTAGAGGGTACTAGTTTGGGGAAGACTATAAAATGTACCTGCTCCTAGGAGAGATAACACTCTTTACAATAAACTGCACTATGTTTCAATCTTTCCTTTAAAACAAACAGCATTTCCTGAATGTGGACCAAACTCTTGGAAAAAAAAATAATCATACATATTATTTATCTTAAACTTGCTATGATGTTCCTAAGCTAAGTATACATTTACTTAAACTACAGCTATACATCTGGAATGTATAGGGGGCAACTCCTTGAAACTTTTTGCCAAAAGACTACACTGTTTGCCTTAAACTTTTATTTGTTGCTCGTGTTTTGTAAGAAATCCAGCCCTTTTACTGTTTTTTATTTAAGGGGAAATGGGCAACCTTCCCAAGGAACAAGTAATTGAATCCAAGGAATTTTAAGAAGAAACAAAATAGCTGCTAGCACTGGTTTGCAAATCCTTATACAAGAGTTTGTAAACTTGTGCTATAATATATAATGATCATGTTTTCTCACCAGTGGATGAGATCATATTGGCTGTGTTTTCTCATCAAGTGGTTCAGTGATGGTCCAATCCAAATTCAGTCTTTTGAGAATGAGGAAAGATGTCTACTGTTATTATGTGTGTGTGGGCTTTAAAAAAATAAATAGATGTGCTTTATTTATTCATACCCAAAGCTGCAAGTGGAGACAAAGAAACAATTAATAAAGCAGAGACAATCATGTTAAGCAATTGTAATAAAAACAGCAAAGAATCCCACAGAATAAGGTTTCAGTATAAATGTTATAAGTATGTTTCAGTATACCCTATTGTAATAAGCTAGTCAAATTACAGTCACCAACTGTTTTGCCACTATTATAAATAATTTTTTATGTCTACACAATGCACATTTGATTTTCTTCTGCATTATTTGATTTTCTTCTGCATTATTTCCTTCTGAATCATAAGGATCGCCTCTTAGATACTTTCGGCACCTTAAGTGAGTTGTAGTATACAACTGTAAGCCACACCAAGCTTTTGAGCTCTGGTGGCACAGTGGTTAGAATGCAGTACTGCAGGCTATTTCTGCTGCCTGCTGGCTGCCTGCAATTTGGCAATTCGAATCTCATCAGGCTCAAGGTTAACTCCATCCTTCCAAGGTCAGTAAAATGAGGACTCAGATTGTTGGGGGCAATATGTTGATTAAAGAGGACTGTAAAGCACTATGAAATCTAAAGCACTAAGTGCTATTGCTATTGCTATTTTAGTTGCCACAATTTCAACCAGCTCAAAAAATATCTAATGTCGGGTATATATCACAAACACTAATACAGAAAAGGGCTACTAGATTTCAGCTTCAATAATCAAGATGACCATGAGAGAAAAACAGTTTTCTGTCTCCCTGTGCTGTTGCCTTGTGACAATTCATTTTGTTACATCCTTTATCTGCTAACAGCTGCACTTCTGCAACTTCAACGAAAGGCCCAAGAGAAATTTCCAGAACTGAAGAAGCTTCTTGGATGAGAAGCGAAATGTTTTCAAGAAAAAACAAAATCCAGTTGCCTCTTGAAATAGCACCTTTGGGAGAAATGTCTATGAGCCATCCATTCAGTGCCACCTTTTACCTATAATGAAATGTACTTTATTTGTATTTATATTATATAATATAATTTTTCAAGTAGGGGATGGCAGAGAAAGAGGTGGCTGGATGGAGTCACTGAAGCAGTAGGTGTGAGCTTAAAAGGACTCCAGAGGATGGTAGAGGACAGGAAGGCCTGGAGGAAAGTTGTCCATGGGGTCGCGATGGGTCGCAAATAACAACAAAAAATTTTCAAGTGGGTGTGACTATATTTTCTCTTTTATGAGATACCCATTGGCACTTCAAGCTTGGTGTCATGCATCCACCCCCGGATTCATGAGTTGGCAGAGGAAAACACAGAGTGTTGGTCAGGATTGGAGCTCGGAGAGTACTAGCAGGGGTGAAATGCTCCCAGTTCGGACCGGTTTGGGCAAGTAGGTAGCGATGGCGGCGGGCAGTTCGGAGAACCGGTAGCAAAAATCCCTGCCCCCACCCCCCATGCCCAGCTGAGCCACGCGATCATCAGAGCCTTTTTTTTCTTTTAAATGGCTCTGACGAGCCAAGCTCTGATGATCCCAGCTGAGTTCCCTGCTAATCAGGCAACTCAGCTTGGATCGTCAGACCCATTTAAAAGAAAAAAGTTTTTTCTTTTAAATGGCTTTGATGATCCAAGCTCTGACGATCCCAGCTGAGTTCCCTGCTAACCAGTAGCAAAAATCCCTCCCCCCCCCCAGGCCTCCAGCTTGCTTACCTTAGCTGCTGGTCGCCATATCTGCCTTGCTTCGCTTGCTATAATACCTGAAATCCATTGCATCAGCAAGCAACTGAATCTCCCTGCCTGCAATCAAGCTCATCGATGAGCAGCTCTATCTGCCTGCCTGCCTTGTACCTTCTATTGCCGGGGTCTCCAACCTTGGCAACTTTAAGACTTGTGGACTTCAACTCCCAGCAAAGCTGGCTGAGGAATTCTGGGAGTCGAAGTCCACAAGTCTTAAAGTTGCCAAGGTTGGAGACCTCTGTTCTATTGGGTAAGTTTTTCCCCCCTTTGGGAGCTTTAAAAAAATAGTTAATTGGGGTTTTCTTTAATTCTTTTTTTAGACCTAGCCATTTAAAGTTTAGGAAGTTTTAAATTTAGCTGCTTTTATATAAAAATAAAAATAAATTAAAATAAAATAATATTTGTGCAGCTTTCTGAGATTTAGTATATTTCTGTAGTGTTTCACTCTAACTACACAAACACCCAAAATCTCACAAAGCTGTATGTGGAATTTTGTGTGTGTAAAGTGTGAAAGTTGGTTTTTTGGGCTCTTTGTGGCTGTGTGAGATTCCTGCTTGTTGCAAGGGCCATTTTGGGTCTAGCACAGCTACTTTTACATTGTGGGTGAGCCAGTTGTGTTGTGTTGTGTTGTGTGTGTGTAAAATGTGAAAGTTGGTTTTTTTGGGCTTTTTGTGGCTGTGTGAGGTTCCTGCTTGTTGCAGGGGCCATTTTGGGTCTAGCACAGCTACTTTTACATTGTGGGTGAGCCAGTTGTGTTGTGTTGTGTTTTGTAGGTTAAAAAAGGTCAAAGAAGTGACATTGACTTGGCCAGGCCCACCCAGTCACCTTACCACCAAGCCCCGCCCACTAATTAAGCCAAGCCCACAGAACCGGTAGCAAAAAAATTTAGATTTCACCCCTGAGTACTAGCCTGATGGAACAGTCTCAGCGGAGTGCATTGGATGAATAACAGGCTGAGGGAGGTGGGCCATAGCTGCAGCAAATTGACCAGGAGGCTCCGGGCTAGGAACAGGAGCAGCTGCTGCCTGTTAGCAATGAGCAGGTGAAGTCCACACCTTCTCCTGATCCAAGTACAGGTAGAACAGAGAGGAGACAGGGACAATGCCAGTCAGCTAGACTACTCACAAGGAGGCAATCTCGCCTCTCAGGAAGGGCTACTTAATCCTGCCCTGAGGATGTGAGCATTGCATTCTGTGCCTTGTGTGCTTATACCATGTATCCTGACCTGTTTGACTCATGGCCAGTGGGCTTTGAGATTGACATCTCTTGAGTGGACTATGTTTCATTTATTTTGGACCATTTCACTAGGTGTGTTATGAAGCTATATTGTATAAATACTTTCTAAAAGTACAGGAAGCAAACCTGGAACTGATAGAAATAGAAAGCTAAAAGGTCTTTGGCTGAAGCTAGTAACTGATTCACTTGTAGTAATATTTATATTTAAATAATTATAATAATTATTTAAATAATAATTTAATAATTTAAATATAATTTAAATAATTATATTTAAATCTATGCCCTGCCCATCTCAAAGGACATGACTGGGTGCTGTACAACAATGAATTAAAAGAAAAAAAATACTAAATATATTTATATCCTTATAAAAAACTAATTTATATACTGCCTGAGTAGGTTGAGATGACTCACAACAGTCAAAGAAATTGCAATAAAATGTAAAATAAAATAAAATAAAAATAAAGATAAGAGATGACAGGTGCAAAAAGAGGTGTGTCAGAAATGAGGTTTGCTTTATTCCCAATTGCAAATGGTCAGAAGATACAGCAGACATCCTATCCTTGCAGAAAATATTATGTAGATCAAAAAAGGAAAATGTTTTTCATGCAATATTCCAGTGCTTCATAGCTGCCTCTTTTTGGTGTTGTTTTTAAAACTGTACGTTGTTATGGAGGAAGGGACAGCTGAAGGTTATTGTAAAAAGTTTCATGTTCTTCACAAAGGCGTATTGTTAAATAAGACATTGCGAACATTGCATCAGGAAAATAAAGCAATCTTGATAAAGCCTAGAAAGATATTATTTGCCAAACAATCAGCTGAACAGGAGGTTCCAATTTTGTGGAAGTTTAGGGTCCCTTGGCAAAAAAAAAAAAAAAAAAAAAAAAAGAGAGAGAGAAGAGAAGAAAAGCTGCATATATATACACACACTGACAAGTATAAGATAAGCAATTTTTCTACTCACAGCAATTTTGTCAGTTTAATTGTGCCCTTGTGACTATTTGGAGGAGCTGCTTGGGAAGTTGATGTCAATGTTGCAAATCTGAGGCAGGTTCTGCTAGTTATCAGAGAAATACACCTGATTAAAAAAGAGGAGAGCAAAAAACAACAACAACAACAACAAACAAACAAACCCCACACACTTAGCCAACAACACATAACATAAGTTACATCCTAGCTACTGATTAAATTTAAAGCAAGTAAACCATTTCACCGGTCTGAAATGAAGTACCACCTGATGCTATCTCACACATTATGGCTGGTCAAACATGGAAAACCAAATTATTTAACTCTATGATTTAATAGTGGCAGAATGTTGTCTTTTCCCTAAATGGAAAGTATTACATCATCCAGTACTTCTACTCAAAAGCATTTAGAATTTTTTAAAACTACAGAATACGAGACTTACTCTTTGTCTGTGGATCTCAGAAAAGGAAGTATTGTATCCAGTTCCTCAATAGGGTTGTTTTTAGTCTGCATTTTCATGAGCTGATAAATCACATGGATATCATTTCATCAAATGGATATGTACATTTTTCATTAAAGTGGAGCAGTTAAAACCAAGAGATAGATAGATAGATAGATAGATAGATAGATAGATAGATAGATATGAAGTCAAATTACCACATTACACTGAATATGTAGCTACAATGATCTGCATTAGTCAAGTTTGCTGTTGAGGACTTAAAGGTAAAGGTAAAGGTAAAGGTTCCCCTCGCACATATGTACTAGTCGTTCCTGACTCTGGGGGGCGGTGTTCATCTCCGTTTCAAAGCCAAAGAGCCAGCACTGTCAGAAGACGTCTCTGTGGTCATGTGGTTGTCATGACTAAATGCCAAAGGGGCACAGAACGAGGTTACCTTTCCACCAAAGGTGGTCCCTATTTTTCAACTTGCATTTTTTACGTGCTTTCGAACTGCTAGGTTGGCAGAAGTTGGGACAAGTAATGGGAGATCACCCCATTACGTGGCACTAGGGATTCAAACTGCTGAACTGCTGACCTTTCGATCGACAAGCTCAGCATCTTAGCCACTGAGCCACCGTGTCCCTTTTATATAAATAAAATTTTGCAGTTTACTCTTGTGTGCATAGAATATCTACCTGGTTCAACAGTTATGGTTCTAAAGTCTAAACCAATCCTATATTCTATGTTTATGGAATCACATGGCTCCTTTTCTTGTCTCTGTAGAAGTTCTCAGTTTATGCTTTTTATCAGTTCCTAGACTTTAAGTATAAAGACTTTAAACTATCAAATATATTGATAGTTTGATCTTCCATGTGGTTCAAATGTTATCTACACAATTATTGTGATTTTTATGTCATAAATGTATGTCTGAGGTTTTATAATATACACCAGACAGAGCCATGGATGAAACTGGGCATTGATATAAATAAGAGCTATATGATTGAAGCATCCATGCATAGTGATAGGTAACCTGTTATCCCCATGCCAACGATTTCTTGCAGCTGCCAAAAAAGCCAACACAGTTCTGGGCTGCATAAACAGAGGGATAGAATCAAGATCACATGAAGTGTTAATACCACTTTATAATGCCTTGGTAAGACCACACTTGGAATATTGCATCTGGTTTTGGTCACCACGATATTAAAAAATATGTTGAGACTCTAGGAAAAAGTGCAGAGAAGTGCAACAAAGATGATTAGGGGCACTGGAGACTAAAACATATGAAGAATGGTTGCAGGAATTAGGTGTCTAGTTTAATGAAAAGAAAGACTGGGATGACATGATAGCAATGTTCCAATATCTAAGGGGCTGCCACAAATAAAAGGGGCTCAACCTAATCTACAAAGCATCTGAAGGCAGGACAAGAAGCAATGGATGGAAACTAATCATGAAGAGAACCAACCTAGAACTAAGGAGAAATTTCCTGACAGTTAGAACAATTAATCAGTGGAACAACTTGCCTCCAGAAGTTGTGAATGCTCCAATACTGGATGTTTTTAGGAAGATATTGGACAACCATTTGTCTGAAATGGTATTGGTTTCTTGCTTGAACAGGGAATTGGACTAGAAGACCTCCAAGGTCCCTTCCAACTCTGTTATTCTGTTCTAGTTTATGCAATGTAACTATTACGGCAAATATAAAAACTTAATGAGAATTGTGGTTCAAAAAAAATATGAAAGATCCAGGTTACTTACATGGTGAAGCAATAGCTAAAGGAATACTCACATGGACCACAGGAAAATGACAATTCCTTTCTTCTCTTATTTTCCTAGGCATTTATCAGCCAAGTTTTTGATATCCCTTCAAAAATCATCTATGCTTTTTTAAGACTATGTGAGCCTCACTTTTGAACTTCCAGAATTCTCCCTTTCATATTGTTTATCCAGGATGCCATGAGAGAGGGGGGAGAGGGGGAGGGAGGGGGGAAAGAGATAGACAGATAGATAGACAGACAGACAGACCGACAGACTGATAGATATCTTATGGTAAAACAAATAAAAATGCACAGATACCTAGATACCTGATAAAGAAAATTTCATTGACTCTACTCACTCTCTTGTGAGTGGTATTTTCAGGAATTAGAGATTTCTGGGTGGGATTTTAGTAGAAATAATTATAGGGATAATAAACATGGTTTTTTTAGCAATTGTAAGCATTGTTGCATACCACTTCCTGCTTATCTATTTTCATATCAAGTCATGTCAATCTTATGGGTCTCTGATTTTTTATTGAATATCAACCATTGAAAAGAAACATGTATGGTATTATTGAACAATCTAGATGTTCTACCTGATTCTCAGTTTCATTGGTCATGTAGACTTTCCATTCTTAATTTCATTTTTACTGCATCATTAATTAATATGCAATGAATATTTAAGGGTCAACTTAATATTACCTTTATGGGCAAAGAACCTCAATCTGCTCATCTTAAAAATGCCGAAGAGGTTGTAGAAAAAATGTTTTTGAAAGAAAAAAAAAAGCCACTGACAATCAGGCAACTCAGCTGGGATCATCAGAGGCTTTTAAAAGCATTTTTTTACAACCTCTTTGGCCGGAAAAAAAAAAATAGTTGGCCACATCCACTCAGTCACATTACCCCCCCTCCCCACCAAGCCACGCCCACAGAACCGGTAGTAACAAATTTTACATTTCACCTCTGGTTAAGGCCCTGTGGGCCTTAAAATTACAGGCATTTGCCTGCTGTTCTTCAGTTCCAGTTTTGAGTCAATAAATATTGTAGCTATGCTGGCCTGCTTCTTGTCTACTGAAGTCCACTATACAATAGTCATCATATTGCTCTAAAAATGGGAAGGGTGCCTGGAGGACTTGTGAAAGTTTTCCCAGGAAACACATCTCCCCTATATTCTGAATGAAGTCATAGCAAGCAGATTGGGTCTGTTTTCATTTCAGTATAGCCCCAGAACATTTTGATGTTCTGGGGCTATACTATGTCTGCCTTCACCCAAGGGTCCTGCTCATTTCTAGGAAATAATATTTTGCATGGTAGACGGGTGGGTGGCAAAATTCTCTCTCACATGATTAGGACACATGATGTGAAAAAGAAAAAAACCATAGAGGCAGATTTTTAAAAAATATTTTAACTAATTTATTTCTGATTGTGGAATTTCTGGCCACTTTTGAAACTAAAACCACATGGTAGAATATCCTCTGAAGCTTTGTAAGTGTTAGAGTGCTCCAGGATTTAGTGGATGCAAAGGCAGATAGCTTCTACTCACCATCATAAGCTCTCATTTCTAGGAAGAAGTAACTAATTTAAGATGTTTTATTGTGCCTGGATTTCTTGCAGGATCATCTGCCATTCCATCTCCAAGGTCAATACACCCACACTCCAACAGCTGTGCACAAACAAAAGTCAGATTGTAGTTAAAGGACAAAAGTAATTCTTAAAAGCTGTTCAACATGGGTACCTCATTACAGTGGCATGCAAATAACAAATTTAATCACTTCATAATGCCTTAGGTCTATGAGATATGAAAAACGGGTTGCTCTTGCAAGTGATTCTCAAGAAGGTCACATAGGGATATGAAATTAGATACCCAATTCTATTCTCTAAAACAGGAGAACCATTAAAATATTGTCCAAGTAAAGGGTTGGGTTAAGACCAATAAAATGCTTAAAAGTGATGGCTGCAAATGAATGGTTCCCTAAATCAGAAAGGGAAAATTCATTACATTTTTTATAGTATTGTTATAATGGATTTTTGCATGGTTATTAGCCCTGGCAGAAACAAAACCAAAAGAAAAAGTTGCATTAATGTATGCCAGTACTGCCATATAATTCTCCTATTTGTGACTTTAAACAATCAAGGTTAATGTCTGGAAAGCAAATGGATGTTGGTATATTCTATGCTTATTTTGTATTTTACATATTGTCAGGAGAAAACTCATTAGGAGAAGCTGTTATAAATGTTTGATAAGAATCCAAGAGAATGGGTAGAAGTTGCATGTTTTTGTTTATGTATTTTCTTTTCTTTTTTGTTTGCCAAAACTGGTAACAGAAAATGCTGGTTTATATTAGTAACAAACAGACTGAAGTGAAAATTTATAGCAGATGTACAATGATGACCAATGCTAATAAAAATAGCCCAGGATGAAATAACAATGATAAATTATAGACAGATTGACATCAGAGGTGGTATGCAGCAGGTTCTGACCAATTCTGGAGAACTGGTAGCGGAAATTTTGAGTAGTTCGGTGAACCGGTAAATACCACCTCTGATTGGCCCCACCCCCATTTATTCTCTGCCTCCTGAGTCCCAGCTGATCGGGAGGATGTGGGGATTTTGCAGTAACCTTCCCCTGGAGTGAGGAGGGAATGGAGATTTTATAGTATCCTTCCCCTGCCACACCCACCAAACCACACCCACCAAGCCATGCCATGCCCACCAGGCCACACCCACAGAACCAGTAGTAAAAAAAGTTGAATCCCACCACTGATTGACGTGTATGCTATATTATTCCCCTTGCATCAGTTTTTTTCCACTGAAATTGTTCTAGGTCTCGATATTAAAGTTAGAGGAAAAGAACCAGACTTGTTTCTAATTCAGGAGAAAGAGTGTGATAGACTGTGCACCTGCAGAAGCAGTAGGACACTTTTGGCAACACAGAGCTTTCCCAGAAAGAGTCCAGAACAAGAGACTGCATAACCTGCAGTAACAGTGGGGAGAGGGAAGAGATTCATGGTAATGTTGTGACCCAGGCCTAAGTAGTTAGTATTAAATACAAACACTTTGAAAACAAACGACTTTATTAGAACATCTGAGAATTAACTCATTCTCAGCGTAGTCCAAACTAAATTAAAGCAAATTCTTCAAAACACCATTCCTCAGTTTATCACTGACCTTGGGATAATTAGGCAAACTGCCAAGGCTTTTCTTGGCAAAAGTTCAGAAGCAGAAGATGCCGACAAGAAATGAATATAATAAAACAAGAAGCAAATCTCTCAACGTTGTTTTCCGGCAAAGAGGCCAAGAGCCATTGTTTGTCTTTTAAGCCTTATGGAAGGGGCCAATCATCTCTTGGTCCTACTCCCGAGTGGTCCTCTCTGCTTTATCTGCTCCTGCCTTCTGGCAGCTCTTCTCATATGTGCACTAGGAACAGGATCCTCCTGTTCCTCTGCCTCTCTACTGTCAGCCTCTGGAGGCTCCGAAGTCCGTACAGCACTCCCCAATGGCCCTGGCCTCCGACGCAGAGCCCTCATCCGGGCCTTCCCCAGCCTCCAGGACTGGCCCATGTTCTTACTCAGCCTCATCGCTGTCCAACTCCGCTACTGCAGAATCTCTCAGGATACAGTATTATTTAATAAAATGATCATTATAATTTGGCAAGATTCTGTGTGTTGGTTGTAAGCAAATAAAGCTTCAGACTTGATTGGATCTTGTGGTCTTCTCTCTAGGCTTCTGATGAAATCAATGACTGAAAGGAAGGAGGCCCCAGTAGGAGGAGTTAAGAGATATTCCAGTTCCCCACAGGGGAGAGGAAGTGTAGGAGATCAAACATTTAGGACTATATCAGATGTTTCCCAAGGGGAGGGTGACAGTCTTGCAAGATTCCTGTAAACTGGTGAATCAGCAATAAAGAAACCTCTTGATCTAAACCTCTGGATTAATCTGATTGCTGGCTCCTGACAGGATTGGGCCTGACAGAAAGAGAATGAACAGCCAGCTTCTTCCTGAGAGGAGAGCAACTACTATCAACAACTGCTTTTCCATCATAGCCTGAACTTTACTTGATCTGCCCCCTATTAGTGGAAGATGTTAAGGACTTTATTAATGACCTAGGCGTACTTATCTCTGATGATTTATGCTCCAAAGCTCACTGTAACAGTATTGCTAAAAAGCATTAAGAGTTATAAACTTACTTTGCAAAGCTTTTTTCTGGAAACATTGTATTGCTAATTAGAGCTTATAAAATTTATGCTAGACCAATCTTAGAGTATTGTTCAACTGTTTGGAATCCTCACCATATATCTGACATCAGTACAATCGAGCGGGACATCAGAAGTACTTCACGAGAAAAATCTTGCACTTTTCTGTACACAATATGTACTTATGCTACTAGGCTCTAAATTCTCAGTTTGGATAATTTAGAACTGTGTTGCTTGTGGTCAGACCTAGGTATTGCATACAAAATTATATGTAGTAATGTTTTACCTGTAAATTACTTTTTTTGTTTTAATCGCAATAATACACGTGCGAACAACCACTTTAAACTCAGTGTAAATCGTTCTAAACTTGACTGTAAAAAATATAATTTCTGTAATAGAGTTGTCAAAATCTGGAATGCCCTACCTGATTCAGTTGTCTCAGCTACAAATTTTCACAGTTTCAGTCACAAATTGACTCCGTGGACCTTACTTCATACTTAAGTGTGCAGTAGGGGGTGTGTGTGCATAAGTGCCTATCGTCCCTGTCATTGTATTTTTATTCTCTTATTCTTGTTTTCGGTTTTGTTTGATAAATTCCAATAAATAAATGAACAAATAAACAAACAGACAAATAAATAAATATGAATAAACGAAAACCAGTTTTGAAATGTTTTAATAAATTTGTGGAAAGAAAAAAAACTCTATTAAGGAAAGGAAAAACTCAAGGCTGAGATTATCCTTTAGAGGTGATATTAACACTAATATTCTAGAAAGTGCAAGGCAGGAATTCTCTCATTAAGACTTCCCTTAAGTTTAAAATGAAACATGGAACCCAAGAGGACTCTGTATCATTGGAGAAACAACTGTACAATGAACAGAACATCATAAATAAATTTCAAAAACATCATCCATAATAATATCTTTGAAAACCAATTTCTCTCTCATAAAACCGAGAAAAATCTGATATAAAAAAATACAGAAGAATTTGTCTAATCCACCACTAATTTAAACATGCTTGACAACCACAAGTCTCATTAAAAATCACTGTTAAATAATCCTACAAAACAAAACACCACAGACTTATTTTCTTAAAGGCATCTCTTCCCTGCAATAATGGGAGTATTGGCTGAATTCTCCCCCCCACAAGATGGCGGCGCGCATAGGTGCTGCGGCTTTGAGCCCCTGGTTTCACAGTGGAGTGTATGGGCAAAAACTCGTCTATACCCATGGGGAATTACTAAAGATTGGATCTTCTAGTCGACAACCAATTTGTTGCATACTGTACATGATTTACAATGACAATAAAGGCTTTGAACTTTGAATGAAAAAAAATTATAGATGTTTAGGATGAGGCCTTTACAGAGCACTTTAAATTATCTAGACCAGGGCTGTCAAACTCCCAGCCCACGGACTGGATGTATGACATGCTGGCCATGCCCACACCCAGTTTAGCGAAGGGGAAAAAAGTTCCGATACATCTCGTGACACCACCATGACAACATGAGTTTGACACTCCTGATCTAGATCAAGAGAACCTTAAAAGGCCAATCAGATGCACTGTGTGATTTGATCCTTTTGCCTTCTTTAATCTGAGATCCTAAATCTTGATATTCTAACTAAACCGGGCACACAACAGTGTCTTCTTCTGTTTAACTAGTTAATCAGTATTCAATCTACCTGCTGTCTAGAGAATGAAGGCCTGGACATTGTATTCACTTACTGTCTCTCCAAAGTTAACTGATCACTATTCACCCAAACTATTGATACTGATTTTTTTATAATTTCAGTGGAACTAAACAATCCAGGGGAAAAATACCATTAATTTGTAGCTGAAAGGGAAAGACCTTGTCAAGCTCTCTAACTGAGTTTTTAGTTAGTCTTTTCAGCTGTTCTAATGGATATCCAATTATTTATAGAAAAGAATATTTATTTACGGGACCGTCTACTACCACAAACGGCCTCCCACCGGCTGGTACGTTCTCATAGAGAGGGGCTCCTCCGGGTGCCATCAGCCAAACAATGTCGACTGGCGGCCCCCAGGGGGAAAGCCTTCTCTGTGGGGGCACCCATTATCTGGAACGAACTACCACCCCCAGAGATACGGAGGATCCCGGATCTGCGCACTTTCCGCCGTGCTCTTAAGACCCTCCTATTCCAGCAAGCCGGCCTAGCCTAATTTTCTCCCCTGTTTTAAAAATTCTTTTAAATCGAAATTTTAATCTGTTTTAAATTATTGGGATTTTTAATTGTCTCGGGCTAAATTATTTAATCTGGTTTAAATTATGTTTCTAACTTTTGTATCTATGTATTTTATTTTGTGCCTGTGCCTGAGTCCTTCGGGAGTCGGGCGGTATATAAATTTAATAAATAAATAAAAAAAAGAAACAAAAAAACCAAAAAGCAATATACTGACTATCCTAAGGCTGAAGAGTTTGTAGAATGGGAAAATCTGTCTAAGCTATGTCTGAATTCTGAGCCAAACATATTAACTTAATAGGTTGTGAGATGTGGATAAGTAACTCACTTTCTTCCACTTCCCTCTCCCAACTCTCTACCTTGGGAATCTTGGAGCTTAGCCATGGAAATACCTGTTTCCGTACTGAAGAGTAAGTAGTTCTAATCTGCAAAATTGAATTACTATTACAACATGTTAGGAAAAATGTAATTTTTCACTTAGTCCTCGGGATTCAGGATACTTCATTAAAACATACTCAATAGCGTAGAATGATTTATTCGACTTTGCGGTAACTGCAATAAACTTTGGAAGGCATTTAAAAAAAATAAAAAACTAAAGCTGGTTAAAAAAACTAAAGCTGGGATTTTTTTTTTTAGCAAAAAATAAAATAAATAAATCATAGCAACCACAATAGTGCTGTGCATCTACCATTCTTTTGGAATGAACATTTACACAGATCTCTTGAGGTTTCCCACCAGCCAGCGAGGTCAAGAGAGGCTAATGTATACATTTCCCCCCCTTTTTTTTTCTGAGGGAGAAGTCGGGGCTAAAGACAGAGAGTTTCCTTTCAAACAGCTCATCTGAGAATCACAGGAAAAGAACAGATCATGCCTGGTGATCGTTTACCCATTTGCTGCAGAATATGAAACAACAGTGAGAAAGCTTTCTGTCTCTAGTGCTGGTTTCTAAGGCAGCTGTGCAATAAATAATAAACCACACAAAGGGCAAAGCATCTCTGAAAGATGTAGAGCAATAAATATCAGATGTTTTATTATTTTGATAATTTTTAAAAAAATCTGAGTGACAGAAAGCTATCCTGAGGTACATCCTGAGGTCTTTGTTGTTTTAACCACCGGATTTTCTCTCCCCCTCCCCAAACACACAGCCAGGTGAAAGTTTTGAGCTCTATAAGTCTTAAAACTAGAGTTTTGGTTCTTTTTTAGTATATTCAAATTTTTTGGCACATACTATCATAGTTAACAACAAAACTCAAAAAAAGTGCGTATAGTCAAGGCTATGGTTTTCCCAGGTGCAATATATGCTTTGAAAGTTAGACCATAAGAATCGCTCAGTGTGAAAGAATTGAGGCCTTTGAACTAGGCTGCTGGAGAAAGCTCTTGCGAGTCCCTTGGACTGCAAGACGATCAAACCGGTCAGTCCTAGAAGAGATCAACCCTGACTGCTCTTTAGAAGGCCAGATCCTGAAGATGAAACTCAAATACTTTGGTCACCTAATGAGGAGGAAGGACTCACTGGTGAAGAGCCTAATGCTGGGAAAGATTGAGGGCAAAAGAAGAAGGGGACAACAGAGAACGAGGTGGCTGGAAGGAGTAGACTGAAGCAGTAGGTGTGAGCTTAAATGGACTCCAGAGGATGGCAGAGGACAGGAAAGCCTGGAGAAACATTGTCCATGGGATCTGGATGGGTCGGACATGACTTTGCAACTAACAACAACAATCATATTTTCTTTTACATGTTCTTCTTCCATTTTAAAATTCAGAAAGTAGATATATATTTTCTTTATTAATTTATCATCTGTCCCAGAGGTGGATTCTACTTACCTTTACTACCAGTTTGCAACAAGGCCACGTGCGCAGAAGTGTTCTGATGACGTCGGGGTCAGTGGGTGGAGCCTCCTGCCAGTTTTACTACCGGTTCTATAGAACCGGTGCGAACCAGGGCACGGCAAACCCACCACTGATCTGTCCTTAGAAACATCTGATCTAATTCTAGGGGCTCCTTATAGAATCCATATATTCCTGCATCTTTTTTGTATCTCGTTTGTATTTGGATATATGGCCATCAGTTTTGGTTCTTTTTTAAAGGACAACTTTAAACTCGCATAAGTTTAAGTCAACATCTTTGACTTAAACGGCAGTTTTAGGGAAAGGTAAAAATGCCTGTTTCTGCATCTGTAGGCACTTAGAGGACATTATTCCATACAATCTGCTTTTACTTGCTCCTAGAAAACCCTGCATTTTGATCCTATAAGCAAGCCATAAAGTATGTCAGCTTCGGAGCCATGAACAACAAAAAGGGATCTGCTTTGCTGTTATTTTAATATATTTTTCTTTTGAGCCAGCATCACTCGTAGTTTGATGAGAACACTATGGAACGGTATGATTTTAAATAATGTCTATGGAATTTTTGAGACTTTAATGTTTAAAAGATTGTGTAGAGGAGGTCTTTAATGTTTGAAAAATGACTTTAATGATTTTACTGCTTTTTAAAAGAACATCCCCAGATAGCTTTTTAGCAGGAAGACGGTATCAAAATAATACTGTATATCTAAGTCTTTACTTATTTACCATAATCTCTGATTTGTACCTAGGTTGCCTTGGTCTTTTTTTAAAAGGGAGGTTAATTAGAATTTAGAATAGAATAGAGCTGGAAGGGACCTTGGAGGTCTTCTAGTCCAGCCCCCTGCTTAAGCAGGAGAACCAATACTATTTCACATAAGTGGCTGTCTAGTTTTTTCTTAAAAACCTCTAGTGGTGGAGCGCCCACGATTTCTGAAGGCAAGCTATTCCACTGGTTAATTGTCCTCACTGTTAGGAAGTTTCTCCTTAATTCTAGGTTGCTTCTGTCTTTGGTTAGTTTCCAACCATTGTTTCTTGTACTGCCGTCTGATGCTTTGGAGAATAAGTTGACTCTCTTCTTTGTGGCAGCCCCTCAAATACTGGAATACTGCTATCATGTCGACCCTAATTCTATTTTTCTTTTCCTACTTTTATATTTCTTTCATTTAAAAAAAATAAAATAAGCCATGATTTAAATTCCACTTCCAATAGGTTACAGAAGTTGATTGCTTCAGTATGCTCAGCTCAGTGTAGAAAAAAAATGTTAGAGTCCTTCATACCATTTCTTTGAGGCTTGTGCTTAAACTTACATTTAGAATATTGATTTCTATTCCATGTTTATCAGAAAAAGAGTCAATAGATTTCAAGGCATCTTTGGTATCCTCAAGAAAGCATGCTTGCAGAGCCCCAAAATCAATTTTAGCATATTTTATTTTCTTAACATCTTGGGACAATGCGCAAGAATGTTGTTAGTAAAAGGAGGATATCAGCATTTAATGAGATAAAAATTATTACATGTAGTGTACAATACTGACAGCATGGAATGTAAATATTGACTTCAACTTGTAATCGTAATAAAGTGACTTCCAGTATCAGTACATTATAACTTCTTTGGTGTATTAACATTTTAGTATGCTAGAACCTTATCAAATTAATATTTCAGTGTTGAGTAACAATTCAGCAAGAAAGTATTCATTCATTTATTCAGCAATAAATTCCTCTATTCACTGATTAGGTTCACATTTTAATTTCCTCCACACAAAGTACATGTTGTGATTTAGTTTTAAATATTTTAATCTGTTTAGTAATCTAGTAACTATTTATTGTGTATTTTACTTGGCTTCATATTTCTTCCAGTTTATTGTTTATATATGTTTATGTACCCAAGCTTTGTAATCCTCTCTTAAAACTATACAGAAGATTTGTCAACGGCTCTAATAAAGATGTTAGTTTGAAAGATAGAGGCCACCTCGCTTCAGGGGTTCAGCAGTTCCAAGGAGGGAAACTGCAATAGCTAAATTCCTTTCTGATTTCCTTTCCCCTGTATCTCCCAACAGGTAGGTTTTCATTTTACAAAACTGAATTATGAATGTTGTAATTTTACAAAACCACTTAATTTGATTTTTAAAATTTATGTTTTTCAGCCAGATACTTTTGGAATGGGTGGAGAAATTAGATGGCAAGTAAAGTTTTATCAATAATATTGCTTTCAAATTTCTCAAAGCTAGCATAACTACCCAAGGAAGTACTACACAAACTTGTCTCTCTCTCTCTGATTCTTTATCCTGTCTACTTTGTAGACTATAAGTCTATAGCAGGGTGTCAATCTCGCATTGTCACATGATGTATCACAATTTCCCCCCCTTCGCTAAACTGGGCATGGGCGTGCCAGCACGTGACTTTTATCAATAATATTGCTTTCAAATTTCTCAAAGCTAGCATAACTACCCAAGGAAGTACTACACAAACTTGTCTCTCTCTCTCTGATTCTTTATCCTGTCTACTTTGTAGACTATAAGTCTATAGCAGGGTGTCAATCTTGCATTGTCACATGATGTATCACAACTTCCCCCCCTTCGCTAAACTGGGCATGGGCGTGCCAGCACGTGACGGATCCAGCCCGCGGGCCATAAGTTTGATGCCCCTGATCTACAGTAAGAAAAAAGAAACTTTGATTTGCTGCAGAATTGACTTTATCTAAGTTCAGAACCTAAGCAGGGTCAGTTATATGACTGTAGGCTTATAACTGGAAGTTGAAATAACATACTGAAAAAAAGAATGGCAAATAATTTCTGTACTGTCTCCTCACCAACAAAACAACATGGATATGTCCTTGTTAGTCATCAGGGTGTAGCATGAACTCCAAAATTTTTACTTTGAAAAAATTGTCCTTTTTATAAACTAGGCTTAAAATAATTCTTTCCCATATATAATTTATTTTTAAATAGGAGCCTTTATTATTGTTCAGTCACTTTGACCTGCATCATATATGTAAGGATACTGCCATTTGGCTAGAATGCCTAAGGTGCAAAAGAGTCCATAGATTTCTGTAAGTGGCAATTATTAATAAAGGAGATGAAATGTAACTTCTTTTTTACATCTGATTTGTCACAAATTATTTATTAAAATGATTTGTCAAATGCGATAAAATAATTTAAACCAGGGATAATTATTTTACGATATTATATATTTTACACTCTATATTTTTGTCTACTTTCCATTTATATTGGAAAGGTTTATAGTGAAGAATATAAACAATTGTATGTTCTTTCATACAGAATATACAGTATAAATTTTAAAAATCCAAACACACGATTGAGCCATGAGCTACAGAGTACTGAAAGAAAGCACACACTTTCTGAGTGTTTCAAGTCGTCATCAAGCTGGAAAGGCAACATGTGAAAATAAAGAGGCACGTACATGCATGAAAATATGTACAAATTGCCATCTCGACTTTTAGGAAAGCATTCAGAACTCATGTAGAAATGAACAAAAGAAATTTGTGCGTGATAAAATGTGCATGTTTTAGATTCTGAACCACATTGTCAGGCACAAAGAATCAAGATCTCCTATTAAGTTCCAGTTAAGAAGATTTCCTGCTCAAGCCTATCTATAGACAAGAATCTAGTCAACTAACAGTCAGTACTAAATTGTGGGAACATAACAATTCCAGATTGATTTCTCTCTTGATTCCACTCCCAGGCTCTGCTTCTTCTTCTCCTACACATATAGACTCGGTTCTCTTAAATTGAAATGAAGAAGTGTAGTTAATATAAAAAGTGGTCTGAATTTTTTGCCTCCAAGAAAATAAGGGAGGTCTGGTCTCAGAGGGAAAATCTAATCTTGGAACTTTTATCCTGAGTCATAATAGAAACCCTCAAAATTGATGCTTTTCCAATTCTGAAAGGAGTAATTTTGAATTGGTGAGCTTTCTACTTGCAGGTACTTCCAATGTTGTAGGCATGATTGCCCTGTGTTATGCCCTGCCAACTGCTAGGTTGGCAGAAGCTGGGACAAGTAACGGGAGCTCACTCCATTATGCAGAGCTAGGAATTCGAACCACTGAACTGCTGACCTTTCTGATCAACAAGCTCAGCCTCATAGCCACTGAGCCACCGCATCCCTGTTATACACATATCTACCTGGAACTAAATTCATTGACCACATGAGTATTCATAAATAAGATTATTATTATTTCTGGCTATTCATCTACTACATGTATACATTACCTTTCTGTCAATATACTCCATGCAATTCACAATTAAATATTAGGCTGAAACCTGTCTTCCAATTTCCTAATATTATTTTCCTTGACAAAGGAAGCACCTGGTTTTGGTTTGCTTAATCTTAGGAATTACTTCAAAAATTTTCTTCTGAAAATTTATTTTGATTGGTGTTATTGAGTTTTTGATTTTGGTTGGGGTTGGGATAACATTTTTGGCAGTTATACAGCTCCACATATCTCTGTAACATTATTATTTATAAACAGTATTATTTTTTATTATTATTCTTTCTTACATTTTTCCAAAAAGTGAGGTAGAACACAGCCATGGGAACACCATCGCTCCCTTTCATTAAAAGAAATGAAAAGCAATTTCTTCTTTATCAAATTAGAAATGTGATACTTTTATCACAAAGGTTTATCATATTGACAATTCAAAATAAGAAAACTTACAATAATAAAAAAAATAGCCTCAGGTCAATACTGGCATTTTCAGGAGCCAACTGCATGCATCCCTGGCTTGAGGTTTCACTTAGGGGCATAGGACCTCCTTTCTCAGCTTGGCCTTAGGAGGTTGATGGAAACACTTCCTAATTTGGGCTCTTTTAAATGGTTTTTTTGGGTGCATAAACTTACTAGAGTTCTGAGCAGCTAAACTTTATCAAGACTTGAGATGATGAAATTTGCAGTCAACCCATTTTTTTTAAAAAAAATAAAGCTTTCCATAGCATCTTATAGAAAAAAGTCTAAAAAATTAAAAAAGTCCTACCACTAAAATTACTCCCCAGCTTCCAGCTATCACTGACTGATAACTGGTAGTCTGTATGTTGCAAAGCAAATGAAACAGGTCATGCTGCAACCGATAAATACTGATAAACTATTCTCAAGATGCCATAGAAATTATCCTCTTCTATCATATTTCTGAGGCATTTCCTGTGGGCGAAGCATGACAACTAATAAAACAAAGGTTCTGTTCCTTATGTTTTATTAGGTGCTGATAAAAATTCCTTCCCTGATTCAAGATATATGAAACAGATCTGTGTGCAGAATCCCCCACTGGAATCAAAGTATCACAAAGGCTTTCAAAGTGCTGATTCTAATGTAATATAATCCTCTGGTATTTTCCTCATCATATAATTTCTTTATGCTCAATTGAAAATCCACGGCTGTGATTCAAAACTTCATAAGATTTCAACAAGCACCTAGAATTCGCTTCAAGCAGAAGCTGGACAACATTCTTCAAGGATGGGTGCTATTTTGGAAAGTTTTGATACAGGACCAGGATCAGATGAGGACTAATTGTGTGGCCTTCTGGAAACTGGTAATCAACAAGTTCTGTTATTGCGAGCCAGCATGATCACTAATGACCACTACCTAAATTTAAGGAGAAATTTCTTGACAGTGAAAACAATTAATCAGTGGTCTTGCTTGCTTCCAGAAGTTGTGGGTGCTCTATCACTGGAGGTTTTTAAGAAGAGATTAGACAGCCATTACTCTGACATGGTATAGAGTGTCCTGTTTCAGCAGGAGTTGGCCTAGAAGATCTCCAAGGTTCCTTCCTATTCTGTTATTATTTGAGTAGAGTCCATGACTTTTGGAGGACCACATATTATTGGTCCTCTGCTTCCACCTGTTGTACAGGGTATTCCTTTAAAACAAAATAGGCATATAACTGATTGAGGACATTCCCGAGACTGATTTGGGGTTGTTTGGTCTCATGGTGAATATGTTGTGACCCAGGCTCAAGTAGGTATTATCAGACACAATTAGTTCGAAACAAACAGACTTTATTAGAATAGCTGAGAATTAACTCATTCTCAGTGTAATCCAAACTAATTCAAAACAAATTCTTCATAACACAATTCTTCAGCCTTATCATCAATCTTGGTCTAATTAGGCAACCTGCCAAAGGCTTTTCTTGGCAAAAGTTCAGAAGCAGAAGACCCCGACAAGAGATAAATGCAGCAAGACAAGAAACAAATCTATCAACGTTGTTTTCCGACAAAGAGCCCAAGAGCCATTGCTGGTCTTTTAAGCCTTATGAGAGGGGCTAATCATCTCTTGGCCTTACTCCCAAGTCATCCTTTTTGCTTTAGCTGCTCTTGCCTTCTGGCAGCTCTTCTCAGGTGTGCACTAGGAACAGGCTCTTCCTGTTCCTCTGCCTCTCTGCTGTCAGCCTCTGGAGGCTCCGGAGTCTGGACATCACTCCCAGATGGCCCTGGCCCCATCTCCTCCAATGCAGAACCCTCATCCAGGCCTTCCCCAGCCTCCGGGACTGGCCCATGTTCTTCTTCAGCCTCCTTACTGTCTGACTCCGCTGCTAGCTCTGCAGGCTGCTGGCGGACCACAACAGAATAGGGCAAAATCTGGGTTGGGAAGCAGTGGTGGGATTCAGCCAGTTCGCACCACTTTGGGAGAACCAGTTGTTAACTTTCTGAGCAGTTTGGCAAACTGGTTGTTGGAAGAAATTATTAGGCCAGAGAACCGATTGTTAAATTACTTGAATCCCACCATTGTTGGGAAGATGGGAGGAAGTCATATTTCAGAAAGGTAAAAGTTCTAAAGGGAACTGGCCACTTCAGTTATGCACAGTGATTGAGTTTGGAGAGAGACTTTTTTTTTTTTTTGGATATAGCATCTATTCTTGGGAGATTGGAGAAATTGCATTACAGCATCTAGTTTTCATTCTAGGTAAATAGAATGCCAACTCTTCTCTTAGTTATGACTTTCATTTCCCCCCCATAAAAATAGCCATACTGTTCTAGGACTAATCCCTACAGCCCTGAGATATGCTTTTTTTTTTTTTGCCATCTTGAGAATGAGAAATTCATGTTGTTTCCAAGATTGATGTCCCCACAATATTACTCTTGCTGAGCCTGAGAAATTAAATGGGGTCAGTCTGTTAAAACGGGGTAGCATCCCACTGCTAATGTCAGAGGATTAAGGATAAGGAAAGTGATTTTTCTTCTTTGCCATTTGTCTTTCTGTTGAGTGCTTTCCCTTTTCCTTTTTTCCATAGTAGACCAGAGAGATAAATAAAGTGGCATCATATGACTCTCACTTTTGAAATTATTTCTAATGCAAAGAAGGATAAACATTCTATAGTAGTGCAATTTCACTGGTATACCTTTTTGCCACAAAACAAATTGTGTATAGCGGTTCAGAGAATAAGGCAGCAACTATGGTCAAATGCAACTGTATTCTTCCCAAATCTTTGTTATTTCAGGGCCGATCATGACTTTTTTTTCTTCCTTTCTTCCTTTTATTATTTTAATGAATTATGGGAGATTTTATGTACAAAGGCTGGTCTAAAACCATAATAAGCCTTCTGCTATGCTAATGTATCTTAGTAGAAAAGCATAATCCGTACTGATCTTGGAAAATTCTTGGAAGAAGTTACTGAAAACATTCACCAGAATGACCCAGTTATTCATGTGGCAGCCACTTGCTCTTCATTTGAACCTTAGCTTTTTAATCAAGCAAAATATCTCTATGAGGATTGCTGATGAAGGTTCAAGCTTCATCTGTTAAAATCTTTTCTATATGTAGCTTTTATTCCTTGCTTTTTCTTATTAATAGCAACAACAGATTAAAGTAATTGCTTTACTATTTGCATTTACTATTTACTAAATTGCTTGCTATTGTATCCTTTGGGATGCTTTTTTCAAGATGCCACTGGATTTTCTGGTTACTAGAAAGTCCCGTTGCCTCTTGGAAAAAAACAGTTTTGGGACAACCATGACCTGAATGACTGAGAATCTCCATAGACATATCCTTTGGGATGTTCAGCCAATTGTAGAGGATAATATTGGAAACATAATTTGATATTACTGTATTTCATTTATTTATGTTAAAGTTTATCTTTTCTTTCATTAGAAATAATTCCAAAATGGAATTACAGAATCCCAACTATCTGTCTGTTGTCTACATTGATGAGTTTTGATATTGGTCTTCCCTGAAAAATTATTTGGAGATCAATTTGGACCTGAGACCAGACTGGAAATCTCTTGTCATTGATTTAGTGACACAGACCTTCCCAGGCATTAGCTGCAGGAGACTTGAATAATTCAGCTAGAACTAAACCTTTACTGTGATTCAGAAATTTTAACAGTTAAAACTATTAAGAGACTAAAAAAGATTGATTATGTGTACAGGTGGATCTTGATTAGTAAGGTTAATGAATCCCACAAAATTGTTGCATTGTACAGACTTGTACTATTCGAAGTGACGTTTGTATGGGAAATAGGTAAATTGTTTCCAGCTTGATAGAAATAGGGAATTAAAATGTTTAAACATAGAAGAGAATAACAGAGTTGGAAGGGACCTTGGAGGTCTTCTAGTCCAACCCCCTGCTTAGGCAGGAAACCTTATAGCATTTCAGACAAGTGGTTATCCAATCTCTTCCAGTGTTGGAGCATTTACAACTTCTGGAGGCAAGTTGTTCCACTGATTAATTGTTCTAACTGTCAGGAAATTTCTCCTTAGTTCTAGGTAGCTTCTCTCCTTGATCAGTTTCCACCCATTGCTTTTTGTCCTGCCCTCAGGTGCTTTGGAGAATAGCTTGACTCTCTCTTCTTTGTGGCAGCCCCTAAGATATTGGAACACTTCTATAATATCACCCCTAGTCCTTCTTTTCATCAAATTGGACATACCCCATTCCAGCAACTGTTCTTTATATGTTTTAGTCTCCAAAAATGATAAAAACATAATTTTTATAAGTGTATTAATGAAATATATTTAGTATTTATTAGTGTACAGTTTGTGTACATTTTTACTCTTAGTAAACGAAGTTAAATCCATATCCAAAGTGTTCCTGCTATCTCATCTATTCTGCTGTAATTCTTCAAAATGAGCTCTTCGTTTTGAGCTTTCCTTGAATATAACTTTTCTTTTCTCCATTTTGCATACACAACAATTCATGTCTAAAACCCCTCATTTTACACTTACCTTTACTACCAGTTCGCAACGGGACCGCGCGTCCGTGAGTGGCCCTTATTCCCATGTCAGCCTTTTTATGAGTTGACAAGCCTTCTGACTGGAAAGGACTGTGTGGTCATGACCCCCAAAGGCTGGGAATTCCTCATGAAACCAAATACATTGCAGATTTTTAAAAAAGAAGTCGAAAAAGGAAATCCCCATGTCAACTTAAAGAGTACTGCAACAACTGTCACATTTTTGGATTCATCTGTTAAAGAATTACACAGCCTTCTTTCTTCGTTTGACTTGTTCTCTTTGTGTTGTTATGACATCATTCCTCTTGAAGGTAGAATGGGATTATCAAGGACGCGAAACAATAAGTTTGGATGCAGTCTAGTGACTATCCCACGAGTGGAGGGAACAAGACACAATTTGGAGCTGGAGCCTGGAATGATTGATTATTATCATTGTCTTAGCATTCAGATATTTTCCATATGTTGCTGCAGAAAAACCCTTTATGTAGAGTATGTAGAAAACATATGTAGTGAGTTAGTGGCTCTTTAATTCTTTCTCCCCTTGAATATGTTTTGGTTTATCTGATCTATTGTGATCACTTTGTGTGGGTGTGTTTTTTTTAAATTTGGGGGACACTTAAACAGACAAGAGGGTTCTAAGGAAAGATGTGATGTTTTCATTTTGGAAGCATTTGGTAATAAGCAAAGTGTGATTAAATCACTTGTGTGTCCCATTGCTCCAGACTATGGCTTAACTTCTGTAACACACTCAGCATGTCTTGTATACAGAACATGTGCTACACTAAACAGTTCTCAAAGCACTCACCTTTCCTAAGAGACATACACATACAGTATTATTTCTTGTTTGTTTTTTCCAGCTGGTGCATATTATATTTCTATCTACTATTATTTAACATAAATAATTTGATGAAAACATCAAAACTAGAACAATTTCAGCATTTTGCTTTTGATTTACTAGTCCATGAAAAAAATATATCCTATATTAGAAACAGTCTTTGGTATCTATCCCTTCAACTGACTGCTTAAAATATGAAGGAACACAATAAATCAACATCATTAAAAAATCACCTTCAAAGCACTTATAGAGCAGGTTTGATTGAAGAGCAGGTTTGATTGATATTTCCATATGGAAATATTTATTCTTTGTCATATTTATGCTGTTGATTGTCCAGTCATACAGAGCAATTTGCTTCCATGAAACATCCAGACTGAATCAGTCAAAGCTATAGTTAAAAGAGCAGATTCATAGGAATATATTTATATAATGACTCTATATGTATGTTTAAATGTGATGATTTATACTTTATTCAAAGAGAATTGTTTTAAGGAATATTTCTTGATAAAGATCTCTTCTTGAATTAGGGAGAGAAATTTAGGGAATACTCTTTTGCTGCTTAAAAAAGAAAGAATAACAACTTTAGGGGTTTAAAGAACAATATTGAAAATTTTTGAGACCAAACCCCTAAATAGCATCTAGAACGGGGTGTCAAACTCGATTTCATTGAGGGCCACATCAGGGTTGTGTTTAACCTCGGTGGACCAGGATGGGCATAACCAGGTTGGGCATGGCCAGCTCGACGTCACTCGTGTCAGGAGTGCCTGTGGTGGCCCAAGTGCTCTGCCAGTGGAAACTGGTTTCCGAGCTCTGTTTTTTGCTGCAATGGCCTCCTGCAACTCTCTGCCAGCAAAATGGAGCTCCGAGGGCCGCATGTGGCCCTCCCGAGCTCTGTTTTCACTGACAGAAGTGCCACGGGTCAGTTCTTCATTGTTTCCAGGGCAGACCTGCGGGCTGGATCTAAGCACCCATGGGCCAGATCCGGCCCCTGGGCCTTGAGTTTGACACCCCTGATCTAGAATAAAGAAACTAAAATATATAAGGAATATGCTCTTTTGTTTAAGACAAGATTGTGATATTTGGTGCCTGAATTCAAGGAAGTGAAATGAAAAGGCAATTACTTTAATATGTGGATGAGCATCACTTTAAGCTATAAAGCTACAAATCTGATACAGAGCAAGGATATTAATGCTGTAAAAATGCCATTGGGAGCTCAGCTTATATAGAAGTATAAATAAGCTTTGATTCTGAAGTTCTTGATACTCTCTAAGCTTGGTTGTTTACTTCCAGAATTTTAATTATACAAGTAATGTTGCTGGTTTGCTTGTTGCCTGTTTGTTGTTGATTTGTTGATTGTTTATATATAGTAGCTTGCCCTGCCAGTTTTGCTGGTGATGTGGTTTCCTTGATTAAAGTATTGTTTCTTGCCTGATTATTTGTCTGATGCTGATCCGGGCTTATCGGAATGTTAACTGCTTGAGGGGATGTCCATTGATCAATGATTTGTCTGAATGTCAAACTTTCAGGAATTGTTTTACAGAAATTTCAGTATTACTTGCATTTGCTGCTGTAGGTATGATGGAAGATGGCAGCTTCTGCTAGTTCAATACATTTGAAGTGTAATTTTCAAACCATATTGCTTTTTGTACCAGGCAACAAAATACCTTGTTATAACCCTGATCCTCAGAATCTTAAAAAAAATCAACCAAAAATATATGTCTTGGACACTTCCAGAGATTGATCTATATTAAGTGTGGAATCTACATAAATGATAATAAAAGTAATTTTTGTTTCCAGAGTCTCTTGCAAAGTTGTCAGAGTGCCAGTCCCCTATCACTAGGCAATACAGTATCAACAGCAGAGACCTTCAAATTTCTAGGTTCTACCATATCTCATGACCTAAAATGGACACCCAACATCAAAAACGTCATCAAAAAAGCACAACAAAGAATGTTCTTTCTGTGCCAACTCAAAAAGCTCAAACTGGCCAACGAGCTGCTGATACAGTTCCACAGAAGAATTATTGAGTCTGTCATCTGCACCTCTATTACTGTCTGGTTTGGCTCTGCAGCCCAACAAGACAAACACAGACCTCAGAGGATAATTAGAACTGCATAAAAAACAATTACTACCAACCTGCCTTCCATTGAGGACCTGTATACTGCAGGAGTCAAAAAGAGGGCTGTGAAAATATTTACAGACCCCTCGCATCCTGGACATAAACTGTTTCAACTCTTACCCTCAAAATGACGCTATAGAGCCCTGCACACCAGAACAACTAGATACAAGAACAGTTTTTCCTGAACGCCATCATTCTGCTAAACAAATAATTCCCTCAACACTGTCACTACTTACTAAGTCTGCATTACTATTAATCTTCTCATCGTTCCTATCGTCCATCTCCTCCCACTTATGACTGTATGACTGTAACCTTGTTGCTGGTATCTTACGATTTATATTGACTGTTTCCTAATATGATTTGATTGCTTATTTGTTCCCTATGACTATCATTAAGTGTTGTACCTTATGATTCTTGACGAATGATCTTTTCTCTTATGTACACTGAGAGTGTATGCACCAAGACGAATTCCTTGTGTGTCCAATCACACTTGGCCAATAAAAAATTCTATTCTATTCTATTCTATTCTATTCTATTCTATTCTATTCTATTCTATTCTATTCTATTCTATTCTATTCTATTCTATTCTATTCCACATTAGCTTGATTCATCTACATAAAATTAACCTGTATTCTATTTCTTCCACCATTTTCTACTTCTCTTCTTTCCAGTAGGTGGCACTTGAGAACCTAAAATTATATCCTTTGGACACTGAATGAGAACTGTTGGAAACTGCTTTGGAGATGACCATGTCCTTTTCTTCAGCACATGCTCTGCAGAAAGCCTTGGGCTCATACTGTAACACAGTTTAAAGTGCACTCTAAACACCTCAATAGCATCTCAGAGAAGGATGATTAGCTGCCTCCATTCTTATTCATAGTGATACATAATGTGGCTTTCTTGGTTTTGACTTGTTTTATTATGTGAATTAAAAACCAGGCTTGACGGCTTGGCATATTGAATGAATTATCATAACTAATTCAGTCATTTAGGGTTAAGCAAACCATGACTTAGCATAATATGACTATTTGGAGCATTCACTATTTAAGACATTACTGTTTTCCCAAGATATCAATTGAAAGGTTCATCTTTACTTCATCCTAGCTGATTTTACCTGTTCTTCATTTTACTTTTATCTCTTTTTCTGTGAGCAATATGTGTTAGGTATTTATGGTAGATACAGTAAAGAAACAAACATGATAGGTATTCCAGGGATTTTGGTTCTGTAGAACAGCACAATAACAGAATCTTGAACACCTGTCCAAATCTCTCTTTCCTCCTCCTCCTCCTCCTTGTCCTCCTCCCCTTCCTCTTTTTTGACATATATACTGTATCATACTGTAAAAAAAAGAGGCAGGGCTTGCAATTACAGCTGCCATTCTGATTCTGGCCACTCTCTTGTCAGCCCAATCTATTATGTAATGATAAATTCACTGCAAGAAGTACAGTAAATTGGATTAGAAAGAAACTCTTAGGAAGACCTGGGAAATTAACAGACTGCTGAACAACATGACAGTTATGATAGTTCTGAGATAGCCAAAAAAGTGATGGTGTGCCTTACTTATGATTGAGAGACATCCACCAAATGAGATGCATTTTTAATATTGCAATTTAAAAGCAATTCACCAAAGTGATCTCTGTTCTAGAAGTGCTATTTTCAACTCCAGGCAGAAATGTTAAGATTATAAATTTTGATGGAAAACCACAAAGGGTGATGAAGATGAACTGGGAAAAAGAACTTAATATTAAAATATCAGATTTAGATTGGAACGTGATTTGGAAGAGTAGAATTATGAAGACTTTATCTGTAAGGATTAAAGAGCACAATTATAAGGTTGTTTGGAAATGGTATTTGACTCCATTAAGATTGTCATTGATGGATAAAAAAATTAGTAAACAATGTTGGAGATGTGACATGGAATTAGGGACTTATGAACATATGTGGTACAAATGTGATAAAGTTAAAAAGTTTTGGCAACAATTGGAGGAAAGGATATTTGAAATGATGGGGAAAGCAATAATATTGAGACCAGAAACTATATTACTGTTGATAATTAAGGAAATAGAACCAACAAAATATGAGAAAGAATTGATTAGAATTATGATTATAATGGGTAGAATTATAATAGCCAGATATTGGAAATTAGATGTGAATTTTAGAATAGAAGAATGGTATTGTGAAATGTGGAAATTAGCTTTAAATGATAAAATGACATGTGATATTAAAATTAGAAATGGTGACTATAAAGAAGATATTTTCTGGAAAATTTGGAAACCATTTGTGGACTATGCGCTGGGAAAATTGGATGCTTCGGTACCTGTACCCCGAGAACGTGGATTTTGGCGATCATGAGGATATATCCGAAGAACCAAATCTTCCTTTCTTATGTATAGCACAGGGTGAAGTATTGTATATGTTGTTTGTAATGTTAGTAATTTAAAATATAAAATGAATAAAAAAATTTAAAAAAAAAAGAAATGTTGCACTGTGCTGGACTGCAGAAGTTAATGTATATTATGAATGGAGCGGATAATCTGGTGGGTGGAGCAAAACACTTTTTAAAATGAACTTGAGCATTCAAAACCGTCAAGAAGGGCTCACAGAAACCCTTTCCTACATTCCAAATGTGGTGACTCCCACTGATTCAGGGACAACACCAGGTAGAATGCCAATATCCAATCAGTGCAGGACTTAAGTTGAGTTCATAGAGAAGATTGCTGCTATTTGTGAATGTGGCCTTTAGGAATCATGCTTCTGACTTCTCTGTATCTTCTGGTGAAGGCTTCACTTTATGCCTCCTTCAGACAAGCCAACAGGGCGCATCAGATTAATTATATCTGGAAGAGGGTGGAAGATGGAAGAAAGAGATGAAGAATGAAAATCTATGCAGCAGATCTGTGCATTTTCATATATATATATATATGTATGTATGTATGTATGTATATGTATATGTATATGTATATGTATATGTATATGTATATGTATATGCATATATTTATTGATTTGGCAACCCATCAGCAAGGATTTCTGATACTTAATTACCCAACTAGACTTCTGACAAACAAGCATTTGGGATAAACCCCACCAAGGTTTGCTACGGCTCCATTTATATGAATCATAAATCTAAGACAGAAGTATATAATCAGTAGCAAACTGAACAGGAAGGTCCCTAAAGGGATGGTAGTCATTAAGGCCCTGTATAACTATCTGATCTTCAAGAGAATCTTTCATAATATTACAAAATAAAACTTTAGAAACATGACTTGTCCAAATTGGATTCACAAATTGGGCTAGTGCAGCAACTTTAAAATGGGTGAACATCAACCCTCAGAATTCCTCAGAATTCCCACCATCTGTACCCTCCTTGATATGATGTAATGATATTAATTTATATGTATTTTATACGTTATATCTATTGTTTTCAAATTTTACATTTATTGTTTTCATCAATTGTTGTGCACTGCCCAGAGATGTTTTTGGTGAGATGGGTGGCTATGTAAATTTGATTAATGAAGAATTACCTCAGGAGCTACAGAGTTTGTGATTTCTATGTTCTCTTCAGATGACCTTCATGGGGAATAGCAGCCTGGATTATATCATATCTGCATAGACGTTAGCTGCTGGACATGAAAACCACTGAAGAGATGACATCTTCAGTGGTTTTCATATTCATAAAATGAGTTATAATCTCTTGATGGGATAAAGGCGACTAAGATACAGATGAAGGCCAAAATAAAAAAAAAACAATTGGATGGTATCCAAATAGGCTAGAAGATTTTTTTAAAAAAGTAATTTGATGTGAATCATAGCAGAGTAGGAAGGGAAGGAGAAAGAGGTTAAGACCAACAAATTACTTTGATAGAATCATCCCTTCTCTGAATAATCTTCATGCCTCTATGCTGACTGAAAAGAAGAGATATCCTTCTGATGATGTGTCCCACCATCACATCTGAGCTCTGATAATCCGGATAATGCAATCTAAGATGTCCATGTTGAAGACATGGTCTTGCCAGCAAATGCCAATGATGGAGTGGAGGATGAAATTTCTCTCATTGTTTGATGTGTCATCAGTACAGAATCCAAGAGAGAAGGGATAACTGTAGACTTTCAACTTTGTGAAGGTATGGAAATTATGTTGCTTGAATACTCTAGTACTAGCTGTCTTGCTGATCCTGGAGACAATTTATTTGTCCAAAGACCGTTGCTTGAGATGATGTATTTGAAACTGTTTACATTTGTCATGTGGGTCCATTTAACAGTGATTTTTGTTTTCTATGGCTTAGTATTTGGCACAGGCTGGTAAAGTACTTGTCTTTCAGTCTTGTTCAGGCTAAATAGTCAGACTGACGAGTGGGTTCTACTTACCTTTACTACTGGTTTGCAATGGGAGCATGCGCGTGTGCTTCTGCGCATGTGCAAATTGTCAATTATGACATCCAGGCGGGTGGGTGGAGCCTCCCACCGCTTTTATACCAGTTCTAAAGAACCGGACAGAACCGGGAGCAACCCACCACTGGTATAGTGGCATCTGAGAGTTTGTTCAGCATCAACTGTAGGTCATTGTCCTTGTATAGAAGTACTTTGTCCATGCATTCAAGTGGCAAAGGTCAAAGTCAGATACATCCAGTTGATATCTAATGTACACTCCCTCTTTCAGACCTTGGACAATATGTGATAACATGCAAGTGATGAACAGATTCACCTGGACTAGCACAGCCTTGTTTCATTCCATTGAATGTACTAGCCCCATTTGGTATACACAAGCTCTTATCCCCAGGAAAACTGACTATGACAATAAAAGGCTCTAATTTTGCATTTCTTAAATTTGGGGGAACCCCCCCATTTTAATATTCTGTGGCACCCACAGATGCAAAAGAGATGTGAGAATTTGGCAAGTCATAAATTGCCTATGAAAAAAAATTGCACCATTTGTAGTATCGCAATGGAAGTTAAATTTCAGAAGTCTTTCCTCCTTATTTCTTTTTGCAATATACTTATCTGCTTTTGCAACTGAGAATAATCTTAGCTTATAAAGCATTTTAGAATTAAGTTAATGCATTTTAAGCCAAGTTGAGCAGATGAATAAGAAACTATATATTATAATGCACATCTGCAACTTCAAGGCTTCCTTAAGCCTTCCCACAAGTACATATTCTCCATACTAAAATGTATTCCAGAAAATATCACAAAAGCAACTTTTCAACAGAAGGAGTTATTTGGGCCCAGCACAAGACCAAACCTCTGTGGACTAACAAGCTGGAGAAAGTTACTAAATAGTTCATCATAATGTCAGCTTCTTCCATGGATGCAGCCAATAACCATCATGCATGGGTGATGGCATGACAGTAAAAGAGGATTTTCATCTTTCTTAGGTGACAAATCCCTCCCTTTTCCAGAAAAAAAAATTAAACCAGTCAGTCCATCTGGAACATTTAAGTTCTGCTTTACCTTCCACCAGATTCAAAAGTGCAAAGCACAGTGTCTTTTCCAACTCTAGCTGATTCTTTTAATCAGCAGCTTTGATCAAACAATTCTCTGCTTGCAGAATGTAAATATAAACAAAAAAAAATATTTTTACATGACAGGTTTCACATCTATCATCTATTTGGCTTCTAACCCATACGTTTTCCAAGTCATCTGAGGATCAGTGAAAGCCTTCAAAGAAATGTAGAAATTAAACCAGACTTATTCTATGTTGTGTAAGAGGGCAAGGCTAGTAACCGTTAGTAGAAATGGCAGAGAAGATGTTTTCAATTAAACAATGAGAGACCCTTTCTAACTGTAAGTATCACAGTTGTTCCAGGAAGTGGTAATTTTTTTTTTAAAAAAGAGAAGTAAACAAATAGAGACAAGGGTGTTCTCATTAAAGATTTTGGAATGCCAGGCGTCAGCAATGGTCTCTTCTTTACAAATGTCATATATTTATCACGTATAGTCAGTGCCAAAAGTAGACAAGTAATTTGATCTTTCACCACCACAGATAGACCTCCAAGCTAGTCCTTTTTCTCATTGTGTTGAATCACTATGGAGGTACTACAAATAAAATGGCTGGTTTAGGTGATAGTTGGGTGTATGTATTTCTTTGCCTGTGCATGTGTGGATATGCATGTAGGCATGTGTGAAGAAGTTGCAGGTACTGTTCAGAATCTGGATTTATTTCTGCTTGGTTTTATTCCATACTGTAGATTGAATAATAAATACAAACTTGGAATAAATGCTTCTGAGGTAGCTTCCAATTCTAATATTTTTAACTTCTATGACATGTAGATCACAATCACTCATATGAAAACAAAATACACTATAGAGAACAATTACCATATTTTTCGGAGTATAAGAAGCACCGGGCTATAAGACGCACCTACAAGAAAAAGAAATCTGCCTCTGCCTCCCAGCAATTTTGCCTCATTGCAGCAAACAGCCTGTTTTACTTTCTTTTTCATTTTCAGCATAGCTTGATTAGCACAAGAAAAAAAAAGTGCTTCCAGCAATTTACCTCCTTGCAGCAAGCAGCAGAGGCCTGCGCAGCAATAGACAATGGCAATCCCTGCAGCCTGAAACAGCTGAGAGTCGGGGACAATCAATTTGTGCTAATTAGGGTGTGCTGAAGCTGAATTGGGCTGTTTCTTCTTCATGCTTCCTACAAGGAGGTAAATTGCTGGGAGGCAGAGGCCAAAGGGTGGGGGCCAGTGGGTGGGAGGGGCTACATTCGGTGTATAAGACGCACCCAAATTTTCACTCCCTTTTAGATGGGGAAAAAGGTGCGTCTTATACTCCGAAAAATATGGTATATTCCATATGAAATGAAGTTTTGTGTATGTTCAAACAAAATTTAAATACATTCTATCTTTGAGGAGTTATATCTTAGGCGAAATATTTGATAGATTTATTTATTTATTTATTTATTTATTTAACCAATTTATACTGCCAATCTCACCTGAGTGATTGAACAATTTACATATTAAAGCCATGCAGACATATAAAAAGAGACATAGTTAAAAGAGACATAGGCAAAGGTAAAAAACTTAATTAAAACAAAAAGGTAAAAAGGTAAAAAACCAGAGAGAGTTTCCTCAAGCCATTAACTACTCTTATGGTTGCATGCCACTTTTGAATCCCCAGTTGACAGAGTCAATATCTTGATACCCTTTCCAGAAATCAGAAGGGTGCAGACTAACCTCATTTCTGGAAGCAAGACGTTCTATGAGGCAGAGGTGATGGCAGAGCAGACTCTCTTCCTAGATCCCACCAGACTAAATTCTTTAATTGACAGGGTCTGCAACAAACTCTCCCTGCCTAACTATGTTTGTGAGTCAATATAGTTGGGACAAGCCTGTTGTTTCTCATCCAGATCCTGGCTAGGTGGCTTGGTGGCTAAGACACTGAGCTTGTTGATCAGAAAGGTCGGCAGTTTGGCAGTTCGAATCCCTAGTACAGGTCTCCTGCGTAAGCAGAGGGTTGGACTAGATGACCTCCAAAGTCCCTTCCAACTCTGTTACTATTACTCCATGCACCATGAAAGGACATCGACAGTAACACTTGGGTGGAGAGTTGAAATCTACAACTGTGTATCACTGTGTAAATGTGTATACTGGTGACACTTCAGCCTGTGATGATGGATAACCTCACCCACTGGCTCCATGTAGATGTTAAAAAGGAACAGAGAGAGCACCAAACTCTTTGTCACTCCACAAAGCAGGGGTCACAGGCTGCATTTCTCATTCCCAATCAAAACTAATTGGAACCAGTTTCAGGGGAAGGAGGGGAATCAGCATAAAACCGTATTCCATATCCCCAGCTCCCAAAGTTGATTAAAACAATACCATGGTTGAAAACCAATGAGAGGTCAAGAAGAGTCAGGATGGATACACTATCCCCATTCTGCTCCCAGAGATCATCTAAAAGCATGACCAATGCTGTTTCTGTCCCATGTTCGGTCCTGAAAGCTGGCTAGAAGGGGTCTCTGGAGCTGCAGCCTTCTCAACCACCTTTAGGAAAAGGAAGAGGTGGAAGACTTAACAAAAATTATCCAGAATGGTGGGGCCAGCAATGGCTTTTTGAGAAGAACAAAGAATAACCTTCTATATATTTTCGTGTTTATATCTGTTATCAAAATCTAGTTAATGCAATCCAAACATATCAAATATATTGCTTGCACTCAGATGTTTACATTGTTATACGCTGCATTTTTGTATTAAGAGTACAACAGTTGTACATGTTTTGTGAATTCTTTTTTCATTATAATAAATCAAAGTGATATACACACAGAGACACATATAGATGGGTGGATTCTACTTACCTTTACTACCGGTTCACAACGGGATCGTGCATGATGACATCCAGGGCAGTGGGTGGGGCCTCCTGCCAGTTTTACTACTGGTTCTTGCGAACCGGTCTGAACCGAGGGCAACCCACCACTGATATATATGTGTGTGTATGTATATGTGTGTGTGTGCGCATATAGATAGATAGATAGATAGATAGATAGATAGATAGATAGATAGATAGATATAGATATAGATATAGATATAGATATAGATATAGATATAGATATAGATATAGATATAGATATAGATATACACACATACACACACACACACATCCTATCCATCTCCCAATTTTAGCCCCATATACAATTGGCCCAAATTCACTCAGTTTGCTTTTATGGAGAAAAGTGAAAAGAACCTGGATATCCTGAATATTCTATCCTACCTTGTGATTTGTTTATTTCTCATTTAGTCCTAGTACTTTATTTCTTATAATCATGAAATGATTTACAATTCTATAGGTATTAAGCTAGCAGTAGACTATGTATGCTTAGTAGAAGGAAAAAAAAGAAAGATATGAATCAAATATCTAAATGAATCCACATATCCATTTTCTATATTTTCAAGAGAATAAACTGTATTAAATTCTATGAAATTTGGAAGAATTACAGTGCAGGAAAATGGGAATCAAGGAGGCAAAACTTATTTAAGGAATAAAATGAGTCATTTGTGATAGTTATGAATGGCTACTTTTTCATCAGTTTCCTAAGTAACCTTCTTGAACCTATAATTCCTTGTTTGAGGGTGACTGATAGTTGTACAGTAGCTATAGAATGAGTCAATTGATTCATTGTGATAGATGGAATGCTTCTTGGAAAACATTATTTTCCTTGTCAGACTTGAAAGCTGTATTGTCAAACTATTATAGTTGTTCTATGATAAAAACCAGACAGAATCCACCTCTTTATTATAAACACAAGTAATGGTTGAAAACATCAAAGCTATGGGAAATTTTATATCAAAATATATCATATTCTTTTTACTGTCTCCATCTTCCCTTAAACATTGGCAGAATCCAAAATGGGCTGAGAATCAGTGTTTCCACCAGATAATTGACAGTCAAGCTGAAACTAAGTTAATCAAGTAAAAATAGCAAATGGAGAAAAACATTTTACTCAAACTCCCTTAAACCCCCAAAGTTAAATTAACCAGACCTAATCCACATACCAAAGGAGAAGGTATAGAAGTACAAATAGAGTTAATTAAAATGGTCTCCTAGTGCCGGGGTCAGCAACCTGTGGCTCTGGGGCCGCATGTGGCTCTTTCACCCCTCTGCTGGGTGAAAGAGACACATGCTCTTCATTCAAAATATGCATCACAACCGCCAATGTGCGACACTCGCCGGCACGCAATTTATTGAGCTTTTCAACCCCAGGTAGGCCAACAATGGATAAATCCAAGAAAAGAAAAGTTTAAGAAGAAAACAGAACGTTTAATTCAACTACATATGCTAATTTTGTGGCTGCTCAAGAAATAGTCAGGCACGAGAAGGGTTTTGTGGCTCCCGGTGTTTTCTTTTCTGTGGGAAATGAGTCCAAATTTCTCTTTGAGTGTTTAAGGTTGCAGATCCCTGTCCTAGTAGAACTGCATGTTATAAGAACACCTGAGGATCAGCATGTACACACTTCCACACCTAACACACGCTCCCCTATAAAACAATGTCTCTGTAATCCATTTTTCCTGCAGCTGCCCTTATAAGCAATCTCCTTTGTTTTTAGGAATAAGTAATTCTCCTTTCCTCATGGCTTTCTGGATTTTTTTTTTATTCTTGTGCAGCTTCAGCCCCAAATTATTATTTCTGATAAGGCAGAGTTTTTGTTCTAAGAATTAGAAATGTTATGTACAGCAGTTGGAAACGATAAAAACAAAATTTTGAAAGTGGACTAAATTAATTGGAATCAGCTTTTTGGGATTTTGATACTTTGGAGATGTTCTTTGAAAAGTTAGGTGATAGAAAATCACCTTACAACCCGAAAAAAACCTTTTAATTTTCCTTGAAATTAATTGCTTCTTGACAACCTATTAACAAGCAGACACCTTGGATTAACCAGTGTGCCACTCCCTACTGTCGACATGGCTGCAGATGACGTCTGACAATTCCCCTGCCCAGTGTTTCTCAGCATCAAGATTACCATATTTTTCAGAGTGTAAGATGCACCTTTCCCCCCCACCCAAATGGGGGTGAAAATTTAGGTGCGTCTTATACATCGAATGTAGCCCTGGCCACCCACTGACCCCCACCCTTTGGCCTCTGCCTCACAGCAGTTATCTCCTTGCAAGCAAACAGCAAGAAAAAACAGCTCCTTTCAGCTTCAGCACAACCTAATTAACACAAGTTGATTAGATCGACCTCCCGACTCTCAGCTGATTTGCTCTCAGCTGTTTTGCGCAGGGCTCTGCTGCTTGCTGCAAAGAGGGAAATTGCTAGAGCAGATTTTTTCCTCCTTGTGCTAATCAAGTTATGCTGAAAACGAAAATGAAAGTAAAGCAGGCTGTTTGCTGTTTGCTGCAACGAGGCAAAATTGCTCAGAGGCAGAGACAGAGAGAGATTTCTTTTTCTTCTTTTCCTCACAAAAAAAGGTAGGTGTGTCTTATACTCCAAAAAATATGGTATTTTCAGTAATATTTTTGAATCTTCCGTGACTTTTGAAAGCATTATCAGAAACTAAGATGAGATAGTCATATTTACAGCCACTGCTCTGTCTGGAAGTTTGTTTGTTTGTGTTCAGAAAAAATACAGGTAGTCCTTGACTTACAATCCAAATGGAGCCCAAAATTTTTGTGGTTAAGTGAGACATTTATTAAGTGAATTTTGCCCCATTTTTAATTGATTTTTATTTATTAAAATAAAATTTAATAAAAATTTAATATTATTTATTAGTTTGTCAAACATGTACAAGATAGCAGGTATAAATATGAACATGCCATGGACATGAACGAAGAAAATGAATACAAATAAATGGGGACAGTAGGACAGGGACGGTAGCCACACTGGTGCACTTATGCATACCCCCTTTATGGACCTCTTAGGAATGGGGTGAGGTCCATGGTAGACAGTTTAAGGTTGAAGCTGTGAGGGTTTGGGGATGTAACAATGGAGTCGGTTAGAACATTCCAGGCATTGACCACTCTGTTGCTGAAGTCGTATTTTTTGCAGTCGAATTTGAAGCGGTTTACCTTGAATTTGTATCGATTGTTTGCCTGTGTATTATTGAGGTTGAAGCTGAAGAAGTCGTTGACAGGTAAGATGTTGTAGCAGACAATTTTATGTACTATGCTTAGATCAGACCGCAGGCGGCACAGTTCCAAATTGTCCAAGCCCAAAATTTCAAGTCTGGTGGCATAAGGGATTCTATTGTGAGTAGAGGAATGGAGTACTCTTCTTGTGAAATATCTGTGGACCTGCTCAATCATATTAATGTCCAATATACAGTGTGGATTCCAGGCAGACGAGCTGTATTCAAGAATTGGTCTGGCAAAGGTTTTGTATGTCCTAGTTAACAATACAATGTTACCACAGAAGATTTTATGACCTTTCTTGCCATAGTGGCTAAGCAAATTATTGCAGTTGTTAAGGTAGCCACACGGTTGTAAAATGAATCTTGCTTCCCCATTGAATTTGCTTGCCAAAGAGGAATCACATAACCCTAGAACACAGCAACCGTCATAAATATGAGCCAGTTGCCAAGCATCTGAATTTTGATCAGATGATTATAGGGATGCTACAAAGGTTGTGAATGTGAAAAATGGTCATAAGTCATTTTATTCAGTGCCGTTGTAACTTTGAATGGTCACTAAATGAATTGTTGTATGTTGAGCACTATCTGTAAACACTAAAGCTAATGGTGTGTATATGTGTGTGACAGACAGACAGACAGACAGACAGACAAACAAATAAAGTGTTGCAGGAATACTTGGAGTGGTAGAGATTATCCTCACCAGGTTCCCTCATACAAATGGATGATTTGTGATTGTGAGCAAATGTCATGGCAGACATTTTATAAATGTACACATGTCCTATCTCCTCATAGATGCTTGTTTTCTAAGGGCACCCATGTCATTTTCTCAAGTTTTTAATTTATCCTGCAGAATTTCTAAATCAGGAAATATTTTTTTTCCTCTTCTATTCTTCATTGATTGCCATTTTAAGTACACTTACTTAAAAGTAACTCATACTGAAATCTTCTGTGGTCAATTCTGTATTTATTCATTTAATTTGCATATTAAAATATATAGTGCTAACTTAAACTTTTCTCTTTCTTTGTATTTTCTACTTTAAACTAAAAGATATGTGTGAAGACTTGTTGTGAAGGAAATAGTTGCACTGAAAGTAAATCACCAGTGCATGAATGCTCAATTAAAAGACTTATTTAACCAGATAAATTTATGCCATCTGTGAAATTTCTAAATTCTGTTCTTGTAATATTCAAGCACAGTCATGTTTTATTGTGCATTTATCCCATGTGGCATACAATACCCAGAGTCCACGAAGTCAATGAGATCATCTCAAGTTTGATACAGCATATGGACAAAGAGTGAAAGTTAATGACTAAATGACCCAAAATAAAAACATCAAACATGGGAAATTTAGAATAGAAAATGGTTGCTTACTATAACAATAAAAATATCCTGAACAGGAAAAGAAATGGTAAATGTTGAGGTTACTGAATTATGTATAAGTTAAATATCCTGAAAGGACATGATTAAAAAAACCTGTTTCTCATATAGCAGTGTTCAAAGTAGGTTGTTTGTTCCATTATGGATGTTATAAGGGGGGAAAAAAAGCTGGATCCAGTTCAGAGATTCAGTGGCAATTTAATACAGATACTTGTTTGCATCTGGATTTCAAGTTAGATGACACCTTATTCACAAATGATGGAAAAACCGATAATGGCTCAGCCTTAATCCACATTTGTGATTCCAATTTTCTGAACCATTTGCATCAACTATTATTGATTGATGGTCTGCTGCTCATTTTCTGAATACAGCCTAGCTCTCAGTCACAGATTAGGATGTCTGCTGATTTTATAAAACTCATGGTTTGGATAAAATGAAAGCACTACTGCACTATTTTCATCAATACTATTGATCTTTATTTATTTTATTTTATTTTATTTATTTGTCAAGCATATATAAGATAACAGGTAAAAGTATAAACATAATTTAAATACATGAAAAGAGTAAATAAAAAGAAATATTAGGACACGGACAGTAGGGATGCTGGTGCACTTATGCACGCCTCTTACAGACCTCTTAGGAATGGGGTGAGGTCAATAGTAGACAGTTTAAGGTTAAAGTTTTGGGGATTTGGGGAAGAAACTACAGAGTCAGGTAGTGCATTCCAGGCATTGACCACTCTGTTACTGAAGTCATATTTTCTGCAATCGAGTTTGGAACAGTTTACCTTGAGTTTGTATCTATTATTTGCTCGTGTATTGTTGTGGTTGAAGCTGAAGTAGTCACTGACAGGAAGAACATTGTGGCTAATTTATTTACTAATTTATTTGTAACAAACCTACAGACTTGCTTCCTTGCAGTAACTAACATCAATAAATTATCAGTAAAACACAGCCAAAGCACTACTGCTATAATTCAAACATTAAAAAAAGGTAATTTTAATAGGAATACTGACATCACTTTCAAAAAGAAAATCCACTTAGGATAGTTTGTAACCCTGAAATCCCTTGAAATTAATAAGAATGAAATACTAATAAAACCAATAGTTTATAAAATCAGGAATTATACACTCGATTGATTATGTGCCATTGACTCTTGGCAACTACATGTATAAAATTTGGTCCATGAGGAGCTATTTCCAATCTCATCCTTTAGGTCAGGGGTGTCAAACTCAAGGCACACAGGCCAGATTTTGCCCATGGGGTGCTTAGATCTGGCCCATGGGGCCACCCTGTAAACAGCAAAGGACTGGCGGTGCCTCTGTCAGAGAAAACAGAGCTTGGGAGGGCTGTTTGTAGCCCTCCTGAGCTCTGTTTTCACCGGCCGAGGGCTGCAGGAGGCCGTTGCGGCATTAAGCGGAGCCTGGGGAAGCTGTACATGCCCCCTAAGCTATATTTGTGCTGGCAGAGGGCTAGCAAAACAAACTAAAAGCAAAACCGCCACTCCCACCCTAGCCACATCCACCCAGCCCCGTGAGGTCAAACACAATCCTGATGCAGCCCTCAATGAAATCGAGCTTGACACCAGTGGTGGGTTTCAAAAAATTTTACTACTGGTTCTGTGGGTGTAGTTTGGTGGGCGTGGCATAGCTTGGTGGGTGTGGCTTGGTGGGCATGGCAGGGGAAGGATACTGTAAAATCTCCATTCAATCCCCAATCCAGGGGAATGTTACAGCAAAATCCCCATTTTCTCCCGATCAGCTGGGACTTGGGAGGCAGAGAATAGATGGGGGTGGAGCCAGTCAGAATTTTTACTACCGGGACTTCCGGTCGGCGAGCTGCAGCGACATGGTGCTGAGTGAGTGATCGCCACTCTTCAGCACTGCTTGTCACCACGTCTTGGGGATCCCTTCGGGGGCGTGGGTCCTGGAGAGTCCCGCGGACAATAGAGAGAGCCAGGCGAGCGAGAAAGTGAAGTGCAAACACTTCTCGCAAAACCGGGCGGCTCTGTCAAACCGACGCGTGTGAAGTCAGCCCTTCAATGGCTGACCCGAAGCTGTGGTAGCTGACAATCAGATGGGAAGCAAGGAAGATCGGAGGCTGCAGTGCCGAGATTGAACCATGTCCTCCCTGCCCAAGTGAAAGTGAACATCAGTAAGGGGCCGGCGGAGTCGGGCGGAAAGGTTTTTAAACGGAAAAGAGCGGCGACGGAGAGTGGAAAATAGCCTGAAGGATTACGGAGCTCGACAAGCCGGCGCGAAGATAAGAAACCGAGGACGCTAATTTGCTTGCACAAGAAGAGGATCGGTGGGCACAGGGAGCAAGGAAGCCAAAAGAATCCAGAAGAAATTTCGCTTTTATTTGCTGGCCAAAGCAGAGAGACGAACTAAATCGGAGATTGGACTCTTTCTAATTGCTCCAGAGAACAGGAAGTGCATCCATTGAAGAAATCTGACAGTGCAAATTGAAAAGGACAGGCACAGAGACGATCTAGCTCCGAGGCTTACCATAGAGTTTTGACTGTGGCAGAGTAAACGGGGGAAGAAGAAAGGACTAGAGGAAACCAGCGGCGGCGTGAGAAAGGATACCGCCCCCTTACCGGTGGAAATATTTGTTTGTTCCCAACCAAAACTTGGAAAATTTCCCCTTTTTCCTTTTTTTCTGAAAAAAAAAAAAAAACTTTTCTGATACCTTGATCTTCTGCATATTAACACTGTGATTAACAAGAAGCGTAAATCTCTATAGTAATTAACTGTTTATATATAAGATATACATTATAGAGTCTATTAGATTTTTACTTACTTATCTAACTATTTAATTACACCTAATTATATTTATCTCATATTTTCCTGTATAAATACTATTTTCATATATTTTACATACTGATATATTGCTATATTAGAATTACAATACTTACATATATTAACCTATTGGTAATTAGAAGTATAGAAATTTGAATTAATAATTTTTTTAAGCAGTAATCTAGACATGAATTTCAGTTACTGATTATAGATTTACCTAGGAGCAATTGGATTATTGTGTCTTGAACTATTAGGCCTTGAATTAATCACTAATAAGTAGAAGTAGAAATAAGTAGTAATAAGTAGAAATAAGCTTCTATCAATTAATTATTTATCACACAAATTAATTACTATTGTTATATATTATTATTATAATTACATAATTATAAGTTATAAACCAACTTTTGTTATCCACGTAAGATATTGACTGGAAGTGAGGTAGATTGATAAATTGATATTGATTGTTAATTCTATTTAAGATAGAGATTGGAAGTGATATAGATTGATAAATAGATAGACATTGTTCGATAAAAAAAAAAATGCCTCTTATACGCTGAAGAAACATAAAAAGAGGTGACAGTCAGTGTATGAAAATTTGGAGAAATATCGAGAAAATAATTAGAGAACAAAAAAAAATCCTGGAAGAAATGACGAGCATATCATCGACGATCCTGAAAACAGGGAAGAAGACCCCCTCAAATCCCACCATATCCATGACCTCCCCGGCTACCCAAAAATCAATGGAAGGAGCACAAAAAACGGACAAGGCCATAGCAACACCAACATTATTAACAGTACAGGCAACATTGACATTAATTCAAGAAACGATGGTGGCCATGCAGGAGAAAATGTCTAACAATCATACCGAATTAAAAACAGATATCCACCAACTGGACCAGAAGATGAATGAGATTCAAGTCTCAATCTCGAACAATGAAGAAAGAATCCAGAAGGCGGAGCAAAAAATAGAACAAAATGAGAAGAAGCTGGATATGGTAGACCAGACGCTGACGATGCAAAATAAGGAATTAGAAGACTCATTGATACAATTAGAGATGGATAGGGCGTCATTCTACTTGCGCTTTCAAAATGTGGAAGAAGATAAAGACGAGGATTTAGGAGAGAAGATGGCGGAATTAATTGCAGAAATACTCCAACAAGACAAACGTGAGATTATCAGAGAACTGGACGACGTCTATAGAGTGCAAACAAACTATGCGAGGAGAAATAGACTCCCCAGAGAAGTTCATATTAGATTCGCAAGAAAGAAAGTAAAAGACATCTTATACAATATGGCGAGGGACGGTCAAATAACATACAGAGGAAAGGAAGTGATAATACTGAAACAGATTCCGAGAAGGGTGAGGGAGGTGAGAAAAGGCTATAGATTTTTGGCGGCGCAATTGAACAAAAGAAATATATTATTTAGATGGCTCCTGCCAGAGGGGATGCTAATCACCTGGCAGGGGAGAAAAATAAAAATAGACAGCTTGAGCACAGCACAAGATTTTCTCGACCAGTTAAGGGGTGCAGAAGAAGAACAAAGTAGTAAGGAGGAAATAGAGGCGACAAATCTAGACGAGGAAGAAACCGTAGAGGAGAAGAAGACCGAAGGAGAGGCCAAGGAGAAAAAAACAAGACCAGTAAGAGCCGTAAGACTAAACAAGAACTAAAACCGAGTAAGGAAATCAGGAATGAAGGATCTAAAACTAATTTCAGTAAATGTTAATGGTTTAAATGACAGTAAAAAAAGGAAATTAACACTCACAAAGCTAGCAAAACAAAATATGGATATAATCTGTCTACAGGAGGTCCATATAAAAAAGGATGAGGGCAAATGTCTGGAGTATAAAAAATTTGGTAAACTATTCACCTCATTAGCAGAAAAAAGAAAGAGAGGGGTAGCAATTTATGTTAAAAAAGGTATTGAAGCAGAATTGAAATATAATGATACAAAAGGTAGAATACTTATGGTTGAAGTCACGATAGAAAACTCTAAAATGTTACTAGTGGGCATTTATGCTCCAAATAAAAAACAAGGAGAATTCTTTCAAAAGCTACGTGAACAATTAGGGAATATGGAACACAATGAAATTTGTATGATAGGTGATTTCAATGGAATTATAGACCCAGTTAATGACCATAAAAGCAATAAAATGAACAAAAATAAAAGGGCGACCTTGCCAAAAGCCTTTTTTGATTTGGTGGAGGAAGTGAATTTAATTGACATATGGCGAACTTTGCACCCAACTGAAAGACAATTTACATTCTATTCCAATTCACAACAGTCGTGGTCGAGGTTAGATATGGCTTGGGTCACTAGGACGCTAGGTTTAGAAATTGAGACGGCAGAAATTAGCCCAAACATCTGGGCAGATCACAACCCTCTGGAAATAAAATGGAGAAATGTAAAGAGAAAGAAACAACAGAGATGGAGGCTAAATACAAAACTATTATGCGACAAAGAGTTCGTAGAAAAATTAAAAGAAGAAATCAAGACCTTTTTTGGAGAAAATGAGAACCAAGGGACACCCAGCGAAATAGTATGGGATACATTGAAGGCATACCTGAGAGGGGTAATAATATCCTACTCCGCATATAAAAATAAATTAAAAAGAAAATCCAGGGAAGATCTCATCAAACAGCTAGATGAAGCAGAAAGGAAACTTCAAAAAATGCCTGGTGACACTGTAGCAAAGGAAAATTGGATGGTGTGGAGACATAAATTAAACATTCTAGACCAAGAAGAGCTAGCCCAAAAAATAAAAAGAACAAAACAGCACTATTTTGAGAACGCTAATAAATCGGGCAGGTGGCTGGCCTATAAATTAAAAAAGGAAAATGAAAAAGGGACAATCCAGATATTAGAAGATGCGGAGGGAAATCTCTTAAATAAAGAAGAAGACAAATTAGAAAGAGCGAGAGAGTACTATGAATCCCTATATAAAGAAGAGGAGACCTCAGAGGGAAAAATAGATCAATATTTGGCAGAGGCGGAGCTCCCGCAAATAACAGAGGAAGAGAAAGAGATGCTCAATGCTAAGATAACAACCGAAGAGTTCAAAAAAGCCCTGTCCAAACTTAAAAATAACAAATCACCTGGCCCAGACGGATTCCCAGGAGAAATATACAAAAAACTGGAAGAAATTTTACAACCAAAATTAATGGAAATTTTTAACGAGGTTTTGATGGGCTCCAAAATCCCTGACTCATGGAGGGAAGCCCATGTTACACTGCTACCGAAGGAAGGTGCCGACCCCAAAAAAATTCAAAACTACAGACCAATTTCACTTTTAAACACCGACTATAAATTATTTATGTGTATAATGGCAGAAAGAACTAAAAAAATATTAAATAATTGGATTCATAAAGATCAAAATGGTTTTCTCCCAGGACGACAAATTAGGGATAATTTGAGAATTGTACTAGACACTCTAGAATACTATGAAGAACACCCAGAAAAGCAGCTGGCCTTAGTCTTTTTGGATGCCCAAAAGGCATTCGACAACCTAAATTGGAATTTTATGACCAAACAAATTAAAATAATAGGATTCGGGCAAAACTTCGAAAAGATGATAAAAACTATCTATGACAATCAGAAGGCGAGCATTTTATTAAATGGAGACAGGACAAGAACTTTCCAAATTAAGAAAGGAGTAAGGCAAGGCTGTCCCTTGTCACCGTTACTATTCATTTTGGCCCTGGAAGTCTTGCTACGAAACATCAGAAACAACGAGGAAATCAAAGGCCTGAGAATTAGAAAAGAGACTTATAAAACACAAGCCTTTGCGGATGACGTGGCACTAATATTAGAAGATCCACTGATATCTGGACAAAAAGTACTAGAGGAACTGGGTAAATATGGAGAGGTGGCAGGCCTTAAACTGAATAAATCTAAAACCAAAATACTTACTAAAAATGTAACTGAGTCACAAAAGAAAGAGATAGAAGAAACTTTGGGCCTACAAGTAGTCCCAAAAATAAAATACCTAGGAATTTGGTTAACCAAAAGGTGTTCTTCCCTAAAAGAAGATAATTATTCCCCACTAATTAATAAATTAAAACAAGATTTGGATAGATGGAAAAAGATTAAATTATCACTTATAGGCAAAATTGCGGCAATCAAGATGAGCATTCTCCCCAAGATTTTATTTCTATACCAAAACCTACCAGTAATTTTAGAGAAAAATTTTTTTTTAGAATTAAATAAGACCATTAGGGAATTTGTTTGGGAAAGGAAAAAATCAAGGATCTCGCTTAAAATTCTACAGGAAAAAAGGAACGTGGGAGGATTCGGACTCCCAAATTGGGAAACGTATTATAGAGCGGCAAAGTTGACATGGATAAAGGATTGGATCACCTTGGAGAACAAGAGAATTTTAGTGTTAGAAGGTCATGACCTACAGAAAGGGTGGCATGCATATCTATGGGACAAAGACAATAAAAAGAAAACTTATTTCCACAGGCATAAAATCAGGGACTCCCTAATACAAACATGGGTGGGGATCAGGCAGAGATACTATACCAAGGTCCCAATTTGGCTTTCCACGGTAGAGGCAATGATTTACCCCAACAGGTGGGGAATGGAGAAACTGTACAGATACAAAGACATTGTCGATGGAGGGGGAAACATTAAATCAAATGAAGTTCTGAGAGATCAAGGTATAACCTTAGACTGGTGGACCTACCTACAAATAAAATCAAGATACCAGAAAGATAAAGATGAGTATGGCTTAGAATCAGGATATAATGGATTAGACAAAATTTTAATGGGACAAGGGAATAAAACGTTGGCCAAACTGTATAACTACTTATTGGATGAAGATAGAGATGAGGATATAATTAGAAACCAATTGAGAGCATGGGAGAGAAATATTGGACACAGTTTGGACCTTAATGAATGGGAAGATGCCTGGAACAAAAATTATAAATTAACTAGAGCAGCCACGTATAAGGAAAACCATTACAAAATGCTTCACAGGTGGTATTTAGCACCTGCAAGATTAGCAAAGATGTTCCCCAATGCACAGCCAAATTGTTGGAAATGTGGCCATGGTCACGGCACCTTCTTTCATATGTGGTGGACATGCCCCGAAGCAAAAAGGTATTGGAGCAAAATTCGGAGATGGTTGAAAGATATACTTAAAGAAGAAATTGATTTGAATCCAGAAATATTTCTCCTGGGAATGGCAAAGAAAGGGCATGGAAAGGAAAAGGTCCATCTCCTAATACACATAGCTACAGCTGCCAGACTAGCATATGCTCAATATTGGAAAAAGAAAGACCTACCACCAGATGACCTTATAATTAATAAAATATTAGAGTGTGCAGAGATAAGTAAATTAACACACGAGATAAATGATGATGAAAACTCTGATTATGATACTGTGTGGGGAAGATGGTACGAATGGATAAATGATAGAATTAAGGAAGGAATAAATGGTGCAGAAATTAATTAGAAATATGTAGTATAAATGACACCAGACATTTACTTATGTATATATGTAAAAACACTGCGAATTCGATGTTAAACAGAATCGTGATTATATTTTATTTGTGTAAAAAAAAAAAAAACCCAATAAAAATTGTATTAAAAAAAAAAAAAAAAGAATTTTTACTACCGGTTCTCCGAACTACTCAAACTTTCCACTACCAGTTCTCCAGAACTGGTCAGAACCTGCTGAAACCCACCTCTGTTTAACACCCCTGCTTTAGGTCTTCCAAGGGCCACCTATTGCCACTGCAACTGAGTCCACCCACTTTGCTGCTGGTCATCTTGTTCGTTTTCTTTTTCTGTTACATTTAGAATTAATCACTAAATTCATATCAATAGTGAATAATATAATTTGTTCCCTAATAATTTAATTATTAGGACCGGGAAGACCATCACCCTGGAGGTGGAGCCCAGTGACACTATTGAGAATGTGAAGGCCAAAATCCAGGACAAGGAAGGCATTCCTCCTGACCAACAGAGGCTGATTTTTGCCGGCAAGCAGTTGGAAGATGGCCGCACCCTCTCTGACTACAATATCCAGAAAGAATCCACTCTCCATCTTGTCCTGCGTCTGAGAGGTGGGATGCAGATTTTCATCAAGACCTTGACTGGGAGACCATCACCCTGGAGGTGGAGCCCAGTGACACTATTGAGAATGTGAAGGCCATAATCCAGGACAAGGAAGGCATTCCTCCTGACCAACAGAGGCTGATTTTTGCCGGCAAGCAGTTGGAAGATGGCCACACCCTCTCTGACTACAATATTCAGAAGGAGTCCACCCTCCATCTTGTCCTGCGTCTGAGAGGAGGCATTTAGATCTTCTGAACAATTTTCAAGTTGCCAGTAAAATTTGTTTGCACTGTAGCAGTATAATGGCTTAAATATTGTAAGGTTAATGCAAGTTTCCAGTAACAGCTAGACTGTTTGTGTCAATGCTAATAAACTTTTCAGTTGCACATTTAAAAAAAAAAAAGTTATCCTGTGAAGGGTCCCCAAAAGTTAGGGTAGTCCCCCAAAACTAGGGTAATTTGCATCCAATGCAATATGAAAAATAAATCTTAACCTATCTCCTGTCTTCTGTATACCAGATTAGCAGTCTGAGAAAGTGCAGTATAAGCAAACAACGGAAACAATTTGCCTTGGTGAGGTGTTTGCGAATCATGAAATAATTCTTCTCATGCTTCCTTTGCTGGAAATGGGTTTTTCCACAGATGCATAAATCCATTTTTTTCAGGAAAGTGAAGAGGTTGGCACAGTGGTGGGTTGCCCCTGGTTGGGACTGGTTCTATAGAACCGGTAGTAAAACTGGCAGGAGGCTCCACCCACCGACCCCGACGTCATCAGGAAGCATGCGGCCCCGTTGTGAACCGGTAGTAAAGGTAAGTAAAACCATTCCTGGGTTAGTGGCTCTGCTCTCTGGAAGTAGGGATCTACAAGGCTTTTCAATACCAATTTGAAAGTATTTTGTACATAATCTTAAGTGACTACTCCAAGGATTTTTCAAACTGTGTCCACAGAATGCTAAGTTTCTGCAAGGACTTGAAAGAGAAAAACTAAGAGCAAAAAGAAAGGTCTGCTTGAATGCAGCCAAATTTCTATCATGATGGTTTTATGTCTTAATCTTTCATTTTTTTTTCTTTTTAACCCAGGAATCCCCAACCGCACGCCACAGATTGGCACTGATCCATGGCATGCCAGGAACTGGACTGTATAAGCAAGCGAAGCCCCCTCCACACACGCAGGAGATCCAGGCAATGTGTGAAACCACATTCCCCATTTTCTGTGGAAAAAACGTCCTCTATGGAACTGGTCTTTGGTACCCAAAATGTCTGGGGCCGCTGTTTTAATTAACAGGTTCTGTGGCCTGAAAATGTTCAGAAATCACTGATGGATAGATGTATATTGTCCATTTATAAAAATATAATCCATTGGTTAGGTTACATTCCACTTATCTTTAAGAAGCAAAAGGTGCACATTTATAGATGGTTCCCTCCTTCAATTTTTCACCACCTAACAACCTTATGAGGCAGGTTTATCTGAAATCAGCTGTTATTAATCTATAGCCACTCATGTGAGGTTGTATGATTGATTCTGGACTAGACTCTGGGCTTCTTTGGATCAAATTTAGGTATACTTATTGTCCAACACAATTCCTATCTTTAAGTTTCATCTTACCTTCAAGAGCCCAAAGCAGGGGTGAAATGCTCCTGGATTGGACCGGATTGCTCAGTCCGGTAGCGATCTTGGCCGTTGGTTCGGCGATCCGGTAGCGATGGCAGAGCAAAGCTCCGCCCACCCAGCTGGGTGTCATTACTTCCTGGTTTTAACCAGGAAGTAATGTGTTTTTTACCTTCTGCGCATGCGCAGATGGCTTTGTGCATGCGCAGAAGGTCTGCATGTGCACGTGACATGCGTGGTGTGTGCGCTTCCAAACTGGTAAGGAAGGTAAGTAGATTTACTCCTGGCCCAAAGTAGCTCCACCTCCTCCCTAATGATAACCTTGACGTGTAGGTTGAGATGAGAAGAAAAGACCAGCTCAAAATTACTCCCTAAGGTTCCATGATTAAAATATCACCTTGACCTTTATGTCTCTCTCATGCCACTCCAGTTAATCAACAAGATGATATTCCTTTTGAGTCAAACTCAACTCCTGATGACTTTGGTCTTTGCAGTTTTCTCAGCAACATTGCTGAGAAAACATTATCATTGCTTTCTTCTGTTTTCCAATCTTGTTTCCAGCCCTGGAGTTTTTTGATAGTTTTCTGGTCAAGGTCTGGTCCTGCTGTGTGTGTGTTGTTTTTTTTTTTGAGATTATTCAGGGTCAGCAATAGGATATACCAATTCATGGGAATTCACCCGTGGATCAAAAATATATCAAGTCCAATTTGCAGTTATGATAAGCTATACTTATAAACTATACTTTAATGATAAACTATACTTTAAGATTTTTTGAAGATTCATCTAATGTGGATATATACAATATCTTCCATATCAACCATGTCTTGTTTATTAGAAAAAGCAAAATTAAACAATCTCCCACAACGGGTTAACAAAAAGAAACCCTTTTATATTCCTCATATATAGAAATATATTGAGAAAAACATGAATTGTAAGAAAAAAGGACACATCTTTATTCAAAGTTCTATCATTATTGCAAATATTGTATATAATATGTAAGTCTAAAAATACAAAAATGAGAAATATAAAGAAATATAAAATTAGTGATGCACTCTGGAACTCCCTTTCCTCATAATGAAAGAATATTTCTTCTCCATAATGAGATTTAATCTAATATTTTTTTATGGAGATCTCATTTAAATACTGTTCAGTAATGCTTTGGTATAAAGGAAAATGTGTTGAGTAAATCAGAGATCTGTATTTAATGAAAGGCACATATGCCATGTTTCAATTCTATTTAACTCATAGACAGCCACTGATGCATAACACAAGTTGTACTGAGCTAAAAGTGTCTTTGCATGAAAAAAAAACAAGACAAAACTGACTTTAGTATGTTACTTGCCATTTAGGAAACTACAGTTTATTATCTTAAGTGGCCTCCCCACATATTCTTTTGTCTTTTGTCTTGTTATGCTTAGGGGACATTGCTATTCAGCTTGAAAAGAGTTATACTTAACAATTTCTCTTGAGGCCGTTGGTTTAGCCTACTGACTCTTGCTTCCAATGGCTGATTTATGTTTTTTAAATCACTGTGTATATTTCTTTATTTACATACCAAAATAGGTAGGTAGAAATATCACACTGAACTCCAAATAGATAAACTATTTCTTAATGTACAGTAACTTTAACAGCAACTTGATACCTTCCAAATGTGTCAGATGTCAACTTCCATAATCCCAAACCAAGAATTACAATTCAAATTTCTTGGAATTACAAGATTTTCTTTTGACGGTGTTTAAAACTGGCACCATCTGCCTATGGGGAATGAGGTTGAAAACCAAACTACTGCTGGTGGGAAAGTGCTACTGCTTTCTGCAGAATTGATTTGGTTGAGGAACACATGGTCTCTCTGCCTTGAGTTGTGTTTCTGAGTTATTTGTAGGCAACTGTCATACAAAGATCAGAGCAGAGCAGCAGCTGGACTTCTCTGCGATATGAATGAGAAAATAGTCCATCTGACAGTAGCATTTTCCTCCTGTATTATTTTCATCATTAGTCTGACTTGAGGGAAGTACAAAGAATACATTTTCTTTAGTCCAGAAGATAGGAAGCAGGATCTTATAATGAGCAGGAACTGATTCTCTTGGTGTCAGTACTGTTTACAGCAGACGAGTATGGATAATCTGAGGCACAACTGCAAGCAGGCTAACATTCAATGTCAGTTAGTATGTTTCTGAACAAGCATCAAATTATTTTTATTCTATCTACTATAACTTCATATAAAATGCTGCCTCCACAGCAGTTGTTACTGGTAGAACTACAAACAAGAGCATCCTTCTGGTTACATGAATGACATGACTTTTCAGATGTCCTACAAGGTTTGCACAAAGGAATCACAAATGTGACACTATAAAAAGTGACTGGCTATAAAAAGTCCAAATTGCACAGATCCACATGTGCAAGGGAACAGATTTGATATACGGATGTACCACATCCAAGAATCAACATCAGGATGGGTAGTTAGAGTTACTATTTTTAAGTATGTGTTACAGGTAGTCCTTGACTTACAATCACAATTGAGCCCAAACTTACTGTTGTTAAGCGAGGCATTTGTTAAGTGAGTTTTGCCCCATTTCACAACCTTTCTTGTCATAGATATTAATTACTGCAGTTGATAAGTTAGTAACATGGTTGTTAAGTGAATCTGGCTTTCCTATTGGTTTTGCATGTCAAAAGGTTGCAAAAAGGGTAATCACATGACCTTGGGACAAAGCAACGGTCATAAGTATGAACCAATTGCCAAGCTTCTGAATTTTGATTAAATGAGCATGCTACAAAGGTCATAAGTGTGACAAATGGTCATCAGTCATTTTTTTCAGTGCCACTGTAACTTTGAACAGTCACTAAATGAACTGTTGTAAGTCAAGGACTACCTGTATTCACTTGTTTATCTCCTAACTCTCTCACTGTTTTGCTGTTCTTAATTTTCTTGTTTGAGCTTTGGGAAGTGAAAATGATGTAAAAGAAAGCATTTATGCTTTTTTGGAACATTTTCTCTGGAATTCATTGACTGTAGTGCTGGAGTCAGAACTGTTATGTAAGGTCCTTTTGTTTTCCTATAATCTGGATGCCCATTGCAAAGCTTTCCTGAAGGGGCCAAGAAAGCAGCACCAGAGAAACTGGTGTAAAAACCCCCTCCCCACAAGTGGGGGTAGGTTGAACAAATATTTTACTGCAGAATCTAATCTGGGTTGGTTACCAGGACTAAAGGTTTTGTCTTCTGAGCTTTCAGTCTTATGCTGGAGCCGCTGTTCAAGGAACTTCTCTCTAGCAGAGCGTGTGCTGTTTTGGGTGGTATTTATAGTGCCAGTTGTTTGTGGCTTTTTAGATGTTGATTGGGGTGTGGTGATGGCTGGATTTTAAGTTGTTGGCTATTGTTTGCTTGTTCACCCCAGCCTCACCTTCTAAATACTTGATAGGCTGGTGGCAAATCAGCACTCCTGTTAACTGATGAGGGACCTGTTTCCCAGACTTCAATCACTTCCCTGTTTTTGTGCCTGTTTATCCAACAATCTTAGTAGCTGCAAAACTGAATGTGTGCTCATTGCAATGTAAATATTTTACTAAAAGCTGCCTTGAGACAATTCCATTTTTACATCAGCCAAGGCATTTCTTGGTCTGAAATTGTTGTTGTTGTTGTTGTATTTGAGTACAGCAAAAACCACTGGGAACATCAGGTTGAGAAAGTTTTAGAGAATGAGAAACTCAAGATCTTATGGGACTTTAGGATTCAGACTGACAGGCACTTGGTCCACAACACACCTGACATAACAATAGTTGAAAAGAAAAAAGTATGGTTCATTGACATTGCAATACCTGGTGATGCACGAATTGAAGATAAGCAGCAAGAAAAAATCACAAAGTACCGGGACTTACAAATTGAAGTTGAGCGACTGTGGAAAAAGAAATTGTGTGTTGTCCCGATTGTAATTGGAGCCCTCGGAGCAATACCCAAAGGGCTACCCCGCTATTTAGAAATTCTAAATTTGCCGGACTTGAACATTTTGACTCTACAAAAACCCACCTTACTCAGAACAGCTTACATCCTCCGACGATACTGTTACGATATTTTCAGGATCAGACTCAATAAGTAGATTAAGAATTAGATATTCAAATAAAGCACTGTTTATTTACAGAAGGCATTCTATATTCACTGAATATTCACAGATAGAAGCACAGAAGGAAAGCATACAGCTCCTTATATATACATGGGGTGGAGCTAGATGTAGGAGTGGTTAAATATGAATATATTAAATAGAGAAGAATAAGTTAACCCCTGATACCCTGGTCATATATTATTTACATAAAGGAGAATAAGGCATTTACTTGTGACAAATCCCCCTCTAAATGCCGATTCGATATATAACAATAATTACATTCAGATTCTGAACAATATAAAACTTGTAACTTAGAAGTCAAATATTTGTGCTGCTTAGAGGGTAAAGGCTTTCTTAGTATGTCAGCAATTTGCTCTGAGGTTTCACAATGGACTGCTTTAATAAATCCATCTTGAGATAACTGCCTCACATGTTTGAATTTTATATCTATATGTCTGGATCTTTGTCCAATGGCATAAGATCTAGATATTTCAATAGCAGCCTTATTATCTTCATGTATGATAAATGGTAATGAAGGTTTCACCCAGGTGTCTGACAACAAGTCATTAAACCATACAAGGTTATTTGAGGCTTTAGACAAACAGACATATTCTGCCTCAGTTGTTGATGTGGCTACTAAGTCTTGTTTACCAGTATACCAGTAAACTGGACAATTGTTAAGAAAAAATATATAACCAGATGTGCTTTTTCTACATGTGGTGTCGCCAGCCCAATCTGCGTCGGCGTAACATGTGAGGATGGGCTCTTTGACACTATTGGGTTCCAATAATAAACAAAAATCTAAGCTACCTTTCAAATATCTTAATATTCTTTTGACAGCTTCCCAATGATATACTAGTGGTTTGCTGACGTGTCTAGACAACAAGTTGAGAGGCAAAGCGATATCGGGTCTGGTCCAATTGGAGATATATAGAAGGGAACCGATGACTGATCTGTAAAGTGTATTATCTTTAAATTCAGGGGATGACTCATCTGTGTTCCTCAGGAAATCAGTTTGCATGGGAGTATCACAGGGTTTAGCATTGTTTAAGTTACATTTGTTCAGGAGTTCTATAATCTTATCTCTTTGAGAAAGTTTGAATCCCTTTTTTGTTTTACTAATTTGAACTCCAAGATACTTATTTACCTTACCTAATGATTTCAAAGAGAAATGTTCATTTAGTTTCGTTTCTCTCTTCTCTTTGTGTTTACCTATATACAAAATATCATCCACATAAATTAACACGAATTCTAAAGAGTCATCCTCTTTTTTAACAAAGAAACAGTTATCAGCAGTAGTGGCATTAAAATTCATAGTTTTGAGCACTTTGACTAAACATTCATACCATCTTTTGCCAGATTGTTTCAGCCCATATAAACTTTTATTTAGTAACCACATTTCATTTTTGTTTGTATATTGACTGTGAGGCGCTCTTACATATATCTCTTTATCTAATTCTGCATGTAGATATGCAGTCTGTATGTCGTATTGGAATACATCAAGGTTAAGTGCTGATGCTATGACCAGTGCAGTTTTAACACTCTCAGTTCTTACTGTGGGAGAGTATGTATCCGTGTAATCCTCGGGATATTTTTGTGCATAACCTTGAGCAACTAGTCTAGCTTTGTATAAGGTGTTGCCTCCTTCTAAGTTTTTGATTTTATATATCCACCTAGTACCAATAACAGTTTTATCTTTAGGTGCATGGGTAGGTGTGAATACATTTAATTTCTGCAAACTATCCATCTCTTTAGTCATGGCTGATTCCCACTTTTCCTTTTCTTCAGGGGGAAGTTTTAGCACTTCCTCGTATGTGTTTGGTGTTGATGTTTCTCCATCCATATACATTATATAATCTTTGTATTTGTTTGGTATTTGGTTTCTGTTATTCCTGATTGTTCTTTTTGGTTTACTATCATTGTCATGTAAATACCTAGCTTCTTTTTTTGTTAATGAATCTGTCTTTATTTTGTATTGACTGTTTGTCCATGTTTTGTTTTTGTTTTTATGTATGTTGTGATTGTATTCTTCTCCAGTTCTTTCCTCTTGGTGTTTAGTGTTTGTATAGTTGTTTGGGAAAATTTCATTAAGATGTATTTTAGACCAGTTGGCCTGTTCATGGAATACAGCCGTTCTGGAAACTATAAATCTGTTGTTATTATCGATGAATCTGTACCCTTTTGTGCCTGTTTCGTAACCCATGAACCTGAGTCTCCTAGATACGTTCTCACCTTTACGTCTTAATTGCGTAGGTATGTGTACGTCTGCAGTGACTCCAAATATGTGCATATGAGCTATTTTGGGTTTCCTATTATACATCATTTCATATGGTGTCTTGTTAACAATGCTGGACCAAGTTCTATTTTGTGTATAATTGGAATATTGTAACGCTTCTGACCAGAATTGTTTTCCTAAGCCAGCATCTTCTAATGTGCATCTAATCATGGTTTGTAATGTTGAGTTCTTTCTCTCTACCACTCCATTTTGGAATGCAGAGAAAGGGCTAGACGTGTAATGTAACATCCCTTTGTCTTTAAGCCATTGGGAGAATTCTTTTGACATGAATTCAATCCCCTATCTGTCATAATTTGTTTTATTCTAATATTATGTTGTGTTTCTATACGTTTGTAAAACTCCTTAAATTTCTGAAAAGTTTCACCTTTGTGCTTTAGTGTATAGACAAAGCCATAACGACTATAGTCATCCACAATGGTTAGGAAATAACGTTTTCTATATGTGATTGATGGTGTTAATGGACCAACTAGGTCCATGTGTACCAAATCAAAAATTTTGTTGGTTGATCTTGTTGATTTTTTGGGTTTGGGGCTAGTTTTGAGTTTTGTAGATTTACATACTGAGCATTCCAAATAGTTTTTACAATTTTTTATTTTAACACCTTCAGCATGTTCAGTCATCTTTTGAACTACAGGAAAACTGGCATGTCCTAATTTCCTATGTAAGACATGAGCACACTCATCATGAATTGGTTTACCAATATTAGGTATTTTGTTGTTGTGTGTGTCTTTGTGATTATGAATAATCTTATGTTCCTCATTGTTACTATTACTACTGCTTTCGTTGTCTATGTTATTGTTATCTTCCATGTTGGAATCAATGTTGTGTAACCATTTTTCTTTTGTCATTAGATAAGGTAGACCTCCTTTAATAATCACAGTACCTATGTTTGTTCTGTTTTTCTCTAATGTTGCTTTTCCTTTTGAGAACACAATATTTATGCCAGAATCTCTGCTTAGTTTTATTGCACTAAGTATGTTATGAGGTATTTCAGGTATTAACAATACCCCCTCTATTTTTCCTAGGCCAGGTAAGGTTATGTTTCCTCTACCTATGACTTGAACCTTCTCTTGATTAGCTACCTTAATTACGAATTTATCCTCTACAAATGAAGATAGTATATTTTTATTATTTGTAGTGTGGTTGGTTGCTCCAGAATCGATAAGCCAATCATTGTCCTCTGTTTGTTGTATGTTAGTGTTGTCATGTTTGTTTAACCCATTCAGTGAACCAGACTTTCTATCTTTTGAGTTATCCCTGCCCCCTCTATGTTCCCTATAGATGGGTGGACTTCTATATCTATGTCTATCAATTGATGACTGTTTTGATACCTATTTCTATAGTCAGGATTTTTTCTATTTCTGAGGAGTTTTGGACAGTCTCTCCTATTATGTTCTTTGGATCCACAGTTGTGGCATCCTATTGGTTCATGATATCTTTCTTGAAAAACTACCCTCTTATATTGTTTATGTTCCATGTGATTGTTACAACGACTTCTCCTTGAATTATCTTCAGATATTAGCTTGTTAGATAGACTTTCTATGGATAAATATCCTAAATTGATTGTGTCTAAATGAGATATATAGTTATCCCATGATGGGTCTAGTGAGTTAATGATAACACTCTTCATTGTTTGATCTGAAATTATTTCCCCCCTTAAATGCAGTTCTGCTCTAATTTTGTTTAAAGATATTAAATGTTCACTTATGGTAACCCCTGGTTTTATCCTAGCTGAGAAGAAATCTTTAGACATTCTTGTTGTAGTGGCTACACTTTCACTGTGAAACAATTTAAACATGCATTGAATAATTTCTGATACAGTTAGATTTTGCTTAATACTGTGGTACATGGCAGGAGATATACTGGAAATCAATAAGAAAAATGCCCTATGGTGCAGACAGTCTAATTTTAGAGTCCAAGGTCTTTTTGGGGGATTAGTAATAAAAAATAATAAGTTTTCTTTTAGAAAGACAACCTGGAGCTGCTGACACCATTCTTGCAAATTAATGCCATCTATTCTCAGTTTTGGGAAATCATTGGGTAAATTCTCAATATTGTTGGATCCATTACTTACAACTGGAGGTAGTCCGTGGTCTTGCAAATGTTGAAAGTTACAAAATGGCGTGGGTATGCTTGCGACGATTCTGAATGGTTCTCTCTGTTCTTCATGTCCTTCGAAGTTGTCTGTGTAGTCTTGCACATGCGCGTTGTTCATTTCGCTCCTGAAGCCGTCATGAGAGGTTCTCGCTGCCGCAGCTCCCTCGCATCGCTCTTCTTCTGAGGAATCGGTCTCCGGCTCGATCTTGGGAGTCCTGGTGATAGCAGGCGCTCGCTTTCTTTGGTTGAGAATGCTGGTCCCTGGTATCGTCTGTGGCGTGGGGTGGTATCTGCAGGGCTCTCTGGGTTCAGGCGTCGGCGCTTTCGTCGTTTGAATAGAAGTGGGTGGATTCTGAGATGTTTGTTTGCTTGCTTGCCTTTTCGTTGATTCTTTAGTGATTTTCAATTTTGGTCCAAAAGCAGCAAAGAGCGTTTTCATTGTTGATTTTACTTGCATATCTATCGAAGTCTCTTCAATCTCTGTGTCTGATTCTTCTGAGGTGTAAATTTTCTCTTTTTCATTTCTTGCATCGATTAAGGCTTTTCGCGCCAGGTATTTTGAATCTAGCTTTCTGATTGGCTCTGCTTCGCTCATCTTAGGGGTCCGTTGAAACCAAGATGGCTGCCATTCGAAATTTTGCGCGGGACTGTTAGTTTTCTTTTTCGCTGTATTTTTATTTTCAGGCAGATTGCTCACCATTTTTGAGTCTTTAGATTTATTCGTAACGATGTGCTTCTCTTTCGCTGCTCCGTTGTTTTTTAATATTTCTTGGAGGTTCGCGATGAGATTTTCATCGTTCTTTTGGCTTTTTAAGAGTTTTAGTATCTCTGACCTGAGTTCGTTGTTTTCTATTTCGTTTTCTTCTTGGTCATCAGTCTCATTCATTGTTTCTTCATTGTCAGTAGTGCAGTCTTCAGATTCTCTCGATATTGTATTCGTGGACTCATCGATTATTTCTTGATCTGCTTCCATTTCTTTGCTGTATGCCCTGGTGTTGGGTCTTTCTCTTTTATTTCTGGAGTTTTCTCTCTCAGATATATTTAAAGTTTTATTGAGTCAATTTAACCATCCTCTGCTACCAAATTATTACGATATTTTCAGGATCAGACTCAATAAGTAGATTAAGAATTAGATATTCAAATAAAGCACTGTTTATTTACAGAAGGCATTCTATATTCACTGAATATTCACAGATAGAAGCACAGAAGGAAAGCATACAGTTCCTTATATATACATGGGGTGGAGCTAGATGTAGGAGTGGTTAAATATGAATATATTAAATAGAGAAGAATAAGTTAACCCCTGATACCCTGGTCATATATTATTTACATAAAGGAGAATAAGGCATTTACTTGTGACAGATACCTTAAAAGTTCCTAGGTCCTTGGTTAGGACTCGAGCTGCTGAGCTATTAACCAGCCTCAAAGGCTGTGAATCTCACTAAAGATTAACCAATAAATAATAATAATAATAATAATAATAATAATAATAATAATAATAATAATAATAATAAACTTTATTGTCATTGTATGTGTATACAATGACCATTTAACCATTTAATCATGTTGAATTCTTGGCGACTTTATAGGTAAGTGCTGTCTATGCTACCCTGCCAAGCACAGCTTCTTTCAATTATTGGATGTTCAACTTTGTATCAGATTTGAGCTTATCAGCCAGCGTGCTCTTTGCTTGCCCCTTCTTCTCTTTCCACTAACCATTCCTAGCACCTACTCCAGTGGAGTTGCATGCATACTATGGCCAAAGTAAATCAGATGTAGTCTTATGATTTAAGCTTCTAGTGGTGTGTCTGGTTTTATACAATTTAACATCTCTCTGTTAGTTACTGTGTGGGTCCATTGTATACACAATAATTTATGCCAACACTATAGTTCAAAGGCATCAATTCTTCTATGATCAGCCATCCTTAGTGCCCAACTTTCACACCCATACATCAATTAGGGAAGACTAGCCTGCTTTTTGTATTTATATCAATATATCTGGTTTTCCAAATATTATTCATGTTAACCATTGCAGTGCAGCCTAAAGTTATCCTGCATTTGAATTCAGGAATAAAACTGCCATCATGGACAATTTTTATATCCAAGAAAGATAAATTCTTGAACTAATTCAATTTCCTCCTTGTTGGTTTTAAATGTCTCATGTTCATCTGCAGCTGTTGTTTTCCTGATGCTAAGACTCAATTCTACTTCTTCATTTTTGTCCTTGATTTTCCAGATCCATTTTTCCAGGTCTTCCTTATTTCCAGCCAACAGTGTTGCTTCATTTGCCTACCTTAAATTATTTATAGTTCTTCTCCCAATCTTCACTCCAACATCAGCTGTTTCCGTGACTGAAATACCAAGGCAATATTTTGGGGCAGACAAAGATGGATTCAATGAATGGGAGAATTCTTGAGAAAATGTCCTTGTGCATGTACAGCCCAAAATGCTATCATGTTGGTTAATATTAATAAGTAGTTTCCTTTCCTTATGATTAAACTTCTTTTGTTCATTGCTGGACATGCTTGTCTCAATAATTCCTTGTGAATAAAGCTAAATGGAGTATATCTGACGTTATATTTTTTGATAAATAATCTGTCATAGAGCTTTGTAAATCCATTTCTCTCAAATGGACCCCATCAGGAATTAAACACGCTTGGAGGATTGGGGGAAAAAAAGATAAAAAGAACTCAGTGTGTGTAACTTGGCTGAACAATTCCTGCCTGGTGTGGAGTCGTGTGGGAGCACAAGAACTTCATATTTTAAGCATGTAAATGTCAGTGAATGAAGAGAGATATTTAAGTTTAAGTACTTTAGGAACAGAAACAGAGGGAACCTGACCTTTTCTTCCATATCTTTACTATTTATTTTAGAAAATAATATTTATTCCACTGTGAATTATTTCAATGAGGGTCAGATTTAGGTTATACCTAAAGATGTCCAAGATGGAATCCAAGTCAAATCATATTTTTCCTAAAGCAGAAACAGATTACTTAGCTTGTTGAAAACTAAATCTAACTTGAAATCTTGACCAGGTTCTAGTGGCTACTTAAGATGAATTAAACTATTTGAATATGTTGAATAGATCTTTTTTTAAAAAATGAAACTTCGTTTTCTTTTTTTTTTTTTTTATTGCAAAAGTTTTACAATTACATTTTCACCCCTTTCCCCCCCCCCGCTACCCCCCCCAAACTTCCCAACCTCCCTAACCCACCTTAACCCTCCCCTCCCCCCCGGACTTCCAATATACTCATATCAGATAAAAGGAAAAAACCCTCCTTTATATATAAGACTTAAACCCCTCCCTCCCCCTTACAAATTTTCATCTTCATTACCTTAACCTCTTTCTATCTTAATATAACGTTTTGAAATAAATTTTCCTCCTGATTACCTTAAAAATATTTCTATCATAATATAACATTTTCTAACAAATTTTCATCCTCAACCTTAAAAAATTTCTATCTTAATATAACATTTTCTAACAAATTTTTATTCTCAACCCTAAAATATTACTATCTTGCTATAACATTTTTAAATAAAGGCTATTTGATACTTCCTAGTTTGATATTTATGCTGAACATAATCTATCCACTTCTTCCATTCCCATTCATAAGTCTCTTGAGAACAATCTTTTAAATATGCTGAAATCTTCGCCATCTCTGCAAAACTGGCCATCTTCAGAGTCCATTCCTCAATCGTAGGCAGCGCTTCATTTTTCCAGTATTTACCTATCAACAATCTTGCTGCAGTTATCATGTACAATATCAATTTTGTTTCACCCAGTGTAAAACCCTTAACTATACCCAATAAAAACACTTGTGCAGAAAATTGAATTTTTTTCTTCAAAACGTTCTGCATGACCCACCAGATTTTTATCCAAAAAGCCTTAACTTTCTTACAGGTCCACCAAACATGATAATATGTAGCATCTAGGCAATCACATCTCCAACATTTAGGCTGGACATTAGGGTACATACACGACAATTTTTTAGGATCTAGATGCCATCTATAAAACATTTTGTAGAAATTTTCCCTCAAATTCTGCGACTGCGTAAATTTAACATTCTGAACCCAAATTTTTTCCCATGTTTCCAACATCACTGGTTCTTCAAAGTTTTGTGCCCACTTAATCATACAGTCTTTAACTAATTCAGTTTCTGAATCCCTTTCTAACAAAACATTATAAAGTCTTTTAATATGCATTGGACCTTTCTCTTTTATGTGTCTAACCAATTCTTCCTCATGCATCATAATACCAATTTTTTGGTCCTCTTTCCATCTCAATTGCAATTGATTATATTGTAACCAAGTTAAATTAATCCCTTCAGCCAACAATGTCTGTAATGTCTTCAGCTGCCATCTGCCCGCATCTGTAAAAAGAACCTCTTTGTATAAAAACCCCCCGAGTGACATTATATTTGTATTCCACAAGGTATGACCAAGATCCAGCCATAGCGGTATTTTATAATTCCAATTGTTTCGGTGCTTCTTCCAAACTCTCAGCAAAGAATCTCTAAGTATATGGCTTTTAAATACTTTATCCACTTTACTGTCGTAAAATAAGTAAGCATGCCATCCAAACTCCAGATCAAAACTTTCTGCATTCAGTATTCCAGTCTTTTTTCCTCCAAACCAATCACTTGCTAAAGTCAGAGCTGCTGCATCATAATATAACCGTAGGTTTGGAAGTTTAAGACCTCCCCTTTCTGGAACATCTTGCATAATTTTCAATTTTACTCTTGGTTTTTTCTCGTTCCAGACAAACTTGTTCACTCCAGTTTGCCATACTTTTAGTTGTTTATCGTTTTTGAGCACCGGGATCATTTGAAACAGAAAAAGAAATCTTGGCAAAATGTTCATCTTAACTGCTGCTATTCTTCCAAGTAAAGACAGCTGCAGTTTTTTCCAAGTCTCCATATCTTTTTGCACCTCTCGCCACAATACCTCATAGTTATTTTGAAACAATTTCATATTTGATTCTGCAACCTGAACTCCTAGATATTTTACCTTTGGTACAATCTCAAAACCTGCCCTCCTTTCTAACTCCACTTTACGATCTTGTGTCATATTTTTAACTACCATCTTAGTTTTTCTCTGATTCAATCTAAAACCTGAAACTTTACCATAGTCTTGTATAATGTCCTTCATCTGAATTATCGATTCCATTGGCTGTGTTAGGGTAACAACCAAATCGTCTGCAAATGCCTTTATTCTGTAATCCTCTTGCCTTATCATTATACCTTTCAAAGTGTTAGAGTCCCTTATTGTATTTAACAAGACTTCTAGTGTTAAAATGAACAACAGTGGGGACAGTGGACATCCCTGTCTTGTTCCTTTTTCAATTTTAAACTCTGTTGTCAAACTTCCATTAATAATGATCTGTGCCTTTTGCTCTTGATAAATTGCTGAGACCGCCTGTATATATTGGTCCCCAAAGCCCATCTTTTTTAAGGTCTTTAGTAGAAAATTCCAATCCACTCTATCAAAGGCCTTCTCAGCATCCAGAAAAACCAGCACTGCAGGGATCTGTTTATTTTTCTCAAGATATTCCAATAAATCTATTACTTGCCTTACATTGTCCTTCATGTGCCTACCCTCAATAAATCCCGCTTGGTCATCATGGATCACCTTTTGAATTACTGGCATCAGTCTGTTGGCTAATACTTTTGCATAAATTTTATAATCCGTGTTCAAAAGAGATATTGGTCTGTAATTCTCCGGTTTTTTGGGACCTGCTTGCTCTTTTGGTATCAATGAAATATAAGCTGTAGTCCACGATGGAGGTACTTTTCCCCCTTGCTGTATGTTACAAAATAAATCTCTAAGTTGTTCCACCATTTCTGCCTGCAGAGTTTTATAATACACTGCAGTCAGACCATCCGTTCCGGGAGCTTTAGCTGTTTTTAATTGTTTTATTGCTGCTATTATCTCCTCCTCTGTTATAGGATAATCCATTCTTTCCTTTTGTTGTTCAGTGATTTTTGTAACTCTTTTATCGTCCAGATATTTTTCTATAAGTCCATTCTGCACCTCCTCTCTGGCATATAGTTTAGTGTAATATTGAAGAAAAGCTTCTTTTATTAAATTCTGTTGAAAAACTTCTTTCCCCCCAATATCAACACTATCAATAGTCCGTGTACTCTGTTTCTTCCTTAATGTGTAAGCCAACCACCTGCCTGGTTTATTAGCGTTGCAGAATGTGTTATGCTTCGCATATTGTAGATTTGTTGCTACTTGTTCCGCTATAAGCATTTGAAATTGGTCTTTCAGAAGTTTTATAACACTAAGTATTCTTTCATCTGTTGGGTTTTTACTAAGTAGCTGTTCTTTGTCCTTTATTTCTGCTTCCAGTTCAAGTCTTTTCTTTTGTCGAATCAGCCTATGTTTAGAGTTCATGTATATAAGCACCCCTCTCATATAAGCTTTGCTTGCATCCCACACAATTTCCATTGGGGTGCCTTTATTCAAATTCATTTCAAAAAACTCTTTCAAATGCTTTTTGAGTTCTGTTATATTCTTCTCATATCTAAACAAATTTTCATTTAGTCTCCAAGAGCGTCTCTCAGTCTTGCATGTCTCAATTTCTATCCAGACTGGGCTATGATCAGTCAAAGTTCTTGGCAGAATCTTTGTTCTTTTTGTCCTAACAAGTAAATCATCAGACAGCAGAATAAAATCGATCCTGGAAAAGGATCTATGTCTATCAGAGAAGAAAGTATAGTCCAGTTCTTTTGGGTTATGTATTCTCCAAATATCTTTTAATTCCAAGTCTTCTTTCATATCAAAAAAAGTCTGTGGTAATCTAATTCTTGACTTTGCCAGAGTCTTTTTATCTAATTTAGAATCAATTACTCCATTCCAATCTCCCATAATTAAAATAGATCTATAATCCCATTGAAGTATTTTAGTATGCAGCATTTTATAAAAATAGTCCTGTTGTTGATTAGGAGCATAAATTCCTATCAAAAGAATTGGATTATTAGCAGAAAATAATTCAATTGCTACAAACCTACCATCTTGATCAGCTTCTATAAGTTTGGCTGTTAATTTTTTATTTACGTAAATAACCACACCGTTCTTTTTTTGGTTGGTTGAAGATATAAAATGTGTTCCTAATTTGGAGTTTTTCAAATAGTTTTGATCTTGAGCTGTAATATGCGTTTCTTGCAAGCAAATTATATCATTATTATGTTGTTTTAAATATGCAAATACTTTCTTCCTTTTTTGTATTACATTCAACCCATTCACATTCCAAGATAAACATTTAATCATCATTCTCCTTCTGGAGCGAAGCACAGAACTTTAGGATTTCATCTGAAATCTGTCCTGCATTTCCCACAGCCCCAGCCTTGTCTTGTCTCTCCTGCCGTAACTTTTCTTTCAGTTCCTTGGCCTTTGCTCGGGTTATACGCTGGTCCTTGACTTCAGCCGCCCAAGCCGGCTCCAAAATTGGAGAAGGTTCCAGCAAAGGCTCATCCAGAAAACCTCCTTCGGCACCCTTCAACTCTACTAATTCCTGCTTAGATTGTTGTTGCAATTCTTGAGATTGCTTCTTGTCACTCTCTTTAATCTCCAAAACTGTAGATGAGCGTGGGGATGGAGTTCTTTCTTTAAAAATATCATTATAAAATTGCTCCGCCTTCTCCACAGTATTCAAACGGTGTTTCTCTCCCTTATATCTCAAAATTATGCCAGTTGGGGCATCCCAACGAAATGGGATTTGACTATTCTGCAATTCTTTAACAAGGAAACCATACTCTTTTCTAGATTTCAACATCTTGGGTGGGAGCTCCTTGTAAACTGTAATCTTAGATCCGCTCACTTGCACAGAAGTGAGGAAAGATTTTTGCAAGATATCATTTCTTATTGCTCTGTCTGTAAAGTATATGACCACATCTCTAGGCAGTTGTCTTTGTCTGGCCACCCACGAGTTAACTCTATAGATTTTATCTATTTTACAAAAGACCATCTCAGGTTCGACTTTTAAAATCACAGCTAGGGCTTCAGCACAGATCTGTCTCAGGTCTTGTCTCTCCTCTTCTCTAATTCCTCGAAGCCGTATAGCAAATTCCATTGCACGAAATTGCATCATAACCATATCATTCTCCACTCTCTGCATCTTGTCATCAACATCAAAAAATTTATGATCATTGTTTTTCATCTTGGCATTAACTTCTAGTTTAAATTCATCCACTTTTGTCTCAACTTTCATGATAAATCCTGCCAGGCCAGACGCCACATCTGTTATTTTTTTGGTCACCATCTTTTGGCTCTGCTGCATTTCCTGCATGATTTCCTGTTGTGACTTTTGAATTTTTTCATCTATTTTATTTATTTTATCATCCATATCTTGAAATTTCTCATCAAAAAGATTTGAAATGAATTCTTTTAATTCTCCCATGTCCAAATCTTTTTTTTTGATTTGTGGCTGCGTATCCTGTTTACGTGGGGGGGATCCCCCCCCTGTTTTGCCTTCCTGCTTCTTTGAAGCCATCCTGCCACGTAGGCTGGCTTTCTTAAAAAGGGAGGGTCCGCCTCTTCTGCCACCTCCACAATACTTTCTAAGAAAGTCCCCCAGATTTCCTCAAAGCAAAGCTGTAATGCAGCAAAAGCAAGTAAAAGGGAGAGATTTTCCTCTTATTTCTGTTACAGCCGGGGCAACTTTGTAACAACTCTTTAACTTTGTAGCAAAGCAAGATAGTTTCACCAATCCACACCCCCTAATTCATTTGCTAGGCGCCATTTTTCCAGTCACTTTCACTCGTTCCGAAACTTTCACTTCAGTAAAAAAAAGTTCAGCAGAAAACTAATACTTACAGTTCAGATTTTCAGGGGTCAGGTGGAATTCGGATGATTATTTGAGTTGTTTCCTCGCTGTTTAAGGGTTTCCTGAGATCGGCTTGTTCTACAAAAGCAGAAGACGTCCCACGCCGCCCGGAGCCTCAGCAGGTTGTTAGGGAGCCGCGCCTGCTTCCTCCCCAGAAACAATTCCCTAGGGGGGTTGCAGGGGCTCTACCTGTGCCCCGCTGCCTCTTCTTCTTTAATCCGAGGGATTTAGAAGATTTCAAGCCGCTCCACGATCGGGGAGCGGCTCTACAAGCGGCGGGGGTGGCGGTGCTAAAAGAAGGCACCGTCGCCGCCGAAGACGAGGAAACCGGAAGGTGTGGGAGCACAAGAACTTCATATTTTAAGCATGTAAATGTCAGTGAATGAAGAGAGATATTTAAGTTTAAGTACTTTAGGAACAGAAACAGAGGGAACCTGACCTTTTCTTCCATATCTTTACTATTTATTTTAGAAAATAATATTTATTCCACTGTGAATTATTTCAATGAGGGTCAGATTTAGGTTATACCTAAAGATGTCCAAGATGGAATCCAAGTCAAATCATATTTTTCCTAAAGCAGAAACAGATTACTTAGCTTGTTGAAAACTAAATCTAACTTGAAATCTTGACCAGGTTCTAGTGGCTACTTAAGATGAATTAAACTATTTGAATATGTTGAATAGATCTTTTTTTAAAAAATGAAACTTCGTTTTCTTGTAAGGGTCACTTGCTTATTAATTATAAGGTAGGAAGAAAATAGTCTTCCCAAGTTGTTTGTATGTTAATGTGCATTAAATGTTCATAAGCCAATTTGATGAATAAACATTTCATATGATAAATTTACAGGTAGTCCTTGTTTAGAAACTGCGTTTAGAATAGAATAGAATAGAATAGAATAGAATAGAATAGAATAGAATAGAATAGAATAGAATAGAATAGAATAGAATAGAATTCTTTCTTGGCCAAGTGTGATTGGACACACAAGGAATTTGTCTTTGATGCATAAGCTCTCAGTGCACATAAAAAGACAAGATACATTCATCAAGAATCATAAGGTACAACACTTAATGGTAGTCATAGGGTACAAATAAGCAATCAAATCATACTAGGAAACAATCAATATCAATATAAATCGTAAGGATACAAGCAGCAAAGTTACAGTCATGCAGTCATAAGTCATAAGTGGAAGGAGATGGGTGATAGGAACGATGAGGACTAATAGTAATAGTAATGCAGTATATTTAGTTACAACAGTAACAAAAAAAACCACCCCTTGCTTATACCACCTTCATAGGTTTATGAAAGAAGGAAAAGCTGAAATAAGATCATAAGCACAGCTATGGTTTAACTTAGAAACTGCTTCATTTAATGACAGGTTGCCAGTCCTAATTGTGGTTTACAACAAGTATGCATAGGAGATCTTAATTGTATACCTGAAATAGATCATATGTCAGGTAGCAAAAGGGTAAATAACTGGGAAAGGGAAACCAATGTTCTTGGTTAAGCTGTTAAGCAAGATGTAGTTAAGAATAAACAATTCCAAGAGCCCTGCTGGAGTTTCTTCCTGGAATGCTCTTTCTTTTTGAATATATTTATTTATTCTGTTATCACCAAAGATAAAATACAAAAGAAAGAAAAAAAAAAGAAAAAAAAGCAGGCTAACAAACACACAATACTAACAACAAAAGGAAAAAAAAAATGTGTACAAAAAAGAAAAAACCCAAATATCAAATACAGCTAAGGAAAATCCACCCTAGCTGAATTCTGAAAGATGCATCAAAAATCTAATATATTCTCTTTTCCTTACATAATGAGTCTACAAATAATTATAAACTTTCTTATCTATATTTAACAAAAATTCTATATTATATAAGCAAATATCCCTGGTGTGGAAATCAAATTGACCCAACATCTGTTTACATATATATGTAAAAAAAGAAAACAGTCTACTGGTACAACTAATCTTCAAATCCCTCTGTTACAACTAATATACAACTAATCTTCAAATCCCTCTGTTAAGCATCTGCCATTGTATTTAACATGTAGAAAATTCACAAATGGCTTCCGGTCTCTTATAAACTTGTCTACTCCATTGTCTCTAATCAAAGCAGTTAGTTTTTCCATCTCTATTAATTCAGTCAATTTTAAAATCCACTCTTCGACAGTCAGTGTCCCCAATTTCTTCCAATGCTTAGCATATTCAATCCTGATTGTGGTCACCATCAAGAAGAAATAACGTCCCAAACTGTTTTTCGATTGGTTTATCCATAATGCCTAGAAGAAAAGTTTCAGGTTTCATTAATATTTGTATTTTGAATATTTTCTGCATTGTCAATATTATATTTATCCAATTTGATTTACCATACCTGCAGTACTTGTTGCCAGTCTATTTGGACTAAATACCAATGGAAGATCATGTTATAAAATTTTTCTTTCATACTGTAATTCAAAGTGAATGTTAAATAGTTGGTCCATACATTCTCCCACTGGTCTGCATTATATTGCTAGAATGCCTTTCTTTAAATTAATTCAGACTGGATTTCCAGGATGAAATGCCTTCAAAAGAGAAATTATCCTCTGAAAGGCTTTTCCCAGGAACGTGATGACATTTTGTTAAAAGAGTCACACCATAGCATAGATAAGAGCCAATTTGGTGTAGTGGTTAAGGCCCCAGTCCAGAAGTCAAGAGACTGTGAGTTCTAGTCCTGCCTTTAGTACAAATACCGCCATCTCTTTCTAGGAAAGAGGCAATCCTCTACCCACAATAAAATACCTTATGCCACCAGACTCCAAATTTTGGGCTTAGACAATTTAGAACCACGCTGAATTCAGTCTGACCTAAGCATAATACATAAAATTATCTGCCACAACGTCCTACCTGTCAATGACTACTTCAGCTTCAACCACAACAATACACGAGCAAATAATAGCTACAAACTCAAGGTAAACAGTTCCAAGCTTGATTGCAGAAAATATGACTTCAGTATCAGAGTGGTCAATGCCTGGAATGCATTACCTGACTCTATAGTTTCTTCCCCAAATCCCCAAAACTTTAACCTTAGACTGTCTACTGTAGACCTCACCCCATTCCTAAGAGGTCTGTAAGGGGTGTGCCTAAGCGCACCAGCGTGCCTACCATCCCTGTCCTAATGTTTTCTTTTATTTGTATCCTTTTCATGTATTTATAATTATGTTTACACTTGTATCTGCCATAAAATACATGCTTGATGAAATAAATAAAATAAAATAAAATAAATAAATAAAATAAAAGCAAAGAGCACGCTGGCTTGATAACCTCAAATCTGATACAAAGTTGAATATCCAACAATTGAAAGAAGCTGTGCTTGACGACATGGAGAGCCCTTGCCTACTGTCTACTGTTGACCTCGCCCCATTCCTAAGAAGTCTGTAAGGGGGCGTGCATAAGTGCACCAGCGTGCCTACCGTCCCTGTCCTAATATTCCTTTTTACTCTTACTCTTTTCATGTATTCAAATTATGTTTATACTTTTACCTGTTATCTTATATATGCTTGACTAAATAAATAAATAAATAAATAAATAAATAAATAAATAAAATACTTATGATTTTTTTTTCTCCCTAGTGTTTTCCCACAGCTGCTTTTGCAAATAAACTAAGTGTGAAATTTTGCCAATAAAATTGCAGGGACTTGTCCATGTGGTTGCCAGGAGACAACGCTGACTAGAAGGCCAACAGAAAAGAAAAATAGCACAAGTAGGAGTGGGAGTGATGGTTCTGGTGGAGATGGCAGCAATGGCTAGAAGCAGTTGCTCTTATGATGATGACTGTTTTGGTAGGAAAAGCTGCAAAGAGAGAGAGAGAGAGAGAGAGAGAGAGAGAGAGAGAGAGAGAGAGAGAGAGAGAGAGAGAGAGATAGATAGATATGTGAAAATCCATTTGGAAGGTGCCCAACAGGAGCAGGTTCTCTCTTTGCCTCCAGAACTCTGTAATAAGCCCAATTCTTTGCATTGGAAGCACAAGCAGCGACCATTTTAGTAGAGGAGAATCCTGCTGCTACCACTATGGAGCTCTGCTGCAGAATCTAGTGATTAGTCCAACGGTTGTACAAAAACAATAGGCACCCCCATTATTTTGAAGAGGGAGAGGGAACTGGAAAGTAAGAAGAACCATTTTTTAATTAAAAAAAACCCAAGGCCTTTGATTAAAAAAAAATAACATGAGGTCATATGAGTTTCTGAGCTCCCCCTTTTCACATGGAAGATTTAAACAGGCATATGGTCATCTTTTTATGGAACAGACCAGTCATAACAGAGACACTTCCTTTAAAGTCATCCGCACATTTTCCATTTTCTCCTCGAATGTTAATCCCTATAGAATGCTGGGTATGTTTTAAGGTAAATCTAAATAGACCCAGCTAACGTTTTACATATGTAAGTGGGAAAGAATATGTTCTCTAGACATTCCTGTCACACATGGGAATGGGGAGATCGTAGAAACTCAAGTTGCTTGATAGTGGGGGCAACATGGAAAGAACTTTTCCAACAAAAAGAAGGTTGCCAGAAGAAATTGCATATAACAAAATCGTCCTGTTCTTAGCATTCTCCTGAACCATCTTATTTCATTGAGAGGGCTGTTGCAATGGTTGAGGTTATAATAGAGTGAAGATCATCATTACCATTTCACACGTATCTATTTTCTGGCCTTTCTAACCAAAATGGTCCTTTTCCTGCACCAGCATACCACCACATTGTCCAAGGAATATTTTCTTGATGTATGTAGTTTGTAGGTGGTCTGGCCATTGCCTATTAAAGTCTACATTTCATATAACCTTCATAAGGGCTTAGTCTCACGAGCCTTGCCAAATCTGAACCTGGCTTGGAATTCTGGAAAATAAAAACTAATACCAAGCAATGCTTTCTGAATTCTCATTTAGCACTTTTTGGAGATGTTTAATGCTAAGCTCTTTCTTACAGGGAGCTTTTACTCTTTTCCGTGCAGTAGGCCTCAAATGGGACCACGTCCAGAACAAGCAGAAGGAGTAAACTTCCCTGACATGTTAAACTGCTATTCATTTTCTGTCAAGGGGCTAAATTGTTTGAAAAATATGGTGTTGCATATGTTCCTTTCTTATTTACTATGGGAAGAAACTGGTCTCTTGTTTCTTTTTTCTCCCTTAACTTTTTCAGTGAATACAAAATATATGAGCATCCCGTTACCTTGACAATAGCTAATACTTTCCAAATGCTAAATAAATGTAATTTATGTAGGTTTACTAATTATGATATCAAAACTGAAAGCTGATACTTTTTTTGGGGGGGGCGGTTCCAGAAAATTGTTGTTGATGAAGTCAAATGAATAAAAATTGACATGAGGTGTTAGTATCTCAGCGGTACAATCTTGGAGTTATACAACAGAGCCAGCCACAGACTTCTTGGGGTCCTGCTTGCAGGGGAAAATGAGGTGGACTAATATTTCCTATTTGTTTATTATTCTTTTGGGAGGTCAATTTCTCCCTACTGAATTACTGAGGAAAATAAGTCATTACACTATCTTAAGGGCTTCTTAAAAGTATAATGCTCCCAGCATTTAAAGATGAAATGGCAAATCTATCAAGAGATTTTTGGGTTGAAAACATAGGACTCCAAAAATGATGGTTTCTCCTTGCCTATGGGTCTCGCTGGGACTCTCTGCTGTTGGGATCATAAGATCATGGTCCTGTTTATTTTCATAGTAAGAGGTTTTAAGCTGCTTGTCTACATCTCCTACCATTTTGCTTGGAGAAGATCCCAGAAGTGTGACAGCCAGCATCAGAGAACAGTGAGATCAAAAGACATCCTGCACATACTCAGCACTGTGTTACTTCACTACTTTACTAGTTCCATTGCTATGTTCTAAGTCTAAATTCTATTTTGCCAGGATTAAAATGTTAAGGTAAAGGTTCCCCTCACACATATGTGCTAGTCGTTCCCAACTCTAGGGGGCAGTGCTCAACTCCGTTTCAAAGCCAAAGAGCCAGTGCTGTCTGAAGACATCTCCGTGGTCATGTGACCAGCATGACTAAATGCTATAGGTGCATTTGGACCTATAGCAACAGTGGAACACTGTTACCTTCCCACCAAAGGTGGTCCCTATTTTTCTATTTGCATTTTTTACGTGCTTTCGAACTGCTAGGTTGGCAAAAGCTGGAACAAGTAATGGAGCTCACCTCATTATGCAGTACTAGGGATTCCAACCACTGAACTGCCAACCTTTTGATCAACAAGCTCAGCGTCTTAGCCACTGAGCCACCGCATCCCTGTTATTAAACATTAAAATATTACGTATAGTTATTTGTGGATGAGGATAATAAACAGACAAAGAGAATATCCTCTCTTATGTTTAAGTAACAAGTGTCATGCTTTTACCCTCACTCAATTTTCATAAGCAGAACCCAGTAAGTATTCATAAACTACCATACTCATTTTTGTATGTATTCACCTTCATGTCTGAAACGGCAAACTTGAATCATCAGAAGAAATTTCAGGCACATAGACAGGAGCAACTGTCTCCTTTGGTAACTTGCATAATTGATACCAACTTCTTTTGTTTTCTAGTTTGATTTAAGAACTTAAAAGGTTTTTTTTAAAAGAATTTAGAATGCTAATAATATTATATTGCCTCGGGGAATCTGAGAAACCATATGTGCTTTTATGAGTCCTCTTCTGTCGTATCAGTGTTGCAGCCAGAATAGGAGTCAGACATGCTGCCCCTTTACAGTCACAGTGACCTGGTATTTCCGTTTATGGATGTTGTTCCATAATCAACAGAATCAACCCAATATAGGCTTTATTTATATTATTTTAGATTTTTTAAATTCCACTTTTATTATCTTTATAATAAATAACTGAAAGTGGTGAACATATCTAATACTCTTTCCTCCTCTTGTTTTCCCCAGAATAGCAATCCTGTGAGATAAGCTGAGCTAAGAGAGAGTGATTAGCTCAAGGTCATCCAGATGGCTTTCATAGCTAAGTTGGGACTACAATTCATAGTCTCTTGGTTTCTAGCTTGGTGCCTTAAACACCAGGCTGAACTGGCTTTCCAATGGCATTTCACTGGTACCTTTCAGTCTATCCGCCGAAATCTTTGTAAACAACTTGTAGTCATTATTCAATAACTGTATTGGCCTATAGTGACATTTCATTTGTCACTATGTTTCAGAAAGCTGGTCTAGAACAGGGGGTCTGCAATCTTAAACACTCAAAGAGCCATTTGGACCCATTTCCCATATAAAAGAAAACACCGGCAGCCACAAAACCCTTCCTGTGCCTGACTATTTCTTGAGCGGCCACAAAACTCGCATATGTAGTTGAATGAAAGATTCTGTATTCTTCTGAAACTTTTCTTGGATTTACCCATGGTTGGCCTACCGGGGATTGAAAAGCTCAATAAATTGTATGCTGGTGGGTGTTGCACATTGATAGTTGTAATGTACATTTTGAGTCACAGGGAGCCGCAGCAGAGGGATGAAAGAGCCACATGCGGCTCCAGAGCCGCAAGTTGCTGACCCCTCGTCTCGAAAATCTCCAAGGTTCCTTTAACCCTATGATTCTATGTTAGGCAAACTTTTCATGCACCTTTTTAATTCTATTTCCAATCCCTAAGCCCCAAAAGAATATAGCTTTGTGACTTGATGATCCAAGTGGAAAGTGTTGCAATTGTTTTTAAACATCACACAAGCTTTATATTTTGCTTATAGCAGACTGTTGTTTTGTTCAGTTAGTGGCATCTTCCTTTGTCCGAAATTCTACTCTTAAGCTAATGAAGGAGCTTCTGGTTCATCCAAGGTCAATTCTTGATATCAATAATATTTAAATCCAGCCAAGAGAAGAAATTGACCTTCCTTCCATACTGACAAAGAATGTCATTAAGATAACACAACCACAATGAGGAGTGTAGCACAAATCACTCTGTGCCAAAGGCTGCAAATAAATTATTTATCATTTAAGGGGAATCAATTAGCATGCGTGAGGACTCGATGCTTAAACATCTTAATTGAAGCAACATTCAGTATGGCTGAGCTTTACATATTACATCAAACCCAGAGGCTGCCGCTGCCCCTAATTAAGGAAGCACAACCTATCAGCGCCAAAATTCATTGTGTTTACCAATTTGTTTCTAATTGTGGAGACAATTACATCAGCAGAACTGATAGGTTTTAGGCTTTCAGAATAAAGGAGCATCTTCTGAAATGGGTCCGAACACCCTTGAGTAATCCAACAACAAAGCAAATCATTGCTATAAAATGCCTTGTTTGGCCATTGAGAGACATTTGCTATCTACGGGTCACCAGGTGGATCAAAACTCTGCATTTAAAGTTCTATTATGCCATCGGAACTCTCGTTCCCTGCGGTTTGCTGAGGCAGTTGCCATTAACCCTTTGAAGGCTCCATTGTGCATGCAGAAATGGCTTTATGTCAATCTATAATGCTCACGTGGGCATAAGGCTTGCCATTGGTTGCTTTCCTGCATATGTTATAGGCTTAATTAATGCTCTTGCTAGATCTGATATTTGAGGCTGATTTTAACTGTGTTATTGTAATGTAGGTACTGATGAGTCAATACAAAATGCTTGCATCTACCTCAGTTTGTCTTTTGACTGTATTCTTTAAATAATTTATCATCATAAAGGCTTTTGTTGTTAGAAAATGTTTTATAGCTATAAGTTAGACGGGGTAAACTATTAACTTGTCCATCTTAAAGTCCTGTTTCAGTTTCTTTTTATGTTTAAGATTCACAATAATGGTAAGTAGTATGCAACTATAGTTAATAACTATATAAAAATAAATAAAATATTGACTATTTTCTGGGGCTAAAGTAACTTCCTTTCACGTTTTGGAGAGCATTCAGAAGAAACTGTGTCTTGTCATTTAACTTTTGGTGACCCACTTAAAAAGACGTTCCCTTCATGTACTCAGAAGATTCAGCCATTTTAGTATACGCAGCTGTTCCGAAGCTGATTAATGGCAGATGGCAGATGGATCGGATTCAAGATTATGTCCCGGAAGAGCGACTTCTCCTTTTTATATCATGTAATTTTATATGAATAAAAGTAACATTAAAAAAATATAAAACAGAAAGTTCAGAAAAAAAGATAAAAGATAAAAGAAAGAAGGCAGAAAGAACAAAGAAAAGAAAAAATATTAGAACAAAGAAGCGGCTTCTGATCTTTACAATAGTTAAAAACATGCTGATTTTCTACTCTCCCCCTTTACAATTTCATTTCATATTTCCCCTTTCCTATATGCAACCCTTTTTAATTAACAAAAGCAAAATCCATCAGGTCATTTTTAACCATTTTCAGCAAAAAGTCCATTAAAAAGTCCATAGGCAATCTTCTAATAGATATTTCTTTGAGCAGAATTTAGCTGTTGTTAAGGTCAAACAAGGATGCAGTGGCTCAGTGGCTAAGATACTGAGCTTGTCGACTGAAAGGTTGGTAATTCAGCGGTTTGAATCCCTAGTGCTGCATAACGTGGTGAGCTCCCATTACTTGTCCCAGCTTCTGACAACCTAGAAGGCAGAAAGCACGGAGAAAATGCAAGTAGAAAAATAGGGTCCACCTTTGGTGGGAAGGTAACAGCGTTTCACGCGTCTTTGGTGTTTAGTCATGCTGGCCACATGACCACGGAGACATCTTTGGACAGTGCTGGCTCTTCGGCTTTGAAACGGAATTAAGCACCACCCCCTAGAGTCAGGAATGACTAGCACATATGTGCGAGGGGAACCTTTACCTTTACCTTAGGTCAAATCTATTGCAGTGTATTGCCCCAGCAAGCCATCGCCTTTAAATAAGAAGACTCTTACAATCCAGAGAAGATGTAAGAAACAAAGCAAAATACAAATAAAGCAAAATATGAGTATTTATAAGTATAGAAATTATACTTGCCTGATCTTTTCTTTGCACAAAGGATGTTAGCATTCTTGCCTGTAATTTTCTATTTTAGGAATAGTATTTTCTTAGCCATGTATAATAAATTACAACTTGCTTAGTGCTTTAGTTTCTGCATCATTCCTCTAGAAAAAGTGTTGAAAGTAAGTGGATTTCTTCTGTGGCATTCCCACGCCCATGGGAATAATCCTGCAAATGGACTCCTGTTACCCATTTTTCCCCCTATCTCTTTTTGCAAGATGAAATAATCCCTATCACCAAATTTGGAGGAAGTAGGAAGAAAGATGGTTGTCATTCCTTCCAATCCCATTTGCAGCAAAAATATCCAGTGGGAACTTTCATTTCACATCAGATATATTTATTACATGGGAATCAAAGTCCTACTGTATTGATTATTTGCACATTTTCTTAAATGAGATAGGAATGCAGTCTTCAGTCTTTCTTTTTATTGAAAAAGTTTTCAAATACAAGTTTTTCCCCCTTTTCCCCCCCCTTCCCTAACCCCCCCTCACCACCCATCCCCCCCTGTGACTTCTTCACAACAATAGGCTATTTCATAACTAATTACATACATAATATCTTTCCTTTCCCTTACTCCCTCCTCAGAATACTGACCCTTAGCATATTATTCTTATAACTCCCATTTTTACGATAATCTGCCCTTTTTCTCCTCCCCTAAACTTATAGTGTATTATTACAATTTAACATTTAATCTTTTATATATATATTAATATAACATTTTAAAGCGGCCTTCTCCCTACATCCAAATTTAACATTTATTCAGTTCTATCCAATTCCTCCCCTCCCCTAAATATATGACTTAAAGATCCTTTTTCTTAGACTAATCAATCAGTAAACTAACCTATTTCAACCCTTCAATTCCTACAAAATCATGCAATACAATTCTAAATATAATCCACTGCCCACTTTACTAAAATATACACATATCTATATATACATTCCATTTTGTAAAAAGAAAAAAGACAATAACTTTAAATTTATAATCCATATAATATCTTCTTTGGTGTCTTTCCACTGGATTGTTAAATCCATCACCCATAATAGGGTAAAATAACATGCTGGTGCAACAGTTTGTTCAAAATCTTCAATCATCTTCTGCCCCCATCAGTAGTAGATATCCTCGTATATATATAAAAGTAAAAACAACCACCCGAGTGACATTATAATTATATCCATATAGTTATCGTTGTGGTGTGCATCAGGATTGTTGATTCCCATCCTCCTAATGGGTAACATCCAGATCTTCTGCATGCCCCAGCGTAACTCTCCTGCCTTGTAACTCAAAATAATTATAATATATTTACCAGTAAAAGAAATCCAGAGTAGATAATTCAAATCCAACAAGGTAAGGCTCTTTTCACATCCCAAAATCACGGCATTACAGAGATCTGCCACAATCCTCAGGATAGTATTAAGCAATTGTTCGCCTCCACTATCTTTTCAGATATTCATTCATTTTTTAAAGTCCCTGGCTTCACTGTTGCTTGGTTTAGAAACTGCTGTTTCTATGAGATCTATTTCTTTTCTTTTTCTTTTGCGGGTTGAATTTCCATCCTCGTTTCGTGCCTACCAATTGTGTGTCGGCTGATCGATTTTCATTCTGCTTTATGAGTTGATCTTGTTGGGTTAGTTTTGTCATCTCATCTTTCTTCTCCATCACTTGTATATCAACTGGTTGATTTGCGCACTTGTCTGTGACTTGGTGGTTCATCACATTGGAGTCGGATGACACTGCTCTCTTATTTATAGACAGTCCAGCTGGGGTATCCAGGGAGTCCAAAGACAATTTATCCACCACAGCCTCTGTGATTTGATATTTTCTTTTTGTTTCCAACTCCTTTTGCTTATCCTGTATTGTGCCTAAAGATGTTAAGTTCATTTTTAAAATTTTTTGGTAAAATTCTTCCGCTTTTTCAACAGTGTTCAGTTGATATCTTACTCCTTGGTGTCTCAATATTAGACCAACTGGGGCATCCCACCTAAATAGGATATTTCTTTTTTTTAACTCAGTCACTAGAAAGCCAAATTTCTTCCTCTCCATTAGCATCTTAGTCGGGAGCTCCTTAAAAATCCAAATCTTTCTTCCATGAAATTGCAAAGTAGAATTAAAAGAGTTCTGCACAATATTATTCCTAATTTCTTTATCTGTAAAATAGATCACCACATCTCTAGGCAATTGCCTTTGCTTTGCCAACCAGGAGTTTATTCTATAAATTTTATCAATCCTGCAAAACACTTCATCAGGTTGAACCTTTAAAATCCCAGCCAGAATTTCAGAAGATATTTTCCTTAAGTCATCTCTATTATTTTCCTGCAGACCTCTCAGTCTAATTGCATATTCTGTAAAATTATATTGAATCATTAAAACTTCTCTTTCAATCCTCTGTTGCACATTTTCTTCCTTACCAGTCTTTTGGTCAACCTCCATTTTAGGTTTGTCTTCTGAGCTATTATCCTGAATGTTTACCAAATCCTTTTTAATTTTTTGAATCTTGTCATCCAAATTCTCCTCAGTTTCCTTCATTTTAGACTCTAATAATTTAGTCTTTGCATCCAATTGAATCAGAAAGTCTGATAAACCATTAGCTGTATTTAAAATCTTTCGATTCAAAAAGTCAAACTTTGATTTCACCAATTCACCAATTTCTTTAATTTCCTGCTTAAATTTTTCGAGTTGCTGGTTCACAATCTCATCCCTTCTTACAATCTCTTCAAGAAGAAATTCTATTATATTAAAATCAGGTTTTTGACACTGGAGAGTTACAACTTGTTGATGTAATTTATTAATGGGGGAAATTCCCCCCCCTGTTTGTCTAGCTGTGTAAGTCCCGATGCCATTTCCCACACAGACAAGATTTAGTGGAAAAGAGAGAGAAAAAAAAAGGCTTGTTTCCAACCAAGATCAATATCAGATCCCCAGGAAAAAAAAAAAGAAAAAAAAAGCAAGAGTGAGAATGAGGTTTTGCCTCAATTACGGCCAGAAGTATTCATTCCGCTACTTTGTAATAGAAAACGGAAGGACTTTCCCTTTTCAGCCTCTCTTCAAGCCTCAGCAATCGCCATTTTAAAAAATCTTTTTTCCTTTCACTTCTTAAACAACTTCAGTAACTTTTCTAAAATAAGAAAAAAAAATACTTGCGCCTCAGGGTCAGCGGTCTAGCTCACGTCTTCTTTAATTAGTTTAACAAGTTTACAGGCTTGCTTTTGCCACCTAGCTCTGCGTGTAGCAGAGATCTCCCAGAGCCCGGAGCATCGGCTGGGGATACGGGGAGTCTCTTCCGCTCCGTCCCAAAAGTAAAAAAAAAAACTTTTGGGATTAGGCAGAGGACTCAACCCACCCCAGCCTGCTCTATCTCTGTTTCCTCATGGAAACGGAGTTTTTTGGAGCCGCCATTCCGCTATAAAGGCGGCTCTTTACAGGCAGTGGGTGCGACGATCCCAAAGGAGCGTCCAGCGGGGACAAACAGCAAACCGGAAGTCCCCAGTCTTCAGTCTTTCTAAAAGGTCCTCCCGAGCTCTGTTTTTGCTGATGGTTGCAGGAGGCTGTTGTAGCAAAAAACGGACCTCAGGAGCCCGTTTCACTGGCAGAGGCACCATGGGCTGGTCCTTCGCTGTTTCCAGGGTGGCCCTGTGGGCCAGATCTAAGCACCCTTTGGGCTAGATCCGGCCCCCGGGCCTTGAGTTTGATACACCTGCCCTGTGCTATGTACACATTTGTACTAGTTATATCCTTTTTCTCTTTTTTCTTGTTTATGATTAAAATCCTGATAAAAGCTTGATTCATTTGCATCAAGATTCTATTTTCTTATGGGGTCCTCAAGAGTAATATCTTCTCACTAACCAGTCAACCTTTTTTTAGTTACATGAATCAGAAACACAAATAAAAATGTTCACACAACATTATTTTTAGTAGTTATTGAATGTGTCTTTTGTACAAATGGTTAAATGAGTATACATAATGACCAATTCTCAAATACAGCTCATCTATCTGGAACCCGCACTGCATATCGGACATGAATACAATTGAACGTGTCCAGAAATATTTCACAAGAAGAGTCGTCCACTCTGCTCACAACAAAATAGCTTATGCCACCAGACTTGAAACTATGTGCTTAGAAAACATAGAACTATGCCACCTTTGGTATGATCTAAGCATTTTATGAATCATAAAATCATCTGCTACAATGTCCTACCTGTCAATTACTACTTCAGTTTCAACCACAACAATACACAAGCAAACAATAGATACAAACTTAAGGTAAATCGCACCAAATTCGATTGCAGAAAATATGACTTCAGCAACAGAGTGGTCAATGCCTGGAATGTACTACCTGACTCTGTGGTTTCATCCCAAAACCCCCAAACCTTCAACCTAAGACTGTCTACTGTTGACCCCACCCCATTCCTGAGAGGTCTGTAAGGGGTGTGCATAAGTGCACCAATGTGCCTACCGTCCCTGTCCTAATGTTTCTTCTATTTGTATCTATTTGATGTATCCAATCCATGCTTATACTTATTACCAAATATGTTCTTGACAAATAAATAAATAAAAATGCTTCCTTCTCCTATTTGTTCTCTCAATAACAACCCAGGGAGGTAGAGTGGATTAACAGAGGGTGACTGGTGCAAAGTTGTATAAGACTGTGAATGAACTGGACCTGACTCTGTCTGTTTCTAGTCCAATTTCTTAACTCTTACACTGTGATGGCTGTTAGCGACCCAGAAGCTCACACTAAACAATAAAGAATGGGCATTTTTGTTTCAGACTATCTTGGTCAAATCCTTGAAGGACGTCTGGCAGTGGGGCCTGTGTTTTCTGAGGAGGATGAGATCTATGCTCCTCATTAGAGGAGCCAGACAAAGAATGCCTCTAACATAAACTACTTGATGATGTGTAATTTATAGAAATTCACACCAAATCTGTTATTGCCCAGATCACCAAGGACTGCACTAGGTGTTGTAGTTCCTGAACATCTGGTACAAATGTGTCACAGAACTCAGGACTGTTGGCCGGGCAGCCAGGACCAGCAGCTGCATGACTACTGGAAGAAAAATTGGCTTGTTCTTCCAATGTATTATAAGCCTGGGATGTTATGTGACAGATACTTAATGTCAACTTGCAAAGCTTTCAAGTTGCCATGAGCAGAACGGAGGGAGAACTGATAGAGCTGATTGACTTCACACTTGTTTGTTTAAATTCTAAATTCTAAAGAAGAAACAGGTAGCAGAAAATTTAAAAGATACCAAGAACTGGTTGGACCACAAAATAGACAAAGGAGTAGAAAATGAAGAAGTGCTCTGGAATTTTAGAATTTAAACAGGTAAGTACCTGCCACATAACATCACCCCAGACTTAACAATTGTTGATAAGAGAAACAAAAAAAGTATGGATAGTGGACATTAAATATCCGAAGACAGCAGACTATAAGAAAAAGAACTGGAGAAAATCACAACATACCAAAATCTGCAGGTAGAAGTAGAATCACTGTGGCAAAATAAAGCAAAATTAGTACCAATAGCAACTGATACTTGGCTGCAATCCCATCCCATTGGCACTGACAAAACCTCCATCTGTAATTGCAAAAGGCATATTTACTTGGAATACTTTCTTCCTGCAATGATCTTTTAACATCATGAAACATCTTCCTGTCCCAGGTTCTTGCAAAGGACTTGATAGAATAGAATAGAATAGAATTTTTTATTGGCCAAGTGTGATTGGACACAGAAGGAATTTGTCTTGGTGCATATGCTCTCAGTGTACGTAAAAGAAAAGATACATTCGTCAAGAATCATAAGGTACAACACTTAATGATAGTCATAGGGTACAAATAAGCAATCAGGAAACAATATCAATATAAATCGTAAGGATACAAGCAACAAAATTACAGTCGTACAGTCATAAGTGGAAGGAGATGGGTGGTGGGAACGATGAGAAGATTAAGATTAATAGCAGTGCAGACTTAGTAAACAGTTTGACAGTGTTGAGGGAATTATTTGTTTAGCAGAGTGATGGTGTTCAGGAAAAACTGTTCTTGTGTCTAGTTGTTCTGGTGTGCAGTGCTCTATAGCATTGTTTTGAGGGTAGGAGTTGAAATAGTTTATGTCCAGGATGTGAGGGGTCTGTAAGTATTTTCACAGCCCTCTTTTTGACTCCTGCAGTATACAGGTTCTCAATGGAAGGCAGGTTGGTAGCATTTTTTTTTGGGATAGGTGGATAGAAATGCCAAAACCAGTCTAAATATCTAGCTGACTATGTGCCCAACCATAATTTTTAAAAAGGGATATAATAACTGTATATAATTTACATTTATAATTTAATTTACATTTTACAAACCTATAGCTTATTGTCCCTGCTACAATTTGTGACACAGTAATTTTCCACAGGCTCGGTTTTAGAGAAAGATGTAAATTTTGTTCTTTCACTCAAAAAGGAATAGCCTTTTATTTATTAGTCCTACACAATCACAGATGTCTGATGGTGGGGATATTACATTAAGGCCATTAAACAGTTGGAGAGAGTACAAGACAAGTACAAAACCAGCATGCTTGGTTTATTAGAGTTGCCAAGGTATCTGAGAAAGCTAGATGGTTTATGAATATCCATTGCATCCATTGTTTTGTCCAGAAAAATCATTCGGAAAACTGCACTACAGATAGGTCACGCCTGACAATACATTTCGTTAGTTATTTAAAAGGTATCCTAAGAGAAATAGCACAATTAATCGAAAACAGATGGGCCGAGGCACATGTCTGACCGCAGAAAACTCTAAGGAGCAAAGCAATATTAAGTCAGGTGTCTGACACTTTGTGACTTGTTTTCCTCAGTAGAAAAAGGGAGGAACACCTGGAAAGGATGAGTGATGGGTGGTAGTGATAGTGAGCTAACATTTTTATAGTCATGAAAAATGTTTTTTCAACCTATGTTGAATGTAGTATATTTAGTTCTTTATAAACTAATTTTTTAAAAATAAAAAAGCAGAGACATCACCCTGCCAATGAAAGTGTGTATAGTCAAGGCTATGGTTTTCCCAGTTGCAATGTATAGCTGTGAAAGTTGGACCATAGGAAAGGATGAGTGCCAAAGAATTGAGACCTTTGAAGTATGGTGCTGGAGAAGACTCCCTTGCGAGTCTCTTGGACTGCAAGGCGATCAAACCGGTCAGTCCTAGAGAAGATTTATTTATTTATTTATTTATTTATTTATTTATTTATTTATTTATTTATTTATTTTATTTTATTTTATTTTATTTTATTAGGCTTATATGCTGCCCTATCTCCAACGGACTCAGGGAGGCTCACAACAATAAAACCAGATCAACCCTGACTGCTCTTTAGAAGGCCAGATCCTGAAGATGAAACTCAAATACTTTGGCCTAATGCTGGGAACAATTGAGGCAAAAGAAGAAGGGGACAACAGAGAATGAGGTGGCTGGATGGAGTCACTGAAGCAGTCGGTGGGAGCTTAAATGGACTCCAGAGGATGGTAAAGGACAGGAAGGCGAGGGGAACATTGTCCATGGGGTGGCAATGGGTTCGAGACGACTTCGCAGCTAACAACAACAAAAAACTAATTTTAGAATATTGATATTTATTCTTTCATAGGAACATAACTCAAGTTATCTTTCTTTCCTATAGAAGATCATGCTTATGCAAATTGAGCTTATAGCACATTGTAACTACAGGTAGTCCTCGATTGATGACCATAATTGAGCCCAAAATTTATGTTAAGTGAGATTTTTTTAAGTGAGTGTCAACCCTGAAGCTGGCCTAACTGTGGCCATTTTCTGTTTCATAGCTTTCTTCTAAGAGTTTTTCCCTGCCTGGCTTCAGGTGAACTTCAGCCTGGAACTAAGGGGCCAGAGAGTGGGGTGTAGAGATAGTTGGGGTTGTTGTAGCCAAAATAAAATTCTTTCCCTTGGGAATCAAAGACATTTCTGCAGGTGTTTGAGCAGAGAAGACTGAAGATGCCCAGCAATTGGACTGTATACTGATTGGGCCATGCCACTGGTGACTTTGGGGGAAAGTGGCAAAGTTTGACTTTTAATTGGGTGGGAAACTGGTGGGAACCCAGAGCCAATTTTCCACTGAGTGTGCCAATATGATATGTCCCAATAAAATGTTCTTGAGGAATTTGCCTGCCTCAGAATTTTTATTCTTGGGGATGTGTTACTTGGAACCTTGACAGAGAGTTTTGTCCCATTTTGCGACTTTTCTCACCACCTTTGTTAAGTGAATCACTGCATAAGTACTGATAAGTTAGTAACCTGGTTGTTAAGTGAATCTGGCTTCCTATTGACTTTGTGTCAGCACTTCAAGCTGCATTTATTCTAGTGCTGACATAAGAAGGAGAAGCGGAGGCATCTGGAAAGGGACATTTTACTTTTCACCTACTTATTTTCCCTGGAGATAATATCCCCTAGGAGATGGGATGGGAGGGGGGAAATTCCTTTGAGCTGGAGCAGTAGATTAGCGGTAGAGTGACTTGGAAGATGGCCAATGAGTGCAGGGGAGTGGGGAATGGAAAGGGAGGGTTTGGGGTCTGGAAGTCAGTGTTGGCTCTGATGGAGTCGGAATTAGAATGTTGTGCTTAATAAATGGGAGTTTTTTTCATCAAAGACTTTGTTTGAAATGCAATTTATTTGAGACGACCTCGAAACCTGACAGTTTGCTTGTCAGAAGTTTGCAAAAGGTGATCACATGACCTCAGGACACTGCAACCTTCATAAATGTGAGTCAGTTCCCAGGTATATGAATTTTGATCACCTTATCATGGGAACGCTGCAAAGGTTGTAACGGGGAAAAACGGCCATAAGTCACTTTTTTCAGTGCAGTTTTAACTTCGAATGGTCACTAAATGAACTGTTGTAAGTCGAGGACTACTTGTACAAGAACTGCCAGTTTTTGTTTGGTGTGGTGATGAAGGTGCTAGCCTAGAAACCAGATGACTGTGATTTCTAATGGCATCATAGGCATGAAAGCTGGCTGGGCAACTTTGGGCCAGTTACTCTCTCTCAGCCCAACCCACCTCACAGCGTTATTGTTGTGGGGAAAATAGGAGCAGAAAGAGGATTAATTATGTTGACTACCTTGGGTTATTTATAAAACAATAAAGGCAGAATAAATGTGAGAGCTCAGAGCTCCTTAGCTGTTACTGCTATAAATTGAGGATATAATTTCTGATCATTTTTTTCTGAATAAGGTGAAAACTTTGATGTGGACGCTAAAAGAGCTGATCACTATCCAGTAAGAAAAGCTGTTCCATTTTGTTCCCAACCTCATTCTTATCAGTATATATAGTTAGTCCTAGCCAGTGGTGGGTTGCCCCCGGTTCGCACCAGTTCTATAGAACCGGTAGTAAAACCGGCTAGAGGCTCCGCCCACCGACCCCGACGTCACTAAAATTCTTCTGTGCATGCTTAGAAGCTTCTGCGCTTGCACAGAAGAGCATGCGCGCGGCTCCCTTGCAAACCAGTAGTAAAGGTAAGTAGAACCCACCCCTGGTCCTAGCCCACTTTGCAGAATTTTTTCTCCAATCCTCTTCAAATATACAGTATACTGTATCCATTGACTGCAAGATTTAGGGCAACTGAAGCTTAGACTAGAGCAAGAAATCTGGGAACACCAGATTGAGAAGATATATTTCTAGTAGAAGTACGCATACTCACAAATTATCAATAACTTTTTTCTAATATATTATCAAAGCACACATACAGCTTCATATATATAAATGCAATCTCTGGGTGATTTTTAAAAAAATTACTGATTTTTTTAAAAAGAATCTGGAGAAATACTAAGAAATCTTACTGATTTAAACCTATTTTGAATCCATACACTTTTTCCCCAAAGAGTCCAAAGTTCATATTTGGCCTATGAAATATATTTCTGAACATTTATTTGAGAAGATCTAATGTCAGGAAATATGGGTTCTATTATATATATATTATATACCCCATTTTTCCCAAAATAAGACATCCCCTGATAATAAGCCGGATCGGGCTTTTGACCGCATGGCTGCGATCTCCGGAACTTAAAACATATTATCCACTGCTAACATCTTCAGAATGTAAAAACTACCATTGAAGAGATTTTCGCCTTTATGCATCATCGATCAATTTGGCCATAGCGCGTGTGATAGGTCCATCCGCCCACTTCCCATCTATAATTAGGTCTGTCATTTTTGCTTCAGACATGTTGATTGATGGAGGCTTAACTCCTGTTACTTCTTCCCCTATTGCGCACCGCTATCGCGCAATGGCCAAATGATGCATAAAGGCGAATATCTCTTCAATGGTAGTTTTTACACTCTGATGATGTTAGCAGTGGATAATATATTTTAAGTTCTGGAGATCGTGATGTCTGTCTCTTTTTTTATAACTACACCTGGAATTCATATTTTTAGGATAGTTTGCGATGTATGTATGTTTGTATGTATGTATGTATGTAGAAGTTTTGCTCTGAGCTACCACTAGTCCTGCAGCAATAAAATGGTTGTTACCCAATCTCACGTTAAGAGGAAAAAAACGTTCTTACATTGCCCATGTATTATGTTTATTTATCTGATTGGCAACAAATGATTTCAAGTTCACTAGGGAAAACTGTGGGATCATAGCTCACAAAGCCAAATCTTAGTCCACAAATATCACATGAGGTCATGCTCTTATTTGTCGGTATTGGAAATCAGAAACTTTTAGGAAAGTACTGCACATTACTTAATTACTTCTTTACTAGGAGTTCTTGCTCTTATTATCTGGCAAACCTGCCCTACAGGGACATAAATATTTTCAACTACAGTTGTATAAATTTATTGATTCAAAGTGTCAAGATAATTGCTCTTCGGTAATCCTTAATTCCAACCCCACTCCCTAGGGATTTTTATAGCTGATCAACAAAATTTACTAAGGAAAACTGGATGTTATCTACATCTATTTTTTTTTTCTAGTTCCAAAATATATTTTTTTTAATTACATAAAATACAAAGAAGAGAAGAAAAAAATTAGGAAATTAAGGGAAGGAAAAGGAGTGGGGGAAAAGGGGGTGTGAGATACAAGAGGAAAGAAAAAAAGAAAGAAAAGGGGGCATTGACTTCCAACTTTTCTTAGCACAGTATAAGTTAAACACACTCCAACCTCAACGTTTTGCTTTTATACATTAATATATAACTAGCCATTCCTATAACATCAAATCTTTCTAATCAACAAAACCAAAGTTTCATTTTTTTTCACAAGTACAAACCCGAGAACTGTTATCCAAATGAAAACATATTTTCCTCTGAATAAAATAATCAGTTTAACCATTCCTGCTTTATCTTCCTTGCTATGGAAATAATGTATATTTCTATCTGCATCTAGCAGTCTTTGTGAACTGTTCCCATTTTTGTTTACAAAATTCATTTGTATTCTTTCAAATTCTTTGACCTTACTGAAAAAAAGGGGGAGGAGGGAAGGCTTTTCTCTTTCACCCCCTTTTTTTATCCTTCAAAGTAATAAACTTTAAAAAAACACTTTTTTAAAAAATCAAAACTTTCTGATACATCTTTTTCTTTGACTTCTTAACATAAAAGCTCTAAACTTCAATATTACGTTTAAATCCCTCCCTCCAAACTGCCCTTTGGAGGGAGGGATCTATGTCCTATTTTTAATTGATTCTTTAAAAAAAAATGACAGAGAACCAAAAAGTACCTAAAGATAAAAATACATGCATTGTGAAAGAAAAGAAGAAAATCACATAGAAAGTGTGTTTTCATTTTTTAAAAAAGCTAAAAATTCAAGAAAAGAAAAAGGAGAAAGATATCAGTTTAGCCATAAATAGTTACAATTCTCTATACACTTATCTAATGTAATCATTATTCAAGTACATATATTTCTTTCTTTTTTTAAAAAAATAATTTTTATTAATATATTCTATACACCAATACACCAATAAAATATACAATCCTGCCACCATGGTATAATGTGATTACATTGTCCATAAATATAAAGTCATTCCGTTATACATACATATTTGCCATCATATATATACATCATCATATATCTATTCTACCCCATCTTTTCTGGACCCAATCATACCATTCTTTCCAACTGTTATAAAATTCTGAATCTTTTTTTACCATTGATCAATCTAGTTAATCTATCCGCACACTCATTAATTTTATATATTATTTTCAAATCTATCGGTAAGTATTGATTTTTCCACTCCTGCGCATACGCTAATCTTGCTGCAGTAATAATGTGAATCAACAAGAACCATATATCTGATTTAATATTCAAAGGTTTTGCCCCCAATAGGAAAATCTCAGGCCTTAATTCCAAATTAATCTGTGTAATTTCCAAAATCCATTGCCGTATTTTTTTCCAATATTTAACCGCCTGCGGGCAGGTCCAGCATTGGTGAAAATAAGTTCCATTACTGTAACCACACTTCCAACAGCAGGCATATATTTCTAATGCATTTATATAACTATCATATATTTTAACCTACTCATTTTGCATAAATGGGTCCATATTTCATTATATTTTTACATACAAAGTCTACATCTATAGTAGATGTATGTATGCCTTTTGAAAAAGCACTTTTGAGACAACCATGATCTCTGTATAAATTAAAAGTCAATGGGAAGATGTTAGGATAGGTTGCTGGAAAAGAAGTTGAATGATTAACAGATCAAAATTAATTGTACCAGTGTGGGTTTTTACCGGTTCGCCCCGGTTTGGGTGTACTGGTAGTGGTGGTGGCGGGAGGCTCCACCTACCCACCTGGAAGTCATCACGGACACTCTGTGCATGCGCAGAAGTGCCGTGCACAAGCAAAGTGAGTGCATACACGCACATGCTCACAGTTCCTAATTGATAGTGAAGGTAAGTGAAAACCCCTTTGGGGTTTTTTAGATAGTTTTTCAAATTCTATTTTAAGGGGATCTGGGAGGAGGGTGGTTTCCAATGTAAATAATGAGGCTGGGGGGCCTCCCGGGAGGGGGGTGGGTTGTAGGGGTTCAGGGATTAACCCGCGAGGGATGGGGTCTAGTCCATCTGAAGAGCATGGCAGAGGAGATGCAGAATCTGGGGCCAAGGAGAGGGTTAGAGCTTGTGCTGTTGATAGACATTACATCAGTACTGTAGGTGAGAGGGGCAGATATGGCGGAAGTAGGGGGCCACATCAAGTTGCGGGAGTGCGCGCTCGCTGTCTTCAAGCGGTGGCACGCTCCGGCCCCCAATGCTCTTCTCGTTCCCCAGGTGTCACAGACCCTCAGGCCCTGGGCCTTCGGCTGATGCTATGCAATGCCAGGTCCGTGGTAAATAAAGCCCCCCTCATTTGTGATCTTTTTCAGGAGGGGGGAGCGGACCTGGTGGGTATTACGGAGACCTGGTTGGGCCAGGAGGGGGGAGTCCCTCTCGTAGAGATGTGCCCACCCGGTTTCCGGGCATTTCATCAGCCAAGGTCACAGGGAAGGGGCGGGGTGTGTGGCAGTTATCATTAAAGAGGGTCTTAGTCCGAGGGAGGCCACTGTTCCTCAGACGGCCGGATGTGAGTCCCTCCTTGTGAAGTGGGGTCATGGGGTGCAGATGGGCCTGCTGGTTACGTAACTGGCTCCCTGCAACGTGGCAGCGGCCTTGCCTGAGCTACTCAACGTTATAGCCGCAGTGGCAATTGATACCCCTAGACTTATGGTCATGGGGGACTTCAACCTGCCATCCGTTGGTGAGGCATCTGAGGTGGCTCAGGAGTTCATGGCTTCCATGACGGCCATGGACCTGACCCAATTAGTTCATGGCCCTACTCACACGGGGGGAAACATGCTGGACCTGGTTTTTGTCTCTGGTCAGTGGCTGAGTGGTCTTGAGATAGGGGATATAGCGATTGAGCCCTTGTCATGGTCAGATCACTCCCTCCTTCGCTTTGACCTTCGAACCGCCACACCCCTCCGCAGGGAGGCGGAACCGATGAGGTGGTTCCACCCCAGGCGCCTGATGGACCCGAATAGGTTCCAGATGGAGCTTGGGCCATTTCCTGAGGCTCTGGCACACGGCTTGACTGAAGATCTAGTGGCTGCCTGGGATAGGGCAGCCACTGGAGCTTTGGACCGGGTCGTGCCTTTGCGGCCTCTGACCCGGCGTCGATCTCATCTGGCTCCCTGGTTCACTGAGGAGCTGAGGGAGATGAAATGCCGGAAAAGATGCCTGGAGAGCAGTTGGAGGGCCAGCCGTTCTGAATCTGACCGAACACTGGTAAGGTCTCATATTAAGACCTACCTGGTGGCAATAAAAGCGGCAAAGTGTAACTATTTTTCCGCTCTTATTGCGTCATCAGATAATCGCCCGGCCGCCCTATTTAGGGTGACCCGCTCCCTGCTCCACCAGGAAGCGCGGGAGGACCCCTTGGAGAGTAGAGCCGAGCACTTTGTACAATATCTGTATGACAAAATTGCTCAGATTCGGGAAAATTTGGACTCTGACTGGGTAGGTTCGGGAGGGAGGATGGAGGCAAGTCTTGAGAATATTACCTGGGAAGAGTTTGATTCTGTGACTCTGGAAAATGTGGGCAAGATACTGGGCAGACTGAGCGCAGCCACATGTTTATTGGACCCGTGTCCCTCCTGGTTGGTGCTGGCCTCTCGGGAGGTTACACGAGGCTGGCTCCAGGGGATTATAAATGCTTCCTTGAGAGAGGGTGTCTTCCCTGCCGCCTTGAAGGAGGCGGTGGTGAGGCCTCTCCTCAAGAAGCCTTCCCTGGACCCAGCAGTGTTGGCTAATTACCGTCCAGTCTCCAACCTTTGCTTCGTTGCGAAGGTTGTTGAGAGTGTGGTAGCGCGACAGCTTCCTCAGTACTTGGATGAATCGGCTTATCTAGATCCGTTCCAGTCGGGCTTCAGGCCTGGATACAGCATGGAAACGGCATTGGTCGCATTGGTAGATGATCTCTGGAGGGCTCGGGACAGGGGTTGCTCCTCTATCCTGGTCCTATTAGACCTCTCAGCAGCTTTTGATACCATCGACCATGGTATCATGCTGCACCAGTTGGAAGAGTTAGGGGTGGGGGGCACCGTGTTGCGGTGGTTCTCCTCCTTTCTCTCTGATCGGTCGCAGTCTGTGTTGACAGGGGGGTAGAGGTCGACCCCGAGGCCCCTTGTATGTGGGGTGCCACAGGGGTCAGTTCTCTCACCCCTTCTGTTCAACATTTATGTGAAGACGTTGGGTGAGATCATCCGTGGTTTTGGGGTGAAGTATCATCAGTATGCTGATGATACTCAGCTATACATCTCCACCCCGGACCACCCCAATGATGCCCTTAAAGTGATGTCCCAGTGCCTGGAGGCTGTACGGATCTGGATGGGGAGGAACAGACTCAGGCTCAACCCATCCAAGACCGAGTGGCTGTGGTTTCTGACGTTCCGATATAGTCAATTGGTGCCATCACTGACTATTGGGGATGAGTCATTGCCCCCCACGGAGAGGGTTCGCAACTTAGGCGTCCTCTTGGACTCACGGCTGTCTTTAGAAGAACACTTGACGGCTGTGGCCGGGAGGTCTTTTTATCAGGTTCGCCTGATTTGCCAGTTGTGTCCCTTTCTGGATCGGGACTCATTAAATACGGTCACTCATGCCCTCGTCACTCCACGCCTGGACTACTGTAATGCTCTCTACATGGGGCTCCCCTTGAGGAGCACCCGGAGGCTCCAACTGGTCCAGAATGCGGCCGCGCGGGTAGTTATGGGAGCAGCATGGCGCTCCCATGTGGCTCCCCTCCTGCGCGAGCTGCACTGGCTCCCTGTGGTCTTCCGGGTGCGCTTCAAGGTCTTAGTTACCACCTTTAGAGCGCTCCATGGCTTAGGACCGGGGAGAGAGGGCCTCCTCAGGGTGCCATCAGCCAGACAGTGTAGGCTGGTGACCCCCCAGGGGGAGAGCCTTCTCTGTGGGGGCACCTACCCTCTGGAATCAGCTCCCCCCAGAGATAAGGAGAATCCAGGACCTCAGTGCCTTCCGTCGTGCCCTTAAAACCCATTTATTTAAACAAGCCGGGCTGGCTTAAGATGAAATTTTTAACTGTTTTAAATGTTTTAAATGTTTTAATTGGTAATGAGTTTTAATTGGGCCAAATTTATATATCTTTTAATTGTTTTTTTAATATTTGTCTTGCATGTCTTTTTAATTCTGGCTGTACACCGCCCTGAGTCCTCAGGGAGAAGGGCGGTATAGAAATTCAATAATAAATAAATAAATAAATACTTACGAGACTGCCTTCTGCCACCAATAGCCTCTCACCGCCCAGTACGCTCCCATAGAGAGAGGCTTCTCAGGGTGCCGTCAGCCAAACAATGTCGACTGGCGGCCCCCAGGGGGAGAGCCTTTTCTGTAAGGGCACCCACCATCTGGAACGAGCTCCCCCCAGAGATACAGAAGATTCCGGATCTGCGCACTTTCCGCCGTGCCCTCAAAACATTCCTATTTCAGCAGGCCGGCCTGGCCTAACTTTCCCTTTATATTGCTTTTTTGATTTTATTTTAAACTGGGATGTATTAAATGTATTTTTATCGTTCGCTGTTCACCGCCCTGAGTCCCTTAGGAATAGGGCGGTATATAAATTTAATAAATAAATAAATAAATAAATAAGTAAATAAATAAATAAATAAATAAATCCACTACTGAATTGTACCCTGTGTGCACCTTTTCTCATAACGCTAAGCAGCATGTTGGACTCCGAAAAGCAATTTTCAACTAGTCCAAATTTGTGACCTTTAGTTCCCACAAATGTCTTCAGATACCAGAGTTTCACAATATCTTTAACCATCAGAATAAGGAGATTCTCAGATCCTCCTAGTAAGTCTGTTCAAGCTGTTATATTTTCCTTCATTATTCATTATTATTTCCAAATGAATGGATCGTTCTTACATAACTTTTGGTTAAGGTGATCGTTAACAATGCCCTAAATGGTTAACACAGGTGAATTTTTGCTCAAAGATGGATGCTGTTATACTATTTCCATATTTTATCGGAAGATAGTCCATATATCTGAAGACAGTGTCATTTCAATATATTTAACTAATAATTTGGGCAAACTGTAAAGCATTAGAAAATGTTATAAAATATGCATCTCATATTTTTTTTTTTTGTCTCAGTAAGAAACAGTTTCAAATGTCATAGAAGTTGCTATCTGGTTTTATGAAACTGTTTTACATTGTGGAAAAAATATACTTTCATATTAAAAGGTACATACTACACTTTCATGTGTAAAAAGGAATATTTTCAACTCAGAAATCTGGTCTGATCTGCAAAACTTGAGGAAATTGAGAGAAAATAAGACTAAAAGGGGGGGGCAAATTAAAACATGAACTATTTTTTCTTGGGTCAACAAGATATATTGGTTACATTGACTTTTTTTGTTTAAGAAAACAACATCTTGTATCCATGACAACCAAGATTCTTAAGGAAGAATACAAGAATATTTTAGAACACCTTACAGGGTATTTTTCTACCATAGGGAAATCTCCCAAAACAGCCAAACAGTTACATTTGTTATGGAACAAAACATAAATATGTTTAATGTTCAGTTTGTAGACTTGTTCTGACTTTATCAAGTCAGATCACATCAGTGCTTATTGTTTAGGGTAATGGAGTTAGGATTTTAATGGCTGCTACTTTGCATAATATATCTAAAAAAAGTGTGTTGTTAAGTTCTGGAAAATGAGATAGCATGAAATTGAATTTGATATATGTGTCTACGCTACAAATAAATTATTATGACAATTTCTAGTTGGCAGTTAGGAAAGCATGCCTGATATATGCAAGCTGATCAACTGCACCCAACATGTAATCTTCAATAGAACTACATCTACATGGAACAAAACATGCAATGGTGTATCTTAAGGTTTGGTCTTGGGTTCAGGACTCTTCAACATCTCCATAAATGATTTAGATGGGGGGTGGGTTGGTTATAAAGTGAACTCAAATTTGTAGATGACACCCAACCGGTGGAAACAGCCAACACTTTAGAAGATAGACTCAAAATACAGAAGGATCTTGAACCGATTTGAACACTGGACCCTATCCAACAAAATGCAATTCAGTGGTGAGAAAAGTAAGGTCTTACACTTAGGCAAGAAAAAAAAAACCCAAATGAATGGGTACAGAATAGGTGATACCTGGCTCAACAGTAGTAGCTGTGAGATAGACCTAGGTGTTGTAGTGGACCACCACTTAAGTATAAACCAAAAATGTGCTGCAGCTGCCAAAAAAGCCAATGCAATCATAGGCTACGTCAACACAGGTATAGTGTGTTGGCAATGAGAAGTGATAGTATTGCTTTACACTCCACTGCTGAGATCACACTTGGAATACTGCATCCAGTTCTGGTCACCATGATATAAAAAAAACTGTTGAGACCTTGGAAAGTGTGCAGAGAAGACCAACAAAGATGATAATGAGGGTCTGGAGGGAGCAAGGTATGTCTAGCCTATCGAAGAGAAGAATTAAGGGGAACATGATAATTATCTTCCAGTACTTGAGCGGCTGTCACAAGGAAATTAAATTACTCTCTAAGGCAGGACAAGAAGTAATGAGTAGAAGCTTGTTAAAAAGAAATCTAACCTAGAAGTAAGGAGAAATTTTCTAACAGAGAAAACATTTAACCAATGAAATAGTTTCCTGTGGGTACTCCACAGGGGTGGGTTCTACTTACCTTTACTACCAGTTTGCAATGGAGCCGTGTGCATGCTCTTCTGCGCATGCGCAGAAGCATTTCCATGATGTCAGGGTCAGTGGGTGGAGCCTTCCGCTGGTTTTACTACTGGTTCTATAGAACCGGTGCGAACCGGGGGCAACCCACCACTGGTGCTCCATTACTGGAAGTTTTCAAAAATAGACTAGACCACCATTTGACAAGGATGCCTTGAGCGGTGGGTTGGACTAGAAAAGCTCAAGATCCCTTCCAGCCCTGTGATTCTATATAGAAATAAAAACAATGTTTTTTGATGCATTAAGGACCAATAAATTGATGACTTTTATGTATACTTAACATTGCTTTTATGTAAAAAAAACATGTTTTTGTTCATAACCTGAGGCCACCAAGTTATTAATAAACTGACTTAATGGACAAAGTTCATATCGTGTCTATGAAGTGAACAGAAACAATTTTCAGCTGACATCTTGTTGGAGTTCTAGGTGTCCTTTCCATGGAGGTCGCATCCAACCCTTACTGTGAAAGACAATTGAAATGACTTTATTTAAACTAGCTTTAGAGGATGATGAACATAGTGGAAATGATACAGAGTAATAAGTCCCTTTGAAGCAAATCTAACTTACAATAAGTTGGATAAAGACAGTTTTATTGCTCTGCCTGCAGAGCAGGAAGGATATATTGTGTTAGATGATAATGGTAAATAGAGTAACACTACTGAATAATATAAAATATAAAAAGGTTGAAAATAGTTTACATTAGAATGTGCCCACTGGAAGTAAACTTTACTTGATAGGTTTACATGACAACCAAGAAGTCATAGGGAAAGAACAAAAGACTCCTATAGCATCAAAATAGAATTCTTGTTTATATAGCCAGGGGTATTCTTTCCTGCATATATTCTTTTACATCTGTATGCATTCTGTATTTTCCATTATGCATTAATTGTTGGACACTAGTTTCCAAGAATATTATTTCATTGAATTTTCAGAAACCTCATTTGGTGCCCACCTATTTTCTTATCCACCAATGTGAATAAGATCCTAACCAGTATTTTTTTAAAAAAATTACTTTAATTTATACAAGGGTGTCAAACTCGACTTCATTGAGGGCTGCATCACGGTTGTGTTTGATCTTGGAGGCCGGGTGGGTGTGGCCAGGGTGGGAGTGGCCAGCTCAACATCACTCATGTCGGGGGGGGTGAGTGAGCTGTGGTGGCTCGATTGCTCTGCCAGCGAAAAGGGAGCTCGGGAGGGCCACCCGCGGCCCTCCTAAACTCCGTTTCCTCTAGCAGAGAGTTGCAGGAGGCTGTTGCATCCGAAAATGGACCAGTCCATCTCTGTTTCCAGAGTGGCCCAGCAGGTCCAATCTAAGCACTCACGGGCCAGATCTGGCCCACGGGCCTTGAGTTTGACACCCTTGCTATAGGTCCTACAATGTTTGCTGTCGGTGTTGGGTTATATGAGGAAAATGTTAATGCAGGCTTTGAATCTTTCTTCTTTTAGCTGAATTGTTGTCTATTGCAATTTTTAAAAATCATTTTAGTTCTTTGCAGATGCAAACACCTAAGTTGAAAAAGCAAGATGAGTTCAATGTATAAACATAATATAATTGATATAATTTCATTGAGGAAATTAACCCCTGCTGAGCAGTGATAGGCACTGAAGGACTTGCTAAAAAGAATGATCAGATCTGAATGATTTAACATCTTTGTTCTGCTAAACCGTGGGAAAAAGGCTAAGAATGACCTTGAGGTTAGTATTTCACATGCTTCTATCTCTATTTGAATAAGAGAAGGCAATTGCTTCCATTATTAAATAGAGTTCAGCTGTAAGCACTGATATTTATTCATACTTACACAATGGAAGTATTCACCAGACTTGCTAGAAAAAATGTGCCACAATTTTGGGGGCAGCTGAATAAAGCTATTGTGTAAATGTGTGTACAAAATATTTTTTAAAAAATACTTCTTTAAGTAATGAGCAGTTGTTTACCAAATGTCCTTTAGTGTTCTTTATAAGCCCCCAGAAATGTTGAAAAAATTGTCTAAAGGGGATTGGGAGTTATCTATTTGTTCATTTATCTCTCTAACATTTCCAAAAACATAGTAGAGCAGAATCAACTTTGATCTATGGGGGAAAGCTTGCAAAAGAAATATAAAACATGGCCAGATCTAGCCAGAGGCTGCAGGGAGAAAAATCCACCAAAAAAATTTCAGAATAACCCTCTCACATGTCCAAGTTCCTTCTCATAGGGATACAATAGCTTAGAATGCTGCTGACTGCTCCATTCTAACCTGTTCTCCTTCCTGGTCATGTGACTCAGGGTGCAGAATCTGAAGCCCATCCTTTGCTTATTAATACAAAAATGCATAAGCAAAAATATTCAAAGAGGCAATACAAAAAGAGAACATAAATGCACAAACACCCATCCACCAGGAATGCATAGACTCTGATAAGTTCCTGAGCAGACAGTATGTCAACTCGCAAAGCATCCCTGGCCTGTTCTCGAGTTGCCATAGGCAAGGGGGATGGAAAAACTGCAAAGCAGCATGACAGCCAAAAACAAAAGCATTCCAGCCATATCTCTCTCAAGGCTGTCTCCCAGGGTTACCCACAGCAGCCGGTTGTGGGTAACCGCACAATTTCGCAGGTTGTAGAGTGCTCTCTACTACCTGCGAAATTGCTCTGTTGGCAAATGTGACTAATGACACAACCTGGGGGGAAGGGGGAAATAGGGTCAAGATTGGGTCGTAAATTATGTGGGGTCAAAGTTGGCTTCACTTGGAATGTGCTGACATGAAGCTCGTAATAAATAACTGGATTTCTTTTGAAGTTTGGCTCGAGGCTCATGATTTAATTTGGGCATCAGTCAGAACCCTGACACAGTACACATAGATACAAACTCATAATGCAGAAGAAAATACAAAGGCCTCCTATGGGCACTGCAAGTGAACAGGTTGGAAATCATTTTAAAGGCCATATTTTGCAGCTTTGTTACTCTTTCCATATAATATGTTGAAATAAATTGTGCAGACAGACTTCTGATTCTGTCCATATTTCTGCCAATAGGTCTGTTGATCAGAACTGTTCAGTTTGAAAATGTTTGGATAGGGTTTGGATGGAAACTATGAAGAATTTTTAAAAAGTAAATCCAGAAAAATGTCCTTTATAGGAGAAGCAGTTGAGCAGGCTCAGAATGCTACCAATGATCCATTTTTAGTCTTGTGACTCAGAAAATAACTGCTTTTAAAGAGTCAGAAAACATTTCATAATCTGGGACCTGCAGGCTTTCTATCTTGTTAAAGATTGATTACTTAGCTTCGGTGGTGGGTTTCAAACTACTACTACTACTGTTCTGTGGGTGTGGCTTTGTGGGCGTGGCATGGCTTGATGGGCGTGACTTGGTGGGCGTGGCAGGGGAAGGATACTGTAAAATCTCCATTCCCACCCCACTCCAGGGGAATGTTACTGCAAAATCCCCATTTCCTCCCAATCATCTGGGACTTGGGAGGCAGACAATAGATGGGGGCAGGGCCAGTCAGAATTTTTACTATCGGTTCTCCGAACTACTCAAAATTTCCTCTACCGGTTCTCCAGAACTGGTCAAAACCTGCTGAAACCCACCTCTGCTTAGGTTGCTATTCTTATGGATGCTACTTTGAAGCAATGAAAGTTACTTTCTGTTTTTTCTCTCATTTTAAAATTTAAATTTTTAAAAATCAAGCAGCATTACAGTAAAATCAATCTATTCTAGATTATATATAGATATAGGTTTACCTGAACATACTTTTTATTAAAAATGGTAGATAGATAGGTAATACAAACATACTGTACAATACATACCATTTTCCCCTGAAAATAAGACCTTGTCTTATATTTTTTTGAACCCTGAAATAAGCGCTTGGCCTTATTGCCATACATTCAAAAGCCCGATTGGGCTTATTATCAGGGGATGTCTTATTTTGGGGGAAACAGGGTACATACATAAATAATACATACATACATACATACATACATACATACATACATACATACTAGTTCTTAGATTGAGGCTAGTCTTAAAACCACCTGCTTTAGACTTTTTTGCATGCAATGAAAATTACTGATGAAAGTTTATGAAAAAAAAAGATATTTATATTATCAATCCTTCAATTATTAGCTCCTGCATTTCAATAGGCTATATCGTGATGGAGAAAGTGATTAAGTTAAACTTGGCAGTTAAACTTCTCCACCTTAAAAACCATTACCTGAATCTGCTATTCTACCTAATTGAATGCATGTTACTATATTATGGAGGTATTTCTTTACTACATTGAAGATTACAGTCTTATAAACACTGACTTTAGGATAATTTGATAGACTTCAAACAGACATGCCTTGGATTATGTTTCATTTTCCCTACTTACTTTTAATAGTTAAAGATAATTCTTCCATAGAATTATCATGCATGCTCTTTCTATTCTTGTTAATGCTTTTAAATTTTATAGTTGTTTTGATACAATTTGTTTAATTCCAAACATTACATATTGATGGGCTAACATACTATCATTAGATTTTTCCCCCTGTTCTAAACATATGATTACTATGACCCTGATCAAAGACAAGGAAGAATGTGATTGCAATTGGACTTTGCTTGTTGTTTTGCCAAAGGATCTGCAAATCACTTTTGTATTATGTTAGCAAAAAAAGTATTAATAGTACACTGATCCTTTATCTGAACGTGTTAAGCTTTTTCCGTGACACAAGCCCACTTCTAATGAAAGAGAGGGATTATTTGAATAGCTGGGAGGTGCTTTGTGATGCTTATTCAAAACAAGAAGTTTTTATAGAAGATGTGGACATAGGAGATGAGATGTTCATTTAGGGATGTAATGTCCTAGGACAAGCTTAGTGTTAAATTCCCTATTATGGAAGTCATCAGAACACTGATGCCATTTGCTTTAATGAAATTAGAAGTTTAACTTTTAAACTTCTCAATTTTTTTAAAAAAAGTATAAAATACAAAAGCAAAGGAAACAGTGTGAAAAATAAAGGGAAATGGTTGAAGAAAGAACACAAAACTACGGAGTACAAACAAAAAAAGCTATAGAAAAAAGATAACTTCCACGAAAAACCAATGACTCATAGAACTAGAATAAACCACAACAAATAGTACTACTATCATCATAAACAAATCTCATAATCAAAATCCAAGGTTAAAATCTCATTTCTTTCAATTTTAAACAAAACTCCAGGAGTGGTTTCCAAGTAGAAATGAAGTTTAGCATCTTTTTAAAAATCAAAGCAATCAATTTTGCCATGTCTCCCAACTCCATTAATTTCACAATCTGTTCGTCCATTGTGGGTATATTAGTGTGAATTTTGTATATTTGCACATACAAAAGCCTTCCATTTTTTTCAATCTGCTTGTCCATAAAACTTAAAATAAAAGCCTCTAGCTTCAATTGTACAACCTGTTTAAGACTTCTCTGAATTAAAATACATATTTGATTCCAAAGTCTTAGCTTTCTTAGGGCATCCACTAGAGAAGCTAAAAATAATGCCTTATTTTTGTTTACATTTTCAACATATATTTTACATATCCTTGTAGTTCTTTGACAATTTAGCAGATGTTAAATGACAATGGCACATCCTCTTATAAAATTCTCTTTCAAGTTATAATTCAATGTAAATTTCAATCTTTTACTCCACATATTCTTCCAATGATTAAGCATTATGTTGTAACTAAAGATTCTTGACCTTTTGTTCATATAGTCTTTAACATATTCATTGTCCACGTTAATTGTCAAAATAATTTATATATTTTAGCAACCATATGTTCATCATTAGTACATAAATCTGACTCAAAATCAGATGAAGAGCACTATTCAATTCAGCAGAAATTCACAGAGCAGCCATTGCCTATCAATTTCTTCTAAATGTTTTGGAACTAGCTCCACTAGTTGATATAAAAAGAATGACATATACGTTTTTAAAAACACATTGGATTTCATCCAGAAATATTAGTTATTAGTTAATTATCAAAGTTCTACTTGATTGAACGTATTGAACAAGTCATTATATATTTCTGATACACTGGCTGAAATTAGCAGAAGTCCACCAATGCAAAAGAACTACTATCAGAATTAGTAGTATAGCTTGGAATGGATTAATTGATTAGAGAAGGCAGGAACAGATCATTCAAAGAAACTCTCCCTTAATGTCATAAGAAAGACTGGAAGACTTTCTGGAAAATCCCATTTCTAGTCCAGATATTATATGTGAAAGAATGAAGGTGAAGACAGCCCCTCCCTAATAGTTCGCAGAGTATATTGTAGATGCAGATAGTAAAGTCCTCAGTAGGGCAAGATTTTGTTTATAGGCATAGAATACTAAAGAACTCAGCTTGAAATAATTGCCATGCGTCATTCTTGGTTTTGGCCTGATAGAAGCCTTTTCCAGTACCAAATCTCAAATAAGACAATTTTACTCCTGTTTAGTTTTTTCTTATTCCAACTTTCACAACTGTAGGTAGCAATGGGAAACACAATAGTGTGGAATCTGCACTTAACGTCAGGATGATGAGCTTGGTTTTCCATATATGATTCATGCTCAGTGGTGATATTCAGCTGGTTCGGGCAAGCTGATAGTAGCGACCTATGGGTGGGCCTGCCCCCGCCCGCCCCGGTGCTATGCTGTCCTATTTAGCCACCTTTTCTAAGCTGCCTGCGTGCGTGCAAGTCACGTGTGTGAGCAAAGCGCGGGTGCAGAAGGCCGCACGCAAACACATTCACATTTTCAGTGTGTGGCGAACTGGTGATAAAATTATGTGAAACCCACCACTGTTCATGCTCATCAAGCCAGTGCAATTAGACATTTTACTTCTGAATTCTCTAATGCATATGCTCTCTTCACTATTTTCACCACTTATATTAATATTTCCATTTCTTTCAGCGCTCATGAGTTGGGTTCTTCTGATGTTCAGCAAGAACCCAGATTTCTCACTTTCTTCTTTAATTGTTTTGAGCAGATATTTCAGACCTTCTTTGTTTTCTGAGAGGAGAGTTGTTCATAAGCATTGAAGATTGTTGCTCTTCCTTCCTCCATTATTTATTGATTCATTATCAGTTCAGCATCAGTGGTGAAATTCAATTTTTTTTACTACTGGTTCTGTGGGCGTGGCTTTGTGGGCATGGTGTGGCTTTGTGGGTGTGGCTTTGTGGATGTGGCAGGGGAAGGATACTGCAAAATCTCCATTTCCACTCCATTCCAGGGGAAGGATACTGAAAAATCCCCATTCCCACCCCACTCTAGGGCCAGCCAGAGGTGGTATTTGCTGGTTCTCCGAACTACTCAAAATTTCCGCTACCGGTTCTTTAGAACCTGTCAGAACCTGCTGGATTTCACCCCTGGTTCAGCATACAGGGTTGAATAAGAAAGGTAAGAAAACCCAATCTTGCCACACTCCTTTCTCTATCTTGAACCAAGCAATGTCTCCATATGGTGTTTGCACAGTGTTTTCCTATTTGCGTAAAATGACTGCACCAACTTGACTAAATGTGTTGGCATTCCCAGGTTTTCTAGGGCTGTCCACAGCTTGCGACAATCAACACAAAATAAGGCTTTCTTGTAGTCAACAAAGCAGATGTAGATGTTCTTTTGATATCCTTGAAATTTGTCCATGATCCAACATAGATTTGCAAAATAGTCATGAGTGCCACAATCTCTTCTGAAGCCATCTTGAACATCTGGAATTCCCTTTTGATGGTCGGCACCAGATGTTGTTGTATGATCCTAAGGAGAATCTTGCTAGTGTGAGGGATGAGGGCAATTGAAGCAATCTTTGGAGTCATCCATTTTGGCAATGGAATGAACACAGCTCATTCCCAATCCTGTGGCCATGTGCTTGTTTCCCAAATTTTCTAGCACAATTCTGTGATGGTGGTGGGTGATACACTCAGAAATTCTGTGGGGATGGTATCAACACAACATCTTGTGGTTTGGTGGTTGGCTCATTGCCTATGTGACTTCTTCCTGAAGGATGCCTGGTCCTATTTCTGCTTCCTTCTCTTATTATCCTGGGCCTCCTTGTTGCTGGCATACCTCTGTATATTCTTTCCATCTGTTCTTGACACTTTGTTGGTCAGACAGTTCTTTGCTTGTTTTTGATGATGCAGAAATGATCTTTCTGCAGAAAATGTGAGCAGAAAATGGTATTCAAATCCTTTTGACTTGTGCAAATGCATTCTTGGTGTGGCCCTTCATGCAGTCCTCCTCTAGGTGTTTGCCATACTGGTTCCAGTAAACTTCATTGCTGCTTGCTGCTCCTATAGAGTCTGTAATTTGCCCCTAATTCTGAAATTAAAAATCCTTTAAAATGATAGAAATCCTGCCTGCTTCCTCGTTAGCTCCTTATGGTAAGGATCTTGACAAATCTAGAATGAACGTGACAGTGTTTGTAGATGAGAACAACTTACCATGAAGTTTCGGCATTGGTGGCAGTTTATGATTTTCTTAACATGTGGCAAGACTGTGCATGCTTTCTAAAATTATTCCACAGAATTGTGTCAGACCTTATACAAGTACAGGATCCCTTTACTAGTCATTAAAGCATGCACATCTTTTTTCAGGTTTCCATGCCTGCCAGAAGAAAGCGGCTATTGCGTCAATGAGTCAAATTACTCTTAATCCAGTGACATCCTTCCTCAAAGTCTCACATCCTTAATTAATTACAAAAAAATTAGTCAGTTTTTGTGAGGATTAAAGCACTTTTTCACTATTATATCTGGTCCTAAAATATAGCTCCACTCATAGTTGTCAGATGTAAAGTTGAAAGCCAGTAAAAATGTTTAAATTGCACAGAAAGGTAAGAATTGGGGGGAAAAACCTATAGTATTTCATAGTCTTAGAAAAGGACAAAATATCAAGTTGTCAAACCACTTAAATACACTGAATAGAAAATGGTTATAGTACATTGGTTGGAATTTGAACAATAGAACATGCTTCTATTATTCAGGGTCAAGATGTTGAACCTTTTGTTCTGTGAAGCTAAGTTCTGTGTTTGTGAAGACAATAAGGCACTAGGAGCAACACTATCTAATTTCTTTTGTCATGTTGCATGTTCTTCATTCTGTGTCTAGTTACTTTCTTGAGTTAAAACTTGGCCTTGCCTCCATATCAGAGGTAGGTTTCAGCAAGTTTTGACCAGTTCTGGAGAACCGGTAGTGGAGGTTTTGAGTAGTTCGGAGAACCAGTGGTAAAAATTCTGACTGGCCCTGCCCCATCTCTCCTCTGCCTCCCAAGTCCCAGCTGATCGGGAGGAAATGGGGATTTTGCAGTAACCTTCCCCTGCCATGCCCACCAAGCCACGCCCACCAAGCCACACCACACCCACCAAGCCATGCCCACAGAACCGGTAGTAAAAAATTTTGAATCCCACCACTGCTCCATATGGATTCACATGAGATTCTGCTGATTAAAGTAGTGGCTATGGTAGCCTTCTTGGAAGTTAATCCCCTCAGAAGAAAAACCTAGCTTTAGGCCTGAATTACTTTAGTTTTTCAACTTAGGTTTACATGACATCAAGCCATAAGAGAACCACCCCAGAGATAACTCAGTTCTTGACTTGGACCTGCAGAATGGTACTAGTAGATCTCTTATTACTGCAACTGTAGTCTCTGTAATAAATGTTTCTCCTTACTTTCTTATTTCTACTCTCCACAAAAAGACATACTCATTATCCAGAGTCTGCTTTGCCATAGATAGCACTGGAGGAGAGGTTTATTAACACACTATCATAAAATCAACTTGTTCAAGCTTTTGTGTATATCATTGTATTGTCCTTTCTATCACGATGGAACTCAAAATTATTAATGGCCGCTTAACCTCCCACTTAGTTTGTCTGATAAAGAGAACATTCTATATTTGTTAGCAGTAGAGGCATTTGCAGGATTGGATGCTTTCATCAAAAGATGAAAAGACCATCATACTATTGTGATGCATGCTTTGGCCCTTCCATACATGTGTGCCATTTCACAGTGCACGTATAAAGGAGCAGAGTAGTGTTGCAACAACTCAAACATTGCTTTCATCATTTGCCACCTCCATCACTGGCCCCTCCATAATTGTCTCTGTTTAGCAGAGTGGTCTACAGAAATATCCAGGAGAGTTGCCAAATTTTGTGTGATTATGATTAGCATGAGAAGACTTTGGATTTAACATTGGCAATGCTTACTCACTGATTTATTTCTGCCTGAACGATTTGTAATTCTATAAATTTATACCTTTGTTTTTATCTGAGTGTATTGTAATGTATTTGATATTTTGGTCTCATCATAAATAAAGTTTAACTAAGTACCCCTCATCTAAAGAAAATTCAGATTACTTGGTGGTTGGGAATAAATGTATGCAAAAAAAGCATATATACCATCAAAGAGTAACTTTCCGAGATTCTGATTATATTCCCCTTCATGATGACCATCAAAAATAAATTCAGAGTGAATTGCTGAAGTATGGAAATAAAATTAATTAGAACATTATCACCACAACCACTACCTCAATTTATATTTACATCCTTATAAGGTGTTCAAAAAATCTACGTCTCTTCTTCCTCTACTTATGTATACAAAAAGGGCAAGGACAAGCATTGATGAATTGTCTGGGTCTAAAGCAAAGGTGGGAAATCCATGGCACATCATGTGGTTTTCAGCATTCAATTTGTGATAATTTTTTAAAAATGAAATTTGATAGTGAATTAGCCACAATTCAGTGGCAATGTTTGAAGATCTTTCATTTTTTTAAAAAAATGAAGTAATAACAACAGCAGCAGCAGTTGTATTTCAAAGTTTCCCTATTTTTATTACCATCTTTAAAATCTCCTCATCTGGCAAAATACAATGCCAAATAAGAATTTTTAGTACTTTTTGAAATTTAGTGGAGAGATCAGGTTAGGAAGGCAATTTGCTACCCTGAGCTTTTCATTTCCTTTCCTTCCCTTTTTCCAACTCCATAAATACCAAAAAAGATGAAAAAACCCCCAGCATGTTCCTTGTAATGACATCAAGGGACATCATATCCCATCATAGGATGATTTCTGGGTAGGACTACCAGATTGATGCTGCAAAAATCCAGATGAACAGTAGAGGGCAGAAAACTCTAACTTTGTCCTCTAGTAGCCATTCAGCTTTTTGCAGGCTGGATCTGATACTCCTGTGTCTTCTGGCTCTCTGAAAGGTTAGCTTCTGCTTGCTCAAAAGCCATTCATCCTAGGTGAGAGTTAGGGTTTTCCTTAAACCCTCTCCTAAAATGGAGAGAGTTAAAGCCAGTGGTGGGATTCAAATTTTTTTGCTACCGGTTCTGTGGGCGTGGCTTGGTGGGCATGGCATGGCTTGGTGGGCATGGCTTAGTGGGTTGTGGCAGGAGAAGTTTACTGCAAAATCCCTATTTCCTCCCAATCAGCTGGGACTCGGGAGGCAGAGAATAAATAGGGGTGGGGCCAGTCAGAGGTGGTATTTACCAGTTCTCCGAACTACTGAAAATTTCCGCTACCGGTTCTCCAGAACTGGTCAGAACCTGCTGAATACCACCTCTGGTTAAAGCAGAAGAGCATATGTGTAGTTCTAAGTTAGGATGTAGAGAATCCTTGGTGCTCTTTGAACATGGCTGTTTGCTTGAAGACATTTCATTACCTGACTATGTAACATTTTCAGTGTGAGTGAGTGTGGGGTTAGCTCCCTGACCATGTAGCGTATATAAAATATGTACTATATATACATTCTTGAGGGGCTGCAGTTTACAGTTTGGATGATAAAGAAAGCTTTGATAAAGAAAGCTTTCTCCCTTAATCCATTTTTTGCCCTTTGATTAAAGTAATGCCAGAAAGCTTTTTATGAGCAATGCCTTCTGAAACAGTGCCAATGGACTCAATGAGGAAATATTATTTAATCAGCTAGTGATATGTAGCCATTTGATAAGCTTAGTTGGGATTTGGATTCAGAATAATAAAGCGCTTCAACGCATTCAAATAATCTCTGTGGATTCTTCATGCGAGCATGACTGTAAGTCTCTTAGGTCAGTGGTGGGTTGCTACCATTTCACTCTGGATTGGGCAAACCAGTAGCGGTGGTGGGGGAAGGCTCCATCCACCTGCCCAGATGTATCTGTGCATGCAAAGAAGCTTCTGGGCATGCGCAAAAGCGTCACACGTGTGTGCCCACAAGCAAACTGGTAGCGAACAAAATTGAAACCCACTACTGTCTTAGGTGCTTCCAAAAGATTGTCACATCTCAGGCGTCCCCACACAAAAGTTTCCCATCTTTATCCATTTGTGACTTTGTTAAAGGGGACAGAGAAACCCATTTTCATTTTGGTTTTGCTTTCTCAGAAGAGAAGGATCCAAGGCAGAGAAGCTGATTAGAAGGTCTGGTTTAGATCGCTGTGTAAGCAGGAAATGATGAATCTTGGCAAAGCACCAGAAGCCAAAACAAAGCAGCAAGAAAGTTGATGCTGATGCATAAGAAAGACAAGGCAAGAGAAGGAAAGCAGCTGGGAAAAGCTGGAGAAAAAGGATCTAAAATAGGAAAGTGTGGATACATTTCAATATAGCCCGAGAAATTGGTTATGACTGGAGCTTCTTCTAAACAGTGCTTATTTTCTTCTTAATTAAGAAGAACAAACAATGTTTGTTTCATGAAAAATATAAGAGGAAACATTTTTGCGTTGGTATTTCATGTTAATAAGACAGAAGACAGAGTGGGTTTTATATATTTTTAATGTCTGTCTTTTCCTGAGTCCCTGTGGAAATGAGATCTATTGATCAGCTCCAGCAATGGCATACATTTCTTTTTCCATTTTCAAACATGTTTAGGAGGGAAGGAAGTATGGTAGGAATGACATTAAGCTTCCCCCTTTTTCCCCTGCCTCCTATCATACAGAATTATTTACTGCAAATCGTTCAACATTTGAACCAAAAATAGGAATTTAGTGAGGTCACAACTCTTGAGACTGGAACCTGATATCCAAAGTTGAAGATTCTAATAATTTTCTGGGTTCTCTCATGCCACCTATGAGATAATAGAATTGCACTTGCCTTTGTTACTGAAGTTCGGAGCTTTCCTATATGCTGGTGGTATGTTGCTGGGAATATAGGTAGTCTTCAACGTAGGACCATAATTGAGCCCCAAAATTTCTGTGGCTAAGCAAGACAGTTGTTAAGTGAATTTTGCCCCACAATTGTTAAGCAAATTCACTGTTAAGTGAATCTGACTTCCCCATTGAGTTTGCTTGTCAGAAGATCGCAAAGGAAATCACATGACTTTAGGATATTGCAATCATCATAAAGAGTCAGTTGTTAAGCAACTGATTTTTAATTACTTCACTATGCTGTAATGGTTGTAAGTGTGAAAAATGGTCGTAAGTCTCTTTTTCCAGTGCCGTTGTAACTTTGAACAGTCACTAAATGAACTGTTGCAAGTCTAGGACCAGGGGTGATGCTCCCGGTTCGGACCGGATCGCCCGATCCAGTAGCGATGGTGGCGGGTGGTTCGGAGAACTGGTAGCAAAAATCCCTGCCCCCCCCATGCCCAGCTGTGCCACGTGATCATCAGAGGCTTTTTTTTTTTTCTACAACCTCTTCGGCTGAAAAAATGCTTTTAAAAGTAAAAAAAAAAAAGCCTCTGATGATCGTGTGGCTCAGCTGGGATCGCCAGAGGCTTCTAAAAGCATTTTTCTGCAAAGGAAAAAAATGCCTTTAAAAGCCTCTGGCGATCCCAGCTGAGTTGCCTGATCGGCAGAGGCTTCTAAAAGCATTTTTTTCTGCAATCTCTTCGGCAGAAGAGGTTGTAGAAAAAAAAATTGCCTTTAAAAGCCTTTGGCGATCTGAGATGAGTTGCCTGATCAGCAGAGGCTTCTAAAAGCATTTTTTTCTGCAACCTCTTAAGATTGTAGAAAAAATGCTTTTAAAAGTTAAAAAAAAAAGTTGGCCACGCCCACCCAATCACACTACCTCCCCCAGCAAGCCACGCCCACAGAACCGGTAGTAACAAATTTTACATTTCACCACTGTCTAGGACTACCTATAATCCAAAGAGTAACTTTTCAAGAGGATGATTAGCAATGTTTTTATATACATAGATAATAATTGATAAAGCCAAAATATCAAACGCAACATATGGCTTTGTCTTGTCTTTCCTCTTACTTTTATAAAAATTATTAGCTATATATATCAGGAACATTCTGCTGGGGTTTCCACTCTTCTGTTTGAGGCTGATCACTATAGAGATAACCCTATGAAACCTCAAGGAGAGCCAAAAATGAGACTTCAGTATTGTAACTATAATTTGCTTCTTATGCTTTCAACTCCAGATTCCATTGCTTTTCCAACTGTTGAATTCAAGGTACCTGTGTTGAAGGGTCTCATTTCAAAATTCAGCTTCATTTGGGATTATCTGTGCCTGAATATCCCCAGGCCACAACATTCTTTAGAATAATATACAATTTTGCCAGTATCCTTATTTCTATAGGCAATGCCCTACAAAACCAGAATGGATTACAACCCCGCCCCCCGTTTTTCATTGTTGAAGAACAAAACTTGTTAATACATTTTCCAAATGGTAGGTTAGTGCAAAAGGATAACAAAATCATTACAAAAGAATAAAATGATAATCACTATTTTTGGAAGGCAGAAAATAAATTAGACACGATGAGAGAACAAAGAACAGAAGTATAAAAAACACTCAGAACTAGTAAGCTGATAAGCACAACTGCTTGGAGGCAACCATCCAGCAAAAATGAACAAGTATTGGGGAGGGGGGGGAACTCTGTAGTATCCCTAGGGTAGGGGAACAAATTAAACAGTCCAATTTCCAGAAAAACAATCTCATAATTTAGTAAACTTTTATGGCACGGACTGACAAACCATCTCCTCAGCTAAGGTAGGCCAGAGGTACACTTTGAAATTATTTCCTTTTCCCCCCTCTTCTCATCCCTGCTATTATTGGATGTCAAGTTGATCTTGAAGTGGTTTTGTGCTTGAATTTATGTTAAGACAGATATTTGCTGTTGAAATTTGAATTTGGAGTTGTATTTGATATGGACTGGGGGAATCTTAATGTGCTATTTCTTCCATATATATATATATATATTATAATTACTACTTGTCAGATGTGAGTTCATAAGTGCATGAATATCTCTGAGACAGATGACATTACCAAATGTAAAAACCCGATGAAGAAGTCTGCTAGTAAGTACGGCAAGTTGGCCAGAGTAAGTGGATCTGCCATCACATGCTGATTGCAATATGAATTAACTCACTATGACATGAAAGCATGTGGAGGGGTGGCACCGAGGGAGACTTTTGGAAAAAGCTATCGTAATTTTTGCTTTCAGCCAACAACAACAAAAAAAGGTTACTCTTAACAAAAAAAAAACAGTATGAAAAAGTGAGACCTGGAGTGGGATGGGACTTCAGAAGAAACACATTGGAAAAATATATTTTGAAATATGGAAAGCTTAGTTTGTGTTTGTGCTAATGTATGAATTGGTTTGATGCCAAAACAATGTATTCAATGGTCTCGAGTGAAAATCAACAGTATTTCAGGTCCCTCTAGCAGGCTGAAAAATTACGAATTTCTTGCTAAGGTAACCCAACTAGGATTTGGTTTGTCAAGATATTTTAGATAAACCATATTTCACGGTTTCTATAAAACACTCAGCTAAGAAGATTCTACTACTTTTGTTTTTATTGGCTATGATGTTTCTACCAAAATACAGTCAAAGAATAAACTCAAACAGCTGGTCAGAATCCATTTACGTGCATAAAACAGCACCTGCTACCAACTGTATTGTTTAGAAATTATTTTTTTTTTAAAAAAAATATGGATTAAGTATAGAAAGGCAATTTCTGAACTTTTTCTTTAGACTCAGAAAGGCATAGTCCATTCTCCAGGGTGTACAGTTGTGCCTCTAGGAGAAGAGATCAGAATTTAAATATGTCATTTCTTTACCATTCTAATCCATATACAATTCTAAGATTAGCATAAAAAAATCCTGTGAAATTCATATAAAGATCTATCTCTCATTGTTTTGAAAGTTAAAAGTGAGATCTTAAATAATAATAATTGGTCACACAGATGTTCTGACTGGATTTGGCATTTTTATCTACCTATTGGGTCCTTCCCAAGAAGTTGGTATAAGCAGATGTGGATGTTTTATGGTGTTAAAGGTATGTGACAAGATATAAACTCTTCCAGTAAAGCTGCCTTTTGTAATTGATTAAAGGTGATTTTGTCAATGTCAGCGGTGTTCAAGAGATGGTCTAGTTGTTTTATTATATTTATATTATTGTTTTTATTTGTTAAGTTTGTTTTATAACATTCTATCTTTTTTGTAATTGTATTGTGTGCTACCCTTTTCTCCATTATATTCGTATTTTAATGTTGCAATTCTAAATACTGTTTCTAGACTGGATAGCACATTCCATTGATCATCAAGGCTAAATTGATATGATACTTTAAACTTAAACATGATTAATAAAATAGAACAGAAAATTTAAATAGTATTGCATTTTTAATTGTATCACTTAGTTAAGACAACAGGCTATAAGAAAAGCTGAGTTCCTGTAATATGTTGAATTATAAATTGCTTTGTCTTAGCTTAGCATATTGGGAGATGGGACAACCACAAACTGATGCTCATAAAAAGTGAAGGGACTTTGATCACACAGTCTTTGCTTTTTGGACTCCTCCACAAAATGCTTCCCTTGCAAGAACTGATCACTAAAACTTAATTCTGAGACAAAATGTAGAAAAGATACTGTTTGTTTTTGGGGGACTAGTCATAAATTTAAGGAAAATATACTCTATATGATATTTTCACTTCAAGAAAGGTAAACTACTATCTAAAACATTTTCTTTGGGAAAGGACTTTATTTCTAACATCCACATCTTGGTAGTTATAGAGCACATTAAGCATTCAAGATTCTCTTTCAAAACAGGTTGAGAAAATAGTCTTGAACTCATGAGCCAGATAGTTAACATGATACTAGTATTATTTTATTTTATTTTATTTTATTTTATTTTATTTTATTTTATTTTATTTTATTTTATTTTATTTTATTTTATTTTATTTTATTTTATTTTATTTTATTTTATTTTATTTTATTTTATTTTATTTTATTTTATTTTATTTTATTTTATTTTATTTTATTTTATTTTATTTTATTTTATTGTTTTGTTTGTCAAACATGTACAAGATAACAGGTGTAAGTATAAACATGGACAATAACACAGGAAATGAGTACAAATAAATGGGGACAGTAAGACAGGGACGGTAGGCACGCTGGTGCGCTTATGCCACCTCTTACGGACCTCTTAGGAATGGGGTGAGGTCCACGGTAGACAGTTTAAAGATGAAGCTATGGGGGTTTGAGGATGTAACAACAGAGTCAGGTAGAGCATTCCAGGCATTGACCACTCTGTTGCTGAAGTCGTATTTTCTGCAATCGAGTTTGGAGCGGTTTACCTTGAGTTTGTATCTATTGTTTGCCTGTGTATTATTGGGGTTGAAGCTGAAGTAGTCATTGACGGGTAAGATGTTGTAGCAGACAATTTTGTGTACTATTCTTAGGTCAGACCGTAGGCGGCATAGTTCCAGGTTGTCCAAACCCAAAATTTTGAGCCTGGTGGCAGAAGGGATTCTATTGTGAGCAGAGAAGTGGAGTACTCTTCTCATGAAATACCTCTGGACTCGCTCAATTGTATTAATGTTCGATATACAGTGTGGATTCCAGGCAGACGAGCTGTATTCGAGAATTGGTCTGGCAAAGATTTTGGATGCCCTAGTTTGCAGTACAATGTTACCAGAGAAGAAGCTTCGCAAAATTAGTTTAACAACTCTTAATGCCTTTTTGGCAATGCTGTTACAGTGGGCTCTGGTGCCTAGATTGTTTGAGATGAGTACTCCTAGGTCCTTGACAGAGTGAGGGTCATCTACAAGGTCGTATCCACCGAGCTTGTATTTGGTGTTCTGATTTTTGTTGCCAATGTGTAAGACAGAGCATTTGTTAGTTGAGATTTGGAGTTGCTAATTGCACGACCATTCTGACACTTAGTCACATATTTAACATATTATATATATATATATATATATATATATATATATATATATATATATATATATATATATATATATAAATTTTCTTACTTCTTCGTAGGGTCTATGTGTGTTTTTCTTCTAGCCAGGTTTTCCCTACGTAGCCAAGGTTTTTTTTTTGTAACTGAGCTGGAGCTACAAAAAAAACCTTGGCTACGTAGGGAAAACCTGGCTAGAAGAAAAACATATATATATATATATATATATATATATATATATATATATATATATATATATATATATATATATATTCACATATGACACATATTACTGCATCTTACTTAAGCAAGTAAATCAATTCTGGGTTTTTCTGCAGAAAAAGTAACAAAATTGAATCCTGAAATCCTAATCCACAGTTGCCAATTATTTCAGATTAAGATGATCTTCTGAAAGTGAACCACTGAAAATCTCAGAAAATGACCAATCATGGAGATTTGCAGGGAAGAATGCAGATGTGTAGATGCAACATTTTAGCCACGAAAATAACAGAATTACTTTTAATTTAATTTAATTTAGTTTTAAAACATTTGTTTAACTTTGCAGGATTTTGTTTGGGGGATATCTAGTGTTTTACCACTGATGCCTCACCTAAATAATCTGGAATCAGGAGGTTTGTTTGTTTATATAAATTATTTATTTATTTTAAAATTTATTTATTTATTTCCACAAAGCCACATTATACCCATAGAAGCAGTTGAATAAAAATTTTTGAGTGAATCCACTGATAGCAAAAAAGTTGAACATAATTAAACATGAGCATAATATTAGAAAAAGGAAACAGAAAAAACAGCAATAAGTAAGATCCATAAGTCTAAAGCAAAATTCATATGTTGAAAATATGATTTTACAAGAGAGAAGAATCACTGACCACTAAGAAGAAATACTCAAGTTGAGAATCAGCGGTATATGCTAGGTTTTAATAAAAACATATCTGCTTTATGAAGAGCCATTGCTTGATGGTAGTGTTTTATTTAGTGTGCATAGGATTCCAAATTCCAGTTTCAGTAAAAAAAAAAAAAAAAAAAAAATTAAAGAGCATAACTCCAGAATTCTGGACCAGTGACTAGACTGACTATATGGACAATTTTTCAAAAGTTCAATATAGTATGGGTTTTCTTACAGAATTTGGCTGTATATAACTGAAAACCAAGTAGTATGTTTTTAAAACATGTTCAGGTCTCTAGATAAAAGCAGGATTTATGGTTAGGATCTTACTGTATCAATCATAGACTCCCGCGTGGCTACCATATACACTCATGAAAAAAATGCAGGCATTTGAAGAAGTCACTGACAGGACCAACAAACGTGGCCACCCTGAATGCAAAGAACCTTTTCAGCTTCAGCTCTGCAGCACTCCCTCAGAAAACAAATTTTATTGTAGAACAGCATTGTAATTTCTTCTAGCATCTAATGCCTTGAAAATTAACAGAGTGTGACAAAAGCTATTTCTAACAAAAGCATCGCTAGGATGATCTCCAGAGATCATAGGAATATAATGGTAGTAGTGGCTGTGGGCTGGAAGACTGTTGTACTTACGTAAGCTCAGCTATGTCTTCCTGTGGATGAGAAGAAGGGGGGAAAATGCAATGATCTCATATAAAGCCTAGATAAACATTTGTTTGTAGTTGTTGCTGTACTTTATTGTGTTTGTTTATCTAGTACAGATCAGTGGGATATCCTCATTAATGAGTATTGTTCTGTGGAATTTAACACAGAGTTTTCCTTGAGATACACTGCAGTTTCACATCTATAGTATGAAATAACCTTCAAATGTCATCACATTTTCCACTCAGTCATGGTACATTCTGACTATCTGCTTGCTAACCTATTCTTCCACAGGATGGTAATTGAAAGTGATTTATTGATGGCACCTCACTGTTGATTTTAATCTTTTGGGTTGAACTCTATGACAGTAGAATCTAACTGCTTCCAAAAATGCTCTGTTCTCAGATCCAGGTGAAATGATGCCAGTTCCCAAAAAGCATCCCTGGGATTTAACGGCTTTGTATGAGACCCTTAAACTGCACCTTTTAGCAGCAGCTGCATTTGCGATATTTAGCAGTCGCCCCAATTATCTTTGCTTCTTGTGCCAAGCTTAAATAAAACTTCCCTGGTGTTTCTTCTGAAGCATTTCCATGCTAGATAAGGTCAAGGCCAACGTGTGTTCCATGGATACTGGTATAACTAATCTTTCTGGCTTTTTAAAAAATTTGTTTGGCAAAAGATCATTTTCCACCAGGATCTGAATCCTAGATAAGGGCATGTCCTCATTCATTTGATCTTAGTTTCAACATTCAGTTCCTTTCATCCTAAAATCCATGGGAATCTCTGCCTTCTCCTGAATGCAAAAAGGTGAGCCTGGTTTATCTGTTGCATTATAAATAGCTACTTTCCAAACAATGTAATTGGAATATTATTCTGTCTATATCAGGGAGGGAAGGCAAAATAGAGCTATTGCCCTTTTGCTTTCACAAATCCTTCCAATTATATTGATCAGAAGTCAGTATGTGTTTATTCAAAGCGAGTCACTCAATCTGGTCGAGTGTTGCGAATGGAAATGGAAAAGCCTTGATTTTGATCTTTAGCGTTGCAGCCTTAAACAACACATTTTTGGATCGTAAGAGCCAGCAGGATGGCAAAACTAAATAGGAATTATAGTTGCAGGGTGAAGAATCTTCCTGAAAGATTAATAATGTTGCCAGATAGAGTTTCAAACAGTTTGAAGTGGGGAAGAAAAAGAAATACAGTTGTGGGCTGGAAATAAATCTGGCTTCCTTGCAGAACACACCAGACATTATGGCACATGAACAAAGATCTCATTTTCACTCATAAAAATTGTCTCTTATTCTTATGGTTTGATTGGATCTCTGTTTCAGTGTAGCCTGGGATGGGCCATTTGCAGACCTCGTGAACATTGAAAACTCTGATAAGTGGTTTGTGCTAGCTTTACAAAGCAAAGATGAAGAATGATCTGTGAAGAAATGGGAGGTGTGTGTTGAAAGGTGTATATATAATTAAAATTGTAAGCACTTTGATAGCAGAATTTCAGAGATAACACCGAGTGCGGAGTTGGCATAAGGGATAAGAATGATGGTCTCTCCATAACATGTTAGGCAGTTTAAATATTAATACTATCTCTGTTTCTGTCTCTTTCTCTATATCAATCAATCAATCAATCAACCAATCCGATATTTATCGATCATCCATCCATCCAAAAGTCTAGGCATAGGCAGGCAGCCACCCTGCCTGACAATCTTCAGCCTTCTTATCTTTGGAAACATGTACATAGGTGTTAATGCGGGGTGAAATCCAGCAGGTTCTGGAGGACCGGTAGTGGAAATTTTGAGCAGTTCAGAGAACCAGCAAATACCACCTGTGGCTGGTCCCAGAGTGGGGTGGGAATGGGGATTTTGCAGTATCCTTCCCCTGCCATGACCACCAAGCCACATCCACCAAGCCACACCATGCCCACCAAGCCACGCCCACAGAACCAGTAGTAAAAAAATTTGGATTTCACCACTGTGTTACTGGAAAAATGATAGGAAGAGGAAATTAATCAGCTCTAGTCCTTGATCTATGCACTGAAATTCCATGAATCCCAGTCAGTTCATTATACATTTAACTATCCATAATATATACATTTATTTATTTAGGAGATTTATATTTCCGCCTATTTGCACATGGCAACTCAAGGCGGCTTACAAAAATATAAAAACATTGTATAATAACAATTAAACTAATAAAAAAATCATATATAATAAAATAATAAAATAAAATAACCCCCTAGCCCCTGCCCTGGCGATAACACATCATATGAGCTATTTAATGGGCTCCATCCTGCTCCGCATTCCCCAGGCTCGCTGGCAGAACCAGGTCTTCAGCGCCTTCTGGAAGAGTGTTGGATTGGGGGCCATTCTAATCTCTGGGGGAATGATGAGAGAGAGAGGTAAGGAGCCACTATGGAGAAGGCCCTGCATCTGGGTCCCACCAGGTGTAACTCCCTAGGGTATGGGACCCACAACATTCCTTGCCTCCCCGCTCTGAGGGGTCGGGTAAATGTGACCAGCAAGAGACGGTCCCTCAGATAACCTGGTCCCAAACCATGTTACACGTGTACAACTGTTGTTAAGTGTACAAGATGTTACACTCAACAACAGCATTCAAAATCTAATCACAGAGACATAATTAAAAAGTTCAGTGGCAGTTAGCAGTACCAGGCGCTATTCCAGTAGGTCTTGTAAAAAATGTTTTTACAATAATAATTCATTAATGACCAAGTCAGCAGTGTGATGTGGCTTTAAAAAGCTAAATTTGCATTTAGGCTGCATCAACAGAAGTATCATTTTTGAACTGCAGATAATAATGCTTCCACTTTATTCTATGTTGATCAAATAATTCCACACATTTTGTGCTTAATTTTGGTCACAGTAATTTAAGAAGGGGTCAGGGCAACCAGAATAGATTCAGAGAAGACTAGCAAAAATTATTAGGTGACTAGAAACTAAGTTTTAGGAAGACATACGAAAGGAGTTGGGAATATCTGGATTTGAGGAAAGACTGAAATAAGACAAAATCACCCTCTTCAAAGCCTAAGGAGATGCAGAAAATCAAGTAGGCGGGAAGACATTAAGTGAAAAAAAAATGATTTAAGCTTCATAAATATGTTAGGACTGCAACACAAATCTCATCAGTCTTATTCCAACACTTTAATTACACCATTTCTCCATATTTCTTTCAGAGTTGCATTCCATTCCAAGAAGTTCTGTTTTCTTATCATGTCCCTCCATTTCTTTCTCTGATGCTGAAACCTGCCATTTTGTTTTATTTGTTTGTTTTTATAGTATTTAATGAAAACCATAAGCACATGTTTTAAGTTACTCTGGAAACAGGAAATGACATTAAGATATGATTAAGATGTATTATTTAAAGGACTGTCTATGATTAATAATATCCAGTCACTTTGAACAAGAAGCTAAGAAGAGCAGAAGCAATAACTGTGTGCCTTTTAATTAAATGAAAATAGCTATAAAATAATTGTTTTAATTGTGGCTTCCAGGTCATACTTAGCAAACAAATGATGTAGTAGAATATTACATTTTAAAATAGCCAAAAATAAACTTGGATTAGAAAGACTTTTCAATGCTTTACTGTGAAGGGGTAATAATCTCTACTATATCTTGAAAGAAATGGTGGATCACCCCTTTTTTTGAGCCATCCAGGTTAAAAAAAACTATTGTCTAGTCTGCAAATGTAAAGCAAGCATCTTAAAGAGGCTCTATTACTTATTTATTTTTCAGTTTTTGTAAGGCATTCAACCCAAAAAATTCTGTATGGGTTTCAACACAGTATATTTATATACTATATATAAAAAAGAATACATCCAAATGATAAAAAAAACCTCCCCCCAAAAAAACCTCTTAGCTGAATTTGAAAATTCAACAACATGAAATCACCTTTGAACATCTTCTAAAAAACCACCAGGGAAGCTAGATTTTTTTCAGTCAGAGTTCAGACCTGCTCATGAGGCAGAAGCCTGGAAAGGATTTCATCAGAATCTGATGTCAGGAATATGCCCCCTCTTGGCATTTCAGTTTTCTCACTGCCGCCCCCCTTTTTTTCTTTATTACAATCCTGTCATCCCTTGCTTTGAAGTGGAGTTGGGACGACTGAATGGAGCTGAGCGTTTACTGGCCAGATACCCTTCCTGTCTCCTATTTGGAGTTCACAGCAGATCAGTGGTGGGATTCAACATTTTTTACTACCGGTTCTGTGAGCATGGCTTGGTGGGCATGACATGGCATGGCTCAGTGGGAGTGGCTTGGTGGGCATTGCAGGGGAAGGATACTGTAAAATCTCCATTCCCACCCCACTCCAGGGGAAAGATAATGTAAAATCTCCATTTCGTCCCCACTCCAGGGGAAGAATACTGGGAATTCTCCAATCAGCTGGGACTCGGGAGGCAAAGAATAAATGGGGGCGGGGCCAGTCAGAGGTGGTATTTACCAGTTCTCCGAACTACTCAAAATTTCTGCACTGGTTCTCCAGAACTGGTCAGAACCTGCTGAATACCACTTCTGCAGCAGACATTTTTTTCTTTGCGCCCTGAAAGAAAAATATCTGTCACTGTCTAGGATTTAATTCTCAACCTTCTGAGTGGGAAGCGAGTGTCTTCACATCTAGGCCACCACTCTCATGTCTAGTCCATCGTGCTGCTCAGTTTTCTCACTGCTTTTTATTCTATAAATTATGGTATTTCTCTGAATTGATTGCGAAGATTGGGATTTGGGGTCACTGTACTGCAGTAGTTCCATTTATACTTGATTCGGTGTTTATAGTCAATGATTCTAAAACAGGTCATTGGTTGCCTGAAGAATGTAAATATCTGGAAACAAGCTGAAGTGGAATCAAGCTAGACTTACTTTTGCCTAGATGTAACCTGTGGACTTCAATACTAGATACCTTTATTGGATGCATGGATAAGTTTGCTATTATAGGACTTTAAATATATAGAAGTTAAGGTGGTGGAAGGAAGGAAGTGAATGGGGCTGTGTAATAATAGAGATAGAAAGATCTCACAGAAGAGAATGGGACTGACCATTTCTTTATGGAGCAAATGGGCTAAGGGTTTATTGTCCTACCTAGGGGTCAGCAACCTGTGGCTCTGGAGCTGCATGTGATTCTTTCATCCCTCTGCTGCGGCTCCCTGTTGCTGGTCAGCTCCACAATTGATAGGGCTTTCAGTTAGGACAGATAGAGGGAAAAAGATGCCGCGCTGGGAGGAGACTCTATGATGGGGGAACCGGATTTCCAGTCGACTCCAGAATTGAATTGGGGCTTCCTGTTAGGACCGTTGTGGCTCTTTGAGTGTTTAAGGTTGCTGACCCCTGTCCTAGACACATCATTTTTAAATTATTGGGAGTTTTAAATTGTCTCGGGCAAAAATTATTTAATTGGGTTTTAATCATGTCTTAACTTTTGTATTTATGTGTTTTATTTTGTGCCTGTTCACCGCCCTGAGTCCTTCGGGAGTAAGGCAGTATACAAATTTAATAAAATGAAAAAAAATGAATCTTTAAGCTCAAAGCAACAGTGGTACCACAGAGAAATGTTGCCACCCCAATGCAATAAGAGATAATTAAAATGCAAGACAATAAAAAAATTGGAGTTCATTTCAGGAGGCTTCAACAGGGACAGTAATTTCTGTTTAATTGAATTGGGTTTGGGATACAGATAAATGTGCCATTTTCACTTCAAAAATAAATTGAGGTGTCCAATCAATTAATTAATCCCAAATAGATCTGGATGTGTTGGAATAAATTAACTCCCCTGATCTATAAACAGCCCCATCCTATCATGCAAACTACTTATCTGAGTGTTAACCAGTCGTGAAATTCAGCTGGTTCTATCCAGCTTGGGCGAACCAGTAGCTCCAGCGACAGGAGGCTCCGCCCACCTGCCCGGATGTCACCACATCCCGTTTTTTACCCTCTGTGCATGCCAAGAAGGCTCTGAGCATGCGTGGAGGAGGCACACGCACTCACATTTCCGAATCGGTAGTGAAGGTAAGTAAATTTCACCCCTGGTGTTAACTATCCTTTCTGATGTCTGTGATATAAATAAAAGGATAAAACTGAACTCCTCTACCCAACTGCTTTTAGAAGGAAAGGGTAGTGACATATAAGGAGCCAGCAGGCAGAAAAAAAAAAAGAAGGAAGAGGAAGGGTAGGGTGGGGGGTTTTGGGGATGGGAGAATGGCTACACTCCAACTTTCTCCCTTCTAATTCTGATCCTAGAACTTAATTTTCATAAATGTATAAATGAAAGATGAAAACCGTATGTTTCTGTTGCTATTTTCTTTATTACATTAATGTTAACCCAGGAGATCAAGGAAATACCATGCCAAAGATACTAGGATTTATTCCATGCCCACTCCCACCCCAAAACCTTAATGGGCCAACATCAAAAGCTAACATTAGCTAGGCTTAGCTAGTTGCAAATAGAGGATTTTAGTTAGAGTTTACGTATTACACAGCTATAGTTTTATGAATTACATTTTTGTTTCATGTGAAAGCACAAATATATCTGCACACACACACACACACACACACACACACACACACACACTCATACACAGACATCATATCCCTATATGGTATTTTGAATAAAAGCAATGATAGACATCTACTGTTTAATATATCCTTCTTAACTGATTTACATACCTCAATCCTTCTTTTGTCTTAATTTTTTTGACAGTTTTTTTTTATCCATTGCTGATGTTTTGTATTTCATTTTAGAATAATTTTATGCAGAAAGTATCATTTTACAGTACTGTCATATGTTTTATATTGTAAGGCACTTTTTATTTCTTAAAGTAGAGAACATGGGATATTTTTAGGGTAAGAACAACAAAAATTTGATTATCGTTTTTAAATCAAGAAATTATATTTGAATATATTTTATGTATTATTCAAATCTGGATACCTGCCCAAGTTTCTGAATAACGAATGATTTTTTTCCCCTGGAAACTTCCATCTGTAACTTCCTGTCACGTATTCCAGCTAATTAACAGGTAGTAATATATTAACTAGATAGATTGATTATTGCCATCAAGTCATTTTCAATGCCTTGAGTAAATAGTTAGATGTTCAATCCCACAGTCTCCCCAAAAGTAATACATCTCTTGTCAGTTGAAACTTGAAGACTCAAGACAGCCCACCCCTTCCACTGCTCAGGCTCGGAGCTGTAAGCCGCGTCCAGAAAGCATTGCGATGGAGAGTAGCGGCTGGGGTCAACCCTAGCTCTGCTGTTCATTGCAGCAAGGAATCGACCAGCAGAATCTCTGTGCTGTGCCAGATTGGTGAGGACACCTCTTCATTAAAGCAGGCCCAGCCAGTCGCAGGTCTCCTCCTTCCTGCTGGGCATGGGTCAGCAGGCCATATCTGGCCCACAGGCTGTTGTTTGAGGACCCCTGCACTAAAAGAATGTAAGTGACCAGCTGTCTGCAAGGAGTATAAGTCTTTCCATTCCCCACCATCCAGTCAGAGCTGAAGAAGCTTCTTGGATGAGATGTGAAATGTCTTCTAAGAAAAACAGTTGTCTGTTGATAAAGCAGTACCTCAAAGGTAGTTTTAGCGTTCATGGCATCGGTTTCTTGTCCATACTATTTTGAAGGGCTGGCACTTTTACTACGGGTAGTCCTTGACTTACGGCCACAACTGAGCCCAAAATTTCTGTTGCTAAGTGAGACATCTGTTAGGTGAATTTTGCTGCTTTTTACAACTTTTCTTGCCAGAGCTAACCGCAGTTGTTAATTCAGTAACATAGTTGTTAAATGAATCTGACTTTCCCATTGACTTTACTCATCAGAAAGTCACAAAAGGTGATCATATGATCCCCGGACACTGCAATATAGTTGTTGAGAACTCCAAATAAGTGACAGATTAGATTAGCTGATTTTAACAATATTTGAATTAAATCTCACTCCTTTTTTATTTTCATATATGTTTTGTTTTGTTTTGTTTTGTTTTGTTTTGTTTTGTTTTGTTTTGTTTTGTTTTGTTTTGTTTTGTTTTGTTTTGTTTTGTTTTGTTTTGTTTTGTTTTGTTTTGTTTTGTTTTGTTTTGTTTTGTTTTGTTTTGTTTTGTTTTGTTTTGTTTTGTTTTGTTTTGTTTAAGAATGACTAGGGATCTCAAATGCAGGGAATGGTTCAAGACTGTCTGGTGGTCTAAGAAGTCCAATTGTAGCAATATTAATCTTCACCAGAAATGGGTCTGTTATAAAACTAACAAGTCTTAATTACTCATCAGAAAAGGCAACCCCCAAAGACATTGCATTAGATTAGAAACTCATTTGCCTCCTACTTGAGGTGATTCCTGAAATTAAGTTAAGCTTGGAAGGATCAGAGAAACCTGAGGGAGATCTGGTAGACAGTTTCATTCCAGCAAAATAAAATCCCTTTTTACCCTCCCTACTTAACAGAGGTTGGTCAGCTCCCTTGGGGCGTGTTAGGGATTTGCTTTAAATTAAGACCCATGAATCTTGAATTTTATAGCATTAGGTTTTGAGCTAAAGTGTTTTTAATTGAAATACAGAATGACCACATGTAGCTGTTCACTTATAAATGTCTCCTAAAATACCTTTGGATGGTTTATCTCAGGGCTGTCAAACTCCTGGCCCACGGGCCAGATGCATCATGCACTGGCCATACCCACCCCCATTTTAGCAAAGGGGGAAAAATTCCTGATATGTCATGTGATGCCGCTGTGTAATGACGTGAATTTGGCACCCCTGGTTTATCTAAACAGCAAAACAAATAAAAATAGTCTTTTCCTCAAGCATATAAATTTCCTCTGAGGTTCCCTGTTGGGTGGGCAATGATCAATGGTGAGACTAGCTAAGATTTTCAAAGATCGGTATTTCTGTCTGTTCAGCTTGAGTGCAACAGTCCATTCAATGATATCCTGTGAGTTAGAGGTTCCTAAACTTTTTGCCAACATTCCTCCTTTTAGTGTAATCTGAATGTAGCAGAGGGGAGGAGACAGAGGGAGTGCAAGAGAGGGAAGGAGGGGCTTGGCTGGAGGAAAGGGGAGGGGAAAAAAGGGGCTGGGAGAGAGGAGGTGAGACTTGGGGAAAAGGAGGGATAAAGGAATAGGATAGCAGAGGCTTCTGTGGGGCAAGCCTGAGGGAGAGAAGGGGATAGGATAGGAGGGGCTTCTGTGGGGTAAGCCTGAGGGAGAAAAGGGGATATAGTAGGAGAGGCTTCTGTGGGCCAAGCCTGAGGGAGAGAAGGGAATAGGATAGGAGAGGCTTCTGTGGAGCAAGCAGAGGAATCCACGAAGAGACGGTGGAAGGAGAACTGTGGTGGGTTACCCCCAGTTCGCACTGGTTCTATAGAACCGGTAATAAAACCGGCGGAAGCTCCGCCCACCAACCCCGACATCATCAGAATGCTTCTGCGCATGCGCAGAAGTGCACGTGCGTGTGGCCCCGTTGCAAACCAGTAGTAAAGGTAAGTAGAAACCACCCCTGAAGGAGAGCTCAGCAGTCAATTCAAGACAGAGAGAGAGAGAGAGAGAGGAGAGAATGAAAGGAAGGAAGAAGGGTCGACCAGCTACGTAAACACCTCTCATCATATGACCCGCCAGGTGGGAAAAGACTGACCATCACCCCACTATGTGACCTGCCTGCTGAAAGGAGACTGACCATTATGGCACTACATGATGCAGACCACTAGAGGTGCCTGAGCGAGGAACCAGTGTAGATCGGTGGCCAGGAGAACCCAGACTCCAGCGGCCCTTACAGGCGTAGTGCTACACGAACATTACAAACCTCCTTGAAAAGTCCAAACACTAAATTGAAGATAAGTGAGCAATAAAAACATTTTTTTTTTTTGTTAAAGGAAAGGTGGATTTATTGACACAGTGCAATGAAAAGGTCCTTCTCATCTTCACTGTATTCATCCCCTCCCCAAGAGAAATATAGCTCAGAGTTTGGGAAATCCTGTTGTAGATGGACGCTTCTACCATTAAGTCCCCTAATTAGAGCATGTTACTATATGATTTTTTAAGAATGATTTTTACAACTTTTAAAGAGCACCTACTACAGGTAGTCCTCGACTTACGGCCACAATTAAGCTCAAAATTTCAGTTGCTACCTCAAACATTTGTTAAGTGATTTTACCCATTTTATGCCCTTTCTTGCCACAGTTGTTAACTGAATCACTACAATTGTTAAAGTTAATAACTTGGTGGTTAAGTGAATCTGGCTTCCCCATGGACCTGGTTTATTAGAAGGTCACAAAAGGGAATCACATGGGCCTCAGGATATATCATAAATATGATTCAGCTGCAAAGTGTCCAGATTCTGATCACATGACCATGGGAATGCTTCAATGGTTATAAGTGTGAAAAACAGTTGTAAGTCACTTTTTTCAGTGCCATTCTAACTTCGAACCGTCACTAAATGAACTGTTGTAAATTGACGACTACCTGTAATCTGGTCAGTAGATGTAAATAGAGGCTGAGGCAATTCAGCCCAAGACTTTTGTCCATCTACATCTACTTAAGAAACATACTTAAACAAGGGTTGAAATCCAGCAGGTTCTGACAGGTTCTGAAGAACCGGTAGCGGAAATTTTGAGTAGTTCGGAGAACCGGCAAATGCTACCTCTGTCTGGTGTCTAGAGTGGGGTGGGAATGGAGATTTTGCAATATCCTTCCCCCAGGAGTGGGGAGGGAATGGTGATTTTACAGTATCTTTCCCCTGGAGTGAGTTGGAAATGGATATTTTGCAGTATCCTTCCCCTGCCATGCCCACCAAGCCACACCATGCCCACCAAGCTACGCCCACAGAATCAGTATAAAAAAATTGAATTTCACCACTGGGACCAAAGCACGCCCACAGAATCGGTAGGGAAAAATTTTGGATTCCACCACTGATTTAAACTAACCCACTAACTCTAAATTAAAACCTACATTAAGGTTTAATTAAGCTGCACTTGATTCCAAAGTTGAATGCAATGGCTGTGTTTCAGCTTTTAGTCATAAAGCCGTTCTGGTATCATTACTGTGGAAATTGATTGTATTTTGCATACATCTTATAGTTGTGTTTGAAACAGTCCAGCACACTAGTCTGATTAAGGGCCTGCAACCAATTCTGATCCAAACAATGGACTGATACTATCTGTAAGCTGTGGTTCTTGGCTTTCCCCCTGACAAATGCCTCCTTCTATTTTCATCCCAGGCTAGATATTCAGGTTCTTTCTTAAAAAGCACATTTATATCAGCCTGTAAAAAATGGCAAAGAGTTTCATTTGTGTGGGTTCTGAGTTCAACAGAGCTCAATATATTTTTGACCAGTTTACTGATACTGATTTTCCATGAGGGACACTTCAGTGGCAGAAGAAAATATTTAAGGAAGATGAAGTGGGTTGTTATTGTTGTTTTTGCATCTTTTGGAAGTGGTATTTGCAATTCCTTTCTAACGTTGAATCACAAACTCAATGTGACACCTGGTTACATTGCCCCTGCTCCACATTGTTTTATGTCATTTGATATAATAGGAAAGTATTGCCATAATGAATTCCAGAGAAACAAAAGAATTGTCATTGTGTGTTAGAAATGAGTTACTATTCAAGGAGAAATTTTAAAAAATTTAGGGGGGATGATAGAGATTAATGGGTAGCATAGTGCCAGAATCTCACAAAGTTTACAATCAGATGTATTGAATGTGAAAAGGGATTAAGTCAGAGAAATCTTGACAACTGGATACTTTCATTTTAGCTTACCATTTATCTCTCAGTTTACTAGGATGAAGTTAATTCTCTTGTTAATAATTATTTAATGGACAGTGGAGGCAGTGGTGAAATGTAAATTTTGTTACTACCGATTCTGTGAGCATGGCTTGGTAGGGGGGGTTATGTGACTGGGTGGGCGTGGCCAACTTTTTTTTTTTATCTTTAAAATCATTTTTTCTACAACCTCTTCGGCTGAAGAGGTTGTAAAAAAATGCTTTTAAAAGCCTCTGACGATCAGGCAACTCAGCTGGGATCGTCAGAGGCTTTTAAAAGCATTTTTTCTACAACCTTTTCAGCCAAAAAGGTTGTAGAAAAAAATGCTTTTAAAAGCCTCTGACGATTCCAGCTGAGCCGCACGATCATCAGAGGCTTTTTTTTTTACTTTTAAAAGCATTTTTTCTGCCGAAGAGGTTGTAGAAAAAATGCTTTTAAAAATTAAAAAAAAAAAGCCTCTGATGATTGCGCAGCTCAGCTGGGCATGGGGGAGGGGGATGCAGGGATTTTTGCTACCGGTTCTCTGAACCACCCGCCTCCATCACTACCGGATCGGGTGATCCAGTCCGAACCGGGAGCATTTCACCCCTGGGTGGAGGTAGACAAATGGTTGTAAATTGAGGGATTAGCTGTCTTTTTTGGATAATCTATACTAAAGAATTTAAAATCTACTACTTCTTCTTGTTAGTTGTGAAGTCGTGTCCGACCCATCACAACCCCATGGACAACATTTCTCCAGGCCTTTCTTCAAATTATATTTGAAGTTTTTTTGCAGCCACATCACTGTCTTGGTTTCAATTTAGCTCTTAGCTCACACTGCTTTAACAAGGATTTAAAAAAAAAAAAAAACCTACCATCACAAACCAGATATCCCTGGTAATGATGCATTTGATTTTATGTCCCTAAGAAAAGAACTGCTGTTTAGAACACAATTATAATTTGTTTTCTAATCAGCATGCTATTGTTTTATTAGCTGTATACAGATTATTACATATTTAAGAGAGGCCTAGAGCTCATAGGTTCCTGGTTTCTAGGCCAGCACCTTAACTATTTACAGCAAACATCTACAGTATTTGTTCAATCTTAAGGAAGTTACTGCATCTAATTAAACATGTGATTTGTTGTTATTGTTAGTTGTAAAGTCATGTCCGACCCATTGCAACCCCATGGACAACATTCCTCCAGGCCTTCCTATCCTCTACCATCTTCTAGAGTCCATTTAAGCTCACACTGACTGCTTCAGTGACTCCAGGCAGCCACCTTGTTCTCTGTTGTCCCCTTTTTCTTTTGCCCTCAATCTTTCCCAGCATTAGGCTCTTCTCCAGTGAGTCCTTCATTCTCATTAGGTGGCCAAAGTATTTGAGTTTCATCTTCAGGATCTGGCCTTCTAGAGAGCAGCCTGGGTTGATCTCCTCTAGGACTGACCGGTTTGATCGCCTTGCAGTCCAAGAGACTCTCAGGAGTCTTCTCCAGCACCTTAGTTCAGAGGCCTCAATTCTTTGGTTCTCAGCCTTTCTTATGGTCCAACTTTCACAGCCATACATTGCAACTGGGAAAACCATAGCCTTGACTATACACACTTTTGTTTGTAGGGTGATGTCTCTGCTTTTTAGAATGCTGTCTAGATGTGCCATAGCTTTCTTCCCCAGGAGCAAGCGTCTTTTAATTTCTTGGCTGCAGTCCCCATCTGCGGAGATCTTGGAGCCCAGGAAAATAAAATCTGTCACTACCTCCATTTCTTCCCCATCTATTTGCCAGGAATTGAGAGTGCCGGATGGCATGATCTTAGTTTTCCTAATGTTGAGTTTTAAGTCAATTTTTGCACTCTCCTTCTTCACCCGATCAAGAAGCTTTTTAGTTCCTCTTCACTTTCTGCCATTAGAGTGGTATTATCTGCATATCTGAGGTTATTGATATTTTTCCTGGCAATCTTAATTCTTAAAATCTATCAACGATATTTTGGGATTGGCATGTGAACCTAAAAATCTTTAATGTTATTTATTTTGTATATGTGTGTGTGTGTATATTTAATGCAATATCCAGTGAAATTATAGAATAAGCAATCATTCTATTTTAGGTAAAGAGAAGACTACTTATATGTAGAAACCTGATCCACAACTCAGTTATACCACTGCCTCATAATTCTGAATCTTAAGGCTTGCATTAAGTCCATAACATTATGGACTTAATAGCATTACATCAGGTCAGTCAGTTTTATTTATAAGACAAGAGATTGAAAAAAAATTAAATGTGAAAACTAGATTTTCCTGTAAAGACCACAATAGCATTGCTATGTATTTCAACAATTCCTGGTCTTTTTTGAATATAATATAGCTGCTATTTCCCCATAGTTAAGATCCTAATTTATGCAGCAGTGCCAGAAAAATAATTAAATCCACTCTGTTTTCAAGTGATGCAAGGCATAGAGGAGTCTGGATTTAGTTCCAAAATGAATTGGGAAATCTGAAGAATATTCCTCAATTTAATTTAGGCTAGGATGGATACGGATTCATATATACATTAATCCATTCTTCCAAATTAAATATTTTTCTAGTTATTGAAACATCTTAAGACATGTAAATTCTTTTGTCCCTAATACTCAACTGTAATAGAACTGCTATAGCCACATCCTTTAAAATGGATTTGTGGGGAATGAAAGTGGTAAAATCAGAGATATTTGCTCATAGGAATTGAACCATATATAAAGACTGAACTATTTATGTTTCTATGTGTCCCATTAATCAGCTGTTTGCCTTTGTGAATTTCTTTTTAATGGGTAAGAAGGTTCAGGTTAGAATTGATCCTGCTGAAAATAAATCTTATTTATATTATAATAAATTCAGGATTAAAAGTGTAAGGCTCTTTTAATTCTACATAAATATTATATATATTTAGTGTCTACATTGCTCTTTATAATTGAAAGAAATTGTGAGCCATATGATCTTAAGACCAGCATGATTACCATAATAACTAATAAGAATATCCAATAAATCATGTTTTGCCCTTTTATATTGGAGAAAGGTCTAATTCTGCTTCATTATTGATGATGAAGTTAATATGAGATAAAGTATATGAAAGAGACTGGTATGTACAACAGGATTTTTGACTGCGAGGCTAACAGATACCATTGCCATAATATTGCAAGTTCAGCAGTGCTGTCTCACGATTTGTCTCAAAGGTGCTTTTTCAGGAGGCAACTGGACTTTCTTGTTTTTTCTTTTGAAGATGTTTCGCTTCTCATCCAAGAAGCTTCTTCAGGTCTGACAGGAGAGTGGGGAACGGAAGCATTTATATTCCTTGCAGACAGCTCATGATTTGCATCCTTTTAGCGGGTCATTGACGCACTTGGAGGTTTATCTGTGTCCTCAGGGTCACTTCCATAAATCCTTCCATTCCCCACTATCCTGTAGGGCAGAAGTACTATAAACCAGTGGTTTGGTATGAATAAAAGACACAATCAGGAATAATCAATATGCCCAAGATTACATTACCTCACTGTCTGTGGTAATGGTTTGCATGATGGTGACATTCTAAAAGAGAACAAGCTCTGTTTTGACAAGATGCAATCTTGCCTTTGCCTCCCACAAAACTTTATGCCAATTCCTTCTGTATCCCTCCATTCTCTGGGGAAAGTTGAGTTCACACACATGTTGCTGGACAAGAGGCAAAGATAATCTGTCACACACATGTAGAACAGATGCTTGGAAAGGGGGGAAACGGGTTCAATTGCTGCATTACTCATTTCCGCTGCCTTGCTGTCCAGGCAAGTGTTGACCCACATGGAACTGGTCTTTGAGATTTTTCCATCTCAGAAGCAGACAGACGGCCCACCCAAGAGATCATCACAGTAAATACTTCTGTACCACAAACTGTTTACTGTTGGGTACCACCTGCTTTTCTGAAGAGAAAGCTTATTAGAAAGGGAAAAAATATCTTAAAAGCATTGAGCAAACAGAAGAGGAGGAATCATTGCAGCATTTGCAAGTTACTATTATGTTGTTTTGAGAAGTCACTCAGCTTGGCCTTTGGGAGAAATAGATCCAGCGGCAGCTTTTCCTAATAGATAGGAACACAGCTGTTAAATCAACCAAAGCTGACAAAAGTTGATAACTGATACTGCTTTCATCTCAAAAGCAACAGAGCCAGGATGATCTTAAGAAACTATGGCTGTAATCTTTCAGAAAAAAGAAAAATGAAATGTTACCCAGAATGGGTCACATGCACCCCTCTTAATCAGAAGATTTTCCACATCTTCCACACTGTCCTGAAGTACCCATATGAATTAAAAACATGTAGGACATCTCCTTGCCCTATTATGAGGATGGTCCACTAGTCAACATGGCCCCAATCTACATCTTATCATTTATCCTATCAGCAGAGATAACACGAGCATGGCTTTAAGTGTCCCAAACTGGAAATGTGCTTTCCCTCTCATCCCACCTCTGGCCATTGCATGCAGACAATCTAGGTTGTGTTGATGTATATGGAAAAATAGTTCAGATGAGTTTTCTACTAGCAAACCTGTGGCTCCAGTTGATTCCACTTGTTTCCTGTGAGATCATCAATTCAATCCTTTATCTGTACCTGTACATCTATTGTTTATATGATAGGAATTTCCTTCCCACTGAACATTGCATCAAGAAAAGCCTGGAAGCTTACTTCTTCATTTCCAATTATGTATTAGGATAATTTATAGCAACCACACCAGGGGTGGGGTCTACTTACTTTACTACCAGTTTGCAATAGGATTGCACGTGCGCACGCTTCTGCCCATGCACAGAAGTTTCTGTGCATGCGCAGATCGTACCTTATGATGTCCAGGTGGGTGGGCGGAGCCTCCCAGTGCTTTTATTACCGGTTCTCAAGAACCAGACAGAACTGGGAGCAACCCACCACTGACCCACATCTATCTCACATTGACTCTCTTTTCTACTTTCCAGTTCTTATATAGGATTTATTTGAAGGTGGCATAAATCCAGGTGACCTCTGGATGACAACCAAAAGGTATTCTTTGCTGCTACCTGATGGTTCCTAGAATGAAAACATTCAAGCTGTATGAAGAACATTGCAGCATAGAATCTTGCCAGCTATATGGTAAGTCATGATATGGCGTAGCAGTGTTCAAGGTAACATGGCTTCATTCCAGTTCTACAATGAGAGGAGCCATGATAAAGTAAGGCTGTAAGGATGTGACCTTGATCATTCTTATTCATTTTAGTATTTCCTTGTTAGACGTTCCCATTGCCTCTTTAGAACTAAATTAGTGAAAAGAAGATCTGAATATCACCTTCAAAAGACTTCCTTCTGCAGCTTCATGGACATGTAGAACAGCATAGATAGAAGATAACATGGAGCTCTAAGATACAATACTTGATAGGTGAAAGATTGTACGTCCCCAATAGTTATTGTTTTAGGTTGTCCTTCCAGGAAGGACTGGAAACAGAATAACACTTCATTCTTTCCTTTACTGGCCAATTATTTTAAATTAATAAAATGTCAGTGATCTCAAAATCCACTTATAAAGCCTTGAAGAATGTACACGTTCATATTCCCTTAACTACAGTACATCATAGTATAAATCACCCATCAAAATGACCAAGCCACTGCCATTCCAAAATTAATTTGAGAAGATCTAGACAGTCAATAACATAGAAGACTATCTGGCTTTGAGGAAGTAATCTTTCAACTTTTCAAAATGAATGAATGTCCTACAAGTTCTACTTGCAGGGCGGTATTGAGGACATTCTTGTCCAGCCATAATATGATTTGAAGGCAAAAGAACAAGATATTGAAACTGCCCATCAAAGGTTACCATCTGAAAAGTGGGCACATTGTCTCCTAGTCATTGTTGGTATTGCAATTGTAAATTACTTCTAGTTGTTGATTTATGTGGCCACATGAAGCAGTTAGCATGCCATTTTTGACACATGCCTATCATGATTGTAGGGAATACTGCAGTAGTTAAATAGGAATATTACACACACACACACACACACACACACACACAAGTTGAAAGCTCAGACATTACTCAATGTTCCAGTTGATAATGTCCAAAGAAAAATACTGAAAAGTTGGTTGAGTCAGGGTATTAAAATGGCTTATTCATTCTTCCTCCTCCATTTCTTTCTGAATAACATCTTTCCTTCTCATGTTTAATTGAGCAATCATAGGGAAGGCCACATAGGGGGATTATCTCTAGACAGAAGGAAACAAAGAGACTAGTTCACAGTGTTTCTAGTTATCCAAGACATGTTGTGCCTGCACAAATGAACATTCCCTGATAATAAAAAACTGTTGGGGATTGACATTTTAGTACTTCTCCCTATCAAAGAAAGGCATTTCCTTTTCAACAGCAATTTTAGGAAATGGCGGGGGGGAGGGAGACCATGACAGCAGACATCTCATTTCCTGAACTGGGAGCTCTCTAGTTCAGGCCCAGAGTTCAGAAAGCTTTGAGTCTGATTCAAAAGTAAATACGTTGGTTTGGCAATTTCATTTTCAAGCATTCTCTAGGACGGTACTATTGCTGTAATTATATTAATGACTGTATTTTTGATCAAGGTTTTGATCAAAACCTTGATCAAATAAACAAGATGATCTTCATATCATCTTATATGTGACTCCACTTTTCCATCTGCTTTCCTGAGTTTAGCTCCAGCATAAAATCATTCTGCATGCAAGAAATCAGTGGCAGGTTTCGGCAGGAAAAATACGGAGAATGTAAATCTAATTTCCATGTAAATGCCAGTGGTGATTTTCTAATGCCAGTGTGCTGATTTACTACGTCGCAAAGTAGATTTCAAAGCATTCTGGAAACTGCTGCAGTTTCTTGGGGATAAGAAATCAGTTTCAACACTTGGCAAGCTTCTGAACCTTATTTTGATGGCAGGGTCTTTTTGTATGAAGGAAGACTCAGGTTTTCATGCTTTTCCAATTAAGTACAAACTACCTTGAATGCTTCTGTAAGGATTCCTGAAATTAGCTTTGCTTCAACATAGCCAAAGGATGTCTGTGTCAGTGTGTCCCATCTTGCATTATATTTCCCTCTTTCCAATACTTTGCAGCTTCTCTGGATTTCTATATTCAATCCCCAGGGAACACAACACCAGAGAACTGTTCCTGAGGAACATTTTCAAACCTAGGAGTGTGTATAGCCAGAAGGTTTATAGACTAAGGGAGGAATAGGTAACAGAAGCAACATCAAAATCTTTTGTCCTTCCATAATAAAAAGAAATTTTTTTAAAAAAATCTCCCCAAAGAAGTTGGACATAAACAAAAGTATCTTTCATGAGTGCGAAGTAAATGGATGTTGCTGACTTGAAGTGTGGGAATGTTGCGGATGCATGGGAATCTTCTGTATGCATGTGACCACCAATAGATGAGTTTTAAGAACTTTTGTCTACTTGACATAATACTTCTTGGATTTAAGGAAGTATTTGAATCCAGTCAGAAAATAAGTTAGGTGAAAGAAGAGAAACAGATGGAATGGGGTAGATGGGAGGGGGTGGGGAGAAGAAAGAAGAAGGAGAAGGAGAAGGAGAAGAAGGAGGAGGAGGAGGAGAAGGAGGAAGAAGAAGAGGAGGAGGAAGAGGAGGAGAAGGAGGAGGACGACGGCTATGAAGGGAGAAACTGAACAAGGTAGATGAATGCTACTCAATAAGTCTTTGTGGTAAATGTATTTGGATTCCTGACCTACCTCAATCTTGTAGCGCCATTTCCACTACAGTTTAGAAAAACTATGGGCTATTTAGAAGAGGTGAGAATCAATTAGATAGTAAATACCTGTGTCAATTTTTTTTGGGGGGGGGTTATTTTTGTTTCAGCCTTCCAAATTACAATGACAAATAAATATTGCCAGTGAAACATAAATGCTTGCATTATTTAGTGCAGTGTTTTTTAACCTTGGGGACTTTAAGATGTGTGGACTTCAACTTCCAGAATAGTCCGGCTAGCATGCTGAGGAAGAGAAACACCGAATTAATGAGTAGAAGAATTCTACCCAAATCCTGTAGTATTAGGGTTGGTAACTTTTTTGGTGGTTAAGAGCTGAGAAGCAGTGGGAGAAGCTGATTAACATATGTAATCATGCTGGTTTTAATAGATGGAGGGCTTTATGTTTTGTTTTGTTGCTTTAGTTGGTTTGGAGGCTTCCGCCAAAATTTACAGCTGTTCCTCACTTCAGAACGGGAGGACATTGAATCTTTGGTTTTCAGCAGATATGGTCAGAGGCCCGAAATTGGAGTCTTGGGGGCAGGGATGAAATTTAAAAATTTCCCCTACTGGTTCTGTGGGCGTGGCTTGGTGGTCAGGTGACCCGGTGGTTGTAGCCAATAATAATAAATAATAAAAATAATAAACAAAGTACACAAAACAATAAGAGGTACCAAAAACCAATTTTCACACTTTACACACAAACAACACAACACAACTGACTCATACACAATGTAAAAGCAGCTGTACCTCACCCAAAATGGCCCCTGCAACAAGCAGGAACCTCAGACAGCCAGAAAAAGCTCAAAAAGCAACTTTCACACTACACAAATGCCACATACAGCTTTGTGAGATTTTGTGTGTTTGTGTAGTTAGAGTGAAACACTACAGAAACTCACCAAATCTCAAAAAACTGCACAGACATTTTATTTTATTATTTTATTTTGTTTATATTTTTAGATAAAAGCAGCTACATTTAAAACTTCCTTAACTTTAAATTGCTGTCTAAAAAAAAAACTCATAAAAAAGCCCAATTCACTATTTTTTAAAGCTTCCCCCCCAAACAAACCCTCCCAGTTACTTGCCAAATTGAAGGCACAAGGCAGGCAGATTGAATTGCTCACCGATTGGATTGATTGCAGGCAGGCAGATTGAGTTGCTAGCTGATGCAATTGATTGCAGCAGGTGAAGCAAGGCTAGAAAAGCGAGCGAGCCCCAAAGAAGCAGCAAGCTGCCAAGTGGGCAAGTGGGGACCGGGCGATTGGGTGGGTATGGGTGGGTGTGGGAGTGGGGGCAGAGATTTTTGCTACCGGTTCTCCGAACTACCCACCCCCATTGCTAACAGATCGGCCGATCCGGTCCAAACTGGGAGCGTTTCACCCCTGCTTGGGGGCCAAATATGGACTTTGACCAATGATAGCTTTCCGGAATTCTCATTTAGATTACATCATGCATACGGAAGTCCACCGAGACAGACTGGCTTGTCTTTCTCACAACTCTCTGTGCAAAGTTATTCCATTAGTTTCTGCCTACCAGATGTGTGTTGGCTACTTTCTCGTCAACTCTATGTATTGAATTACAATGCATCTAGGATGTGTTTATGTCAGTAATGCCAATAACTATCCATGTTTGGGGGTTTTTAACAGTAAAAAGTTCAAAGCTCTTCTTTAATGAAATATTTAACTACCCTTTTTCTTAATGCAATATATGGGTGTTATGCAATTAATGGCAAAAAAATGATACATCTTACAAAAGCGGACAATAAGAGCTGGAGGATATGCAGTGGCTTTGCTTTTATCTTCTGCTTTTAAATTGATTCTTTTAGTTATTTCTTATATTTTTATTCTTTTTATTTTTTGATTTGATTTTAATCATACTTATAAGGACATCATAGGAGTTTATTTGGTATTTGAATTGTATACATGTTGCCATGCCTGCAATTTATTAAATTTCAAATGAAATAGTATTGAACAGATACATACCATCTAGAAAGAAATACTCCAATGATTTATAATATAGTGCCAATCAAAGATGAGGCTTTTGAAGATTTTTTATGCAAGTGAAAATAAGTATTATTAGATATATTAAGGCCGCCAGACTCCAAAAAGATTCCAAAAATACTCCAAAATGCTGATGCATAGACTATAATAAGTTATATGTTAACCTGCTGAGAGAATGTAATTAACCACAGAATAAATAAATCTTGTGTATATGAGATAAAATATATTCAAGTAGTTTAAATGTTTTCTTTGAAAAGGAAACTTCTATGCAAAATATCTGGGTAGGACTCTTTCATGCTCCAAGTCCTACAGTAAATGATAAAAATAATGTGTGTGAATTGTGTGAATGACTGTGTGAATGGCCAAGAGTCATCAAATAATGGCAAGATATAAATACAAATAATCAGTCTATTGGTTGATCAATCAATCAATCACTCAATTAAAAGCCCAGTTCCATTGGGAGATTCAAGGCTTGACTAATGTGGTACTTCTTTTCATTTAATTTTAATAGTACTTTTTTTCTAACCCAAACTAGAAATCAAAGGTATTGGGAGTTCACACAATCAGCAATGTATTTGGCCTCTGATGTCTTGATTTAATTTTAATCAAATAGAGGTAAAACATAAAGAAGCCATTTACAGTATCCTAACTTTGCAAAGTTAAAGCCTCAGGAGAGCATCTCAGGGGAAAAGATTTTGATATTTTGCCCTCCAAGGACACAACAGGGCTGTGACATTTGAAAAAGAAAATCTGGTATTGTATTCTCTGAGCAGCGGATCATTTCAGTGCTGGAAAAGCTTCAACTCAAAATCTCAAAAAGAGGATGTAGAAGAGGTATCCAAGGGCGATGGCATGTGTTTGTTTGTGTATTTCTGAATTTAAAAAAGTCAACATGGTGGGCGTTTGATAGAGCCGTTGTGACCCATTATCTTGACTTTTTGGACTTGTTTTCAGATGCCTCTGGGGCACGGTACATTTGATTACTGGTCAGAGAGCATTTTCCTCCTCTAAAATTCTTGCTTCTGCTGAATATGGCAAAGATGTAAGTAGGTAGGAGGGGTGAAATCCAGCAGGTTCTGACAGGTTCTGGAGAACTGGTAGCGGAAATTTTAAGTAGTTCAGAGAACCTGCAAATACCACCTCTGGCTGGCCCCAGGAGTGGGGAGGGCAAGGGAATCCCCATTTTGCACTATCCTTCCCTTGCCATGCCCACCAAGCCACACCACACCCACCAAGCCACGCCCACAGAACCGGTAGTAAACAAATTTGGATTTCACCACTGGTAGGTAGATAAATAAATAGGTAGGTAGGTAAGTAGGTAGGTAGGTAGATGGATAGGTGGGATGGAGGGAGAGAAGGAAGGAAGGAAGGAAGGAAGGAAGGAAGGAAGGAAGGAAGGAAGGAAGGAAGGAAGGAAGAATATTTTAACTTAATATATTGATTTTCTGTTAAGTAGTCGAGCAGATGTTTCTCGTTATCTTCCCTGAGAAAGTTCAGTAAGCGCTGGGATCCCTTATGAAGGAGAGGCCTCTGATAAGAGCAAAAATCAATGTCTGATCTATTGTTACCAAATGGAAGTGGCAGGTTATGGTGCTTCCATTGGTGCTTATGTTTCCTGGAGCGTTTTCAAAATAGGAGCAATATCACTTTTCATATTCAGAAACTAAAGCAAGAAAGCTTTTGCCAGTACGAAAGGGCCAAACTCCAAAGAAGTGTCACAAAATGTTGAAAAATACTCTTGCAAGACTTTTAACATTTACAGTAGCGGGCATAGAATTACTTCCTTTTAATTCCGAAAAATCCCTTAGAGGCTTCAGCCACACTACCTTATCACTCTTTGTATCATTTCATTATATCAGCCCAAATCCTTTGGACTCCCCAATTATCTCCATTGGATCCTTGGGATTATATAGCTGTACTTTTGGAGATGTAGAAACCAGGTCACGGTAATCATCCAAGACTCCCCACACATCACACACACAAACATTAGCCACACTACTGTTTAATGGAAGTTCAAAGCTCTCACAAATGACAATAATAAAAGAATTATTTTAAAAGGCTTTCTCCACTTTCAGATATTCATTTCTCCTTTCAGACTTCCTGGAACCTACTCGAAGGACTTTGATTGCGGAACATATGCTGTCTGCTCCGGCTTCCAAATTGTGATTACCAGTGGTGGGTTTCTCCCGGTTCGGCCGAGCCGGTAGCGGTGATGATATGATGTCACCGAACCGGTTCTCCCCACCCACCCACCCATGTTATTCTTACCTTTTATTTGGTCCCACCCCCAATCTATTGCTGCCTCCTGAGTCCCAGCTGATGACTAGAGGGAAAAAAACTGTTTAAACTCTTGCCGCGGGGCTTCAAAGGGCCGTCCTACAGCTGATCAGTATTAAAAACAAACAAATGAGTCAGGTCGTAAGTGCGAGGACCTTCCAGAAATGACTCTGACCAGCTAGCCATGCCCACCTAGTCACATGCCCTCCAAGCCATACCCACAAAATAAGCCACGCCCACAGAACCGGTAGTAAAAAAATTTAGAACCCACCCCTGGTGATTACTCTTTAAAATTCACTGAAGACAATGAGAAATTGCAGTTTTTTGACAGCTACGGATGAAGTGATTGGACACTCACTTAAATATGAGTCAGCAGTGTGCAGCAGCAGCCAGAAAAGCCAATGCAATCCTAGGTTGCATTAACAGAGGGATAGAATCAAGATTATATGACATATTAGTCCCACTTTATAAAGCATTACTAAGACCACAGTTAGAATACTGCGTTCAGTTTTGGTCACCATATTATAAAAGCAGATGTTGAAACTCTGGAAAGAGTGTAGAAAAAAGCAACAAAGATGATTAGGGGGCTGGAGGCTAAAACATATGAAGAATGGTCGCAGGAATTGGGTATGTCTAACCTAGTGAAAAGAAGGACTAGAGGTGACATGATAGCAGTGTTCCAATATTTGAGGGACTGCCACAAAGAAGAAAGGATCAATTTTTTTTCTAAAGCACTAGAAGGCAAGACAAGAAACAATGGATGGAAATTAATCAAGGAGAGAAGCAACCTAGAACTAAGAAGAAATTTCCTAGAGTGAGGACAATTAATCAGTGGAATGGTTTGCCTTCAGGTATTGTGTGTGCTCAATTACTGGAGGCTTTTAAGAAGAGGTTGATCAACTACTTGTTTGGAATGGTATACGGTCTCCTAGTTGAGCAGGGGGTTGGACTACAAGACCTCCAATGTCCCTTCCAATTCTCTTATTCTTTTATTCTGAAGCCAGGGGCAGAATGGATAAATGCTAGCTTTAAAACAAGCATGAAAAGCTCTACAGACTCAATATGGTCAAGACATTGATGTTCTTAGAGCAGACACACTGGAATTAATTTGATTTGGATGGAGATCTGTCTTCTTTACAGGCAAAAGTTTGCTTGTATTATGTATGTGGAATTGTTCAGGTGTGCACCTACAGACACAAGCATGATTCCTTCCCTGCCAATGTACAAGTTTTGCAATGTTCTTTCAATTTAGATTAGAGAGAATTGTGGTGGTACAGTGCAGTCTAGAGGATTCACACAGCCCTAACCCCATTCATCTACTATGCTGAATTAAGAGCTTCTTTTATTTATTTATTTTTGCAGTGTTATAATAGGAGTGCTCTGAAACACTGACTCCCCTGTGAAGGGATGAAGAGTGGGAGGATAGTGAAGAGGAGGAGTGTTGAGGACTGACCTGAAATGAGATTCTGAGGGCAGAAAGAAGCTTCAAAGATTGTTAATCACAGCTCAAAATAAATGGGATTGGGTTTTTTTTTATGCAATGCCTGTGTCTTGTGCCTACTGGTAAACTATAGCATTTTTCTATAAAGTTTTTCCTCCATGTGTTTTCAACCTAGAAAAAAACTTCTAAAAGTACACACAATAAAAATCCTGAGCTATGTATATATGCAGAAGCTTTGGCTATTGAAATGAATGGAGCCAGGTAGCCCCTTTGCTCTTGAGGGAGGGGGTTGTGTTGCCTTTGCAAAAATCCACTGGATTTAGTTCTAAAGAGAGGGACTGGGGATGTTAGGAAATGTATGAGAAACAAAATGAAATTCCTGCGTTTTCATACTGTCACTTCGTTAATAAAAGTAATTGGAACAAAATCCAAGAAATAGAGAGAATTTCAAAAGAACTTGTTTCTGATTTAATGTGTTTACTCCTTTGTAATCAATTGAAAGTGTAATCCCATTTAAACTGCAATTCCATTGGTGGGTTCTTTGGAGTGAGGTTGATTAAATACACTGGAACTTGTTTCTTTGTATATGTATATAAATTTTGGCTAAGCAGCTTCAGAATATGCGATTAATTTGAGGTAGCATTTGGATGAGAGGGATATGACTAGGCAAAAATGCAGTCCATTCTTACTATCTTTAGAGACTCGGTGAGTTCTACCATTCCAAAAATGCTGGCAATCTGAAGAAGGTGGATTGAATCAGGTTTCCCAGTAGAGATGCATAAATATATCACTGTATGCATCCTTAAGCCAATGGTCATAAATAAAAAGTTGCTCACTTAGGCAGCTGGCAATGAATTTAAAGTTTAGTTTCCATCTTTAAACAAGGGATGATTTTTGGATGCATTCATAAGCTCACTGACAAGCCAAAGTCTTCGTTTTTTCCAAAGCACATTAATCCTTAATTCTCACACATACTCATGGATTGGTCTCATTTCCAGTCTCTTGTTTAAGGCTATATGCTCATGTTCTTTGTATGCGATAGCAGAACTATCCTTCATTCTTGTATATCTACAGGTGTGGCGGGAAGCATCATACTTAGCATAACAAGAAACAAATATTGTTGGCCAGGAAATGCTCCAGGCATCCATCTGCTGGCATTTTTCCCTACTAATTGAGGTTTGACTTTAGGAGCCCTGCAGAAACTACGCAATATGGTGTCTAGAGAGACACAATTCAGTTCATAATGAAAATATATGGGAATCAGATCAATGGCTTTTTAATGTAGGTCAATGAGATTGCCACTTATATATCACTGTTTTGTCTCACAAGCAAATGCATTACTTAAAATAGTTTTAATTATGGTTGAAGGTTGCAATGTAGTATGAGTGAATTAGATAATGAAATAACAATAGCTCACTTTAGTCCAGAGTCTAAATAAGTGGGCAATAGGTGAGACAACAATGTGACATGTCATCTTGTAGAATCCCTGAAAATGAAGTCATGAAATGTTTTTTTTTAAAAAAAAAAAACAGAGTTATGACATTAGCTAAATTTCTGCCCCATTAAATTCTGGGAATTGAAGTCCATATTTGAAGTCTTAAAAATGGTAAGCCAAGAAACAGGGATCCATATTATTGATAGATTGTAATAGATACTGAACAACAGCCTGCTTAAAATTAGAAAGCAAGAGGTATGGTGAAGCAAGAATAAAGCAAATTGAAGAACCACCAATAAATCTTGATGTTCCTCCAAAAGAAGAACGAAAAGAAAAAAGAAACAATATATATATATAGCACTAGAAAATCTATGATTTAAGCCTGTATATAAGTCAATGTAATGGAGATAGCAAAGGTGTAAACTGTAAACATGAAGAAGCTTTTAGTCTTCCTCAAGCTTACTGGTGACTTCTAGGAGTTGTGGTCTCAGAACATCTGGAGGTTACCTGGTAGGGGAAAGCAACCTTAAGGCTCCTGCTTGTCTCCTGGCTTTCAGTGTTCCAGAAAAACGCCAACTCCAAGAAAAACTCTGAAGCAAGCATTTTTCAAAGTTCTATTTACTAGAATAGGTAAACTGGAAGCCATATTAGGCCAGAAGCTTCCATGCTGTCACTGGCTTCTTGCAGTGCTATATCTTCAAACCAGATTGGCCTCAATAGTTTTGCCAAGAAAAGGGATCTTCATATAGCGATCTGCCCAAGTAAGGTAAGTAGTAAAGTAGGACACATGGCCAAAATAAAGGTCTTCCCAGTCCAGATGGTTGATCAATTCATGTAGACTTTTGAAATATTGTTACAGTTTGTACACTTTATACAAGTCCTGAGGCTGTGGATAACAATGCATTCATATTAAATATTGATATAAATATGACATATGATATAAGCATTGCATTGTCATAAAGGTTAAATGTCACAGTGCAATCCTTATTTTTTTAAAAAAGAGTAAGAAATACTTCATTGTGGTAAGTGCTCAGCTTTTTAGTTACTAAAGGGCATAAAACATGTTTAATAACTATATATATAAAGTCTATTTTAAAGGTATCAAAAATTGCTAAAATATGTTACAAGACTAAATTAAAAAATATGTCTTTGGAGAGTGTTTTATGAATGGAAAGGGTGAGGCATAGCCAAAGGGGACAATCCTTTGGGAATGTCACCTGAGAAGACTCTTTATTGCATTTCCAAACGTGGGGACCAATCTCTGTGTTTTAAGACTCTCAAGGACTTTTAACTTATCAAGGGTTACTTGACTTATCTCTCCACCAGATTCCCCTCCCATTATCCTGTTAGTCAATATGCTCATACTTTGTACTTTTTTGCTGTTATATTTTGTGTTAAGTATTGAATAGACAAGCACAGGAACCAATCAGGAGCCAGTAGCTAGAGTGGGAAAATTAAGCGCGCCAGTGACTGAAGCCGCGGACAGTTTAAAAGGGCTGCAGTGGTCTCTACATTGTTTAAGCCTTCATAGATTATGTTTTACATTTTGTATTGAGAATGAAAAAGAAGAAGATTAATGCAGGCTTTTCAAGGTAGGTGTAGACTTATACAATGACATCTATTGGTTTGAAGGAGACTCTCTGAAGCAGCGGTCACCAACTGGTGGTCCGTGGACCACTGGTGGTCCATGAGAAAAATTTGGTGGCCCATAGAAAAATTATTTGCATTTTTTATAGTGCACTAAATACTATTTATCTTTTTTTAAAAATTGTATTAGTGGTCCGTGGGATTTAAAATTATGAATTTAGTGGTACTTGAGGTCCAAAAGCTTGGTGACCCCTGCTCTGAGTTAAACAGTTAAAATAGGTGGTCAACCTATTTTAGTCAACCTCCCACTGGGTGTCAGTGTTTACTTCACACAAATGAAAATGAATTAAAGCATACAATCTAAACATGGAGGGAGAGGGAGAGGAAGGGAGCGAGAGGGAGAAGAAGAGCATTCCAACTGAAGACTGAAATTGCATCTTCACTGGAAACAGTCATAGGGAAGTTTTAAAAAGTTAAGGTAGCTATAAAACTGTACAATTGTAGTCATCAACTTGACTTTTGGGATAACGCCTTTCCACCCATATCTTGTGGATGTCCCTAATCTCAGCATAATTTAAGATTAACAGATTCTTCTTTCTGACCATGGACTATTCCGAATTCCGTACCTAAGCAACAACTTTGTTTTTAAGACAAAAGAGTGCCAGTTGGAGATATATTAATTGTACCTTGCTTTCTGTAAGAATAATAAATATTACAGGATTGATATTTGTATCAATTTCTTCATCAATTTATTTTATCTGTAATGCAAATAGTTTAAGACTAGAAAGAAACATGGCACTCAAACAATGTGTTGGCTATGTCAGCTTCATCACTGTTGTGAATAATGTACTTTTAAAAATACTTTGGGACAAACACACAAAAAACTCTTAGCGCGCATTTAAAAAAAAAGACTAGCCAATCCTACTTTCTCATTTTTGTATTTAATTTTCAGTTTATTTTCAGTTGATCCATTTTTTTTTAAAAAAACTTTGTTAATGACCAAAATTAAAGAAATTGTCTTTAAAATATAAAGATTCTTTCCTACCAAAGAATTCACAATATATTTAATTTTGACAAGTTTAATTTTCAAAAGAACTTGTTAAATATTATGATAAAATTAAGTGGGAAGCTACTGGCATAGTAAATTTTACTATTGGCCTAGTAAAAACAAAACAGTGATGGCTAATATTTCCATACATGCCCCTTTTATTACAAAGAAAATAGTTATGATTTCAACCGAGAAAGAACTTAGTTTGAAAGCATGACCATATTTGTAAGAGGAAAGTTAGTTTGGATATTGGGAAGCAATCTAACATCTAAACAAATTGAAGGGAGTAACCTTATCCATAACCTTTCACATAACAGAATTTACAGGATGGAGGCCTTTGGGGCAGCCATTTTGTAAATGTTACACTCTCTAAATAATATATAACATGAGATTCTCTGAGATTATAAGTAAACACTATACAGTGATTTGGACTAAATAAATATTTCTTAACTTCAATAACTTTAAAATTGCAAAGTAGTTAAAGTTGAGAAACACTGGACTAAATGAACTCTAGGGTCTCTCTTAACTCTCTGATTCTAACTTAAGAAGCTTAAATTAATTAACTGAATTTAATTTCAACTTTTTTCTCGTGACAATGGGCTTTTTCATTTTTTAAAAAATAAATAAGTACCAATTTAGGAGATAAGTTTGTTCAAGATGCTTGTAAGACAGAGCTATGGATATAAGAGAAAGGTAGTTCAATCATATGACTCCTTTTGCATACCTGTTCACAAAGTTAAAATATATGCCCTATACCATATTTATTTAGCTCCCAAACCTGCTATAATCAGTTCGTTGTGTACCTATTTGGGGATTTTATAATAATTGCAAGCAAACAAAAATTATGAGCTTTCCAGTAATGTCCTAGATTTCTTTTATGCTATACTCAAAAAAATAATTTGGAAATAAAAAAAAAATCAAATAGATTAAACAAAATTTTTAAAATGTCAAAATAGCAATCTGAAATAGGATGACTAGATGGAACACATTTCTATATAATGAATTCTTAGTTTAGGAGTTCGCAATCATATTCTGTATGGGAGGGGTAAGGTTTATATGTATAATAATCTCCTTCACATTAACAGTGATTTGATTTTCATGGACATCCTTCCCTACCTTCAGCCCATTAAACTGGGGTATTAAAATTTTTCAGAATAACAGAGTTGGAAGGGACCTTGGAGGTCTTCTAGTCCAACCCCCTGTTTGGGCAGGAAACGCTACACCACTTCAGACAATTGGTTATCCAATCTCTTCTTAAAAACTTCCAGTATTGGAGCATTCACAACTTCTGCAGGCAAGTAGTTCCACTGATTAATTGTTCCAACTGTTAGGAAATTTCTCCTTAGTTCTAAGTTGCTTCTCTCCTTGATTAGTTTCCACCCATTGCTTCTTGTCCTGCCCTCAGGTGTTTTGGAGAATAGCTTGACTCCCTCTCCTTTGTGGCAGCCTCTGAGATATTGGAATACTGCTATCATGTCTTCCCTAGTCCTTCTTTTCATTAAACTAGACATACCCAGTTCCTGCAACTGTTCTTTATATGTTTTAGCCTCCAGTCCCCTAATCATCTTTGTTGCTCTTCTCTGCACTCTTCCTAGAGTCTTCTACATTTCATTAGTGTAGTATGAAAGGCAATAAAATGAACGCAATATTTTTTTTCTTCAGTTCTGAGGATCTGAAGTGCACCATCCTCCTAGTTACTGAAAAAAAATGCAGGTATTTTAAAATATTCTATCTTCTCTATTATTATGTCCCTTCTGGCAAAGAAAGCACATTTGTGAATTCCAAAAATGGAACAAAAATAGAGATAAGAGAGGGAGAAAAAGAGAGGCAGAGGATAGGGACACTCAAACAGACACAAACCTCTTTTCATTAAATTGAGAAGTTTGCCTTAATCTGGATGTCTTCCATGGCAGTGGTAGGTTGCCCTTGGTTCAGACCGGTTCGCAAGAACCGGTAGTAAAACTGGCGGGAAGCTCCGCCAACTGATCCGGACGTCATCAGAAGTGATCTGCGCACGTGCAGAAGTGTTTACAGGCACGATGCGAACCGGTAGTAAATGTAAGTAGAACCCACCCCTGTTTCATGGGTATGGACTTCAACATCCACAGATCTCAGCAATGGCCATGCTGACTTCGAATTCTGGAAGCAATTTATTTATCTGCTTATTTATTTATTAAGTTCACATATAGCTGAGGTTGTAGTCCCTTATGCAAGATTAGTAGCAGAAATTAATTGCAACCGTCCAAATGTAAAATTAAAACTGTTCCCAAAGAGAAATATAAAATCAATAATGAAGACAACCATAGCCACCAAAACAATCAATCAAAAGAGCAGAACATCAAAAACTTTTCCAGAGTCTGTGCCAGCGAGACCACCAGGGAAAAGGCTGGTTTCCAGAGTTGCCAAGTTGGTGAAAGCTGACTTAGCTGTCTTTGGCTCCCTTTCTCCATACACATATACACACCCTGACACAAACCCTAAATCACATATTGTATCTATTTTATTTCACTTAAAAAAAGAAAACCTTATGGGAAGAAGCCCTTTGCAATTGCTTAGTCTATGAATCATGCCAACATTTGGTTTGAGTTGCTTTTAGTTATTTGACAAAAACTAAGGAATAAAGGGAAAACTTTAAAATGTCTGACCCATTTTTCATCACTTAGTTGGTGTGAGTAATGGTGGGGCCCTTTATATATTATCCTATCTGCATGCTTTTCCATAAATGGCTCCCTCACTGCTAGGACAATGGTTTCAAAACACCAGTCAACCTCAGTAGGGAGATGAAAGCGTGGCTTTTCCTATAGAATCTGCATTCTTTGTGATTGGGAACTTTGTGGTCTATCTCCCAGTGCAGCTGGACCATTTCAATATTATCCCACCTACCACTCAGGAGATGATACCATCATATTGCTAAGAAGATGCTTCTGTTGCACATATTTCTTGAAACTAAAGCAGAAAGATAAAAATCATACAAAACAGATGCTGCCCCTGATGTCATTCATATGGCTCCCTTTATTCAACTTTATTTAACATTTTCCTTTGTTTGTGTCTATTCCAGAACAATTAGACTGCTAGTACTGTATAAAGTGTTTCATTTTCATTTTCACTGTCCTTCAACTGTTCATAAGCACATTAGTCTATAACTGATTCTCATTTGCGGATGATAAAATGCCTATTTTTTTCTGAAAGAGTTGCCAGAAAGAGCAACTATTTCAGAGGGTTAATTAGATGATATGGTTTGTTAATTGTGTTAGGATGCACTGGTTACTGTAGGCAACTTTTTAAATTATTCATTATGAATAATCACCCTGGACAGTTTAATTTGATTTGAATTTGTTTAATATTTAAATTGATTGTCATGGATGTTTGATTGCATTATATATGTCCCAAACTGCTGGTTTTGTGAAACACAGACATATGGAAAACCAATCAATAAATAAAATGGGAGCATGGTTGGAGATGAAGATGGGAAGGAACTTTAGAAAACATAATTAGATTTGTTATTTTTAAAAAGTTGATTTATTTATTATTTTTAACAGAATAAAATTCCTTATAGGCTTTTGTTTGTTTTAAAGATGCATGAATCCTTCTAGACAGATATAATTTTAAATTACGGAACATAGTAAAACAATGCCAACAATAATTAACAAAAACCAAATAATAATAATGAAATGAAATTAAGTGTTATTTGTCATGAGGATTCTGAAGCAGTTTAAAAGAAATTCCAGACTTTTACATCTTTACAATGACAGTAATGTTAGAGATTTGGACTGATTTATTTCTACTTCAGATGTCTATGGAAATTCTCAGTCATCCAGGTCATGGTTGTCTTTTTCAATTGCCTTTTGAAAAAGCACCTTTGAAAATGCCAATTCAGATATTGCATATTTAAAATGACTACAAAGGTTGTATTTATTTTAAAAAAAGATGTACTTTTATTTTCCCATTGAGAAAAACAGAGGGGACAGAAGAAAGGCTAATGATGAAATCTGCTCCTTTCATATTTGCAACAGGGCTTTGCGTGCCTTGTTCCAATCATTGCGTGATTCACAATTTGACGAAATCCTGGCTTGCTCTATTGTCCCTGATTTTATCTCACCTTTGTAGCATTTCCCGACTCTCAAGTCTTGGAAAAGGCTATTTGGATGATTTGCAGCTTCCCTTCAGTTGTCCTGACTAGAGCAGAGAAGGGATTGAGCAGTTTCCCTCTTCTTTTCAGCATCAGTAAACTAACGTATTTTTGGGAGTATAAGACACTCCGGACTATAAGACATATCAAAACAACTTTTTTTTTTAAAAAAAAAAATTGATTTATATGCCGCCCTTCTTCAGAGACTGAGGGCGGCTTACAATGCGTTAAGCAATAGCCTTCATATTTTTGTATATTTATACAAAGTCAGCTTATTGCCCCCATTTTACCTACCTTAGAAAGGATGGAAGGCTGAGTCAACCTTGAGCCTGGTGAGAATTGAACTCACAGTAATTGCAGGCAGATGGAAGCTAAATACTACCTTTAACAGTAGCATTAGTCTGCTGCCCCACTCAGGCTCACTTACCTTATGTGTGGCCAGAATCTGAAAATAACATTTAACACAGCACAGTATTTAAGCAAAATGGTTTGGTTGAGATTGGCATATGAGGAACTGATTGGAGTAGATTGTAAGGGTGACATCAAAATATAATTTTATCATATTTTATTTATCTATATATTAAATTATTGTTTTTTATTCCAATTTCCCTTTAAATTGTATTTTATTCCAATTCCATTTTAAATTATTTTTATCAGATTTTAGTAATTATTTGTGTCTGGAACTCTGTACTTTGATATGAAGGCTAATCAATAAAATAAACTCAAGATGAACCACTTATTTTCCCTAATGGTGTTTTCCAATTTGAATTGATTGATTCTTCATTTTGCTCTTAATTATTAGAGGTATGGTTTTCCTTTTCTCTAAGATATCAAAGGGGCATACCTAGCACTTCTTATTGTTCTTTGCATGCCACACCTTTAGCCACAGTAAAAAACCTAGTGAAGTAGGTTTAGTTTAGTTTTAGTTTAGTTTAGTTTATTTGATTTGTATACCGCCCTACTCCCGAAGGACTCAGGGCGGTGAACAGCCAACAATAAAATACATAGATACAAAAAATTTAAAACCAGAATAAAATCAAATTAAATCATTTTGGCCCAGACAGATTAAAACACTCCAATAATTTAAAAACAGATTAAAATTTACATATTTAAAAAGGGAGAGATTAGGCCAAGCCCGCCTGATGGAATAACAAGGTCTTCACAGCACGGCGGAAGGAGCGCAGATCCGGGATCCTCCGTATCTCTGGGGGGAGCTCATTCCAGATGGTAGGTGCCCCCACAGAGAAGGCTCTCCCCCTAGGGGCCGCCAGTCGACACTGTTTGGCTGATGGCACCCGGAGGAGTCCCTCTCTATGAGAGCGTACTGGCCGGTGGGAGGCTATTGGTGGTAGTAGGAGGTCCTGTAGATAACCAGGTCCTAAGCCATGGAGCGCTTTAAAGGTGGTAACCAAAACCTTGAAGCGCACACGGAAGACCACCGGGAGCCAGTGCAGCTCGCACAGGAGAGGTGTTACATGGGAGCGCCATGTCGCTCCCATTACTACCCGCGTGGCCGCACTCTGTGCCAGTTGGAGCCTCCGGGTGCTCCTCAAGGGGAGCCCCATGTAGAGAGCATTACAATAGTCCAGGCGGGAGGTGACGAGGGCATGAGTGACCATGCGTAACAAGTCCCGATCCAGAAAGGGACGCAACTGGCGAATCAGGCGAACCTGATGAAAAATCCTCCCGGTCACGGCCATCAAGTGCTCTTCTAAAGTTGTGAGCCCTCTCCGTGGGGGCCAATGATTCACCCCCAATAGTCAGTGATGGCGTTCACTGACTATATCGGGACGTCGGAAACCACAGTCACTCGGTCTTGGATGGGTTGAGCCTGAGCCTGTTCCTCCCCATCCAGATCCGTACGGCCTCCAGGCACCGGGACATCACTTCAAGGGCATCGTTGGGGTGATCGGGGTGGAGATGTACAGCTGGGTGTCGTCAGCGTACTGATGGTACTCCACCCCAAAACCACGGATGATCTCACCCAGCGGCTTCACATAAATGTTGAACAGGAGAGGCGAGAGGACCGACCCTTGCGGCACCCCACATATGAGGGGCTTCGGGGTCGACCTCTGTCCCCCTGTCAACACAGACTGCGACCGGTCAGAGAGAAAGGAGGAGAACCACCGCAACACAGTGCCTCCCACCCCTAACTCTTCCAACCGGTGCAGCATGATACCATGGTCAATGGTATCAAAAGCCGCTGAGAGATCTAACAGGACCAGGACAGAGGAGCACCCCCTGTCCCGAGCCCTCCAGAGATCATCAACCAAAGCAACCAATGCCGTTTCCATGCTGTACCCGGGCCTGAAGCCCGACTGGAACGGATCCAGATACGTCGTTTCATCCAGGTGCTGGGGGAGCTGTTGCGCAACCACACTCTCAACAACCTTCACCACAAAACAAAGGTTGGAGACCGGACGATAATTTACCAACATTGCCGGGTCCAGGGAAGGCTTCTTGAGGAGAGGCCTCACCACCGCCTCTTTCAAGACAGCAGGAAAGACACCCTCACCCAACCAGCCTCGTGTCACCTCCCGAGAAGCCAGCACTAACCAGGAGGGACACGGGTCCAATAAACAAGTGGTCGCGTTCAGTCTACCCAGAATCCTGTCCACGTCCTCAGGGATCACAGGATCAAACTCATCCCAGATAACATTCTCAAGACCTGCCCCCATCCCTGCCCCTGAGACTACCCAGTCGGAGTCCAGATCTTCCCGAATCTGAGTGATTTTGTCATACAGATATTGAACAAAATCCTCGGCTCTACCCTCCAAGGGGTCCTCCCGCGCTTCCTGGTGGAGCAGGGAGCGGGTCACCCTAAACAGGGCGGCCGGGCGATTATCTGATGACGCAATAAGAGCAGCAAAATAGCTACATTTTGCTGCTTTTATCACCACTAGGTAATTCCTAATATGAGATCTTACCAGTGTCCGGTCAGATTCAGAAAGACTGGCCCTCCAACTACTCTCTAGGCGTCTTTTCCGGTGCTTCAACTCCCTCAGCTCCTCAGTGAACCAAGAAGCTAAATGAGATCGGCGCCGGGTCAGAGGCCGCAAAGGCACGACCCGGTCCAGAGCTCCAGCGGCCACCCTATCCCAGGCGGCCACTAGGTCTCCAGTCGAGGCGTGTGCCAGAGCCTCAGGGAGTGGCCCAAGCTCCATCTGGAACCTATCAGGTTCCATCAGGCGCCTGGGGCAGAACCATCTTACCGGCTCCGCCTCCCTGCGGCGGGGTGTAGCGGTTCGAAGGTTGAGATGAAGGAGAGAGTGATCAGACGATGACAAGGGCTCGGTGACTATATCCCCTATCTCAAGATCACTCAACCACTGTCCAGAGACAAAAACCAGATCCAGCGTGTTTCCCCCCGTGTGGGTAGGGCCATGAATTAACTGGGTCAGGTCCATGGCTGCCATGGAAGCCATGAACTCCCGAGCCACATCAGATGCCTCACCAACGGACGGCAAGTTGAAATTATCTCAGAGAAAGTAAATAGACCAGTATCCTGAAAAAAAAATTACTCCAGTTGCAATGATTCAGCCTTCAAGCAACTTCAGACAACCTTCAGACAACTCTACCTGAATGATTGAGAATCTCATTGACATATTGCCACACACTTTGAGGATATAACCCCTGACATTAGTGTGGTAGGACTTGATATATTACAATGTGGTAACACAATGTGGACTTTCTGCCTAACTGCCTTGCTCTGATTGAGGAAGTTTCCTGGATGGGCAGCGAACCGTCTATCAAACTAACAACAACAAAATTGGCCCAGTTGCAATTATTTAACCTTCAAACAACTTCAGACAACATTCATGCTATCCTGCATGTTTTCCATAACAAAAATTCAGTGAAAGTATTCTGCCCATTGAACTCCTTGTCTCAACAAAAGAGAGAGTAGAGCTTCTTACTATCTTTTCAAAATTTCATCTGGAGAGTTAGGAGGCCTTCTGGAATAGTAGATTTCCTTTTCTTGCTTGCTTTAGTTGTGATCATCATCGGCATTTTCCCAGCGACTGCTATTTATGTTTTATAAAAAAAATACAAATCAAATGTAAGCACACAATTCATGTCATAGATATTTTAGTTCTATCTGAATTTTCATTCCATGATTCTAGTTGTCCATGAATACCTATGTTATTTTATAAATCAGTACTCTAAATTTTACACATTGAAATTATGAATCTTGATACAAGTGAGAATATGATCCAGAAGGAAACTGAGCTACTATCCAGAGCCTTGAGATGGCATACAGTATATAGAACCATCTAAAATGCATGAATATGAAAACAGTTTTAACTTAAGCTCTCTTACTTAATCAACATGTTGTTTAAATAAAAAAAATAATAAGAATGAGAGTGTGGAATTACAGTTGTTCTAGAAGGAACTATTAGATTAAATAATTACAATATTTTAATGGGTATTTTTGCCTGTCTTGATATGCATTTGAATTAAAATCTAAGGAAATTGTTTCTTAAAATGGAGATCTCTGAAAAAGAGAAAATGAATTCAAAATTCACAGAACACTTGCTTTTAAGAGAAAAGCTGCATCCAAAGTTCTTGAATTTTAAATTCTTTCTTAATAGAAGACAAATCGCCTGTAAAATGAACAAAGAAATGGTATTCAAAAAGAGGACAATACCTCCAAATGTCAGTTTTTCCAATCAACTGGCTATTCTTGTTTTATAGTTTTACTGCAGATGCACAGTAAGAATGCCAGAAATATTTTTTAAAAAATATATTTTGGAACGTTGGTTTGTTGTAACCAGTTTTACTATAGTTTGCTGGCAGTTTTGAATTTAGAAGAACATATAATAACTTTTGGTCATTATAATCCCAACTTTTGGTCAAAGCTAATAAAAGGAAGATGTTCTCTTGCCTTTGGGAAGTTTTCAAATTGAAACTCCAAAAGCATTATTATTTTTTAATTATACTGTTACGGAGTCAATTGTGTGGTTACAGCTCAAACAAATTTTTAGTAATATTTGCTATAACACAGAACATTTCTGTTTATTTTTATTTATTTCATAGGAAATAGAATTGTGAGTAACATATGAAGGTGCATTTTTATACAACTGCAAATACTAATACAAATAAAAAGATAAAAGAATAGAAAGAAAAACTAGAAAATGAAAAAAGAAGGGGGAAAAAAGAAAAAATATAGTAAAAAAAGGAATATATAAAAAGGACTTTCAACCTTCATCCCAACAAGTATAAACAATTTTAGTAACTTATCACCTCATCTTATTTATTTATTTATTTATTTATTTATTTATTTATTTATTGGTTTGATTTATATGCCGCCCTTCTCAGAGACACAAGGCGGCTTACAGTACGTTAAGCAATAGCCTTCATACTTTTGTATATACCTGCTTAGTAGGGCTTTCGGCCCCTCCCTAAGCGGTGTTCTTTTTTTATACAAAGTCACCTTAAAATATAACAAACAATCTCTTCTTCCTACAGTCCCATCTCTTATCTCTAACCAAATCCATAAAGCCTTTGGTGAGATTGGCAGCACACAAGATATGTACGGTATAGGACATGACAGTGCCAGGGTGGATAGGCGGGGCCAGCCCAAGTCGGAACTACCGGTTTGCCTGAACCAATCTGAACCGGCAGCAGCCCACCACTATGTATGTATATATGTATATGTACATACTGTGTATGTACATGTGTATATATCTTCATTCAATCCTGGCATCAGCAAATGTCTATTTGCCATCTCCTAATTCTGCCATGCTCATCCATCATTTCTTTCCCTGGAAGTCTGAAGTTGCTTATTTAAGCTCCTGAAATGATTTCAAATATCTATTTCTTATTCCAGGACTGCAAGTTGGCCTTTCCTGATTTCATTTCATTTCATTTTCATTTTATTAAATTTGTATACCGCCCTACTCCCGAAGGACTCAGGGCGGTGAACAGCCATAATAAAACATATAAATACAAAATTTAAAAAAGAGATAAAACAAATTAAATAAATTTGGCTGACCATTTTAAAACCCCAATAATTTAAAACCAAATTTAAAATTTTCCATTTAAAAGAGGAGAAGTTCAGGTCAGGCCAGCTTGTTGGAATAAGAACGTCTTAAGCGTGCGACGGAAGGTACGCAGATCCGGAATCCTCCGTATCTCGGGGGGGAGCTCGTTCCAGATAGTAGGTGCCCCCACAGAGAAGGCTCTCCCCCTGGGGGCCGCCAGTCGACATTGTTTGGCCGACGGCACCCGGAGGAGCCCCTCTCTATGGGAGCGTACTGGTCAGTGGGAGGCTATTGGTGGTAGCAGGCGGTTTCGCAAATAGCCAGGTCCTAAGCCATGGAGCGCTCTAAAGGTGATAACCAGAACCTTGAAGCGCACTCGGAAGACCACCGGGAGCCAGTGCAGCTCGCGCAGGAGAGGTGTTACATGGGAGCGCCATGTCGCTCCCATCACCACCCGCGCGGCCGCACTCTGCGCCAGTTGGAGCCTCCGAGTGCTCCTCAAGGGGAGCCCCATGTAGAGAGCGTTACAATAGTTCAGATGGGAAGTGACGAGGGCATGAGTGACCGTGCGTAACGAGTCCCGATCCAGAAAGGGACGCAACTGGCGAATCAGGCGAACCTGATGAAAAAGATAATTTAAAATCTTTCAATCTTATACAATTTCTTCTTTATTCATTGTCGAGATAAATGTGTTGCCATGTTAACTGAACTTTATTTTTGTAAATTTGGAAATAAATTTACAATCTAAATTGGTATTCTAAATCAGTGAAGAACTGAATATAAAAGAACAGACTGAATCTTACTAAGATTGATAATTGAGAATAAGCCTGAACTTGGAGAAAGTATAGAGCAGGTCATGCAACGAGTCACATTTTTCAGAAGAATTCAGGTCTTCTGCTAGATCACGGTGTCAAACTCAAGGCCCGTGGGCTGGATCCAGCCTGTGTGGTGCTTAGATCCAGCCCACGGGGCCGCCCTGGAAACAGTGAAGGACCGGCCTGTGGTGCCTCTGCCAGAGAAAATGGAGCTCACAACAGCCTCCTGCAGCCTTTTGCCAATGAAAAAGGATCTTTGGGAGGCTGCGAACAATCCACTGGGCTCCATTTTCACTGCCAGAGGGCTGCAGGAGGCTGTCACAGCTGAAAACGGAGCCTCAATGAGTGACATCGAGCTGGCCATGTCTACCCCAACCACGCCCATCCCAGTCATGTGTCCCCTTGGCCCCTTGAGATCAAACACAACCCTGATGCGGCCCTCAATGAAATTGATTTTGACATCTCTGTGCTAGAGGATATCGATGTTGTTGCTTAATCTATATTTTACCTTCTGCAGCCATGGTCCAGCTGTTTTTTTTGTCAGCCGGTGTAACTTGACCTTAATTCAGACCTGAATTAAAAAAATTAAAAATGAATTAAAAAATAAAAAATAAATGTCTGCCCATGTATCACATGTTCGGCATATTTAAATATGCCTTCAATATCACAATGTGTTCAGAAAAAAGCCAAAATTGTTAGCATCAGTCTGATCCTCTTTGTTCCCCCACTGCAGCCCCAGATATCACTGAATAACAATTTTAATGCTGAATGATTCATCCCAGTTTATTATTTTTGGCTGAATAAAGCATTTTTTTTTTTTTTAGAAATACAACTAAATAATAACTTTATAGGGAAATGATGAGAGTCAGCATGCAAGTGATCATAAATTCATGGGTATCAAGAATAAACACAGAATCTTTGTCTCCATCAGTCCTAACTGCTAGGGCTGATGGAGACAAAGATTTTGTGTTTTCATAAGACTTTTAGTTTACCAGGAAACAAGAAGCTTTACAGATTTACCATTGTGTACTTTTCACAGTGAGAGATTTGGTTGAGTGTTGAGTACAGTACTTCTAATACTACTCTGAGCATTTTTAGAAAACTTTTTCTATCTTTTACCCATGCTGTTATTGAGTCTGCTTTGTGAAAGGCAGTCAGTATAACCTTTCCTCTAGCCTACTATCCTTTCTCAACATGTCATTGTATTAGTATCATTGATATCTATTTGTGGCATGTGGATTCTGAGGGAATGTGGATTCTGTTCAAAACCTGTTTGGGGAGAGTACAAATGCAAGAAGACTCCAGGAAGATGGAATTCTGATCTCTCCAGGAGGCAGGAGTGGAATTTTATTTTTACCACTTTTCATTCTGTCAATCCTATCCCATCTGCTAGCATTTTGTCACCCAATATTAAATCATTTGTTTCTAACCACAGGCCAGCGGGAATATTTTTTTGAGTGACCTTGGGGGTGAAATAGTATCGGAAAGATGAAATCAGCAATAGAGTTTGTTTTATTCCCGGGGAGTTAGAAAAGACAGTCAGAGAAGGTATCGTTCAAAGGAACTGCTTGAAATTCTTTGGAAATGTTTAGCTTCTGCTGCTGCTAATACTAGCTGCTAACATTCAAAACAATTGCGTTTGAAATGTAGGTAGAACAAAGTTTTTCTGCCTTTTAATTGGTATTAAATAGATATGTAGTTTTGTTTGTTGTGTCCATGCAAGCCAAGTAAAGAGAACGCAAATTATTTACAAATAATTATTTTTTACCAAATCTTTAATTAGGCTTTATTGTTAAAGCTACACAATGGGTGAACTATAGAAATATAATATTTGTATTCAGATTATTTTGAAACTGTAAATATTTAAACTAAAATTTTGAAGCAAATAATTCTGATTGGAAGGTCCCTGTGAAAGCATCAAAAGGATTCATCCATCCATAATCTCAACAGCTGTTTATATTTCTGTTTATAATAAGTACATAGTTAAAAAAAACAAGAAGAGCACAAAAAAGTTTTGGTAGCTTTTTTAAAAAGCAAAACACTCTGATATTCAGAGGCATAAGCAGGTATAGCAAGGGAATGAAAATATAGAATATAGAATAACAGAGTTGGAAGGGACCTTGGAGGTCTTCTAGTCCAACCCCACTGCCCAGGCAGGAAACGCTATACCACTTCAGACAAATGGTTATCCAACATCTTCTTAAAAATTTCCAGTGTTGGAGCATTCACAACTTCTGCAGGCAAGTTGTTCCACTATTAATTGTTCTAACTGTCAGGAAATTTCTCCTTAGTTCTAAGTTGCTTATCTCCTTGATTAGTTTCCACCCATTGCTTCTTGTCCTACCCTCAGGTGCTTTGGAGAATAGTTTGACTCCCTCTTCTTTGTGACAGTCCTTGAGATATTGGAACACTGCTATCATGTCTCCCCTAGTCCTTCTTTTCATTAAACTAGCCATACCCAGAGTCTGCAACCATTCTTCATATGTTTTAGCCTCCAGGCCCTTAAAGTTGCCTCTTCCTTCCAATCTTGCTTCACCCAGTCTATTGTGCAGAAGACACTTTGGCTTCTGCTACTCAGATATGGTTCTTGCTTCCTCGTTGAAATGTTTTATTAAGAATAAGCAGTCTGGATTTTTCCTGTGACAAATGAATTGGGCAAGTGAGAAGAGGAAATAGCCATTGAAAGGGAGAATGATTCAGAAACTGAGCATGTAACATCCTTTACTTATTTTGTATATGTTAGAAAATTTAGATGGCTGCCCATCTTACATGTTGAACTCTGAGTGGCTAACACCCATCAACAGCAACAACAATATATTAAAATCAAGCACCCACACAAATTAAAATAAGCATAATACAATAATTAAAACACTGTATATCAAAGCCAGCTATACAAACCATGGGGCTAATCTAACACTTTGAGCCAGTACTTGGAGAAAAGTTAGATCTTCACAGCCTCCTGGAGGCCTGAGAGGATCTGGAAAACCAGGACAATCTTTGTCAATTTTTATCTTAATCTACTCTGACTAAAATTACAGAATCATATGGAAGAAAAAGGCATTTACAATATCAGCTTCAAAATTGTTCAGTATAAGAATCCAAAAATAGAAAATATCTATTCAGCTTCTGGTGTAAAACAATCAGCAAAAATGAAACCACTACCAGAAAGGTAATTTGTTCCAGTCTCGAATTGCTCTTATTCTTCAAGGTCGTGCCTCCAAACATTCAACAGGAACCTGCCTTCCTGAAACTAAAACCCATTATTCCCTGCTCTGCCCTTTTGGATGATATAAAACAGGTCTTGATCTTCTTTTGACAACCCTTCAAAAATGTTAAAACCATTATCATATCCCCTCCCATAGTCGTTTCTTCAGCTAAACATATACAATTTCTTCTTGAAGGACTTAATTCCCAGTCCTGTTCTCATTTTTTTTTTTTTGCTCTTCCTTGGAGTTCTTCCAGTTTGTCTGATAAGGAATTTCAATTGATCATTTATCTAAAATGTGCATTAAGGTCTACTTGATTTTCAATTACAATTTTATAGGTGATCATTATGCAACTTTTTTGATTTGAGGGCTGCACTTGGCACTTGAGTGACCTGCCGGTTCTATGCTAAAAAGAACCAAACTAGCTTTCATGTAGCTTAACTCAATTCTATATTAAATCACTAAGATTAAGAGATTGATATAGTTAATTACAAATTAAGACTTTACCTGTCTATCACAGTAAAAAATAGAAGGACAGCTAGCATGAATATGGGCAAGAAGAGTAATGCTAACTGGCTGAGTACCAGAGAAGCTAGAGTAAGAAATCAAAAAAATCAGAATTGAGAGGAGACAAAAAAGAAGTAGTTTACCAAGAACCGTCTGATAAAATTTAGAGAAGATGTAATGGTATGTTGATAACCTTGGAAGACCAGGAGAGAGGTGCTGCCTAGGGAATGGCCAAATGATGCATAGCCCACAGTTACGTAGTGGACAGAGCAAGAATCTCAGGAAGGACCCTGCCTCATATAAGGGTTTGTAAAAATGATGGTGGGAGAATTGTACTTTCAGGTTTGTAAAATTCTGTTAATGTAATTTTACAGTAAAGTAGAACTACATTATCTGGTCATATTTCCTGTCTCATTACCTGGTAAGGCTGGCAGAAGCTCAAGGGAATCTCACTAACATGGCAAGAGGCACAAGATATCAGTTTTCCTATGTTAATGCTAGTGCTAACATACCAAAAATGACAACTATATAATTTATGGGCAGCACTGACATGATCAGAATTGAAATCTGGTGAAATAGAGAGAAGCAGTATGACGCAGATTTATCTGAAATAAAACACAAAAACAAGACTAAGGGAGGGCATATTAGAAGGGCACAAATATACTAACTTGAAAGAAATCTTTTCTTCAGGATATTATGGCAATAGCACTATTTAAGAGTGTTATGCACTAGAATTTCTTTGTTCCTCTGGACAACTGACCGTTGTGGTGTAACAAATTTTGACTCTTTTGAATATACAAGATGACTTTACTCTGCTGGCTTCGGAAAAGTGTATGCAGCAAAATAAGTGAATATGTGGTTTAGGAGAACTATGCATAGTTACAGCTTTATCTAATAAAGACATTGTCTGGATATAATTTGAACAATACAATTTGTGCATTTGTGATTTTAGTCTCCCAATATTCTGTCCTGCAAAGCAAGGCACATTTGAACCCAAACTTTAGAGTGTGTCAGCCACCTTGACTTAGAATACTGTGCAAACACAATAATCTAATTATCATATGATGATGATGATGATGATGATGATGATGATAATGATGTGCTGAGAGCCAGTTTGGTCTAGTGGTTAAGCCACCAGGTTAGAAACGAGGAAAGTGTGAGTTCTAGGTCTGCCTTAGGCATGAAAGCCAGCTGGGTAACTTTGGCCCAGTCACTCATCATTCTTCTCAGTCCACCTCATAGGGTGTGGCTGTGGGAAAAATAGGAGGAAAAAGAAGTATTCAAAAATGTATTCCTTAAATTTACTTATGAAGTAATAGAGGCAGGATAAAAAATTAATAAGTAATAATAATCATGATAATAGTTTGGGTTGTATAGATACATACTGTATTGCCCTAGTGGTATTTTTTTTAAAAAAAGTGAACAAAATCCTGTTTCTATCAAGGCAAAGTGGGCACATTTCTGTGACAGGGAAATAGCAGTACTGAAGCATGAATAAAATAAAACAGATTCAGCTTTATTTTCTGGAGCTTGTCCTTATTGTAAATGTCAACGGCTCCTTGCCCAGTTTAACTTCTGAACTACTTCTTAGAGTTCTTCCTGAGACAGTCACTGACGTCAATAATATATTTAATTAGAAGTAGAAAAGAGCAAAGAATTAAAAATGACTGTTAATAGTTTTTCTGTCAACCAGTAGTAAAAGTCTTGCCTCAAACGCTATAGTTAGGTAAGTGAATGAATTATCATTAATAATTGCCATTTATTTGTTGCTGGATATGTGCTTTAGTTGTGACCTAATAGTTGGTGTTATTTATAAACACAAATCTAGTCTTACCATTTTATTACTGATCAGTTCCAGTTGAGTCTAAACCTCAGTGTCCTTTGGTGCCCGAGGAAACAAAAATGGACATGTGTAAATGTTTGGACCAACTGGAATTCCACACCCTAGTCACCCCCACCAAAAAAAGCTTAAGAGAGTTGTTTAGCAACAAAGCATGCATACCTGCCTAGAAAAAAAAAGATAAAACAATCTGGGTGATAAACATTTTAGATGATTAAACCGGTATCATAATTTACCGGTTATATAATTAGATTATATAATTTCTTCAGGTTTTTCCTGAGTAAATGACTAGCTATATCTATCATGGCATGAATATAGCAATATTATCTCAAAATTATAAAAATGCTGCTCACTATTGTTCACTTGCTGTATGATACTTGGATTAATACAAATGTTCAATCATGAATTCATGAATGTTCAATCTAGAGTCTTCATAGTTGGCCAAAGCTAAGTAGGCTTTAGTTCAGCTCCTTGGTAATGGCAATAGATAAAACTTCAGAATGGCAGGAAATTTAACATTGTGTGTGTGTGTGTGTGTGTGTGTGTGTGTGCTGTAGCTTTTATGAGTTCAGTTACTCAGGATTTGCAGCAATCTACCTATACATAGGATTAAAAACATTCTTGTCCATTAGTAGCTGATTATAATTGACATCCATTAAATGCACTACAAAATGGTGGTAGATCATTCTTTAGTAGCCCAATTTCTGATCATCAGTACCATGATTTCATGGCTCTTTGTAAAATGATAGGAATGGAGTGAGCCATATATCTGTCATTGTAAGATTTTTTTTCTCAGAAAAAAATATTTAATTGTGTTCCATGAGTATGTTGTTGTTGTTGTTAGTTGCAAAGTTGTGTCTGACCCATCACAACCCCATGGACAACGTTCCTCCAGGTCTTCCTGTCCTCTACCATCCTCTGGAGTCCATTTAAGCTCATGCCTACTGCTTCGGTGACTCCATCCAGCCACCTCATTCTCTGTCATCCCTGTCTTCTTTTGCCCACAATCTTTCCCAGCATTAGGCTCTTCTCCAGTGAATCCTTTCTTCTCATTAGGTGGCAAAAGTATTTGAGTTTTATCTTCAGGATCTGGCCTTCTAAAGAGCAGTCAGGGTTGATCTCCTCTATGTTCTGATCTAGGCTTTCTGAGTCAATAAAACACATGAGTAATCCCAAAAACCTCTTTAATTTCAATGACTGTGAATTCTGTTCATTCACAGATGAGTCCCAAATAGTTGTAAAGAGTCCTTCAAGATAAGGCTGATAATCACCCACCTTTATCTCCCTTGACATGCTGCCAAAGACCTAATTGGCAAAGCCACACGGAGTCTAGAATCAAACAGAGCTTCAGGCTTTAAACTGCACAGAATTAACACCATTGCTTCCTGCAAAGGCCCACGTGCCTTTGCTCCTCTTTTAAGTCTTATGGGAGGGGCCAATCATCTCCAAGCCCTACTCTCCAGTCGTCCCTTTTGTTTTAACTGTTCTTGCCTTCTGGCAGCTCTATGCATGCGTGCACTGGGAACAGGCTCCCCCTGTTCCTCTGCCTCACTGAGGTCCGACTCTGGAGGCTCCGGAGGCAGCACGTACCTCCCAGATGGAGCTTGCTCTGCTTCTGACACAGAGCCCTCATCCGAGCCTTTCCCAGACTCCAGGACTGCCCCATGTTCCTCCCCAGCCTCTCATTGTCTGACTCTGCTGCCAACTCTGCAGGCTGCCGGTGGACCACAACACTCTAGAACTGACCGGTTTGATCATCTTGCAGTCCAAGGGGCTAGCAGGAGTCTTCTCCAGCACCATAATTCAAAGGCCTCAATTCTTGGCGCTCAGTCTTTCTTATGGTCCAACTTTCACAGTCATACACTGCAACTGGGAAAACCATAGCCTTGACTATACACACTTTTGTTGGCAGGGTGATATCTGCTTTTTAGTATGCTGTCTAGATTTTCCATAGATTTTCTTCCCAGGAGCAAGCGTCTTTTAATTTCTTGGCTGCAGTCCCCATCTGCGGTGATCTTGGAGCCTAGGAAAATAAAATCTGTCACTACCTCCATTTCTTCCCCATCTATTTGCCAAGAATTGAGAGGGCCAGATGGTATGATCTTAGTTTTCTTAATGTTGAGTTTCAAGCCAACTTTTGCACTCTCCTTCTTCACCCCCATCAAGAATATATACTCCGTGAGTTTATAGCATAGTAATCCATTTCAGTTATAGAATTAATAGGAGCCTACCAATTCTAGATATATTGGTATGGACTAGACTGGATTCCTATTGGATGTGGCTTTGTTTCAAACCTGTTTGAGAATTTATATGAGAATCAAGAGTTACTGTCGGGGCTCCTGAAAATAACTATTATTTTCAGTCCTGCATCAGTTTTTGGCTGTCTGAATTTGGTTTGTTTCTGAAGCTACGGAAGTTCTTTCAAAGTTCTACAAGTTATGGATGTTTCTTTAGTTTTATTTCAGTGTTTAGCTATCTGTCATCCAGAAGTGCAATGTTTACTTAAACACTACAAGTTCAGTGTAGCAAATTAACAAGCCCTGTCGTAAATTAGAAGCTTTGGCCTTAACTGGTTGTGTTGAATGTTATAATTGAAAACAGCTCCACAAATGTTTTGCTCTTTGGGACCAGATTTGCAGAAATATCTGTTTTAAAAACATCACTGTCCCCAAAGAAATAGTAGATGTGTACTACATTAAACCATAAGATGTATTTCCAAAAAGAATATTATTATTAGACAAAGGCAAGAAATGATGTAAAGCTTGACATACTTGAAAACAAAATTCGAGATTTGTTACTCTGAATTCTCTTTGGATTTTTGAGAAATAGGGCAACCTGATTATGTGATTAAACAATTAATTATTGAAAATGATAAGCATGTTCTGTATACTGAACTGTACTATTCAGTACTCTAGAGTACTGAATAGAGTACTACTAGAGTACTAGAGTACTATTCAGTACTCTATGGTACTGTTCTAAGGAGAGAACTTCATACTTGAACACATATTATGGTCTAGTTAGTTAGCATCTGTAGAGTAGCATAGAATACACTTTACTAGATTCTCTAAATGGGAATCCTTGTGAAGTATCAGATTTTATTATTAGAAATATATAAGTTGGTTGAATGTAATAACTAGTTTTATTTGCATTAGAATGTATGACACCCAGGTGCCACAATGTTCATGCATTGATATGTATATGTAAAACAAAATAAAAAACTTGAAACAAAAAAAAAAGATTTCCTAAAAGCATAGTCAAAATTCCTCTATCTTCTGGTTCAAGAGAATTTCCCAAATGATTGCAGAAAGTTCTTATAACATTTTTAAAGAGAAACAGAGACGGCTTACATTTGTAGTTACCCCTAATCATTCTGATGAAAAATGAAAGAAAGATTATTATTCTTTCTCACCTCATCAGCTAACTGTAATCTTCAATTGCTAAATTTCCAGTGCTGCTTCTCATCTTTGGTGAAGGAGTCACAATCTTTTGGGGCATTCCAGTAAACAGTTTCTCTCTGTGTTGGATTACTGTTAATAAAATAACTATTCCCCTGAAGTATGCTTGTTTGTTTGTTTGCTTGTTGGTTTGTGTGATTCCGGGTGGCTTACAATAAAATAGATAAAACCAATAACAGCTATACTTCATAAATAACCATTCACAAACTTGGAAGTCCAAGCCTGGACACCATGAGATGAGAATATATCCTTCTATCATTTAATATTTGGTTTAGTATCAAGTATTTAGATGTTTTTCTCTTGCCTTCCCATAATACATGTCTAATAAATAATTTTAATTTGAAGTTGATGTTTTGAGCTTCAGTTTTTGAAATTCTTTGGCACAGAGAGTCTTCTTTTCTTTCCTGGTGGACTGCATGGGTTCAACTTACACACATATACTCCAGAGAAATAAAAAGAAAGTATTTCTTCAAGTGATGAAGATACTGCCTGGTCTCTGTGTCTCCTATGTAGATTCCTTGGAGATCCAGAGAATCTCCTTTTCTCAAGACCAGACTAGAAGAAATTGTTGGCAAAAGCCTCCTAAGCAGATGGAAAGATACCAAATACCAAGTGCTCTGCCTTTCCAAAAAGTTGTGGCACAGTTACTGAAATGCTTAATTGTAATCAATGCACCACATTAATGAGGTCTGCTGAGAGCACTCCATAATAGCTTATTAAGACACTCATTGTGGTCACAACTGAGTGGTACACAATATGGCTCATATTCATATTCAATGAATATTAGCTTTGATGGGTTATGTAGCCATTCCATTAAAACATCTGTATTTGTAATGCAATGGCTTAGAAGGCTACTCTAGGTTTGGAAGAGATAGCCCTATAGAGCTATATTTTCTCAAAGCATAATGAAAGCCTCTGCAGGTTGTGCGCACAGTTGCCTTTTGATCATGTTCATTCTTACCATGCACATAAAGTACCGCTGGACTATTAGGGTTGGTTATCTAGTGAGCTGTGCTGAAATTGAAATCCTGCCTCTACGATCACTGCAAGTACTGTAATTCAGAAAGCAAACTGGGAACTTATAGCAAACTGTAATGACTTTCAATGACTACACTAGATTGGCACATGTTTGACTGTATGCAGGCCTTCTATCCATTTATGAGTTCTGCTTCTACATAATGATTAAGACAGCTTTCTTCAACTTGGATGCCCTCCAAATGAACTCTGAGAATTCTCCAGCCAGTATGATCATTGTTGAGAGTTCTGGAAGTTGAGGTCCACACATCTGGAAGATGCCCAGGTTTGGGAAGACTGGATTAAAATTTCATAACTATTTAATTCAGGGGCAGTAAGCCTGGTGCCCTCCAGATGTTTTGGATTTCAACTAATCAACCCTAGCAGCGTGGCCAATGGCAAGGCTTTATTGATGTTGTAGTTTGAAACATCTGGAGGGCACTAGATTGCCTGCCCTTCATCCAATTAACATGATTAAATCATCAAATGTGGCTCACTGCAGGACAATATGGAGTGATTTACAGTTGCTTTCACACATAGCAAATATCAGATGTAGGCAGCTCAATATCACTACAAGCTAATATATATTGTCATCTTTAAATATTGTGCATATTTCATTTCAATTTCCTTTCCACAGGGTGAGATCAGGCATTTGCCAGGATAGATCAAAGCCATGTTTTTAGTATTTTAGCCTAGTGTTTTAGGTGGCAGCTCTTACATTTAAGTGAAAGATTATGACATAACTTTACCTTTAAGGCATAATTCTGACTAATATCTCAATTGGGAGGAAAGGAGGATTAGCAATGATGTTTAGCAAACATTTACAGTACAACCAAGAGCCAATTGTATATGATACCCTTATTCCAATGGTATTTCGTCTAACTAGTTGAAAAGTTCACACTGATGCGCAAGAAGTAACTGGTAGTAACATAAAAGAACAGATATTAAAGAATAATGATTTAAAAAATTGCTCACCTGTAAAATCTCATAAATGTTTTGAATGCAAATTTACAGGTTATATGACTAACTGTGAACAAAATACAGTTATGAAGCTTATATCAAATCATACAACTGTTCTTTATGACTGAGTATTCTCTAATTAAATTTCCCTGAGGGTATCTGCTCATACCGTTTGATCAGAGAGATGAGCATGTTTCAGGCCCTCTCCCTTAAATGCTGCCATCTAGTGGGATCAAGGCAGCATATTTCTTGGTAATGACCCCTATCCTTTGCTCTGAGATTTGGCAGGACCCTACACACTAGCCTTCCGAAAGGCCTTGGAAAAACTACTGCTGAAATACATATCAGTCAATCAATCAATCAATCAGGATATTTTATATATTGATTGATTAAATTTATATGCTGCCTATCTCCCTGATACAGTGACTCTGGGCACTTAAAATATTGATATTTAATATCAATAGCAAATGAAATATTAGTCATTGTTTAATAGTCACCACAACTACTTTATATTTTAGTTATTTTTAATATATTATTTTTATTTACTGTTCCCATGTTTTTTTCAAATACATTTTTCAACACTTTATTCATTTGTTATTCTTTTTAGTTTCCTTCTTTCCTTCCTTCCTTCCTTCTTTCCTTCCTTCCTTCCTTCCTTCTTTCCTTCCTTCCTTCCTTCCTTCCTTCCTTCCTTCCTTCCTTCCTTCTTTATTGTTGTGACCTAGGCTCACTTAGTCATTACAGGACACAATTAGTCTCAAACAAAACTATTTTATTATAACAGCTGAGAATGACTTCATTCCCAGCTTAGTCCAAATTAATTCCAAAACAAGTCCTTCAGAAAAAGTCCTTTGGGCTTATCACAAACCTTTATCTTCTTTGGCATCCTGCCAAAGGCCTTTCTTGGCAAAGCCCCACGAAGTTCAGAAACAAGAGATGCCGACTGGAAAACAAATTTAGCAACATTGCTTTCCTACAAAGAACCCAAGAGCCTTTGCTGCTCTTTTAAACCTTATGCGAGGGGCCGATCATCTCCTGGCCTTACTCCCGAGTCGTCCTTTTTGCTTTAGCTGCTCTTGCCTTCTGGCAGCTCTGTGCATGTGTGCACTAGGAACAGGCTCCTCCTGTTCCTCTGCCTCTCTGCTGTCTGACTCTGGAGGCTCCGGAGGCAGTACGTACCTCCCAGATGGAGCTTGCTCTGCTTCTGACACAGAGCCCTCATCCGAGCCTTCCCCAGACTCCAGGACTGCCCCATGGTCCTCCCCAGCCTCCTCACTGTCCGACTACTCTGCTAGCTCCACGGGCTGCTGGTGGACCACAACACTTATTTCAGATACTCTTCATATCTTTGGTCAACTGCGGTTCGCATATAATTTTTTTTAATAAGGTAAAATAGGGGTGGGCAACTGTGGCCCTTTTACAACCTGTGGACTTCAATTCCCAGAATTCCTGAGACAGCTTGGCTGGGAGTTGAAGTCCACAGGTTGTAAAAGGCCACAGTTGCCCACCCCTGAGGTAAAGAATAGATTTGGTAACACATACCACAATCTCTGCTAATGATGTTAGTCAGTTTAGGCACAATTTGGACAACATGCTCCAAGTGCAATGAAATTTTAATTTTAATCCAAACAGGAACATGAGGGAAGAGGAGTAAAAATGAGAACAGGCCAAAGATATCTCCAATAATGGTTGAGGAAGGCAAGGAACGGAGCAGAAGGCATTGGGAAGATTATAGAGCTGGTTTTATATGCCTTGCTGGGAGATGCTCAGGAAGGAAAGAATGAAGAGGGCAAGGCTACTTTACATGCCAGGATTATCCTATTTGCCTTATTAAAATCATTCCAGAATCCATTCAAATCCCAGAGTAATCAGTGTTCTGGGTTTTGTTTCAGTTGCTCTGTAACTGATCTGAAAATGTTTAGCAAAATTTCTGGAATACAATGGGTTGATCTGGATTTGAAATAAAACATATTTTCTGTTTTGTGAACATCCCTAGTCAATACTTTAGAATTACAATTGTAATTGTATTACAATATTGTATTACAAGCGTAAGCCACACAGAAATGCGATATAGGTTTCTGTTGATTTCATTTTCCTTACCACTGGGAACAGTTCCTGTCAAAGCGCATTATTCTCCTTAATGGCTATGAGGGAATCTTCTGTTGTCCCAGTCTGGTGTTCGATACACCTTATCATTTTTTCTAAACTTTCCCATTGTCTGCCACCCAGTGGTTTCTGCATCGAAGAGAATGTTTCAAAATTTGCTATAGGTGAATTAATGCAGAGAAAAAACAACACATAGATGTCTGAATTTTTGAGAAGCACATTTATCATATAAATTCTGTTGTACCATTTTTGTCAATACATTCTAGAAAATGTTAACTAACAGTCAGCATTGCAGAAATGTTTTTTACTAAGTCATTTTGTTCTTACAAAATGTACCAATGTAATCATTTGTTCCATAAGGCTGATGCCAAGTGCACAGCTTTGAATATCTGACTTCATTTTCCCACAATTTTGCTGCCAACAACTTCATCTTCTTGTTTGAACTATTTTCCAAGATGGTACAAGTATAACTTTCTTGGGTGGTAACTATTGTTAGATGTTTCTGGATAGTGCATTAAGCTTAGCTATTAGTGCTAACTTTTAAAGGAAGTTTTTAATGTTGGCACATAAAGCTGGTTTGAAGTACTATGTTCTAGTTCTGGGGGTATCAAACATTTTCACAGTAGCAGAAACTCCTTTTTCAGAATCTTTTCCCATCATCTTTTGATCCTGATTTTCTATGGTTTTCTTTTGCTCTTATCTCAAGCTCTTTCACCTGTGGAATCTGATTTTCTCTCTTATGGAATGCCAGATTCTAGCCTGAATTTTCCAGATCTTTGTTGTTCTACAGCTAATGTTCTACAGTTAGTTCATTAGATTGGAAGAATAGAAGCTATTCTTTGCAGCAAAGATAATATACAACAATATTGGATTTGGGGCTTATAAACCACACACCCTCTCCTCTTTGTAACCCTTTTGGATTTTATATTCATAACCCTTTTGGGTTTTTTTATCATATACATAGAAATGGATAGAAAATTTGTTTTCACTTTCTTGGAACATGGAGAATCCTTCTCCAGTCCTCAATGGAGTTGGAAGACTCATTTGAATTTTTGTATCTGATGGATAGGACTATGCACATAAGACTCCTGTTTTGGTCAGGGGGTTGGACTAGAAGACCTCCAAGGTCCCTTCCAGCTGTATGATTCTACAATTATGTGATGATTTTATGATGAAAATCATAAAATGAAGAAAAACTTCATTTCTCCCCCAAATGCTACCTCAAATGCTACCCCTTTCTTCTTTCACTGAAGATGGCTGCTTTGCACATCTACAGTGGCTCTTAAGACTCAGTTGAATGGGACAATAAGTCTGGTAAGGCTGCCTGGTAAAATATAAGCATATTAAAAGTCTAACCAGGTACTATTAACATCACCTCCTCTTTCTCTGATCATCTGATTTCCCATTTTTCTTCAGGGAAATCCTTCAGGGGATTAAGGGAAGCTGCAAAAAACAGAAAGTGTCCATTGGCATTTTGGCATCAATATGTCCAGGCTCTAGAGCAGAAATGGGGAACTATGGTCCCTTTATGACTTGTGGACTTCAACTCCCAGAATAGATGGCTCAGGAATTCTGGGAGTTGAAGTTCACAAGTCATCAAAAGGCCATAGTTCCCCACCCCTGCTCTAAAAGATTCTAAAAATATGCAAATAAGTTCTTCCTCCTCTCTGTCTCCCTTTTTCTCTACTGCGCCTGCTGCCCCTTTTCTTTGCTGTCACATCTTTTGTTTTTGTTTCTTGTTTTTGTTCTGAGAAACAATATGTTTCCTGTTGGTACTCACTAACAATGATAAGATGCTCACCATATCTCTACATTTATAACAGAAAAAAAAATTCATACCAGAAACATGCAATTTTAATTATCTACACCATAGTCTCGCACCAGAGGTACCTCCTTCAGTTTACTTCATAGTAAAACAAGCTCAGATGTAGCTCCTGAATGCAGATCATGCAATTGCCTGGAGTGTCATTCTGGAAACAGTCACAGCTACACAGAAGGCTATTTTATTCAGAGACACAACTTTGTATCTTTGAATCTAAATCACAATATAGGCCTAATAAGCACTTTACTATTATTTATGCTATTCCTACTCTGAAGAAATTGTAGCAAGGCAGTGAATGGCCCAGCTATAGAATTTCAAAAAATGTGTCAGACAACTTAACAAGTACCAAGCAAATAAACTATTCATATAAAAATGACCAGCAATGCAGGAGAAAATATCTTCCTGCATCATTAGTTTTGTTTGTGCAATGGAGAGGGAAAAAAAAATCACATTTCCCCCTCTCATGTTTTCAGTAATTTTTCATGAAAGGGACTGTGTTTTCATACATTTCCTTTAAATTCAATACATTTTTTTGTGGCAGGGCATGATATCCTTTCACATTTAATGACAAGATGGTCAAATGGCATCTTTGTTCACAGTACATTTATGGAGAGCAGCTGTACAAATCTGAGAGAAAATGTAGGTGCTATAAAGAATTAAAGGCCAAGTTAATATCCTTTTGCCTTTGAATCCAAAGCCCTGTTCAGGCCTACTAATCCTTTTGATATAACTCATTCTGAAGTCTCCCTCATAGAGAAAAACTGATTAAAGAAGACTGACAGAGAAAAATTAATTGTGTCTATTATAGACACTTATGCTTATCAATACCAGCCTGATTGAAGACACTCAATAAATGAAAAACATGCTTGCTATGTTGTGATGCGAATTAAAATGTCATCCTTTGTGACTTCAAAGATAACAATCTATTCCCACCCCACAAAAGACTTCTTAGAAAGCAGAAGTGATATATTAGGCAGCCATTTTCTTGCTTCAGAGGCCAAAACCATGGCATATAACATGGCTGCTATAAAAAAAGGCTTCTCTGCTTCTGATCTTTTGTTCACAAGTCAGTTTCAAATGACTTGTGATCCTTTTGCCATTAAGGGTGGGGATTCAACAACCTGAATGAAATTTTCACCCAGCCTAATAACCACACACAGATTTCTTGGGCCTCCCTTGGTGCTATGAATAAATTGGAAGTCTTCAATTAAACATAATTTTGGAATCAAAGCCAGTTTTTGAAGCAGTTGAAGATATAAAAACCTAATTTGAAATGTTTGTTATATATCTGGTAACTATTAAAACTGTAAAAAGCTTGAAAGATTAATTCAGTTTAAAGGATATTTGATGGAATCACTCCTTTATTGAACTAAATCCTTGAATATAATCTCCAGGGTGATCTTGATGCTTTCAGTTTGCTTTGGATTAATATGGCATTTTATATATGGAAGGAGGAGGGAGGATGAGAGAATCCTGAGAAAGGTTATGGGCTCTTTGATAACCAGTGTGATCATCATTTCCCAAATTTCACCTCCTGAAGGAGAGTTGCTTGGTCCTTGTTTCTCATTCTTCTGCTAGAATTTGTTTAGGCAGATTATTTTGTAAATTGAGAGAGAAAGAACAACATTAAGATTGATTCTGATGCAGAAATTAAAATCCAGTTTGCCATTCCTTGTATGAAATTATACTTTTGCAACCAACCCATACTTTTTCTATCCATATTTCTATAACCTCTTGTGCAATTCTTAAGTTATTTCAACCTTCTTTTAATTTCTCTTTTTATCATCATTCCTTTAGAATTATTTATTTTATTTCTGTTACTTGTTTGTCTTTGTCTTATTTTGTTATTTTGTTTCTCCAGATGTATCTAGACTAGGTGCTTTTTAATAATAATAATAATAATAATAATAATAATAATAATAATAATAATAATAATTATAATTATAATAATTATTATTTTATTTCTATACCGCCCTTCTCCCGAAGGACTCAGGGCGGTGTACAGCCTATTTAAAAACAGAATAGACATCGAATTAAAATAATTAAAAAATATTAAATAATTTGGCTTAATTTAAAACCCCAAAAATTTAAAACATCCAATTAAAAATTATGTTGCTAACCCAGCCTGGCGGAACAATAGGGTCTTGAGTGCGCAGCGAAATACCCGGAGGTCAGAAATCTTACGAATTTCCGGGGGCAGTTCATTCCACAGGGCTGGGGCTCCCACAGAGAAGGCCCTCCCTCTGGGTGTTGCCAGCCGACATGACTTGGCCGATGGCACCCTGAGGAGACCCTCTCTGTGGGAGCGGACTGGCCTGTGGGAGGCTATTGGTGGCAGAAGACGGTCTCGAAGGTACCCGGGTCCTATGCCATGGAGCGCTTTAAAGGTGGTGACCAACACCTTGAATCGCACCCAGAAGACCACTGGGAGCCAGTGCAGCTCGCGCAGGAGGGGTGTCACGTGGGCGCAACGAGTTGCACCCATAACCACCCGCGCGGCCGCATTCTGGACCAGTTGGAGCCTCCGAGTGCTCTTCAAGGGTAGCCCCATGTAGAGAGCATTGCAATAGTCCAACCGGGAGGTGACAAGGGCGTGAGTGACTGTGCGCAGGGCGTCCCGATCCAGAAAGGGCTGCAACTGGCGAATCAGGCGGACCTGATAAAAGGCCCCCCTGGCCACGGCCGTCATATGTTCTTCTAAAGACAGCCGTGCGTCCAGGAGGACACCCAGATTGCGAGCCCTCTCTGTGGGGGGGGCAAAGATTCACCCCCAATAGTCAGCGATGGCACCTGCTGACTATATCGGGACGCCGGGAGCCACAACCACTCGGTCTTGGAAGGGTTGAGTCTAAGCCTGTTCCTCCCCATCCAGACCCGCACGGCCTCCAGGCAGTGAGACATCACATCAAGGGCATCGTTGGGGTGGTCTGGGGTGGAGATGTACAGCTGAGTGTCGTCAGCGTACAGGTGACACTTCACCCCAAAACCACGGATGATCTCACCCAGCGGCTTCACATAAATGTTGAACAGGAGGGGCGAGAGGACCGACCCTTGCGGCACTCCCCATGCGAGATGCCTCGAGGTCGACCTCTGTCCCCCTGCCAACACAAACTGCTAGCGGTCGGAGAGGAAGGAGGAGAACCACTGCAGAACGGTGCCCCCTATTCCTAACCCCCTCAACCGCCGCAGCATGATACCATGGTCGATGGTATCAAAAGCCGCTGAGAGATCTAATAGGACTAGGACAGAGGAACAACCCCTGTCCCGAGCCCTCCAGAGATCATCCACCAACGCGACCAATGCCGTTTCTGTGCTGCACCCCTGCCTGAAGCCCGACTGGCACGGGTCCAGATAGATAGCTTCATCCAGGTGTCGGGGAAGCTGTCGTGCCACCACGCTCTCAACAACCTTCGCCACAAAACGAAGGTTGGAGAGCGCACGATAGTTGGCTAATTCAGCCGGGTCCAGGGAAGGCTTCTTGAGGAGGGGCCTCACTACCGCCTCTTTCAAGGCGGCAGGAAAGGCACCCTCGCTCAAAGAAGCAGTTATAATCCCCTGGAGCCAGCCTCGTGTAACCTCCCGGGAGGCCAGTACCAACCAGGAGGGACACGGGTCCAATAAACACGTGGCGGCACTAATCTTACCCAGAACCCTGTCCACATAGCCCTGTATTCCAAGGATGTTTATTGAATATGAGGCCATTTATTTGGAGACTGTTTTAGAACTAGGCTTCCACTGTATCTTGTTATCTCTGAAGGACATGTAGATCAGGGGTGTCACACTCAAGGTCCATGGGCCAGATCCAGCCTGCAGGGTGCTTAAATCCAGCCCACAGGGCCGGCCTGGAAATATCAAAGATTGGCCTGTAGTACCTCTGCCAGCCAAAAATGGCCCATTTTCGGCTGGCAGAGTGCTGCAGGAGGCCATGGAGGATGGAAATGAGGTGTGGGGGAGCCATGTGTGCCCCCCCATGCCCGTTTTAGCCAGCAGAATGCTGCAGGAGGGGTCCTTCCTGTCTCCTCCTCACCACCCCCCCACTGCCGGCCCGTGGAGAACTACAATGCTGATCCGGCCCTCAAAGAAATCCAGTTTGATACCCCTGATGTACATTGTTTAAAATCTTCTGTGTCCAAATATCAAAATAAATATTTAAAACTGTAAAATGAATAATCAGTATACAAAAAGAACAATGGATTTCTAGCAATTGCCAGACTATATTTAAGAATGCATAAGTGCACATGTGTCTATCTACCAACCTACCTATGAATAACCACTTACTTTGAATAACATTGAACAAATAGAGTAAAGGACAACTGTTTTGAAAACAACTCTGGAAAAATTAGATCACAAAAATATCAGAGTTCAATAACACTAGCAGAAGCACTGGATAAAGGGAGAACTTGTGTTCTCTTTTCAGAACTTGAACATGTGTGGCAGAGTGCGGTTAGAGCTTTTAAGAAAAACAGAGAAGTGTTTCCAAGTAATCTTTCTTTCATAAAAGACAGTCACATGACATTGATTCTGAAGAAACCCAGACATGATGGGGTCAAACTACATGTGATATTCAGCTGCATGTAGTTTCCAGCTTCAACTCATGTTAATGCACTTTCTCCCTCCCTCTCTCTCCCTTTTTCTCCAAAATGCAGTCTGGAAAAAGAAGTAAATGCACTGACTGACTGTCTGTCTATCTATGGAGAGAGAGTCAGTCTATCTATGGGGGGGGGGGGGGCGGGGGGAGAAATAGATTTGAATAACAGAATATATATAAGATGATGAAGGGAGGAGAACTTGTGGCTCAGAGGTTAATAAAACTGCCTAACATTCAGGCAGCCCAAGTTCGAATCCAAGTAACGGTATGGCTAGCTGATGGTCTTCCAGTCCAACCACTTGCTCATGCAGGAAACCCTTCACCATTTCAGACAAATGGTTCTCCAGTCTCTTCTTAAAAACTTCCTGTGTTGGAGCACCCATAACTTCTGGAGGCAAGTCATTCTGCTGATTGTTTGCTTTGCTTTTTTTTTTGCTTTGTTTTATTCTGACCATTTTTCTTTGATCTAATTTTTCTTTAAAAATATTTTTTCCAAATAACATTTCCTTCTCCCACTCAAATATAAAAAGTATATTGTCACCCATTGTCTTCTCTTGGTTCAGAATATGGAGCTATCAAAGGGGTCAATTTCTTTTTTTACTGAAAACTATCAAACTCGTCATTCTGGAAAGCCATGAAACACTTGGAAGAATTATTGCTAGAAAACTGCCAGTACCATGGGATGTTTTGTTCAGAAGAATAAAAAAATGTTTCAGAATTCCCCAGAACATTTTATTTCCAGAATGAATCTTTTGCACATACTTGTTTTCCCACCATTCTCATCATTTTCTGAGCCATTGACTATAGTGGAAAGAAATGAAAAGACACAAAACTATTGTCCACACTGGATAAAGTGAGAAGTAGTAATGGGGGTCTGATGTGAAAAAGGAAAAAATAACAGAAGGAGAACTTTTATTTTCCTGTGTCAGGATGAAAAATAAAATAAAAACTGTTTCCTCAATTTATACTTCTGGAGATCTTCCTTGGAGATCTTCAAGGAAAAGGAAGGATAGGAAACTTCTGCAGGTTTTTTGGAGATGTTCAGCGTATAGTCTGGGAACCTCACACTGCTGACACATTCATGATTCTTTATTCACACATATGGTGATGCTGAGCTTTAAAGGAAGCCCGTGCATTACCATTAATCTGGCTTCTGGTAAATAAACTAACAGTGATTCTTACAGTGACAAATCAGCAAAAAGGCAAATAGGAATGTTCCATACCCTGAGCCTAAGAGGTCTGTAAGGGGGTGAGCATAACTGTGCCAACATGCCCGCTGTCCCTGTCCTAATATTCCTTTTTACTTACTCTTTTCATGTATTCAAATTATGTTTATACTTTTACCTGTAATCTTATATATGCTTGACAAATAAACTTATGATTATAAGGAAACTCTAGTTCAACAATGCCAATAATATCTAGCTCAGATACTGTTAGATATATATGTCAGTTTTAATAGTTAATCAGTAATTCGCATATTAAAATACATATTTGTTAGTTTATTTATTCAATTTTTACAGCCGCCATCTCAGTCAATGACTCAGAGCAGCTTACAATTTTACTATGACCTATATATCATAAACTTAATGTTCATTATGTCAGGTTACTCATGATTTCAAAGTTAGCTTAGTGCTTCATAGCTTTTTTGCTATAATTCCTGTGATCCCAGGAAAACAGCCAGTTTCTAATCCAATATTAGGGCCCAAAGAGGGAAGAGGAGAATTTTTAGATGGTGCCAGTGACACTTAATGCAAATCTTCAAACAGCCATAAATAAGAAGATTGCAAAAAGATGTTCTTAGAGATAGTGCCAACATCAGACAGCCAACAGAGCAAATGAATGCAATAAGTTTGACACAAGAGCTACTCAATCATGATTCACCAATCAAGGAAAAGGATAGGAAACTTCTGCATGTTTTTGGAGATGTTCGGTGTAGAATCTGGGAACCTCACACTTCTGACACGTTCATCACTCTTTATTCACACATATGGTGATGCTGAACCTTAAAGGAAGCCTCTCCATTAACATTAATTTGGCTTCTGGTAAATAAACTAACAGTGATTCTTACAGTTTAATCCCTTTGCTGTGATCCATGGAGGCAGGGTCAATCTAACCAACTTTTATTGGTTCAGTAATAAATGTGTGGTTTTCCCCAATCATGCTGAGCTATAAACAAGAAAACCACACTGAGGCTTACCACTTCACTTTTAACATGGTGCTTGGGACTTCCACCTCTTCAATTCCTGACCTAAAGGGATTTAGTGAAATTCTTCCCGATATATTCGTAAAGCAGCAGATTGTGGAAGAGCAGCAAAATGCAATGTCTTACCTTAGTCTTCCTCTCTCACACACCAGGAAATTTGATTCTTCAGACTAAATATTTTTCCAAGAATTATGCCTACTTGGAAATCAACTAAAATATACATAATGAAGATAACATGACTTATTTTTAAAGTTATTTTTAAAGGCTTCCTTAGGGAAAGGGTTGTTGGCTGAAATTGCCAGTTCTCTGGCTTGCCAGATCAGGAAAAAAATGCCATAACGACTATTGGAATTGTACTTTATTGCTGTGGAGTAATATGACAGGATATTGAAAGAGTAACAAATCTTCTCTTTCCTCTTGTCGGAGAGAGCAAAGCAATCTTGAGTTCAGTTGCTCTCCTTCTTCTCTTTCAGGGCTAAGCTGCAATTTACATAATGGCTATTAAATATCTTCTTCAAGGCCATCTGTGAACAGAATGAGCAGGAACATTTTCAAAGGTGAAATAACAATGTTAGTTTAGTTCATTCATAAATTGTTTCAAAAATACAGCTATCTAGGGGGTTCTTTTTCTTTAAATTCTACTTTTGAAAGTACTTTTTTTAAACAATGAGAATATTCTATACTTGGCTGATAACCACAGCATTTTTTTTTTCAAACTTGTAATGAAAAGACGGTTTGAATAACTGAACCTAAGAAATGCCTTACAAGTGCCATGATTTGTGGATAATCGTGGATAATCATAATCATAGGTTGGAAAAGTCAAGGTTGCCTGGTTCTCATATAATACTAAACTTCAATAATGATTTACAAACTACAATTTAGTAACTACAACTTCATAAGTTATGTTAAATTACTTACTTAAATTAGCAACAATACTGTGGTTTGGACTGAATTATGTTGCCATTAAAAAAATTAAAATTCCTTAAAACATCATTACAAAACATCTCATATCAGCATATTGGACAGAAATGGATGAATAGAAAAGACATTATAAAACTTCATAAAACAATTGTGCACCATTATTTTAAAAACTTGCTAGACATTAACTGTTTCATTCTAGAAAAACCTTCCCACATGTAATTTATCCCTAAGGCAGTTAAATCCTCTAGAAATGACAAGATAAAGCTGTACCTCTGCAGACATGCCATCTCTTGGGATAGCACGATGAACAAACTGTTTCCACAATGCATTTTTTATTTCTTCTAGTGGTTCCCTAAGGACCAAAATCCACCCAAGAAGATTGCTTCTTCTAACAACTCCTTGCTTCTTGAAACCTACTGCATTCTGCTCTAAATTTGGCCAGAAGGACTTCAGAAGAAGCAAATTCAGATTTTTTTTTTCCTGGCTAGGTCTCATATATTCTACATTCAGTGGTTCTGTCTTTCTCTTATTCCCCTAATACTTCCATTGAATATCATTGTATTTAAACTTCTTAATAATTTGGAACTGTGAACAATGCTTTGTAAATTCAGTATCTGAAAGCTCATTTGCCTATAAAGGAGAAAGGAAAAATGCTATAATAGACATACCAAAATTTGTTTTTTTTTAAAAAAAACAACTTTAAAATATGAATCAATAGAAAAAAGATACCTTTGTTAATGGTAATAGTAGTTTTACTAATGACTACTACAAAATACTTTCATCAGAGTAACCTCAGTTAGAATTACTATTACTCAGAAAGTACTATTCACTTAGTACTTTATAAATCTTAAAACTGCATTTTCAAAAACTTTTAACATGAAATCCAGTTGGATATTCTTCAAGAGTTCCTTGGGAGTTGGGCGGCATAGAAATGCGACAAATTAAATTAAATTAAATTAAATTAAGTTCCTGAATAGTCCAACAGTATTAAAAGATCTTTGCTATTTTCATACATTTATATAAACGTACATGAATCAATTTGGACTTGTACTGGAATATCAAGCTGTCAAGAAAAATATTTCCTGATCCTATAATTTCATGTACTTTTATTGAATTAACTTCAGATCTTCAGGGCGCAAACGCTGTCCTCTATAGTTGAGACATGGAACCAGATGATACCTGGGCCACTATCTAGATTTTTAGATAGTATTCTACTGACAATTTGTGGGTCAAGGTATACACCAGAGGTCAAGATCTTGACTGAATTTAGAAAGCTAAATAGAGTTAGTGCTTGCTTGATTGGTACAAATTAATATCCGAGTAGTGCTTAGATGGAAAAAAAATTAGGGTTGCAGATTAGTCTGGGAATTCGAAAAACATACTGGAAGATGGTGAGAGCAAATCACGAAACCCATCAGGAACTGGTTGTATGGGAGCCAGAAGTTACCTTTGTGTACAACAAAGCAATAAATGTAAACAAGAGATGAAATTTTAAATGTTAGCTCAGAGCTCTCTGAGGAGCATTAAAAAGATATAGATTTAAATTTTGTTCAATAAAAAATTACCTTTAGGTACCTTCCTTATTGAGAAATTAGTTTACAGTAGCATGGGAAACTTGAGTCTAGGAAACTTGTATTTTCTGCTGGAAATGTGATGTTTGACATGTAAAAGAAATGCACATGGAAAACAAATGTTCAAAGCCCAGACATATGCAATACTGATTATTATCATATTGGGATAGTCATCTACAGTTTGTTTGTTTTAGGGGGAAGGTACAGGGATTCAGTCACATGTTATTGTTGCATAGGGAAGCCAGAGCAGAATAAATTCAATGTGTCTAAAATTGAGTGAAAACCACACTAGCCAACAATAACAGCAGAAAAGAATTAAAAATGAGCTGGGGAAGCAAGAGAATGGAACAAATGGCTTTGCAAGTACACCTTAATTGTGACTTCATAATTAGGGCACCGAGGTTCTAAAGGAAAAATATCCATATAAATACAAAGGTTGAAGTCAGGGGTGGGCTGCTGAGGTTTCACAGGGATTCGGGAGAACCTCTAGCTAAGATTCTGTGCAGTTCAGAGAACCCCCAAATCCCCCTCCTGGTTGGCCCCGCCCCACCCACTCCTCCCCTCCCTTCCCAGGAGTCCCCATGTGGCCCATTTGGATGCAGGTAAGTGCAGGGTGCATGCAGAGGCTTGGGGAGAGCAAAAAATGGGCCTACCAGAAGTTCGGGAAGGCCTGCCTCCAGAGGACCTCTGGAGCCTAGGGAGGCTGTTTTCGCCCTCCCAGAGGCTCAAGGAAAGCCTCTGGAGCCCAGGGAGGGAAAAAACGCCCCCACGCCATGGTGCAGGAGGCCGACTAGGCCATGCCCACCATGACCACGTTCACCCAGCAAACGGGCAGAGAACCCCTTACTAACATTTTTGAAGCCCATCCCTGGTTGGAGTGTAGTGTATAAAGCTTCTATTTTAATATTAATAAAATTTGTATTCTGCCTGACTCCCAACAACTTGCAATAACAAAAACAAGAAAAGTACAATAATAACCAAACAGTAATAATATTTCTTTGCAGAGATGGCATTTGCTATCTGTTGCTGTCTTCTCAATTCTGACTTTATGTAGGTTGTCCGCCATTGGTCATTTAACAATCATTCAACGTTATGATGGATTCACAACTTGTACAGCACATCCGGCAATCATAAAGCCATCTGGCCTACAGTCATGTGTTCACAATTTGGATGTATGGCAGCCTGCTTGCACCTACAACCTGCGATTGAGTGATTGCCATTTGCAATCTTTTCTGCTGGCTTCCCCAGAAAATCAATGGGGAAACCAACAGGAAAAGATGTGATTTGCTGCTGCCTGCTGAGAGGACTCCCTCTCATCTCTGGGGCTTGCTGAAAGAGTTGCCTGCCACTCTGTGTGGAGGAGATATTCCCTTCTGGTGGAGAAATTGTTTGAGAGCAACAGGGTTGTCTGCCAGGAGGGAATTTCAAGTCTGTGTGGATCTGAGTTCATCTCCCCAGAGGGGAACTTTCTAGCCTGATAAAGAATTTCCGATCCTCTCCGTCTACTGGGGGGGGGCGGGTTTATTGGGCTGAAAAAACAAAGTTAAATTACTGAAGATTTAGCTGCATTCCTGCAGTTGAATGAAGGATTTTCCCCAAGTGAGAGATTTCCTCTTTTCTCCATCCTTTGAAGGGGAATTGGACTGCAGGGATTGAAGTAAAATTAAAGCAGGAGATATCTTTCATTGAGCTGCAGGAATGAAGCTTGAATCTTCAGGATTTTTATCTCTGTTCCTGCAGCCAATCTAATGATTTCCCTTTCAGTGGACAGATGGAACAGAAATTCTTCATTGGACTGCAGTCATAGATCTCAAATCTTGAAGATGTTAGTTCTGTTCTTGCAGCCTGATGAGGGATTTCCCTCCCCTCCCAGAGCCACCCCAAGATAGTCAAATTTCTTAACTGAGGCTACATCTGCTTAACAACCAGGGAGATCACTGAATGACCACAACTGGAAGTTCCAGGACTGCTGTCATTGAGCAAAGTGATCATGTGGGTTTCTTGCTTAACAACTACTTTGCACAGTGAGCCCAATTGTGATAGTAGGTTGAGGACTTCCTGTATGCATTTGTTCTTAATGCTTAGCTTTATGCAGAGAGAATTAGCCCCTGTCTTTTTCTTCAACTTTTCTGCCTTAGACATTGCCTAAGGTCTTGTTATCCACTTTGCCTGCTAGATATTTTTTTTTTTTGTACTGGCCATGTAATACTTGGCCTTACTATGTCTATTTTTTTACTCTTCATTTTGTCTTCCTCATAAGCCAATTTCCTCTCTATGGTATTCATAAGCCTTTATGGTGTACTAGCTTCAGTGTGCCTAAATCACTGTCCTTCAGATATTCTTCCAATGCCCTTTTTCCATCTACAAATGTTTACCATTTGAATAGAATACCATTCTAGATTGAATTGAACAACAAAGGAATGGAAAAGGAGAGAGGAGTAGAGAGAGGGAAGGAGGGGAGAAGGGGGGAAAGGAGAGAGAGGGATATAAGAGAGGGAAAAGGAGAGGAAGTAAAGGGAAGGGAAAGAAGAGTAGGAGAGAGGGTTAGAAAGGGAGGAAGAAGAGAGAAGTGGGGGAATGGGAGAGGAGGTAAAAAAGGGAAGGAGAGGAGGAATGAGGAAAGTAGAAAGAGACAGAAGAAGGAAGAGAAGGGAAGAGGAAGAGGAAAGGTTGTGGTAAAATAAAGGAGAGGAAATGGTAAAAGAGCAGTCCCGAACAATCACTAAAAGGGTTTGACAATGTTTCTGCCTGGCTGAAGCTCATGATTCATTGTCATTAATTTTCTGGTCTTCCAGGGCTTTTAGTTCAGTGGACTACCTAATTAACTGCTGCAAGATCGTACAGACTGACTACAAACAACAGCATGACAAAGTAGCAACAATGGTGCATTTGAATATCAAGAAGAAATACCATTTGCCTGCAAGCAATAACTGGTGAGACTATAAAACAGAAAAAGTAACAGAAAATAAAGAAGCTAAGAACTCTGGTACTTCATAATTCAAACAAGCACCTGCCACATAGCTCACCCCAGAATTAATTGTTGATAAGAAAAAAAAAAGTCTGGATAGTAGATGTTGCAGTAATGGAGACAGTAGAAGAGAAGAGAAAGAAATAGAGAAAATCAGAAAATAAAAAGAACTGCAAATAGAAGTAGAATGACTATATCAAAAGAAAAGAAAAATAGTACAAATAGGCACTATTATAGTATGCAACTTGTAATAGGCATCTTGTGTGCAATCCCAAAACATCTGGAGGACCACTTGAACACCATTAAAGGAAAAGGTTGCCCTCACACATATGTGCTAGTTGTTCCCGATTCTAGGGGGCGGTGTTCATCTCCGTTTCAAAGCTGAAGAGTCAGTGCTGTCCGAAGACATCTCCATGGTCATGTGGCTGGCATGACTAAATGCCAAAGGCACACAGAACGCTGTTACCTTCCCACCAAAGGTGGTCCCTATTTTTCTACTTGCATTTTTTACGTGCTTTCGAACTGCTAGGTTGGCAGAAGCTGGGACAAGTAATGGGAGCTCACCCTATTACACAGTACTAGGGATTCGAACCGCTGAACTGCTGACCTTTTGATCGACAAGCTCAGCGTCTTAGCCACCGAGCCACTGCGTCCCTTTGAACAGCATTTGCATTGACCAAATCATGATCTTCATTTGCAAAAGACAGCTTTACTTGGAGCAGCTTATATCTTGTGACAATACCTTTAACACCACCAGACAACAGAATCTGTGTATCTCAGGTCATTGGGAAGAACTTGATAGGCAGATAAAAATACCAAATGCAAACTAATCATTTGACCTACTGTGCAACTTGTCATAATAACAATTTTGCAAAGATTGTGCAAAAAAGCAGAAGAAACAATAAAACATAAAAATGCACAATCTGATTATAAAGAACAATGTAACCATCACAAAATGATTCACTTGGAATATCCATAAAAATAATCATGTGCCAGTAATGAAAAATTATTGGGAACATCTGGTTTAAAAAGTAGTAAAAAACAAGCAGCTAAAAATATTGTGGGATTTACAAATTTTTGGATCATTTCAAATCATGGATCCTAAGCACTAGATGTAACTGGTTAAAAAGAAGAAAGTGTAGATAACTGATGTGGTAATACCAGGGCATATTACCATGTTTCCCCAAAAATACGACCTACTCAGAAAGTAAGTTCTAACTTGATTTTTACACATGCACCCAATATAAGTCCTGTCCCTAAAATAAGCCCTAATTAAGACCCCACCCACTCCAGGGTGCACAGGTAAAAATTAAGCTAGGGATTGGGATGGGGGTGGAGCTACCCTATTACTTATCTTCAGATAGTTGCAGCCAGGCTTCACACATCTCGGCCCATTTCTTCTGTAGCCAGCAAGGCTTTCCTGAAGGCCTCTGTAGCGAATAACAGAGGTCTGGATTGATCTGGAGCTCTGTTATTGGCTGCAGAGGCCTTCATGAAAGCCTTGTTGGCCTTGCCAGTTGAAGAAGTTCCTGAAAGGCCTCTGACAGCCAAAAGGAGGCCAGGGGCGATGCACGTAAGTGAGGTGAGTCAGTGAACAACCCCCCCGGAAAATAAGACCTGGTGCCATTTTTTTTTTTTGGGTGGCAAAAGAAGAAGAAGAAGAAGAGGAGGAGGAGGAGGAGGAGGAGAAGAAGAGGAGGAGGAGGAGGAGAAGGAGGAGGAGGAGGAGGAGGAGGAGGAGGAGGAGGAGGAGGAGGAGGAAGAAAGGGTCTTATTTTCAGGGAAACATGATAAAATAGACAAAGAATTGGAGAAGATCACGAGTATCAAGATCTAAAAACTGAAATTGAAATATTATGACATAAACCAGCTGTTCCCAGTGGCTATTAGCACACTATCTGTCATACTCAAAATTCTTGGATGGCACATCTGTCATTTTCTAAAGGCCACACTGCTTGATCCACACATATACTATGATGATGCATTATTATATCCTGGGTTTTTGAAAAGAACTTCAAGCATATGAAGGCTGTGAGCATAAGCACACCAGTGTGCCTACCGTCCCTGTCCTAATGTTTTCTTTTATTCATATCCTTTTCATCTATTTATAATCATGTTTGCACTTGTATCTGTCATAAAATACATGCTTGACAAAATAAAATAAAATAAATAAATAAATAAAATAAAATAAAATAATATCCAGACCTTCAAAGGCCCTTCTACACAACAGCAAGGTGGGGATCATCCATATCATGAAGGAAACCTCATTCCAAAGGTTATGTAATGCTACATAGCCAAGGCTATGTTATGGTTGTAAATCTCTACAAAGATACAGTTTTCTAGAAAAAAATGCAATATTTTTCTCTAATCCTCATGACTTTAGAGAAACACTAAATGCATGATCTGCTATCTTCTCATATTCTTGAAGAATATCCAAACATTTTGAATGTCAGGAAACAGCTGGATTAGCTTGACGGTCCTGGCATTTTTTCAAAATATTTTTTTTCTAAAAATGACTCAGGAAAAAAATATTCCCTTGTGAAAAGGGCTGTGAGCAGTTAACACACGCTGGGCTTGTTGACTGGAAGGTTGGCAGTTTGAGACCTTAGTAGTGCATGACGAAGTGAGCTTCTGTTACTTGCCCCGGCTCCTATACTAACCAAGCAGTTCAAAAGCATGTCAATGGAAGTAGGTAAATAGATACCACTTTGGTGGGAAAGTAAGAGTGTTTTGTGCACCTTCAGTGTATAGTCATGCTGGCCACACGATTGTGGGAGTGTCTTCAGATAAAGTTGGCTCTTCAGCTGTGAACCGGAGATGAGTGCTGCTGCTTACATTCAGACACAACTGGCAGGGAAATCCTGTACCTTTTTTGCCTTTATTTCTTTGCTAAGACCTTGAACTGCTTGATCAATAGGTAGTGAAAGGGGTATGAGGGAGAAAGCTACAGAATCTTCCCCATTACTGTGGATAAACTTTCTATAGCTCCTTATGTTTATTGATACTGTCTTTTTGTTTTACATGGGAACTCAACTATCCTGCTCCCCAAGATGAGTACAGGCTTATATTTATTCATAACACCCTACCGATATTCATTTACTCTAATATAAAACGATGTCACAGAAATGTCACCAGTTTTCAATAATGTCCTAGGAAACTGATCATTAGATAAGCATCAACAATATAGCATTTTTGAACAAATATCAAACTAGGAAGTATCAAATAGCCTTTATTTAAAAATGTTATATAAGATAGAAATATTTTAGGGTTGAGGATAAAAATTTGTTCGAAAATGTTATACTAAGATAGAAATATTTTAAGGTTAAGGATGAAAATTTGTTAGAAAATGTTATATTATGATAGAAATACTTTTAAGGTAATTAGGATGAAAATTTATCTGAAAATGATATACTAAGATAGAAATAGGTTAATGTAATGAAGATAAAAATTTGTAAGGGGGAGGGAGGGGTTCAAGTTTTATACACAAAGGAGGGTTTTTTTCCTTTTATCTGACATGAGCATACTAGGAAGTCTGGGGGGAGGGGAGGGTTAGGGTGGGCTGGGGAGGTTGGGAAGTTTGGGGGGGGGGTAGTGGGGGGGGGGAAAAAAGGGGGTGAAAATGTAATTGTAAAACTTTTGCAATAAAAAAAAAACAATATAGCATTTTTTTCTGCTTAAGAAGTATATGGTAGCAATATTCTAATAAGCATATACTATATATGCTATCATTTCCTTCCTTGATTAATTGATTAGTACAATGGCAGTTATTTTCATTTCATTATGTGTTTAATTCCTTTCTATGAAGTGCACTTCTCAGGGTAAAATTTAGTTGGGCTAAATTTGGCAAAGATAGCTAGTTTGGTGTAGTGGTTAATGCACCAGGCTAAAAATTGGAAAACTATGAGTTCTAGTACTGCCTTAGGCACAAAACCAGCTGTGTGACCTTAGCGAATCAGTCCGAGGAAGAAGGGAAAGGAAAACCACTTTCCAAATTTTGCCACAATTCTGTGGGACTTTTCCAGGCAGAACTGACTTGAAGGCCCCACAAAATATATTGATACCATGTTTTCCCCAAAATAAAACCCTGTCTTATATTTTTTTGAGCCCTGAAATAAGCACTTGGCCTTATTGCCATGTGCTCAAAATCCCGGTTGGACTTATTATCAGGGGATGTCTTATTTTGGGGAAAACGGGGTAATACCTTTATGATTAATATCACATAGCACAAAATTATTGCTATTTTATCTATGAAAAGGTATGGCTTTTTTGTAGAATGTTCTTGTAATCTTCTTAAAAGCAAGAAAACACTTAGTGTTCAGGATGACATAGAGATAAGTCAATTCTTCAGGCCAAACAAAAAAGTCCCTAAATGCAGTAGGGCTAACTTGAAGTAAAACTATTTGTATTGCGTAATAGGGATTAAAACAATTAATGCCAATTAAAAGAATTAGTCCAAAGTTTAAAGCTACCTAACTGAATCACTTCTTTTCCAAACCACAATTCCCCATTCCCTTCCCTCCCCTTTCATTGTGTTTCACACTGGCCCACACATCATCATGCATGACATCCTTTCACAAAAAGGAAGCTAAGCTAAAATTCCAGGATATCAGCGTGGCAACCAGAGGTGGGTTGCCCCCGGTTCAGACCAGTTCGCAAGAACCGGTAATAAAACAGGTGGCAGGCTTCCCCCACCGACCCAGACGTCATCAGGAAGCTTCTGAGCAGAAGCACGCGTGCGTGCGAGCGAAGAAAGCACACGTGCACGGCCTCATTGCGAACCAATAGTAAAGGTAAGTATAGCCCACCCCTGGTGGCAGGATATATTATTATTGGTTTTATTATTGGTGTTAAGGATATTGTTGTTGTGTTACCAACCAGCAGAGTGTAGAGCACAGAGAAAAGTTGCTGAGAATATGAATATGAATTCATATGAGAATATGAATACATATTCATATTAAAGTCACAGAACACATATATTGCCTGGACAACTTGTTAGGCTCAAACCATATCCTCAAACCAATTGGGGTTTTATTATTTTTATTTTTGGCCAATTCTACTCTTCCTCCTTCCTGAGCTTCTTCATCATACACCTTTAAAAATAATACAAACGCCTAAAGCATCAGAATATTAAGGTCAACAAGAAGGTACAATTTATAATTTAAGCAACAAGAAAATTACAAAAACCTAACAACTAATAAGCAATTTATGATTCAACAAATTTATGATATGAATTTTGGCACTAAATTTGAGAATATTATAACGGCAATATATTCGATACAAAAAGCAAAAATTATAATTAATGGAGAAAACACCCAAACTTTAAATATAGAGAAAGGAGTTCAACAAGGTTGTCTTCTATCTCCTCTGCTCTTCATACTGTCACTAGAAGTATTATTAGAACAAATTAGACAAAATTCAGAAATAAAAGGATTGAAAACCAGAAATGAAGAATATAAATTGCAAGCATTTGCAGACGATTTGCCTTTTATTATCAAAAAACCAATAGAGAAAGGACAAACATTAATTAAGGAATTAGAAAGATATGGAGCTGTAGCAGGACTGAAAATTAATAGACAGAAAATGAAAATTCTAGCAAAAAATTTACAGAACTACAAATAACAGAATTGGAAAGAACACTTGGACTCCAAACAACAAGAAAAATCAAATACTTAGATAGATGGTTGACAGCGTACTGCAAATCGATAAAGGAGAATAACTATAGCAAACTATTACAACAAACAAAAAAAGATTTAGAACTATGGACTAACATGCAACTGTCATTTTTAGGAAGAATAGCAACCATAAAAATGTCTATATTATCAAAATTTATATACTTGTTCTAGACCATCCCAGTTAAATTAGAAAAGATCTTTTTAATGACCTTAATAAAACAATAGAAAAATTTATTTGGCAGGAGAAAAAACTCAGAATAAAAATGAAATTACTACAAGATCTGAAGAGCAGAGGAGGATTTGGATTGCCAAACTGCGAGTTATATTATAGTGCAGCAACATTAGTTTGGTTAAAAGATTGGATTAATTTGAAGAATAAAAGAATACTAGCTATAGAAGGTCATGACATGCAGAGAGGATGGCATGCCTTTCTGTGGGAAACAGGAGCTACAAAACAACCATACTTCCACAGACACTTGATTAGAGATTCGCTAATAAATAATTGGATTAAAGTTAAAAAGAAACACTACATAAAAATCCCAACTTGGCTATCCACAATGGAAGTGATGATCCACCCAAACAATTTAGATTTGAACAAAATGTTAAAATATAAAGACCTATTAGATAACCATGGAAAGTTAAAAACAATACAGAACCTCCAAGAACAAGGGCTACGAGTTGACTGGTGGGCTTATCTCCAATTACAAAACTGATATAAACAAGATATAAAAGATTATGGAATACACCTTAAACCACAACAATTAGATAAAATTTTATTAGGACCAGACAAAAAAAATATTACTAAAATTTACAAATATCTTCTGGAAGTAGAACTGGAGGAAGAAGTAGTGAAAGGATGCATGATTGCATGGGGTCAAAATATTGGACACAACATAAAACTATCAGATTGGGAGAACATATGGAACAGAAACTACAAACTAACAAAATCAGCAGCATATAAAGAAAATGGATATAAAATGTTCTACAGGTGGCACTTACCCACTTTCGAGATTAGTGAAAATGTAGCCTAAAATGAGCCCCATATGTTGGAAATGTAAAAAGAAAGAGGGAACATACTACCATATGTGGTGGTCCTGTCCTGAGGCTCGAAAATATTGGCTAAAAATTAAAGATTGGCTACAGGAAATTATTAACGAACAATTAGACTTGGAACCGGAACTCTTCCTATTGGGGATCTTCAAATATATATATACTACACATATTAACTGCTGTCAGGATTGCCTACGCTCAATGTTGGAAACAGCCACACACCCGCAGAGAAACTGGTCATACAAAAGGTCATGAATTGTGCAGAAATGGACAAATTAACACTGAGTGTAAAAGATAAAGAGGCATCGATATTTTACAATGTGTGGGAAGAGTGGTATAACTGGATAGAATGGAGATAGATTAAAGATAGATAGTTATTAAGTATAAGTAATAGATAAAATAAGAATGTAAATACGCACAATTTTTGTAAATAATGCATGAATTATCGTCACAAGAAAAACACCACAAATAGCTGTTGTTGAGTGAAATATTTTTTATGTTTTTAAGCTTTAAAGTTTTAATAAAAGCTTAATAAACTATATTGAAAAAAAATAAAAATAATATAAACACCTAAAGCATCAGAATATTAAGGACAACAAGAAGGTACAATTTATAATTTAAGCAACAAGAAAATTACAAAAACATAACAACTAATAAGAACACCACCACCATGTAACAGCAAAACCAATTAAATGTAATCCTATACACTATTTATTTGTTAATCAAATTTTAAAACCATCCATCTCCCTCAATAATAAGAGATTTCAATTAAAAAAAGAATCCACAAAAAACACAATGCAATTGCTGCCAAGTTACCTTTCTACAAATGAGAATTTGCAGTATTGACTAGTCTGTAGTCAATTTTTTGATTATACTGCTGATTGATTATGTGCCATCAAGTCATTGTAAGTCATACCAACCACACAGATTATCTCAATGATGATCTGTCCATAGCCTGGTATTTCATGTCCTCTAACATTCATCATAATTGTAACAGAGTCCATCTACCTTGCTATCCATCCTGATAAATGTATCTTTTCTTGTATGTGCACTGAGAGCATATGCACCAAGACAAATTCTTTGTGTGTCCAATCACTCTTGTCCAATAAAGAATTCTATTCTATTCTATTCTATTCTATTCTATTCTATTCTATTCTATTCTATTCTATTCTATTCATCCTCTTCTCTTTCCTTCCATCTTTCCCAGTATTATAATCTTCTCTAGACAGCTATGTCTTTGCATATGGTGTCCAAAGCAGGATAATTTGACTCAAATCATTTGTGCCTCTAGTGAGAATTCTGGATTGATTTTTCAATGATTTATTTGTTTCTTTTCTTGGCTGCCTATGGTATTTTCATAACTCTCCTCCAAGCCCAAAGTGTTAATATTCTTTCTGTCCTCTGCCCTGCTTCCTGCTTCTCCAACACCCACTGATTGAATTAATTCCTTCTTAAATAAGTTTTAAAAGAGTGGTTAAGGATCATATGCTAAAAAAGCTTTAAACACAAAGGAGATTGAGGGAGAAAGTGCTACTAGAAATGAACATGATGCTACATGAGTCACCTGAAGATGTATGCCAAAAACAAAGACAGGAAAGATATGGTAGAGATTGTACTCCAGGGCCCTACAGATTAAAACCAAGCATTTCTGTTAAAGTATAGGCAGCCAGTAAAGGATCCTGCATGAAGAGCCTCTGCTGGACTAAATTAAAGAGAAAATTATCATTGAGTGAAGACCTGCCAGATGAAGAAACTTTCCAAGATGTTGAAAGAAAGGGAAAAAGTACTGCACTTTGTTTTATCATTTTATTGTTCCCTTTTAAATGTAATATTCTATTTATTATTTTTATTTCTAGTTCTCCTGGAGAATTGTGTTTATTAAATGACTGAAATACAAGCACATGTAAACATTTATTAGTTCATTTATTACATTTATGTCCTATCCTGTTTCCAAGAGCTGAAAGCACTTTATACAGAGATCTCCCATTTTATCCCCAGAGAAAAACCCCATGAGATAGGTTGAGCTGAAAGGGAGCAATTGAACCAAAGGTAATTTCCAGGGCCGAGATTGACCATGAAACTGGGCCTCTATAGTCTTAATCAGTAGTGGGTTTCAATTTCGGTTGCTACCAGTTCGCTCGCGGGCGTGTGCATGCTCAAACGTGTGCGTCACGCTTCTGCGCATGCACAGAGACATCCAGGCTGATGGGCGGAGTGTCCCACCCCTGCTGCTACCGGTTCACTCGATCCGGGGCGAACCGGTAGCAACCTACCACTGGTCTTAATTCAAGATCTTACTACTTCACCACACTGACTCAGAAAATATGTGTTAACTTTTCTTCACAATGGTTTTTGATTTGTTGATTTGTTTGTTTCTATAGTTGTATACTGTTACAGAAATAGAAGGAGCAAATCATAATATTAGAAACTGATAAATCCTTCTATCCTTATGAGCAGCTGAACTCGTGTTAGAGGTTTATTGCAGAATGTAAAGAGGCTGGATAATTTTCAATTACATGATTTTAGGTACTTTTAATTACTTATTAATGAAAGATTCCAATACTTTCTGTCAGGCATATTCTATTTGCCGGTAAATAATATCAAACACTTTTAAACTTAACTTCAATCTATAATTGAATACATTTGACAAGTATATTATCCAACCCAAATCAAGTATGGCCATCTAGTGGTCAGTGGGTCATATATGTTTCCTTAAAATGATTTTTACATGGACCGTGAAGAGCCTGGGGTGTTTCTCTGAGCACAGTTATAATGTTGTGACATGAAAATCATTTCTATTTTCTATTCTATAAGAGTTTTTTTATAACCTCCAAGGTTATGGACTTCAGTTTCTATAATTCACATCCAATATAGCTAAGTGCTTCGGGAAACTATTTCCTAATTGGATTATCAACATTGAAAAGGATCTATCTATGCTGTAGTTGTCACTTATTAAATCTGAAGACACTTGAAATAGAGTATTAGGGAGCAGGCAGTCATAACTGTAAAGAGTTTCTCACTGCCAATCATAAACAGCATATTACGTTATCATATTATCACCAAGAGAAAAAAGGAAGCAATAAAGATTCTTCAATATTGAGAAGTGATTGAGCACTGGCGCAAGAATACTTCCACTGCCCCTAATTGTCTTTATTTCTTCCATCTTGAAATGCTTAAAAGAAATTGTGAGGAAACTCTAGCTGTCTGTGGTATTGCTGGAACAAAAATCTCTTAAATCCTACTCAACGTAAAAGGAAAGAAAGAAAGGTTGGGATGGGAGGAACCAAGCATCTCCTCTCGGGTTTAAGAGAAGCGGGACACATACAGTATAAAGCTCTGAGAATGGAAATGTCAGCCTTGACAGCTTTGCAGACCCATTGAGAAGTCCAGGTGGGAGAAGAAATACTGAAATTGACAACAACATTGCTTCTCCTACTGGGACTTCTCAACAGATTGCAAAGCTGTCAAGACTAGTATTTTCATTACTGGTCTTGAAGACCAAAGCCTGAAGGAGTGAGATTCACTATAATATTGTCAATGTTGTCAGAACAGACAGAGGCCAAGAACAGCTTTTACACTAGTGCAGTCTTGTTGTGAAGTGTCAGAAACTAATATGGATGTTCTACATGGTAAAATAGAACTTTGACTCATATACTGCTTCACAGTGCTTTTACAACCCTCTCTAAGCAGTTTACAGAGTCAGCATATTGCCCCCAACAATCTGGGTCCTCATTTTAACCACCTTGGAAGGGATAGAAGGCTGAATCAAGCTTGAGCCTGGTGAGATTCGAACTGCTAAATTGCAGGCAGCTGGCAGTCAACAGAAGTTGCCTGCAATACTGCACTCTAACCACTGCGCCACCGTGGCTCATTGAAATATTGAACTAGAGGCTGTGGTGTTGTGTAAAGAACCCTGAAGACTTGCCTAGAGATTATCCAGGCCAATTCAAGGATACGAAGTATAAAATGTTCCCATTGAAGTATTTGTGGAGTTTCTTTTTCGTCTTGACTTGTAATCCAGTTTTACATTTTGGTTTATCTTCCAGTACTAATTGCTTTTCAGGTCTACCTTTATGATTTCATGTTGGCTGGAACTGTGGCTTAATACACATGAAGAATCTAGATTGGGAAAGGCTGTTTCTTCTTTACTGCACCCCAATCCTGGTCTATGTAATGGTGTATGAGAAAAATCTTGGGAGATTGGATAGAGAGATGCTACTTTGGGAATGGCCAAATAAGAGACAGCACAGCACAGTTGGATAATGAGCTTTACAGGAGTCTCACAAGGGATCCTTCCTAATTTCCTGGGCTATAAAGGACGGGGTGAGAGAACTTTCAGACTTGCAAGATTCTGTTACTGTGATTTTACAATAAAGTAGGATCAGTTTATTTGGTTATGTTTTGTATCTAGACTGCCTAGTAAGGCTGACATCTAGGGCTTGAACATGATGGGCTAAGACTGAAAAAGAAGAGAAGTAAAAGTATTTGAAGGGAAGTCAAAAGGTATTCTGAGATAAAGGGGAATAGTAAAATGAGACTTGTTACTAGGGTTTTTTTTCCCTCACAGTCTCTTTCCCAATAAATCCAACCATAAAATATTCGTGTACAATTATATATTTGATTCCTCTGGGAATGTTTTGGTTTAAGAGAATATTTCTTAAAAACAACACCAGAAAGCCTCTGCTTCATCTGATTTTAGTGTCTAATGAAAGCTTAAGATCTCTCTCTCTCTCTCACATGCAGTCACACACTAGAATGGGTGCCATCATAAAAAAAAGAAATATGTGGGGTGAGGGCAGGGGAGGATGCTGGAGATTGCTCCATTAATATCAAACAGTTTGGCATACTAGATCACCGAAGCATGGCTAATTTTGAAGCCCAAACCCACTCATCCTTCATTTTTATTTCTCAGCCTTCTGAAATTTTACTACATGCAAACAAAAAGAAATAACTGGTTAATTAAAGTTTGGAAAGCACATTTAATGTTGAGAAAATCTGAAATTGGATTAAAACACAGGAGAAGACAGGGCAGAATATGTCTTTCCCTTGAGAGTAGATGTTTATAATTGACTGAGAAAGATACTCCAAAAATGCATGTAGGACACAATATTTAACTCCTTGATTTTTGTTTTTCCTGCAACTTACTTAACACCCATAGGTTCAAGGGAATATTATTAAAATAATTCATCTAAATAGGACAATGTATTTTTGCTGAGTTGCTGCTCAAAAAATTTCCCTGTAGTTGAGAACCCTTCTTTCTTACTCAATCAAAAAGCTGCACAGTTTTATTTATTTTATTTTATTTCCTGGTATTGGGCATTTTCCACTTTACCTAACACACTCCAGTCAATCTCTATATTCAGGTGAGAACCAGCACTCCTTTATTAAACATCAGCAAACATTTAAAATACAAATTGGCAAAAAAGGGGGAGAAAAGGCAAACAAGGGAGAAAGAATGAAACATAAACAATAGATGAGGGTGTTCAATTTCTAAATTTTTCTCTATAAAAATGACCAAATTTTACAGAGCTATTGGAAACAATACTAAAGGTTGAAGTGTCTTGGAATATTAGTAGCACAGGTTGGTAGTTATATTGTTGGTTTGAGCTCCGAGCTTGGCGATTTGGTTGTAGATGTTTGGTTCCCATTCGAAGAGATATTTTCAGTGTGCTTTGGATTTGCTTGTCTGGAGGAGCACTGGCCTTTAAACAGTGGTGAAAATTTGTTACTACTGGTTTTGTGGGCATGGCTTAGTGGGGGAAAATGTGACTGGGTGGGCGTGGCCAACTTTTTTTTTTAACTTTTAAAAGCATTTTTTATACAACCTCTTCAGGCTGAAGAGGTTGTAGAAAAAATGCTTTTAAAAGGCTCTGATGATCCCAACTGAGCCACGGGATCATCAGAGGCTTTTTTTTTTTAACTTTTAAAAGCATTTGTAGAAAAAATGCTTTTAAAAGCAAAAAAAAAAAAAGCCTCTGATGATTGCGCGGCTCAGCTGGGCGGGGGGGATGTTGAATGAGATCTGAGAGGTATATGAGTTGATATACCTCTACCATACACCACTTTGGTATATATGCTTTGATGTGACTGGAGGTCAGCAGTTCAGACTTCTGTTGTATTTTGGATGAAAAACTTAACATATCTCTTTACAAACTTAAACATATTCAATGGATTTGACTGCGGCTCAATAACAAATAAGATCTTGGTTCCTCCCACTTAAATATTTCTTGACCAGTTGTTCTATCAACAGCAATCAATTTTTTTAAAAAAAAATCAAACAAATACCCAAGCAATGTGTTATTTGATAGACGCACATTTTGCCTATAAAGATGAATTAAATGAAAATAAAAAAGTTTTCTTATAGATTTCCCCTTTTCTGTCTCCACTCCTCAACAGATTATATTACTAAATGGCTTTGCTTAAAGGCTGAAGAATCATGAAATTTGTTTAGAAGATTTCCAGAAACATATCTATGTTAGTCTGTCGTAGCAAAAACTATCGTCTCCCTTGGCACTTTAAAAACTAATAACTTCCTTGAGGCATCTGGTTTTGTGGACTAAAACTCTGATGGTCAGATGGTATAGAATTCTTGGTTTAAAACATTTGATGGTAACCATTAAACATTTGTGTTTATGGTGTATCTTTCTTAAAGTTAGAAATAAATGCTTTAAAAATATTGATGAGGGCTCTTTGAAAAACACATTTCTGTTGTTCCAAGGAAATTGTTAGCATCTTTTCAGATTTTCAAAAATATTTATCTAAGAAGCTAATGTATCAACAGAAATACACAGCGAGGGTGATATATATTTAGAGATAAAATCTGTCCTGATTAACTTTAGTATAGATTTCTTTTTTTTCCTCATTCAACTTGCTATCGTTCCTGTTTCATTCAGTTTTATTTGACTTCCAGCTTTTGGGAGAAAATGCTATAAAACTAGTGACATTTCATTTCAATCTAGACTGATGTAAATTGGTCCCTCTTTCTCTTCTCATTTGGATCATTTCTCCACTTAGGCAATTGAGCCAGCCTTCCCTGGTGCTCCATTCATTTTATACTTTGAGAAGACTGGGAATATTAGGAAGAAAGAAAACATGAAGAAGATATAGTACAAAAACCTCAAGAAAAGAAGAAAAGGCAAGTCAGGTTTTAATGGAAAGACAAGTAAGATATTACAATAATATTGATATTCTCGGTTCCAAATTATTTCTACTTTTCATTCTTTATTTTATGGATGAAATGTTGTTAGAACATTAATATGTTGGTTTTACATATGATGGATACTGAAGGAGGTCATGGGTCCATATTTCAACCTATCATTTTCTCTTAACCTGAAGTATGAATTTGTTTCTCTGTGCATAAAGTTTGCATAATTATATCTTAATAAAACTCATCTGTCTTGAAATTTTTCAAAGATCTTCTTCTGAAAAAGAGGCTTTTTTTTCTGGTATGTTATTATTAGTAACTTATTATAATATTATTATATTATATAATATATAATAATATAATATTATTATTATTATAGCTTATTAGTAACCTTGACTATCATTAAGTGTTGTACCTTATGATTCTTGACTAATGTATCTTGTCTTTTTATGTACACTGAGAGCATATACACCTGAGACAAATTCCTTGTCCTATCACACTTGGCCAATAAAGAATTCTATGTTATTCATCTTCTATATTTATTGGTGGTGTATAGTTAATGTTAGGTGTGCATCTTTCCATCACTTCAGCTGCCCTCTCTTCCTTTTAAAAAGGATGCCTCCCATTGGGATTTAATGGAAGCCTGGAAAACCAAGGAGGCTGCAGAAACTGGAGAAAAAGTTATGTAGTGAGACCTGGAACAAAATACATCCTTTGGCCATCTGTCAGATGCTAAGCAAAAGCCAGTATGTTGAATCAGCGTCTGTTGGTTGTATTGAAACAAGAGAGTAAAGAATAACACCATATGTCAGTACATTCAACAGGATTTAAAACTGATTCTATACTGGAAGCTGATTTAATCAAAATAGTTAAATATCAACCAGGATATACTAAACACTTCAATGAGACTAGCATATTCATCCCTTGGATGAGTCACAAATACCTTCACATTAAAATTTAGAGGTTAGATATAATCATGATTAGCTGGCTTGTCAACAAAACTATACACATCTTAAACAATTGCATTGTACTGAGTTGTGATGCATTAGTCAGTAGATTACTCCTTTCAGCAGAACAACATCTTGAAGTCTGCTTTTAAATCTTTGAATTGAGGTAGCTGCTATATTATCTTGTATATTTGATGCATGGAATTCCTTCTTTCAATTGTATTCCTTTGCACACAAGCCAGAAGTTTTTGGATTCTGTGCATGAATGCCTTATTTTTATATGTCTTTCATTCTGTCACTGTCTACAAAAGTTTGTGTAGAATTAGGAACACATTTCATTTTAAGTACAGATAATATTGAAGAAGGAAGATCACAACTTTTGAATTATAAACAGTTGACTTAAAAGCTTTTGAAATAGAGAGGTCAACTAAAAATTGAAGACAATTAAAATGCAACTAATTGACACATGTGGAATAGTAGAATCCCGAGAATGTCTATTTATGTATTCTACATTAGATCACATAGGAAATATGCCATGTTTAGTGTTTCTCATGGAAAATGGGAAAATGAGTCATTGAAAGCAGAAATCTAGCACATTAAAGTGAATAGCTGGCTAGGCAATATCATGCATAAATATGATTTGCACATTATGGCTGGACGTTCTTTGCATAAAATTGAGAAAAAATAATAAAAACCTTATTGCATAATTAGAGGCTACAGTTGTTTGGCCACATATAGTGTATATAGTGTACACCAGCATATTTATGTGTTTTAACTGTAAGATTTGATGGAAAAAAATGCCTCTTGGTATACATATCTGTTCCTTTCAGGAGCTAAACATGATAAAATTATACAATTTGTGTCAGATTTCAACAACATTATCCAGATTATATTTATGAATTATTTTTGAAACTGTCTCTCATGTTTTGGTATGATTTAAGCTTTACAGATATCTAAAATCATTGAATTTATTTATTACAAATCCTTTATTCACATTTTCAACCTTGTGAATCTAAGAGGCTTTTGAATTGATTTGTCAATCTCTGAACAAAATAATTACAAAGCATACTTTTAAATCACGCTGCTCAGTTCTAAGATGGTTGTCTAATATAAACAACAGCAGAAGGGAGGTCAACCAATACCATATGTGAAATATTATTTTGGATAAGATAGAAATATATTTTGTTCTTTTTGACTTCTCTTATCCTGTTTCTCAACCATCTACTATTTATGTTGAAGATACATTTCCTAAATTTAAGGAAAGGGAAGATTTTATTGAGTGACTTGTGAACATCCCAAATCTGCATGATAATCATTTTATAGCTGTCCATGTAAGGTGAACAAGAAACATGACTCATGATTCATTTAACTTCTGAACTTCAACCATATTTTAAAAATATTAGCATCATACATCTGTGTTAGCTAATAGTTCTATTACTTCAACTCAAGTTCACCAAAGAATATGCAAGCTTTTTACCCTACATCAGAGAAGATGTTAAATAATTAAAAGGGAAAAAAAGGAAAAATACTTAAATAATTTTCAAGTTAGGGCTATATAATCTTTTTTTAATTAAGTTTTATTAATTTTCTACTATTACATTTATTTAGTGCTTAATAAACATCATGTTGTCTGTGTTACTTTGTTTACTTAACAATGCAAATTATATTCATAATCTTTACCCCTTTTTCCCAGTCATTGGTAAAATAAATTCCATGTTTGATAGTATTCTGTATCTTCTTTCTGTTTGATCTTCAATGTAAGTTTGTCCATTTCTGCACAGTCCAATATCTTTTTTTTTTTTTAATTTGATTTATATGCCGCCCTTCTCCGGAAACTCAGGGCGGCTTACACTGCGTTAAGCAATAGCCTTCATACTTTTGTATATTTATACAAAGTCAGCTTATTGCCCCCACAAACTGGGTCCTCATTTCACCTACCTTAGAAAGGATGGAAGGCTGAGTCAACCTTGAGCCTTGGAGAGATTCGAACCAGCAGTAAATTGCAGGCAGCTGTGTTAATAACAGGGTGCGTAAACCACTGTACTATCAAGGCTCCTTAATTAATCTTCTTAATTATCTCTTCATTTAGTGGTACTATTTCGTCATTTTTCCATTTCTTTATAAATGCTGAGCAATTACAATCCTCGCTGTTGTTAATATATGCAATATTAAATATACACTTTGTTTATCAAATTTTTCTGATACTATACCTAATTTAAAAAGTTCAGGTTTAAAATCTACATGTTTTCCTAACATCTTTTCTAACCACATGCATATTTTTCCCCAAAATTTTTTGCTTTAACACAAGTCCACCACAGATATGTGCAAGATTTTTGGTTACATTTCCAACATTTACTAGACATATTTTTGAACATTTGTTTGAACTATATAATCTTTAATCATTAGTAGACATGCACATTTGATTTTCTTCTATAAAGAATGGTAGATTCTTGTGGAGAGTCCTAAGATTGAAAAAAACACTAGATTGTATTCTTAGTTAATTGTGTGCGATCAATACTTTTATGTAATGAGATATAGTAAAAGATCAGTTCTTCACATAAATTGGTAGGGTTGCAAATCTTCTGCCAGCTGCCCTGAAATGCTGCTAAAATCAATATTCACAATGAGAGATGAAAAGAGCTAGTGTTTTATCTCAATTTAAAGTTATGTTCCTGATGAATTACTATGCCCAGCTTTCAAGTTAAGTTATCATATTGCTAGATTCCTAGAGCTGAATCCAACTCCTTTGAGTGGAGGAATCAAAATTGAAGGATGAAATATGAGGAATATACAAGGAACTAAATATATGTAGTCTAATGAAGAAAAGGGTTAGGGATGATCTGATCGCTGTCTTTGAGGGTAGTCACAAGCAAGAGGGGGTTGACTTATTCTCCAAAGTACCTGACGGCAGGACACAAAGCAATGGTTCACTAAAGAGAGACCCAGTCAGGAACTAAGGAGAAGAATAACAACAATGAATCAATAGAATAACTTATCTCCCAGAGTTATGGGTGCACTACCGCAGGAGATCTTACAGAAAGGATTGGACACCTATTTGTCTGGGATGCAATAAGATCTCCTGACTTGGCAGGAGGTTGGACTAGAAGTCCCCCAAAGTCCCTTTTAGCCCTAGGATTCTATGAAACATTCCAAACATAACATTATTTCATGTAAATACAGTCCAAGTGCATCTGGTTATACACAGTTCTGGACAGTGGTGGGATTCAAATAATTTAACAACCGGTTCTTTGCCCTAATGATTTCTTCCAACAACCAGTTCACCAAACTGTTCAGAAAGTTAACAACCGGTTCTCCCAAAGTGGTGCGAACTGGCTGAATCCCACCACTGGTTCTGGATAAATATTCTAGCCTCCTAGATGAAATTCATGCCTTAAAAGCTGGTAGTATGTTTGGCTACCATCATACACATGACTTTGCTAGATAGAGATGGTAAGAGTTGTGGGTCCTTATATCTAAGTGTGAATGAAATAGGTTCTAAAGGAAAAAACATCTGTCCAGAGGCAGTACTTGTTATGCTCATTTTGATCAGCCCAGTATAAGATGGCAAGAACCTGTATTTATTAATTATATACTTCATCTAAGGTGTATGTGATGTACCACAAACATCATGTATAAAGCTTTCCTCCATTTTCTCTTCAATTCCATAAATATAAAATTGTTGTAAAGACATGACTTATGGCATCTTAAAATCCAGCTTAGTTATCACTGAATCACTGAATGTGCAATAACAAATAAAAGTGTCAAATGTAAATTAAGTGGGGTTTTTTTTTTTTGCTGAAAAGGACAAAATTTGCTCTTCTTTTTAAAAAGAAAACAACCCTTCAAAACACAGAAAAAAGAAAAAAAATGGAGAACACAGTGAAGGAAAAATATTTAATAATGGGCTTTCATTATTTTCTTGATGGAGCTAATTTAGCATCCTAACCTGGTTTATGTAATCCAAAGTAAAGGAACATCTTTAAGTACATGCATATTGTCAGAAGGAACATCCAAAGGACACCAAAGATGGATTCTTCTAGATGAATTTGAAAAAAAGTAGCATTACTTCTTTAGCATTACGATAACTTAACTTGAAAGCTAGGTATAAAAGTAGTATTAAGCTCCTGCTTCTTCTTGAGAACTAATAAAAATCATTTAGAGGAGAATTGTGATTCTCTAACAGGAGAGTTTAAAGGAAAGCATGGCCTTTGTTCAAGTATTTGCAGTTACATTTGACAGAATCCTTGGAATGGACAAAGTTTAGGCATACAGAATTTCTTACTTCATTTTCTGTTATTCAGCTCCTGAATATTCAGGTTCCTCACACCAAAACCTAATGCAAACCAAATCAAATATCACTATGAATTAAAGTGTTAGGAACCCAGAAAACTATTCTGAACTGCAAACTGAACTCAAGGAAGTCAAAATTCTTTCTTTAAAAAAACAAACAAACTGCGCTCAAAGATTCTTCCAGCAATACATTCCAGCTCTTTCTCCTTCTCCTAATTCTATTCTTGTTCAGTTTGAGAGTTTACAGTTGATCTACTGCAAATCACCTTGTAGTCAGCCAAGTTCTTTTTTTGTCTCTTCCAGCTTCACAATATATTCCAATACAGAACAAGAGGTAGGTAGCAACTGAAAAGTGTTCTAGGCAGTAGATCTTGGCTAAAAGATATATCTTGGCTAATAGCAAATAGGTCCTCTTAATCATAATGCGTACACAACTGAATTGCACTAACTACCTTATACAATTAGCTGTGATGGTAGCCAACATATCCTATGGACCCCCTGCTGCAAATGATCTTCTCCCTTTGTCCTTTTTTATATATGTTTAAAAGAGACTGTTTGGTGCAGTGATTAAGGTGTTGGGCTAGAAACTGGGAAACAGTCAGTTGAGTGGCTGAGTGATCTTGGGCCAGTTACTCTGTCTCAGTCTTGGGAAGCAGGCAGTGGCAAACGCCTTCTGAAAACTTTTGCCAAGAAAACTTCAGGGATTACCGGTATTCCAGGCAGTCACCAGGAACTACACCCAGATTTGATCAGATTAAGCGTAGCACCCTCTCTGTCTTCGTTGCAGACAATGGAATGGTCTTAGTAATGGATCCCACTATACGTTGACATTTTCCAAAATTAGTTTAAGTGGAAACAAATGTTTTTTTATTAACTTCAACAGGATTTCATCTGATAGCAAATATTTTAAGTTTCCAGTGAAACCTGAGCAACAAATTTGTGTTTATATGTGTGAATGACAGAGGGAGAAAGAGCCTGCTTCCTCCTAGTTCTCTTCCTTCTTTTCCTGATCTATATAGTAGTGGCCCAAATTGTGGAAACCTTTTAGGAAAAGTGTATTTTTGAGGTTTCATGGCTAATAACACCACTTTTTTTTTTTTGAATTTCAAAATAATCATATTCCACTGCTGGAATGGCCTGGGAATAGCCCAGACCTTAATCCAATTGAAAATCTAGGGAGCCGACTAAAGAAACTTGTTAGTCAGAAGTGACCCAGCAATAAAACCCAGTTAATAGAAGCAATCATTCAATCTTGGTTTCACATTATAACAGCTGCATAACTTGGTTCACTCCATGGGAAGACGTTGTAAGGTCATAATTCATGCTAAAGGTTACCCAACTAAGTATTAACTTATAACTGATAATTTTTGTATATCTCATTTTTTCTACGTGTTTCACTTTTCTTCTTTATACTGTAACTGCTATTCTAATAGCAAATCCTTCATAAAAGTTATTGCATTACATTCTTGATTAAATTATCTTTCCATTGATATATAATTTTATGGTACTATTCCCCCCCTCAAAAAATGTGGTGTTATTAGCTACTTTTAGAAAATACACTTTTCCCCAAAAGGTTTCCACAATTCTGGCCACTACTGTATGTACAAAACTTTCCACACTTTTTGTTGGGCAGAGCCCTGGACCAGGTTGAGACAATTTGCTGGGATAAGCATCCTGAATTAATTAGACCAAGAGTGGGATCCAAAAACTTGTAGACCCTCATAATTATTCACCCTCAGTCGTCATCCATCCTTCAGGGTTTCCACCAGAAGACCTTTAAAGGCGCTCCCTGCGCAAATTGCCAAGAAACCTTCGAGAGATCAGAGAGCCAGCGGGAGGGAAGGAAGGTGCCGAGCGGGACGGAGGATGGTGAGGAGTGGGCTCGAGGAATGAGTCAGCTCCCCTCCCTGTCACTCTGCGGCTCCGGGGGGCGGAGGAAAAGAGAACTCCGCCGGTGAAGCTATAAAAGCGAAGGGGGCAGAAGGCGAGCAGAGGCGGCGGCTGCCGGGGACGGGAGGGCGGACTCCCCGCCTTAACAAGCCGAGCGCCCGATCTTCCGTCCCAAGCCTTTCATCTGCCTGCTGTCACGATGCCCCGGACCAGCCAGCGGAAGGTGGAAGGCTGCCTGGATTCCTAGACAGCGAGCTGTCAGCCGTCGCTCTCCAGGCCAGTCAGTCGTCGCCTCAGAGCAGAGCTGGGTTGAGTTTCTCCCAAGGCAAAAGGCGGCGTGGACGCGGGAACGGATCCAGGACTGTTTGTTTCCTGCCCTTAGACGTCCCAGCTGAGCTTCGCGGGTGGGAGGCTCCCTCCTCAGGGTTCAACCACCGCCTCCCGGCCGGGGCCAGGTCTCCGTCTCCTTCCCTTCCTCCGCGACTGGGCTCTCCTGCTGAGAAGGAGTGGGGGGCGCCCTACCATGCCGCCCCGGAGACCTTGAGTGGGAGCTCTCCCCTTTGGTCGAGCGGATCCGACGCCAGGGGTTGTTGGGGGGGGGTATTTTTTTTGCAGCCACTGCGCCGCCCAGCCCAGCCCAACCCCGGGAAGGAAGACGTCTAGGAAGAGGGTAGAGACGACCATGCAGAGCTGGACTAAGTTCTCCTCCCGCCCTCTCCTCTTCCTAGCCGCGCTCTTGGTGGTGGAAGGTTCCCAGCTCGACGGCACCAAGGCGAACGCGATCAAGGCCACCCTCATGGGCGAGACGCCGACCCAGGCGGCCAACAGGACGGCCACCTTCCACCAAGGACTCTCTCTGGGGAGCGGCAAGAAAGGCAAGCTCTTCGGCCAAGGTGGGAAAGGCCTCAAGCATTATCACCGGCAAGGCGAGGTAAGGTGCATCCGTGTGGCCCTTGGGCTTTTTTTTCGCTCCTCTTGCTTCTTTCCAGACGGGGTCCCCTCGAGGACCGGATCCAAGGGCTCCACGCCTTGGAGACGGGCAGTTAATCGCATCTGGATGGTTAATCGTGGAGAGGTGGCAAGAAGAAGAAGAAGAAGGGAAGGTTAGACCGGGAAGATAGGGGTACCTCATCCAAGGTCTTCTCAAAGTAATGGTGTTCTTCCTTCCTTCCTTCTTCTTCTTCTTGCAGCTGCACTATCAATAACCTCGGATATGTATAATTCCCTCCAGAAGGTAATTGTAACCTGTTTGGTAATTTAAGATTTGCATCTCAGTCTCATTTGGAGATAGGGTTTAGTTCCGAATGATTTCTTGGACAGTAATGATAAAAGCAGCATGAATGGAAGATTGAAGACTCAAGTTTTTAGTATTCTGTGGGCACATTGTTTCAGCAGTAATTGACAATGATGATTGTATTATTATTATGACCACCAAAGGATTGTTTTCAGTGTTTCCTGTGTGTTGGTACCATAAATGCACTAAGATTTAAAAGAAAGTGCAAAAATGGCAATGTTTCAAATGAAACCACAATGTGGAACAGCAGGTTAGCTCTGGGAACATCACAGCCAGGACTTTTCAATATAGTTTTTAAACTGGGGGGGGGGGACGACGGGTGGTGTTAGAATACCTGATGTTATTCCCATTATGGATGAGTGTGGAAGTAGTAAATTTAAAATTAGAGACCAGTAAGCCGTGTTCCCCAAGGAGTAGGACATTCCTCCCTTCCCATAAGGAATTATTAAATGGAGTGAGATGGAACTTTTTCAATCTCTTCCAGTAATGCTAGTTCCTAACCAGAATTTTAGCAATAGAACAGATGTAACTCCAGAGACCTGTGGCCAGATCTCCCCACAAAAACTTAGAGGCAGCTGTAAAAATGAGAAAGAGGAGAAAAGCGTTTTCTATTGTTTTTCTTCTGTTGCTAGCCTGATTATAGAAATAAAAGTATGCACAATGTCATTTTCATAGGGTAGCCATATTCATCTCTTCCAACAAAGGGACTTGTGGCATTTTAAAGGCAAGACCTTTAAAATAGCATAAAATACTAACTGTGATCCGCTGACTTTATGGAATACGGAAGTCATTAATCCTCATGATGTCTCAATAATTTCTGCTGTTTCTTTAATACAGAAGATGTCCTGAAGATAGGAACCTTGGTTATAACTGTGCTAATAGGTCTTGTAGCCTGAAACATCTGGAGAGCCATAGAAGTTCTTTTCCTTATGGCCCAACACTGTGCTAAATAGCTTTAATAGATTTTAAGGTTTTTTTTAAAGCAGGTTAAATTACATCTCCTTCAATTTGGTGCAGTCTGAGTTCAAAATCCCTCATTCCCCTACATCTACTTTTTAAAAAAGTTTTGAGAAATATTGCACTATTTTACATTGTTCTTTTCTATACTTATAGTTTAGTGCCTCTGAGATAAGAAAGCAGAAAATAGAAAATGGTAACTTGATAACTTATTAAGTATGGTGGTCAGAAAACTGATAGAGGCAAAGAATGCTTTAAGATTAATTCCAAATCTTATATAGGTGAATAACTGTAGAAGGTTGCTTCAAGGTCACAAAATAGGTACATAAGTCACAAATTGTCATAGAATCTTTCCCTTTCTGCCTTCTTTTTTCCCCTTCTTTTCTTCTTTTGGGCTTCTCAGAAGTTGGTTAGAACCATTGCATCCTTAATTATCTTGATCTGAAGAATTCTGATTTCATAGGCTGTAAAAAGTTATCTTATGCCTCTTTTTCTTTATTTTGAAAGAGCGTGGAAATCCTGCATGATTGACAGTATTGAGTCACAAGTTTTCTGAACAACCAAAAACACCAAAGAGCCTAGAATCAGTCAGTGCTCCAAAGGTATCAATTCTGTTCTTAAAAGATATCTTTCAGAAGTTGATATGGGATAAGATCTTCATTTAATTTTTTTTAAAAAGTCTAAATAATAGATTCTTAGATGTATTTTAAAGTCTGTTGTGAAGCAAACATTTTCCAGTGTATTTCTCTGGAAGAGGCATTGCATCCATCAACTGCTTCATTTTTGGATCATTTCCCAGTCAGTTGATCTCAAATCCATTCACTAAATGAAAAGACATTCCTTGACTTCCTGCAAAGATAGAGTAACTGATGTCTGTTTTAATAGGAAGCTATCCAATATATATACATTCAAAATGCGGTTCCCATTAGCAAGGTAAACAGCATAGAGTCCTCAAGCAAGGAAATGCAGAATTCTTCATCTTGAATATTCAGTTTGAATATAGGTAGCATTAACCTGAAGATTTATAGTGGTGATAAAGTATCAAGAGTCAGGGTTTTTTTCCCCTCATTCTCACAACTAAAGGATTGCTAGAAATTAGAGTGAAATAATTTACAACTGAAAACAGCAATCAGTGGAATGACTGTGGTCTGTGTTTTGCTATCGTTTATACATTCTGTAATCTTTAATTTGGGGATGCGGTGGCTCAGTGGCTAAGATGCTGAGCTTGTCAGTCAAAGGGTGGGCGGTTCGAATCCCTAGTGCCGCGTAACGGGGTGAGCTCCCGTTACTTGTCCCAGCTTCTGCCAACCTAGCAGTTCGAAAGCATGTAAAAAATGCTTTGTGGGAAGGTAACAGTGTTCCATGCGCCTTTGGCATTTAGTCATGCTGGCCACATGACCACCGAGACAGCGCTGGCTCTTTGGCTTTGAAATGGAGATGAGCACCACCCCCCAGAGTCAGGAACGACTAGCACATATGTGCAAAGGGAACCTTTACCTTTACCTTTTACCTAATTTTTAATTGATAGGCTGTAAAAAAGATAACAGAAAATATTTTAGTGGTTTCCTCACAACTTGTATTATTATGAAAAAAACTATAACCCATTTATATTGTATAGGCATGGTTTTTAATAAAACCTAGGTTTAATTTTCTGCAATGAAAAAAAAAACTTATTTGTTTCCTAGTTAAATGATGGTGGCTTTCCCAAAGCTGCTTTTTCAAAAGGCAACTGGAATGTCTTTGTTTTGCTTGAAGATGTTTCGCTTCTTACCCAAGAAGCTTCAGCTGAACAGAAGTTGAACTGAACCGAACCGAAGAAGCTTCTTGGATGACAAGTAAAACACGTTCAAGCAAAACAAAGAAAGTCCAGTTGCCTTTTGAAACCACCTTTGGGACAATCATGACTGAGATGACTGAGAATATCCATAGACATTATAATGGCTTTATTTATTTTTTCTCCTTCTCCCATCACAAATCCATGTCTTATACCATGCTGCCCTATGAGGTTGAAGCAAACCCTGTTATAGTCAGCAAAATAAGTTGCCTTAGTCAGCTCATCTTAGACCATAGTCCATCTAGACTAATAGCATCTAGTAACACCCGGTGCACAACCATGTTCTAAGTGGAAATGTTATTCATTAGTAAATCTGTCTCTTCTGTTTTGCCTTTTAAGTGTGGCTTATATCAAGCAACACTTAGAAGTTCTTAGAAAGTTAACTGGAACCCTGCATCTCCTTGCAATCTCCTCTAATATGTCAGTCTTTGCTTCCTAATAAGCATTGGACTTTTTCTAACTTCTGATGTTTATATGGTAAAGATTATAAACCTTCTGGGCATGTTAAACACCATCTTTTGTACTGTATGTTCTGTACACAATGTACTCAGCGCTAATTATCTTGTCATGATTAGAAAACTGTCCCGTTTCCACTCAGAGACAGTGGACTTTTCTCTGTGCACTAAGAAAAAAGGAATAATTGCTCTGTACTTTCTCCTACCCACAAAAAGGCAAACGATTATTCCCCTTTCTCTTCTTCCATGAAGCATATTTTCCTGTACAGGGGAATGCTTCATCCTACTTCCTTTTGAAGGGAATAGAATGGTCCATGTGGGATGTGACAAGGAATCATTGCTCATTAATTCCTCTTATTCGGAGTGATTTCTGGTTGAGAGACTGTAGTATGGACAGGAAAGACCTCTGCCAAAATGCTATGGGCCAGTTGGGGAGCACTCCACGGGATGCATCTCAACCAAAAATTTTCTAAATTCTGTTTTAAAGTTTGCAGTTCAGAGAGAAAGCAACATAGCAAATGACTTCTTTTTATGACTCCCACTGTCCATATTGCTGCGTATGTGCTTGCGTTTTTGTGTGTGCACACACCAAGTGTCAAAAGTTCCATGAAAAATATCCAGTATTAAGTTATGTTTTGCACAACTTGACCAAGTTCTGTAACAGTACTTGAAAACTTTGTGCTCCAGAGAGATGACAAGAGTTCTGCATCTGAATAATAGTTATTTTTTAAAAAACACGGAATTTTATGTTGGAGTGAAGATAAAACAAAATGGCATTAAAAAGATGGGGAAATGAAAAAATTGACTGACCATTATTAAGAGATATTTGAAGTATTTCTCTGGCTGCATTTAACTTTTAGGAATTATATTTCTTTAGACAGAACAAAACCATCTAGTCCATCAGGAGGATTGTAGAGAAATGTGCTTTTTGAGAGAAGTTGATTGTTTAAATTATGTAGCTGAGTTATTGTTCATAAATAGTTATTGTTATTAACAGTTTGTGAACAGTTATTTATGAATTGTTCATAAAAATATCTCATCTATAGGTAAATGGAACGCAACTAAACAGATAAATGATCATAATTTTTCCATTACTTGTTGCTGCTACTGCTTGCTTGCTATACCTAGCAATGGAAGGATGTGTAGCAAAAAATAAGAATATAGGGAGGAGCACTCCTCTCCAAGTAGTAAAGTCAACTGAAAAATGCATAGAGAAATTTGAGAAAAATTTTCAAGCATCCCGTGAATAAAATAGAAAAAGAGAAGCCTCTTTCTCAATAGAAGAGAACTTTTGCAGAATTGTAGAGCAGATTTTTATCACCAGATAAAGTAAAAGCATATGGGGAAATGAAAGAAATGGCAATGGGAATCAGAACTCATTTCTTTTGTGCTGTTAATGACTTCTGCATATTGTGATTGAAAGGTAGAGAGATGAATCTGTGGCAGAAAAAAAATTGGACTGGATCCCTTTCTCCTATAACTTTCTAGATTCAGCACGAAAAGGAAAACATTAGCTTTTGGTTCTTCCAGCAATGACTCATATATTTAAGACTGCAGAACCAGTGATATCAGTGATGGATGTTACTGAATCTTTTTATTTATTTATTTATTTTTTTAAAAAAGAGCTGCTGAAATGAAATTTCTAGTGTCAGAGCATGAAATCTGCTGTATTTAAAAATAACGGTTACATGAATTCCAGTTAATTAGTACATAACAATTTTGTTGAAAAGAAACCATTATTAGATTAGTAGCTCTTAAGTTGTTTAGACTATTGGAATTTGTTTTGAGGGATACAAGACATTGTTTGAAAAATATCAAAGCTTTCTTGTCTGCCGCTTCCATTCTATCCATTTTTTATCCTTGATCTTTAAGGCAATGACATGAACGTTTGTGGGTGGTGGTGATTTATAGTGACTAAGGCAATGCTTCCCAAACCTGGGCAAAATTACCCAATCTAATTACCCAAAATTAAATAAAAATGCTCTTTTTTATTTTTGGATAACAACACATTTCCCAATCTTCACAGATACATTCTGATAAGCGGTTTTGCATAATGAAGGAAAGGTTGGGACCACTGCCTTTAGCGTTGGAAACCAAAGAATGAGGCTCAGAATAGATTGTATGAATTTGGGATAATCGTGCTGTCTTCAACCCAATGCACCAAACCAGATTTTAGTTTTATAGTTGAAATATATAAATAACTGTATGTGTATTCAATGTAATGTTGTTGTTTTTTTACTGTCAAAGACCGAAATAAAATATTTTATCTGTATAGGATACATCTCTCTTTTTAAAATGAGAGAACTGAAGTTGAAAAAAAAATGTGGGCCATTAAATGTTGTTTAGATACAAAAGAAACTATAAATAGTATAGTTTTAATTGGCATTACCAAGTTCCAGACTTGATTTCCTTATATGTTAATAAAAATGCGGTTGGCAGAATTCTGGACTACATGTTGAAAATAAATACGTGCACAGAAGAAAAGTCAGCATTTACTGGGATGAATTGATTTGTCCACAAAACATTTCATAGTTGGTTTAAAAATGCTATTATAAAACCACAAGTAGTGGATTGTATCTCTTATACTTTGTACTCGTATTTTGGATATGTGGGTTCAGTTTGTATACCAGGTAATGATATATAGAGATTTTCTACTGAACATATTTCTGCAGCTAATCTTGACACTTTAGTAACTGTATTATTTCAAACTTTTAAATATACAGTTAAGTATTTTTTAATACAGAGCTAAAAGCTAATATTATTTACCTGTGTGGAATTTTAAAAAAAATTAAAGACTTCATTAGCCTAAAATATGTGCAGATTTCTTTTGCATCTCCATTTTGAAGCTAGCATTCTGCTCATCATCTTCATGAATAGGTCTTTTTTTTTTTCATATTGGAAAGGATATGCAATGAACTTGCTTACTTTTTCATAATTTGACACCCATTTTTTTAGCAGCTGTTACACTTGACTCTTCCCTAACTTTATGCATTCTTTTTTAATAGTAATTTTTGATAAAATTACAAGTACAGTGATCAAAAAAATACTAATACAAACTGGAAAAAGTGAATAGAAAAGAAAAATAGAAATAATAAAAGACAAAAAATGTGAATATACCAAGGAAAAATAAATAAATGACTTCCACTTTCATCACAAGTATAAACAATTTTACTAAAATTCTCTTAAAATCCAAGAAATGATCTCTTATCTATAAACAATTTGTTAAAATGTCATTATTTCATTCTGAACAGGAATAGTTCGTTCAGTTCATTATTCAAGATAACAACATATCTATTTTAAACCTAATAAAATAGAGAGTTGGGAACTTTCTGGAATGCTGACACCAACTTTATATTCCTTCCTTTTACTTTTAACAATCTTGGTCTTTATTCCCTTCAAATAATGTCCTAAAACTTGATTACGTTGTTCTCACAAAATTCTTCAAAGACCTTTATACTCAGAGTAAGAAGGAATATCAAATATTTTAGTTCATACTGTTGTTCAATTCATTTAAGCCAATTCCTTTCACTCCCTTCCTTAAAATCTTTTGAAATCCCATATAGGGAGATCATCTAGGTAGCTCTCTTGCTTCTTATTTATATATTCTTTTTATGATTAATATAGTATCCAGTTTCTTTTGTATGTCCAGTATAGCATTCTTCCCCATATCATTTTTGTGGCTTGTCAATTTTAATTCCACTTTCAGAACAGTCTCAGTCTTGTCCAGTAAAACGTGTTCCGTTTCCATAGTATAAGATGGAGACAAAGTTTCAAAATTTCTGAGTCTATTGTTCAAGAATATACTTCAGTATGTGAAATGTTAAAATACTTTGCTCCATTCTGTATTAGTTAGTCAAATATAAGTGTTCTTTTCCTGTAATTGTAATCTTTAGTGTTTTCTAGTTTCTTCCTTCAGCTTCCATTCTATATTATTTTAAGAATTCCAAATAAAATATTTTACAATGGGAAGGATTCTTATAATTAATTTCAAAATCATATTTCAAATTTATCTGGATCCTAAGCCCATTGGTAACTTTTTAAAATCAAAGTTATAATCACCTTTTTGCTGCTTATTCTTCTCCCACTAAATTGTTAATATGCTCTAATTTATAATTAAAACTATTTCACGAAGAATTGAAGAAATTTATTTGGCACTGTCAAATTTGTCAATCCAAAATTTGTAATAGCTGGAAAGCAGTTAACAAGCAATTTCTAAAAGTGATTAGAAAAATAAGTATGCCTTACAAAGATACTAAGCACACTTTGAATAAGAAGGTTATTCCATCTCCTAAAGCTGTTAAACCTGCTGGAGTCTGCTAATTTGTAATCTCCTCACAAATAGCAACTGCTTGGAGTATTTATGGGTAATCTCAAATCCTCTCCTTGTCCAGAGTGGTTTCAAAGAGCCAGTCTCAGCAGCTCTTCATTTTGCTATGGCTGTTGGCTCCGCTTTTTGTGGAATCCTCTTCAATTTGCCATTTTTTCCACAGAAACCAACTTTATGCATTCTTTACATGCACGTGACATTAGATATTTTGAGATACATCTAAGTGCAAAGAGACATGCAAAGAACTATATAACACTATTCCTAATGCTACCGATAACCTGAAACAAAAATCATTAGACCTGGGAAAGGTCAAAAGAGAACATGTATCAAAATTAGTGAATTTCCTCTGACCATGTCTGAACCATGTTTAGAAAATTTTGTTTAAATAGGATTATAATAAAAGACCTTTATACTCAGAGTAAGAAGGAATATCAAGTATTTTAGCTCATATTGTTGTTCAATTCATTTAAGCCAATTCCTTTCAATCCCTTAAAATATTTGGAAGTGAAAATATACATTAAAAAAACTTAAATGGTACAGAATGGTAAATGGTAAATTCTGATAATCAAAACAAAAACCTTTTTTTAAAAAAATGCATTTATTTAGAGTACTCTCACCAGTGTAAGCAGTGAGATTACCTATGCCTCAAATAACTTAGTTTTCCAGGTCTGACTAATTACACATCAGCGGCCTTTAACCTTTTGGGTATCAGGGATCAGGTCCGTGGAAAGAGTGTGCTGTTTGCATCCCATGGATGGGGCTTCACTTGTTTGCGTGGCCCAATTTCTGGCATGCCACAGACTGATGCCGGTCCAAATAAACTGGGGGTTGAGGATCCCTGCTATAGATTATTTGTCTATCTGAGCTTGAATTCACTCTCTCTGTTTTCTACTGCATTATACAATGACATAGGAAACATAGAAAATCCTCAGGTTTAGGTAAACGTTTATCTTATTTAGTCATGTCCAACTCATTGTCTGAAGACATTTCTTTGTTCGTGTGGCCAGCATGACTATATGACAGCATGATTACACAGAATGCTGTTACCTTCCCACCAAAATGGTACCTATTTATCTACTCACATTTGCATACTTTCTCAGCAAGAGCTGAGACAGGAATGAGAGCTCATTCCATCATACGGTGCTTGGGTCTCGAACCTGGCCAGCTGACAAGCTTGGTATCTGTAACCCGCTGAACCATCACGCCCTCCTAGTTTAGTGTTACATAAATGCAAAGCTTGTCGATCGAAAGGTCGGCAGTTCAGCAGTTCACATCCCTAGTGCCACGTAATGGGGTGAGCTCCCATTACTTGTCCCAGCTTCTGCCAACCTAGCAGTTCGAAAGCACGTAAAAAAATGCAAGTAGAAAAATAGGGACCACCTTTGGTGGGAAGGTAACAGTGTTCTGTGTGCCTTTGGTGTTTTGTCATGCTGGCCACATGACCATGGAGATGTCTTCGGACAGCACTGGCTCTTCGACTTTGAAACAGAGATGAGCACCACCCCCTAGAGTCGGGAACGACTAGCACATATGTACGAAGGGAACCTTTACCTTTTACCTTTTACATACCAGTATATCATACATCAAGCTTCACAGCCCAAAGGCTCTCTAGTTCTCTTTTCCAACTATTACAACAGCCATGAAAACCATTTGCCTTTTGGATACTCCTGGATTACAGCTCCCAGCAGTGACAGCAATTGTGAGAATGGTGAAGGCTATATCTGTTGTAATATGTGTGTGTGTGTGTAGGGGAAACATCCTTTAAGTTTATTTTTCTCATCTTTCTATAGACCTTTCTGAAGAAATGAATAGGTATGAAAGATGTGTTAATATTGGGCTTTAGATATCTTTGGCTACACGTCTCTCCCCCGGTTCTTTCTCCATCCTGCCAAGGAGTAGATGCTACTCTGTATTGTAGCAGCAGCAGCAGCAGCAGCCGCAACAACAGCTTGAGGCCGGCAGCGAGGGATTTGGATAACAAACAGAACAGGCATGTAAAAGACCAGGCAGAAGTTTCCACAGCTGCAGACTTAATCTTTGTGCTAACAGTTCTCTGGATGCAAACTGGCAATCAAGTAAGGAAAAGAATACCTTCAGTATCCTCGGCCAGGAAATAAGAATTTAGCTTATCCCACCTTAGGGTTGCTAGTGGCAGATGTCTAAAGAATGATCCCTCCTACTAGCAAAATCTCTATTTTTCACTGATCTGCTTTTCAATATACTTTCTGAAATATATAAGTGATTTGTTGCTAGTCACTTGTGCCAGGATAAAATTGTCTGTGTTCAGAAACTAGGCACAGCTGGTTAGTATTTTGGATGAGATATTATTACCAGGCTATAGGTGAAAGTGAAGTTGAGATTCATCCCATTTCTATGAGTCTGCCAAGAAAACTGAGTTTGACTCAGAAGTGACTTTTCTTTGAATGATGATCTGGATTGTATAGGTTGATTATCAATACTCATCCGTATGACTCTGGAAGACTTTGGTCAAGGAATGATCAGTTGTCCCCTCCCCCAAGTTGACCTAAGTGAATATGTCAAAGGTCATAGCCAAAAGGTGGATACAAAGCAAACTTCATTCCTGAGAATTTTGAATATTGTCCCGTGATGCAGATTTTTTAAATAAAATATATAGTATATATATGCATAAATGCACACACATAGCTATATTTGAGCTTCCCAAAAGATTTTATAAAATGGAGGGAGATTTGTATTTGTCCCCAAATCTATAGTGAGGAATAATGACTATTTAGAATATCCACTTTCTGCTGCAATTTTTAATAAGTATTTGGAACTATTACCTTGTGATTTTAAACTAAATCATACCTGTAACTTTCCTCACAATTCACAGAAATATAAATTAGTATTATAGGATTATGATATTTTTTTATTTCTGTACTTCACCCTTTTTTACTCCAGTTTTGATACAATTTATTAATGTATTTAAGTGAGTTGTGAAATACAGTACTTAGTTAATTAGTCTAATGTGGCAATGATGCCAAGACAGACAAAGATTTCCATTGCCTTCATTCATGAAACTTTTCCATATTATTGCTACTTCCAAAGGGGAATTCAATTCATTTATTGATTATATACAGTATGTTTATTCCACGTGGTATTTCTTAAGTAATTACATAATGTATGAATGAGATATAGAAAGAAGTTTCTGTGGATATTCATAGGTAGGAGCCTAAAGCTTGGATAGGAAAAGTTCTCTCAGAAGGTTTTTGTATTGTAAAATACAATATTTTGTACAATATTTTGTACTATGAAAACAGTTTTGAAAAGTCAGTACATTGTCCATTAATTTCTCTGCAATTATTCATTTTCACAAATATTCTTGAAAAACTATGCAGTTGTCAATTTTAAAAAAGGGTGGGTTTCCAAATTTGAATTACACTTTTGACTATTTCTAAATGATACCCTGTTTCCCCCAAAATAAGACATCCTCTGATAATAAACCCAATCGGGCTTTTGAGCGCATGCACTAAAATAAGCCTCCCCTGAAAATAAGCCCTCCCCAAAAATATTTAAATGCAGAGCTGGAAATCAGGTAAGACAGCAAGAGGAGCCCCATCTTGCTCCATGTACCCCAAAATAATAAGACCTGCCTGATAATAAGGCCAAGCGCTTATTTCAGGGTTCAAAAAATATAAGACAGGGTCTTATTTTCGGGAAACATGGTAGATGACATCATGTGGTATAAATTCTTCTATCCAGGCACTTTTGGGATATTCACATATAGTATCTTTATTTAGTTGGACGGCTTTGGGTTAAAATATATGACATTAGATATGTTGTACTATTATATAGATTTGAAAATTTTGATTCATTTTGTTGAAAATTGCAGTTTGATGACAATCAATGTTCTGGTTAATTTAGGCTTTAACATTTTTCTTTAAAAAAATGTTATATGGAAGATTTGGGTGAATACTGGGGTATTTATTTTAGATCAGTTATGAAATGCTATATAAATTTCATCATATTCTACATTAAAGCATAAAATATCACTTGTCTTTTCACACCCAATAGTTATAACTACAACTGCTGATTGTAAATCTACTGATATATTAATTTGGACTATTGGCACTTTCAGCTTCAGAGATAGATTAATAAAATTAGTCAGAGGCTCCTATTATCATTAACAAAACTTTTAAAACTAAAAATCATGCAATTAGTTTTTAAAATATTTTTTGTTGCTAAACCAATTCGACATGCACATTTTAAATACTGAATGGAATAAGAAATCTCTTTTTGTCTGAATGGTGGGGGAATATTTCCGTGGAAAATTTCAATAAATGTTAGCCCACAACATTAATATTTCAATTTATTAAACCCCATTGTGTTTGAAAAAAAAAAAAAAGGAATAAGTAAATCATGTTCTTGGAGACACAGTGAGAAGAATGTTTCTCTCAAAATACCTTTTTGCAACATCCTAAAATTGTCTTCTATTCTGCTAAGAAGTTTTTCTACATATTAATTTAACTTAGAAAGACGCTTTAATATTTGTTAGTGTCTCTGTTCTTTTGAATTCCATATGTCCTATGAAGAAATTGATAGCTGCAAAATGTTAATGGATTCATTTTGCCATTCTTTTTGCCAATAGATTTGCTTTTTAATCCCTGGAAGATAGACTTATGGTTCAAATTGTCGAGTAGATGGAAGTCCTGATGCTATTTATGGCTAATGAATTTCTTCTTTACAAGCATAACTTTTTATGGATGATTGTACTGAAACATGGTAATCCTTTAATGAAACTTCTGCGTAAAACTGTCATATACACATTTATGAATGCTGTTTTATATATATATAAAAACTTTTCTTCATTTCTAGCTTTATAATTGAGTGTAACAGCATTCTAATTATTGTAGTAATCAGGCTTTCCAAGTATAAAAATATTTGTCTTGTGACAAAACAGCATGGTGAAAAGGTTCTGTCTACTTTAAGGTGTATCAATCCATAAAGAATATTTATATTTTTAAAAATATAAATATTTTTTCTTTTTTGGTTTTTTGGTGAGGATATATTTCAGTCTCTAGGAATTGTGGTACACCAAACCTGTTGCTGTGGAAATATTTCTTTTTTAATTATTATTTAAAATAAGAAATTTTTCAAAAGGATTAATTGAAATACAAAATTGCTGAGAACGAAAAATTCCAGAAGGATAGATGACATGGAAATACAGCCTGGAATAATAGTATAAAAATCTTCTGCCAAATGATTCAGTTCTTTGTTTGTATATAGCTTGACGTTTTTCTAATTTATTTTCTCTCTTTTTTTTAATCACTCAAATTGCACGGTTCTAAGAAAGTTGCAAGGGAGAGAATGTAAATCCAACTAAAATGCTTTTGTTGTTAAAAGGACCATTTGCACATCAAGATTCCCCACATTAGAGGTTGCGATTAAAACGGAGATGGAAGCATTTTTAGAAAATAGATAGATGAGGCTTTCTAAGATAGAATCTCTATGAATCAAGTTTGATAGCTGATCTCTTCATGGACATATTCATGCCACTTTCTTGACAACTATGGGACAGAATTTATTGCTTATTTGTACCCTATGACTATCATTAAGTATTGTGCCTTTTGATTCTTGACGAATGTAGCTTGTCTTTTTATGTACACTGAGAGCATATGCACCAAAGACAAATTCCTTGTGTGTCCAATCACATTTGGCCAATAAAGAATTCCTGTTCTGTTCTGTTCTATTCTATTCTATTCTATTCTATTCTATTCTATTCTATTCTATTCTATTCTATTCAGCATTGTCTTCTAGTCTAGCATACAGGCTTGGAATTTCCTAGTGCTGTTCAAACCTAATTAGTTTTTAAAATCAACTAGGGGTGGCTAACTGCTACCATCTAACTGGGGATAAAGTGCTTAATAACCAGTGAGCAATTAAAATTGCTGTAACACTGGTTATTGTTCTTAAAAGACAGACAGAACAAGTCTTCACAACTGCGCTATAAGAAGAAATTGCCAAATCATTGTTTAATTGGTTGATATCCCTTTTGTTTCCCTGTTCCCCCACCCCCTTCTCCATTAGCCCTGGTCATATAGAGTCTCCTTTAATTTTCTACATTTTAATACGCTAACATGAAAAGGGGATAGAGAAATATACCATACATACCATATTTTATTATCTCTACTGTAATAAGGACCAGCTTCAAGACTGAGCCTTGTACAAAATGCATTAGTTTAAAAGGTGATCCTTGACTGGATATTGTTGTACTGAAATTCAAACCAGCATTGCTGCAAAACAATCAAAGTTTGGTGTAATAATGTTTTCCCTTTTGGACTGGCATTGCATTTTTTAGAATAAAATGCCATGGTGGAGCAGGTAAGAAAACACACCATGATTCTGAACTTGATTGCACAAAGTGGTTTTTCTGGAACACCTTATAACCTCCAAGTAGGGGTGACATTTTAAATCTCCATTTAAATCAGTGTTGAATGTAAACTTAGTGGTAAATCGATGCTTCATGCAAGGGCAGCACTGGGACTTTTATCATTTTTTTTTAATAAAATGAATTTTTTAAATGTTCTCTTCAAAGAGCAGAGCAGAGCAGAGGCTTCACAGTTGAATAGGGAGAATCAGTGTTATAAACCTGGTAGGAGACTTTCCCCCAGTTTATTTAAAGCTGTTAGTGAGATGGGCAGCATAAAAATTTAATAAATATATAAAATAAAAACATATAGAAAAAGACCTTCCAATATATCGAAACTTCAGATGTTTGAAATGATAAGATAAAAGAACTGGGAAGCCTTCCCTCATTTTTGTCACACCTATTTAGTGCATTAGAAGTTTGTCAGCCAGCAAGGAGATAGTTTCAGTAATCTGTATGAAATCCTAAGTGATCAATATCTGTTACAGCAATGTTTGTTATATGCTGATTTATATGCTGATTTTCCCCCCTGTATGATATAAAAATGAATCCACAATTTTATCATGAACAACCAGATCAGTACAATTGCAGAAAATATGATTTTCAGCAGATAAATTCACCATAGCTAAATATCCATAGTTAGTCAGATTGTGCTAAGCTTTCATTTGAATGAAAATTCACACAAAAAGCCCTGTTGAAGTTGCATCCTGTGTCCTCCCCTCCTTCTAAGTGCAAAATGAAGCAGCCATATTGCTTTCCTCTACAAATGGTTTTTGAGTTCTTCATCTAGGTAGTTCCTAGGGAGAACAACTGAAAAAGCTACCAAACACGTAAACAACTACCTGGGACCAATTGAACAGACTTTTATGAATACAGACCAACAAGAAAAGAATTCCTGGAACTGCTGTATGCATCAAATAATGTGAGGCCTCACTGAGAAGACATGTCACATCTGCTCTAGATGTGTAGAATTCCATCATTTTCTTAAGATGAAGCACAACTGTCTTCATAGATCTAATAATTAGTAAGTATGTAGATACTGATCCACCAACTCCTAAAAGGAGCAACAAAGGAACTGGCCAGATTTCTCCTTTTCTGTAGTTCCCAGAGTGAAATCTAGTGATGCTTTTCATTGCATGTGCATCTTGTTAAGGATAACGTGTTTCCTGAAGCACAGCAGCTGTCTGTCAAGAACTGGGATAAAAAAATCACTCTATATTAAAAGTTTCGTGGAATGGACTACTTTTTGAGACAGTAAAAAGAGTTTTTGTAAATTGTTGGTTAATACAGCATTTCCAAAATGCTTTTTAGTATTGCTTGTAAAATTCTGGAGTCATTTTTCCCCCTCCTTTTTTGCTATCTTCCACAACTTCCCGTGTAAGGAAATGGCTTTTAAAGAGATAAATCCTCTTAAAATTATTTTTTTTTCCGAGAGGTCCTTAATACAGCAGCTGCAATAAATTGGAACTGAACTTTAGCCTCAATTAGAGCTTTAGATATGGCTTGCCAAGTAAATAAAGTTGTTATAGCCTCATGGTAATTTCTTAGGCAACTGGACCTTAAGGTTTTTTGAACAAAACAGAACAAGTGGCATTATTTCTAAAACTGTTCATTATCTCTCATGTTTCAGAGAAAGTTATAAAACTATCCTAACACATTTAAATATGGATCACATTTGAACTTGTCCTTCTGTGAGAAATTAATGTTAGAATTTCTATAATCCTTGCATTTTTCCTTAAATGCTACAATAACTTTTAGGATAAAAGATGTGCAAGAGAGCAGAGATGTAATAACTTGATATATAGCATGTAGTCATGAAGATCAATTGTAATTTGTTCCCTTCCTTCATTGAGGTTGATAGTCATAAACAGCTACAGATTAAGTAAGCAAAGGAACAATCAAACCTCTTGCAATTGTGTCCACTAGGTTACATCATAGTTAAACAAGCTAGATAGAATTATGGGAAGAAAGAAGTCTGTAACAACCCATCTTGATACCGGGGATTTCATGTCACAGTACACATGAACACAGTACACAGTAAACAGACATGTGCATTTTGCTATGGTTGCATTTTGCTATAGTGCTAAGGCAATATAGGATAGTGTGTGGATTGTATTGGTGCTGCTGAAGCAATGACTCCCCAAGACTTCCCCAAACTTCAGCATCATTCCCAAGGATACTTAGTTTGCCCAGAATTCTCCCAATGTCCCTGGGTAAGTGGTACTGAATATACTTGCTTTGGAGTTCAGCACAGCTCAGCCCAGCCTAGTCCAGCCCAGCCTAGGCCCAGCTAGCCTAGATGGACAGGGAGATATAACACTAAAGCAGCCCCCAAATACAGCATTTCAGGGGCTGCTTTACACTGATAGATGATATGACCATGTAAAATACCCTGTTTCCCCTAAAATAAGACATTCCCTGATAATAAGCCCAATCGAGCTTTTGAGCACATGCACTAAAATAAGCTCCCCCTGAAAACAAGCCCTCCCCAAAAATATTCAAATGCATGTGCAGCCGGTCCCCACCATTTCCTCTAGTTTTCTCCACGTGCCCCAAAATAATAAGACCTCCCCGAAAATAAGGCCAAGCGCTTATTTCGGGTTCAAAAAAATATAAGACAGGGTCTTATTTTTGGGGAAGCTGATCAATTCAAGCATTTTCCTGAAAGTATTCTTACTTTGTCTTCCCATAATTTTGCTGAAGCTATGCTTCAAATCAGACCAGGTTTATGGGAACTTATGTAGAAGCAATTAGAAAGTTAGTAATTCACTAGAATAGAATAGAATAGAATAGAATAGAATAGAATAGAATAGAATAGAATAGAATAGAATAGAATAGAATAACAGAAGGGACCTCGGAGGTCTTCAAGCCCAACCCTCTGCTCAGGAAGGAAACCCGACACCATTTCAGACAAATGGTTGTCCAATCTTTTCTTAAAAACTTCCAGTGTTGGAGAATTCACAATTTCCTCACAGAACAAGATAACCGGATCTTGGAGTGTATTGTTCGGCCAGATCATAAGGATGAAAACTTAGCATATCCTTGTCTTTATTACTTTGGATTTTGAGTACAGTTAGTCCTCATTTACCGACTGCCTTGTTCAGTAACAGTTTGAAGTTACAATGTATGCATTGTGTTATGCCTGACCTGTTGTTTTTTTTTCCTTTTATTTTACCCTTTGCACAGTAGAGAAATTGGAGAGGAAGGCATTACAGAGTCCCTTGGGAGTTGGGCAGCATAGAAATTTGATAAATTAAATTAAATTAAATTACAAGATTTTGCCTACTTAGTCTCTTGTAATCTCTTTTTCTCCAGTTAATGTAAATAAAAACATTATTTCTTTTCTTGCTAATTATTTGGCGAGCATTCCAAAGGGAGTGGGCAAAAGGAAAGCACAGTGGCAGTCATGCGATTTCCCTCTTAGCAACCAGTTTGCTTAGCGAAAGAGTTGCTGTTTCAATTGTGGTCATTAAAGAGGGGATTATCTCTATGTATATGGCACTTTTGAAGAGTTAAGTTCTACCATTTGTTTGTGGCTGGAGTTTCCTGAAGAAGACATGTTAAAGTAATGAATGCCGGATGAAGGTGAACATGCTTAAATTAAAGTCAAGAAAAATGGAAATAGACAACCAAATTTTGATATTAATTTTAGACTCTTTTGGATAAGATTATATTTTACCCCAAAGAACAGATCGACAGTGTGGAATTCAGCTTGATTTTTATTTGTGTCTGAACTTTTAGCAATAGCAAAGATCAAATTTGTACAATTACACCAACTACAACAGTTTTTTAATTGCCTTAGTTTCATCATGATTAAACTGTTACGCAGCACCTATCTTTTAGAAGTTGGAATTGATACAGAATGGCAGCAAGGAAGCCAAGGAAGCATGGCACCAAGATAAAATTCCTGCTAGAAGAGCAGAAATATTTGCAGTTGTTTCTAGGTACAATTTTATTTTTAATTTTATTTATATGCCGCCCTTTTCCGGAGACTCAGGTTGGCTTACAACGCGTTAAGCAATAGCCTTCATACTTTTGTATATTTATACAAAGTCAGCTTATTGCCCGCACAATCCGGGTCCTCATTTTACCTACCTTAGAAAGGATGGAAGGCTGAGTCAACCTTGAGCCTGGTGAGATTTGAACTTGAAGTAATTGCAGGCAGCTGATGTTAATAACAGTGCTTTAGTCTGCTGCGCCACCAGGGCTCCTTATTTAACATGTTGGTTTTTAATCTTCAAAATTTTATATAGCTGGCTATCAAGGCACTTGATAAAGAATAAGGAAAATGAGTTTTAGAGAAGTTCATGTTTTCAGAAATCCATTTGTTTGGATAGTCAAGAGAAATAAAGATGTAATAGGAAAAAGATATGCTATCTCTAAGTTAAGGGAAACCATGAAATCAAGAGAAAATGTATTTTTGGGAAAATGCTTTTTTTTTTTTTTTTTTGGTGCAAAAGATGGATTGATTCTTTTCATGTAGGGAGCCTTTTTTGTCATTCGATAATCCTTCTGTAGAGGGGGAAAATATTTGTTTTAGAGAAGGGGTAAAGTGTACCCGTTACTAGAGACTTCCCATGACGGAGAGCATTCAGACTTTTGCCACCAGTAATCATAAATCTTGTAGTGAAATACTATAATTAAAACAAACAAGGAAAACTCAGAAGGATAACTGTTTCTTACCAAATTATTCAACTGTCTTCTGCATTTGGTTTTACAAAGAAATTTACATTTTTTTTTCTATACTCAATTTTCAGATTGAATCCAGTAGGCAGCTTTTAGTAGTTACCCAATTTATAGCAATCTTGGATTGATTAATTATGTGCTATGTGCTATGATAGGTCATCATGTGTCCATGATGACCTATCCATAACCTATCCCAGAGGTGGGTTTCAGCAGGTTCTTAACAGTTCTGGAGAACCGGTAGTGGAAATTTTGAATAGTTCGGAGAACCAGTAAATACCACCTTTAACTGGCCCCACCCCCATCTAGTCTCTGCCTCCGGAGTTCCAGCTGATCGGGAAGAAATGGGATTTTGCAGTAACCTTCCCCTGGAGTGGGGAGGGAATGGAGATTTTACGGTATCCTTCCCCTGCCAAGCCAAGCCACGCCCACCAAGCCATGCCACGCCCACCAAGCCACACCCACAGAACCAATAGTAAAAAAAAATTGAAACTCACTGCTGACCCATTCCCAAAACCTGGCCATTTGTACCTTGAGTGACAACTATAGATTGATTTGTTTCATGATCGATTTGTTTGTTTTCCTGGATGTCTGTGATATTCTCAGCAATCTTCTCCAATATCCAAGTTCAAAAGTGTCAGTGCTCTTCTGGCTGGCTGTATTCTGATCTTTGTAGATGTAGAGAAATCACAGCATCTGAATATGCTTTCCAAATGCTAGTATGTGATGTATTTATTGAACAGAACATGGGTAAACTGAAGGATAATAGGGTACATTTCATCAGCTTGAAGCATCCCTTCTATGCATAATCCTTATTCTCTGCTGATCTAATGTTTGCTATATAAAACTGGACAGGGATGCAAGGATGTTAGAAGCCAAGTTGTGGCTTTCAGTTCTTTAATGAATCCCTTCCTGGCCTTGCTAATGTTAAGAAGACAAACTGGTGCCTCATGTGTTCTGCAGCTGGGAGACTGGTGCCAATTCAGGCAGGCAACTCTCTGTGTCTGTTTTGACTTTAGCTTTCCAGAAGCTCCGGCACCGTGTTGTTCTCCAGAGAAGCATCTAAGTGGTTTCCCATTGACCAGGGATATGATGCTGGTTAATGGAAGCAGCATGTGAGATGGGACTCCCCTCATACAGAATAATTTAAATCTGTTGGCTGGAGGTTTATGCAGCCCATATTCCTGGTTTCCCTTTTTGTATTTCATGGCATAGTGTCCTTATGGCTCACCTTTTATCAGTGTTTCGGCTTGTGAACAGAAGAGCACTGGGTTAGCAGGAAAATGCAGAGTTCCCCTGCATCAATTCCATAGAAAGCCACTACTGTTAGCCTGATAGATCAACATTTTTGCCACAACTTTTATTGATGATTCATGGTTATAAGTATTTATCATTTATTTAGCTGATATATATGGCCACCCAATTGGCAGATTACAAGTCTAGATGGCTAACATAGGATTAAAAACAAAACCAGCAATGGAAAAGAAAATTTAGTGTACTTAATGCCATCCCACAACCATTCAGCATTCCAGTTGTTACAAACAGGCCCATTCAATGCTGTGGCCCAGTGCCTGGGGGAAAAACAGGTCTTATTTGAATCTTGGAGTGAGAAAGTGGTATGCTATGCCAAAGGCTATATGTGCTTTCTGCGTGCTGCTAGATGACACAAATTTTGAAAAGGGGCGGGAAGAAACAATTGGATACGGGCAGTCCTGCAAATAACCTAACCTTCCGTCGTTAAGAAATTCATAAATGCATTGCAACCAGAAGCATAGTCAATGCAACTTATGAAGGGGTAGTATTACATGGGTATACCATTGTGCATCCATAATTACCTGGGCCATTGCATCCTTTGTCAATTGCAATTTCCAAAGTATTTTCAAGGGTAATTCCATGTCCAACAATAGTCTAACAATAGTCTTATGGACCAAGACATAAGTGTGAATAAGGCTTTTTGAGCATGGGCACACTTTATTTCATAGGATGGATTTGAGCAAATGCTCTCTTGGCTATTCAAGGAAGATCTGAGAGTCCAAGACATTGTACAGCATTTCTTTCTGAGGCAGTGTGACCCACCTACAAGAAAAGGTGGAGAATTCCTAGATCCAGGAGGCTCCCAAACCCATAACCATGTGGTCTGCTTAGGGTTAAGCTAAAGCTTGTTTTTCTCTCAGCCTCCAGACACTGACTAAAGATGTCATCATTTGGTTGGCCCAGGCTAGAGATATACAACTGAGTACTGTCAACACATTGATCACACTTGTTTTGCCTCTTGTCACTTGTCAATAAAGTTTTCATATTTCTGCAAGTGCATTTTCTTTACTCTCTACAGTACCTAATCCAATGCCAATGGATGATCTCAGTCAGTGGCTTTGTGTCAATTTAAATAGATTAAAGAGAGTGCAGACTTCTGAGGACTCTAGAGCTAGATCACGTCCCCCTCTTCTCGATGACCAGAAGTAGTCCTGGAAGAAGAAGAAAATTTATCACAATCCTAAACTTTTACCTACTCCCAAGCCCCCAGATCAGTCTAAGGATACCGTACAGATTTCATAATCAATACAGATAGTTTCATTTAGCCACCGTCTCAGATAGCAGCTCTTTACAACAACAATAAATGGTATTAAACAATAGTAAAAAAATCTTTTATTAAGATTACTAAGTAAAAAACCAATGCGCTGCACCTAGAGTAATGCATGTCAGAATGAAAGTAACCATTGCATTGATGCATCACAGGACTTTATCTGAATGGCAGCAACCATCCAGGCATCTCTCTAGCTTTTAGCATGTGGTTTGCTTAGCAACTGTGCCATTTAGCCATGTCATTTTGCCAGAACCAGTTGCAGTTGTTAAACGAGGAATACCTGTCATCTCAAAGGCTGCTGAGAGTTTGAAGAAGTCCCAGCCTTATCCTGATCTCACCAGAGACCATCAAGCTGAGTTGTAAGCTTGTTCATACATGCATTTTATGCTATAGCTATCTTATATACATAGGTATATAAGCAGAAATGTTGGAATAAAGAGGTTTAGAGGAACAGTGATTTTAATGTCCAGTTTAACATACTGTCCCAAATAATCTCTTAATTGCAGATTTTACTATTGTCTTGGAAGACAGATCAACCATTTATGTATTTGTTTATTTAATTTGTCTGTCGCTGTGAGGTGATTCTGGGTGGTTTACATCATTAAAAGCAATAAAAACATATATTGATTTTGCATGCAAGCACAATCACAATAATATATAGGTTATGACATAGGTCACAATAATATATAGGTTATGATTAAAAGATAGGGAGGGAGCAGAACGTATAGGGAAAAGGTGCAATTTTTGGAGGGACTTCTGAAATAAATTTTACTGGGAATAAGGATGCAGAATTCAGTTCTTCTTGGCTGCTGCTTTCTTCATTGCTGACAGGGCATTGCTGAGTTCTTCCCGCTATCTCTTGGCATGAATATAAGTTTCTACCCTTTTCTTTGTGAACTTCAGAGCTCCATTTTCTTTGAAGACTTTAAGCAACTCCATTGCTCATCTCTCATATGATGCAAATCTGCACATTTCTCAGATTGTGTCCCACACAAATTTGGTGTGTTGGGTCAGCCACTGATGGTATCCACATAATGTCATGGTTTTGACACATTCTTGGTCACTTTACGGCCTTTGTTTAGGCCAGTGGCCCTTGGATATTGGATTGGCATGACTTCAAGAGTTCTGTTGCAAAGACCACACCAGAAGACAGCATGTGCTGTAGGATACAGAGTGATATTCATATCTGGAACCAGAAAGTTATTTTCACAGGTTGATTTAGTGTAATCCTGAATAATTACTGTTTGGGTTTACTCTCAATGGCATATAGTCTGGCTAATTTCCATAAGGAAATGGAATGATTCAATAATATTGATTGGCTTGTTGGAACAGCAAAGAGATGAAATTAAACTTTCTGCTTGTTCAGAAACTCTTAAAAGATACACAGCGGTAGTATAATGAATGAACTGGTCTAATCATCTGCTTTATGTATAGCAAAGTAGACACAGTGTAGAATGTTTGTTTTTGAACTGAATGTTTTTGCAAAAAAGGGGCTGGACCAGAGGTGGGTTTCAGCAGGTTCTGACCAGTTGTGGTCAGGAGAACTGGTAGCAGAAATTTTGAGTAATTCGGAGAACCGATAAATACCACCTCTGACTGGCCCCATCCCCATCTATTCTCTGCCTCCTGAGTCCCAGCTGATCAGGAGGGAATGGAGATTTTACAGTATCCTTCCCCTGGAATGGAGTAGGAATGGAGATTTTACAGTATCCTTTCCCTGCCATGCCCACCAAGCTACGCCCACCAAACCAAGCCAAGCCAAGCCAAGCCAGGCCACGCCCACCAAGCCATGCCCACAGAACCAGTAGTAAAAAATTTTGAAGCCTACCACTGGCTGGACATAAATTTTCTACTTACAAACCCTACCATTTCTACATCTTTTAGATATCTTCAGTTCATTTTTTTTCTTCTAAATTAAGCAGTTTTCCCAAGTTTTGATTTCAGAATCCAGTTTGATTACTCAGAGAAACTCTTTGGACAGTTTTTCCTACATCGCATCTCACATTCTGAGAGTTAGATGTGCCAAGATGCAACAATGCCACTTTGAAAAGATTAGAGATAATGACTTTTAGGACACATTATACTAATTAATTCCCATTGTAGGACACATTATACTAATTAATACCAGCTGTTAAGGAGGTACAGCCCTAAGGGAGGACCTTGCAGGAAAAAAGTACTTATTTGTAAATTTCTTGGAGCTGTTTGGTTAGCAACTATGGGAAGTGGCTGCTGGATTAGATGGATCTTTAGCTTAGCTCAGCAATACTTTTTGATGCAAAACATTACCGTTCTTCCTGCTCATTTATTCTCTAGAGCAGTGTTGCTCAACCTTGGCAACTTTTAAGATGTGTGGATTTCTATTCCCAGAATTCTCCAGTCAGTATGCTGAAGTCCACACAACTTAAAAGTTACCAAGGTTGAGAAACACTGCTCTGGATGACGCAGATTGAATGGAAGAGACCTGGAGGAAGTTGCGTAGTAATTTTGCTATGAACCAATACCTTCACTGGGTGGCTGGATTCCTCTTCCAGGATTATGATTGCATCTTGTTGCTGTTTCATTACTGCTGCTATAAACAATTTTACTTAAAAGCAAGCATGCAGGAAGTTTAAAAATGCTATTTTTATTTATTTATTTATTTATTTATTTATTTATCTTATTTCTATAGTCAATCATCTCAATCAGTGACTCTGGATGGCATAGATGATAAAAAATATAAAAACAATAAAACAATGCAAATAAATATATATGGTCGCCAAATCAAAAGTATTGCTATGGATGTTAATATAGTCCAGAAACAGGGTCCTTAAACATACCCTGTTTCCCCCAATTAAGACATCCCCTAATAATAAGCCCATTTGGGCTTTTGAGCGCATGGCAATAAGGCCAAGTGTTTATTTCAGGGTTCAAAAAAATATAAGACAGGGTCTTATTTTCAGGGAAACACGGTACTCAGGTTCCAACGCATATAAACAGATCTTCATAGTCTTGCAAAAGATGAATAGGGTCCAGATAATCTAATCTCCAAAGAGAGAATTGTGGCTACAGCACAGAAGGCATATCTCCTGGTCCTTGAAAGCCAATGTGTCTTAGTTAATGGGACCCATAATATGCCCAATTTGCCAGAGTGAATTGGATAGGTAGAAACAACTGGGAGAAGGCAGTCCTCAGGTAACTTAGCCTCAAACCACGAAGGGCTTTAAAAGTGATAACCAGCATCCCGAATTGCACCCAAAATCATACTAGCACTACTTATTACCTATGCAGCCACATTCTGCATCAGTAGAAGCTTCCAAATGCTCTTCAAGGGCATCCCCTTGTAGAGCATGTTGCAGTAATCCACAAGGGAATGAAGAACTGTGAGCAGAGCTTCCCAAACCAGGAATGGGTGCAACTGTTCACAATCTTAAAATGTGCAAAGGCCTTCCTGGCCTTGGCTTCCACCTGCTCTTCTAACAGAAGCTATGAGTCTGAGAAGATACCTCAGTTTGTGCAGTGGGTCCACATGGGGCAGTGCCACTCCATCTAAGGAATGGTGGAACAACCTTGTCACCAAAAGACCCAAATATCGCAGCCACTCAGTCTTGCTGACTTGAGTCAAAGCCCATTGTATCCCATCCACACTCTTACAGATTCCTGGTACTGTGACAGGACATTCACAGCATCACTCAGATGGCCCAGGGTGGAGATATAAAACTCAGTATAATTGGCATATGATTGGGTTTCATTGGGTATACAGGGACGTGGTGCTTAGTGGCTAAGATGCTGAGATGCTTTGTTGATCGACAGGTCGGCAGTTCAGCGGTTCAAATCCCTAGTGCTGTGTAACAGGGTGAGCTCCCGTTACTTGTCCCAGCTTCTGGCAACCTAGCAGTTCGAAAGCACGTAAAAAAAAAATGCAAGTAGAAAAATAGGGACCACCTTTGGTGGGAAGGTAACAACCTTTGGCATTTAGTCATGCCAGCCACTTGACGTCTTCGGAGACGTCTTCGGACAGCGCTGACTCTTCGGCTTTGAAATAGAAATAAGCACCACCCCTTAGAGTCAAGAATGACTAGCACATATGTGCAAGGGGAACCTTTACCTTTACATATCATTGGCATGTTAATGATATCTCACACCAAACCTTGGCTCACTTCACCTAGCATCCTCATGTAGATGTTAATAAATAGAAGATAAGAGATGCCAAGTTCTAGGGTACCGTACAATGTTGAAGCCACAGGCTGGAACTCTTCCCACCTCCATCAACATGAACTGGAACAAACCCTGGATGAAGGTGGAGAACCAGTGAGACACAGTAAGTGCTCCCTGTTTCATTCCTTGCTTCAACTCCTTCATTCTGGGCCAGAGTTCCTCAGACTGATACCACATGAAGAACCCAGCCGGACATGTTTCAGAGAGAGGAATCCCCACCTCCTGTTCCAGCCAGGTCTCAGTAATGCATGCCAAGTCAGCGGCTACTTCAACAATGAAGTAATGAACAATGAAGTAATGGTCTGCAGAGAAAATACCCTTGGAAAAAGAAATAATAATAATAAAAAAAATAGACTGCTGAAATGAATAGATTAACTTTGATGATTAAGGATAGAGAAGACTCAGAATATTTTAAAATTTGGAATTATTTCTATCATGGGTTGGAGAAGAGATATAAATGATTAAGTCTATAAGTATGTACAAATATGTGATGAGTAGAATATTATATTAGTGACGAATTGATATTATGGATTGGATAAGGATTAAGATAGAAGAAATAATAACTATATAGAAGAAGAATGAATTATGGAAGACAACACCGAGATTTCGCAGGGAAAAGATAATTGATGTATGAAATCCGGTCACAATTCAAGGTGTTGGTTATTACCTTTAAAGCCCTACATGGCTCAGGGCCAGGGTATCTTCGAGACTGCCTTCTACTGCATAACTCCCAATGATTGGTAAAATCCCACAGAGTTGGTCTCCTCCAGGTCCCGTCAGCTAAACAATGCCAGCTGGCAGGCCCGCGGGGGAGGACCTTCTCTGTGGCTGCCCCAACTCTCTAGAACCAGTTACCTCCTGAGGTCCGGACCATCCCCACCCTATTGGCCTTCCGAAAAGCGGTGAAGACCTGGCTTTTCCAGGCCTGGGGCCATTGATCTTGCTCTTGCGATCCAGCGAGATCCAGCCATGAATGGTGTGAATGAGTTTTAATGTTTTTAATTTTTAATGTTTTTTATAATGATTTTAAATGCATTGTGAGCCCCCCTGAGTCTTCGGAGAGGGGCGACATACAAATTGAATTAATAAATAAATAAAATAATAAATAAAGGTTTGTCTAAAAAATAAAAAACTTTTTATTTTATTTTTTTAAAAAACCCAATGAAGTCATGGGTATGAGTGCCCTTATTACAAACTGACCTGGCATTCACCAGCAGCAGCTGACAACCCACGGCCTGATGGATGGTAACTATGGATTTAATCTACTTGTTTACTTTGATGTCAAATCAGAAAGGTCTGGCTTCTTCTGCCGATTGAAAGCAAATGCTTGCATATGGTCTGAAAAAATAGAACATTCTTTTCATTCCCTCCCACAGCTGCAGTTTCCTGTTACAAGCTGTGGTTTAATAAATATATTAAATAATAAAAAAATAATTTGCTTGTATGCCCTTCTCCTTCCAGCTGGGGCCATGATACATGCGTGTACTAATGTGAATTCATTTTTTTGAAAGAAAATAATAATTGCTGTTCCCTCTAGAATCCCTCTACACCCCCTCAACCTCCCAGCTGCAGATTTGAGCCCACTGGCACATTTATTTCCAGCTTTTATTTACGAGGAAACTTCATTACAAAACCCCCAAATGCTACAAGGATCACTTCCCAAGCAGAGATTCCCTGGGTGCCCCTGGTAAGAGCTTCCCAAAAAGTCTGACATTGAGCAAGGAATAAAGGGAACACTCCAAAAGGAGCCCTTAAGGGATGCATTTTAAAGTGGGCAGGAGACTGAGAAATGGCCCCCTGGTGAAACAGACAATAATACTGTTGCAAATTGTAACAAATGTGGTAAAACCCACATCTTCAAGTGCCTTTGATTATGCTAATCCCTCACATGAACACCTCCCTCCTACATGGCTTTGAATAATTTGAATTTATAAGGTCCCTCTTTCTTTTCAGCCAATCATAACATTCAGCTCTTTAATTGAAGCCAGAAGTTCCAAAGGCCACTTTCTTTTGCCATGAGCCACTTGACAACTGCTGAAAGAGCTTGGATAGATCACTTCATCAACTTTTGCTGTTGCGGTCTAATACAGGGGTCTCCAACCTTGGCAACTTTAAGCCTGGACGACTTCAACTCCCAGAATTCTGGGAGTTGAAGTCCTCCAGCTTTAAGTTGCCAAGGTTGGAGACCCCTGGTTTACTAGAGCATAAACATCATGTGCTTATAATAACTATATTTTTGCCTTTTTACATGTTGGATGTACCATATGAGCAATCTTCTTTGTTTTACAAATATATATTTTAGCAGATTGTACTATTGTATAAAATAGTGGTCCACCATCCTCCATTTGAAATTCTCTGTTTTAACTAGTCAGCGATTAAAAATGGAAGTCCTATCGCATATATGACCATGTAATTCCTAAACAATGAACAAAAGCAATTTTAAAACTCCATTGAATAAAAATTTAGACCACTACACCTTTTTATAAAATTTCTTCCTGGAGCACATTTTTTTAGTACTGTTTCTGCAACAGTAATCGTTCTCCGGAAAGTTCTTTTTCTTTTATCTTCCTAGCGACTGCCAATATTGGTGCAAAACCGATTTATTGAAAGAAATCTTTATAACTTGATTATTCTATATCTTCATACTGAATGCTTTCTGTTTACAGTTCTGTGTAATATTCTAGAATGTTTTCAATAAAGAAAGTGTAAGAAAGCTTTTTTTTTTTTACTCAGTGGTTCTGTCTGATATTAGGAGCATACAGAAATTTTAAAACATGCTTAAAAATAAAATAAAAAATCACACACACACAAAAAAGCCAAAGCTCACAAAATATTTAGTGATTATACAAGGATTATGTGAGATTTAAATAAATGGGTTCCTGGATTCTATTGTACCAAATTATGATCATGTTAGAAATCCTTGTGAATAAGGTAGGTGATTTAGAGAGTAATTTTCTGTCTTGCAAAGAAGAAAATTGTAAAAATAAACTCGTTCCTTTCCCTTCCTCTTAAGTTTCCCCAAAGGTAAATATCAATTTCTAAGAGCAGATAGGCCTATTCAAGTGGTTGATAAATGTCTGGTCAATAAATAATAAAGGTTTGATTGGAATCAATTAATCTTTCTCTATAGAGCTCTATGACAGTTGCTAGCTCTAGAATTAAAGTGGCTAGTGAAAAGATTAGTTGGATGGCCAACTGCCAGAAGGAACAGCCTTGAGTTCTCATCATTGTTGCTTCATAATACTATTAGTTAAAGTAGTATTTACTAAATCATTTTCATGTAGTAAAAATACATAATAAATGTTTAGAGATGAATGAACAGTTTGAAACTTCCGGACGGATTGATGAGCTGAAAAGTCTGGGAACGCTTGTTCTAAAGTAGCTTTCTCAACTTTCAATATTATCTGTAAATTCAGAGTCCTCTTTTCCCAAAAATAAAATTAAAAATAAAATAAAAGTCTGGATCCAGATTATAGTTCTGATTGCTTGTTCTTTTCTTATACTTTAACTGAGATCTTCCCATTTTGTGCCTCTAAGTCAAAGATAAAAGGACGAATTAGGATTTGTGATTATACTGTGTTTTTGAAAGTGGCAGCTGCGTTTTTTAAATAATAGGACATTTTACATGCAAAAAGCCCTTACAATTTCATTTTGCCTACTCGTAAATGAAGATATGTTAAAAATGAGTTTGTGTCATATTTTAAGATGAACTAACTCAACTGGAACTTTTTAAACTAATACAGGAACTTGGAAGTCATTCCTTTTTTCATAGCTTTTCAGTTTGTGATTCTAGATTTTAAATCTTGTTCAAAAGGTATAAAAAAGGTATATATTGTGGGAAATAATTTGCAAAGATATTTTTTTTAAAAAAAAAACCCACCAAGACTGACTTTAAAATTGTAAAACGGATTATTCCAAGAAATAACTATTATTGACTTCAATTGCACTTTCTCCCTTATAACTCTGTACAGATCTGTACTCAGTCTCTTATTAAAATCAATAATATTTTAAAAGTAAGCATGCATAGGCTTTTTGGTGCATCACTGTATTGTAAACATAGGTAATTTATGGCCACTACTTGTTCCAATGAGCTTCAAAATATTATTATATTTCCAAAGTATAATGTTGTTTTTAGTCGCAAAGTCATGTCCGACCCATCACAACCTTATGGACAATGTTGCTCCAGGTCTTCCTGTCCTCTACCATCCCCCTGAATCCATTTAAGATCACGCCGACTGCTTCAGTGACTCCAGCCAGCCACTTTATTCTCTTTCGTCCCATTCTTCTTTTGCCCTCAATCGTTCCCAGCATTAGGGTCTTCTCCAGTGAGTCCTTCCTTCTCATTAGGTGGCCAAAGTATTTGAGTTTCACCTTCAGGATCTGACCTTCTAAAGAGCAGTCAGGGTTCATCTTCTCTAGGACTGACTAGTTTGATCGCCTTGTAGTCCAAGGGACTCACAGGAGTCTTCTCCAGCATTATAGTTCAAAGGCCTCAGTTCTTTGGCTCTCAGCCTTCCTTATGGTAAAGTATAATAGGTATAATAATAATGAAGTTTAATAAAACTAACAATGTTTTACTTGACTTGCATACAGTATATAAGAAAAGTAAAATACACAAGTTTAGACTTCATGAGTGACAACTAACATGGGGTGGGGACCATTCCATAGGGTGCCAGTCATCACCCAAAATCACCATCTTGGAGTACCCACTGACCTCATTTCACCTCTCCGCACTCACTTTACTTCACCTCACATGGTCTGCATAAAAATTCTGCTTGAACTGAGGAGATTAGATTGATTGGTTCTGCCTCAGAAATCAGCATCAAAGGTATTCAGGAGCCAAACCTTCAGGGCTTCAATATTTTTGGCACCATTTTTGTGAATTCTTGTAAATGTCCTGTTAAATGTCAACAAAATATTTTCCAAATTTTCCAAATTTTAAAAGATCTTCCATGACTCTTCAGAAGTTTTCTTTGTTGCACATGGAAAATTACTAGCTCTCCCTCCCCCCCCCACTTTTTTTTTTAGATAACTGCAATCAACTTGTTGAATTCTGTGGCAACCAATATTTCAAAATTCCTTTTTAGCTGTTGCAAATTTTCTTAGTGTCCGCTAGATGGTGTACATGCTGAGATTAACAGAGTAAACGTGAACTGCAGGAGAAGGAATGCAATCTGCAAAGAAACAGCAATCATGTTACTAAGGGGAATAAGGGTTTTGTTAAAAGAGGAGAGAAAAATTCAACAGTTTTTTTTAAAGTTTCTAAGTAGCAACATTTACTTTCTTGAAAATCACTATAATTTCTACTTAAACCTAATATTAGTGTGGGGGGGGGGTTGTATTGCATCAAAGAATTTTCAAGAATTATTACATACTATCAACAATACATTAATGATAAAGAAGGAGGATAAGGACCCAGGAAGGGATATGCAAAGAAAAGCTTATAGGTTTAGATGAATTATATCTTTACTTTCCATTTGAAGAAAACAATCAGTTTCAGATAACAACAGAAAAAGATTAAAAAGAAAAACAAAAATGGCACAATAATTAATTAAAATAATTAAATTAAAACAAATTTCATCCATAAAACAATACTCAGTGTCCTCTTTCATAAAGGCAGAGAGAATGGCAGCAAAGACCATTTCCTGAAGGAGCACATTTCATAGGTTGGGAGATGACCAAAGTAATTCAAAATAAACCAGTTGTGATTTTAACAGTAACAGAGTTGGAAGGGACCTTGGAGGTCATCTAGACCAAACCCCTGCTCACACAGGAGACCTGCACTAGGGATTCAAACCGCCGAACTGCCAATCTTTCTGATCGGCAAGCCTAAGCGTCTTAGCCACTGAGCCACCTACCATAGTCAGGCTTGCTTCTAACCTCACCTCAATTTCTTATCAACCATTTCTTAAGAGTGTTTGCAGAGCCCAAGCTTGACTCCCCACTGACACCAGTCCAGTAGGGTTTCAACTTGGTGAGCTTCAGCTGATTGCATTCATTGTCATCAAATGTCTGTCCTTCTGACACCTCAAGGAATTTTCTCTCCTTTCAGAATTGTCAAAAGAATTGAATTGTCAAAAAAAAAATCCCAAAACACCTCACTTAGAATGAATCACATTGGAAACAAACGCTCTTAATCACAAGCTTCTAATTTAAAAGATATTACATTTGTAAAAGGAAACATAACTAAAAGATAAAAAAATCAAACAACTTTCTCAGAAAAAAATCAATTTGTACTGCTTCTTTCATGGTTTCTTCATCCTATTTCCTTTGTTTCCATCTATTCTTCAATTTCATTTCAGAACAAGCAGAGCTTCTGCCAGAAATAAAAGGAATAAACCCATGCTACTATATTCATATTAATTATTATTATTCTATTGTTAATATTACACTAATATAATATTTATTTATGAGTTAATATATTATACTACTGATCATATAAAGCCATGATTGAAAATTTCAGAGCAATTTACAAAACAAGTCATTCTTTTTTCCCTCCACAAATTTGCTTAAGTCTGAGTAGATATTTCCATTCAAATTGTTTTATTTCATTTCATTTCATTTTTGGGGGAATAAACTTGTGTCCAATGTGGTTGGAGTGTTAAACCACACACACACACACACACACACACACACACACACACACATAATGCACATAAAATGTGTGGATTTTCATGCAATTGGTTTTTGGCCATATTTGTAATAAGATACAGAAATGGGGCCAATCAGAATTTATAATTAAGATAGACATCCTTTCCTCAGGCTAGATAGATCTATAGTAGATAATTATTTTTTATAATGAATTTTTCAACATCCATCTTTCCCTCTTTTCCCTCTGCTAACTTGGCTAACCCTGATTCTGTAATGACTATGGAATTCTAAAGGCTGGATACTAGCCAGAACAAATAAGGATGTCCTAGAGGACAGGGTGGATATTTCAGTGATAATAAATATGGAATATAAATATGTAAAGAACATTATTTGCAAACATATGGGTAGGTCAAAATCAGGGCTTGATTTCTCTGTACACCGTAGCTTATACATAGAGAAGGAAAAATTGGACCTGTTATATTTTTTTTAAACTTCCATGAATATGCAAACAAGCTGGAATAATGTAAATAAGAAAAAATGGTAAAAGGTTCAAACTGGAAAACATATTACCGTATTTTCCGGAGTATAAGAGTACCTTAGTTTTTGGGGTAGAAAATAAGAAAAAAGCTGATTGGCAGGTGGATCGGCTTCCCGGAATACCCCCAGTCAGTTGTTCCCAGAGGTGAATTGTAGCAACAGGTTCCTTGGTTGTGAGCTCTGTGCCTTGCTTTTTTTTGCTTTTTTTCCTGCCTCTGAAAGCCTTTGAAACAGGGCTTCAGAAAAAAGCCTCTGAAGCTCTGTTTGGGGGCTTCTTTTCTGAAGCTTCGTTTTTTTCAGCCTCTGAAACCTCCGTTTGAGAAGCTGGGCGGGGCTACATTCAGAGTAAAAGACGCACCCAGATTTTCACTGTCTTTTTTGGGGGAAAAAGGTGCATCTTATACTCTGAAAAATATGGTAATTTGATGTGGGTTTTGGAAGCCTGCTTTGAATTCTGCAAAGAAATTGCATAGGAGCCCGAGGAAAGCCACTGTGAAATCCATAAATGCTTGCAATGGGTCACCTTGTAGGAGAGATGGGCAGCATAACAAATAAATGAATGAATGAATGAATGAATGAATGAATGAATGAATGAATGAATGACAAGACCTAAAACAAAGTTCTGGACATATATCCTGCTTTTATTGATAGTAACATTTGCCAAGTGTTCCTTTTCTCAGGACAGTAAGTGAGTGTTTTCTTTGCAATATGGGACAACTCATTTAATATCTCTTCTTTTGTCAGTATCATGAGTGGATCAAGGAGAGAAGGGTGCCTTCCAGTGGTGAAATCCAATTTTTTTTACTACTGATTATGTGGGCGTGGCTTGGGGTGTGGTGTGGTATGGTGTGGTGTGGTTTGGTGGGCATGGCTTGGTGGGCATGGCAGGGGAAGGATACTGCAAACTCTCCATTCCCACCCACTCCAGGGGAAGGATATTGCAAAATCCCCCATTCCCTCCCCACTCCTGGGGAAAGGCTACTGCAAAATCTCCATTCTCACACCACTCTGGGGCCAGTCAGAGCTGGTATTTGCCGGTTCTCCAAAATACTCAAAATTTCCACTGCCAGTTTTCCGAACTGCTCAAATTTCCACTACTAGTTCTCCAGAACCTGTCAGAACCTGCTGCATTTCAGCCCTGGTGCGTTCTAGCTATGATATGGTGTAATTAGCACTTTCTGGACAACAGCTGTATACTATAAACTACCCTTGATAGTTGGAATCTTTAGAACGTCTCCAATGTTTTCTTTCATAAACGCCTGAATATTTGATTTATTACTACATGTCAATTTGGATTTATTACTATGATTTATTACTATGTGTCAATTTGGCTACACATGGAATACTGCATCCACGATGTAAAAAAGATGTTAAAAAGATGTTGAGACTCTAGAAAGAGTGCATAGAAGTGCAACAAAGATGATTAGGGGACTGGAGGCTAAAACATATGAAGAACGGTTGCAGGAACTGGGTATGTCTAGTTTAATGAAAAGAAGGATTAGGGGAGACATGATAGCAGGGTTCCGATATATCAGGGGCTGCCACAAAGAAGAGGGAGTCAAGCTATTCTCCAAAGCACCTGAGGGTAGGACAAGAAGCAATGGGTGGAAACTAATCAAGGAGAGAAGCAACTTAGAACTAAGGAGAAATTTCCTGACAGTTAGAACAATTAATCAATGGAACAACTTGCCCCCAGAAGTTGTGAATGCTTCAACACTGGAAGTTTTTAAGAAGAGGTTGGATAACCATTTGTCTGAAGGGGTGTAGGGTTTCCTGCTTAAGCAGGGATTGGACTAGAAGACCTCCAAGGTCCCTTCCAACTCTGTTATTCTATTCTATTCTAATTGGCAAAACAAATTTATAGCAGAGTAGAGGTAGAAAATTACCATTTCACCCTATTTCTTAAACAATTAAATCAATTTATAGCACTGCTAGTGAGTCTTGTGGCTGCTGCTGATTTCTCTCCTTCCTCCTTAGAGGCCAATAGAAAGTTGGAGATGAAACCAGATGTCAGAATCTACTTTTCATGGCTAAAGTCTAGGGAAAATGCAAAAAGAAAGACTGCTGTGGGATATAATATGAAGATTTGATCCTCAGAAAACTGGGATACAATCAAATAAATAAATAAATAATTGCAATATGTCCCTTAAGACTTTTATAGCCTTTTGTAAAAATCCTAAATGCTGATGTCTTTTTTTTTCTTTTAATAATATGACATGTTGAACTAAGCTAATAGAATTGTTTATGAAAAATTAAGGCCAGCAATTATATTTATTCCAATGTCTGTCTATGTACATGTGTATTCACTATGCGCTTTTAACGATGAATAATTTGTAGATTAACATCAGGACTATAATTTAACATAATCTTTTCTTTACCAACCTTCAAATATTTGTTGAAATTGTGGGTTTGAAGTTTATAACACTTGACTTAGAAAAAATATCCATTTGATGTTGTACTATAAACTGAAAAACAAGGGACACAAACTATTTTGACTGTCTGGATTTTGTTTCGTTCCACAAAACATAACCTTCAGAAATTCCAGTTAAAATTGGTTGGACAAAAGGTTTTTCTGACTTCAGTGCTTCAGAGAAAGGTTTAGCTTAGTGACAAAATGTCTGCCCTGAACATGAAAGTTCTCCTGTTAAAATAAACAGAGCCAGTAAAAGGGAGCAACCTGTGTGAAAGCTCTTCAGGACTATTCAGTTCAGGGGAAACCAAATTTCTCCAGCCTGTGACTCAGATCATCTCAGATCTTGTAAACTGTGTGTTAGGATATGGTTTGAGCCTAACAAGTTGTCCAGGCAATATATATGTTCTGTGACTTTAACATGAATATGTATTGTGTGACTTTAAGCCTTTACTGCTGAATCATTGTAATGCTGAATCATGCTGTAATTAGTTGTAAACGTATTTAAGAAAGGTACTGTAATGGATTCAGTTGATGATATGCCAGGAGTGGGTTCTAAAATTTTTTACTACTGGTTCTGTGGGCGTGGCTTATTTTGTGGGCATGGTTTGATGGTCATGTGACAATTCTTTAGGATTTAGCAGAGGTACTGGTCTATCAGGCTTTTAACTGCTTGCAGAGCTGTACTGGTCTACCCATTTGTTTTTGGAAGCACTGGTCTACTCATTTGTTTTTGGAGGCACTAGTCTACCAGGCACTGGTCTACTCATTTGGTTTTGGAGGCACCAGTCTACCACCACACTGCCTTTTAACACTGATCAGCTGTAGGGCGACCCTTTGAAGCCCCACGACAGGAGTTTAAACAGTTTTTTTTTCCTTCTAGCCGATCAGCTGGGGCTCGGGAGGCAGCGAATAGATTGGGGGTGGGGCCAAATAAAAGGTAAGAATAACATGGTGATGGGCAGCTCCCGAACAAAGAGAACCGGTTCGGTGACGTCATATCGTCACTGCTACCGGCTCGGCGGAACCCACCACTGCTGTGCATGATGGAGAAAGTTGTTTAATTGGATAAGGCTCATATAGATCACATGGGTCTATGTTACAGTTGAAAATACCTAACCTACTATCTGTAAATATGTGTGCTTGTGCATATGTCATTGTGTGATGTCATTGTGTTCCTTACCATTGGTTACTACTTACCATTAGCCCCGCCTCCTCTGTATATAAGCTTTCGCTCTTCTCAGATTGATAGCTGTCTAAATGTGTTCCTGAGGAAGAAAATAAATATTATTATTACAAGAAAGTCTACAGTCTCTTATATTGGGCCTAACCAGGATAACCAACTAGCAACAAATTGGTAGCAGAGGATGGTTTGGTAGGCCCAACCGAACATAAAGATGCAAGACTCACATAACGACAAAAGAAGACCTGCCACCAGATACATAACGAAAAGAATGGCAGCTCAACTAACTCCTGACAAATATACACCACATGAAAATATTAAGAAACAAACGCAATTACAAGAAAATGAACTGCTAACACAAAACAAACAACCACTAGCTGGAGCAGAACAAACTTTCTCAACACCAAACAAAGAAGATGAGGTAAAAAGAAAAATACTAGAATTAATAGAAACAACTACAGTTGAATCAAATCTGCTTGTGAAAATCCGCAGCATGATAAACGAAAATAACAAACAAGAAAACTGCAAGGTAAGAAACTCAACCCCTGACTTCAAAAAATGACACCGAAGATGGCGACAGCTTCCCGCCTTTTTCATGGCAGCCATCTTACCCACCTAATACCTCTAAAATGCCTGACCAATTACTAAAAGAATTCCAAACCTCAAACTACGAAATAAAAAACAAAACCTACCAAGAAGATGACTACCCGAGTCCAAAAACAAATAAAAAACAATTATTTAAACAAAACAAAGCTCAACCTACTGAAGTAGAAATAGACAATGCTATACAGGTGCTGACTGCAGCACTCGGGACTAAACTAACAATACCAAACAAACAACCAGAAAATGAAATAGAAAATTCTAAACTACCATCTACCAAAAGCCAAAAAGAAATAGACTGTCTAATGAAAGGCCTAGCCACCCGAAGAAAGACAAGCTGGCAATCATACTTACCTACCGAAGAGCAACTCCTTGAACAACCCGGCTCCATTGGCAATGGCGGCCTGCCTCAAGCTCCACTTACTGACGACCTCAGAGAAGACTCCCCGACGAGCAGAGCAGCACCCCAGGCATTTTTCAGTCACCAGAGGCCCTCCGGAAACAAAGCAGAGCAACAGAAGGCCGTCTGGGACTTAACCCCAGGAGCTGCAGACACAGGAACCTCCCTCGCCGGCTGCTGGAGAAAAATGAGGACTGAGCATGCCCAGAACGAGCCTGCAAAGAAAGAAGAAGAAAACATAAATACAAGTCAGCGCAACATAGAGATAAGTAAATACAGACATGCATCTACCATACCCAGGCCTTATTGTGAGTATGCTAAGGTCTTAAATCATGGACAGCTACTAAACATGAATAACACTTCACAACACTCAGGGACAATACCTTCAGACTTTATAAAGTTAAGATTAGATGGAAGCAACTTAATGGAATGGAACCAGTGTTTACAGATTACATATTTGAAAGAGAATGTTTTATTTTTTATTGATAACCCACCAGATAAGCCTTGGACCTATGAAATAGACTGCCTCCATCACAAAGCATATTATATATTAATTGCCTCTATTTCCCCAAGTATACTTCCCAGTATAGAGCATAATTTAACTGTATTTGAAACATACCAAAAATTATTCAATTTGTTCTATAGTAAAAGTGTAGCCACCACCACAAAAATTTCTAGGGAATTCTATTCTGCCAAACTAAAACATGATACCTCCATGAGTGAACATATCTTGAATCTAAACGCTGTAAGAGCAGACCTTATTCAAAGGGGGGAAACCATTTCTGATAACACCATGAAAAGCATTATAATTAACTCATTAGATCACAGCTGGGATAACTATATTACCTTAATAGATAACCTAAGTATAGAACAAATTACTTTAGAAAACCTCACCAATAAGCTTATTACTGAAGATAGACTTAGAAGAGAGCGATATACACAACAAAGGGAAGGTAGAAATCAAAGAAAAACTGATTTTAGGGTCAGAGATAGGTACCCACATGAATGTCTCATATGTGGATCTGAAAGACATCAGAGTAGAGATTGCCCCAAGAATGCAGGATACAGTGACTCATATCAACACAAGGATAAGAGAATACACTTCTTAGACAGAACTTCCCCAGATTACAGGTATAAGCGAAGAGAATCACCACACCCTAGAGAAAGACAAATGTACAGAAATAACCCTAGAGAAAATAAGAAAGGATCACTATATGGAATAAGAAACAATAACATTTTGATGTCTGATTCACTCAACACTTGGCTCATAGATTCTGGAGCCACATGTCATACAACTCATAATAGAGAAATATTAAGCAACTTCACTGAAAAGAAATATTACATTAAAGTAGCAAACCAAAATAAGTTCCTAGTGAGAGGAATAGGAGACACGCATATAAAGGGTATAGGGAAATTAGAGGGGGTACTATTTGTGCCCGAAATTCCAAATAACATATTGGCAACCCTAAAATTAAGTATAGAGAATGAAATAGAAACCACTTTCAGAGGTGGAAAGGTATTTATGACTAAGAACAACAGAAACATAGGTAAACTATTTACAAATGATGGACTAACATACCTACTGCCACAAGATAACGAACTAGTCTATGCAAACTATCAATTAAGAAACAAAAAGCCAAATTCAGATAGCCATGATGAAAGTAATAATGATAATGCATCAAACACTGATACTAATATGTCTGAAAATTTAAACAATGGAAGACCTATTCACGATAATTGTAGTCACTTACTCCACAGAAAGCTAGGACACGCAAGCTTTCCCGTCATACGAAAAATGTTAGAATGTTCCGAAGATTTAAAAATAAAGAACTGTAAAAATTACTTAGAATGCTCTGTGTGCAATTCATCCAAAATTAAAAACAAACCAAAACCCAAAAAAGCCACTCGCACCACACAATCAATTTTTCAACTAATTCACATGGATGTAGTAGGTCCATTAAAACCCTCAATTAAATATAAAAAAAGATACTTTCTAACCATAGTCGATGACTACAGTAGATTCGGTTTTGTATACACCCTTAATCACAAAAATGAGGTTTTCAAAAAATTTAAGGAGTTCTTTAAAATGGTAGAGACGCAACACAATACTAAAATTAAACAAATAATGACTGACAGGGGGTCGGAATTCCTATCCAACGAATTTTCAAATTGGCTAAAATCACAAGGAATATTGCACTTTAAATCTTGTCCGTTTTCCCCATTTCAAAATGGAGTCTCTGAAAGAAAAAATGGTTTGCTACAAACCATGGTTAAATGTGTGTTAGATGATGCTGGCTTAAACCAATCATTCTGGGCTGAAGCCCTTACTTATTCCAATTACACTATAAATCGCTTATGGTCCAGTACAATCAACAAGACCCCATACGAACTCATGTATGGAAGGAAACCAAAAATTGGGCATTTACACGTATTTGGTGTATCTGCTGATGTATATGTCCCCTCACAATTAAGGTGCAAAGGAGAGAAAGTATCCAAAAGACTGATATTTATGGGGTACGAATCAGGAACCAAGGGATATCGCTTCATTGATAAAAATAACCATTTCATTGTATCCAGATCTGCTGTGTTTCATGAACACATGAACTGGTCAAAATTACATCTCAACGAAATATATCCAGAATCAAAAAATATTACACACACGCACACAGATCATCATACATCAGATACCAATCCCAAAACCACAACCATGAACAGAATTAAATGCCCAAAAACAATTAATGATGAATGGAAGAAAGGACACCCCACTTTGAAGGTAGACCAATTAACTGAAAAAGAAGCTAAATATATGCATAGCGATGAACATCCCCAGAATAGGCCCATTAGATCCAATAGGGGCACAATTCCTAAAAGATTAGATGATTATGTACTGTCTATTCAAGCTAAACACCTGACTCCCAACACGTATGATGACATACTTAAGTTACCTCCAGAAGAAAAAAGTAAGTGGGAGGAAGCAATGAAAAAAGAGATGGACAGTTTAAAAGAACTAAATGTATATACACCAACAGATCTACCCACTGAGAAGTCCCCCATTGGCACTAGATGGATCTATAAAATCAAAGAGCTAGAGGATGGTAAATTCTTATACAAAGCCAGGTTAGTGGCTCAAGGTTTTGCTCAAAGGTTTCCGGATGACTATGAAGACACATACTCCCCAACCGTTAGATCAGAAAGTGTGAAAACAGCATTAGTATTAGCTTCCATTTTAAATCTGGAAGTATATCAATTTGATGTACAGACAGCCTATCTGCATGCTGATCTCGATAAAGAAATTTATGTAAAAGCACCCCCAGGAAAAGATACAAAAAAGGGAGAAATTTGGCTATTGAATAAGAGCCTTTATGGACTAAAACAGTCCGGCAAACGGTGGTATGAGTGTTTATCAAAGATACTTAACGATATAGGCTTTGTGGCTACTTCATCTGATTTTTGTTTTTTCACAAAAAGAAATAATGATTCTATTGAATATGTTTTGATTTATGTTGATGATATATTATATTTTGGAAGTGACAAGGTTAAATGTGATAATTTCGCTGAACAATTAGGCAAAAATTTCAACTTAAAAATATTAGGAAAGGTAAATAAGTATTTAGGAGTCCAAATTGACAAAACAGATAAGGGTTTCAAATTATCCCAGAAAGACAAAATTATAGAACTCATAGAAAAATGTAATATGGTTAACTCAAAAATTTGTGAAACTCCCATGTCAACTGATTTTTATAGGAATGTGTACAATGAATACGAACCATTTAAGGATAACACTTTATATCGATCAATTATTGGGTCCTTATTATACATATCTAATTGGACTAGACCTGATATCACCCTTGCCGTAAATTTGTTGTCAAGACATGTAAGCAATCCTAACTTATACCATTGGGAAGGAATCAAGAGAATTTTGAGATATCTGAAATCTAGCATTAATGTATGTCTATACCTAGAACCATTCATTTCTGAAAAACCAACTTTGACCTGCTACGCCGATGCAGATTGGGCTACTGATTCAAAAAGCAGAAAAAGCACTTCTGGATATGTTTTTCTTATAAATGGTTGTGCGGTGCACTGGTACACTGGCAAACAGAACTTAATTGCCACCTCTACAGCAGAAGCCGAATACGTTTGCTTATCCAAAGCGGTCAATAATCTAACTTGGTTCGATGATTTATTATGTAATGTGTGGGATGAACCTATTTATCCAATTATCATCAATGAGGATAATAAGGCAGCGATAGATATATCAGCTTCCGAAGCGATAGGTCAACGATCTCGACATATCGATATCAAATATAAACATGTGAGGCAACTGTCATGTATAGGATTCATTAAGGCTGTTCATTGCGATACTAATGAACAAATTGCTGATATCCTCACTAAGCCATTAGCAACCAAACAACATGTGTATTTGACTTCCAAACTTAATGTACATATATAAACTTAATAACCCACCATTAGTTAGGTATTTTAGAGGGGGATTTGTTACAGTTGAAAATACCTAACCTACTATCTGTAAATATGTGTGCTTGTGCATATGTCATTGTGTGATGTCATTGTGTTCCTTACCATTGATTACTACTTACCATTAGCCCCGCCTCCTCTGTATATAAGCTTTCGCTCTTCTCAGATTGATAGCTGTCTAAATGTGTTCCTGAGGAAGAAAATAAATATTATTATTACAAGAAAGTCTACAGTCTCTTATATTGGGCCTAACCAGGATAACCAACTAGCAACAGTCTAGATATGAAAATAGTCTTTCTATGTTCTTAATTTAGCTTTTTATGTTAACATGAAATTATATAGGACAGTAAACTAGAATGTGTAGGTTTTTGTAGCATCTTCAGCATATATAGTGCATAGAATTGTTCTGATTTGGACAATTCTGTGATTTGGACCAACATGGTCACATAACTCTAGCATAACAGCAATAGCAATATCCTTGTTACACTGTGTAGCACAATCAGCGATGAAATCTGGCCGGATCTATCTGGTTCACACGAACTGATAGCACCAGTGGCGGGAGGCTCTGCCCACCTGCCAGGATGTCATTATGTCACGTTTTTGACCCTCTGCTTATGCACAGAAGGCTCTGTGCATGTACAGAAGAGGTGCTCCCACGCATTCCCATTCCCAAACTGGTAGCGAAGTTAAGTGGATTTCACCACTGAGCACAATGCTAAACATTATATGGTCGTCCATGATATAATTCGAGAAGGAAATAAAACTGGGAATTATCTATTAATATGGTTCTTAAATTAAAATAACCTCACAAAATTAGCAAAAGTGGTAGGCTGCTATATGCTTACATTGTTTCAAGTAGTTCATTCAATGTATATTTTATTTGCTGAGGTAAGGAATTATATTAGTTTAGGGGGGTTTTTTACCCTATTTTGAAGATATTTTTTTAAAAAACTAGCCTATGCATCTTGAGAAAATAACCTACACTACACTACAACTGTTTTCTTCAGTGTAGAATATTTCAAATGAATAATTCCAGAGGTTGTAATCCAAGATTTTGTGGCCAACTTTTACAAAAATTTCACAAAAGGATTTTGAAATGATAGTGATAATACTGTTGATGAGGAAGCCTAAAAGAGGGACTGATGTGCCATGAAACCTCAGAGGACTAAAAGGAATAGAAATATTGCTACTTTTATTACTGGATTTCTTTACTTGTAGGAAGACAAATACGTAGAAAAATGTAAGAGGGAAGGACATCAGACCGGAATATTAAGAGAGGAGAATGGAATGGCCACTTACAAACTGCAATCAAGAGGGAAAAAATACGCTGGTGATAATTATAAGGTTAGAAAGGATTAGTGTAATTTCAATACAAAAGTAATACATCAATATAGTGATGAAGTCTGTACTTCAGGTACCTACCTGTGTGTTAAACTTGTTGAAGAAAATATCTATTTGTCAATATTTTCCTTTAGGTGTTTCTGCCTTGAAGTTAATTTGGATCGGACAATTCTTCAAATAAAGAATACATTTAAATATAATTTAAACAGAAATTTTCAACCCTACAGGGAGACAGGTCGCAAGGTAAAAAAGTTTTTTGCCGAGGGAGCAAGAAAGTTAAGAGAGAGAAGGGCTTGATCATTCCCTAAATCCTTACTTGTAACTAGATTGGGAATCAATAATTTTTCAGGTTCTGAATGTCATTTCCGAAGTTACAGACACCCAAACTTTAAATGAAAAACGATTGAAATTTACAAGATCATAGTCTCCAACATGGATGCTAAACTCCCACATGATTTTACATGAGAACATTGAGCTAAGAATCAGAGGGATTGGGATGTGGACGACATAGATTTTAATCACGATCAACAACTTGTTTGGTCTTAATTTAAGATCAAACTGGTACGCTACTTCTATTATACTGTGAACTCCATATATAGGTTCATAACATAGTTTTAGGGGATTCTCAGCAAAAAAAACCCACTTTCTAATAGCCTGGTTCCTGTATTAGTTGGTCTCCGGCCATCGACTTGCCTGCAGCTGTAGTAGCAAATGAATTCGAGCTATCATCTTACCTTACATTTCCCACAGAACTTTAGATGCTTTGCCAAAGGCCTTGGAGAAAGTTTTTTTTAAAAAATACTCAAATACTCAAATACCTGGCCACCCATTACGGAGTTTCCATAGCACATATTCACATTACTACTCTTGTGCCTGAAACAGTGTCTGTTTTAAAGATGACTTCTTTTGAAGAGCAACATGTGTGGACTTTTTATGCTAGATTGATTGATGATAATATTTGAACATCCCTATCCCCAAACTCCTGTCCCAAGGCTCTTCTCTTCATAAATGTCAGATTCCCCGTCTCCAGTGGTGGGTTGCCCCCGGTTCGGATCGGTTCTATAGAACCGGTAGTAAAACCAGTGGGAGGCTTCGCCCACCGATCCAAACGTTATCAGGGAGCTTCTGTGCATGCACAGAAGCTTCTGAGCATGTGCAGAAGTGTGTGTGCATGGCCCCATTACAAACCGATAGTAAAGTTAAGTAGAATCCACCCCTGCCCATTTCCCCTAATAGTTAAAAACTGACAGAATTGGCAGGTTAGCCTACTGCAAGGTATCGGGCTTCTGTATCAACTCATTATTTCATCTTCTAGGAATTTGGCCAAAAATAATGTTTCAAAAATCAATATTTCTTCATTTGGAAAGTAGACCCAGCTTCTACCTCGAATGTAGATTATCGGGTGTAAATGTCTTTTATTTTAAACACACTAGCTTTCCTATTGGTAAAGTGGCAGTTTTGGATCGTATCACGGTCTTTGTAATAGTAATTTGGGGGAATGGAGTTCTTAATCATTTTGTGAAAACAATCATGGATGTCTGAATTTCAAAGGTTTTAACATCTCTGGGAGAAGGTAAGGATTTGGAGAGATTTGATTTGTTTTGCAAATTTTTACTATTTCTTTTTTAATCACATAGCCTAGCTTTCTTAGAGGCAGTCTATTTAATTCACTTTCATGTAAGCAGTGGGGATTTTTTCTGAGAATATTAAAGTTCAGCACTGGAAGAAGCTAAAATACAAGTTTGAGTAATTCCTCTCCAAGAAGTTAGTAGCCTGAGTCTTCTGCATACCTATAAAAGCGAAGTTAATTTGGGGTAGAGAAGGAAGCCCTGACCTTTAACAGGATGGCTTTAAACTCCTTTTTACCAGTCAACTAGCTTTTTGCTCTTTCACCTGATTTTTTTTTTTTTTGAAGGGTTTTGTGTATGGAATGCATTCTGGAACATACTTGTTCCTGAGCTCTTCTGACAGCTTTTAGAAATTGCTGGCGAGTCCCAAAAGATATGTAATTTTAGAAACAGCAGCCTGATGCTAAACATCTCCACCTGTTCTCCATTATCTCCCTTCAAACGAAAACAATGTTTGGCTAAAGTTACAAACTAATGGAACCCATTTTCACTAAATAGGTACATTTGGTCATATGTAATTTGGTAGCTCATAAAAGGCAAAAAAAAAAATACAGAAAATGGCTTCGAACAGAGAGAAGGAAATGAAATGAATTCCCCCCACCCCACAGCTGTGATTCTCACCCCACTTATATGAAAGAACAATACCCATTGAAGTCAATGGGAATCGCTTCCAAATACATATGTTTTGGATGACGATGAAATCAAGCCTAATCTCTATTTAATATATAGAGCAAGAATGGAAAAAGGATTTATCCAGGGGTCATGTGGCTTTTAAAGCCGTAAATAATTGCATATTCCCCTATTCTCTTTTACATACAATAAGCTCTTTCTAATGCAGGCACCATCATGACCTCTTTTTTGCTTGAAAATTTGAAAAAGTATACTGCAATGAAGAATGGAAGGGATATTTCTTTGTTTCCTATACAATATAAACTTGTCCTAGGAAAGTTAAATCCTTATTGGGCAACAAGGCTATAGCTCTAAGTGTTACAACCAAGATAAAAATAAATTAGATATTGCCATTTATTTAATGCTGCACTAAATATAACCACTAAATACTCATTGTGTAACAACTGAAAGTTTCAAGATCAGTTGCTAAAATTTAGTGGCAAGCTTCACCCATCCATCCATCATCCATCCATCCATCCATCCATCCATCCATCCATCTATCCATCCATTTATTTTTCAAATTTGATGCAATCCCACTTTAATCAAACAAATTTGGATAGCTAATATGGCATCGAAGCAAAAACATAAAATCAAGAAAACCACCAGGCCATGACATGATTTTGCTCCAATTTGGAATGGGGAAAATTTGTTGTGAAAGGGCCAATTTACAGCTTGACTGGGGGCATTTTAACAATGAAATGAATTATCTAAGAAAGATCCTTTTACTGGATATGTCCAAGCAGAGGACATCTGTGTTTTAATGTAGATTCCTGTGTTCAGAACTTTGAACTCACTGGTGCTTTCAAATCTACAGTATGACTCAAATTAAAAAGCAAATATATAGAAGAGCATAAAACCAGGAAGCTTCCAGGGTTTAAGTAAAGTATATTGGGATAGGCTTTATTATTAGACAGAATGTCATTGTCTCAAGGTGTAGATGCTCAAAGGTGGCAGCAAAGTTTTATGGACCACTGTACTTGCCCTTCAGTACTTGAACTGGTTTACTGCCATAGAGAATGCTATCCCATTTCCAATGTAAAGATAGAGTCATTTGCCAGCTGCTAGATAGCTTTGTACACAACAGAGGAAGTCTTGTTTTAGCTTCAGATCAATTCCACCAAGTATCAGATGACCTGAATAGGAGTTTTGTTTGACATCGTATTTGCAGAATGGTCATAATAAAACAAGATTGCATTCTTTAACAAGTCGGGTAAGCAACCAAATGCAGCCTCAAGTCTAATTTCAAAGCTGTTTTGAACGAAAAGAGTTTAGTATTCTAGCCTCTTCTAGCACCAAAGAAGAGAAGGAGAAGGACAAGAATTAGAAAGTGAAAGAATAAGCGGCCAAATTTTGTTCTGCTCCACTCCCCAATATTTGGTTTAGTTCTAGGCATCATTGACATATACAGTATTGTCGTTCCTTCTTGTGAGGAAGTTGTCCTCAAAAATAATAATAAGAAAAGATTGCCTTTTTCCTTTTTACATCATGGATTAAGGCCTTCTTCCATGTGTATCCTATGGCTAGAGGACATCTGAAGTAGAAAACTGGCAATTTGTCCTCCAAGCACTTTCTACTTCTGCCGTCCATATTTGCAATCCAGTAAGAACTCGCAGATTTCTTTTATACAAAGAGGATACTAAGTCTCATGGACTCTTCAAGTTTGAACACTAAGCAAAAAAAATAATAATAATAATTGTTCCATAGGGACCATTTTTAAGCATGCTTTTTATTCTTGACCAGAAGCTCAGAAAACTCCGACAATATAAAACAACTTAAAAATAGACGTTGGATTGTAGTGTGAAGAAAGCTTCAAAGAAGATGCCTAATTTTAACACTGTTGATGGTATTGTCAGATATGGTTTGTATCCCATTAAAATTTCCTTGCAAGCCTCACATGTGAATGGAATTACAACACAATGACCCCTTCCCCCCCCCCAAAGTTTTAAAGAAAACAGCAAAGAAATGTGCTGCCAAATTCTTGGAGGCAACTTTGAGGGTTGAACACACAATGAGCTGCACGGACAATAGGGCCACCCGCTTGACAAGAAGGAAAGGATGACCAGTGTGAAAAAAAAAACTTTAAGGAATATTTATTCTACAAAGAAGCAGCTTTTAGTCTGATGTTATGCCAAACCCAGAGGATTTAGTGTTTTAAAACAAAAGGAACAAAAAAGGGAAAGATCTAACTATGGACTACTTTTTAAGACATCGAAGTGGAAAGATGAGGTTCCTATATGAAAAATTTTTAAAAGAAAGTTTTTTTCAAGGAAGTCGGGATATTGAACCAGATCAAAGGACTATTGTAAAATAAGACAAGGCAGATGCTAAAGTGTATTGAAAAGGCCATTGCAATGGAGGTCATAATGTTTCATCTATTATGTGCAAACATTTTTTGCTTCTAATTTCATTGAATGGATTTGAACTGTCTACCCTAAGACTTCTTAAGAATTAGCAATAAAAAACTAAAACAATATCATAATAAGTTTTTTTAAAAATCTGCTTATTTATTTATTTATTTTATTTTTCAAATTTATATGTCGCCCTTCTCACATAGGATTCGGGGTGGCTCACAAAGTAAAAACAACGAAACAATCCAATACTAAAGATTAATCAATTTAAAATCCCCAAACAATTAAAAACCCCACAGCAGATCAGGGAATTTGCTGAAAAAGCCATGTCTTCAGCTCAGCGTGGAAAGTGCGGAGGTCAGGGGCCGTCCGGAGCCCGGTAGGCAACCCATTCCAGAGGGTCGGTGCGGCCGCAGAGAACGCCCTCATTTTGGGGGCTGCCAGCCGACATTGTCTGGCCGACGGCACCCAGAGGAGGGCAGTCCTATGTGAGCGCACTGGGCGGTGGGAGGCCGGTAGTAGTTGGTCCTGCAAGTACCTCGGGCCCATGCCATGAAGGGCTTTTTGTAGGTAAGTACCAGCACCTTGAAGCAGATCCTAAGGGCCACCGGCAGCCAGTGTAGCTCGCACAGGAGATGTGTTACATGGGAGTAGCGGGAAGCTCCCATAACAACCCACGCGGCCACATTCTGGACCAATTGGAGCCTCCGGGTGCACCCCAAGGGCAGCCCCATGTAGAGGCCATTGCAGTAATCCAACAGAGAAATGATGAGAGCATGAGTGACTGTAGGAAGGGCATCCCTGTCTAGGAAAGGGCGTAACTGGCGCACCAGACGAACCTGTGCAAAAGCCCCCCTTGTCACAGCCATCAGATGATCCACCAAGGACAGCCGTGAGTCAAGGAGGATGCCAAGATTACGCACCCTTTCAGAGGGAGTAAGTAGCTCCCTCCCCATCAAAAGTGATGGGGATACTAGATCACAAGATGCCAGTAACCACAGCCACTCATTTGAATGAAATATTTACTTTACTGTAATAATTTCCTAATAATTATGTCATCCCCTCTTTTAATTGATACAATTATATTTCATAATGGTGAGTAAGCTCATGATATCCTCCAGGCAACCATTTATGGAAAGCTATGGAAAATTGTACTTTAATTCCAAACATCTTTAAAGTTTAAAGCAAGCTACTGTCTGTAATTCTGGGGCACAATTAAATGGAAGAACAAATTGACATTATAAACAAGAAATTGACAAGCTTAAAGTCCAGGAGTCTGAACTTAGATCTAGTTTTCAGTCATTAGAGCCAGTTAAACACCATCAAATTTGCTTTTATTTCTGATAAATGTATGAATATAGGGGTACTGTAACTTGTAGGTCTTTTAGGGATTTTCAACTTGTATTTTGATCCCCTCTATTCACCTTATCCACTCCCTTTCCCTTCAATTTGCACTGGACTATTGTTTTCTCTCATATGCTGATATTGTAAGTCCAAGTATGTGAGTTTTTTTCTTCCTAGGAATCAGTTAATCCGTTTGGTCCAAGTTGATTGAAAGATAGATGGATCTGAATGTTCATATATTGATCATAGTTATATTTGGCAGAGTAATGGAACTAAATTGTCCACGTTGTACAGAACTCATTTCATTTCATTTTTCATTTTATTAAATTTGTATACCGCCCTACTCCCGAAGGACTCAGGGCGGTGAACAGCCATAATAAAACATATAAATACAAAATTTAAAAAAGAGATAAAACAAATTAAATAAATTTGGCTGACCATTTTAAAACCCCAATAATTTAAAACCAAATTTAAAATTTCCATTTAAAAGAGGAGAAGTTCAGGTCAGGCCGGCTTGTTGGAATAAGAATGTCTTAAGCGTGCGACGGAAGGTACGCAGATCCGGAATCCTCCATATCTCGGGGGGGAGCTCGTTCCAGATAGTAGGTGCCCCCACAGAGAAGGCTCTCCCCCTGGGGGCCGCCAGTCAACATTGTTTGGCCGATGGCACCCGGAGGAACCCTTCTCTATGGGAGCGTACTGGTCGGTGGGAGGCTATTGGTGGTAGCAGGTGGTCTCGCAAATAGCCAGGTCCTAAGCCATGGAGCACTCTAAAGGTGATAACCAGAACCTTGAAGCGCACTCGGAAGACCACCGGGAGCCAGTGCAGCTCACGCAGGAGAGGCGTTACATGGGAGCGCCACGTCACTCCCATCACCACCCGCGCGGCCGCACTCTGCGCCAGTTGGAGCCTCCGAGTGCTCCTCAAGGGGAGCCCCATGTAGAGAGCGTTACAATAGTCCAGACGGGAGGTGACGAGGGCATGAGTGACCGTGCGTAACGAGTCCCGATCCAGAAAGGGACGCAACTGGCGAATCAGGCGAACCTGATGAAAAATCCTCCCGGTCACGGCCGTCAAGTGCTCTTCTAAAGACAGCCGTGAATCCAGGAGGACGCCCAAGTTGCGAGCCCTCTCCGTGGGGCCAGTGCTTCGCCCCGAATAGTCAGCGATGGCACCAGCTGACTATATCGGGACGTCGGAAACCACAGCCACTCGGTCTTGGATGGGTTGCGTCTGAGCCTGTTTCTCCCCATCCAGATCCGTACGGCCTCCAGGCACCGGGACATCACTTCAAGGGCATCGTTGGGGTGGCCTGGGGTGGAGATGTACAGCTGGGTGTCATCAGCGTACTGATGGTACTCCACCCCGAAACCACGGATGATCTCGCCCAGCGGCTTCACATAAATGTTGAACAAAAGGGGCGAGAGGGCCGAGCCTTGTGGCACCCCACATATAAGGGGCCTCGGGGTCGACCTCTGCCCCCCTGTCAACACAGACTGCGACCGGTCGGAGAGAAAGGAGGAGAACCACCGTAATACGGTGCCTCCCACCCCCAACCCTTCCAACCAGTGCAGCATGATACCATGGTCGATGGTATCAAAAGCCGCCGAGAGATCTAATAGGACCAGGATAGAGGAACAACCTCTGTCCCGAGCCCTCCAGAGATCATCCACCAACGCGACCAATGCCGTTTCTGTGCTGTACCCAGGCCTGAAACCCGACTGGAACGGATCTAGATACGTCGTTTCATCCAGGTACTGGGGAAACTGTCGTGCCACCACACCTTCAACAACCTTCGCTACAAAGCGAAGGTTGGAGACTGGACGATAATTAGCCAATATTGCCGGGTCCAGGGAAGGCTTCTTGAGGAGAGGTCTCACCACCCCCTCTTTCAAGGTGGCGGGAAAGACACCCTCACTCAATGAAGCATTTATAATCCCCTGGAGCCAGCCTCGCGTCACCTCCCGGGAAGCCAGCACTAACCAGGAGGGGCACGGGTCCAACAAACATGTCACATTCAGTCTACCCAGAATCCTGTCCACGTCCTCAGGGGTCACAGAATCAAACTCATCCCAGATAACATTCTCAGGACCTGCCTCCGTCATTCCCGCTGGATCTACCCAGTCGGAGTCCAGATCTTCCCGAATCTGAGTGATTTTGTCATACAGATACTGAACAAAATCCTCGGCTCTTCCCTCCAAGGGATCCTCTCTCGCTTCCTGGTGGAGCAGGGAGCGGGTCACCCTAAACAGGGCGGCTGGGCAGTTATCTGATGATGCAATAAGAGCAGCAAGATGAGTGCATTTTGCTGCTTTTATCGCCACTAGGTAATTCTTAATGTGAGATCTTACCAGTGTCCGGTCAAATTCAGTGCGGCTACTCTCTAGGCGTCTTTTCCGGCCTCAGCTCCTCAGTAAACCAAGGGGCCAGGTGAGATCGGCGCCGGGTCAGAGGCTGCAAAGGCACGACTCGATCCAGAGCTCCAGCGGCCGCCCTATCCCAGGCGGCCACTAAGTCTCCAGTCGAGGCATGAGCCAGGACCTTAGGGATTGGCCCAAGCTCCGTCTGGAACCTATCAGGTTCCATCAGGCGCCTGGGGCAGTACCATCTAATCGGTTCCGCTTCCCTGCGGCAGGGTGCAGCAGTTCGAAGGTCAAGGCGAAGGAGAGAGTGATCCGACCATGACAAGGGCTCGATGACTATGTCCCCTATCTTGAGATCACTCAACCACTGTCCAGAGACAAAAATCAAGTCCAGTGTGTTTCCCCCCATGTGCGTAGGGCCATGAATTAGCTGGGTCAGATCCATAGCAGTCATGGAAGCCATGAACTCCCGAGCCACCTCAGACGTCTCACCCATGGACGGCAGGTTGAAATCCCCCATGACCATAAGTCTGGGGGTATCAACTGCCACCACGGCGATAACGTTGAGTAGCTCAGGCAGGGCTGCTGCCACGTGGCAGGGAGTGAGGTACGTGATCAGCAAACCCATCTGAACCCCATGACCCCACTTCACAAGGAGGGTCTCACAACCGGCCGTCTGAGGAACAGTGGCCTCCCTCGGCCTAAAACCTTCTCTAATAATAACTGCTACTCCCCCGCCCCTCCCCTGTGACCTCGGTTGATGGAATGCGTGGAAGCCTGGTGGGCACATTTCTACCAGAGGGACCCCTCCCTCCAGGCCCAACCAGGTCTCCGTAATACCCGCCAGGTCCGCTCCCCCCTCCTGAACAAGATTACTAATGAGGGGGGCTTTATTTACTACGGACCTGGCGTTGCACAACATCAGCTGCAGGCCCAGGCCCTGAGGGTCTGTGCAACCTGGAAAACGAGTGGAGCCTTGGGGGCCGGAGCACGCTACCGCTTGAAGACAGCGGGTGCATGCTCCCTTAACATGATATGGCCCCCTGCTCCCGCCATATCTACCCCTCCCCCTCACAGTACCGATGGTAAAAACACGCTCTGGACAAGCTCGACCCCCCCCATTTCCTCCGGAACTCCCACCCCCCCGCCGCATATAGTGGCAAGGCCTGACCTTCCCCTTGGTGGGTTATCCCCTGAACCCACTACCCTAGTTCCAATTTTACTTCCCCCCACCCTAGGTCCCCTTAAAAATTTATCCATAAATTTACATAAAAAACCCCTCAACCCCCTCTTCGCCGCATGCCACCTCTCTGGGTTCCAAGACCCGTCATTAAGGTAGGCCCTCGATAACGTGGAGGGCCAAGCTTGCGAGAGGGGGGAATCTCGCAATGCAAGAAGCTGTACCCTTAAGTACATCTAAGCTCCGAGGTAGTGATAAGGTATGGCCCAGGGCTCCTGATAGTCCAGATTGTCCTGAAAAAGGCAGGTTAACCATAAAACAGGAGAGTCTCCACTGTCCTCTCACGGCAGTGGGGGAGTCCAATGTTCCAACCAATTCGAGGGTAATCGTCCAACCAGCCTCTCACGATGGTTGGCCAACTAGCCATGGGCGAGATGGTACATCCCATCGATGGTGAAACAATGATAGAAACCAGCTCCGTTCGTCCTCCCGTAAGCTGCCATTTTCCATACAGCCAGCGTGCTAGATAACAAACAGAGCCAGGTCCAAGTCTTTCATCTACATTAAATTCATCTACTCATGAGAAAGTAGATGAATTTATGTACCTTGGTGTGATATGATTACAAATTAGAAAGAATGTTGTACAAATGCTAGGTAGAAAGAGTGTATGGAGAATGTAATCTGTTACAAAGAAAATTGCTGTGCACATGTTTGTGCTTCTACACACTATTATATACAAGTTAGTATATAAGTTAGTTCAGAGCATTGTTTCTTGATCTTGGGAACTTTAAGATATGTGGATTTCAACATGTTAGCTGAGCTATTCTGGGAATTGGAGTCCATGTATCTTAAAGTTGTCAAGATTGAGAAACACTGCTCTGTAGAAACATAGAATTAGAATCAAATACAGTGGAAATGGGATATCTAAGAATTGGTAAATCAGGAAAAGACAAAAAAAATAAATAAATATAGAATGAATATAAACATGATTTTTTTTACCTTTAATGACCCTATAATCCCTTTTATTGGGGTAGAATTGGGGCAACTGAATGGAGCTGAGCGTTTACTGGCTGGATGCCCTTCCTAACACCTATGTGGAGTTCACAGCAGATGTTTTTTCTTTGTACCCTGATAGATAAACATTTGTCACTGCCTAGGATTGAACTCTCAACCTTCCAATTGGCAAGTGAACATCTTTATTTCTAGGCCATTGCGCCATTCAAATGCAAACATGAATGACCAGTACAAAAAGAATTATGTTGCAGTGAATTGGTTATATAAAATGACTGAATGCTAAGTAAACTGCATGAATGAGTGAATGAATGGCCAAGGACAGTGGGAAGATTGAGAAAGTGATACTTGAACAAAGGTCCTTCCTGGGATAAACCAAAGCTAGGCAGGAAAGAACATGAATTGCAACTAAGATTTTATTGCAATGAAGGAAAGAAAGTCCTTACAACAAAATGATAGGTTCAGAGTGAGTAGGAAAGATGGTATCAAATTTATGTTCAATTTATTTTCAGATCACTGGAATGCCCTTTTCTCTATACAGATAGATTGGGCTCCCTGTTTGCATGTTCATTCAACCCAATCACAGACATCAGTTGCATATTTACATTTTCTGCATTTCTGCATCCTGTGATAATTTTATGCTTTAATTGGAACTCCGACAGTATAGTGAACAATATTGATGTAAACTGCATATACAGTAGTTGGGTTTTCTTTTCTATTATCTTATCTCTTGCCTCTAATTTTTTGGCTTGTTACTTCTTATCTTTTTAGATCCCTAAGATCTTATCTTAGTTTAGATCCCAAATCTTTAATATTAAAAGGTTTAAAAATGTGTTAAAGTGTTTGAAAATGCACACACTTATTTTTTTTTCCGCATAGGGAATAAGTGCAAAATTGTGCAATCTTCCAAATCAAATAAGATCAGCAACTTACGAGCAGGTGCAAAAATTCAGAGTGAGATCCTTAATTTCATAGAGATAATGCAATTCTTTCACCACTAGGGAAATAGGGAAATTCTTTCCACTAGGACAGGGGTCTGCAAACTTAAACACTCAAAAAGAGCCATTTGGACCTGTTTCCCCCAGAAAAGAAAACACCGGGAGCCACAAAACCCTTCCCATGCCTGACTATTTCTTGAGCGGCCACAAAACTAGCATATATAGTTGAATTAAACATTCTGTTTTCTTCTGAAACTTTTTTTTTCTTGGATTTATCCATGGTTGGCCTACCGGGGGTTGAAAAGCTCAATAAATCGCATGCTGGTGGGTGTCACACATTGACGATTGTGATGCATATTTTGAGTGACATGGAGCCACAGCAGAGGAGTGAAAGAGCCACATTCAGCTCCAAAGCCGCAAGTTGCTGACCCCTGCACTAGGAAATAATAGGAAGCAGTAAGATGGACCTTGAATACAAAAGTGTACTTGCTCCAGTTCCTGCCCACCTAGCAGTTTGAAAGCATGCAAGTGTGAGTAGATAAATAGGCATCACTTCAGTGAAAAGGTAACAGAATTTGTTGTGTTTCGGCACATGATCATGCTGGTCACATAACCATGGAAATGTCTTTAGACAATGCTGGTTCCCTCAGCTAAGAAATGGAGATGAGCACCATCCCCCAAGAGTCAGACATAATTCTTTATGTCTGACTCTACAGCTGGGAAAAAAGGCTTTACTCACTGTCTATAGATGAGATGAAGGCAATATAATGGAGATAATTGAGAAAATAGTAATTCTCAAAAACATTGGCCAAGTGACAAGATCTAGTTACATCTGATTGCATTGAGCAATGATCAGGACCTTGGATAGATCCCAATGGGTTCTGCTAATTTAAACTGTACAAAGATGTCTCAATGAAGAACGAAAATCCTCTTAAGAGTTGAAAAAGGCCAACAGGGATTGACTTGCCACTGGCTCCGCCCCTGTCTTAAAACCTATCTGTGGCTAATTTATATTTTAGAAGAAAAGATGCTACAGGAAATATTACTAATCATAAGACAGCCATGTCTTCAGACTATAAAAAGAGGTTCGATAGATATTGACAATCTGCAAATTATCTGAAGCTACAAGAACTGGGTAGGAGCTGAATACAAAGAATGTGAGTTTTAGTTTGCTAATTTTTGATATCCGGTTGAATATAGTAATCTCTAATTTGCTTTTTCTCTTGTTTTTCTTTTGCTTGTCCTTTGGAGTTAGATTTTGAAAACACATATGGGCAAAATAATTCTCACATACTGCTAATAGAGTTAAGTGAACCATAATAGTTTCCATTCAGTACCGACTCACAAAAAATGTTATTTCTATATAATAAAAGCAGGAAATAACTGCATAACATCAGGAGGAGCAATGAAATCTTATGACTGGAATAGATATCCACTAGAGGCAAAACTGAGATCATCAGGATCATTTTCACTGAATTAATATATTAACTTATGTCCCCAGTGGTCTTTACATTTCATAATGCACTAGCTCTTTGTGATTATTTTCTATCTTATAAAACGAATTAACTGTTCACATGTATATAACACAATAGTGTAAAGATTTGAATAAAGATGTGCAGAAGGAATACTTTGAACTGGGATGAAGTATTATCTACTAAAGATAAATAGCAGAACCTCCCAAAGCTCTTTCTCATGGATTAAAATATTCTATGAGGCTTTAAAGCTGAATTTGGCAATTTGGAAACAATTATACCAACTGAACGAACACATATATTTGCTTAATCTTATGTCATTTTGCTTTTATTCATTGTGGAGAAGAATTAAATATCATGAAAACCACTCTGCCTCTCTTCTGTGAACTGTATGCCTTCTAACTTCTACATATAATAGAGATACTTAAAAGTATCCTAATAGTATAGGATCCTATCATTTTCACAATGCCATTATATGTTGCATTTTAATACTTGCCACTTTAAATGGGGAAAGTAACACAGTGTCACTTTTTGCATTCTTACATTTTCTGCATAGATATTTTACAAATATTTATCTAATTTAGTAGCACCTTAAAATAGCCTTATTTTCTACATACTATAATTGTAAGCAATATACACATATTTTATTACCATATTATTTATTTAATGCATATTTATTAACATGCTTTTTTGCTTGTGAAATATATGTGATAGAGTACAAATATATTGTAGGGTACTAATATGGACCCAACAATTTGCAAAAATTATGCCATGCAATTATGTGGAGAGGGACTGATTGTAGTATTTTAAAAAGCCACTAATTTAATTAATAGGAGCATCCTTAGCAAGGCTAACTGGCAAATCAATCAAACAGAATAATATAATAATGAGCGTAGTACATTAATGTTGGAACTGGTAGCATTTTAAGGCTTAACATCAAATATGGATTCATGTACCTACGTTACTTCAGTGTAACTTTTAAATCCTGTTCATGGTTATAAAATTTTAAGCTCTGAGGAAGCACAGAAATACACATATCACTTTTATCCCTCCATGCTTAATTTTTCTGGGAGATAAGGGAGTAAGATCCAAGTGTCTCTACAAGCTATTTCATTTCGTGACAGTCCCAGTGGAAATGTATATACATGTTGTTGTTTTTTTAAATTTGATTTATATGCTGCCCTTCTCCGGAGACTCAGGGCAGCTTACAATGTGTTAAGCAATAGCCTTCATACTTTTGTATATTTATACAAAGTCAGCTTATTGCCCCCACAAACTGGGTCCTCAATTTACCTACCTTAGAAAGGATGGAAGGCTGAGTCAACCTTGAGCCTGGTGACAGCTGGTGTTAATCACAATGCTATCAGTCTGCTGAGCCACCAGGCCCCTACATGTATTCTTACTTCATAAAGTGGTCAGTAGAGGGGGCGTGCATAAGTGCACCAACATGCCTATCGTCCCTCTCATTGTATTTTTATTCTCTTTTTCTTGTACTCGTTTTTGTTTGACAAATTCCAATAAATAAAAAACAAATAAATAAACGTACAAACATGCTGAGAAAGTGCAAGGACAGTCATATGAAACTTATAAAAAACGTGGCTGCTTTTATGTTTGAAAAAAAGTTGCTTCGTTTGCACTAATTTGTAAAGCATCTCTTTTGAATGTTTTGCACAACTCTGTTAGAAGTTTGTGTGACTGTCTTTTTACCTTGCAGTAGTTAGAGGGGATAGTAGTATGAGTTCACTGTTTTATAAATGTTGTAGAAAAAGCCAGAAATCCAGGATGCAAAGACCAGCTTGTCTAGTTTAGTTTATCACTTTGAAATGCTAGTAATAACAAAATGTGGATCATTGAAAAAGAGTTTTGTGGGGCTCAAAAGCTTTATGTCTTCCCACCAGCAGAACATGTTAAAGAATTGGCTCACTAACTCTTCTTGCATCAAAAAATATTTTTATGATTACAACTCTCTCTTTCTATAATTATTTTCAAAATTGTACTGTCAAATAGAAAGGGGGGGGGGAGAAGAAAAATCTACCAAGTATGCCTCCTGTTTGATTATATAATACTGTTGCCATGTCAACCTACTTTTAACTTCCATGTATTAAGCATTTTTCTAAAATTATGGAATCACATAATATATATGCATGGTAAATTTCCTGCCAAAAAGTGTATCAATAATAATAAAATCACCATCGGTCAATTGCAAAAGGCAGGTTTACTTATAATAGCTTACATATTGTGACGATATCTTTAGCACTATCAAATAACAATACCTGCCTATAACAGGTCCTTGGGAATGACTCAATAGGTGGATAAAAATACCAAATCTAGTCTAAACATCTGGCTGACTATATGATCAACCATAATATATGATGATTGCCCACTCCAAAAGATTCTCATAATGTAATAGAATCTGTATTCTTAGGCTTCATAAGTTTCTGTGATGTAACATGTCCAAACGTGATGTGCTTGAAAATTGCAATGTTGATTTTAATATGTCAAAGATACACAGAGGAGGGAGAAGAAAACATCAGTGGGGCAGATGTGAAATGAAAAGAATTAACTTACTAACACTGTCAATTTCAAAGCTAATTTGACCTAAGAAATGGAATTGCTTTAAATGAAGTTATCCTTGTTTCAATATTTTTTTCAACTGTTTAATTCAGTATTTAGAATAGAACAGAACAGAACAGAACAGAACAGAACAGAACAGAATAGAATAACAGTTGGAAGGAACCTTAGCAGTCTTCTAGTCCAACCCCCTGCTCAGGCAGGAAACCCTATACCATTTCAGACAAATGGTTGTCCAATCTTTTCTTTAAAACTTCCAGTGTTGGAGCATTCACAACTTCTGGAGGCAAGTTGTTCCACTGGTTAATTGTTCTAACTGACAGGAAATTTCTTTTTAGTTCTAGTTGCTTCTCTCCTTGATTAGTTCCCCCCATTGCTTCTGCGCTCAGGTGCTTTGGAGAATAACTTGACTCCTTCTTCTTTGTGGCAGCTCCTGAGATATCGGAACACTGCTATCATGTCACCTCAGTCTTTCTTCTGTATAAAACTAAACATACCCCATTCTAGCAACCATTCTTTATATGTTTTAGCCTCCAGTCCCCATATCACATATGTATATGTGCATACGTTCATTCATGGAGTTTTGAATTATGAGATTTTACTAGCTCTTAGATTTGTATAAACACAATTCTTGAATCTTAAAATGCTTTTGTGAATAAAAAATATTATTCACAGAAGGCAAAATTATCACATTTCTCTATTCACTTTCCATGGCAGACTTTCTTGGGTTAATCCAGAGGTGGGTTTCAGTAGGTTCTGACCAGTTCTGGAGAACTGGTAGCGGAAATTTTGAGTGGTTCGGAGAACCGGTAGTAAAAATTCTGACTGGCCCTGCCCCCATCTATTCTCTGCCTCCCAAGTCCCAGCTGATCGGGAGGAAATTTAGATTTTGCAGTATCCTCCCCCTGGAGCCGGGTGGGAATGGAGATTTTACTATGCCATGCCGACCAAGCCACACCCACAGAACCGGTAGTAAAAAATTTTGAAACCCACCACTGTTCCAATCCTATGTCATTCTAGAAAGGCCCCTCAAGCCCAAGAAGGTATCTTATAAAGAATCAAGTTAACCATGGAAAAAAATGTCCAGAATTTTGTGTTTTTTTACAAACTAGATTACTTTCTTGGTTTTTTTGACATCAACCCAGGTTGATCAATGGGCTCTTGGCATTGGAAAAAGGAGTTTCCACTTTCCCATAGTTCACTGTAAAGGATTTAGGGAAGTAACATGATACTTTTGGGTGATTTGACATTTCATGAAAAAGCAGTGGATTTATCATGAGATGGAAATCCAATTTTTTTTATTACTGGTTCTGTGGGAGTGACTTGGTGGGCGTGGTGTGGCTTGGTGGACGTGGCAGGGGAAGGATACTGAAGAATTTCCATTCCCACCCCACTCTGGGGCCAGTTAGACGTGGTATTTGCCGGTTCTCCAAACTACTCCAAACTACTCAAAATTTCTGCTGCCGGTTCCCTAGAACCTGTCAGAACCTGCTGGATTTTACCCCTGGACTGGCGCCATACTGAGAAAAAGTATAATAGAAAATATAACTCTTGATATCAGTAAGACATCCTCTCAACAACTTTCCTAAGAAAGGGGAAGTTGGAGACAGGTGCTTTCCTATCAAACAATTTATGGTCTGTATTTATGTAAAGATACAAAAAAAATCTCAGAAATTAATTTATTCAAAGTAGTTTAAAACAGCCCCAAATAGCAGCTGATTCAATTAAATTCAGCATCAAAGGACAGATATTTGGAACACTGAGAAAATCCACCCCATCTAGATAAGGCGCATAAAAATTTTAGAATTGAAAGATAAGATTTTTCTTGAGGCTTTTTTTTTTGCCTTATAACAGGTTTTTTTTAAAAAAAATAGAAACTAATCTACAGAGAGATATGTCTATTTATCTGCAATATTTCTCTCTTTTACACTCCCTAGTAATTTTTCTGCTGACTTACATTAAGAAATGCCCTAGTGGGATTTTGAAAGCAAAATGGCTTTCATGCCAAATTTGGATCAAAGATCAAAGGAAATGCAATAAATTTCCTTGACTGTTTTAACTGTAGGGATTTTTTTTTTGGCCAAATCATGACTTCTTAGAGAAGGAAAGGATTATGGAGGAGTATTGATATGCATTCTTCTCTTCAGATCCCAAAGAAAGTAAATCCTGCAGCTTAATTGATAATGAAGTAGAGATTCACTTTTAACCAAAGGAACAGTTCATGAATATAGTTTTATGTGAATTTCTCCTATTTTGCTATGGGAAAATTTGACTTTTGTTTTGTTTGTTTGATTGATTGTTTCAGTTGGAGAAAATATTATCAATATCTCAATATTATTCCTGTAACTTTCAATAATCTGCTCATCTAAATCTTAAAAGGAAAGATTCACATGATGCCTATTATTAGCATCATATAGAAAATGATCTATCTAAACTTACTTCTTGATCTTACCTCTGTGATAGTCAATCTAATTGTACACAAGACAATCTAATTTATGTGCTATCACAGTGATGGCGAACCTATGGCAAGCGTGTCACAGGTGGCATGCAGAGACCTCTCTACGGGCACGTGAGCTGTCGCCCCAGTTCAGCTCCACCACACATGTGCGCACGCCTCCCGTCAGCCATCTGATTTTCAGGTCTCTGCTGCGCATGCAAAGGGGGGCGCATGCAGGAGATATGTGCAGGGGGTGGGGGGGTCGCATGCACATGTGTGGGTTGTGGGGGAGTGCAGGAGGATGTGTTGCGCCCCCCCAGGCCCGTTTTTGGTCCCAGGAGGATGCAGGGAGGCCTGCTAGGCCCAAAATGGGGCATAGGAGGTGTGGTGTGCCCCCTGTGGCCTGTTTTTGGTTTAAGGAGGCTGCATGGAGGCCTGTTAGGCCCAAAACGGGGCATGGGGGGTCACATGTGCATGCACAGGGGATAGGGAAGAGCGGGGGAGTCACACATGCATGCGTGGGGTGGGAGTGATGTAGGAGGGTCATGTGCACCTGCTTAGGGGGACGGGGCACAAATGGGGTGTCACATGTGCATTGCATTATGGGTACCGGCACACACACACTTTTGGCACGTGACAACAAAAAAGTTAGCCATCACTGTGCTATCAGTTATGACAAAACCATAAATCTGGGTATTTTAGTGTCACTGAATACTGAAAGTATGAAAAACCTTTAAGTTGGTCTCTGAAAAATATGCCTGCATTATCACTTTGTTTTGAGTTTTACGGTGTTGTTGACTCGTTATGACACATGTATTTATAACTACCCACAGGCTTATCCTTGCACTAATGATAAAGAATGTGAAGTCGGGAAGTACTGCCACAGTCCCCATCAAGCTACATCTGCCTGCATGGTTTGTAGAAGGAAGAAGAAACGTTGCCACAGAGATGGCATGTGTTGTCCTGGAAACCGCTGTAACAATGGTATTTGCATGAGTCTTAATTTTTTAAAAAAAAACAAAACAAAAAAACCATGAATAGTGTAAAATATTTTAGTGCTTGATTCTCATATTTGTTCTTCAAGATTTGGCAATTAGGTAGAAGATTCATTTTGGGGGCATCAACGTTCATTCTAGAATGAGAGAAAGAGATAGCAATAGCAATAGCACTTATAGCACTTACATACCGCTTCATAGTGCTTTTTTTACAGGACTCTCTAAGCATTTTTCCAAGTTAGCGTATTGCCCCCAACAATGTGGGTCCTCATTTTACCTACCTTGGAAGAATGGAAGACTAAATCAACCTTGAGATGGTTAGATTTGAACTGCTGAACTGCAGCTAGCAGTTGGCTGAAGTAGCCTGCAGTACTGCAGTCTAACCACTGCACCATCTCAGCTCTTATTAATGGAGAAACAGTTGATCTCTTGAATTCATGGATTATCAAAATTGCCACAAAATATTTTTTCTCATGAGTTAGACACATTCCTTTTTAATCCATTACTCCACTGTTTCTCAGCAGCGAATCCTTTTTTTTTTCTTTTTCTGGTTTTTAATATACTACATTTTCCTTTCAAATGAGGAGCAACCTTATCTGGAGGAATGAGGCTTCTTGGCAAAGTTTTGACCATCTCACAACTCACTCTAGGGAAAAATAACAGAGACGAGGAAGGGGTGAAATGTTACTGAGTAAAGGGAGGGTGTTGTAACCACCAAAACACTAGATTCAATGGTGGGTTTCAATTTTTTTTACTACCGGTTCTGTGCATGTGACTTAGTGGGCGTGGCAGGGGAAGGATACTGTAAAATTTCCATTCCCACCCCACTCCAGGGGAAGGTTACTGCAAAATCCCCATTTCCTCCCAATCAGCTGGGACTCAGGGGACAGAGAATAAATGGGTCAGAGGTGGTATTTACCGGTTCTCCGAACTACTCAAAATTTCCGCTACCGGTTCTCCAGAACTGTTCAGAACTTGCTGAAACCTACCTCTGAGTAGACTGGAAGGGAAAGAAACTGTGCTGTTTGTTAACTCAGTATAGCTATACTGGGACAAAAGTACAACAAGTAACTGGAGCCTCTATTAAGTCTGTTTTGCAGACCTCCATATTTTAAGAACAGTTTAAGATGAACTTATTGAAGGCCATGATATAACCTTTTCAATCTCCCCTGTCACTTTACTTTGATGAGTAAGAACGATTATCTTCAAAAATGAAACTTCAGATTTCAGGAGTTATATCAAGTTATATTCCTATTAAATATAAGGTTTAAATTTTATTAGAGATTTCTTTATTTCTAATTTTTAGTAACCTTGCAAGGTTATTTCATTGGTTTGGTTGATATATAGCTTAAAATTTAATGATTAAAAGTAAGTGATAAATCTCTTTCTTGTTCATTAAAACCATTCATTTTATTCACTAGGGTCATGCACCTTGCCATTTTAAGGAGTCATGCTACTATAGAACTGGACAGCCATTGCACTACTTCAATGAAAGGGACTTCTGTCCTACTGTAACATTGGACATAGTGTTTTGCCTGATCTGCAGACATCAGTGTCAGTCTCTTCAGGAAAGAAACCTACTCAAGCATAGGCTTCCATAGGCCCCATAAATTGAATGCTCCATCCAATTTATGGGGAGTGAAATGAAAGACAGCATTCTCTCTCTCCTCATTCAGACATGCACACATTCTTTAGCTATCTTGCAATTAAATAAGTATAGTAAAACCTAATTTTGATAATCTCCTTTGAAATAATTTCTAAAGTAATTTCTCTTTCAACAAATGGAATCAATGCTACAAGAAAAAATATAAGGAAATTGTTTTACCTGGGACTATCGTATTATTTGAATACCAGCATTATTGGATATTTGGTAGAGAATCCTATCTAAAAATAATTACTTCTAGTTTGTAGATCCGGAATCAGCAATATTGAATTTCCATGGAATACTCTAAAATGTTATCATTATCACTATCATGAAGTAATTTATTTTAATTGCACCAAATCAGTGGTGGGTTGCTCCCAGTTCTCAAGAACTGGTAGTAAAAATTTGTAGTAGTTCCAAGAACTGGTAATAACATTGGCTGGCCATGCCCCCGAACCGGTCCCCGGCCCGATCGCCACTCACTTACCCCGCCCACCTCATCAGAGGCTTTTTTTTTTTACGTTTAAAAGCATTTTTTCTACAATCTCTTCAGCCGAAGAGGTTGTAGAAAAAAAAAATGCCTTTAAAAGCCTCTGGTGATCCCAGCTGAGTTGCCTGATCATCAGAGGCTTTTAAAAGAATTTTTTTCTGCAACCTCTTAAGGTTGTAGAAAAAATGCTTTTAAAAGTAAAAAAAAAAATTGGCCACGCCCACCCAGACACATTACCCCACCCAGCCACGCCCACAAAATAAGCCACACCCACAGAACCAGTAGTAAAAAAATTTAGAACCCACCCCTGCACCAAATCTTTTATCACAATTCTTCCACAAAATTGCATGAGAATTCTATATTTGCAAATTTTGAGAGGAGATGCCTCAGGTATTAAAAAAAATCATGAACTGTTGCACATGAACAGGGTACATCTGGAGACTAGCTAGAAAGCACATAAGAACTCACTATATACGGTAACAGAGTTGGAAGGGACCTTCGAGGTCATCTAGTCCAATCCCCTGCTCACGCAGGAGACCTATGCTAGGGATTCGAACTACCAAACTGCTGACATTTCTGATTGACAAGCTCAGCATCTTAGCCACTGAGCCACCTAGCCTAAAGAGAAAGAGATGGGATCCAATTTGTAATAGCATATTATCTTCTCAAAAATATTCGTGAATTGGACTTCATCGTTTGAAACATCTTGATATTAGTATATACACAGTATAGAATAGAATTTTCATTGGCCAAGTGATTGGACACACAAGGAATTTGTCTTGGTGCATATGCTCTCAGTGTACATAAAATAAAAGATAGGTATGTACAGTATACACATACATATACATAATGTGTGTACTATATGTACACATATGCATATGTATATATATACATACATACATACATACATACATACATACATACATACATACATATAAAAGGTGAGAAGAATAACAAAGTATATATAGTTTAATATATTAACTATTGTCAATCATTCATATTTAGCAATATTTAATTTCCTATGGAATGGTTTCTACTGAAATTTGGATTTAATCTAATTAAACATATTGTGGTAAGCCGGAATTGCTTTTTAAAGTAACACAAAAAAATGGGCTCAGCGTTGCAATTATACTAGTTGTGTGACTGCCCTGGGGACTGCAGAATGAGACTGGACAGATGCATAAGCTCCACTGCCTGCAGGTTGTTAAATCTTACTTTCAAATTGTACTTTCTCAACTTAATGACTGATGGACATATTAAATCCAAACGCTATATTGGTTGGGAACTAGAGTCCTGCTAAAGACCTGCTTCTCAGCCGCAGTACCCCAACTGCAGTTTGCTGATAATAAAATTAACCGATGTTGTATGGGACAGCCATGGAAGACATCAAACTTGCATAAATTTGAGGATCCACTTTCTTTATGAAAATTAATAGATTCTTCGTTTGTGGCATTCCAGTTATGCTGTCAACTGTGGTATTTCCAGTTCTAACTTGTTTCATTCATTGATTTAGGTATTTGTATACCAGTGACTGAGAGCATTCTCACACCCCATATTCCAGCTCTAGAAGTGCCTCGCAATAAAAAAAATAATCACTATCCCACCAAGGATTTGGGCTGGCAAAATCTTGGGAAAGGACAGTCTAAGCTGACACACGCAAAAGGTAGGATAGCTTGATATATAAATGGTCTGTAATGGTTTCCTGAGAAGGGAAGAGCACTTTTGAAAAAGCAGTAAATTTATGTATTGACATTTTGATTCTCTTCAATGACAGGCTTCTGTGGGGGTGAGGAACAGGAGACCCTTAGAAAAATGGCATCTCTTTGAATGCTGATGATGCCTGTTTCTATATCCTCCAAGGTGGTCCTGTTCCCAACTATGTATAAGATCATCTTTGAAGGCATCCTTTCATATCTTTAAATATTGGGGAACTTTTTCCCATTAAGTACCATATTCCACAGGAATAATTAATTTGACCTTTGTGTGATCAAAGGTCTATACTTGTGATGGTGAACCTATGGCATGTGTGCCACCTGTGCCATATCAGTGGGCATGTGAACTCAGCTTAGTCGGAAAATGGGTCATTTCCAGCCTCCAGAGGGCCTCCAGGGTGTGGGGAAGGCAGTTTCGCCCTCCCCAAGCTCCTAGAAAGGCTCTTGAGCCTGGGGAGAGAGAAAATGGACCTACCGAGCCCACCGTGCCATCACGTGCCAGGAGCAGGGGTCATGCATCCATGCATAGGGGCAGGGCACATAAAATTATGGGTGTGGGCATGCATGCGCATGACCCCTGCTCCCCCCCTTTCCTGGCATGCGATGGCAAAAAGGTTAGCCATCACTGGTCTATATTAATGATTTTTTCAGATAGGAGCTTCATAATCTTAAACACACTTATTTAATCATTCTTATATAAGTGTTTATAATTGAGCTACATATGGAATAAATTATTTGCTGGTTCATTTATTTAATAGTTGTTACTCACCATAATAAGGAGTTCATTATATATAGGATGAACTAATTCCTTCTTATAAAAGTGTGTTCTGGAAGTGCCCAAGTCCCTGAAACAGAACTTAGTATGAAAGATGTATTAAGAATGGCATCCTTGGATCCTTCTCTTAATATGTAACTAGTGGTTAATATTTATTTATTTATTTATTTATTTATTTATTTATTTATTTATTTTCGTATTTCTGAGCCAACCTTAAGCCGATGAGATTTGATCCGCTGATCTGCTGAACTAGCAGTCAGCTGAAGTAGCTGCAGTACTGCACTCTAACCATTGCGCCACCTCGGCTCTTGCTCGGCTCTTACATCAATGAGCCCAAAGAAATTAGTGAACATTGTCTTACTATTTCCCATGACTTGGATAAAACTGAAAAAGAAAAAAATATGAAAGACTTTTCTACATGTTTAGTAGATTTTAGGCCAAGGTGCCAGTGAAATCTGTGATGTCCTTCCTGCATAATTCATAGATATAGTTTGTAAAGGCTGCAGTCCTGTGTAGTAAAAGATCTCATTAACAGGAATTCTTTTCCAGTGGCTGTTCTGGTTTAGGCTGCTGAGTTTAGCAACATCTGGAAGGATATGTGTCCTTTGCTCCTACTTTACAGATTATTGTATGCTGGAAAAGGGCATGATTGGTTTATAAAAGTCATATATGGGAATAGAATATATTCTGTTAAAGGGAAAGGATTGTTGCCATTCAATTTCAACTTCTCTAACCATAAATAAAATATTCTCTTTAAATGGTCTGGAAGAACATGCAGATACATTTAAACATATATATTTATCAGAATATATTTGGAAAATGACCTAATTGCTTTAGTTGCCCTTCCTTAGGATTACTAACTAATAAAGTGGTGTTTCCTTTTTAAGGTCATGAAGGAGACCCTTGCTTAAGGTCCTCTGATTGCACAGAAGGGTTTTGTTGTGCTCGTCATTTTTGGACCAAAATTTGCAAACCTGTGCTACACCAAGGAGAGGTATGCACCAAACAGCGGAAGAAAGGTTCCCATGGCTTGGAGATTTTCCAGCGATGTGACTGTGCCAAAGGCTTATCGTGTAAAATCTGGAAAGATGCCACTTACTCTTCAAAAGCAAGACTTCATATGTGCCAGAAGATCTGAGACGGGATTTGAAAATTGTCACCGGCAGGCCTTGACAAATGTCTACTCATAGACTATGGTGGAAAAAAAATTGTAAATAAAAAAATGACTGGCCCAAGTTTCCTTGAGCCAGAAAAAGGCCCAAATGACTGGCCCAGTATCCTTGTGGCAAGAAAAAGCATCATCTCCACATGTGTTATAATTCTGCTTGGAAGTACGGCTGACAGCAGATGGATGTTCTTTTTAGTGTGATGCCATTTGACAATGGGGCCAAAGATTTGCGACAAAGCTTCTACTGATAATCTTGTGACTTTTCCATATTAGTTGTAGGTAGTTTATCCCACTCTGATAATAAAATAGGATATATTTACAATACAGAGCAGGACTTTGCCAAAATATATTTCTATCAACACATACTTGTATACCAGGGATGGGTTCTACTTATCTTTACTACCGGTTTGCAGCGGGGCCATGCGCAGAAGCGTTTTGATGACGTCGGGGTCAGTGGGCGGGGCCTCCTGCCAGTTTTACTACCGGTTCTATAGAAAAAAGTTCCCAGCAAACTAAAGGTGTTGGAAATAAAAGAGGAAGTTACTGCATATGTAATTATGGACTTTATTGTTTTACAATCCAAGGCCCTCACTTGCAAAGGGATTTTTAATCTGTGTCAATATATATGAAAAGAGGCAGTTAAGCTAGGGTAATAATCTAGATTCATATTTCTCAAGTTTAGCAATTTAGCTATACTGGTTGGGGAATTCTGGGTTTTGAAGTCCAGATATCTTAAATTGCCAACAGTAAAAAAAACACTGGTTTAGATTCATATAAATGATATAAACAGTTAGATTTCATAACACAAACTGATAGTTCTTCATTTATTGTAGCTAATGACTCCCATTAACTTGGTTTACTGGTTTATTGATAGCCACATGGATTTACAGTAAAAACACTATTCATTACCACATCCAAAATGGAATGATATACTAAGATGCTGGTTGTAAATACTAGGGAATGGGGGTTTGCGTTATGAATTATTCTTCATTTTTGCCCTTAAAGTGGGGCATTCAGGATCATTAAACCTGTTTTGCTAAATAATATGTCATAAGGGTTTTAGATCAGAATGTAAACCGTGATATGTCAGTGACAAAAAAAAAAGATAATAGCATTGAGAGTACTGAGATTAATATGTGTCATAAGAATACGGTAAATATGTTCTGAATGCACCTTAGGAATGTGTTTGACATTGGCACTACTGGATTGCTGTACGTATATCAATGGATGCCAGTGGAGTTCACTTCAGCAGTATTAATGGGCTAGTAAAATGGACACCAATTTCTTCTTCTTTCTTCCCCATTCAGCATCCTTATATGTTTTTTCACAGTGCTGATATCCTCATGGTATGATCTACGTTAACTTTAGGAGACTGATGGTTCCTCTTTGCTTAAAAGGAGGAAAGAATTGTGTGCTTGTTTGTGTGTGTGTGTGTGTTTCTAATTCTGTTCATTTTGTTTTATTTTGGGGTCTCCTTCATGTGAGTTTAATATGCTGAGGCAATATGCCATTTGTAATATCTGTTAAAAATGGAGCAATCAAAGGTAACCAACAACAATAGCAACAAAGTGTTTTTGTAGCTAGCAAGTTTTTTTCCCTGACTTTCTGAAGCCATGAAATGACTAAGTTTTGCAAAAATTAACATTTATCTGTAATTAATTTATATTTCAAAACCCACGAATAAATATCAGCCAAATGCTACATGTTTTTCATGTCTATTTAAAAAATACTTTCAAACCATTTTCCATTTCAGTGCCAAACTGCAACTTCAGAAAGTACCTAAATTATCTAAACGCATATGGTAGTGGTAAAGCAATTTGCAGCCTGTCCTTCATTGTTTATACACAAAAAAAGGCAAGAAAGTGGATTTTGGCAGAGGTGTTTATAATTCTCTAAGTTTTTGTTTTAAAATCAGAATTCCATAAACCTTTGATGGGAATTTAAAGTAAGCCATGAAACTATGCTAGCAGTACAATTGATAGACTCCTTAGTCCAGTATAGTCCAGTAATAGGATGTTATATGTTCTAATTCCTTCCCATACTATTTGTGTAGTTTATTTTAATGTACATGATCTAGGAGGAAAAATGGATATTACATGCAAATTTGTTTTATGAATTTTAGACAGTATTGCTTAAAATAAAAAAAAGTAGCTTTGACAGATAGTAGAGACACAATGCAGTTTTAGCTTTCTCTGGCTTAATTGTTCTACTTAAAATATCCCAAGACATTGCTCCATCCATTTATGTTTTAGATATGTATTTCCTTTGGCAAACTTCTCATTGAAACTTCATTTAGGAAAAGCAGCTCGAGCAAGAAATTAGAAAACTATTATTTTAAAAAACATCAATTGTTCCTGCTACCAACAGATTATTAGCTCTGAAGCACCAGATTGAATATTTAATTTTTTTTTGTCAGTAATAAGATACTTATATAGAAGCTTATTTAAAGTTTAGGAAGTTCAAATTATTTGGGAGTTTAATACAGGAAGCTCTATTCAGTTTACTTCAATACAATGAAAATGGGATGGAGATGGACAAAGTGTATCAGTTCTTTGATTATAGGAAAGATCCTTGCCCTCTCAGCCCAGCTAACAGTAACAAAGTTATATCCCTGACTTGTTGAAATGTTATCTGCATGCCCTTCCCCACTTTATTTTCCCCCATATCTAGTATTTGAAATAATTTATTTACAGGAAATGTTTAATGAGATGTATTTTCTTATAGAAAAGATTTCCTACAGAAAGCTTTGTAGCAAAACTATACTTGCAATTTGTTGACTTTGTAATTTAGAAAGAAATGTATAATAAGATTAAATATATTAAAATGGTTTTTTTTTCACACTTTGTCATTGTATTCTTTGTCCATCTCCTAAAGGGGAGTGCAGAAGAGACAAAACATCAAGAAAAAAGTGAATTAAGAGTTCCTTTCTCTTTTCTTTCAACAATTAATTTGTATTAAAAGATTCCTGGATTCCTCTTTTGGCATTTGGTATGCTGCCAAAAACCATTACATTTTGTTTAGTATTACAATCCCGATCTCAGCCTTTTATGATCCGACCCTTTTGAAAGATGACTAATTCTTTGTTGTTGTTTAATTTAATGGGATTTTTTTTTTTACAGAATATACAGAATTATATTCAGAATTATACAGGAAGAATGCTATTCACTCATCTAGATTTCATTTCTTCCTAAATTGCTTGAAGTTTGCTAGTTCAGGAGAAGCATTCTGAATTGTTTTGTTAATAAACAAATATATCTAGCCTTTATAAATGAATTTACTGTGACATCTGCATACATGCAAAAAAAGAATAAACAAAGGAGCATGGATTAAAAAACAAAAAAACCAAACATTATAAAACACAAAAGCATACATAGATAAACATCATAATCTCTTTGTAGTTTCCACTCATGGAAAGAACACAAGCTTTTTGAGCAAACTCATATTCTGCTAAAAACTGGATTTGCTTCAGCAGAAATCAATTTTAATTTCATTGACTCTTACCACTTTCATCTCTCAAGTTCTCTTCCAATTTATTAACTACAGCCTCCATCAACAGAGCCTCTTCTATCTTAATGCTGCTTTCCAGTTCTGTACTTACGTCTTTCCATATGCATAATTTCTTTCTCCTCTGTTTATTTGTAAGATTTATACTCCACAAAGAGCTCAAAAAGACACACATAGCACTCTCTCTTGCAGTTTTTGCACAACAGTCCTATGTGGCAAGTTGGAGAGAAAGAGAGCACAACTTCTATAAAATAGTGAGTTCCTGTGGTGGAGGGTAGACTCGTATCTAGGTCTCTCTGATGCTGAGTTCAACAGCTTAACCATACAGACTTTATCCAGGAAATATGAATGTAGTACATGACCCCTTCCTATTACTCCCCACCCCCCCGATTTTTTCCGATTTTTTTGCCAAGAAACATTATAGGGCCTTTATGGCGAATCTATGGCATGTGTGCCACAGGTGGCACATGGAGCCATATCGGTGGGCACGCGAGCATTACCCTAACTCAGGTCCAGCATCCATGCATGTGCAGGCCAGCTGATTTTTGGGCCTTCCGAGCCTACTGGAAGTCAGGAAACAAGCTGTTTCTGGCCTCCGGACGGCCTCCAGAGGGGTGGGGAAGGCCGTTTTTGCCCACCCCAGGCTCCTAGAAAGCCTCTGGAGCCTGCGGAGGGTGAAAAACGGGCCTTCCAGTCTCACCGGAAGCCGGGAAACAAGCTGTTTCCAGCCTCTGGAGGGCTTCCGTGGGGGTGGGGTGGGGAAGGCCATTTTCACCCTCCCCAGGCTCCAAGAAAGTCTCTAATTTGACTACACTCTAATTTGATCAACCACATGGACTTTCAGTCTATGATCTATGAATCATGTAATTCAGTTGCATGTCATGAAGTGCAAGTCAAATACAGTGTAAATTGGTCTAGGGCAGGGGTGGGCAATTGTGGTTCTTTTACAACCTGTGGACTTCAACTCCCAGAATTCCTGAGACAGCCGTCTCAGGAATTCTGGGAGTTGAAGTCCACAGGTTGTAAAAGATCCACAATTGCCCACCCCTGGTCTAGGGACCTGAGTTAGAGAAACTGGGTAGTTTTTTTTTTTTTTTTAGTTTGATTTATATGCCGCCCTTCTCCGGAGACTCAGGGCAGCTTACAATGCATTAAGCAATAGGCTTCATACTTTTGTATATTTATACAAAGTCAGCTTATTGCCCCCACAATCTGGGTCCTCATTTTACCTACCTTAGAAAGGATGGAAGGCTGAGTCAACCTTGAGCCTGGTGAGATTTGAACTTGCAATAATTACAGGCAGCTGATGTTAATAACAGTGCTTTAGTCTGCTGCGCTACCAGGGTTACCAGGGCTCCAGGCAGTATTTTGTGGAAAGGGATATATTTGGAAATATATCACAGACTGAAACATTAGGCAAGTGTTCCTCAGAATGACTGGTCTGTATCACAGTAAACCCCTTCCCTCTGTTACACTCATAAACTGAAGAATGGAATATAGGAATGCTTGTGAAGGCTTTACTCAGGATCTAGGAATGACTGTCTTCCCCAAACTGCAAAGCAGAGACTGACATCCACCCACAATTCTTTCTTTCTTCATCAGGTGAAGGAAATTAATTTGAACAATACAGTAATTTATGCATTTTCCTTCCTTGCTGTTTTCAATTTTGCATAAAGAGTAATCTCTTCATTAATTCTCTAAGAAAGAGAGAAGTTGACGGTAATAGAATTTGGGATGCCATTGGGATCTAAAAGATTGAATTAAAACACTATTTTCTGAAATCTATTTACATGGATATATTGTAGGTTAGGGACAAGGTGGCTCAGTGGCTAAGATGCTGAGCTTGTCAATCAGAAGGTGGCAGTTCATTAGGGCAGTTCCCTAATGCTGCGTAACGGAGTGAGCTCCCGTTACTTATCCCAGCTTCTGCCAACCTAGCAGTTCGAAAGCACGTAAAAAATGCAAGTAGAAAAATAGGGACCACTTTGGTGGGAAGGTAACAGCATTCCATGCGCCTTCGGCATTTAGTCATGCCGGCCACATGACCATGGAGACGTCTTCGGACAGCGCTGGCTCTTCTGCTTAGAAACGGAGATGAGCACTGCCCCCTAGAGCTGGAAACTACAAGCACACGTGTGCAAGGGAACCTTTACCTTTACCTTATTGTCTGTTTGTTTGTTTTTCATATCACCTTGCATTCATTAGGGAAAAGGAATGGCTTCTCTTCCAAACAAGCTTGTTTTTCAGAGTACAGAAGAGGTGATGGTGTTTTCTATTCTTCTATTTTCACACACAGAAAAATAATAATGACAGGCCTTTGTGTGTATAACATAGAGAGCCATGAATTATTTTTATTCAGGATTCTTTTATTTCACTGCATTTTGGAGTTTTTCATTTAAGCCAAGGTTGTAGAACTGCCAGAATTGCTCTGGGAAAGCTTGTCTCTTCATAGCATTTCCATTTGGACAGAAAGACAGTTTTCAGTGTAAAGGTGAATCTTAGGAAAAATCACTAAGGGTGGCTTAGAGCTGGGATAGACAGAGGGATCAATTTTTGTCCAGTTTGTGTTTGTTCATAAATCTATTCCATTCAAATTTCACATTAATCAATGGTTTTTTAAAAAAAAAATTAGCATCAAAACTCTCATACAACGTGATCAATCAATTGGTATTTTTTAAAAGATGATTTTGCATATGGAAACTGAGCTGACTGAAAGATTTAGCTTGGGCCAGATTTGGGATTTCAGGAAATAAACGAACTCAACTTGGACTGAAACCAACTTGGGTCCTAAATCTGAAGTGAGAATCATACATCTGGTTGACAAGTATGGGAAAATTACAGATACATGTCCTATTTTCTTTTTAATGTTTAACAGAATGGGATAAACTTTTCAGAGCCAGCAAGTTCCAGTGCCACATAAATAAATACAGAGACTTTGCAGCTAACTTTCTTTAAATTATGTAGGCTGAAGGGATAATAGTAATTGTATGTCGACTTATAAAAAGTTGATCTTGAAACTCATTTCAACATTAATTAATCGGTTCCTATCATCACTTGGTCTCAGAAGATGGTAGCTTTGTCTGGTTAGTATTTGAAAGAATGACCACAAGGAATATTTATTTAGAAAATTTATATTCCTGCCTTCTCGCACATGGCAACTCAAGGCAGCTTACAAGATATAAAAGCACAATATAAAAGAAATAAAAATAATAAAAAATTGTCAGAATATTCATGAACTGGAATAGGGTCAAGGTCAGCCAATGAATAGGCATAGCAACTGAGTCAGCCAATGAGGGCTGTTTGGAAACAGAAACTTAAGTATGCTGTGCTGAGCTCTGAGTCTCTGCAAAAACTGAAACTAGTCTGCTGAATTGAAACTGAAACTCTTCTCTTCTCTGCATGTATTTTGCTTGTAACTACTACCACCACCATCACTACTACTATTACTATTACTACTACACTACTACTACTTGGAAGAATCAGCCATTGGTATTATATATTTATTTTCATGTGTTCTATTATATATAAAGAGAAGTTAATGAATCCTGCTGAATCAGTTATCTGTGTGTGCTTTCTGGATTTGATTTCTGCAACAAAGTCTGATAAAAATAAAAATAATACCGTAATTCCCCAAAAATAAGATAGGATCTTATTTTCTTTTGACCTCCCAAATAAGGGCTTGGCCTTATTATCAAGGGTCTTATTATTTTGGGGGTGCAGGAGGCAGCGAGCATGGGACTGGATGTCCTGTCTCTGCCGTCCCCTCTCTTCCCTGTTCATCGCACTGGCCGAGCAGCCCAATACATCCCACCCCACCCCAATGGCAACAGCTGCTTCCCTTCCCCGCCATCTCTTTATTGAGAGGGGTGGCAGGTGGGGCGGGAGAGAAGCGAGACACGTGGAGCGAGACGTGGTTCCCCTTGGCATCTCTTCTCCCTACTCTCTTGCTGAGCATGGCAGGGCTCCTGCCCGTGGCTTAACCACCCGCCCCCTTTAGGGATGCAGTTTGGGGGGTGGCAGGTAGGTCGGGTTAGAAGCAGGACACGCGTCTTACCTTTCCAGCCCCATTACATTCCTCACCATTCTGTCCAGGGAAACATGTTTTTTTTTTAAAAAAAAAAAAAACCCTTCTCGTGAGTTCGAGAAGTTTGATTGAACTCGTGAGAAGTTTTCTTTTACAGCGTGTTTCCCTGGACACAATGGTGAGGAAAGTGACAGAGCTTGAAAGATAAAACCTGTGTCCCACTTCTTGCCCACCCCACCTACCGTCCCCAAATTTCATCCCTAAAGTGGGTGGGTGGCTAAGCAAGGGGCAGGAGCCCTGCCATGCCCAGCGAGGGGGGGGGGGAAGAGACAGCAGGGGGAGCCACATTTTGCTCCATGTATCTTGCTTGTCCCCCACCCCACCTGCCACCCGTCTTGATAAAGAGACAGCGGGGAAGGGAAGCAGCTGCTGCTGCCATTGGGATGGGGTGGGATGTGTTGGGCCACTCGGCTGGCACGAAGAACAGGGAGGGGAGGGCATATCCCCCCTTCCCCCACCTCCAGCCTCACCTCCTCACATCATGTTGTTTGCGTGGCAAGCAACCAGAGGAAATGGCAGGACTGGCTGCACATGTGTGTAAGTAGTTGGTGGGAGGCTTATTTTATTGCATGCGTTGAAAAGCCTGATTGGGCTTGTAATCCAGAGAGGTCTTGGTTTTGGGGAAACATGGTAAAATAATAACCAGACAACCCCAGCAACAACACACATTCATACCAGCCATTTAATGGGCTGTATCCTGCTCTGGGTTCCCCAGGATCATTGGCAGAACAAGAACATCTTCAGGGCATTCCAAAAGAGTGTTAGAGTGGGGCCCAGTCTAATTTCCAGAGGAATGATGTTCCTGAGGGAGGGAACCACCACAGAGAATAGCTAATAGTTTAGGCCAGACTCTGAAGTATTTTTTTTTAAGCCTCAGAAAAAGAGAATAGAAAACTATGTTTAAATGTGGGAATGATCTTGGGAGACAGAAGGAAGACCCACAGTTTAGACAATGGCATGCTAAAGAAAATTTAAGCCCAAAGAAGAAAGAGTGGAGAAAACAACTCAGAAGGGATTTTCCCTAGTTTTTGAATGTAAAAGTGAGGGATGGGAAAGGTATTTCAGAGTTACAAGATTCTGTTGATGTAATTTTACAATAAAAATAGAATTAGTATTCCTTGCCACGCTTCTTGTCTAAACTGTATCAAAGAGCTAACACCACCTCTTTACAAAGTGTCTCTATGTAGACACCTAAAATCAAAGTCAACTCAAAAGTGGCTTTGCTATCACGTAAAGCTATTGTTGCATATAACATTTTCTGTCATTTTTTCAAATGAATATGAGTCAAGAATTTGCATTGAGTTTAAACCACGAAAAAGCCAAGGTGGTAAAGAAAACTCACTGTAAAAGTTCTGTACTGAGAAAAGAAAACTGGAAATGATATGATGTTCTCTGTTTTCTCCATAAAATTACAAACTGCCTTTGAATCGTCCTAATCCATTTCATCTTGGATCAAAGTAAAGAGTGAATAATAAGGTTTTATCTTCCTGTTTTCATTCACCTTCTGCTTTTAATTCTCCTTCATTTTTGTTCAAAGTGAGTTGAATTTGACAATTCAAATACCATTATCACAATTTTATACAGGGAAGCAACTCAAAAATGGGTTTTAAATATAATCGACTGCATTTCCTATTTCATTCTCAGTACCGGCTGACAGGACAGAGACGGAAGTTTAAACTAATGGAACCTTTATTATTAACAAGTATGACAGAACACCAAACCCGCGCTTGACAGCTCCTTTTATACTGCCGGCTGTCAGTTGTTAACCAATGAACGTTGTGCTTACAACAACCAATCACAATACCCCAAACAACTTTACTTAATATGTAACACCCCTTCCCACCTATCTGAGCATGCGCCGATGTCAGGCGCATGCGTAATCGCCCAGGTAAGCTGGTCTTCGCCATATCCTCCCTGATCGTTTGGGCTCCACCCCTCCGGCCCATTCCGGCGGCGAATTTGAACTCACCTCCCGTGGTCCCTCAACTCTGGGCTGCGGGCTAACTGAGCCCCCTACCTCTACTGTACTGCTTCTCCTATCCAGCAAAGGTAAGTTCTTCCCCTCACCCACTCCCCCTTGGGTGGTCGGTATGTTCGCCTGAGGCGGCACCGGGTGTTCCTTCTCGTAGCTAACCTCCTGCAAGTTTGGCTCGGCTTCCATACCCCCACCATTGGCTCCCTTCTTCTGAGCCCTCAATTGATCCTTGTGTCGCTTCCAAATTTTTCCCTGATCCATTTCAATGTGGTAGGAGCAAGGACCTGCAATCCCAACAACCTTTCCTGCCAACCATAAGGGCATTCCCCCATGGTTCCTGGCGTAGACGTGATCCCCTATAACAAATGACCTGTATTGTCTCATGGCATCTAAGGGCTTGGCATGGCCGTACGTGGGGTGTAAACGATCTAAGGTTGTGCGGAGCTTTCGGCCCATTAAAAGTTCGGCCGGGCTCCTGTTAGTTAGTTGACAGGGCATGGTATGTTGAGCTAACAAGAACTCCTCTACCCGCTCAGCCCACGTCCCGTGCCCTATCTTCTTCAGTGCTTCTTTTGCAGATCGCACAGCGCGTTCCGCACAACCATTGCTGGAAGGATGAAACGGCGATACTAAACAATGCCGTATGCCCCTGTGGGCTAAAAACCCCTCGAATTCGGCCGCAGTAAATTGTGGACCATTATCCGACACAATGCAGTCAGGCAACCCATGTGTTACAAATAGTGAACGCAATGCCTTGATGACAGCCTCTGCTGTAGTCGACCGTAATGGGACGACTTCAACCCATTTTGAAAACGCATCAGCTAGGACTAGGAAGGACTGACCCTTCAATGGACCAGCGAGGTCAATATGCAACCTCGACCACGGGGCCCCAGGCGATTCCCACAACCCTGGGGGGTCCCTAGGCGGCATTGACATGTTCTCCTGACACTGTGAGCACTGTGCGACCCAGTCGGTGATGTCCCGGTCTAACAAAGGCCACCACATATAGCAACGGCCTAATGTCTTCATTCTGACCACCCCCGGGTGACCCCGATGCAATTGCTTCAACAATGAGGAACGAAGGAGGGGTGGAATAACCACCCGATGGCCCCACAGAAGGCACCCCGCTTGAGTAGAAAGTTCGAGGCGGCGGCTGGCAAATGGCTGGAATTCCGGAGCGAAGGGCCCTGGTGGCCACCCTCTGGCAATCCAGTCCAACACCTGTGCCAGGGTAGTATCCTTCGCAGAGAAACGGGCGACGTCCGATGCGGTGATCAACAACGGCGCGTCCTCCAACAGGAACACAGATGAAACAGGGACAGGGTCCTCTAGCAAGTCAGGGCTGGGGCATCGGCTCAATGCGTCAGCGTGCGCGAGATCCTTCCCAGGCCAGTGAACCAGTCGATATTCGTATGCAGCCAGGAAAACAGAGTAACGGGTCATGCGGGGGGACAGAATTTGAGGAGCAGGGCGATCGCCTGCCAATATGCCTAACAAAGGCTTATGATCAGTGTACAATACGAAGGGATGGCCATAGAGGTAATGGTGGAAACGCTTGACCCCGGCCACCAAGGCGAGAGCCTCTTTATCTAACTGTGAATAATTACGCTCCGCTGGCGCCAAGGTCTTAGAGTAATAGGCAATGGGCAACTCTCGGCCAGAAGGTAGGACATGGCTTAGCACCGCTCCCACCCCGTACGGAGAGGCATCACATGCCAAGGTTACCGGCAGGTGTGTAGAAAATTGGGTGAGATCCGAGTTGGAGGTCAGGAGATGTTTGACAGCCACAAATGCTTTAGCCTCTCGGGCACTCCAATGCCAACGAACGTCGCGGTTTAACAGCCGGTGAAGGGGCTCAGCAACAGACGCCTTATGCAGAATGAAAACTGCATAAAAGTTAAGCGGTCCTAGGAAAGATTGGAGATCAGCCTTACACGTAGGAGGAGGAGAGTCCATAATGGCCGATGTTTTAGCTGCCGTCGGATGGATTCCCACACTATCCACCAGGAATCCTAGGAATTCCACCTGGCGCACCGCGACTTGGCATTTGGTCTTGTTAACTTTCAGTCCTGCAGCACCTAGCCTCCGAAGAACCTGCCGTGTCCTATCCAATAACTGTGAAGTCGAAGAAGCTGAGACGAGAACGTCGTCAAAATAGGGAATAACCCCGGGGATTCCGTGCAGCAAACGTTCCATCATGCTCTGGAAAATCCCCGGGGCGACACTGACCCCAAACTGCAAACGGCGACACCGGAATGCCCCCCTATGGGTCACTATTGTCTGTGCCTCCGCCGTCAGGTCATCCACTTTAAGTTGCTGGTAGGCTTGGGCCAGATCCAGCTTTGCAAATATTGACCCTTGCCCCAAGGAGTGCAGCAGATGCTGCACGACAGGAACGGGATAAGCATGACCTACTAGGGCCTTATTCAGCGTAGCCCGGTAGTCAGCGCAAATACGGACCGATCCGTCCGCCTTAATAGGAGTTACTATAGGGGTTTCCCAACGTGCGAATTCAACAGGTTCTAACACCCCTTGAGAAATTAATTTATCAAGTTCCGCATCCACCCTTGCCTTCAGCGCGAAAGGCACCCGGCGTGGTTTCAACCGTCGCGGGGTCACGCCAGGATCCAGGCTAAAGGATACTGGGGGCCCGTTATAACACCCTAGCTTTCCATCAAAAACATCAGGAAATTCTTTAATTAGTAAGTCCAATTCGGAGGACTGGATGGCGTGTACCCCCCTGAATAGTAATTCCCAAAGCCTGGAACCAATTTAAGCCTAATAAGCTTGGCAATGGAGCCTCCACTATAATTAACGGCAGGTGTCCTGAAAATGTCTTAAATTTAATTCTGAACTGCCCACACCCCAACACTCTGATGGGGTTTCCTTGATAATCACGGAGTTGCAGGTTACAAGGGTCCAAACAACGCCGAGAGATGTGGGGCACTAATCGCTTAATTGTACTCCAAGCAATGATGGAGTGAGCTGACCCAGTGTACACCTCCATCACACACTGTCGGCCCTCGATGGAGAGTTCCACATTTACTTTCGGCTGGCCGTTTGGTGAGGCGGTCTTTCGCTGCGTTTGATACACCCCATTCACTCCTGCAGACTCACGCCCCCAATCCGCTCTCTGGTTCCGTCCCGCCTCTCGTCTGCGCGGACCACGATAATGTTCCTGAGGGGGCGGAGTTTTCTCCTTCAGCGTCAGGGACTGACATACTCGAGCGATGTGGCCACGGCGCCCACATCGATAGCACGTTGCATCTTTAAAACGGCAACTGACTCGCTGATGACCCCCTCCGCAGCTCCGGCAATTCCCCTGTGCTATTGTAGCCTGTCTCCCGGGCTGCCGAGACGTCTTGATGCGAGCGACGGCACCATCTACCTCAGGGCTGTCCTCATCACTGAACTCAGTCTCATTTTGATGAATTTGCTTGCTTGTTGCCTTATTAGGGTACTGCCCCCTAGGTAAATCAGCCAGTGACAGAACGGCTAATTCAGCAGCGCACGCTTCATCTAGGGCGTCCTGGAATGATAAGTCAGGCTTGGCTATTAACCGGCGCTTGAGGTTTTCATCCCTCACTCCGCTGACTAATCTGTCCAATAAGTAATCATCTAAATTAGTAAATTGACAGTGCCTCGCCGCTTTTCTAAGTGCCGCCACATATTGGCTTATTGACTCGCCTTCAGCCTGGTCTCGGTGGTAGAAGTGCTGACGGCGAGCTATATGGGACGGCGCGGGAGCATAATGATTTTTTAACTTATTCAGGAAGTCCTCCCAGGTGCCGGCGTGTACTGACAACGGGGCCATTAATGTCATCGCGGTTTCAAACATTTCTGGCCCACATAGACTCAAGAAGTACGCCCATTTCCTCTCACTTGACAACTCACGGTAGTCGTTAGCGATAAAAAAAACACTCGAACCGAGTAACAAATGCTTCCCATGACTCCACAGTAGCATTGAATGGAGCAAAATTCTGAGGCGACGCCATTTCTCCTCACCGCTCCGCTGTTTCCCTTAATTTTTTTTTTCTATTTTCTTCGCCACTGGAAACCCTTTGTCTCTTAATTATGGAGGGTATACTGCCTGTATCCCATCCTTGTCGCCACTATTTCATTCTCAGTACCGGCTGACAGGACAGAGACGGAAGTTTAAACTAACGGAACCTTTATTATTAACAAGTATGACAGAACACCAAACCCGTGCTTGACAGCTCCTTTTATACTGCCAGCTGTCAGTTGTTAACCAATGAACGTTGTGCTTACAACAACCAATCACAATACCCCAAACAACTTTACTTAATATGTAACATTTCCAAGTCCTAAATCAGATTAATTTCTAGTTATTTGCTTTGTGAGACATACCCCTCAATGGCAGGGAACAACATATTGCCTGATCAAAAACTTAATAGTGCTGTACCAAAACATTAATGGCCAAGATGCTCTTTTGGCTTATTAATGTAGACTATTTACATACATTTTTAATATTGTTTTTACATTGGCCATAATCTAGGGAGAAGAGATCAATGTCTGAAAATGTAGAGAACCTCTCTTGGAATATTAGATTGCAGGTTGGAAAAAAAATAATCTTTTCATCATTATTATATGCATCATTTTGAAAGGACTTTGGAGCGTTTAAATGGTTCATCTGAACAAAATCATTTTTTTTTATCCATCTTTTTAAACATTTTGCCATTCTAGTACATGGTGTTGGTGTGCCACTAATCACACCTGCTTGAAAGTTTATTTCCACTGTACTTTTTCCTTCATCTTTAGAATGATTTTCTTTTTGACGATTTTCTTTTTTTCCCCTCTCTTCTGGGGCAAAGCATAAGTGGATTGTGGTTTCAAAACAAGGATGTTGATATTAATTTTCAACTCATCCTTTTGCTCCATAGTTATGGATCGAGGAGGTATGAAAGAAAGAACAAAGATGGGAATAATTAATCTACTGTTTTTGCATTTTTCCATATGGTTGGTTTATTTATTTTCTTTATTTTCAATCCATGTTTCTATTCTCTTCAAGAAGGGATGCGGACAGTTATATAAAGTGAAAGTCTTGCCCATCCTTTGCCAGGAAAAATAGAAATACCTAAAGCACCTTTCTAAGCCAGTGGACACATCTGGCATTTTGAATATATGCCATGGCTGTTCCCAAAAGATGTGCATTGTGCCAGCCACAAAAGACAAATGAGTTTAGCTGCTATTCCCAGCTATTTCACTAGCTGTCTTCCCATCCCATCCCATCTTACTCTACCACACCCTGATGTGCTTTCTGTCATTCTAACAATAATATAAGAGCTTGGCAGGTGTCATTCTCCCTCTCCCACCTCCAGCCATAGGTCATAGTGGAAAACAATACTAAAAACGTGCAAATATTATATAGTCCATATCATATTTGATTGTACAGCCAGAACACTTGAGTTTTCTATTACGATTCTTAGTGGTCTGGCAATCAGCCTACTAAGACTTTGGCAAAAATCAAAATGTGTGGTTAGCCACCCAGTAGATCCCCAAAGTATCTTTTCTAATCATTTGCCATCGCCTGGCTTCACTCACTGGAGAACTTTGGGAACAAACTGATGCTGAATCCAGGAACAACTGCCATTCCCACCATATGACATCACATGAATTTAATGTTGTTGGGATTCCAAAATGTTCCTAAAGTGCTGCCGTGATTTAAATAATATTTTGCTGATGTACATGATGAGGTTGAGATACTGTGGATGGAATTTTCAGCTGACATGTTTTACAAGAAATTATGCATGACAGTTATGTGCTAATGCTGGTTTGGAATATCACTTTTAAAGCCAGGGCCTGGAAAATATAAGCAAGATGACTGCAAACTGAATGAAGACCAAGCGGTTGTGAATTAAATGACTGTCAGTTGTGAAAGGGTGAAGACAGGTGTATTCTTGAGTTGCCAGATGCATAAGGAAGAAAAGACATCCTTGCAAATCACATTATTATTATCGTCCATTAAAAAAATGAAAGTAATGGACTGGTTTATGAAAAAAAGTGGGGCTTTTCCCTCAAACTGTTTGGGTTTGAAGCCAACCAAGGGAAATAGAGATATTTCTGAGGACGTGATGGCAAAAAAAAATCTGCCGGTATTACTTTCAGTAGTCTGGATTAGATTTCCAGGAGAAAATATACAGTTTTTCATAACAAAAACATGAGTCAGCTTTATTAAATCATTCCACTGACTCATCTGATGACTGTTTTAAAATATTATTCTAATTTAAAAGTTAAAAAGTTTATTAATTAGTTAATTAATGTTGCAAGTTGCAAAGTATGTGCCATATTTAGTAACAACAACATTTCACATATACTCCATAGATATTCCTTGTACTTAACAGTAGTGGGATTCAAAAAAATTTACTACCAGTTCTGTGGGCGTGGCTGGTGGACGTGGCAGAGGAAGGATACTGTAAAATCTCCATTCCCTCCTCAGTCCAGGGGAAGGATACTGCAAAAATCCCATTTCCTCCCGATCAGCTGGGACTCAGGGGGCAGAGAATAGATGGGGGTGGGGCCAGTCAGAGTATTTACTGGTTCTCTGAACTACTTAAAATTTCCACTACTAGTTCTCCAGAACTGGTCAGAACCTGCTGAGTACCACCTCTGGTACTTAACCATGGGTGTATTTTGGCTGCAATCCAATGCTTTGTTTGGAAATGTGTCCATGTTGCCAGACGCCTTACCCACAAAGGCAAGCTGGGATGATCAAGCATCCTGGAGTGTCCTGAAGGACTGGAGAGGATTGTGGGAAGCAACTTTTAAAAGGAAAGTCAAAGATAAAATGGGATTACCAGCACTGGAGTCTGATTGAGAGAACTGAAATGGAGCTATCTCATTACTTTCTGGCAAGTGAATGATGTGTCCCTGACAGCTGCTTAATGAGTGCACCCACAGTACCGCAAAACAAAAATAGTGCTAACCAGGGTGGATAAAAATCAATGATTTTGTTTTAAAAAAATAAAAAAATCAGATTTTTTTGATTTTTATCGAATTTATTTTAATAAAAAACTTTTGGGGTAAAAATCTATCATAAGGTAGTTTTCTATTTAAGATACATAAATAATTTAGTTTATTCAGCATGAAATGGAGCTTAGTTATGTAGCATGAGGCTGTATATTCTGCAACACTGGGACTATCGGTGAGTCAACAGTGGGTCAAAGGAGTAGCAGAGATGACAGTTGCTCTTTAAAAATTATGATTTAAATCAAGTTGATTTAAATCAAGCCTTTTTACTAGTGATTTAAATCATGATTTAAATTGTGATTTAAATCAACTCGATTTAAATCAAATCCATCCTGGTGCTAACATCTATCATATAGATTTCACAAGAATTTTAACAGTTAAAATAAATACATTCTAAAATATACAGTAGAGTAGAACTATACAACCTGTGCCCCATTGGGCGATCATTTCAGATATATTTCCTTATCTAAACAGAGAAATAGAATGACCATGAATGGACAAAAAGCAGCAGGAGCAGAAATCACTTCCTGCTGGCTTCCCCACTGAGTTTCCTTGTGAATATTGAAAGCCTTCTTTCCTTCCTTCCTTCTTTCCTTCCTTCCTTCCCTCTCTCCCTCCCTCCCTCCCTTCCTTTCCTTCCTTTCCTTCCTTCCTTCCTTCCCTCTCTCCCTCCCTCCCTCTCTCCCTCCTTCCTTCCTCAAAATCAGCCACTACCACAATGTCTAATATATGAGGTAGAGTAGCAGCTATTGTAGACTACCAGCTGTCATGCATGATTGTTTCCTTTTTAGTTTTTTATTTATCTCTTGAATGTGCATAAATATGGTTTATCTTTATGTGTCTATGCCTATATATCATATACCAGTGATGACAAACTTTTTAGACACCGAGTACCCGAACTGTGCACATGCATGTGCAAACTGAAAGCATATGCATGGACATGCGTGCACATACGCTAACGTGTGCACATGCACAGACATGCACGCATGCACAGCAAAGACCTGAAGACCAGCTGGCCGACAGGAGGCAGGGCATCCCAACACTGGCAGTGTGGCAAGAGGTCATATCTTTTTCTTTCATGAGCTTCTGTTTCGTCGTTTGCAGGGAAACAGAAGCTCACGAAAGAAATGCCATGGAGATCTGACCTGATGCGCGTGCCAGCAGGGAGGGTTAGGGTTAGGGTTGCATGCGTGCCATAGATTCGCCATCACGGTCCTATACATATCTATATCTCTCTATATGTGTCTATATGTCTGTAATATCTTAATGTGCCAGTTTATCGTTTAATAGTTTAAACTTCTGTAGTTTAAGTGTACCAGTTTAGTTTAATAGTTAAGGTTCCCAATCTGGAAAACCAAAAAACTATTGATCTACCCCTACCTTGAGCATGAACGGCAGCTGGGTGACTTTGGGCTAGTCAATCTCTCCCAGTCTAATTCATTTTACAGATTGCTGTTTTATATATAAATAAATTGCATCTATACAGCCATGTGGTCGTATGTTTGGACTTCTTGGTTTATTTGTTCTTGAACTGCATCTCCTCCTCCCAGAGGGATATATTTACTTTGTTAGTACCTACAACAGCTTCAGATCTGGTGGGTTTTCATTTTTCTAGCCAAACTTCAAATTGCAGTCCTTGCTTTTGGCCCTTTGCAGTCCTTGATCAGGATTTCCCCTGTGGATTTGGAGCTAGATGCCTGTTTAACTGAAATGTCCACAGCATTTCAAAGTCATTAGTCAAGCCCTGGATTGTGGCCATTAGAATATTAATTTTTCAAAATGTATGATTCCTCCCATATTTTCTTCACCCTCCACATCTGGAAGTTAGATAATATCTCCCTCAGAGTCTTGCTTCTGCTTATTCTATTTAAATTTCATTTGGAAGGTTATGTTAATAGCTTATTCTTGATTGGTGAGTTGAAGAAAGCTAAATGAGATTTAGTGACTCACTGTGTGGCACATGCTTATATAATTATACTTTTTATATACTTCTATGAATTTATATAAGCACAAACAAGGGGAATAAATTAAATCATGCACAGGAATCAAAAAGAACATCCTGTGATTAAGTGACCACCAAATAAATTCTGGGTGGCATATTTTGTGACTGTTCAAATAATAGTATTTTGCAGACAAGCCTTTAACCATTTCTTCATTTTCATTTATGTTAAATAGCTTTGACCTTTTCCAATCAAATAAGTCAGGCATGTGGCAGTTTGAATTACCTGTGAGATAATTGTTGGCTAAATTTTTTTCAGTGCATATTTCCATAACTAAAGCCTACAAAATCCTTAGGTTTTCTAGTCTCCAGCTACATTGCCATAAATAAGACTTGTGCACTCCTGAGGAATGAAACTGTTAAACTCATCTATAGGTGAACTGTGCCTTCAAGTCATCATTATTGTATCACCAAGAGTCCACCCTATCTTCATTTCATCTTATCTCAAGTTTTTTCTCTCAGGAAACACTTCCATCTCTAACTCTCAGTAGAAGGAGGTTGTGAAAGTTATGAAGACAACCAGTGAAAATTTCTGACCAATCTGTGCCTTTAACTTAGAAGCAGCTTTGAGATATTGTTATCTTGGTCAAAATGTTTTTTAATGTTCTCATAGCAGCAAACTTTTCCAAAGGCTTCTAACACATTTTCAGGCTATAAATCATGTAAAATTGCCATACAGTTTTATAGGCCTTCCTCAAAGAAATGATCTTTCACTCAGTGAAACATATCACTGTGACAAAATTTACAGTGAGTCTGCTTTCATGCTCTAAATCATATTTTCTAATTTTTACCAGAAAGTAAAATCTTATTGATCATTATTGTTCATTAATTTTTAAGATACAGTACTTAAACTTTAAGTACTTTAAATATGTTAGAATAGATAGCCAAGTGAATATCCAATCACATCATCATGGAGATAATAAGATAGATCTCACAATAATTTCACCTGAAGTATTTTTAAAAAATAAATACTTTTAATAGTTAATATATAATAGTTATATACTAAAAAGTGGCATTTTAAGTAGTCTATTGTGATATTATTTAAGTATTATGAGATTTTCAGATCACATTAATTATGCAGAATATTTATTCAGAATCTATAGGCATTCTCAGTCAAAATTTAATTATAAGCAAAGGCAAGACAAGTGAAGCAGATAATACATCAGAAATGACTTCAACATCTTTAAGTGGCCACTGTTGCTTAAACTGATTCTATAAACTATAAGAAAATATGATCTCAGTAAGACGTAAAGACAATTGAAGCTTGTAATAGGCTAACATAGCTACTGCTCTTCTCTTTGGATAAATATTCATTCTATAATTCTGCAATCTAGGTGTTTTCTAGAGCAGAGAAGAAGAAGGATCATTTGGGATGCAGAGAATAGTGGAAGAAAGGTATCTTCTGATTAAAAATGAATTGAGGAACGCCAAATGCATCAAAATCTCTCACTACCCACATTGAAAAGTCCAAGGCATGAGGATATGACATCTACCTGGGCTAAATATCTTATTCCACAGTTGTGGAAAAGATGAATTAATATTTTATTAATCTATAATGCTTATAACATAGTATATGACAGTGGTGAAATCCAATTTTTTTTACTACCGGTTCTGTGGGCGTGGCTTGGTCAGTGTGGTGTGGCTTGGTGGGCGTGGCTTGGTAGGCATGGCAGGGGAAGGATACTGCAAAATCCCCATTTCCTCCCTACTCCTGGGGGAAGGATATTGCAAAATCTCCATTCCCACCCCACTCTGGGGCCAGCCAGAGGTGGTATTTGCCGGTTCTCTGAACTATTCAAAATTTCCGCTACCAGTTTTCCAAACTGCTCAAAATTTCCACTACCGGTTCTCCAGAACCTGTCAGAACCTGCTAGATTTCACCCCTGGTATATGATTATGTTTATACTTGTACCTGTTATCTTATGCTTGACAAATAAACTTATGATTATATGATTATGATATATGAACTCCACAATGCAAAGAGACCACATTCACCTCAGGTTCTCTCTCAAAAACAAGGGAAGCAGAAAGCAGCAGTTTTCTCATCAAAAATCTCTATCATTACATTTTTGAGCATAGTAGAAGTCAGCCTATAGTAATCACAAACTAAGACAAGATCTATTTCTGAATTCTGACAAAGTGAACAGCATATTATACTGAAAATATATAAATAATAGTCCTTTATCCTAGGATGGAAGAAACACAGACCAAGAGATTTGATTTTATTATGAATAAATTTTATGTTTTGCCTGGTTTTGCCAATGTAAAAGAAAAATAAATAAAAAAACTAACAGATTTTCAAGGATTATTGCAATGGATAATTAGTTATTAGAGATACAACTAAAGTAAGCTTTGGAAAAAAACACATTTTATTGGTTTGGGACAGAAACAAAGAGATTAAAAAATTAAACACTTGAAAGGAAAGCACCTAACAAATGACAAAGAAGAAGGTATGACATGTGATGAAGAAAAGCAAGAAAGATAAAATGTATTTGAATAATCACCTTTTGTGAAACAGTATAACAAGTGAACCATTTTTATTCTGTGTGAATCTAGAAATCTAACAGTGATTTTTGTTTGATGAAATATTCATAAAATAATATAGGTAGGGGGCACCTATTTTGTTTCATGTATGCCATGCCATTAATCCTTAAAAATGTTAGACAAAGAACCATCATGCATAAAATTATTACCTGTAGCTTCTTATTATTTTTGAAAATGATTGAAAAGGTGAAAAACTAAAGAGGTCAGGTCCAAAGAATCAAGACCTTATGCTAAGTTCCAGTTAAGAAGATTTATTGCTCAACTCTATGCACACGAATCTAGTCAACTAATGGTCAGCACTAAATTGATGCGAAATAAGAGTCAACAGAATTCAAATGGAGCCGGATACATTGTGAAAACGTAATGATTCCAGACTGATTCCTGTGTTGATTCCACTCTTAGACTCTGTCTCCTTTTCTCCTCCTTTTCTCAATAGTGTTCAATTTTTTAAAAAGTATAATATTTCTAATAAAGATAATTATAAAGATAATAACAGGTAGGTTTTTTTTTAATTTGATTTATATGCCGCCCTTCTCCGGAGACTCAGGGCGGCTTACAATGTGTTAAGCAATAACCTTCATACTTTTGTATATTTATACAAAGTCAGCTTATTGCCCCCACAAACTGGGTTCTCATTTCACCTACCTTAGAAAGGATGGAAGGCTGAGTCAACCTTGAGCCTTGGTGATATTCGAACCAGCTGTAATTGCAGGCAGCTGTGTTAATAACAGGGTGCTTAGACCACTGTACTATCAAGTTAGTATTCCTGATCCATCATAAATCCAAGATTTGTTTGCCTTTTTTCTGTTTATTTATTGATTACACACAAACACACACATGCATGTATTGGGCACAGAGATAATAGTTGTATTATCCAATAGAAATTATCTGGCCAGATTTGATCTGCCCTCATGGACACAAGTTACCAGAGGTTTTTTTTTATCATTGGCACCCAACCTCTTATCAATGTTTTCATTAAGTTTTCATTTAAACTTAACATTCTATTTTCTTTCTCCACATAAATAGAATTTACTTCCTATCTGCTGAATACGATCCCTATTAAACTAGATTTTTCCTACTTACTCCCAAGAGCTATTACCAGTAGCTGTCCTTTAGAAACAGGCTTAAAAGTTTATTGCTTGCATATAAATGATATTTACTACAATTTTAAAACTTATGATTGCTTTTATTACTTGTAAATCCTTCCTGTTTTTATTCTGAAAGACAGGAAATTAAATATAAGTACCATAAATTGTTTATTTATTCACTAGATTTCTAGAAGTTATTAATAACTATAACATTTTAGACTTCTTTAGATTTAAGAAACTGAATTCACTGTAATTTGGTTATTTTAAAACATCCTGTTTAAATGGCATAAATCATTTTGAATTGCTTTAATGTTCTATTCAAACTTCAGCAAGTATTTCATTTCCATGTTTAATTCAAAGATAAACATACAAAGAAAAATGTAAGTATGTTGGGTGTAGAATGATGTAATGCATGAATGAATTGAGTTAAAGGGACACTTCATTGCAGTGTTAATAATTATGATTCTGTCTAGTAGGAAAACAAACTAGTTCCAATGCAATTGTTAAATGATGCAAAGTTAATTGGATGATTTAGTTTGGCACCATTTTGTTGGAGTTCCTCCTCTAATGAGCACATTCTTTATTCTTCCCAAATGGATGTAATCAACTACTAGAAATAAGTCAACCATCCAATGCCAGAAAACACAGATGTGCTGGGCTCAATGCTGTTGACACAGAATGCCAAGTCCATTGAAAACTCCAGTCAGGGACTGGTACCACACCCAAAAAAGCCACAAGAATTAGATCATGACTGTAGCTCTTCCTCAGCCTGTAAGCAACATTGTCATTCAGGGAACCTTCTGAACACTGGGATTGCATGCCCAGCCAAGCCAACTAATTGGATGGAGAATCAATTGAAAATATGAACCCAATGAATACAAAAACTCAAGATATCCAACTTCAGTGTTCAAGAAAAAACAACTGTTCAAATGTCACAGGCTCACTATTGATATTCCTCCGATGATTCCCCTTTGGTTATTTAGATGCTTTCAGAAGGGAAAAGTTGAAAGACTTCAATACTGAAATGTGTTAATCAAGCCCTTTTTAACTCTACAGTTTTAGAGAATTTGTTTGTGAGACTAGGCACATTGATATGAACTAATAGGATCTAGATGGATGGACCAAACAATATGCATGCTTATGGATGTAAATAATGAAGTAAGTGGGCATCCTTGGCTTTGGGTTTGGAAAAGGATGTTAGGAACTACATACCTCCCATTCATTGTCTGTACCTATATGGCTTGGAACTGCTGGATTTTCTTTGCTGTCTAATTAAAAAAAAAATCAATCTGAAGTTCTGTAGTTTATTATCTGGCAAAACATGTTGTTTTTTTCCTAACAAAAATAGAGAACCGAATGGTATGAAATGAGCTACAATGAAAGACATTATCAGAAACTGTTGCTGTGTTTTCCAGGACAACAGTTTGTGGGCTTTTATAGCAACAAAATGTATGTCATAATGCAAAATACACATCCTGTTTACATTTTTTTGAAAAATGACAACACATGAGTCAGAATCACCATTGACATCTGTTGCATACAGTTCTTGTAGTTAATATTTATAGATGTTTTAACAACTTCTGACAAGGTAAATCCATTTTTGGTTCTACATAATTCGAATACAGTACCAAGTTGCTCTGCCTAGCATGCATTTTCATCAGCCATGACAGTGTTTAACCCACATATCTGTTGCTATCATTTGGACTGGTGAGAAAGATAATAAAATTACAACTGTGTTTGTACCTCATTATTGACTATTGAGTTTTAAAGATATATTCTAAGAACAGTGCAGTGCCAACTGAAGTTTGCTTCTGAAAAGGAAAGAGCACTTCTCTGGAAATGTGATTAAATTTGATTCCCTTACCTCTATTAACATAACTGGAATGTAATCCAAAATTATTCTTTATCATAAGACTCTTTATCATGTCTTGATCATCTTGGGATTACAATGCTTGAATTTAATGTTCATTTGTCTTTACTGGTTTCCACTGGCAAATCTCTGAAACTAACTTAAAGGAAAGTCCCTCTCTTGGAAGTAACTCTAATATCAAGATCAAAAAACTGGAGTTGATTTGGGTTGTAAGGGATGCGGTGTCTCAGTGCCTAAGACGCTGAGCTTGTTGATCGAAAGGTTGGCAGTTCAGCGGTTTGAATCCCTAGTGCTGCATAATGGGGTAAGCTCCTATTACTTGTCCCAGCTTCTGCCAACCTAGCAGTTCAAAAGCATGTAAAAAATGCAAGTAGAAAAATAGGGATCACCTTTGGTAGGAAGGTAACAGCATTCTGTGCGCTTTTGGCATTTAGTCATGCCGGCCACATGACCATGAAGATGTCTTCAGACAGCGCTGGTTCTTTGGCTATGAAATGGAGATGAGCACCGCCCCCTAGAGTTGGGAATAACTAGCACTTATGTGTGAGGGGAACCTTTACATTTACCTTTATACCTTAACAAATGAATTAATATTTCACTATGAAATTATAATTTATTTTATCCAATCATAATAGCTGGAATCACTTTCCATTTCTCTGAACTATCCTATACGGATTACGGTACTTATATAAAAGCATTTAAGACATTTTACTAAAGACATTAGTTTCTCTAAAAAGATGTTATTAATTAAACTCACTTTGAACAAACACATATGAATTTCCCATTTTTTTTTACCTATTATAGTATTAAAAAAATGAAAGACTCAATCACAGATCACATGCTTGCAAGTCAAAAGGAAGGTGAAGGAAGCTCCTGTTGAAAGCCACAGAGGTGGACAGAATAGAGAAAGAGATAATAATTGATAAGAGATATAGACAGACAGATAGGTAGGTAGGTAGATAGATGATAGATAGATAGATAGATAGATAGATAGATAGATAGATAGATAGAGATAGATAGATAGATAGATAGATAGATAGATAGATAGATAGATAGATAGATAGATAGATAGATGGATATGAGACGGAGAGAGATGAAAGAGAGAGAGAGAAATGGGTGGATGGATGGATGGATGGATGGATGGATGGAGGGATGGATGGACTGAGGGAGGAATGGACAGGCAAGCAGGCAGGCAGGCAGGCAGGCAGACAGACAGATTTATAGATAGAGTCGCCATTTCATTTCTGTTCCTTTTAGGATGTAACTTATTCAGTTCTTTTTTTGCTTCATGTACATCTTTCTAAAGCCTTTCTAAAAATAATTCAGTATTTTACACCAAATAGCAATAGCACTTAGACTTATATACCATAGTGCTTTTACAGCCCTCTCTAAGCAGTTTACAGAGTCAGCATATAGCCATTTAGCAGTGGTAAAAGTCATGGAAAATATTAAGATAAAAATGTATTTTTACATATTATGACAGCAACAATAAACATTTGTTGTTTACTAAATATGTGACATCATAATTTATCCTTTCTAGGGAAGAGAATAAACAGCTGAAGTTAAATTTATTTTTATAACAGCCAGATGTGAATAGCAATTTCAGAATACCAGCACAGGAACTAATACCATAAATGATTGATGTTTATTAATACATAGTAATGTCCTAGTGTTTATTAAAATACAAAAAAAAATGATTGTAAGTAAATAACATTATTCAAACATTGTACTGCCATATTTTTATATATTTATATATTTTGTATTTTATTGATGTCTTAAAGTTTAAACACTTTTAAAATCTCATGCTAGGTTGTATGTGTGTGTGCACGTGTGCGTGCGTGTGTGAAGATTCTTTGGCCTGTTCCTTTTTGGCAGAGCTGCATTAAATAAGATGGATAGGGTTTTTAGAGAAATGTAAATTGGCCAAGTTCCTACTGGCTAGCTTTAAGAGTTCACTAACAATTTTGAAATATTTCCCCAGAGTTCTTTAGAGCGAAGATGGCAGATATGAGGACAGGGCAACAGCTTTCAAATTGTTTAGTGAATAGCCCAGTGGTGGGTTTCAAAATTTGTTACTGCCGGTTCTGTGGGTGTGGCTTGGTGGGCATGGCATGGTTTAGTGGGTGTGGCTTGGTGGGCGTGGCAGGGGAAGGATACTGTAAAATCTCCATTCCCTCCTCACTCCAGGGGAAGGATACTGTAAAATCTCCATTCCCTCCTCACTCCAGGGAAAGATACTGTAAAATCTCCATTCCCACCCCATTCCAGGAGAAGGTTACTGTGAAAACTCCATTCCCACCCCACTCCAGGAGAAGAATACTGTAAAATCTCCACTCCCTCCCCAGTCCAGGGTAAGGTTACTGCAAAATCCCCATTTCTTCCTGATCAATTGGGACTCGGGAGGCAGAGAATAGATGGGGGTGGGGCCAGTCAGAGGTGGTATTTACCGGTTCTCCGAACTACTCAAAATTTCCTACCGGTTCTCCAGAACTGGTCAGAACCTGCTGAAATCCACCTCTGGAATAGCCTCCTGAAACCTGGTGGATACAGTGCAGACTTTTAAAATCTGCTTTTAAAAATAACCGTTCACCCTTCCATTTGCTTTTCTGGGGTTCCAGTTTTGACACGACACTGAATTGGACTTACTGACTTTGCAGTATGGTGCATCAGTTGACTGCTCCTGATCATTGTTTGGTTTTTCCTGATGCCAAGAGGGAAGTCATAACTTATATTGGCAAATGTTGCTTCCTTAGTAAGCATGCTCTTACCATTGGCCAGACTCAATTGTATCAGGAGCTACTGCTTGCTCCCCATACTTGCATGCTATTTAACAGGAGTAGCATGTTAAAATGATAAAATATAGAGCTGTAGAGATAAATACAGGTAGACCTAAACTTACAACCATATCTGAGGCCAAAATTTATATTTATTTATTTATTTATTTTATTATATTTCTATACCTATATATACCTATATATTTCTATATTGCTAAGCGAGACATTGGTTAGGTGATTGGTTAAGAAGGAGGAGGAGGAGGAGGAGGAGAAGGAGAAGGAGAAGGAGAAGGAGAAGGAGAAGGAGAAGGAGAAGGAGAAGGAGAAGGAGAAGGAGAAGGAGAAGGAGAAGGAGAAGAAGGCGGCTGAGTCAACCCTGGCAGTGAGCAGAGTCAGTCTGCATTCTAACCACTGTGTCACCACCACCATGAGACTTTAAACTGATGAGCCGGATTCTTTGCTGGTAATGTCTAAAAGCCTATTATTCACCAGCATTCTCTGGGCATGGAATTGAAGAACCATCTGTGTTTCAGACCTAAAGGCTGTTAAATCTGTGAACAAGTTTTTAGAAAAAAGATATAAAATGCTTTGAAACCATGTGATTTAATTCACTATTCCAAGTAGGTTCCACTTCGGTTTGCACATCTGTTTCAAAAGAGAGATTCAGGCCTTGTAAATGTATATCAGCACTAAACACAGTCAGGCTACTTGGGCTTCTTGTTTTCTCCTGTGAACTAAGAGAATGTATTGAAATGTATCCAACACTCTTTTGCACCTATAAATCTCACCTAGTTGATCCTGCTTGACAGAAAAGTATAATATAGGATTTAAATAAATATTTAGACAGAACTGCAGAAGAAAAGTCAGACCACAGACCAAGCTTTCTTCTGATCTATCCACTATCAGTGATTTTCTCATGAAGGAATATCTGGCTAATTTTCAAGAAACTCTCAAGAACTTCAGGAACCCAATGTGGAAATCACAGCAGTAAAACGTAATAAAATAATACTGATTGAATAACGAGGATTGAGAATTGCTTCAAAATGATCCAAAACAAATATAACTCAGTTCAATATTGAATCATCATTTTGCTATGAGTATAACCGATGTGGTATTGTACAGATTTTGCTTGCTTTATACAACTTTTACTTTATTGCAACTTTATTATTATATATTCTTTTCTGCACTGGGAGGTCTTGTTCATGGTCACTTATCATTTGGATTACTGCAATGCACTCTACATGGGGCTGACACTGAAGAGCCATGGGAAATTACAACTGGTCAAGAATTCAGCAATGTGCAGTATTAAACCCCAGGTTTGCACATTATGCTCCTGTTGCAAAAACTCAGTGGTGGGATTCAAAATTTTTTACTACTGGTTCTGTGGGCATGGCTTGGTGGGCATGGCAGGGGAAGGATACTGTAAAATCTCCATTCCCACCCAACTCGATGGGAAGGATACTGTAAAATCTCCATTCCCTCCCGACTCCAGGGGAAGGTTATTGCAAAATCCCCATTTCCTCTCGATCAGCTGGGACCCGGAAGAAAATAGATGGGGGCAGAACCAAATATGGGTGATATTTACCGGTCCTCCAAAATTTTCTGCTACCGGTTCTCCAGAACTGGTCAGAACCTGCTGAATACCACCTCTGCACAAGCTGTGTTGGCTCTTAGTTTCTTTCCAGGTGAAATTCAAGGCACCATTTTTCATCTTTAAAGCCCTACAGGACCAAATTATCTGTGGCTCTTCCTGAAGATATCTGCTCATCCCACCAAAGCATATAGAGTAGACATCCCTTAAACATTGCCACCTTGTGAGTCCACGGAAGTGTGTCTTTTACGTTGCAGCCCTTGTTCCATGGAAAAACAATTCTGCTGGAGAACTGATTGGCCCCACCTTTGAGAACACTCAATATCTGGCTCTTCTCATAGGTGTTGGGATATGGTAAGGTCAGAGTAGGATAAGAGTGTGATGGGTTCCACAAATGAAGTTTTGGCTTTACTTCTTTGCTGTTACTGTTTGTACTCTTGGGTTGTAAGCCTCCAAGAGTGAAGTTTTAAAATGGGTAGCTATAGAAATGTTTAAATAAATAATAAATAAATAAATAAATAAATAAATATTTAAACCTTTTTTAATCTCCTTACCCAAAATGAGAAAGAAAAAATCGCCTCTAACATTCAAAAACAAAATTGTGCTTATTACCTTATGCCACATCTAATGAAGGACCCACACTTAGGACAGGCTTTTAACCTGGGTAAATCTACTGACTGTAACATAGTAAAGAATATTAATAAATTTTGTACTGCCATGATATATTCTACCACTATAAAGAATAAAGAGAATGACCTTGTTGGACAAAGAGAAGATCCCATGCCAAGATAATACATATGCAGAAGGCCAGATGAGGAAGGAAGGGTACAAAACTGTCTCAGACAGACAAGCCCTGAAAATTCACATGAAGATAAAAGAGAATAGAGAAGCACATTAGCCTTATGAGATTCTCTTACTACAGTCAATTTTAATGAAACTAGTTTTAGGCATAAGTGGCATCTGTTTTTTGCTCTAGTCTACCTTGTACAATTCACAATCAAGCTTGCAAATGATTGTAACTAACCTTTACTTAATATTCTCTAAAAACTTGAATTAAACTTTTTCTTGTTGTTGAATTAATCTCTCATGGGAAATTCATTTCACATTCTTTAATATAAGTCTCCATTGGTGTGTGTGTTTGGCAGTAGTGGGTTTCAAATCCCGGCGCTACTGGTTCGCTATTGATAGCGCGTGAGTGTGCGGGCTTGCTTCACGAGCATGCATGCAGTGTTTCTGCGCATGCGCAGAACATTTTTGATGACGTCCGGGTGGGTGGGTGGAGCCTCCTGCCGCCACCACTACTGGTTCGCCTGAACCGGGGCGAACTAGGAGCAACCCATTACTGGTATGTAGGTGTGTGCCTTCAAGTCTGACTTGAAGTGACTTCTGGTCACTTCCTGGACAATTCTTTGCAATTTCTTGGAGTTTTTTTCATCAATGTTTTACCACTGATTCCTTCCTCTGCTGAAAGAGAATCACTGGTCTAAGGTCAGCCAAATGACTTCATGCTTAAGGTGAGACTAGAACTCATAGTCTCCCAGATTTTTGCCTAATACCTTAACCTCTCAGTTAGTTTACCAGGATAAATTTGTTCATTCGAAACCCAGAGCTATAGTATGTAAAAATAGCAGTATAAGTAGATAAAAGTCTGGCTGTGTTAAATCAGCTGATTTCATTCAACTATAATTCATGACATGAAAGAACAGCTAACAAAAGTAAAGACAGTGTGACATAACCGGAAACCTACACATTTGCTGCAGCCATGCTATTCTTTTCCAAATAAATTAACATTCTATCATCATGGAAGGTACATTGATCTGTTCTATTTTGTTCTCTCTTCAGTGTCTCCTCCCCCCCACCAAATGTTTCTTCTTGTGAACAAGTCAGGTTTCTGTTAAGCCTCCTTTCTTGTATCCAGATGACACTCAACTCCAATTCGGAATTGCACCAATTGAAAGAGTGGTTTATAAACAGGGATCCCCAACCTTGGCAAATTTAAGACTTGTGGACTTCAACTCCCAGAGTTCTTCATCCAGCAAAGCTGGCTGAGGAATTCTGGGAGTTGAAGTCCACAAGTCTTAAAATTGCCAAGGTTGGGGACCTTTGGTCTAATCTATAACATCTCAAATATCATAGAAATAAATGAACGGTCATCTGATAGTTATGGACATTGGGATCCTTCATCTATTCTTTCAGGAACAATATATAGCACAGTTTGAGTAGTTGTCCATGTCTGAAAGCTTATTTCAATGCCACTGCTGCTTAAAATAAACTTGTCAGCCTTACACTGTTTCTTATTGGATTGACTTCATAATATTAGAATTCCAAGAGAATTTCAAATTAAGGTAGATTTTTTTTTTACCTTTCATATAAGTGGCTCAGGTTTGTCTAAGTATCTATACTCTTTGGCTTGCATCATTTTAACAAGCCTCAGGTGTATTAAATCAGATTATATAACCCATACTAAGGTTCATGTTTAATATCAAATTAAGTATTGGGATGGTTTATGGAAAAAGGTTTCATCTCCCGTTCCCCCACATGAGGCTTAAGACTAATTTTCAACAAGATCTTCAAACACTTTCTGAATTCATACCTTCTCCACTCATAATTGTCAGTGTTGCTTTTAATTTCACATGAGACTGATACCCAGCCTAGCATCTGTTGTTATTCCCTTAATTTCTCTCTCTCTGGGAGAATATAGGAGCCTAGCATATATCAGTGTGATTACTGGAGGTTGCTAAATTCCTAAAGTTTTTTTAAAAAGAAGAAAAATGATGTTTTCCCTGTCTCATAGCAGGAATTAATTACAGTATTACTCCTTACATTAATGTGCTATTTGGCTATATGGGGAATTGCTAAAGAATTAGGCTTTAAAAACTTAATACATTCCTTGCATATATGAAGACCCTTGATTAGCCTTGCCCTCTCCCTTCAAAAATAAAAGTAATAAAATCCCTTCAAAAATAAAAGTAATAAAAAGTAGGTAATAAAATCTCACTAACTATCAGCAGCAAAAATTCCCCATAGGATTTGCTTTTGTTGACAGAGGTGTAATTTGCACAAACATGTTTATTCATAAGCAAAGTTATTTTACTGAAAGAAGTCTGGCTGTATTACACTCAGCCTATTATTCTGTGGGCTTGTGTTTGTATGTGTGTGTATGTGTGTGTGTGTGTGTGTGTGAGAGAGAGAGAGAGAGAGAGAGAGAGAGAGAGAGACAGAGAGGGAGAGAGGGAGAGAGGGAGAGAGGGAGAGGGAGAGAGAGGGGGAGAGAGAGAGAGAGAGGCAGATAGACAGACAGACAGAAACAGACGGAGATGGAGACGGAGACGGAGACAGAGACGGAGACGGAGACAGAGACAGAGACAGAGACAGAGACAGAGACAGAGACAGAGACAGAGACAGAGACAGAGAGTCAGTCTATGGAGATTCTTAGTTATTCAGATCAAGGTTGTCCCAAAGGTACTTTTTCAAGAGACAACTGGACTTCGTTTTTCCTTGAACATGTTTTGCTTCTCATCCAAGAAGCTTCTTCAATTCTCATTTTCTCTCATTCTCTCTCTCTCTCTCTCTCTCTCTCTCTCTTTCTTTCTTTCTCTCTCTCTCTCTCTGTTTGTGTGTATGAGAGAGAGAGAGAGAGAGACAGAGACAGAGACAGAGAGACAGAGACAGACAGAAATACAGAGTAAGAAAGAAAGAGAGAGAGAGAGAGAAGGAAAGAAGGAAAGAAAGAAAGAGTGTGTTTTGCTATTTATTTTTAAAAGACATTTTGGAAAATTTAATATTTCCACTTTTCAGCATTCTTGGTAATTTCTGACCATTTGCTACTTCTTTCAAATGTTGTTTTCTATCTTTTTGTATTTTATGCCACTTCCCTAATGAACAGAAACAAGTGTCAAATTTCCATTTCATCAATCCAGGGATTACTTTATGCAGGACTTTTTGGGACTTGAACAGATTTTTTTTTTTAAAAAAAATTAAATGTAACTTTATTAAGGTTCAAAGAGAGATAAAAAACAAAATAATAGAAAAGGAGAAATTTGGGAGGAAGGGGATCAAAAATGGGGGGAATGTTAGAAAATGACAAAAAGAAAAAAAAGTCAACTCGGCTTTCTGCAGTATAAACCCAAATATACGTAATCTCTTATTCTAAATTAAAATTAAAAAAGAAAAACATCATATAAAAATATACAAGTTAAACAATTAAAATAACATTAGATTCATAAAACAAGAGAACCTCTTATTTAAGTTTATAAACAGAAAAGAATATACAGGATACAGTAAATTTCTCTTTTAGCCAATTTGATTATCTATTGAACAACATGATGTTAAAAGAATGTAGAGATAGTTCACACTTTTTCAAATTTGCCAGTCACAGTTCAAGTGGAACTGTGATTGACAATCCTATTCATAGACTTCAAAGTTGTTATGCTTTATCACTTTGGGACAGTGTAAAATTACTGTTGCCCTATTTGTTAATATATCATCACAGAATAAGGAATCAACATAAGACTTTGCCCAGATAATACCATGTTTCCCCCAAAAGACCTGACTGGAAAATAAGCCCTAGCATGATTTTTCAGGATGCTCGTAATATAAGCCCTACCCCAAAAATAAGCTCCAGTTAAGATCGTCAGCCAGGCAGATGTATTTAGTAATGTATTTTCCCCAAAATAAGACATCACTGAAAATAAACCCTAATGCGTCTTTTGGAGCAAAAATTAATGTAAGACTAGGTCTTATTTTCAGGGAAACCCGGTATTATCTTTTATTTTTAACATACTATACATAACAAATTTTAATACCCCTTCTTCCATTTGTTCTTACAATAATAAGAACACTGCTAATAGTGCCATGTACAGTAATTTCATTCCAAGTAGAAATAAAAGTTCTGTCTCTAGGAAAACAGGCAGAAACATTCACCCAATGCTGCCTGAATATTAAAGTTTTTTAATGTCGAAGATGTCAGTCTACCAAAGTTTATTAGTCTCTAAAATTAAGCACATAAAGGGGAAAGAATACAAATGTAGAGACCATCAGTAATCTATGCCCTACCTACCATTTGAATATTCATATTAATATTGAATTTATAAATGGGTTTTTCTAATACATAGTATAATAAAGTAGAATATTTTTTAATACATCCAAATCTTATTCTCCAGCTAAATATAACAAATGTTGGTAAATCTTTTCAGCCAATGGTCTAATTTCAGAAATTCCATGCATTTATTCGCCATATGTGCTTTCTAGATTAAAGTTGATCTGTTCAATATTTTCACTGTATTAGTTTAAAAGGTGATGAAACATTACAGATCATCAGCGCAAGATTTTTTTTAAAAAAAATAGTTTCATTTGGCACTGATCCTATGCAGTCAACAAGTCTGGAAGCTGTAAGTACAAAAGCCAATCTCACTGCATTTAAACCAGTGTTAAATAGCATTTATTTTGAGGTTTACTGAGCTTCTAAGGACTGCAAAGTAGTTTATAGCAATAGCATTAGGTCTATGGATATTCTCAATCATCCAGATCATGGTTGTCCCAAAGGTGCTTTGGAAAAGGTAACTGGACTATCTTGGGTTTTTTTTTCCCTTAAAAACATTTCATTTCTCATCCAAGAAGCTTCCTCAGCCAGAACTGAAGAAGCTAGTTGGACGAAAAGTGAATCATTTTCAAGGAAAAAAACAACCAAGAAAGTCCTGCTGACTTTTGAAAAACACCTTTGGAACAATAGCAATAGTACTTAGACTTATATACCACTTCACAGTGCTTTACAGGACTCTCTGAGCAGTTTACTGTTGTCAACATATTGCCTCCAACAATCTGAGTCAATTTTTGTGAAATGACTGTGTAAAGTTTTTTTTAAAAAAGTTTCTGGATCCAATCTGAGTTGGTTATCGAGACCAAAGGTTTATTCTTCCAAGCTCTCAGGGTCATGCTATAACCCACTTTCAGGTAACTTCTCTGTCTCCACTGGGCTGTTCTACGCATTATATTTATATGGTTCCTGGCTGTGTGTGTAGCTTTTAGTTGTTATTTGGGATGTTGATGGCTGGCTATTAACTTGTTAATTATAATTTTCAGTAGCACAAGGAAATTACAATTAATGACTTCATAGCCAGCCATCACGGTGAATGAGCCATGGTGGCACAGTGGTTAGACTGCAGTACTGCAGGCTACTTCTGCTGCCTGCTGGTTGCCTGCAATTTGACAGTTCAAATCTCATTGGCTCAAGAATGACTCAGCCTTCCATCCATCCGAGGTGGGTAAAATGAGGACCCAAATTTTTGAGGGCAATATGCTGACTCTGTAAACCGCTTAGAGAGGGCTATAATGCACTGTGAAGTGGTATATAAGTCTAAGTGCTATTACTATCTATTTGATTTAAGTTTTTTTTTACATTTATGTATAATTTGCAATCTTTCACTCCTTTTTTCACTCAGAATTCAAGCTCATTTATGGGGATTGAGACAGCATTGTTATTTTCCTGGAGAACCTTTTGGACCTTGTTGGGAATAGTGTATTCCTAGTTCTTTTACACCTTTTATTTTCCTTAATCTTTCATCATAATTAAATTAATAAGTTACTTTTCATTTACTAATCTCCCACATTTACATATGAATTTATGTTAAAGATCACATATTTGAAACCAATATGTCTTTTTCTAAATACCTATCAGCCACATTCTCATTCCTTCTTGAGTGTCTGAATATTCCAATATCTTTTTCTCTCCCCTCTCATCTCTTCCCCATTTATTTTATTTATTTCACTCAAAGAATATCTCTCTATGGATTCCATCCATTTAGAATGTTGCACATTTTTCCTCAGAGCTCATCCTTGGTTCTTATATTATAATACAAAGCAGATCCTTTTAATACTCCAAACAATGAATTCCTATTTTTATACACATCCAACCTAAATTATATTAGTACTTTCTGACATACATTTAGTCATTTTATAATTAATGTGACCATTTATGTATTTATATTCTATCTTATAGTCAAAATCTATATTAAACAGCATTATACCACAGTACAAAATGTTATATAACAATGATAAATAATTTTCTGAAACCAAAAAACTTCATCATCTCTCTCTAGTAGAATAAAACATAATATCAATAACTTCTAACTGAAATACTTAAGAAGGTTCAATGTATAACACATATTTCCATCTTGAAATATGTTCTTGAAAGGGTATGTGATTCCCACAGGACTAAAGAATGGGTTTTAAAGAGTTTTTTATTTTCTATTGCTAGAATGTTTCCTAGTCATCTAGACTACATTTGAAATTATCTTTTTCCAGGTCCAAAGTCAAGCAATATCACTTATCACTCTGTCTTTTCAGCTGTCCTGTCTAAGAAGGAGTCACCTGTGCTAAAACGATGCCATACAGCTTACAAATCATATATACAAGGAGAAAGTATTCAATTTTCATTTTTACATAGTGAAATAAGGGAAAACACCATATAATAATGTAATATCACAGAACATAAAATCTGATACGTTTTATACTCAGGTTTTTCTGTATATAAAACTCTTCACCGCTTTATAAGTTGCATTCTACCTTGATGCATTGTACATTGATACACACACATACTACACAATTTTAAACATTAACGTTATACAAAGCTTTGCATAATATGCCTAGTTGCCCACTAAATTATTCATCTTTGACTTCATATTTAAGTTACCTCAAAAAATCTATTCTCAGAGAGAAATGAAAATGGTTTTGTCAGCATTAGTAATTTAGTTTGTTAAACACTTATAATTATTTGGGATCTTCATAAGAAGATGTATATGTATATCAAATATTGGATCAATTTTATATAATATTTATTTATTATAAATCCATATTGTTAATTTTAAAATATAATTACTATTTGTTAAATTGTCCTGATCCTACACTCATTGTTTTCAATTCTATGGTAACTAATTCCACAGAATAGAATGATAAATGGCATTTTTTTCATTTTTGCTAGCTGTTTTTCAAAATTAATCTGTAATGCTTGTCTAAATATTACATGAATGGAGGGCATGTTGGAGGAGAAAAAATGGTTATTACAATTCTCCAGAGATTCCTTAATGATTTAGAAATTTACCCAACATGTAAACAACATTCCAACATGAGGAGAACAGAATAGATTAGGATTATCTTTTAAATTGGCAGCCTTAACTTCACATTTTACAGGGCTGTTCAGTCATACGGTCTTTCAATGGGATAGTAGAGTGGATGAATTCTGAGTTAGCATGTTTCAATATGAGTTTAATGTCACATGGTAACATTATATATCACCTTATATATTACCTGCATATTGGTTTGAGAATTTCTAAGGAAGTATAGACTAGGTCCTTCAACTTTTGTTCCACAACCATCTTACATACTTTCTCCAATTGTGATGACTTAGAATAATGACTTCTTTCTCTGTAAGGCAGAAAAGACCAAGTCTACATGTGACAGTTTAATTAAACTGATTTACTGCTAAAAGCCAATTCACAGGAATCTTTTTAACTGAAGGTTGGCACCTGCTTAGATTTAGACAAGTTTCAATTTAGATTTAGACAAGCACTCAAGGGGGTTAAATTTAATTCTCTTGTGGCTGCATAGGGATTTGTAGAGTCACCTTGCAGCAAGATGAGTAGCAAACAAATTTAATAAATAAAATAAAATTCTAGGTTGATCCCCCTTTTCACCATGCTCCTGGGTTCTCTCTGTCTCTGTCTCTGTCTCTGTCTCTGTCTCTGTCTCTGTCTCTGTCTCTGTCTGTCTCTCTCTCTCTCACACACACACACACACACTTTTAAGCATATTTATATTCCTTGAAATTTTATCTAGATGTGTTAGATAAATCAGATTAGATGTGTTGTCTAAATTCAAAGCAAATTGGCTCTCCATATTGAATAAAGCCATGGAAAAATCAGACTTTGTTCAGGATTACCAAATCAAGATTGGGACTCAATTTATGGTATAATTTATATATTATGGTGTGTATAAAGACAAGGTACCAGAAATGGCTGTGGCAGGATTAATGTGTTTCTACTGCATGTTTCCTGTCTCAATTGTGAGATCAGTTATAACTCTCTGGCCAAAGATAATAGCTAAAGTGTAACAGATGCTAGATGCTCCACAGCTGAGGTAAAGTATTTCATTTCATCGTAACCAGTAACTGATAATGACCCCCACAGTTGGAAATGGTAAGGACATGAGTAGATTTCCAATAATATTAAATAAATAAACTTCTCATTGTAAATTAAGAGCGACTGTTACTAGGTTCATCGCTCCTTTTTGAAAGATATCAAAATTGAAGATAAAATAAATCAAAGTACTGAGGTTTTAATGGTTTTTTTTTTCCTATCCAAATTTTTAAGAATCGGTTTCAATAGCAAGTCAGCAACTGGAAAATAGCCTACTGAGCTCCAGATTGATTTTCAGATTATTAGACTGAACCCTGGACAGAGTCAAAGGTAAAATTCAGAAATTCATAGCTGTCATGCACTTTCATTTGAAATGGATGAAATTCCATTTTAAACTTTTAATGTCCTTCAGTGGGATGATCAACATATGTGTAAGTTTCCTTTAAATATTACTACAGGATGTGTCAGATCTTCATGACTAATTCACAGTATAGTTTTCCTAGTGAAAAGATTGGACTTTGGTGTTTTTATGCAAAAGGAATGTTTACACTTGGGAGATTAAACAACAATTTTAAAACAATAATAAACAGGGGCGTATCTGTTTACCATTTATTACAAAGACCCAGTTTGAAAGGGCAAGATATGCCCCTGTTCAAACAGTTCAAACAAATATGAGGGTGTTTTTTTTTAACCAGATATCATTTTTCAGCTGCAGATAGCAGCCAGGTGAACTCAGAAAAGATATTATTATTTAAAGGTATCCCTAGTAATTGCCAGTAGCACATCTGAGCCTGTCTGAATAAATGTTTGTATTTCAAATCTGAAACTATGCACGGTCCACTTATCACCAATTTCTACAAAAATAATAGCCACAGAAGTGCCCCTTGATAGAAAACTGAGTTGGTTACATAAGAGACAGAATTTTTGTACTAAGCACTGTCAAATATGAGTTTGGAATGAGAAAGAGTTATAGTATAAGGGAATTGGCCTGATATACTGTAGGTAGTTTCAATTTATTCCTATAAGTGCCCAGATCTTTGGTCAGTTATGTGGAAAAAAGCTATACCAAGGACACTTCTAAAAGATCTGAGTTATTTTTTTCCTCTTTCAACTTTCAGAAATAATAAATCAATTTTGTAATTCATATGGGAAGTTGTCTAAGGTGAAAGCTATATGGAAAAACAGAATTTCTCTCTCAAACTCAGGATTTCTCTCTTTTTCTCAGACTAACATGTGTTAAAGTTATTATTTCATAAAATATATGTTTATTGTGCAGTTATCTCGGCCTGCAGGCTTATAATTCTCAAGTATGTATAAAACAGTGCATAACTATAATCCACAGAGGTTGCAGGTTTATTTAAATCCCCTGACTGTAAGGAAAATACCTAAACAGCAGAATGTAAATAGAAAGTTATGCTCTATGTAATGACCTCAAAACTATTTCTATAGCAAATAACAGCACTTTTGTTAACGTTCAATTATGTATGTTATCACGATTGAAATTCTAGCAGAGTTATTGAATTCTCCAGCTTTCTAAAGCTGCAAACATACTTTCTGAATAAATCATGCAACTATATAAAGATGTTTTAATCACCAGATGTATTTTGGTTTCTCAGTAGTACAGATGATGTACTAAGGCACATCTGGTAAGTAACCTGTCCAGCGAAGAACTATTTCCCCCCTGTAACACACATGTGAGCAGAAAATGTTGTACAGTCTCAGAAGTCCATTCTCATTTTTCAAAACCCAGCCCTCACCTGTGGCTGATGAACCTATTTGTCTGGAAATCACATCATCATATTTCCTACTCCCATAAGCAAGTATGTCTACTCTTCCAGTAACCAATATATTCTTCAAAAAATTCTCTCTCTTGCTTTCTAATTTTTTCTTAGTCTACTAAACCAACATTCCATCAAGTAACTAAAACAGATGTCAAGCACCCAAATCTTAGAAAGTGTCAGAATAATTGTAATATTTTTGTTTTATTCAGTACTGAAAATGATATCAATAGAAAGGTTAAAAAAAAACCAAAACAACAACCAGCGATCAGTCACAGTTTTGACCTTTTCTGCACAAATCATTAATACTTTTTTCTATCTTTGCTAACAGAAAAGTTACAAAAATGCATATTGGATATTCTGGTCAATAATAGGGAGTTATTAAAATGGATTAGAATTGTTCTGCATATTATATTTTCCTTGGAGTGTTAGTATTTTGGATTTTCTTTGTAAAATACTGCAGACGTTGGTGTTAATGGTATGAACTCTACGCTCCTTCAAAGCCTTATAAGGCATGAGTATCATGAATAACTCTAGGATTAGTCATAGCTATATAAAGCAAAATATCACTTGTATCTTATTTTCCACAGCTCCTGGAAGAGGTCCTTTGCTAGAAAGTGAGAAAATGTGGGGATGAAATGAAAAGGCAAGATCTCACTGAAAATTGGATAAAATACTTTCCCCTGAGGTCACTATGGTAGATGTTGTCAACAGCCATTACAGCCCCTAGAAGTATCTCTGTACATGTAGGTTCCATGTAACATCTTTCTTTAGTCATAAGTCATAAGTTTATTTGTCAAGCATATATAAGATAAAGGTAGAAGTATAAACATAATTTGAATACATGAAAAGAGTAAGTAAAAAGAAATATTAGGACAGGGATGGTAGGCACGCTGGTGCACTTATGCATGCCCCTTACAGACCCCTTAGGAATGGGGTGAGATCAACAATAGACAGTTTAAGGTTAAAGTTTTGGGGGTTTGGGGATGAAAGCACAGAGTCAGGTAGTGCATTCCAGGCATTGACCACTCTGTTACTGAAGTCATATTTTCTGCAATCGAATTTGGAGTGGTTTACCTTGAGTTTGTATCTATTATTTTCTTGTGTATTGTTGTGCTTGAAGCTGAAGTAGTCATTGACAGGAAGGACATTGTGGCAGATAATTTTATGTACTATGCTTAGGTTATACTGAAGTTGGCGTAGATCTAAATTGTCTAAGCCCAAAATTTGGAATCTGGTGGCATAAGGTGTTTTATTGTGGTTAGAGGAATGAAGGACTCTTTTTGTAAAATATCTCTGGACTCTCTCGATTGTATTTATGTCCGATATGCAGTGCAGGTTCTAAACTGATGAGCTGTATTCAAGAATTGGTCTAGCAAATGTTTTATATGCTCTAGTTAGTAGTACAACATTATCAGAGAAGAAGCTACTTTAATGATCCTGTAATCCCTTGCAGGATCCGTACTCCGTGCGCCTTCGCTGTTTAGTCATGCCGGTCACATGACCACGGAGACTTCTTTTGACAGCGCTGGCTCTTTGACTTAGAAACAGAGATGAGCACCGCCCCTAGAGCCAGAAACTACTAGCACGCATGTGCGGGGGAACCTTTCTCTTAATCCCTTGCATCGGAGTGGAATCAAGCGACTGAATGGATTTTGTGCTTGGGATGAAAAAAATGGTTTTGCTGATTAGATAGATTTGTTGTTATAAAAATGGCTAGTTATATATTAAGGTGTAAAAATAAAAAGTGGAGGTTGTAATGCTGTTATCTTGTACTGTGCTAAAAAGAGTCAGAAGTCAACACCTTTTTCTTTCTCCATTTGTATCTCATATTTCTTTCCATCTTTCTTTTTTCTTCCTTTAATTTTTCTTTGTCTTTTTATTTTATACATTGATAAAACAATAAAAGTTATATAAGAGTGTTTACTTTACTGGCCAGATGCCCTTCCTGATGCCTACACAGTTCTCAGCAGACCAAAGTCATTGCATCCAGAGAGAAAAATACCTGCCGTTACCTAGGATTGAACTCACAACCTCCTGATTGTGAGGTGACAGCTCCACCTCTAGGCCACCATGCTGCTATAATGTAAGCCAATTACATTATATCAATAATATATAGCATTAGACATTTTCTCCTTGACTGTTTGCCTTTAAGTAGAAAAATGCTTGATGAATGTATCCCATAATAACACTAAGTGTGAAAGTTATAGGACTGCTGGACATAAGGCAGTTTTGTATCTCCTGAAAAGATATATGAATCCAAAAGACAATTATATACTAATAAATATGGTTCAGATTTCTAGCTGGAATACATCAGATTTCTTTATTGACATTAGCATTAAAGATGCAAATTTCCAGCCGCTGACAGGCTAGTCATATACATTTTTTTCCTAAAAGGACTCATCAAAGTAGCTCCCAAGAGTTTTTAAAATTGCTAAGGCAGCTGTGTGGTTTACCTTAGGAAACAAAGGGGAAATCATTGATAGTCATGTAATAACATTCTTGTAGTAATGTAACAGGATAGTGTGAAGATGTTTACATGGAGGGGAAAAGGATTTGCTTTTTTTATATTGTATTTTTCCTGTTAGTGCAACAAAAGTTATATAAATTGGATAGATAATAACTATGTGTTCTGGGGCCTTTTCATATGAGATTTGCATAGAAGACCTCAAAATGTAAGCTTATTTTCTTGTTGCTATAATATGTTTAATTCTTGCATTTCTCTTTAGAAGGGACACGACTACACACTACTTGCAGATCAAGCTGAACAGATGCTGGCCAATTTTTATTCTATAACAGGCCTGTCAAACTGGCAGCCTGCAGGCCGCAAGCATCACATGCAGGCCACACCCACCCCGGTTCCGCTAAAAGCAGATGTCACAATACATCACAACGACGTGATGCGATCAAGTTTGACACCGGTGTTCTATAACATATCTTCAGTACTTTGGTTAGATTGCTAAAATGGTATCATTGTGATTCAGAGAACTGATTCATCACATCATAGACTTCAGAAGTATAAATGAGTACCTTAATTTCAACCGTAATAACACAAGGGCTATCACTAGATTCAAACTCAATGTAATTCGCTCTAATCTTGATTGTGGGAAATATGACTTCTGCAATAGGGTAGTAAATGTCTGGAACACTCTACCTGATCCTGTTGTTAGTCTCGCTAATCCCCATACCTTTTACCTTAAACTGTCTACCATGGGCCTTTCATGTTTCTTAAGAGGTCCCTAAGGGGTGTGCATAAGTGCACCAGTGTGCCTACCATTCCTGGCCTACTGTCCCCATTTATATGTAATCATTCTATGTGTTTATGGCTATGTTTTGCCTACTTATATCCTTTTATTCGTGCCAATTTTTTTCATGTGTCCATGTCTATGTCTGGAGAAATACTAAAAATTTTGAGCACAGGTTTATATAATTCCTCACTCAGCACTTCTTATATTTTAAATAATTGTATTGAAATAATTACAATCTGATAGTAGTATATAACATACCATAGAAGTAATATAGAAGAGTCATATAATGAATTTATATATGCAATATTTAGATGCATGCAGGGATTGAAATCCAGCAGGTTCTGACAGGTTCTGGAGAATTAGTAGCGGAAAATTTGAGCAGTTCAGAGAACCGGTAATGGAAATTTTGAATAGTTCGGAGAACCGGCAAATACCACCTCTGGCTGACCCCAGAGTGGGGTGGGAATGGAGATTTTGCAGTATCCTTCCCCTGCCATGCCTAACATGCCATGCCCACCAAGCCACACCACACCCACCAATCCACGCCCACAGAACTGGTAGTAAAAAAAATTGGATTTCATCACTGGATGCATGTCATATAATTTAAACTTTATATACAATAGACCCACAAAGTATATGGAGATAATAATTATCAAAGTTGTATGCCACCCATTTCTCAATGGTGTAATGTGTATGAACATCTATGAGTAAATATAAATGAGCAGAATTCTCAGTATGAGAGTCATTAATCTATAGAGTTAAACACAGTGAAAACTTAAATTCGCCACATCCGTGTTCTGACCAACAGTCTTTTTCATTATTGTACATTTAATGCTGGAATTTAATAAATAAAATAAATCTGTTCTAGAAAGTCAATGTCCCAATTTAAATCTGAAACAAAAAGGTAGAAATGTTTGTATGGAGACTTGTGCTGTACAATGAACAGCCAGGATGAATCTGTGAAACAACAGTGGTTTCCAGCTTCAATGAAAGTCCTCCTAAGATGGCAGCAAATCAACACAACACATTTCACTATTGTTTGCAAGCCAACAGAATGGAAGAAAGGCCTTACTAAACAAGGTGACACATTTAAAAAGAACAATAAAGGCAAATTACTTTTAAAAGTTACATGACATTAACATTATAAAGGGGAAAAAAATGATATTTTTATTTGTTTGTCCTGCATGGAAAAAAATAAAGTAGACAGTCTTGCTAGTCTCGATCTATATATATAAAAGCGAAAACCACTCACGCCGCAATCACGAAATTTCCAGAACCATAAAGCCTACAAACTTGAAATTTGGCATGTATGTTCCTCTTGGTTTCTAGGTGCTCGTAGGCTTCTGTGGGGCAAGCCTAAGGGACAGAATGGGATAGGAGAGGAGAGGCTTCTGTGGCACAGGCCTGAGGGAGACAAGGGGATAGGATAAGAGACGTTTCTGTGGGGCAAGCCTGAGGAAGAGAAGGGGATAGGATAGGAGAGAAGGGGGATAGGATAGGAGACATTTCTGTGGGGCAAGGCTGAGGGAGAGAAGGGGAGAGGAGAGGCCGATCGTAACTACTCATTAATTTTCAAGCTGTGTCGATTTATCAAGCCTGATTACATAGTTTCATAGCTGAGCATGGATATTCAGTTAGTTTATAATAAAATTAACTTCCATTGTACTTCACTTTTAGGATTGCTGTACTTGTTTTTTTTTTAAGAACCTTATTTTATGTTTCAAATAATTGTCATAGCCTGCATGTTTCTGTCTGTTGTTTAACTTGCAAGATCTGAATGTATTTGATGTCACCTTTTTCAGGAACTCCCCTGAACAACCCACAGAAAACATAAAACACACCATTGAATGCCAAAATGGATTTTTCAGCTTTCTAGATTTTCTAGATATTTTATATTCTCTCTCTCTCTCTCTCTCTCTCTCTCTCTCTCTCTCTCTCTCTCTCTCTCTCTCTCTCTCTCTCTCTCTCTCTCTCTCTCTCTCTCTTTATGTATTTATCTATTGGAAAATAATACATTGCTTCTTGCAGAGACCAAAGGCAGAAGTTTTATTTTATCTGTTCCTTACCAATTTCTTCTCATATTTTTTTCTTCACTAGTTTTTTTCCCCATCAAAGCTCAGTAAATGAGACTATGTAGGCCAGCCAAAACATTTAAATAAAGTTATTGCCCCAAATGAAAAGCGCCAATCCAACATATAACACCATACATTTAAAAGCGCCCCATTCCACATGTGAGGTCTGTGTTTCCTTTCCTCAGAAAAGGCCCACCTCTCCACCAGGCCTTCAGTGGTGTAGAGATGTGTAATAATGGCTTTCCAGGAATAACAGGTTTTGCATCAAGCACTTCTCAGCTTGTCCTGGCAAGTAGCCTACTTAGTGACTTGATCTATGGCATGAGCCTATTGGCTTTCTGAGATTCCTAATTGAACCCAGTCTTGTGGCTAGACACTTTTCATCCAATGTGTTGGCCACCTGTGCATGTGGTGGGAGAAATTTAAGACATGCCGAAATCCTTTCCCCAAACCAAAATTGTTTGTCAGACCCCATGCACGTCTGGGGAGAAAATGAGTTTGACGGCATTCAGCTAGATTCCATGGTATCCTTTCAGCAGAACATCACAGGGAAATAATACCACAAGAATACATAATGCATGAAACAGGAAAAGGAGTAGAAAGAATAAACATGTCTTAAAATGCAGTTAATCAAGCCATCCAGTTACCAAAACCAATAATTATTTTGGATTCTGTAATGTCTTCTTCAAAGGAAAAAAAAGGGGGTGGTTGAAAGCCTTACAGTATTTTGAGTGAAATGTCAAACATGAGAAAGTTGAAAGAACTCCTGTGGCATAAGTGAGGATTACATGGTGTGTTTTTTTTAAACAATCCATAACTTTGCAAAGTAGATAAAGCTAAGAGGTGGAGATTTTATGATGATCACTCAATGAGTTTCCAGTTCAAGTCCAATGCTCAGTTATATAAGGGTTGTTGGTTTTTTTGCCTGAAAAACTCATTTCAAGGCAGAACTGAATTTTAACTTCCATTAGAATTCTGAATAATTCAGATGTAGCTAATAATAAAGCCTATAAAAGTTCATAATGACACTTTGGAATAAGTCAAAGCAAAGATACACCTGTCTCCATGCTGTTATGCTTCGCATCTCCATATAGCAAACATTTTAGAGATTTAACCAATTAGCTTCTTAACCTATTCCAGTATAATGGAATTTGTAGGAATATTAATCTTGATTTATTAGAAATTTGCCATTTGGAAAAAAAGGATTAATGAGACAACTACCAAGGTAATTAAAGTACATATTTTCTTCTTTAAAAATCTGAAAACCAATTTTTGAAGGTCCATTGAAAAAAATTGAATTTAGAATTTAACCTCTACTCCCTAAATAACCAGGAGTTATTTATGTCCTGGTTACAATTACAGATTTTTAAAAACATACACAGTGAATGTTGGGATTTCATAATTATATGCACAAACACAAGGCATATATTGTTTCTTAAATATAGGCTTCCCTGTCTGGAATTGAAACAAACGCAACCTGCACTTTTTTCTACCACTTACATCAAACAAATATGCTAATCTTGAATTAATCTTAAACCAGTTTCATTCCTTAAAGAAAAAATGGTGGGTGCTGTACACCTTCCCAATATCATTTATCTAATCCTTTGCTCCAATTTTGTTTTTGTTTTTTTAAACTTTGACACTTGGCCTTGTTAAGTTTTTAGGTCCTTACAAATAGACTGTTCTCTGTTTGAAACTTCTTCACTACCACTAATTTTCTAGCCAAAAATTCTCCTTCTGGATAATTCTTCTCTCTCACTGGAATCTTGTTTGCTTTGAGCCTCAGTCCTTTAAGTTCCACAGAAGCCTACTTCATAACTGTGTTTGCACCACACAAATTATCCATCCACCTACTAACCAGGGGTGGGTTCTATTTACCTTTACTACTGGTTCGCAACGGGATCACGCATGTGCACATGCGAAGCAAGCACACACGCCTTGCGCAGATCGCCAATGACAACTTCTGGGGCAATGGGCGGGGCCTCCTGCCAGTTTTATTACTGGTTCTTGCGAACCAGTCTGAACCTAGGGGAACCACCACTGCTACTAAGTCAGTTAATAAATTCATTTTTTTATGTTGGCAGGACTACCATTCAGGATCTGTTACAGGTAGTCTTCGACTTATGACCACAGTTGAACCCAAAATTTCTGTTGTTAAGTGAGACATTTGCCCCATTTTATGACCTGTCTTGCCACAGTTGCTAAGTGAATCATTACAGTTGATAAGTTAGTAACCTGGTTGTCTATGGAGATTCTCAGTCATCCAGGTCATGGTTGTCCCAAAGGTGCTTTTTTCAAGAGGCAACTGGAGTTTCTTAGTAACCTGGTTGCTAAGTGAATCTGGCTTCCCCATTGACTTTACTCATCAGAAGGTTGCAAAAGGTGATCACATGACCTTGGGACACAGCAGCAGTCATAAGTATGACCCAGTTGCCAAGCATCTGAATTTTGATCACACAATCATGGGAATGCTGCAAAGTTCGTAACTGTGAAAAATGGTCATAAGTCACATTTTTCTGTGCCACTGTAACTTTGAACAGTCACTAAATGAACTGTTGTAAGTTGAGGACTATCTGAATATGACAACTACATATTAGTCCTACTTAAAGAATGTTAGAAGGCGTCCCAGTTCCTTCCATAGTATTCATTTTTTTCCCCTCCAAAAGAAAAGTTTAGAGATTAATGGGACATTTGTGAAGAACAGTTTGAGCTACTAATTTCTCAACTATCCTTTACTATGTGCCTATTGTTTACCAGCTGTTACTCAGCGATTGTCTACTAAGTTCCTTGTTAATTGGCTAGAGATTTCTCATTTCCAATTCATACCTGCTGAGTGTTCTAGTTAGTTTTGTCAGTGTAAAGATTCTTTTCCACAGCAACTGTAACCAAGGCAGTTACAACTACCTTGGACCCAATGTACCATAAAGCGTAACAAAACTAGGCCACTGGCCTAGTCAGCTGCATTATCATCTAGGAGATTATTCTTAAAACATAAGCCTTTCAATTAGCAAATAAAAATAAAGCATTTCTCCATAGAGAGATCCGGATTTTTATTAAAACAGCTTGAGGCTATAGGACATCTTGATGCTGCAGATGGGTACATGGTGTACTTATACTTATTCAAAACGAAAACAATCCTGAATTTAAGACAATTCTCCCAGAAGTCAGCTTTTATAGAAAAAAAAATCTCCTCTGGTGCCTCGTCTGTCTTCTCAGCAAATCTTGTTAGGAAATGAATATTACCTACCTTGTTGGGTTGGCAATATATAAACCATCAATATAGCTTTAAGACTGCTGTATTGCATCATACTGTGTCCTGATTGGTTAACTCTGTAGCCAATCTCCTTAAGAGGAAGCTAGAAACATGGTTTGTTTCTCTTTGCTGTTCTTGCTCTCTGATATCTCTGTATGATACTGTTTGCAAATCCAGAAGAACTGTTTATTGTGAATGACTACGATAACTGGTAAGAAGACTTTGTTATCGGATTATCCCTGGACTGTCATTTTGCTATCTCCTGCTTTATATGTATATGACCTGGACTGTTTATTGGACTGTGCCTTACTATTTCCTGAAAGTAAACACAACTCAGTGTATCTGTGTGTTGACTGTGTTTATTCGTACCTACTCTCAATCGCTTTCATGTGTACACCATTGCTATTCAAGGGTTACTCTGTGAATTCCTTAACAAATCTAAAATTATCTTTCTACTTTAAGGGTGCTACTGATCTAGACTGTAAAAATCCAGACAACCGCTAGGTGACAGAGAAGAAATGTAGGAATCCCTATATACATAGTTTCCAAAGTTTATACCCAATATAATTTCTGGTCCTGAATGAATAAACACACACACACACACACACACACACACACACACACACACAAACAAACAAACACACACAAGCATGTGGAAATCCCATCTGTCTTATTCTCGTTTTAATAACAATATTCCTTTTTTGGCAATTATTATAAGACCTCTAAATTTTGGAAAGCCTGATTCACATTTGAATAGATCAGATTTTTTTTCAGACTCAAGACATATATTCCAGAATATGTCCCTGGATTTGTGAAACGGCATTGCTATAATAAGTTTACTATGTCATGAATATAGTGATGATTCTTTGCAATAATTGTGACTCTTCACATACAATGGACAGTTTTCTATGGATAAACCAAAAAAATACATTTGTGAACTTCCATTATTCTATACTATTAGATTAAAATTCTGTTCTCCGTAATAAGCCTATTGAACTAATAATTTCTAACTGGATACAGAGACAAAAGCTGGAACTATATCTGGCAATCTATTACTCTCAAAGTTTATAAATATTGTCAAAACTACCAGTATTTACCCAAACAATGGTGAAGAAGTATTTATTCTTCCATTAACCTTGTGTTTAAAATATGTCAGTCATCCTCTAATAATGCTAACTATGCTGGCATAACATTAATAACTAGGAGCATAAGGTTGAAATAAATATAGCCATTCATAACAAATCTATTAGGAAACTCAATGTAATGTACAACCTGAATAATAAGCATAACTGATCAATGCATTCCAAGGATGATGAATGATTTCCATGATTCTATAAAATGCATAAGCTTAAAATAGCAGCAAAGGATTAATTGCAAGCTTCTATAAAATGCATAAACTTAAAATAGCAGCAAAGGATTGATTGTAAATGTTATAATAATATAAACAATGCAAAGCTTGATAAAAGTTTTCTCCAATCAGGATTGGTCCTTGCATGAATTAGTAGTAACATACAATCCAGTGGTGAAATTCAAATTTTTTTACTACCAGTTCTGTGGGTGTGGCTTGGTGAGCATAGCTTGATGGCTCTGGCAGGGGAAGGATACTGCAAAATCCCCATTCCCTCCCCACTCTGGCGCCAGCCAGAGGTGGTATTTGCCAGTTCTCCGAACTACTCAAAATTTCTGCTACCGGTTCTCCAGAACCTGTCAGAACCTGCTGGATTTCACCCCTGATACAAACCTTTCCTATTGTTCTGTCCCCGTCTCACACACGCACACAAACAGACAGACGGGGGTTAAATAAACTGGCAGACAACCAATTCTTCCGATAAGAAGTAGCTGCTTGCCAAGAACTTTACTCAATAAACAAAATACACACAGTCAAGAATTGTCCAGTTTGTAAAATAAATCCAAGGCCGATAATATTGTTTCCAAAGATGCAATGTGACTCGATAGTAGTTAGATTTGTCCGTCATAGAGTCTGAATGGCCACCTCACCCCCTTTTATATCTTGTGGGGTGTGGTCCAGTGACTCAGCTTAATCTCTGGCATGCCTTTTCTTCTGTTGCGCACACTTATCTCTGTGACGCTGTCGAGGATCCAGCCAAGACTCATTTCCCTCATCACTGTCCACCTGTGGCTGCGTGGACGTGCTTGGCCCCGGTCCTATCTGTTGCCCTTCGGCGGACACCGAAGGCATTGCCAGAGAGGAGGGTCCTGGAGAGGGAGGCCTTGCCAACTCCTCTCCTTCACTCTCGGAGTCCTGTCCTGCCAATGACACAGGCTCAGGTAACGGAGCCACAACACCTATGTGCAGTTTGCATGTGGATGAATTTAGGGAATGGTGACCAAACCCTGCCTAATTTGGAGGCACATGACCTAGTTAGTAATTATTAAAGTTCACTTGTTGCCAATTATAGTTTTAAGGATTCTTCTGATTTGACACCACCAAGTCTATGCAATATGATAGAAAAGAAATTGAGGATAGCTATCCCCCACCCACAAGAAACTAAAATGGGAGCCATAGATATCCATTATAAACCACATTGATGAAACAGTGATGAACTGTGTGATGCTGGAACGTAGTGCAGAACCTGACCTTTCATGCTTGCACAGATTAAAATTCAGATAACCATTCATTGGCATCCTTCAGTCTCAAGAGACTATGGTATCGTGCTCTGGAAAGAGGTCCTAAAACAGCATCTAGAGTGACTAGATAACCAAGTAGTTTTCATTTGCATGATGCATATTTTGTCATTTTCTTCCTATGTACCATCTTACAGAAGCCTACCAATTTTAAAGGGTTATAAAACAGTGGGCTGCAAGATTTTTTTGTACTTACCTTCTGGGTTCTGTGTAATTAAATTATGTGTGCATCCTGTATTTCATTGTTTAATCAATGTCGGCCAGAATAGCTTTCCAGTGCTTAGTGTCCTCCAAGTACTTTGGAAGGCCAGGCCAAGTTGGGAAAAGCTGGGCTGAAATCTGTTTCATTTTTCTTTGAAGTGGATTCTGTGATAGCTCCTCAAATCCAACATTGACTTCATCGCCAGCCTTTGTAATGTTGCATTTTTCGGCTATTAGTATCATCTGATCTTCTTAATTCCACATCCAGTTAATAGCTCTTGTTCTGCTTCCCTAAGGCAGAGATGGATTGTGATTATCCTTTTTATTTCAGCAAAATGATGTGAACAGAGCCTAATTAAAACATATGTGTTATAGATAGGGGAAAGACGGAGAAACATTTACTTCATTTTTACTGCACATCATAATCCACTCGGAAAAATATGAGGTTAATTTACATTTTACTGTGGATGTATTGGTTAGTTAAAGTAACTAGGGATAATGAATCTTTAGTAATTAATTTCAGAGCTGAAACAAGCCAGCAGTTTTTCTAAACAGTGGTTGAAAGAGAACAATTCGAATGGGTAGGGGGTGAAGAATAGATTTGGAAAAGTGGTAATTTTAATTAACTGGGAATGGCTTAAATCCATAGATAATTCATTAGATTCAATTATCTGAAGCTTCATAACAGATGGTTTAGTTATGTGTGCTGAGTGATGCTAAGAGGTTTTTCCAATGTCCCAAAGCTACAACCTACATGAAACTTTTTTTTAATGTAAATAATATCCTAGTAACAAAGAAGGAAAATAACTCCAAGGACTGTGTGTAAGAAGTTTGATCTGTCATGGCCGCAATGGCATTTCACATTTGACATGCTGCAGAAATCTTTGAAAAGATTAACAGGCCGAGGGTTAGCAGACTTACCCGCAACCTCAGAGCTAATGTACCTGGATAGTATCATGATGTCTGTTGTAGTGGAAACATTGCGTATCATACTGACCACATAATTGTGGCATGCAATCCTAATAATGCATGCAGCCAACTGTAAATGAAACCAAAGGAAATATATGCTGCATTACTTTACACCATTTAAATATCCATTTCTTGCCAAGTTCTGAGTAAGACAGGCATTGTCATTGCTTGGGAGTTGGGGGGCGGGGGAGGCTATAGTGTTGCTCTCTGTAGCTCAACAACCAAGAAATGCAGGAAAAGGTTTTAGGCCATTTGCCCTTAAATGGAGTTTAACAACACATGAGTTTGTGTGAGCTCATTTCAATAATTTCTTTGGCTTTACAAAGAAGAATTGTTTCTTATACATCTTGCTCAATAGTAGTAACTGTGAGAGGGATCTTGGAGTCCTAGTGGACAACCATTTAGATATGAGCCAGCAGTGTGCAGTAGCTGCCAAAAAAGCCAACACAGTTCTGGGCTGCATAAACAGAGGGATAGAATCAAGATCACATGAAGTGTTAATACAACTTTATAATGCCTTGGTAAGGCCACACTTGGAATACTGCATCCAGTTTTGGTCACCACAATGTAAAAAAGATGTTGAGACTCTAGAAAGAGTGCAGAGAAGAGCAACAAAGATGATTAGGAGACTGGAGGCTAAAACATATGAAGAACAGTTGCAGGAACTGGGTATGTCTAGTTTAATGAAGAGAAGGACTAGGGGAGACATGATAGCAGTGTTCCAATATCTCAGGGGTTGCCACAACGAAGAGAGAGTCAAACTATTCTTCAAAGCACCTGAGGGTAGAACAAGAAGCAATGGGTGGAAACTAATCAAGGAGAGAAGCAATTTAGAACTAAGGAGAAATTTCCTGACAGTGAGAACAATTAATAAGTGGAACAACTTGCCTGCAGAAGTTGTGAATGCCCCAACACCTTTTTCCTCAAAAAATTAGTACATACTATATTTTTCAGAGTATAAGACGCACCTTTTCCCCCCAAAAAAGAAAGTGAAAATCTGGGTGCGTCTTATACTCTGAATCAGTGATGGGTTGCTCTAGGTTTGCGCCGGATCGCAAGAACCGGTAGTAAAAAAAATTAATAGTTGGGAGAACCGGTAATAAGATTGGCTGGCCACGCCCCCAAACCAGTTCCCGGCCCGGTCGCCGGTCACTTACCCCGCCCACTCCCAATCTATTACTGCCTCCTGAGTCCCAGCTGATGGCTAGAGGGAAAAAAAACTGTTTAAACTCTTGCCGAGGGGCTTCAAAGAGCCACCCTACAGCTGATCAGTGTTAAAAGAAAACAAATGAGTAGACCGGTGCCTGCAAAAATAGAAAAAACAGCCCTTTACACCTTCAGCATAGGTTAATTAGCACAAGTTGATTAGATCTGCCTACGGACTCTCAGCTGATTTGCTCTCAACTGTTTTGCGCAGGGTTCTGTTGTTGCTAGCTGCAGAGTGCTGAAGCAGATTTCCCTCCCCACCCCCCCAGCTATGCTGAAAAAATGAAGCAGGATCTTTGCTGCAACGTGACAAAATGAGGCAAAGAGATTTCTTTTTCTTTTTCCTCACCAAAAAAGGTTGGTGCAAAACTGCAAACAATGGGAACTTTTGGGAAAAAGAGGAGAGTTCAAGATTTTAAAACACAAAAGAAAAAAAGCTCTATTTAACTAGGGAATTGTAATAATTGAGATACTATTAATTGTATATTGTGTTGAAAGCAGAAATGGTTAAGTTGTGGTTTGGAGGAATATATGGGGGAAATTATTTGGTTTATTATTATTGGTAAATATAATTAATTGATTTGTAAGAAATTGGATTGCATAGAAATAATTGGAATATTCATGTTCATATTGATTAATATACAAAAAAGATAGTTATATAACTAATTGATTTATATTAATATTTATAATAATTTATAAATTTATTAATATTTATTAATAATTAATTACATAATTACATAATTAACCAATGTGAGGATGGATATAAAATAGATGACAATGGGAAGGGGTATAATATAGAATAGAAGGGAAAAATTGAATTTGATTAAGATTAGAGATGAGGATGAAGGGTAATATTGGGTTTTTAAAAAAATAGATGAGGAATAAATATGGCAAAAAGAAAATATAGAAATTGTAAATTTAATTGAAATGACTAAACACTGGTTAAATTTGTGAACCAGCCAAATACTCTGTTCAAAGAAAATACATTGTATGTTTGTATGTGTGTTTCTAATTATTGCTATTTATTCATATTTGTTCTCTTTTATTCTTTAAAGTTTAACAATTCATTCTTTATCTTAATATCTTTATATTTGTTTGGGGTTGGCTTTCTTCCCTTTCATCTTTTTTATTGTACAGCAATCTTTCTCCTCAAACCTACCACCTTGCTCCCTTCTTTCCTTCTTACTTTCTCTAACCCCCCTCTTCCTCTCCTCCCTACTTCCTCTTCCTTTCTCCTTCTCCTCCTCTCTTCCTCTCTCTCTTACCCTCACTCCTATTCTAATTTCTCTTCACTTCCTTCATCCCTCTCTATTGCTGTATCCTTTTATGCATTTGGACTACTCAGAGGGCTGAAAAAGTTATTTTTGACTGGTCCTCGCACTTTTGACCAGTCCTCAAACTTACGACTGTCATCACATTTTACGTTTTTTTGCCCTATCTTATCACCATGGTGAAGAGAAGCAGTTGTGAAATGAGTGACATGGTTGTTAAGAATGCTGCACGGGCATAAATGTGAGGATGGTCATAAGTGTGAGGATCAGTCAAAAGTGCGAGGACCTGTCAGAAATGACTTTTTTCAGCCCTCTGAGTAGTCCCTATACACATAGCCATGGTTATCCGGTCACATGACCAGCTAGCCATGCCTACCCAGTCACATGATCTCCAAGCCACACCCACAAAATAAGCCACGCCCAAAGAACCGGTAGTAAAAAAATTTAGAACCCACCCCTGCTCTGAATGTAGTCCTGCCCAGCCTCGGAAATGGAGATTTCAGAGGCTGAAAGTAGCCTCTGAAAGAAGCTTCAGAAAAAAAGCCTCTGAAAGGCTTTTATCTAAAATAATATGGCAAGCAACAAAAGAAGAATCAGTAAAGGTTTTAACAAAACTATGCTAACAAATCTGGAGAATGGCAAAATAACCAACAGATCGGAAGACGTTAATTTATATACAATACCAAAGAAAGGAGTTCAAACAGAGTACAGTATTCCTTCAGAATAAAAGCCTCTGAAAGAAGCTTCAGAAAAAAAGCCTCCAAACAGAGCTTCAGAAAAAAAGCATTTTTTTCTGAAGCTCTGTTTCAGAGGCTTTCAGAGGCAGAAAAAAAATGCAAGGTCCAGACCAATGAACCTGTTGCTAAAATTCATCTTTGGGAACAGCTGATTAGGGATATTCCAGGAGGCCGATCCACCCGCCAATCAGCTTTTTTATTATTTCCCTCCCCAAAAACTAAGGTGCATCTTATATTCCAGTGCATCTTATACTTTGAAAAATACAGTACTTAGAAATTATCCAGTTTATACAATGAAAAGAAAAAAAGCACATGCTTATGTTTATATATTTTCATGCAAATACTTTTTTTCTTTCTAATTGAAGTATTATGAATCAGAAATATTTAAATATGTTAAATTGGAATCAGAACAATATACCAATTACGAAGGAGGGAATATTTGCATAAGCACAGAGAACCGTCTGCCTGCTATATTTCAATGCGGGTCACCTGGAGGTGGCTGGCTGCCAAGAAAGTGCTTAGAAATCCCCTGTGAAGCCAAAGGTGAAGTTTCTCCAGTTCTGAAGAACCTTTCAGCCTCCGAGGTTAAGCATATGATTGCAGCTGCAGCAAGCAAAGTCTGCAGAAGTGGGAATTGCACATTCACTGCGTGAGATTTTGATTTCAGTGTGCTTTGTCAAGCCCTTAATATTGTTGTCTATCAAAGGTGTAGGATGGGAGAAAAGCTCCTTTAAATCATCTGTGTTTAGCTTTTTTTCTTTTTTTTTGAAGAACATAATCTGGTTTAATCTCTTATACTGAAGAAGAACGAACTCTACCTTATTTTGATAAATGGTATCTCACAAGAAGGTAGGGCTGAGGAAAATGCACTGTTCTGCCCCAGCTACAGATCCCAAAGAACACAGCACACATAAACTCTGAACAAAACTTAGTTTACTCAAATAACACAGTTTTAGCAAATGCCAGATGTTAATAAGCGTTCTTAACAGCCTGCCAGAATTCCACAGATAAGATAGTCAGAATCTTACTGGAGTTGACAGAAAGCCCAGAAGGTTTCAGAGAAATCCCAACGCGATGATTAGCGAACTAAAGTTGTTTCCTGCAGCTTGTTGCAAGCTGCGTTCTTTCTTAAATAGGCTAAGGGAGTGGCCAATTAGCCCCAAGCCTTACTCTCAAGGAGTCCTCCTCTGAGGAACTACTCTTGCCTTTTGGCAACTCTGCCTGCCGTGCATTGAGAAGAGGCTCCTTCTCTTCATCCTCTTCACTTAAAGGAGCCTCTGGAGGTTCTGAAGGCCCTGACTGAAACCCTGCCTCTGGCACCACATCTTCTTCAGCCTCCTTGCCGTCCGACTCAAGCGCCAGCTGCACAGGCTGCTGGCACAGCACCACACCAGACTCCTCGTCATCGGGATCAGCAACAATCCACGTAGGCCGCTGGCGGGCCACAACAGTGCACCAGGCCATATGTGCACTTGAAAAGGCTCAGGATCCAAAGTATCAACAAGACACAACATTAATTCTTTCTACTCATTTCATGAAATTACCACTTGCCTAGAAAGGACATAGCTCATTAGAAGACAACTCACTTCGCCTGTTTCTCCTTCTTCCATAGTCTCCCAACAAAAGTATGGGCAGAAAAATAGCATGGGGCTGGAATATTTGAAGGACCACTTTACTTTAAGGATTTACTGTCCCATCAGATCTAGGAAGTTTTCTAGTGGGTAATATTTATTGAACAGGTGATTTGGTAGGATGCATAAAATGTGCTTTCTTGGTTGTAGCACGTGCCCCGTGGAACACAATTCCATCTGAGATTAGATTGGTCTTGAACCTACTCTCCTTTCATAATTTCATGAAGTTCTTTCATCTTTCTCCAAAATATGGGAATCTGGAGGTACTGAGCTCATTAGTTGTATTAAATGGTCATTTATAGATTTATCCTTAGATGTTATTTTTTGCTACTTGCTTGGTAAACTCTTAGATGTTTATTTTTGATATGTATTATATGAATGTTTTTAGGTGTTAGCCACCCAGAGTTGCCTGGTGTGATGGATGCCATTTAAAGTAAATAAATAAATAAAGTTGTCAAAGTCTGGAATGCCCTACCTGATTCAGTTGTCTCAGCTACAAATTTTCACAGTTTCAGTCACAAATTGACTTCCGTGGACCTTACTTCATACTTAAGTGATCAGTAGAGGGGCCGTGCATAAGTGCATTAACGTGCCAATCGTCCCTGTCATTGTATTTTTATTCTCTTATTCTTGTTCTTGTTTTTGTTTGACAAATTCCAATAAATGAATGAATAAATAAATAAATAAATAACTCCAATAGTTTCTCAAGGTTTTTATTAGCAAGAACTGAAAGAATCCATGGAAGGACTCTTCCTTGAGACCTACACTTGAAGCTTAACTGAATTGTGACAACCCAAATAGACGGAAGAATATGGAAGAGTTGATTGTACAAAGAAAAGCAGAACAATCGTTCACACTTACCGGCAAATGCAGAATGAAATAAATGCAGGGTACTCCACTCATAACAATTTCTCTGAAATTATTTATAAATAATTTATTAATAAAAGCCACAAAGATAATTAGGGGACTGGAGGCTAAAACATATAAAGAACGGTTGCTGGAATTAGGTATGTCTAGTTTAATGAAAAGAAGGACTAGAGGAGACATGATAGCAGTGTTCCAATATCTCAGAGGCTGCCACAAAGAAGAGCGAGTCAAGCTATTCTCCAAAGCACCTGAGGGCAGGACAAGAAGCAATGGATGGAAACTAATCAACGAAAGAAGCAACTTAGAATTAGGGAGAAATTTCCTGACATTTAGAACAATTAATCTGTGGAATAATTTACCTCCAGAAGTTGTAAATGCTCCAATACTGGAAGTTTTTAAGAAGAGATTGGATAGCCATTTGTCTGAAGTGGTATAGGTTTTCCTGCCTGAGTTGGACTAGAAGACCTCCAAAGTCCCTTCCAACTCTGCTGTTCTGTTCTGTTCTGTTCTATTCTATTCTTTTGAAATAGTTTTTAAGCAAACTCTCTTTAATCAAAGAACTAGTAGAAACATTTTAAGAATAAATTCTTAAATTTAAATTAAATTAAATTAGAAAGTCCACTCCTGTCTCTAGTGTTTCCAAAGAGGACTGCAAAAGACTCCTATATGGAAATTTATAGAATCCTGGCAATTAATTAAGATAAGCTTGACAATACCATATTTAAAAAATTCCTAAAACCAACCAGCTCTTCTTTTGAAGTATAATGTTTTTATATCATCTCTCTCAGCATCAAAATTTTTCTAAAGCCTTAGCAATCGATTCTAAGCCAACAGAAAACACAGGAGTATTTCCTTCTGTAGTTCCAAGCAATGCTTTTCCATTTTCAGCTTTTTCAGAATTTATGTAAATTTATGTTGATGAAATGCATATTTTCTATATGGACATCTATATTTCAATTTTTTTTCTCAGTGAGCTCAATTCTTTATACACCATTTTTAATGGAGTGCAAAGAATACATTTAGGATGAAAAAGCTCAGATAGGTGGCAGCATCTAGCTGATTTGGCTGATCATAGAAAATTAAGTACGATCAGATCTGGTTAATACTTGGATGAAACCACACTCAGAATTCCCAGAGCTGTAGATTAGATAGAGAGATGGAGAAGGGGAAGGAGAACTAAACTGGAAGAAAGTCACAGCAAGTAATTTCCACTGTTGCTACAAAAATGATCTTGATATGTCTAAGAAGTAATAGGCATTAAGCTTGATTTAAAGGAGATGTCATCTGTTTTTAAGGAAAGCCTTTTTTAAAGATTCAGTGCTGATTGTTTTCTAGCCAAAAAGAAAAAGAAAAAATAGAAACATGAAATAGGCAGTTGTTAGCAGCCCAGAATTGTATCTGCAAGATGAGTGGCCATTTAAATATTAAATAAATAAATACAACAATAAATGGGGGGGGGGGGAATCCACTGAAATGTGTAAGAAAAAAATTATTTTATTTATTTTTAATTATTAAATTTATATGCCACCCATCTCATCATTAGGTGACACGAAGCGGCTTTCAACAAGGTAGAAATAAGATTGGACATTAAAAAAAATAAGACATTAATTTGTGATTGTTTATTCCCACTATTTGTTTTTTTTTTTATTTTAATACAATTAAATATAGATTTAGCTCTATGCAGGGGGAAATGAACTGGGAGTTATGCAATATCTCTCTTTAATTTGAGCCTTGCCCCTAATTTATTCACAAAGTCTTCTTCTGTTGACTGAAGACATTTGTTCTTAAAATGTGTGTGTGTATGTGTGTGTTTGCGTGCATGGATATGTGTGCGAGATGGAATTTTTTTACTGAAATAAAACATTTCTGCTATGAACAAGCTGATTTTTTTTCCAAATAAATTGTAAAACTGAACTGAAAAAACAGCTTGGGTCATCGGCACTTCTGCAAATTCTATACTAAAACATTGAATGGAAAGATTATTAATGGAACTCAGTGGAAAAGATTAAGATTTCCCCAGTGGGAAGTATTTGGACATGGGCCTAGCAAACGTCTAGCAAAGGGAAGGATGCTTCCCTTCCTGAATAAGTATTTTGAGATGGAAAAGGAAAAATACTATGATGAATCAAGTCAAGTGGAGAGAATCAATTTTAATGTGGAAGTAGCTGGACAAATATCTTAAATCTTCTTTCCATAATTAAGAAATAAGAAAATTTAGTGAGCTCTAAAAGTAAGCACAAACAAAATTAACAGGCTTCAATGCAGAGGTGGGTTTCAGCAGGTTCTGACCAGTTCTGGAGAACCGGTAGTGGAAATTTTGAGTAGTACGGAGAACTGGTAGTAAAACTTCTGTCAAGCCCCATCTATTCTCTGCCTCCCAAGTCCCACCTGATTGGGAGGAAATGGGGATTTTGCAGTAACCTTCCCCTGGATTGGGGAGGGAATGGAGATTTTACAGTATCCTTCCCCTGCCACGCCCACCAAGCCATGCCCACCAAGCCATGCCACGTCCACCAAGCTACACCCACAGAACAGGTAGTAAAAAATTTTGAAACCCACCACTGCTTCAATGTAATAATGTTTATGAATCAGTCATCTAAGCAGTATATCCTTATTGGAATTTATTATATTAATTAATTTTGACAACCAACTCTAATAAAAAGCTCTAGGTAGACAGCCCTTATATGTTACAAGCACTTTGGATTTTATCACAGGTAGCCAGTGCAAAGCTTCCATGTAAATATACATTCATGGTGGTGAATGCCAGCCTGCCAGCAGATCATTTGGAATTTCAACCGATTGAAGTTTCCAAATTGTCTTCAAAGATAACCTCATATAGAGAAGATTGCAGCAATCCAAAGGAGTAGTAAAGTAGGCATGAGTTACAGTAACAGATCCTAATGGATTTCCATAAATCTGTGGAGGTCACAGATAGCAATAAATCTTCTGGGATAAGATGTTATTGGAGCACAGAAAAAGGCTAGATCAATATCTTTCAATATCCTGATCACATCACAACTTTTCCAATACAAATATGATAAGTCTGCATAAGTCTGTATGTCAGACCAGATTTTATCTAAACCATCTATGATAATCATAAAGTTCATGAATTCTCTTGTCTTCCCTGATCTAGTCCCAAAGGCATGGAAGATGAAGTCACACAATACCAGAAAGCTAGTTATTTTGAGTTTCTTCCTTACACCTTTCCCAGGATTGAGTTGTCATTTATTATCCTTGAACAGGTCCTATATATTTTCTCCCTATTCCTTTTCAAATATGTAGAGAGCCTGAGATGATTTGCTCTTCACAATTTTTACAGTACTTACATGGAACTGCTGGGGCAAGTCATTTGCCATCACATATTGTCATAACACTATGTTGATGATACCTACTTATAGGTATAGAAGAGCTGTAGTGACACAGTGGTTAGAATATGGTATTGCAGGCTAATTCTGCCGATTGCCAGCAGTTCAATTCTCAATGGCTCAAGTTGACTCAGCCTTCTATCCTTCCGAGGTTGGTAAAATGAGGACCCAGATTGTTGTGGGCAATATGCTGACTCTGTAAATCACATAGAGAGGGCTGTAAAGCACTGTGAAGCAGTATATAATATAAATCAAGTTGCTATTGCTATTATATATCTCAATCCCAAGCTAAACAGCTGATACAGCAGAAATCTTGTCCCATTGCCTAGAGGCTGTCATTTTTATGGGAAGGAACAGAATTAGACTTGCAAGATTCTGTTAGTATAGCCAATCTCAAAAAAAGTATTTTAACCTTATTGTGATTTCTTGTTCAGGTCTATCTACTGTGTTTTCCCGAAAATAAGATCCTTTCTTATATTTTTTTGAACTCTGAAATAAGCGCTTGGCCTTATTTTTGGGAAGGTCTTATTATTTTGGGGTGTGTGAAGCAAGACGGGGCTCTTCTTGCCATCTTACCTGATTTCCAGCTCTATCTCCCTAACTCTAACCAGAGGAAATGGCGGGAACCGGCTGCGCATACGTTTAAATATTTTCGGGCAGGGCTTATTTTTGGTGGAGGGCTTATTTTCGGTAGAGGGTTAATTTTCAGGGAGGGCTTATTTTCAGGGAAACATGATAGTAGGACTGACCTCAATCTTGCAAATTTGATGATGACGGCACCATATTCTTCTTCTTATACTACAGTGAATTAGGAAGGAATCTGGGTGAGCATCTTCTGAATATTATCTGTCTGTTGTAAACTTGCAATATGTTTTCCCCTCAGATGCCCTTGTAATGGTAAAGGTATATATTCAAGAAGAAAAAATTCAGCCATTATTTATATACACAATACAGTTGAACACTTGCTGCAGTCTAATTCTTAGCAATTGTACAACAAGGCCAACTCAGAGACATCTCTGCAGGATGTATCTATGTAATGTGAATAATTAAGCATCACAATATGGATACAACTCTTCTGTCTTCATAAGATAGAAATTCTGGCAGTGCGTTTAGCTCTTCCTGCAATGCTGCTGTAAATCTGATAAGTGCAGCTAAATTACTTTTATAAATATTAAGATGCAGTAGAGGTCTAGTACATGGCCCTTGGTCATTCCAGGAAGGAAGACAATGTGTAAACAGCCAACTGCTGGTGTTCTTATGCAGCTTTTTAAGTTAACTCTGGAAGCAAATGCTTAGCTATCTTGTTTGTTAAAAAAAAAAAAAAAAGTACATGCACCAAAAACGATCTGATTTTTTTAAAATTAAAAAGTATTAGCTTTAAAGCAGTGATGAAATGTAAAATTTGTTACTACCGGTTCTGTGGGCGTGGCTTGGTGGGGGGTGGTAATATGACTGAGTAGGCATGGCCAACTTTTTTTTTTACTTTTAAAACCATTTAAAAGTAAAAAATGCTTTTAAAGCCTCTGATGATCCCAGCTGACTTGCCTGATCAGCAGAGGCTTTCTTTTTTCTTTTTTTAAAGCCTCTGATGATCCCAGATGAGCTGCGCAATCATCAGAGGCTTTTTTTTATAACTTTTAAAAGCATTTTTTCAACCAAAGAGGTTGCTTTTAAAAATAATTTTTAAAAAAGCCTCTGATGATTGTGTGGCTCAGCTGGGCAATGGGGGGGGCCAGGAATTTTTGCTACCGGTTCTCTGAACCACCCACCTCCATCGCTACCGGATCGGGTGATCCGGTCTGAACCGGGAGCATTTCACCCCTGCTTTAAAAGTACTGTTTAAAAGACAGCCTTCTGAAAGTTGTCAGTATAATGAACTAGACTTCATGTCTGCTTTTAGTCTTGCAGCTCTTTAATTCTTGATAGTTTCTTTGAGAAAATGGTAGATGGAACAAAAAGGAATATTAACAGGAAATATACTTTAATGCGTTGCCTATGCTCACCCTTGTCACGTTAGATGTAGACATAGGTTATTTTTGGCCATTTATAAGTTCATTCTAGCTGGAACGCACTTGGGCTAGGGTGAAAGAAATGCATTGTAATGGCATGGAAAATCAAACAGATCATTTTAAATGTCAGGAGGAAACATCAAACTTCCAAAGAGTGATTACACACAGCAAAATAGAGCTTTTGAATGGGAAAGATTTTAAAACATTCTGAAAACTACCTTGAAGTGCCCTTTTAAGTTTGATGAAGTCCTGCAGCATAACATGGAAATATTTATGTACTGAGGAATTAGGCAATGGCCTCTTTTTTCCCCTTTTCTCCTTGTTCTTTCAAATTCCTAATTGTTTTTGAACTCCTGACACAGTTAATTAGGTACTAAAAAAAATACAAAAAGAATTCTTGCTGGCATTGGCAATCTGTAGCTTGTGTGTGCATGGGTCATGTTTTGTTAACAATCACAAAGCCCTGTTCTCAATTTTCTCCATTCTTTTATATAATAATAGTGTTGGCTAAGCCTTCAGATATATGGTAAATTGGATAAAAGCCGAAGCTCTCACTCTTAATGGCTTTTTACAATTTCAAAAATGGCCAACATGAACATAATTTGTTCCTTTGTTCCTTGAGATGGTAGGGATCCAGCTGAATTGAACTGCGTTGGACTTACAGAATGACTTATGAGGTTTAACATTATCAGTATGTCCTTTGACATACTGAAACAAACCACAAGAAACAAACAGACTAGGTGAAAACCAAGAAAGAAAGAAAGAGAGAGAGAGAGAGAGAGAGAGAGAGAGAGAGAGGAGGGAGGGAGGGAGAGAGAGAGAGAGAGAAAGCCTAGAGAAACATATGGAACAGACTGGAAGAATGCTAAAAGAATGCTACTGAATGCCAGGTCAGTTTGAAACAAGGCCTTCCCCATCAGTGATTTAAACTAGACATACCCAGTTCCTTCAACTGTTCTTTATATGTTTTAGCCTCCAGTCTCCTAATCATCTTTGTTGCTCTTCTCTGCACTCTTTCTAGAGTCTCAACATCTTTTTTACATCATGGCAACCAAAACTAAATGCAGTATTCCAAGGGTGGCCTTACCAAGGCATTAAAAAGTGGTATTAACATTTCACGTGATCTTGATTCTATCCCTCTGTTTATGCAGCCCAGAACTATGTTGGCTTTTTTGGCACCAGACATGAGACCCTTCTCATTAAGTTGGGCTCTAGAAATCAGTTGGGATTGTTGTTCTTCTGCCAACACCTATGCCTAAAAGCTATCTCTCAGCCTGAACTCCTTGATTCTATTTCTAGGTTAGCAGGTTTATGGTTCTGGGGGACTTCAATCTGCCTTTGTTAGGAATGGGTTTGAGAACTCAAGAGTTCATGGCCCTCATGACAGACATGGGCCTATCATACACCATTCATCACCCAACAGTAGTCATATTCTAGATCTGGTCTTCCTGTTGGATCAGTGGCTCCAGTTATGTTCCCTACAGTGTAATCTGAAATTGAGAAAGCTTTTGGTATATCCCTTGTTATGGTCAATTCATGCTAGTGGCTTTTAGTTATGGTTAATTCATTGAGTGAAGGAATTGTGCCTCTGCCTCTTAAATAAATCATTGCCAGACCCCACCATTGGTCCATGATCTAACTTTCTATTTTTGAGGAATGTGGTTGAGAAGATGATTGCACAACAACTTCAGATGGCTTTATATAAAGCAGATTATTTGAACAAATAATCTGCTTTATATAAAAAATAATAATAAGGAATAAAAAATAAATAAAAGTTTCATTCTCCCAAGTTCCATTGAAGAAAATAGAGATACAAATTTAAATAACATAATGACCAGAATAAACCATAATTCAAACAATGTTTGGTATTCCTTTTTTATTATTGACTACACTTTGTGAATATGAAGTATTCTGGTGATATGATAACAGCCTTTCCCCAATCTGTTGATCTTCATATGGGATGGGTTACAATTTTATCATCAAAAAATAGAGGTCATAGGGCTGAATTGTGATGCCCTAATATGTGCCCAACTCTAAAAGTTCATCACTTTTAGTTTGTTCATTTTTAGATTAGAATGCAAGTTTTGACTCATCTAATCTGTAATTGTTAATACTTTTCTATCCTACCTTTCAATTATAATGCTGACTCCCTCTTGCCAATCATTACGTTTGTGAATAAATGATTTACACATGAGTACTATTGTTGGATTCAAAGCAAGATTAGAATGCAAGTTTTGACCCATCTGATCTGTAATTGTTAATACTTTTCTATCCTACCTTTCAATTATAATGCTGACTCCCTCTTGCCAATCATTACATTTGTGAATAAATGATTTACACATGAGTACTATTGTTGGATTCAAAGCAAGAATGTGCATCAGTAAGAAGTAAGACCTATATTCATCAAGCTGTGTCTACCCTAGTCAAACTTTTAAACCATTATTGGAAAAATAATGGGCTGTTCCATTTTGAGGGATCATTTGACTCTGTTCTCTCTTAGATATTAAATGAGGAAGACAAGTACCTTCTTGATAGAATTTAGGAATAATAAAAACCTTATTGCAAAGTTAAACGTGGAAGGTACACATCAGCTGAAATCACTTAAAACTAATCCTGCCCCATCTAAGTGAATGTCTTCCAGCTCTCCAGTGATTTTCAATTTTAGTCAATGAGCAGCTATACCAATAGGAGTACAATTACAATGCTTTGCTGATGATGTCGATGTAAAAGTAAAGTCTACATGACGATTCTTCACATAGTCTAAACTGATTCTTCTTAATGTCACATTGCTATAGTTATTTGCAAGCTTTGCAGGTTGTGCTCATGTTAAATTTCCTATATGTAGTTTAGTTAAATTTCCTATATGTGGTTTAGTTAAATTCCCTATATGTAGTGTAGCAGGGGTGGGTTCTACTTACCTTTACTACCGGTTCGCAATGGGGCCGCATTTCCTCCCGATCAGCTGGGACTCGGGAGGCAGAGAATAGATGGGGTCAGGGTCAGGTGGTATTTACTGATTCTCCGAACTACTCAAAATTTCTGCTACCGGTTCTCCAGAACTGGTCAGAACCTGCTGAATACCACCTCTGCCATGGTGGAGTTTACTAGCATCTGTCCCAGTCAAGAAGATGTGGATGATCCTTTTCCAGAGGCATGCAATAGTATTGATTGATTGATTGATTGATTTTATTGATTATTATATGGCCCTTGGGCCATATCAAAGTGCAAGTTCCAGAAACAAATTATTACTAAAATTTGATAAAAGCAATTTAAAATGGAATTGCATAAAATACGATTTAAAATGAAACTGGAATAAAATACAATAATTTAAGATATAGATAAAATACAGTAAAATTATATTTTGGTGTCACTCCTACAATCTACCCCAATATGTGCTCACTTCGGCAGCACATATACTAAAATTGGAACAATACAGAGAAGATTAGCATGGTCCGTGTGCAAGGATGACATGCAATAGTACCAGATGAGATAGATGGGACACATGTTTAAAATGAATGATTATTAGCAGACACATTATTAGAAATTATTAGAATGTTATAGGGCCTTCTACTTGAGCAGGGGGTTGGACTAGAAGACTTCCAAGGTCCCTTCCAGCTCTAATCTGATTGATGGATGGATGGAAGGAAGGAAGGAAGGAAGGAAGGAAGGAAGGAAGGAGTGCCTTCCCCAGTTGTTCTATAATGTACTGGAGTCTGAGAAGAAACCCCACAGTCAATCATACAAGTGCTACAAAGATGCTATGAAAGTCACACCACTGTGACTTCCACTACGAAGCTAGAAGCTACACTTGCTGACAGAACCTGCTGGTAAGTGCTGTGCTATGAAATCTCCGTCAGCTTTGAGGACAGGTGCCTCCAAAAACTAATAAAAAGCCATGAGCAACATCACAAAATAACCTCCACAGTTGCTACAATGTTGGACTTCCACCTCCCCATTCTAGACTCTGCTTTTAGACTGGGACTGAGGAGTTCCCTCCATGCCAAAGCGGAACTGCATAACAGAGTGTCTTCTTTGAACCCAAAGGACTACTATAGAGAGAGAGAAAACTCTGCCAAGCATGGTCCTTTCAGGAAATTCCTGATTTGTCTCGCTGATAAGTTTCTCATTCAGAGGATGGACAGAGGCACAGAAGAATCTATTATCCTTGACTTCAGGTTTATACAGTAATTGAGGGAGTTAAAGAGGCAGAAACTCTGGAGGAAAGTCATAATCTAATGCTGGAATCTCTGAAACTAAAAATGAGTGTAATCAGACATGTATCTTGGACTTCAGAAAAACACATTTCCATAAACATAATAATAGGATCCTTTAGCAGGAGAAAACAATGTGAAGGGGAGCTCAAGATGAGTGGAAATGCCTAAAAAACAAAAAGTATTAAAATCGTAACTGGAAACCATTTTAGTGAGGGCAAATCTTGTGGAAATCAAACCAAACCAATTTGTTTAAGGAAAAACAAGTAACTACAGGAATAGAAAAGAGAATAGAAACAGATACAGAGACGCAGATCAGAATTGTAGAGCTGGTGTCAGGAAAATAAATGATGGAGGAGGAGGAGGAGTGGGGAGGAGGAGCGGGAGGGATGGTTAATTATATTCAAAATAAATAAAAAGAAAAAACATACTACTGTATTTTTCAGAGTATAAGACGCACCGGACTATAAGACGCACCTTCCTTTTTTGGTGAGGAAAACAAGAAAAAGAAATCTGCCTCTGCCTCCCAGCAATTTTGCTTTGTTGCAGCAAACAGCAAACAGCCTGCTTTATTTTCATTTTCGGTTTCAGCATAGCTTGATTAGCACAAGGAAAAAAAATCTGCTCCAGCAATTTACCTTCTTGCAGCAAGCAGCAGAGGCCCGGGCAAAACAGCTGAGAGCAAAACAGCTGAGAGTCAGGAGGCCAATCCAATCAACTTGTGCTAATTAGACTGTGCTGAAGCTGAAAGGAGCTGTTTCTTCTTGCTGTTTGCTGCAAGGAGGTAACTGCTGGGAGGCAGAGGCCAAAGGGTGGGCGCCAGTGGGTCGGCGGGACTACATTAGGTGTATAAGACGCACCTAAATTTTCACCCCCTTTTAAGGAGGAAAAAGGTGCGTCTTATACTCCGAAAAATACGGTAACTGTTTGATGGAAAAGTGTATGGGCTCTTCTTCACTGGATGTTAACATGTGGAAGCTAACTGTCTGGGATGGTTTGATATGGATTCCCATATGAACAGGGAATTGAACTTAATTGCCTAAATGCTGTCCTGCAAATCTGTGTTGGTATGATCTGTAAATCTCCAAGATCTGTAGGCATCGTGTGTCTGTGGATAATTCCCTTGGCATCCATCAGGCTCACCTCTCCATCCCTTTGTTTTAAAGATCCTTTATAAACATTTTCAACAAGAAGTCGACCTCCCGAAAATACTGCAGCCCTGTGCTTTGTCTGGAAATGTGCTCACGGTAAACAAAAACAAACCAGGCCTAAAATTCACAGGCTCTATGGCGTTCTAAGAAAATATTAGAAACTAGGAATTGTCACTGACAACATGACCCCCTTTTCACAGAAAAATAGAAATCAAATATTTATTTGGATGGAAATTTTTGACCACACAACGATCAGCAAAAATTTGTCTGCATATTTTATCTAAATATGTTATGGGGAAGTGAGCAAACTAATGGAATGTAACAGAAAGGTGATCCCAGCTTGCGATAGTTAAAGAAAAAAAAATGCATAGTTTCTGTGAAAATTACCATGGTGAAATTAAGAAATATACATTAATGGAATATTATGAGAGAAACAGAAGTCTGGCTATTGAACAGCCAATCATATGGCAGCATTTGAAACTGTATCATTTGCGGATTCCCAAAAAGTTGCTCTTGAACTCATTCTGTGCCACCACACAAGTTTATTTAAGCAACATGGAAATACCTCAAGGGGGACATGCATCCTTTAACCTCTTCTTTAAAAAGGCTCTAGGGCTTATGAAAAAAGAAGGGAGACAGACAAAAAACTATTCTTGATGTACAGAACACACTAAATTATAAAGGCATTAGAATTTTATGATGCTCTCAGGATTAACAAAAAGTCAGATTTAATTCTCTGCAGTTATAATCAACAAGATTTACAAAACAAAATTAGGGAGTGTAGCAAATGGATAATGTATGCCAGAAAGGCCAATCTTTTGTTAGTTAATGAATAGTTTATGTAAATGTCCTAATACCCAAGCTATGTGGACAGAAATATTAATGGTCATGAATTATCTTCTTGGACAAGATATATATGAGACTTTGAAAATGATGCCTTTGAGCTTTAGAATAGAATAGAATAGAATAGAATAGAATAGAATAGAATAGAATAGAATAGAATAGAATAGAATAGAATAGAATAGAATAGAATAGAATAGAATAACAGAGTGGGAAGGAACCTTGGAGGTCTTCTAGTCCAACCTCCTGCTTAGGCAGGAAACCCTACACCACTTCAGACAAATGGTTATCCAATCTCTTCTTTAAAACTTCCAATGTTGGAGCATTTATAACTTCTGGAGGCAAGTTGTTCCACAGATTAATTGTTCTCACTGTCAGGAAATTTCTCCTTATTTCTAAGTTGCTTCTCTCATTGATTAGTTTCCATACATTGCGTCTTGTCCTGCCCTTAGGTGCTTTGGAGAATAGCTTGACTTCCTCTTCTTTGTGGCAGCCTCTGGGATATTGGAACACTGCTATCATGTCTCCACTAGTCCTTCTTTTTATCAAACTAGACATACCCCATTCCAGTAACCATTCTTTATATATTTTAGCTTCCAGTCCAGGGGTGAAATGCTCATGGTTCGGACCAGATTGCCCGATCTGGTAGCGATGACGGCAGTGGTTCGGAGAACTGGTAGCAAAAATCCTGCGCCCTCCCTCCCATGCCCAGTTTTTAAAAGTTTTTTTAAAAGCCTCTGATGATCACACGGCTCAGCTGGGATCATCAGAGGCTTTTAAAAGCATTTTTTTCTGCAACCTCTTTGGCTAAAGAGGTTGTAGGAAAAAAAATGCCTTTAAAAGCCTCTGACGATCCCAGCTGAGTTGTCTGATCGTCAGAGCCTTTTAAAAGCATTTTTTTTCTGCAACCTCTTAAGATTGTAGAAAAAATGTTTTTAAAAGTAAAAAAAAAAGTTGGCCACGCCCACCCAGTCACATTACCCCACCACCACCACCAAGCCATGCCCACAGAACCAGTAGTAACCAATTTTACATTTCACCGCTATTCCAGTCCCCTAATCATCTTTGTTGCTCTTTTGTGCACTCTTTCTAGAGTCTCAACATCACACTACCTCATGATAACAATAAAAATGAAACATGAGATTTCACTTTGAATTTGCCTGGTTAAGCAACTTTATGGTCATAAAGATATATACAAATGCCACAAATTGTGTTATTAGTAGAAGTAAGCACATGGTAAAGAATATTGACTGTTGTGTGTGTTCTCTCAGGCAATAGACCATGGTGTTTGATTTTGCTTGCAGCTACATAGTTCTTTTTTGTTCAAAGAAAAAGACAAAATGTCAATTACGAATTAAAGACTAGTGGACAAGGTCTTCAGAATGATTTGAAATCTATTGAACATGTGAGTTGTATAGGAAAATCTGAAGAGATTTTCTAACAAAAATGTTGGAAAATTCAGAATAATATAGCTTGAGCAGCTCTACAAAGGGAAGAACAAAAACGAGGAGAAACTCATGGCACTTAGAACAAACAGAACTCTGAATAACTTTGTTTGACTGAAAGATTAACATCTGCAGCATGGAGAGATTTAAATATCTTAGAAATATATAAACATATTTCTGAAAAGGCCTGAAATAGTCCCCTTTCTAGCATAGTTTGAGCCCTTTGACCTCACTTGTGACCCTTTTAGCATTATTTAAAGAAGTGGCAATGTTATTCAGAAGATATCAAACTAGCAAATACACTATTTAAGTCACGGCAAGAATAAATTAAGTGTGTTAGAATAAAATAAGCTGGTGCTGTTCACATTACATGAGAAATAACCCAATAATTAACCGTTTACTGAAAGATTAACCTCATCTGATATTTCTTCACATGTGAGAATTCATCCCAGCTGCAGCATTGTAAAGGTATCACATGAAACAATCCATATTTATAATGGCTAATTTTGATAGGTTTCATCTCTTTGTTCTCAGTTATTGTAGAAGAAAAAGAAATGACACACACACACACACACACACACACACACACACACACAAACACAAATACCAGATACGGTATTTGCTTTCCAACTATTTTAACTGTCTATTTAAACAGATAAAATCCAGAAACAGTTTTCTTAATTCTGTTAAGTTACATAAATGAAAACTTCATTGTAATTCCCCTTCAACTATTCCTTTAGCAAAAATGCACTTCTTTTTATAAAACCTTAGAAATGTTGAGAATTTTTCAGTTTCAGAGTGAACTCTTGAAATAAGTAACATTCAAATTCACAATTACTCCAAACAACTCCAAATGATTGCAAACGTGAAATGATTACCTCTAAATGTTTAGTTATTTATCTCAAAATTTCTAATTTAATGCTTTCAGAGCATTCTTATTTTGGAATTTTGTTTATGGTGTGTGTGTATCTGTATGTATCTGTATATATTATGTTTTAAATATCATTAGCTGTCAACTTTCAAATATTGTCAAACATTGCTTATGGACAATAGTATGAGAAGATTTTAATCACAATCTCCAGAACAAAAGTCACTAGGCAAAACTTTATTACTTTATTATTTTTGAAAAAAAAAGAAAGAGACATAAGAAGATGAGAGAATTGCTGGAGTGATTTTTTTTTTTTAAAAGAAGTTTATAAACTTATACATTTATTTGCCCATAATTTGGTTTTAATTTTGGAGAACCCCTTATGAAAATTAGATGTCTTAATTGAAAAACTAAGAAAATATGATACATTTGCTGGACTTATAATTAATAAGGAAAAGACAAGAATACTGATGAAGAAGGGACGTTGGTCTTACCGTGATACGTTCCTTCTCGTAGTGTAAAATGGGAGGTGCCAGTCTGGGTATTCCTTGCTCTAGCTCTATGTCCTGAGCTGAAAAATTCTGAAGATCCGCCTCCCTGGTGACGTCTCTCCAGTTTTTGCCAGCGAAGCCAAAGCGAATGTCACGCAGTCCATGCAAAAGGTACGCAGTCTGAAAGATAGAAACAACATGCTCCACCAGGGAAGCCGGTCCAGGCAGCCACAGACAGGGTGGGGCTGGCACCTCCCATTTTACACTACGAGAAGGAACGTATCACGGTAAGACCAACGTCCCTTCTCCATAGTGTAGAAATGGGAGGTGCCAGTCTGGGATATACCAAAGACCGGCCAGCCCTAAGGGTGGGAGCTGTCCTGGGCCGACGACCCCGGATCTTCAAGAACCCGCTGCAGAACTCTTCTCCCAAAGGCTGCCTCTGCCGAAGCGAAGGAGTCAAGTCTATAGTGACGGATGAAAGGAGTGGGAGAAGTCCACGTGGCCGCCCTACAAATGTCTTCCACTGACGCCTGCGTAGACCAAGCCGCCGTCGTGGCAGCGCTGCGGGTAGAGTGGGCAGTAATCCCCTGAGGTACAGGGAGAGCCTGGAGCTCGTAAGCCGATGAAATGCATGTCCTAAGCCAGCGTCCCACCGTGGAAGAGGTCACCCTGTGGCCAAGAGTCGACGGCTGAAACGAGACAAAGAGTGCCTCCGTCTTCCGGAAAGAAGAGGTTCTAAAAATGTAAATGCGGAGGGCCCTCCTCACATCCAGTGTGTGCCAGGCCTGCTCCAAGGCATGCCTAGGCCGAGGGCAGAAGTCGGGCAGGACCAACTCCTGTGCTCGGTGGAACAAGGAGTTGACCTTAGGAAGAAAGGCAGGGTCCAACCGCAGAACCACCCTGTTGTGGTGAAAAATGCACAGGTCTTTCCGCACCGATAAAGCCGCCAACTCTGAGATCCGTCGGGCCGACGTGACGGCCACAAGGAAGGCTACCTTACATGATAGGAGACGGAGACTAGTCTCCTTTAAAGGTTCGAAAGGTGTCTTTGTCAAGGCCTGGAGAACCTTAGCGAGGTCCCAAGTGGGGTAACGGTGAAAAGGAGGTGGTTTTAAATTAGCCGCCCCCCGCAGAAAAATCTTCACCCTCGGATGGTTAGCGAGGGAGCCCCACTTCCTAAAAGTCAAGACAGTGCCTAGCGCAGCCACCTGTCGTCGAAGAGTGTTAGTGGAAAGTCCCATGTCTAACCCGTCCTGTAGGAACTCCAGCACCTCCACCACCGATGCCGAAGTCGGGCTCAACTGCCTGGAGGCACACCACCCAGCAAACCTGTTCCACGTTGCCTCATAAATTCTCGTGGTGGAAGGCCGCCTGGCCGCCTGCATAGTCCTGATGACCCTAGTCGGAAATTTCTCCCGTCTTAAGAGGCCCCGCTCAACCTCCAAACGGCTAGCTGCAGTCTCTGTGGGTCCGGATGCAGAACTGGGCCCTGGCTGAGCGTGACTCTGTCCGGGGGAATCCGCCAGGGATGGGCGACCGACAGGTCGATCAGGTCGGCGAACCAAGGACGTCTGGGCCAATGAGGGGCCACTAACACCAGTTCCGCCCCCTCCAGCAGCAACTTCCGAATGACGGCTGGGATAAGGGGTAGGGGAGGGAAAGCATAAAGGAGGCCCTTGGGCCACGGGGTCCGCAGGGCGTCCACCCCTGCCGCTCCCGGGGCAGGAAATCGGGAGAAGAAAAGGGGAAGTTGAGTGTTCGCTGGGGAGGCGAAGAGGTCCACTACCGGGCGACTGAACCGGTCGACTACCTCCGCAAACAAGTTGGGATGGAGTCTCCACTCCGAGGGGTCCACCATGGCTCGGCTCAGCCAGTCGGCTTCTATGTTGTCCGTCCCTGCGATGTAGTCCGCTGTCAGGGATAAAAGGTGAGTCTCTGCCCAAAGGCAAAGGTTCTCCGCTTCTCGCATCAGAGGCCCGGAACGAGTCCCCCCTTGCCTGTTGATATGGGCTTTCGTCGTCGTATTGTCTGTGAGAAGGAGCACATGTTGCCCCCTCACCTGCGGAAGAAAGGTCTGAAGAGACAGACGGGCCGCCCGGAGCTCCAACCAATTGATCTGATGGGATAGTTCTTGGTGGGACCAGCGGCCCTGGGCCACCTGAGACCCGCAATGCCCCCCCCAGCCCATCAGGCTGGCATCCGACGTTACCACCACCCTGTGGGGTTCCCTGAAGAAGCATCCCTTCTGGATGGCCCCTGACGTCCACCAGGTTAGGGACTGTAGGACCTGTGGGGGGACCTGAACTCTGACCCTGGACGAGCTCGTTCCTGCCCTCTGAAAGGGGAGCAAGAACCACTGTAGTGGTCTCGCATGGAACCTGGCCCAGGGAACTATGTTCATACAGGATATCATTTTTCCCAACAATTGGGATAGTAGGGCTACCTGAACTGTCCTGGTCCCCCGAAGAGACTGAATTAGCGCCCTGATACTGTCCTGTCTGTCCGGGGACAAGAAGACCTGCCCCGTTAGCGTGTCTATCAGGGCCCCTAGGTGAACTAACCTTGTAGAAGGCGTGAGATGACACTTCGCCAGATTCACCGAAAAACCGTGTTCCCTCAATACCTGAATTGTCGTGGTCAGGTCCTGTTCTACTCGCCGCTGGGAGGACCCTTGAATGAGCAGATCGTCGAGGTAACATTGAATTCTGATAGGAAGAGACCTGAGATATGCCGCCAAAACAGAGAGAATCTTGGTAAACGTCCGGGGGGCGGAAGCCAGCCCGAACGGCAGGGCAAGATATTGGTAGTGACGGCCTGAATAGCAAAACCTCAGGTATTGACGATGCTCCGGCCGAATTGGTATGTGGAGGTAGGCTTCGGTCAAATCTATGGAGGCTAGGAAGTCTCCCTCCCTGATCCCGGCTAAAATGGAATGCAGGGAGTGCATTTTGAACCTCTTGTAGACGAGGAACTTGTTGAGGCCTTTCAAATTTAGAATTGCCCTCCACCCTCCCGAGGCCTTTGGGATGACAAAGAGGATGGAGTAGAACCCGCGCCCCCACTGTCCCAGTGGAACCGGCTGAATGGCCCTGATATCCAGCAAATGCTGGATAGCCGACTCCATGAGTTCCCGCCTGAATGGGTCTCCAGAAACGGGGCAGTGGAGGAAACGCCTCGGAGGGGGTGAAAGGAATTCGAGGGAGAGCCCTGCTCTTACTGTCTCCCTCACCCAATTGTCTGTAGTTAGGTCGTCCCAGCGGTCCGCAAACAGACCGAGCCTGCCCCCAAGAGGGTCCAGCGATGGATAGTCACTTGGATCTCCTGGCCCCTCTACCGCTGGAGCCCCTGAAGGGCTTGTTGGATGACTGTTGTCGACCCCGGGAAAAGGCTGGCCTATCTGCCTGATAACTAGATCTGGAGAAGTGAAATGGCCTTTGCTGACGGGGAAAGCCTGGCCCGGCTCCCCCCTGGCGGAAGGAGGGCCGCCTATAGTAAGGGGATGAACGGAAGTCCGTTCGCCTACTCTGGGACGGGAGGACCTTCCTCTTATCCCTGGTCTCGATAAGTAGGGGATCTAAGGCTTGCCCAAAAAGAAACCCCCCCCCAAAGGGGGCGGAAGCCAACTTCCACTTGTTCTTCCCGTCCATTCGCCAATGACGCAGCCAGAGCATACGTCTAGCAGTGACTGACGAAGCCATGGCCCTGGCCGAGAACCTGGCAGCTGCCAAGGTAGCGTCCGCCGTGTATTCAGCTGCAGCCAAAATCTTAGAAAGGTCTTGGTGGGCCCGAACATCATCTGGTGCCAGATGGTCTTGAAGCTGGCGGAGCCATCTGACCGACGCTCTGGTGAGAAAGGATGCTGCCGAAGAAGCTCTTACAGCCCAGGCGTCCGCCTGGTGCGCACGACAAAGTGCCGTCTCCTCTCGCCTATCCTCAGCCTTTAGAGCGTCCTCTGCATCAGGTGGTAAAACAGAAGAAGATGTGAGAGCCGCCACCGGAGCGTCCACCTTTGGAACCTCCAACAACGCAAGCATGTCTGCATCCACCGTAAACAACTGATTGTCCAGCCCTGACGCCCTGGAGGGGAGAGCTGGAGCCGCCCACTGTCTACGGATCATGTCCAGAAACATTCCCGGAATAGGAATAGTATCTGCCTCCACTGCCTGCTCTGTAAAAAGATAATCATCTTGTTCTCCAGTACCCGAGGTACCAGAGAGGGCTGGGTCAGGGCCCAATCGAGCAGTGGCCCTGGCCTTTGTCAGAAGTGGTTTCAAAAGAGCGGGGTTAAATAAGCCCTTGAAGGTGGGTCTAGGCGGCTGCACCTGATCCCCATCCGAAATCTCTCCTTCCTCCAGACAGTCTTCTGCATAGTCAACTAGTTCAGAAGGAGAAGGGGAAACCTGCCCATGATAATCCTCAGAAGGGGCAATAAAGCCCTGGGGCTCCACCTCAGGTCTAAGGGCATACATTTGGGCAAACATCTGTGACTGAAGTTGCATCCCCTCTGCAATTCCCTGCCTAATTGCCTGCTCCACCCAGGACTTCATGGAATTCTGCACATCCAGCTCCCCCCCTTCATCCTGACGAAGGCCAGCCGCAGTGGGGGTATAGGTGGCCTCAGGACGTCTGTTGGCCCCAGAAGGCCCTGGGCGCTGATGGGGCTCGACCTGCAACTCTGGAGACCATGCCCTGGATGGCCCAGCCAAGGTGGGGGAATGGGCAGTCTGAGGGGCAGAACATTCCACAGTCTGAACTGATGTCTGAGGTACAGGCACAGAGGCTTGAGAGGAGCCAGCAGCCGTATTAATGGCAGCAGCCTTTGCAAATTCTCTATCCAAGGCACGTTGTCTAACTTGAGCTGTCTTTTCCTCAGCCTTGGAACGCCCGGGCCGAGCTCTAGCCTTGGCCTTAATTTTATTAGCTGCAGCAATGCTGGCAGTTCGAGGCCGAGAAGCTCTGCCCTTGTCAGGTGGAGGAGACCAGGAGCCCTCAGCAGAGAAGGATGATTGCCTGTCAGCATCCTCCATGATATTAAGTCAGTTGGCAATACAGAGAAAATTAGATTCCAAAGACTCTGCAAATAGATAACAAAAGAGATAAAAATAAATAAATAAATAAAACAGGCCTTGAATTGAAAAGCAAAATGGCTCCCGGGTCTCAAAATGGCCGCTCATCAACTGACGCAGTTTAAATAAAGGCCCTTCTGAATATCAGGAGCAGTATTAGGTCAGGCCGGCCAGCAAACCCGCAGATAGAAATTACACTGGTCAAAAAAAAATCCACTCTCACTCTCCTCTGCTTCACCAATAACAAAACAGCAGACATGGTGCCCAAAGGCTGCCAGGGGAGCAAAGCCGCCTGAGCCAATTCGCGCCCAAATTGCGCAGGGACGAAGGCCGCCGCGACTTACAGGCCGCCATCACAATCAAGGGTGTAGCATGGCCCTGCTCCAGGCCAACACCCCTCCGCCATGCCTTTATTGAGCCCACCAGCCAATTCTGAGCTGGTGGGGCTGCAGCTCGTCTCCAACCAACGAAAAGGGCAAAAAAAACGCCGCTCCGCTGCACAGCTGACGAGCGGTGATCAAAAGGGACGCCGCGGCATGGAAAATGGCGCACGCGGCTCCAGCGGCCTTTTTGGAAGCCCTAGAGGCTTCAGAAGTCGATTTGAAGGGACCGGGGCGAAAGCCAGCCGGCTAGCCCTCCACCGCCGCCCAGCGGAAGGGGAAGATGGGGGGGGGAAACAGCAGCCGCCCTCCCCACTTGATCCAGGCACCGGAGAACTCCCCTTAACCAGTACCTGAAATTCCAGCCACAGCTGAACAGAAAACAGCAGCAGCTTTCCAAGACAAGCAAAGGAAAATAAAGAAATAAAGAAAATAAAGTAAATCCAGGGAAAATCAAACAATTTTTACTCTGGCTCAAAGCTCAGGAGCTAAAACCTGCAACCATGAGCTGTGCTGAGCTGAAAAAAACTGGAGAGACGTCACCAGGGAGGCGGATCTTCAGAATTTTTCAGCTCAGGACATAGAGCTAGAGCAAGGAATACCCAGACTGGCACCTCCCATTTCTACACTATGGAGAATATGATGGTTAAGACACAAAAGAGTTGTCTATAAAAACTGGTTTTGGGATTGAGAAAAAAATGAAATATTTGGTATTATCATAACATGAATTGTTTGCTACTTCAAAATAACTATGTATATGGACTGAATATATGGATTTAAATTGGGAAAAAATAAAATTGTCATTATTGGGAAGAATTTCTCTGGTAAAAAGGAATGTGTTACTTAAAACATTGTTCTTATTCCAGACTATTTATTTATTTATGAAATTTATATATGTTGGGAAATCTTCAATATAAGATTATCTAAAATGCAAAGGAAAGAGGCGGATTGGGATTACCTGATTTTAAATTTTACTTCACTGCCTGCTATGTAAAAAACATGAAGGGACATTTTATCGTGCCTGGTGGATTTGTGAAAAAGCAAAAAGAAATTGTGTGAACCAAACAAAATTATTATTTTGTAGAAAATCCTTTTAAAATATAGAGACACATATTGTTATTAAAGATCTCTTCCATGTCATTCCTTGTCAGTCATCATAGAATGAAATATTTCCTCTACAATGATGAGTTTATACTCACATTGGGATCTTTCTCTTTATATTTTTCCCTTGTTCCTCTTTCAGTCCATGGCAATGTACATTAAAATTAGAAATGCAATTTTGAAATCTTTATATTTACTTAGGAAACAAATCTTTAGCCACTGAACACTATAATTAGGGTGGTTCTTTGGGAGCTGGGAGGATATCAATTTCTAAAACACAAAATGATCTTAGGTAGTTTGGATGAATTCTACATTAATGTTAATTACAATGAAATAAACCATAATAAAAGAGATTAAGTGTGATTATGGAAATTGCTATGGTATCAAGGAATGAAAAGATATACACTCCCTCCCAAAACAGAGAAGGCAAAGAAACAAGATCATGTTGTAATATATAGAAAACAGCAGTGTTTTGGAACTCATCATTAAAGTTTTGACACATTGAATAATCTTTGTCTTTCGTCTGATCTTTCTTTTCCTTACCACAGTAAAAAATCTGTTCATAAACAGAGACCAAACACAGATTATCACCGCAAGAATGTGAGTCTGGGGTGGCACTAATTTTCCATCCAAAAAGAAGAATTTTATTTGCCACACACAATTCAAACTTATGTTTATGTCATTAAATCATATTATACATTGCCAAATCATATTATCAAGCTTAACATTAAAGGAATAGTAGGGCAAATATGCCCTATTTCCAACATTCCTCCTTATTACAGCCAAAGTCCAGGAATATTAAATAATACTAAAGATAGCAACGTGAAATAAAACATGAAATAAATTTAATTTTAACTATTGGAGGCATTGATGGGTGCTTTATTTTCACTGTAATACACAGTGTTTTGCTACAATCAGGATTATAGAAGATTTCAAGTCTGAGAAAAGTAAAGTAATATAGAAGCTATATGTTCTTCTAGGGTGAAGCTGGGGTAAACTTAAGCATTGTGGATGTTCCTATAGATTCTACAATATCACAACACATATTGAACTGTTTGAGTATTCCCAGATTCAAATGGGCAAACTTATTTCTGCATTGGATCTTAGAATATATCTTTTACCCCATACCTTTTACCTTAAGCTGTGGACCTTTCATGTTTCTTAAGAGGTCCCTAAGGGGGCATGCATAAGTGCACCAGCGTGCCTATCATCCCTATCCTACTGTGCCCATTTATATGTAATCATTCTATGTGTTTATGGCTATGTTTTGCCTCTTTATATCCTTTTATTTGTGCCAATTTTTTTCATGTGTCTATGTCTATATTGTTACTTGTTTCCTTGTACTTGTTGATAAATAAATAAATAAATAAATAAATAAATAAATAAATAAATAAATAAATAAATAAATAAATATTTTCCCTGTAATACTGCCAAAAGGCTAGTCTAGGAAAAAATAAACCTTTATTCACCTGGAAAACAGAAGTGAGGAGAGATGACTGATCAATTCACAGAAGCCCTTTGTCACCTAGGCCCACTAAAGCCAAACCAGAGTTTCCCATTGAAACATGATATCATTTAATTTTTGCATATTTGGCATGACAGGGAACGAACAATCCTTGCTGATAAGCCAACTGTCATTAATATTTGTTTTATGAATTTTTTTCTACTTTGATGGAAGCTCATCAGCTAATGTTAAAGGAGTAAACATGAAGAGAAGACCTGGAGCTTTAAAAAAATCATGTAATATCAGCAGTTTTAGACATAGCTGGGACAATAGCTGTATCTCTGAGCGTATCAAGTGTAAACCTCAGAAATCTGGTTTGAGCCACCTCAAGAACATTATTCCTAATAAAGGTGACCGCCAACCCTTTTTAACATTCTCTGAGGTAGCCAGCTAGCATGAAAGAAAAAAAAATTGAACTAATCCCGCTTTAATATGAAAGATATTTAATATTTTCAAAAGGGATTTAAAGAGTAATCTAAAGAGATGAGATAATAGGAATTCTAGTCCTGCAAACTTCGAGAGGACCATGTGGAAATATTTTGCACTAGGTTATTTTCAGACAAATTAGAGGAAACTTGGATATAATCTGCAGGCTGAGAGATTTGCCAAGTGGTTCAAGAAGTCTTGTTGAGACCCCCCCCTCAAACATTATTGTGCCAAAGATAGCTTATTTATTCAAGTATCTACTTAAACATTGCTAGAATATGATCCCAGCATCTCTTGCAATTGGCTATTCTGTTTGAAATTTATGGGATTGAAATGCCTCAATAGATTCCCTAGTTTGATTTATACAGCCAGCTATATTTCCCATTTATTCACTTTTTTTCTGAATTATTTGTCTATGACCTGTGAACACATAATTATAAGAAAGAAAGCCTGGGAGTGGTGATTATATCAGAATGAAGATTGAGACAGAAGAACATATTATTTCATATAAAGGGATGTATTTCACTTGTTCTTTACTCCTTGCTTTACTTTAGCACAGGGCTGTCAAACTCGCAGCCTGTGGGCTGGATGCGTCATTCACTGGCCACACCCATGCCCGGTTTATCTAAGGGGAAAAAAAGTCCCGATACGTCATGTGACGCTGCCATGATGCCATGAGTTTGACACCCCTACTTTAGCACAATGGTGCAAACCTTGGTCTTAAACAATATTTTCACGTGTGTCTCAGTTCTACCCTGGATAGGTTTGTACAACTACAGATTTTTTATTCTAAAATTGGAAAGTAATCTTGAAGATTTTCTCTATTCCATATTTTCAAGTTTTCAGAGATTCTGATTAGGACACCTCTGAAGTTATCTTAAATGTATAGGATTCTGTACATAGCTCTTTGGATCCCAGCCCATAATTCTTTCCACCATCTGGCCAGGATTTCAAAAATATTTGCTTAATTTTGTTGAAGTTGATGGTAAAACCCCTGCCAACTTTAATGGAAACAGCACCAAGCCTGAAATTTAAGTTTCAAGGAATGCTAAACTATGAAACAATCTTTTTTGTTTTCTTTTTTTACCCTTACAAAACAATTTTATTCCTCATAAATCATCTATATGTATGTCACTTTCCAGAAATAGGGGTTTTCAAGCAGCTAGGATGTTTATAGATGGCGACAAAGACAGACAAATGTTATTAATTTTATCTAACTCTAGAGAAATTAATTTTAAACACTTGCCAGAAGATGGCTTGCTGTGCAGCAGGATCTCACCCAAAAATGTTTCCTTGTTCCTGTTCTCAGAAATGGCTTGAGAAGGCAATGGCACCACGTTAAAAACAATAGCAGAAACTCTTTGTCAAAGTGTATTAGAGACTTTGCTAACTGTGCAGCTTGAGAAAGAAATTGAGGCTGGAATACATCCTAAGAGCATTGCACACCAGAACAACTAGACACAAGAACAGTTTTTTCCCGAATGCCATCACTCTGCTAAACAAATAATCCCTAAACTCTGTCAAATTATTTACTAAGTCTGCACTACTATTAATCTTCTCATTGCTCCCACCACTGATTTCCTTCCACTTATGACTGTATGACTGTGATTTTGTTGCTTGTATCCTTACGATTTATATTGATATTGTTTCCTGATTGCTTTTTGTACCCTATGACTATCATTAAGTGTTGTACCTTATGATTCTTGATGAATGTATCTTTTCTTTTATGTACACCAAGAGCATATGCATCAAGACAAATTCCTTGTGTGTCCAATCACACTTGGCCAATAAAAAATTCTATTCTATCTATTCTATTCTAAGGAGGAGGCCCATGGATGTATTTGTAGCAAGAAATACTATGAACACACTAAGAAAAGATTGCAAGTGATGAAACTCACAAAACTATGCCACTGTGAAGATAATATGGAGTAGGAATGTATGATTGCCTTCACATCAGCCAGTTCCATCAATGGTTCATAAGACCCAATGACCAAAAATCTTAGAAATAAGGTAGTTCTGATTTTTGTTTTTTAAAAAACTGCTTTTTCAGGAAAGAGAAGTATCTTCTTCTCTGCAACAGACACAAATGTCCCAGAGGTGCTTTTTTAAGAGACAAATGGACTTTCTTGTTTGTTTGTTTTTTGTTGTTGTTTTTTTGTTTTTTTGAAGATGTTTCATTTCTCATCGAAGAAGCTTCTTTAGCTCTTTGTCTTCCCCGGAACTCAGAGCTGAAGAAACTTCTTGGATGAGAAGTGAAACGTCTTCAAAGAAAAACAAGAAAGTCCACTTGCCTCTTGAAAAACCACACATGGAAAACCAGTCATGGACAATCAGTCATGACCTGGATGACTGAGAATCTCCATAGACAACAGACACAAATCCATTCCTACAGAGAGTTAAGAAATTGTTCTTCCAGACTAGACTTGCATGAGTTCTAGAAAAAGAAGGAAGACCCATCAGTGCAAAACAAAAGCTGCAAAATGAAATTTAAAAAGACATTCTTAGACAAGGCCCCTTCATTACCTTAAATCTCTTAGTGTTTCTTCAATTGTAGTTGCTTTTCATATTCTACTTTTCTCTAAAGGCCAAGGCAGACATGGCATCATGATACAACAGGCAGCATCACTTCTCCAAACAGCATTCATCAACTATCCTGACTGTTTGCTGACAGATGGGTTTGTGTCTGGAATTGCTAAATCAGTGAAAAGCAAGCCCAAAGGAATCCATTCTTGTGCATGAACCCTATTCCCACTTGATATCAAACGCTGTCTTGGTGGCTAGTGATGCTGCAGCTGTGCAGAGAAAGGGCTGTCTTTGGACAGGTGTATCATATAACAGCATCTTTTTGGCATTACTTGAACATGGAACTCTGAGAGGAAACCCTTCTTGTCTAGATCTGACACTTCCTGCATAATAGCTTCCAAATGAATGTAACAAACATAACTCTTCTCCTTCACCTTCCCTTTCCATCTCTACTGATGATTGAAGCAAGCTCATAGATGGTAAAGTAAACTGAACTTTACCCAGAGGAATAGATATCCTGTTTTGAGGAAAAGATAATTCAGGATGATGTGCAGTTTCAGTATCAACAGAGACACACTGTGGTGCAACAACATATTATAGTCACTGGTTTTTTTTCCCCTGTCCACTTTCACTATCTTTGAACAATGGGTGGGAGAGAGGGAAAGGCAGCTTTCAATCAAATGGCTGCAGTGATCTGCTTCTTGTAATGAAGCTACTCTGAAAAATCAGCCAGACGAGGATGATGACATTTGTAATGTAGCACATCTAGAGAATATCAAGTTTGGGAAGATCGCTAGTACCGTGTTTCCCCGAAAATAAGACCCTATATTTTTTTGAACACCGAAATAAGCGCTTGGCCTTATTTTTGGGGAGATCTTATTATTTTGGGGCGCATGGAACAAGATGGGACTCCTTTTGCCGTCTTACCTGACTTCCAGCTCTGCTTTTAAATATTTTCGGGGAGAGGATTATTTTAGTGCATGCGCTCAAAAGCCCAATTGGGCTTATTATCAGGGGGTGTCTTATTTTCGGGGAAAAGGGTAATCACTATGTGTGCAAAAGATCATACTAAATATTAGAATAAAATGAATCTATTTCAACAAATAAAATACATTTACAACCCATCAGAGTTATTGTAAAATAATTGTGTGTGTGTGTGTGTGTGTGTGTGTGTGTATCGTTCGGTGGATGTGTGTGATCAAATCCCAACATTTGCCATAGAGTTCATAAACTTTGTTAAACAGTTGAATGCTTTTAAGTTGTGAAGCAATTTTTTTTTTAATCTATATGAAAAAGTGAGAGTGAAAATAGGTATAATTGAAGTCAAAACTACTTTGGAAGTAATGCTGTCTGAAACCTATGACAAGTCTTAAACACCACTTTTTAATACAATCCCCAGAATAAGTTTTAAATATCTGCAGGATATTTGTGTGTGTATATATATGTATGTGTCTGTCTGTCTGTCTATCTATCTATCTATCTATCTATCTATCTATCTATCTATCTATCTCTACCTCTATCTATCTATCTATCTATCTATCTATCTATCTATCTATCTACACACACACACACACACACATTATATGCATATGCATATATGTATATATAGAGACAGAGAGAGACAGAGAGAGAGAGACAGAGATTTAATTTGTATGGTCATCTATCTTACCAAGTGACATTAGGTGGGCAAACAAAATTTAAAAATGAAAAACAATTAAAATAATATAAACATTAAAACACATAGCAGCCAAGAATAAAGCATCCACCATAATGATTACATTAACCACGAAATAGATCCCTGCACATACTGAGGGCTCTAGGCGAGGTCATTATGAAAGGCAGCAGGGTTGGCGCCATCCTAATTTGTTGAGAGAGAATATTGCATAAAGTAGTTGCTATAGCAGAAAAGGTGGGTCTTCTAGGCCAGATTCCCAGCCCACGGGCTGGATGCATCATGCGCTGGCCACATCCACACCCAGTTTAGTGAAGGGGGAAAAGTCCCGATAGTCATGTGATGCCACCACGACAATGTGATTTTGACACCCCTGTTCTAGGCCCTGTTAACCAGCATTCTTTAACTGACAGAATCAATCCAGGAGAGACTGTTCCTCAAATTTTGATCAAAGCATTGCTGAAGTGAAGAGTCTTTTTTTGCAATAGGGCAACCATACCATTTTATAAAAATGCAGTGCAAATCTAAATAAAGGACAGCTTCATTTTTAAGAGTTTGAAGCACTCATAACCTCACAGGTAAATTTTAACACCTTGCACATTCAGGTTCTTTCCAGACTGTAATTACTGTGTTGTTCCACTTAAAGTTTGAACTTTAGCACCCTATTTTTATGGGGGTACTTAGCAGCCTGAATGTCATGTCATCACTCTGGGTGAGCTTCATTATGAGCTGTACAGTGACTACTTTCCAATGGTTTTCAAGCACGATTGCAAATGGCATCTATAGAAATTAGAAGTCATAAATCTGTAAATCACAGGTGTCAAACTCGCCGCGTTACATTGCCATCACATGACGTTTCATGATGTTTTTTCCATTCACGGAGCTGCGATGGATGTGGCCTGCATGTGACGTATTCGGCCCGCGGGCCGCCAGTTTGACATCCCTGCTGTAAATGCAGCAATATATCATTGATTTAAGAATAGTTTTTTTGCTACATTATGTCCATAATCAAGACAGAAAGAGTGAGGGCTGGAAGAGGACAGTAAGGGAAAAGTACAGTCCCAATAATCCAATCTAATCCTTTCCCCCAATCTTTCTAAATTCAATGATTTATGGCTCTGAATTTAAGGAATGAATATTAAGACAGTCATTTGGTGACTGAAATGCCTGCTATAAAACTCTACGTGTACTTGAGTTGAAGAGTAAAGAGGGGAAAGGGATCTAACACAGATGTTAAAAGCTACAGCAGGAAATGTCAAAGAAGGTCCACACGTCACTGCGAACTTCCCAATAGTATTCCAGCAATGTACTTAGGATGTGACCTTTCCATGGCTGTGCAGTCTCTCCTAACTACTTTCATAGTTCATAAAATTTTTAAACAAGTACGTATAACAACTGCTTGAGGAACATGTGCCACAGAGATCTTAAACCCAAGTCTCCTGGTCCATCTTTGATTTAGTTCACAGAGAAGCATTGTTATATATTTTTTCCTCACATTTCCATCACATTTTCAGAAACTTGGCCAAGTAACACACATTAAATCTGACTGTGTCCCAGTGTTCTCCCAAGAGGCTTCCTGTACAGATGTTATTAGGGCATTAATAACACCTGTACAGGAAGCCTCTTGGGAGAACACTGGGACACAGTCAGATTTAATGTGTGTTACTTGGCCAAGTTTCTGAAAATGTGATGCTTCACTTATTTTCTCCTTGGAATAACACAGTTGAGTGCTTTGCTTTTTCTACCTTCACTGATGGTTACTTTCACTTACCTAACTCTGGCGGGAAAACAATTGGGTCATCAACACCAAAATAATGCCTACATAGAGTCATAAATGAATGTTAAAACCTAAATTAATTTTCAGGTCAAAAGATCAAAATAGTTGACCAATTATCTTGCCATACTTTCATATGTGCTGTTATTACATACACCAGCATAAAATAATTTACAATTAGTAATTTTAAAAGTTAGAAAACATTTTAAAAGATACAGACACACACCAATCTAAAAAATACCTATGCAATGGGAGAAACATATTAATTGAATACAGCAAAACATAAAAGTTAGCTTATGGCTAATTTATCACAATACAAACACTCTTAACTGACAAGTTAAATAATCATTAAGGATGGCTTGAGGGTCAAGTCATCGACAGATTCTCTGATTTCTCTTTCAATATTATAGCTCTTTCACCTTTTACCTGCTGTTATAATCAGAGCATTTTTGAGACATACCACAATCAAATATTTCTCTAAAGACCACCCTTAAAGACTTACTGCAAAACAGCCACCTCAAACTCAAAATTAAATTGAATTAAAATGGTCTCCCTAAGGGAGTTCTTCATTTCTCAGAAGAAAAATTTTGTTAATCATATTTTAAATATATATTCTGTAATTTCCCCTAGCATTAATGAAAAAAGGACACACCTGTAAAAGTCTCTTAAATATATCATTTGCCTCCTAGTGTTGCTCAGTATAGTATCCTTAGTAAAAAAAAAAAAAAAAAAACACACCAAAACTGGATGTAGCACAATTAGATAAGAGTATGCATTGCAAAGATATCATACTTTCAACCCAAATAAGAAGTAGAAAGTGGATGCACTTCTAAGCATTTTGGTAAGTCAGACAAAAATTTTGGTGTTACAGAAAATAATTTATTTTAATGTTATTTTGGAAATGTCAGTTTAAGGAATTGCAATTCATGGTCTGATGCAGAATGAACTTGCAGTCCATCAGAACCACGGTGGCGCAGTGCCTAGAATGCAGTACTGCAGGCCACTTCTGCTGATCACCGGCTGCCAGCACTTTGGCAGATCGAATCTCACTAGCTCAAGGTTGACTCAGCCTTCCATCCTTCCGAGGTGGGAAAAATGAGGACACAGATACTGGGGCAATATACTGACTCTGTAAACCGCTTAGAGAGGACTGTAAAGCACTGTGAAGCGGTATATAAGTCTAAATGCTATTGCTATTGCTATCTTTCAAAACTGAAGGTTGTCCTGCCAGCTAAGTTTTCCCAAGGTAAACTTACAACTCACTAAAATTAAACCTACTAAACTTTTCCTAAACTAAAAACAGTGATTAAAGTTTTAATGTAGAAATCCTAGATGTTAGGTTTAAGTTTATTAAAACACTTTGTTCAATATATTAATTTTAAAGAATTGCATATTGCAATAGTAAATTACCTGGGAAAATTAAAATTGCCTGGGGTGCAAAAGATAATAAAAAAACTGAACTCGGGCTCTGCTATTGAAAGGGCCAGGTTCTGCTAAACCACCTCAGAGTAGGATCTCTGTAAACAAACTTGAGGAGTAAGGACATATGTAGAGGGACGATTTTTGGAACACCCTGCCCTTAAACTCTTTGGAGTAGGAGCAGGAAAAAGTAGACATATCACTTGCAGGAGAAACGATAGGAAGAAGGGAAAAAAGCTAGAGAAGTTCACATGCAACTGGCATATAAAATCAGAACATAATTACTACATCTAGTCCGCTAGGCCATCTCTGCTTGAAGATTCCTATCTGGAAGAGATTTTTCTTCTCTGCATGAAAGATTCTTTTCTCCAACTCTTCCTATTCATAAAAGGTTTCTCCAAGCATTCAATTCAAACTGACCTTTTTCTAATTTAAGATCATGACATAGATTCTTGTTCTTTGCCCTATTCTGCTCAGTAGCAGGGTTTTACTATTTTTCTTTTCAAAAAATATTACTATCTGGATCTAATTTAACCAGGTTATCTAATCTAAGAGTTAATTTCATAGATAGAGAGAGGGAAGGGGGGAGACAGAGAGAGAGAAAGGAAGAGAGAGGAGGGAGGGAGAGAAAGAAAGAGAAAGGGAGGGAGGGAGGGAGGGAGGATCCAGAACAGAAGAACAAGCAGAAACAAAGGAAATTATTTCCTATATGGTTTATAACAGCATCGGTTGTTTAAACAAAGTATTAACCATTTCACACACACACACACACGCACACACACACACACACACATGTTTGACTGTGTGTATGTGTGTGTGAGTGAGTGAGTGGGAGAGAGAGGGAATATATTTCACTACAAACTGACTCTAAGTATGTGTGGGGGGAAAAGGATTGACAAAATGTAAATATATCTGAAGCAAAGTGAATGCTCTGCATTAAACAGTACCATGAAATATTTTTTAAAAAAACCACAGTGTGTGTGCACGTGTGTGATATTCAAGATGTTATAACGTGCCACACTTAAGATGTTGTGTACATTACTTTTCAGTTTTAAAAAATTATGTTGTTGGTGAACTACTTCGGCAAGTGGAAGAAACCCAACATCTTACACATTCACTTTTCTTGGGCTGTATTTGCTCAGGGCTTCATCATCTCCTTATACAATACTAATTGATAGGGCACGAATGCCTTTGCAGGGGTAATATAACTGGACAGCTGTTTGAGTTGACAAAATTGGTAAGACAATTGGTAAATCATTGAACAATATACATTCAATATGTTTTCCTATCTGCATTAGTCAAGCAGTGTTCTAGGATATCTTTTTCCTGGATAACCACATGTGGTCTTTCATTCACAACTATTCTTCATAAACAGATCTTCAGCATACAACTACATCTAATATATACATTGGGGGGAGGGGGGGTAAAAGTCCCTGACATTAATAACACCTGTTATTTTTCCAGATGTTCTCTTCCTTTTGAAAATTTTCTGAACATAAGTTCTCTAATCTAATTTTCTCTAGTATACCATGTATATATATGATTATATGTATATATGTTTCTTTGTGTGTATGTATGTATATATGTATACATATATATCTATACATGTACATATACACGTACACACACACATACACACACACACACACACACACAAAGAGAGAAAGAGAGAAAACTTGGGATATATCTTACAGTGTACATCAATTTTTAGCTGAAAGAAAATTCTGTTCTACAGGACGTTAAGCAATTTTGCAATTTTGCAAATCCATTCACATATAAATGTATGACATGTTTATGGATAAACATATGTAAAATATTGATGTTTAACTTTTCTCTAAATCTTTTGAATTCAAATTCCGTTCTAAGATGTATCTAAGATGTATCTATTTTGCCAGTTTTGTACTTTGAAAGGTGGCAGAACAGAACATGCAAATTTTGGTGAAGTAATAATTTCTATAGCTATAGTATTTTATGTTGGGTTTATTCTTTTAACAACGGAAACATATTTGGAGTTAAAAATATTAACACCTTCTTTTCCTCCATGTAAGAAACATGATTGATAACTTTTTGAAATAGAAACAGAATCCTGATTGAGATTAATATTTGGTTTGGCTCAGAAAAATTATTCATACAAAACAGTCAGGTTAAAGTGCGTATAAACAAAAGAAAAGAGTGAATTTTCAATTATACTTTCTGGCAAATTAATGAGTTCAGGTGCACATAAATGATCAAGCTGATTGGCAAAGCTATCTTTAAAACAGCCATTTTGCAACTTTTTTCTCAGTAAAATCTCTTTTAGATGAAAATCTTAAAGTGCAAAGTTCAGGAATGATTAAAAAGTTTTTAATCAGTACATTATATATATATAAAAATGCAATCATTTAATATAAATTTTACACAGTTTTTCAATCTAATCCATATTTACGGGACTGCCTTCTGCCACCAGTAGCCTCTCACTGGCCAGTACTCTCTCATAGAGAGGGGCTCCTCCGGGTGCCGTCGGCCAAACAGTGTCAACTGGCGGCCTCCAGGGGGAGAGCCTTCTCTGTGGGGGCACCTACCATTTGGAATGAGCTCCCTCTGGAGATACGGAGGATCCCGGATCTACGCACCTTCCGCCGCGCCCTCAAGACTTTCTTATTTCAACAGGCCGGCCTGGCCTAACTTCTCCCTTTTAACTTTTTAAATTGTAAATTTTAAGTCTGTCTTAAGTATTGGGGGTGTTTTAATTTGTTCTGGGCCAAATTTATTTAATGTGGTTTTATATTGTTCTTTTAAATTTTGTAACCTATGTATTTTATTTTTTGGCTGTTCACCCCCCTGAGTCCTTCGGGAGTAGGGCGGTATATAAATTTAATAAAATAAATAGATAAATAAATAAATAAATAATCCAAATTAATTAAAGAATAAAGACATAAGTAAAAAGCAATTTGGTCTGATTTTTCCCTGAATTAGTCTAATATAAATTATAACACCAGTCACTACAGCATTGTCATCCATAATGAATGCTGAATAAAAGTTTTTTCTAGATTTTGGATTAATGTTTAGGAGATTTAAATATTCCAATTCAAAGTTTAAAAGATGACACTTTTATAATTGGTTTATACAACGAATTAATTTAGGCAAGAGACTGATTTACTTGTATAGAGGGCCCTTATATTCATAAGTCTTTATATAGTATATGTTGAAGAAAATTGAGAAATTGAGTTCTTGATTACATGAATACAAATCTCTGTGTAAAGCTGAACACGTGGAAGCACTTTTGATAACAAATGCTTGAAGTCTGGGCATGTGTGACTCTATAATTCTTACAACAATATACTGTATATTCATATAATATATGACCTACATAAAGTCATGTGCATGACTTTCCACAGTGCATGATCTGCACTGTGGAAAAGCATTGTGTTTACAATAATGTGCTAAAGGCACTTTCAGACAGTGAGGCTTTTCATAGGCCAACTGTTCTCATTTTACATTTGAAATAGATACAGGGCTGGAATAGGATTTTCTGATTGTAAAGTTACCATGATGCTAGGAGCATTTGTATATATGAATTTGTAGCACTTACAGAGAAAAGACAACCAAACTGAATGCTACATATGTGAACAGAGATGTCTCAGCTTATTAGGGCTCAACTATTGTCCAATTAAAAAAAAAAATCTAAAGAAGTTTACCTTTGCAATGACATTCTTTGCTTATGAATAAAAATTTCTCCATTTGCAAAAACAAAACAAAACATGCAAATGAAAGAAGAGAAATTTGTGACCAGGTGCAATTGCACATACTTAGCAATAGCATTAGCATTATGAGGTAAGAACGATTCACTCTGCAGATGTGAATCACCATCTGGAATTGCCTATTATATGTACGTTCAGCCTATTCACATGTGGGGGAATCATTCTCTGCTGCATTTAACTAGGAACAAAGGGGGTTAATCTGAAAGAACAATAATACTAATAAGACATCCAATCAATGGAACAATAGGTAGTAAAATTCTTCTACATTCTGAATATTCTTTACACCAGTAAGAGATAAAGTAACTTTTATAGTTTCTGCAGAAGATGTGATGTTTTAAATTAAAAATAGTCATGAATGCTGTGATACATTTGGCCACAGTTACTGATTCAGAAAATATGCCTGTGATCTAGTATTATTATTCAATTATTTTGAGCTGCCTGTATTGTGAAGGAAATAAACTATGTTGTTGTCTTCATTTGGGAAGAGCAAATACAGCCAGGCAAATGCATCCCACTTCCCCAAGGATAGGCTCAGCTCATCCTTTCTCCCAAATGACAGTAAAAGTTGAGGGATGTGGTAGGCAGTGGCTTAATGATACTGGAACTGCCATTTAGAAATGGTCTGCAGTTCGGTGGTTTGAGTCCAGGTCCATGAGATGAAGCAAGCTCCAGTCGCTCAATCCCTAGCTCCTGCCCACCCAGCAGTTTGAAAGCATGCAATAGTATGAGTAGATACATGGGTACCACTTCAGTGGGAAAAACTTAGCTGTGTTCATGTGTGTGGAGAGCAGAAGCCAATGGTTGACCCAGTTGGATATAAGGCATGACAACACAAGATGAGACCAGTGGAGCAGCCTGGAAGAGCCAGAAACCCAAACGTAACTAGCTCATTGGTCCAAAGTTAGCTCACCCCCTCCTTCCCCACTCTACCCCAAGGTTAGGCATGCAAGTACCAAATGAAATAAATTAGCAATCTAGGACTGCATTGTGTCTAGCATGAGTAGAGTTCCCTGACATTGTATGCCGTACGCTAAAAATAAATAATAACAGTAAAAATTTACAACTCCAGAAACTTGAGAGGAGATTACTAATTGAGCCACACTCTGGCATTTTAGGAATGTGCTGAAGTCCATAGGCAACTTCTATCAGGTGCAAGCTGTCATGTAGAGTAAGTAAGCACACTACAGGCCATCACTATTTACTAGAAAGTGAGTAATACAACAGGAACAGGAAATGCATCACAAGAACAATAGAGATGAATCCTACAATATGATATAGGAACCAACTACAATAGAGAGGGATGATAGAGCTGCATATAAGGTAGACATAACACCTGTAACACAAGCAACCAAAACTACTCGTGAATAGGCCAAGTAAGATATTTTATTTTCAATCATCTGTATTACAAGAATCTCACCAGAATGCCTGCTTTCCTGGGAAAAGGGAGCTATAGACTTAAGGGATATAGACTTTATGTCACATGTTTTCTCCCCTGACATCTCTTTACTCTCCCAAGAGGGGCTTCCTCTCCTTCCGCTGGTGATTCCACCACATTGTCACCCCATATGCAATTATTACAGGCAAGGAAGAGCTATCAGCCAACAACCAGGGCCACACACAAAACATTGCATTGTGGTGCAATTCATGCCTAGACCTCAATAACAACCCAAACAAGAGCAACCACAATGAGGCGGCCACCTAATGCAAAATATTTGGAGGAGGCAAAGATTATATGCCGCTTTACAAACGTTCAGACTTCTTTTAAGAACTGAGTATATCAGTACTATTTAAGTAGCTGCATCAAGGATGGGAGTTAACCCAGCACAACAGCCTATTGCTAAATTATACAAAGATAAAGCATTGTATAATTGCATACAACTTTATGTGTGTTGCACTGTATTCAATTATCTGCTACTTTGTACTTTGTCTAGTCCTTGGGAAACAAAGAAACTTCACATATATACAGGTAGCTCAATGGTTGTAATTCTTTCAAAGTTACTGGAGTTAGTTGGTTGAGATGTTTCAGAAAAACAAGAAAATCCTACTTTTAATTCTAGTGTATTTTTGTTGTTGTTGAGGAGAAAAGACAACAAACACTATTTCATAGCATAGATTCCACCAAACATTTCAACCTCACTGAGGATTATCAAAAGAAACAAGTTCATATTTCATTCCTTCCACTCAAACCTCCAGGCATTTCTCATTAAACTTCGCTTGCCTCCTTTTATTGTTTCCAGTGATTCTTTCCTCAAACCTCTGGATCTTATTCACTTCAGTTCCCATTTTTCAGTCTTACTTTTTCTATCTGGCTTGCCTTTGTTGCCTTAGCTTCTCTAAGCTTCTGAGCCTGGAGGAGATTTTAATATTGGTCAAACTGACAACTTCTTTTCTCACAAAACCAGACTTTCTGACATCCCTGTTAGGTTGAAATGCTTATGACATATAGCTAATCTCTTTTAGGGCCTTCCTCATCATAATAAGATCCAATACAATAAATCAGAAAATAAAATAAAATTATACAAGAAAGGAAAGAAGGAAGGAAGAAAGGAAGGAAGGAAGGAAGGAAGGAAGGAAGGAAGGAAGGAAGGAAGGAAGGGAAGGAAGGGAAGGAAGGAAGGAAGGGTTTTTTTTTTTAGTTTTCTCAAACATGTCTAAAAAATTTCTTCAGATACCTTGTCTTGAAAGAGCTCCAGGATAAGATTGGAATGAAGCTAAGTTTCTTTCAAAGAGTTATTAGTCTCGAGAAAAGTTTACAGTCATTCCAGAAATGATTTAGGAAGTGATTCTAGGAACCAACATAAAGTTGGCTTTATATTAAATAGTAAGAACTACTTTATAACTATTAATGAGTGGATATTTCTAGCTTATTATGACAGACTCTGAGGAAAGCCAAAAGCTATTTAGGATATAATAAATTCATAGTTATTATCTCTACTATTAGGACTTTGACAGACTCAGAGCATAGAAGTCAGACTATTCTAGGTAATATACAAGATATCTTGCTAGTGGAATCTTAGTTTCTCACTAATCATGATGAGCAGATAGATTAGATTGGCTTCTGCTAGGCCTTAAAGACCTGGCTTTGTTAGCAGGATTGGGGATCAGATATGTAGTCAAGGTCTGTGAAATGGTTGTACTAATTTGTGTTGGTGATTTGTTGTATCACAGATGTTGATTATATGGGTACTTTTGTTTTCGTTCTTCTGTGGTTTTTTTATGCTGTTTTAATTATTGTTAGCTTGCCAAAGTCATGAATTTCACATATTAAAGAAATAAATTGAAACATTAAGCAGAAGAAAGAAAAGTCTGGTGTGCTATTGCACATGGGTTTGTGAAGAGTAAGATACAACTTAGGGACTGAACAACAAAATTGAAATAGATGAAGGGCTAGCAATACTATGCCAGCTTCTGCATTATAGATAATGCAGAATAGATAATACCTGTGCCCTTACAAGGTACATTAAACACCCTTACAAGGTACATTAAAAATACAACAATTTAAACTTTTTTTTAAAAAAGAAAGAAATGTAAGATGTAAGAATTGGCATCTTGGTATGAGATTTTATTTATTTGGTAAATTTATTGGCCGCCTATCCCTTATACATGATTATGGGTGGCTCACAATTAAAATAGAATTTAAAAAATAAAAAGACAATCAGAATTAAAAACAACATCAATAACATATAAATAGCAGCCAAGAAGATTCACAAACACTCAAAAAAGTGATCACAGAAGTTAAACACGCAATCATAGCCCCAGACTTGATGGTTAAAGCCAGATTTTTGTTTTCTAAGATCTTAGGGGGAAACATGTGATGTCAGATATGAGATAATAAAAATTCCAGTTTGCCGGCCTCATGAACTTAGACAAACATTGTGGGAGAGAGGCATTTCTACCATAATTGATAACTCTTGTTTTAAGTGTTTTATAAGTATTTAGAGAGTTTTATTCCAAAGCCATTAAAAGCAATTGTGTTTCTAATATTAAATGATTAAAATAAGCTAACACAACCCACATCTAACACAAAATTTATAGAACTATTACGCCTGGAGGTGGGAATTAATGTTACCTGTTTTTCCAGAGATGCTAAGAGTGCACTTTCCAATTCTGCATTATTGAACTGGATATAGTTATAAAAGATCAGTGTTCCAAAGAGCCTGTAGTACAGTGGACTAAAGCAATGTTATTAACATCTGCTGTTTGCAATTACTGCAAGTTCAAATCTCACCAGGCTCAAGGTTGACTCAGCCTGGGGGCAATAAGCTGACTTTGTATAAATATACAAAAGTATGAAGGCTATTGCTTAACGCATTGTAAGCCTCCCTGAGTCTCCGGAGAAGGGCGGCATATAAATTAAAGAAGAAAAGAAAAAGCAAATGAATGTAGAATTTTTAAAATTTCCTTTGCACTAGAAAGTTTTTTTAAAAAAACTCTCAATGTTCAATGTTTGAATTAAGTCTCCTTCCCAGTTCATAAAGTATTGATTGCAAACACTGTCATGAATACAAAATATTTAATAAAGCCAGAATCAGAACTGGAAAATTACTATGTTCTGGAGCAAATTTTTAAAAAGCCCTTCTATTTTGTGGCTTTGCATCCTCTAAGGATATCTTGTAAAATAAATTATCCCTGGTGGTCTATGTTTATACCCATTAGGCAAGCTATGCAAATCCCAAGGCCTAAATCCTTGATTTTACAGATCTACTAACTTGATGCCAAGAAAAACACAATATTGTGTGTGGAAATATAATCATATTTTATCCCTAGAGATAATTGTCTTCCCAGATCAAAGTTATGTTAGGGGTTAAGTTAGGTTTATTATCTTAGTGGAAATTGCAAATAAAAATGTAGTTTTAAAAAGCAGATGCATAGGAACACTGGATAGCATGGACTTATGATTGTGCAAAACTGCCCTGGTTCCCAAATACATTAATCCATCCATCTTTAAAATACAAATGCATAAATATAAAATGCTAAAATTATTATATGAATATAGGTCATATAATTCGTGAATTCATAATGGGTGTTTTAAATTTTGGGGGTTTTAAATTTGAGCTGAAATTATTTAATAATTTAATTATTTAATAATTTTAATTATTTTTAACTGATGTCTGTCTTTGTGCTTTTAATAGTCCCTGGATCCGGCAATATTGGCCAACTATCGTCCTGTCTCCAACCTTCGTGAAGGTTGTTGAGAGTGTGGTCATGTGACAGTTCCCACAATTCCTGGAGGAAACATCTTATCTAGATCCGTTCCAGTCGGGTTTCAGGTCTGGGCACAGCACGGAAACGGCATTGGTCGCGTTGGTTGATGATCTCTGGAGGGCTCGGGACAGGGGTTGCTCCTCTGTTCTGGTCCTGTTAGATCTCTCAGCGGCTTTTGATACCATCGACCATGGTATCATGCTGCACCGGCTGGAAGAATTGGGGGTGGGAGGCACCGTGTTGCGGTGGTTCTCCTCCTTTCTCTCCGACCGGTCGCAGTTTGTGTTGGCAGGGGGGCAGAGGTCGACCTCGAGGCCTCTCATCTGTGGAGTGCCGCAGGGATCGGTCCTCTCGCCCCTTCTGTTCAACATTTATGTAAAGCCGCTGGGCGAGATCATCCGTGGCTTTGGGGTGAGATACCACCAATACGCTGATGACACCCAGATGTATATCTCCACCCCAGGCCACCCCAATGATGCCCTTGAAGTGATGTCCCAGTGCCTGGAGGCTGTACGGATCTGGATGGGGAGGAACAGGCTCAAGCTCAACCCTTCCAAGACTGAGTGACTGTGGCTCCCGGCATCCCGATATAGTCAGTTGACTCCATCACTGACTATTGGGGGAAAGTCTTTGGCCCCCACAGAAGGGGCTCGCAATCTGGGAGTCCTCCTGGATAGGCAGCTGTCTTTGGAGGAACATCTGACAGCTGTAACCAGGGGGACCTTTTGTCAGGTTCGCCTGATTCGCCAGTTGCAGCCCTTTCTTGATCGGGATTCCCTGTGCACAGTCACTCATGCCCTTGTCACCTCTTGCCTTGACTACTGCAACGCTCTCTACATGGGGCTCCCCTTGAAGAGCACCCGGAGGCTCCAACTGGTCCAGAATGCAGCAGCGCGGGTAGTGATGGGAGCAGCATGGCGCTCCCACGTAACACCGCTCCTGCGTGAGCTGCACTGGCTCCCAGTTGTCTTCCGGGTGTGCTTCAAGGTGCTGGTTATCACCTTTAAAGCGCTCCATGGCATCGGGCCTAGCTATCTTCGAGACCAACGACCTCCCATCGTCCCGTGCGCTCCCACAGAGAGGGCCTCCTCAGGGTGCCATCAGCCAATCAATGCAGGCTGGTGACCCCCAGGGGGAGGGCCTTCTCTGTGGGGGCACCTACCCTCTGGAATCAGTTGCCCCCAGAGATAAGGAGAATCCAAGACCTTAGCGCCTTCCGCCGTGCCCTTAAAACCCACTTTTTCCAGCAAGCCGGGCTGGCTTAAGAAGAAATTTTAAATGTTTTAATTGGTTTGTATTTTTAATTTTGGGCCAAATTTATATATATATTAATTGTTTTTAATATTTGTATTTCATGTTTTTTAATTCTGGCTGTACACCGCCCTGAGTCCTCAGGGAGAAGGGCGGTATATAAATTTAAAATAAAATAAAATAAATAAATAAATAAATAGGCTGTACACTGCCTTGAGTCCTTCGGGAGAAGGGTGGTATAGAAATAAAATTATTTATTTATTATTTATTTATTATTTTTATTATAATAATATGAATAAAGAAAATATTAGATCTCAAACATGGTTTGAGCCCAGCATTACTTTTAAAGATGTACCTGATACTGAGTGGTTTTCTTCAAAGTAAATTATTTGTACGGGTTGTTAACAAACCAGAGTTAAACAACATCCGTTGGCTTCAGAGCTAAACTGCTGGAAGTAAAATCCTTGGTGCCTTGGTGACTCCCCAAGCAAATACTTTGTCCCCCCCCCCTTTTTTTATTCTTATCCTCTTTCCTATTGGGGATGGAATGAGTGAACAAAAGTAAGCTTACCATATCTGAGCCATAAAATGATGAATATAGGAAATAAATACAAAAAGTGTTAGTTTTCTGCTAAGAGTCATCTGGATTTCTGCAGCCCAAGAACATCTTTTTTAAAAAAGAGTTGGGAGTACACCATGCATATTAGGGGTATCCATGGGGCTAATAATAATAATTCAAGATGGCAATCAAAACCAGAGGGAGCTTTGATCACATCATTACATCACCATTTTAACTTTTTTTTTTGTCCTGGCTTGTGAATAGTCCTGGACTGCATGTGAACTGTCAACTTGCAAAGCTTTCAAGTTGCCATGAGCAGAATACATGAACTGTATTCTGGGGGACTGGGAGAAGCTGGCCATGTAATATTTTTCTTCCTATTCTCCTGCTGGTCCTCAGTTGTTCCAGTCTGGGAAGTAGCTCAACATCTACACTTTCTCACTATTTGAGATCCTCATCTGAGACTTTTGCCCTGGAGCCCAGAACTCTCCTCAAGCTGCTGTGAAGCATTCATTTCATATACACACACAAATGAAAGCGGGGAAAAAGAGTTCCACTTAATCACAATTCTGAGTACTGGTGAGCTCTTTGAGAAACCATATTCCTCTCATAGACCATCCATAAACAACAGGGAATTTGTTTTGAAATGTTCAAAAAGAGAAGACACTATTAAATTAAAACAAAGATTCAACAATGAGAGAAGGAACTGATGGCAAGCTGATCTTTCACAATGGAAACACCAAAAAAGGGAAAACAATAAGCAATAGAAAGCTGGCCACAGCTACAAAAAATGTCTATCATAAACATGTACAGTTCTGGGAATATGAGAATTTGCAAATCTAGGACAGAACCTTTCATTAGCTTAAGCTGAACTCATGTTATATGCTTTTGTATAGAAACAAGTATAACATCAAAGGAGAGAACAAGAGAGAGTCATTAGTCATATGAGTTAAAAATTAATCCCACTGATGTTCTTCAGTGCGATTGAGGTAGGATTAATCTTCTATTGAAGAATAATTGCCCTGGATATAATATTCATGTTCCTTTCTAATCAGAAGACAGTATAGCTAGTGATTTATAAAATTTATTTTATAAGGGGTTGATAAGTGTAGTAAGAGACCCAGTTTGGTGTAGTAGTTAAGGCATTAGGCTAGAAACTGGGAGACTGTGAGTTCTAGCCCTGTTTTAGACACAAAGCTAACTGGGTAACTTTGGGCCAATGAGTCTAACTAGGAAACAGGCAATTGCAAACCATTTTCAAAACCTTGCAAGAAAACTACAAGCACTTGTGTCCAGGTGCCACGCAATTATCAGGAATCAACACTGATTTGAAGGGCTTCCCCATTAAAAAAAAAAGCCCCACCCAATGCTATCTGGGTAAATCATCATCTGAAGTGATACACAATGGGGAACATACTTCCTAGAAGTTGAGGCAGGTATGTTCCATAGAGTGCTTTATCCACAAATTAAAAATTATTTTTCCAGCTTGATAATACCATTTTCTTTTTTGTCTCCCTAGCCCATATTTTATTTATTAATTGCATTAATCATTGCATTATTAATTATAACTGTAAATATTATATACTTTATTTTAATGAACGGTGTATATGAGTGGCAATCATAGATAATAAATCAGTAAAATAAAAATTGAAAAAAGCAACTCGGATCATAGACAGCCAATGCAGTATATGGAAAAAGAAAGTTGCAGAGATATGTTATAATGTATTCACTTTATATCAGGGTGAATTATTTTTTATCAATCCAGGGGGATTTCAACCCAATACAAATACACTGCAATTAAAAAGAACCAAACGAAAAGTCTTAAAAAGCTCATAGACTTTCATGCCCTAGTTACCTCCAGTCTTGACTATTGCAAAGTACTCTGCATGGGGCTGTCCTTGAAAAGTATCCTAAACTTTCAATTGATTCAAAATACTGCAGTCCACATGGTTTTGTGCAGACCCAGATGTGCACATATGGCATTTCTCCTGCAGGAGCTGCAGTGGCTGCCAATTTCTTTCCAGGTCTAATTCAAGGTGCTAGTTTTTACCTTTGTAGCCCTACGTGGATTGTTGTCAGGCTATATGAAGGACTATTTTACTAGGCAAATAGATCGACAGATGATGCTGTTAATATGACTCTGCACTACATCCTACAACATCTTGAATCGCCAAAGACCTATGCAAGGGTCCTCTTTGTAGACTTCAGCTCAGCATTCAATACCATCATTCCAGATATTCTTCTGACTAAACTAAATCAGCTAGTTGTATCTGACCACACTTGTAAATGGATCATAAGCTTCCTAACAGACAAGGAGGCAGCAAGTGAAGATAGGCAAAATCACATCAGATACCTGCACAATTAGCACAGGAGCCCCCCAGGGCTGTGTGCTCTCTCCACTACTCTTCTTTCTATACACCAATGACTGCATCTCAAAAGATCCCTCTGTTAAAATACTGAAGTTTGCAGATGATACAACAGTGATTGGTCTCATACAAGACAAAGATGAATCTTCATACAGACTGGAGGTTGAACAACTAGCCTTGTGGTGCAACCAGAACAATCTTGAACTAAATACACTCAAAACCATAGAAATAGTGGTGGGTTTTAGAAGAAAACCTCCTGCACTACCACCTCTTACAATATTAGACAACACAGTATCAACAGTAGAGTCCTTCAACTTTCTAGGTTCTATCATATCTCAAGGCTTAAAATGGACACCTAACATCAAAAACATCATCAAAAAGCTCAACAAAGAATGTTCTTTCTGCGCCAACTCAGAAAGCTCAAACTGCCCAAAGAGCTGCTGACCCAATTCTACAGCGGAATTATTGAGTCTGTCATCTGCACCTTCATAACTGTCTGGCTCTGCAACCAAACAAGACAAACACAGACTTCAACGGATAATCAGAACTGCAGAAAAAACAATTGCTACCAACCTGCCTTCCATTGAGGATCTGAATACTACATGAGTCAAAAAGAGGGCTGTGAAAATATCTACAGACCCCTCACATCCTGGACATAAATTGTTTCAACTTCTACCCTCAAAACAACGTTGTAGGGCACTGCACACCAGAACAACTAGACACAAGGACAGTTTTTTCCCAAATACCATCACTCTGTTTAACAACTAATTCCCACAACACTGTCAAATAACTTACTAAGACTGTATTACTATTATTCTTCTCTTCCTTACTAGTATCTATCTCTTCCCACTTATTACTATAACTATGTTGCTTGTATCTTTCAATTTATATTGTTTTTATTTGTCTCCTAGTACGCTTTGATAGCTTATTAGTAACCTTGACTATCACTAAGTGTTGTATCTTTTTATTTTGATTAATATATTTTATTCTCCTTAGTACACTGAGAGCATATACACCAAAGACAAATTCCTTGTGTGTCCAATCACACTTGGCCAATAAAGTCAGCTGGTGCCATCGCTGACTATTGGGGGTGAATCGCTGCCCCCCATAGAGAGGGCTCGCAATCTGGGTGTCCTCCTGGACGCACGGCTGTCTTTTGAAGAGCATATGACAGCCGTGGCCAGGGGGGCTTTTTATCAGGTTCACCTGATTCGCCAGTTGCAGCCCTTTCTGGACTGGGATGCCTTGCGCATGGTCACTCATGCCCTTGTCACCTCCGGGCTGGACTATTGTAATGCTCTCTACATGGGACTCCCCTTGAAGAGCACTCGGAGGCTCCAACTGGTCCAGACCACCCAACTGCGGGTGGTTATGTGCGCAACCCGTTGTGGCCACGTGACACTCCTCCTGCGCGAGCTGCACTGGCTCCCAGTGGTCTTCCGGGTGCGATTCAAGGTGTTCATTACCACCTTTAAAGCGCTCCATGGCATAGGACCCATGTACCCTCGAGACCGACTTCTGCCACCAGTAGCCCACCACCGGCCAGTTCGCTCCCACAGAGAGGGTCTCCTCAGGGTGCCATCAGCCAAGTTATGTCGGCTGGCAACACCCAGGGGGAGGGCCTTCTCTGTGGGAGCCCCAGACCTGTGGAATGAACTGCCCCAAGAAATGCGTAAGATCTCCGACCTCAGGGTATTTCGCCGTGCCCTTAAGACCCTGCTGTTCTGCCAGGCTGGGCTATCAATGTAATGATTTTAAATTGGATGTTTTAAATTTTGGGGGGTTTTAATATTGAGCTGAAATTATTTAATAATTTTAAATTATTTTAATTGTTGTTTGTCTTTGTGCTTTTAATATATTCTATTAGAATATATATTTTAATCTATTCTATTCTATTCTATTCTATTCTATTCTATTCTATTCTATTCTATTCTATTCTATTCTATTCTATTATTTTTCCCCTGTCACATCTATCCCACTCACCAGTGGCTAAACAGTAATAGTGATGGGCCAAGCAGAAACTGTGGATCTGCCCTTAGTCTTTTTTCTCTCTTGGAGAACATCATAATGTAGATTTGTCAGAGGTGATAGACGTTGATTGAAAGTATTTTTATCTGAAAAGAGATCCTGCCCAAAGGCAGGTAAAAGGAAAAGAGAAAGTAGAAAAATTTGAATCTGAAGTTGTCCAGCAAGGTTAATTCTGCCAAATACCTAAGTTTTTGACACAACACCTTTCCTTCCTTTCCTGACATGTATTATACTTCCCTTATTTAGCAAAAGCATAATCTTGTCATTTTTTTTAGGTAATGTGCAAGTAGACATTACCTGTGGAAGTGGAAATTGTTAGATGTGAAACGAGCATTGGGAAGAAAAATGAGATACCTCTTGAAAGCATTTTTCTTAGCAGGAACTAAAATTGAATGCTTATAGGAACCTAAACTTCCAAGCATGGAATACTCAAACTCGCTTTGTCATGGCAGTGTCATATGACGTATTGGGACTTTCCCCCCCTTTGCTAAACTGGGCAGGGGCGGGGCCAGCATGTGATGCATCCAGCCTGCAGGCCACAAGTTTGACACTCCTGACTTGGAGGGAAACATTAGGCTATATTTTTTAATGTAATCTGTTGAATAGGATACAAAATAGTTGCACCAGAACTTCATTTTACAAAACAGTTGTTGCTGAAACTAATTTTTGCCTTGTTTCACTGTGTGCAAAGCTCTCATTAGTTTGGCTTCTATCAGGAGGTATAAAGACAGCTCTCTACTCAAGTTAGTTTTAAGATGAAAAACAATGACGAAATCTTAAGATGAAATAAAAGCACTTAAAATGAGTGGAATCCAGATATTAACCAGAAGGAGCAAGATTACAAGGGGATTTTGAGTGCTTGTTTCTATCCTTCCTAGTAAGGAAAGAAAAAGCTCTATGTTGGAATAAATTGACTTTGAATAGCAGCATGCTGCATTTCTTCAGAATGCAACACAATCACACACTGAAATCCCTGGCTCTCAGGAGATGCCTACCAGAAACCTTTCGGCTGCATCTCCAACCAGCTGCAAATAACCTTTTCATAGGTAAGTAGGATGTTTTACTCTCAGAAGAACAATGCTTCTGGAGGCCAGGGGTATACAGATCGAATACAGGGCAAAAGTGGAATGAAATCATCCTGAAAACTCATTTCTGTTCTGTGTGTCCAATTAACAACATCAGTTCCAGCCAGGAAGCCACCTGACCAGGCTTTTTAACCAAGAGATTTGCCAGAAAGAGAGTTAGGCATACTAAAAGCTTCAGACATAAAGGTCAGCCATAGGATAGAATGTTGGAAACATACTACAAGGAAGTTCAGAAAGCCTTTTCCTTGTTCTCTGTTAACAACAGGGAAAGCCAAGTCTTTTCTGTGTTATAGAGCCAAGGACGTGCAACCAAGAAAGGAAGACAATGATTTCTACCAACATAACAGAAGTAGAGCAGTAGCCGATCCTGAGGGGAACTGTATCAAATGAAGAACAGGTCTAGCTCTTAAGCTTCTCTTTACCTGTTTTCTAGCCCATAAAATGTCCTTTAAGTCTTGAACACCATGTGTTTCTATATCGTTTATGATGATACTAAATGAATGACTGGCTAGATTTCCTGAATTAAGAGGTGGAACTAAAACTCACAATTTCTTGGCTTCTAGCCTGGTGCCTTAACCATAAATCAGTCTATATAATTTGTTTGTATTGATACTAAATTCATACTAAATTATATCTCGAAGTCATTCATACTTCAACCACATTTTCCAGACTTACAAAGAGAGTATGGCTTAATAAGAAGCTGACGGAACATACAAAGATCCAGGTCTATAGAGCCTGCATCCCGAGCACACTCTTGTACTGCAGTGAGTCTTGGACCCTTTACGTATGGCAGGAGAGAAAGTTGAACATCTTTCATATGCATTGTCTCTGAGGTATTCATGCCATCACCTGGCATGACAAAGTTCCAAACAGCGAAGTCTTGGAACGTGCTGGAATTTCTAGCATGTATACACTATTGAAACAGCAATGTCTACGCTGGCTTGGGCATGTTGAGAGAATGGCTGATGGTTGGATTCCGAAAGATCTCCTGTATGGAGAATTAGTGCAGGGAAAGTGCCTCAGAGGGACACCGCAGCTGCAATATAAGAATATCTGCAAGAGGAATCTAAAGGCTTTGGGAATGGACATTAACAACTGGGAAACCTTGACCTCTGATCGTTCAGCTTGGAGGCTAAAGATGCAGCATGGCCTTCTCCAATTCAAAGAGACACTTGTTTGGTAGGCTGAGGCAAAGAGGCAGTCCCGGAACCAGCGAAATCTGGGGGCTGGGCAGGGGACAGAATGTATCTGCCCTCAGTGTGGAAGGAATTGCCACTCTCGAATTGGCCTTTTAGTCACACTAGATGCTGTTTTAGGACGTCTTTCCAGAGCACGATACCATTTTTTTTATTTATTTTTTTGCTTTTAATTTATATGCCGCCCTTCTCCGGAGACTCAGGGCGGCTTACAATGCATTAAGCAATAGCCTTCATACTTTTGTATATTAATACAAAGTCAGCTTATTGCCCCCACAATCTGGGTCCTCATTTCACCTACCTTTGAAAGGATGGAAGGCTGAGTCAACCTTGGGCCTGGTGAGATTTGAACTTGCAGTAATTGCAAGCAACAAATGTTAATAACAGTGCTTTAGTCCACTGTGCTACCATAGTCTTTTGAGACTGAAGGATGCCAATGACTAAATTATATCTTGAAGTCATTCATAACTAAGGGTTCTAATTCCATTCTAATTAACCTTTTCATTTTTATATCGAAATCATAAATAATATTTTAAATTTTGACAAAGAACTGAGGAGACTAATTTCACTGATAAAAGTAAAAGAAACATGTATTATTTATTTTAAAAGTGTGTGTTAAATGTAGCACTTATTTATCCAAAACATTACATACCAGTAATTTTATAAATAAGTAAATAATCAATGTTAGCCTATCTCCCATTCATTGAAAAATTGATTCTAAGATGAGGAAAATTACATAAATGAAATTACTATTAAAAATGAGCTAAAAGTTTGGTTTAATAAAACCAAAAAGTATAAATGTAATAAATATATTCTTTTTTTAAATGACAAGTTTTGTTCTTTTTTTTTTTTTACGGTAATATTTCTACAGATTTTTTTTTTTATTTCCAAACAGTTGATCAGGTGTGAGTCTCTCCACAGTATCTTTAATGAAAACTGCTGAAAATAAATTATCCAGAATCTTTAAATCTGTTCAGTCTCAAGCAAATTTCCTGTTTGAAATGACATCTCTATTATTACTTAATGGCTGTAGCCTTTAAATTCTTTCTTGGTTTGGCTTATTTCAAATCTGCATTTGATTTGATAATTCCTGTTTGATAGTTTTTCATTTGAGTAATGTATCCTCTTTTTTAAACAAATCATTTTTTCTTTCATAGTTCTTCCGACAGTTTACCTGTCCTTTATATTTCTATTTATCCTTATTATACTAATTTGAAAGACACAGCTGCATATTTTTATACTATGTGGGCTATACTATGTCTTTAAGTAATTTGTCAGAGCCAGTACTCTAAAGTCTTATATAGATTTTATTAGAGTAAACTCTTATAATATCCCATATAGATGTCACTCTCTATTAACCCATTCACTATTGAAAGGGCTACAAATCGGGTGTAGGACTTTTCGGCTCGAACTCTTGGTGCTGCCTGTTTCTTCCCCAGGGTTTCACCTCCGCATTATTATGCCTCGGCACTTTGGGCCACGACCCCTCTGTCCCAGTCCCTTCGCCGCGGTCCATTCATCACAGTACAGTTCACATTGGGCTTTTGGGCACAGAGGACAGTTTGAAGCCAGCCAATCGGTGCAGGGGCTCAGGTGCTTTGGGAGTAGAGTGGGGGCTGCAGTTCAGAGGGAGGCTCTGTCAGTTCAGAGCCTCCTGAGGCAGCTGAGAGGAGCGTGGGGGAGGGATCCAGCCACAAAAGATGGGGGAGGGGAGCTGTAGAGGTTCCCAGGGTTTCTCCCTGTGGAAGAGGGGCTTCGAAGTGTCCACTGCACCCAAAAGCCCAACGTGAACTATACTGCAACAAATGGGCCGTGGCGAAGGGACTGGGATGGAGGGGCCGTGGCCCAAAGTGCCAAGGCATAATACGCAGAGACGAAACCTTAGTGGAGAAACAGGCAACACCAAGAGTTTGAGGCAAAAAGTCCCATTCCGCTACAAATCTGCTTGTATTAGTCTGTCTGTATAAACAAAAACCTGTGCTTTTGCCTTACGACTTCCAACACATTGAGCAATGAGGACATAACAGATTAAAAGAACCAATGGGGTGCTTCTCCTTACGCAATTCTAATTCATGAACAAGAGGAAAGAAAAGCAACAAAATTTTCTTTTAATATTTAGGCTTCTGATTTCTGCCATTTGTTTCCTTGGCTTAGTGAAATATAAAAACAAATTGGATATACAGAGTTAAATATCTGGTGTTTGGTGTGTGTGGAAAATGTTGCATCAATAGCCTACACTTGTTTATAATAGTACACTCCCAATAACCCAAACCATAATAAATTAACTTATTCTTTAACAATTCTTTGAGGCCGCAAGATGACTACAATAGCAGATTAGCTTTTAGGGACATTAACAGATTGGCACAGTCTGTGTTTCCAGACTGTGCCAATTTTTAATTGGTGTTTCAGACTTAAAGTTAGGCAACTATCCAGAAGGTTTCATTCACAACTCCATTTGGTTTCTGAAGCAATCCATTTATGGAACTGGAAATAGCTAGTTAGGCCTCAAAACCACATTGACATATTTGGTCAATGTTCTCCTTAATAGGAAGAAAATCGTCTTAAAAACTGCTGGTCTAGGAAATGCCAGTTCAACAATGAAATGATTAATTAGGGATTTTGAAGGATTTTGTTTGAAATATGAAAAGTGAAAACTAACCTCTTAAGTAGAAATTTATGAGCGTAGTTGACCCATTAGAGAGTAAGGCCTTTGGGAAAAAACGAGTCTTACTTCTGAGTAATTATATCTGGGAGTATGCTATGAAAGAGATTTCCAACAGGCCTCTTACGAGCTCAGTTTTCAAGACATAAAAGATGATTTTATTGTGTGATAGTCCTCTGAGCAATTTATTTATTTATTTGTTTGTTTCAATTTCTATACCGCCCTTCTCCAATAGGACTCAGGGCGGTGAACAGCCAAAGTAAAAAAACAGAACATACAAAATTTAAAAACAGTTTAAAATAATTAAATATTTTGGCCATAAATTAAAACAATCCAATTTAAAATCAATTTAAAATTTAACTCAAGCCAGCCCAGCTAGTTGAAATAAATAAGTCTTCAGGGCCCGACAAAAAAACCGGAGGTCTGTTATTGTTCGTATCTCTGGGGGGAGGTTGTTCCAGAGGGTGGGCGCCACCACAGAGAAGGCTCTCCCCCAGGGGTCGCCAGCCGACATTGTCTGGCGGACGGCACCCTGAGGAGGCCCACTCTGTGCGAGCATACTGGCTGGTGGGAGGCTATTGGTGGCAGAAGGCGGTCTCGTAAATATCCCGGCCCTAAGCCATTGAGCACTTTAAAGGTGGTCACCAACACCTTGAAGCGCACCCGGAAGACCACCGGGAGCCAGTGCAGCTCGCACAGGAAAGGTGTCACATGGGAACACCTTGTCGCCCCCATAATCCCCGCGCGGCTGCGTTCTGGACCAGATGGAGCCTCCAGGTGCACCCCAGGGGGAGCCCCATGTAGAGAGCATTGCAGTAGTCCAGGCGGGAAGTGACGAGTGCCTGAGTGACTGTGCGTAGGGAGTCCCAATCTAGAAAGGGGCGCAACTGGTGTATCAGGCGAACCTGATAAAAAGCCCCCCTGGCCACGGCCGTCAAATGATCTTCTAAAGACAGCCGTGCATCCAGGAGGATGCCCAAGTTACGAGCCCTATCGGTGGGGGCGAGTGATTCACCCCCAATAGCCAGCGATGGCATCAGCTGGCTATATCGGGACGCCGGAAGCCACAGCCACTCGGTCTTGGAGGGGTTGAGTCAGAGCCTGTTTCTCCCCATCCAGGCCCGCACGGCCTCCAGGCACTGGGACATCACTTCAAGGGCATTGTTGGGGTGGCCTGGGGTGGAGATGTACAGCTGGGTGTCATCAGTGTACTGATGGTACTCCACCCCGAAACCATGGATGATCTCACCCAGCGGCTTTACATAAATGTTGAACAGAAGGGGCGAGAGGACCGACCCTTGTGGCACCCCACAATCAAGGTGCCTTGGGGTCGACCGCTGCCCCCCTGTCAACACAGATTGCGACCGGTCAGAGAGGTAGGAGGAGAACCACCGCAGAACGGTGCCCCCCACTCCCAACCCCGCCAGCCGGTGCAACATGATACCATGGTCGATGGTATCAAAAGCCACTGAGAGGTCTAACAGGACCAGGATAGAGGAGCCGAGCCCTCCGGAGATCATCCACCAACGCGACCAATGCCGTTTCCATGCTGTGCCCAGGCCGGAAGCCGGACTGGAGCGGGTCTAGATAGACAGCTTCATCCAGGTACCGGGGAAGCTGTTGCGCCACCACACTCTCAACAACCTTCGCAACGAAGTGAAGGTTGGAGACTGGACAGTAGTTAGGCAAAACAGCCGGATCCAGGGAGGGCTTCTTGAGGAGGGGCCTCACAACCGCTTCTTTCAAAGCGGCCGGCAGGACCCCCTCGCTCAAAGAAGCGTTAACAATCTTCTGGAGCCAGCCTCGTGTCACCTCCTGGGAAGCCAGTACCAACCAGGACACGGGCCCAATAAACATGTGGTCGCGTTCAGCCGTCCCAGGACCCTGTCCATGTCCTCGGGAGCCACAGGATCGAACTCCCCCCAGATAACACTCTCAAGACCTGCCTCAGTCATCCCGTCCGGACATACCCAGTCAGAGGCCAGCCCTTCCCGAATCTGAGCGATTTTGTCATACAGATACTGCACAAAATCCTCAGCTCGGCCCTGCAAGGGGTCATCCCGCACTTCCAGATGGAGGAGGGAGCGGGTCACCCTAAACAGGGCAGCCGGGCGATTATCTGATGATGCAATAAGATCGGCAAAATAGCTAGTTTTCGCCGCTTTTATCGCCACTAGGTAGGTCTTAATATGAGACCTCAACAGTGTTTGGTCAGATTCGGAGCGGCTGGTCCTCCAACTACTCTCCAGGCGTCTTTTCCAGCGCTTCATCTCCCTAAGCTCCTCGGAGAACCAAGGAGCTAGGTGAGTTCGGTGCCGGGTCAGAGGCCGCAAAGGCACGACACGGTCCAAGGCCCCGGCAGCCGCACTATCCCAGGCGGCCACGAGGTCTTCAGCCGAGTCATGAGCCAGAATCTCAGGAAATAGCCCAAGCTCCATCTGGAACCTATCAGGATCCATCAGGCACCTGGGGCGGAACCACCTGGTCGGTCCTGCCTCCCTGCAGCGGGGTGCAGCGGTTAGAAAGTCCAGTCGAAGGAGCGAGTGGTCAGACCATGACAAGGGTTCGATGGCTATATCTCCTATATCAAGGCCACTCAACCACTGACCAGAGACAAAAACTAAGTCCAGAGTATGTCCCCCTGTGTGAGTGGGGTCATGAATTAACTGAGTAAGGTCCATGGCCGTCATGGAAGCCATGAACTCTCGAGCCACTTCAGATGTTTCACCGATAGATGGCAGGTTGAAATCCCCCATGATGACAAGTCTGGGGGTGTCAACCGCCACCTCGGCTATAACGTTAAGCAGCTCGGGCAGGGCTGTTGCCATGTGGCAGGGAGCCAGGTATGTGACCAACAAGCCCATCTGTACTCCACGACCCCACTTCACAAAGAGGGACTCACATCCGGCTGTCTGTGGAACAGTGGTCTCCCTTGGATCCAGACCTTCCTTTATAATATCCACCATCCCCCCGCCCCAGCCCTGAGCCCTCGGCTGATACAATGCACGGAAGCCTGGTGGGCATATATCCACGAGGGGGACTCCCCTCTCCTGGCCCAACTAGGTCTCCGTAATGCCCGCCAGGTCCGCCTCCCCCTCCTGAATAAGATCGTGAATGAGGGGAGCTTTATTAACAACAGACCTGGTGTTGCATAACATCAGCTGAAGGCTCTGGCCCTGAGAATCTGGACAACCTGGGGAACGAGGAAAGCATTGGGGACCGGAGTGTGCAATCGCTCTAAGATAGCGAGTGCGCATTCCCCGAACATGATGTGGTCCCCAGCTTCCGCCATATCTGCCCCTCCCACTCACTATACTGATGGAACAGCCCTCTTTAAATCGAACCCAACCCCCTCCCCGACCTCCGGGTCTACGTCCCTAGTGTCGTAGCCCTTCGCTGAGGCTAGTCTTGAACCCGGTGGATTTCCCCCAGAACCCATCCTAATCCCCCCCGAACCCCTTAAAATTTTAGTTAAAAACCCACTAAAAAACCCACTTAAAAAACCCCTCAAACTCTTCTTTGCCGCATGCCATCTCTCGGGGCTCCAACACCCATCATCAAGATAGGCCCTCGATAACGAAGAGGGCCAAACCTGCGAAAGGGGGGAATCTCGCAGGGCACGAAGGTCATTCACCGAGTACATCTGAACATCAAGGGAGGCGATAATCCATGGCCAATAACCAGGGGCCGATTTGATGTTATCACAGTCAGAAGGAGTGAAATGCCGGACTTCAATGGAATTCCAATGGAGCACATGGGACCTCATTGCTCTCTCACGGCAATGGGGGGAGTAAAATGCTGTTTCGATCTGGCAGAGGGTGACCCAGCCCCCCTCTCATGGCGGCTGGTCAACCACGATCGTCCAAAAAAGCCGGAATTGAGACAGCAGCTGTAGACCCACTCCACCAAGACTTGAGCCCCCAGATGTAAACCTCCATTCAATGGAGGGAAAGAATGGGGTCAGGTCAGTCCACATAGTCCAAACAGGTTCAAACAGCGGAGATCATAACCGTCATAACTCCGGGGAGGTCAAGATGACACCTAGACCCAGAGATGATTGTTCAGCAGGCATGCGCAGCATGGCACCACCACCTTCAGGGGGATGGGGGGTGAAAGAGGAGAGCAGAGGCAACAAACGCCACAGGGGGAAACCCCTCAGTCATGGTCCAGCTCTCCCCAACCCCTCCCAGGTCTTCCTTGTGACCATGCTGCTCACCTCGCCCGGCCTCCATAAATCCTCATGGAGGTCTCTGGGATGACCCAGGGGCCAAACAGCGCCCCACGGTCACCCAGGAGATCCAACACAGCAACAAGCAACTGCCAACCTCTCCGACGCTCCCATACTCCAAACTGTGGCGGCTCCTTCCTTGTCCCGGCGGCCGCCATTTCCACGCCGCCAGCATCGCCGCTGCCACCGCCAGCCTCCCCGTCCTCACCTCGCCCTCCCCTCCACCCCTAGCACATGTCCAGGGCGGAATTGGGCTGGCGAGGTTCCCGACAGAGGTGCCGCACTGCCGCCACCACCGCGGCGCCGACGCCGTCATCCTGGCTCTGCCGCCTTCGCCATGGAGAGTCCGCCGCCACCCCTCCTCCTTCGGGCCGCTCTCACCGTCCTACGATCTCCGCAAGCCTAAAGGACATTCTAAGAAGCCGGAGACCCCTCAACAGAGAGCCCCGACACTCCTCCAGCTGGGCCAGGGCTGCAACGGTCGAAATTCAGCCCTCCAAGGCCCCCTGGAGCCATGATCACCCCCCAGGATCACCAGGATCACAGGGAAGTCGCCATCTTGCGCATGCGTAGAAGAGAGATTCTATAGAAATTTAATATTCTATTAAATTTCTATAGAGAAATTTAATAGAAATTTCTATTTCTATAGAGAAATTTAATATTTCATGTGTAATTTCAACTGATAATAGCCAGGCTTTTAAAAAACAAATATTTATGTTTGAGGAGATCAAGACACCATAAATAGTGAAATTAAATTTCATTGAATTTATCCATTAGCAATCTTTACATTCATTCATTCATTCCAATTATATATATATATATTACTCTTTTAAAAATAAATATAATTCTTATAAGACAACACACACACACACACACACACACAATAAAAAATAGGAAAACAAACAGCAGAATGATTCATTGATAGAAAGTTTAAAATACGGTAGTATGCACCAGAGGATGCTAAATCTAAATTATACCATGCAATAATGGAAGTGCATATAATTTTGTAAACACATGGGTTTCTGGAATATTATGGAGGACACATGTTAGACTATCTTCATTCTAGCAGCAGGAATTATGTGTTCCTATCTTAGCTATATAAAATGTAGTGACAGTATTACATTTTGTTCTTGGTGAGGATATGATGATATGAATTGTCATATGGCTTGTTATATGAATTTTTATATTATATATCCTCCACCTGTGGTCGATGGACCCCTGGAGGCTGCGATGTCACAGGCGGTCTGTGGAGGCTTGAAGAAATGTTAATATTTAAATCTAGAGTCAAGACTTGGAGATCTCTGGCCATGATCCATAGCTACAAAAGGTATTTAAAGGGGGACTATGGCAGTGGTGAAATGTAAAATTTGTTACTACCGGTTCTGTGGGCGTGGCTTGGTGGTGGTGGGGGGATAAAATGACGGTGGGCATGGCCAACTTTTTTTTTTTACTTTTAAAACCATTTTTTCTACAACCTCTTCGGCTGAAGAGGTTGTAAAAAAATGCTTTTAAAAGCCTCTGACGATCCCAGCTGAGTTGCCTGATTGTCAGAGGCATTTTTCTTTTAAAAACATTTTTTCTACAACCTCTTCATCCGAAGAGGTTGTAAAAAAAATGCTTTTAAAAGCCTCTGACGATCAGGCAACTCAGCTGGGATCATCAGAGGCTTTTAAAAGCATTTTTTTCTACAACCTTTCGACCAAAGACGTTGTAGAAAAAATGCTTTTAAAAGCCTCTGACTATCCCAGCTGAGCCGCGTGATCATCAGAAGCTTTTTTTTTTTTTACTTTTAAAAACATTTTTTGGCCAAAGAGATTGTAGAAAAAATGCTTTTAAAAATAATTTTTAAAAAGCCTCTGATGATTGTGCGGCTCAGCTGGGCATGGGTGGGGGGCAGGGATTTTTGCTACCGGTTCTCTGAACCACCCGCTGCCATCGCTACCGGATCGGGTGATCCGGTCTGAACCGGGAGCATTTCACCCCTGGATTATGGTGAAGAAAAGGTTGAGAACCTCTGTATTATACTGTTTAATTAAGCCAGAGCATAATCCAGATTCACTAAACTTTGTAAAAAGTTCAGAATATGTTCGGAGAGAATTGCCATTCCTTTCTACTTCTATCGAATTTCTATATGCAGGTGAAAATTGCATAAATGGTAGCCTTCATTATAGTAAGGTGACCAGATTTTAACATTGGTAAAGAGGGACATTGTGGGCGTGGCTTATTTTGTGGGCGTGGCTAGCTGGTCATGTGACTGGGTGGGCGTGGCTAGCTGGTCATGTGACCGGGTGGCCATGGCTGTGTGTATAGGGACTACTCAGAGGGCTGAAAAGTCATTTCTGACAGGTCCTCACACTTTTGACTGGTCCTCACACTTATGACCATCCTCACATTTATGCCCATGCAGCATTCTTAACAACCATGTCACTCATTTCACAAATGCTTCTCTTCACCATGATGACAAGATAGGGCAAAAATGTAAAATGTGAGGACAGTCGTAAGTTCGAGGACTGGTCAAAAGTGCGAGGACCAGTCAAAAATAACTTTTTCAGCCCTCTGAGTAGTCCATATGCACAAAAGGACTAACCAGAGGGCTGAAAAAAGTCATTTCTGACAGGTCCTCACACTTTTGACTGGTCCTCACACTTATGACCATCCTCACATTTATGCCCGTGCAGCATTCTTAACAACCATGTCACTCATTTCACAACTGCTTCTCTTCACCATGATGACAAGATAGGGCAAAAATGTAAAATGTGAGGACAGTCGTAAGTTCGAGGACTGGTCAAAAGTGCGAGGACCAGTCAAAAATAACTTTTTCAGCCCTCTGAGTAGTCCATATGCATAAAAGGATACAGTAATAGAGAGGGATGAAGGAAGGGAAGGGAAATTAGAGTAGGAGTGACGGTTAAGAGAGGGAGGAAGAGAGGAGGAGAAGGAGAAAGGAAGAGGAAGTAGGGAGGAGAAGAAGAGGGGGGGGAAGAGAAAGTAAGAAGGAAAGAAAAGAGAGGTGGTAGGTTTGAGGACAAAGATTGCTGTACAATAAAAAAGATGAAAGGGAAGAAAGCCAACCCCAAACAAATATAAAGATATTAAGATAAAGAATGAATTGTTAAACTTTAAAGAATAAAAGAGAACAAATATGAATAAATAGCAATAATTAGAAACACACATACATACAATGTATTTTCTTTGAACAGAATATTTGGCTGGTTCACAAATTTAAACAGTGTTTAGTCATTTCAATTAAATTTACAATTTCTATATTTCCTTTTTGCCATATTTATTCCTCATCTATTTTTTTAAAAAAACAATTTCACCCTTCATCCTCATCTCTAATCTTAATCAAATTCAATTTTTCCCTTCTATTCTATTTTATACCCCTTCCCATTGTCATCTATTTTTATATCCATCCTCACATTGGTTAATTATGTAATTATGTAATACAGTTGTTTAATACAAATTCAACATTTTAATATAAATCAATTAGTTATATAACTATCTTTTTTGTATATTAATCAATATGAACATGAATATTCCAATTATTTCCATGCAATCCAATTTCTTACAAATCAATTAATTATACTTACCAATAATAATAAACCAAATAATTTCCCCCATATATTCCTCCAAACCACAACTTAACCATTTCTGCTTTCAACACAGTATACAATTAATAATATCTCAATTATTACAATTCCCTAGTTAAAAAGAGCTTTTTTTTCTTTTGTGTTTTAAAATCTTGAACTCTCCTCTTTTGCCCTAAATAATTTTCCATTGTTTGCACTTACCTTTTTTGGTGAGGAAAAGGAAAATAAATCTGCTGCCTAATTTTCCAACGTTGCAAGCAAACCGCAAAGCCAACAGCCTGTTTTACTTTCAGTTTCGTTTTGAGCTTGGTTTGCACAAAGAGGAAAAAAAAACTGAGCAATTTAGCAAGAGCCCTGTGCAAATCAGCTGAGAGGGGGAAGCCGAGCTAATTAACGTAGGGCGGCCCTTTGAAGCCCCGCGGCAAGAGTTTAAACAGGTTTTTTCCCTCTAGCCATCAGCGGGGATTCAGGAGGCAGCCGGGAACCAGGAGGCAGAATGAAAAATCGGGACTTTTTTAAAACGCCGCGGGACGCGGGACAAATTGCTCAAAAGCGGGACTGTCCCGCCAAAAGCGGGACGTCTGGTCACCTTACATTATAGCCTAGACTCTGGCACCAGAATGGTTGCTTTAACAACTCTAGTGAAAGCACTAGAGCCCTTGCAATGTGTATTTTGTAAGAGTTAAGACTCATTACTAATGGTAGTAATCCCCAGGAATCACATTTTTTAGGGCTTCCAATCTTAGCATTTGTGGTGTTGCTGGAACAATATTTAGTGCCATATAATGTCTTGGTGAATTCTAAAAACAAATTGAGATTCACAGAATTCATTTAGCACTTTATTAAACAAGCAATTCTAAATTGTTATGCAAATAAAACAAAGATATAGTCTTTAATTTAAAAAATGATGTTTGGTAAAGTAATCAGTTTGTAAAATACAAACTGAAGCATTTTATTTATTTATTTTTAGATTGAAGTGCTTTGTATGTTTGTGTTTGCTCCTGAGAATGGATTCTAACCTGGCCATGGATTAGTGAAGCGGGTTTTATAACTACAACAGAAAGGAAGTCTATTTGTAGGAAATAGTTTATGGGAATAACCAGATACAAGCACCTAGCTTGCTGCATCCAAGTGGAAGAAAAATCAAAGAGCGTATGCTCTGTGCATGTGTTCCTGGAAAGAATAGCAGAAGAGGAGTGTTAATTTAAGGATCTATTTGACAAAGCGCAGGCAGAGTGTTAGACAAAGAGGTGACAGAGAGTAGAATCTTATGTCTCTATCTACACCCTACTGCCCCCTTGTGGTCAGTAGATCACCCAACAACATATCATTCATACCAACCTCACCTGGTAACAGGGGGAGAACCTTGAAACTGCACTCCTGTAGAGCATAAGTAAATTAGGGTTGCAATCCACATTTCTTACTCAAGGAAAAACAAAACGTAACACCCCAGTTAACTTCAACTTATCAATGCCTGCTATCTAAAAACTCATCAACCCAAATGGCTGCTGCTCAGATGGACTACCATAGCAGGATGGTAGTCAAACTGGTGGCCTTCAGGCTGGATGTGTCATGTGCAGGCTACGCCCACCCCAGCTCCACGAAGGGAAAAAATGTCACGAAACGTCATGTGATAGCAATGTGATGTCACGAGTTTGACACCTGTGGACGATAGGAAATCATAGGATGTAGGTTGGTCCTTTCACAGGACTACTGGTATGCTCCAGCTCCTGTTGCTAAGGCATGCTGGCTCCAGATAGCCATAATCTTAAAGAAACCTGAAGTAGATTTCATCTGGCTATCTGCATTGTCATTCCAGTGGTGGGTTGCCTCCGGTTCGGACCGGTTCTTGTGAACCGGTAGTAAAACTGGGCTCCGCCCACTCACCCGGATGTTATCATAGACGATCTGAGCATGCAAGCAAAGCGCGCGTGCACACGATCCCATTGCAAACCGGTAGTAAAGGTAAGTAGAACCCACCCCTGTGCCATTCCATTACTAAAAGGCCAATCTGGGACATATATGTTACTGTTATCATTACTGCTGCTGCTATCTGAGCAAGGGACACCAAGGCCCCTGCTGCCAGGCTACCACAAAGCCTACAGCAACTGTGCTATAGAAACAAAGCCTTGCATTGACAAACATCTGATCAGCAGCCTAGTTGTAAATTTCACTCCAGTGTTTCAGCTGCCAGTAACATCTTCTTCTGCACAAACTCAGATGGCCCTCATTTTTATTTTATTTTTACTGGCTGCCAGAGCATTCTGCTTTCCTGGTCTTCTGGGAGGGCCCTTCTAAGACTCCAAAGGATATATGCAGTACTAGTGACTGTGATTGCCAGCTGTTGTTGAGACAGCTGTGGGCTACTGACAAACCTGAAATGGTCCCAGTCCAGGCTTTCAAAGCTACTTCTATATCCAATAGACTAAAACCTAATCCTCTGTGTTCCCTACAAAGCATGCAGCCACTCTTGGTGCTATTACAAAGAGAGAGAAAGAATCCAGTAACTGGATTTGGCCAGATTCAAATACAGACAATTTTGAAGCAATTAAGTAGCTATAATTTGTTCATCAAATCATCTTAGCTGTGTTCTAGAAAGACAAGAGTGGCCTTGAAGCCCCTATAATCTTCTGATCATGTGTTTAGAACAACTCCACTACCAAAATCATAGAAACAGGATGCTTTAAAAACATGTCCAGGACTAATAAATTCTTTGAGCTTATTTTACTTGTAAATCACTCCGTTGTTGTATAGCTAATGAGATGATCAGTATATAAATTTAGTTAATAATAAACAATAATTCTGCAATGTCTCCCACTCTGCGTTCCTAGTTTTTTCCATCTGGATAAAAATGTTATAGCTGTCTATAATCTGAGTCAAATCATTATTTGTTCTGTTTGCTCTGACTATTCATGAATAAGAAAAGATTTTTAAAAAACAAACAATAGAGACCTTACCTTAGTCCATTTGTTAAGAAGATATCTGCTTGCATTCTGAAGAACTTTTTAATTGCTACTAAGTCATATACTTAGGGACACAGTGGCTCAGTGGCTAAGATGCTTAGCTTGTCGATCGAAAGGTCAGCAGTTCAGCGGTTCAAATCCCCAGTGCCGTGTAATCGGGTGAGCTCCCGTTACTTGTCCCAGCTCTGCCAACCTAGCAGTTCGAAAGCACGTAAAAAATACAAGTAGAAAAATAGGCACCACCTTTGGTGGGAAGGTAACAGCGTTCCGTGCACCTTTGACGTTTAGTCATGCCGGCTACATCACCATGGAGACATCTTCGGACAGCGCTGGCTCTTCGGCTTTGAAACAGAGATGAGCACCACCCACTAGTCGTTCCCGACTAGCACATATGTGTGAGGGGAACCTTTACCTTTACCATATACACAGGAAGATCCTTGCAAGGATTGCCTTGTGGAACAAAGGATGCTACATACTCATACTCATGCTAGATGACCAGTTGCTAACATGTGTCTGTTGGAAACCCTCATAACAGAATTGGCTCTTGTTTAATGAAAGCCACAAGCTTGTTCTTTACCCCTGTTGACTCTTTCCTATTGATCAAAACCCCCAGTCATGAGTAGGTTTTTTTTTTCTACTGCTTGCTTTACTGAGATTCCTAAAAGAATTTATCTCCAGAGAGCCTGCAAGAATTAACATATGCAGGTCACCCATTAAACATTGTAAGACCATAGGAATGCTTAATCAACCAATAACAACACAGAAAAACAAGCTAATACATTGCAACCATCTGCCACTTTCTAAGCGCTGCCAGGAAAGAGGGAACAAACGGCAAATGAGCCAATAGTAGTAGTATCCCTACCCTTCCCAGTCGCAATGCATTGGAATACATGAGGAGAGTGGAGCAAATGAGTACATTTGTTGTTCTCCAAAAGCTTTTTAAAATTTATAGCTAAGCCTTGGGTGGGCTCAAGAACAAAACTGAAGTCATTTGTGTGATTTAATTCTGTGGAAGATAAAAATGAAATTATGAAGAAGGGTTTGGGCTAACCTGTTGCCTGCAGGGGTTTTTGCTTGTTTGTTTACTACTATACTATGATCAGATGTTGGGTTGATTTGATTATCAGATAGAAATTCCTTCACCTGGAATATTTATTTAATATAATATATTTGTTAAAATGGGATAGGAAAGCTTATAACTATTTGTATCCCCGTTATGTAAAGGGGAGGAGAAATTATTGGTTTTTCTTTCTTTTTTTTTCTCATTATATGGCTGGTGTAGATTCTATATGTTTAATGTTAAATTTATTTGATATTTGGGTAATTTTTTTCCTTTTTTGTACATATCTTTTTCTTTGCTGTTACTGTTCGATGTAAGGTTTTTCTGTTTTGCAATTTATTCTTGTTGATAAAACAAAATAAAAAAGGAAATTATGAAGAAGGGTAGAGAAAATATCAGTTTGTCTTGAGGTTACATAGGAACTGCTCTGAGGGAAGAGTTGGGCAAAGTCTGAATGTTCTAAAAGTTCCACAAATGATACCCTTTACTGGGAAAAAATGCTTTATTTCTGGTGAATAAAAATTTGCAACAGAGAAAACTTAATCATGTTAGACATGGCTTGGGGGCTCTACCATATAGATAGCATGCATGTTTGGGGTTAATCTGTATATCCAGAAAAAGATTCAATTCTTTTTCTCAAAGCTTTTTGCTTTGCCCCTTTTGCAATATCATCCCATGATAATCAGCTTTTAGGTATTCAAGCACACCTATGAAGCCAAATGTCTTCAAGTGAAATCAGGAACAGTTTAGTTGTGGTTGCATGCATATTGTAAACTATGAACAATTCAAAAGGATGGATAAATTGGTCTTAAAACAATAAAATGAAATTCACCAGTGTTAGCAGCATTCTTTTATGCAACAAATGGAAACTCTGAATATGCAAACATATCAAATGGATCAGAAACTTTGCTGTAGTATTGCTGAAGGGGAATAGAAAGTTTTAGCAGATGTTCATCTCAATAGATTTTACTCATATGTAAGACCACATTAAATTAAATGGATTTTATTCCCTGATGCATAGATTTATAGCCAAAATACTGAACACAAGTTTCAGAGTGTACACATATTTAATCAAAAATAAAGAATATCTTTAACTGAAATATTTAAATCAGTTTTCAATATCTTTATAACTTTAATTCTCTCCCCCCCAAAAAAATTAGTTCTGCATATCTATCAATGTGCTGGATATGTATTCTTTCATCCATTTAATACATGTTGAGTGGCATAAAATGAAAAGCTTAAGAACAAACATTAAAAGTATATGACAAAGAAACTTCAAGTTAGACTTACAATAGGAGAATGTGATACCTGTAAAACTTTTCAAGATGCTATCATAGATGTATGAGTGTTTCAAGCATTAATTATATCACAATTCATAATATTTTAAAATATATTAATTTATTATCTTACATTAGCTTTCCTTCTGTTAAACTAAAGTTACCTGAAGCTAAAACATGAAGAAAATGCCATGGTACCATCTGTATATGTACAGTAGTCCACAAACATCTACAGAACATCTGATTGAGAAAATCACTACTCACTGCATATTTTAACATTATTCTCAGGTTCTGCATCCAATTCAAAAGGGCAGCCATATGCTGACCTTACTTTTTCCCATCACACTTAAGCAAAATTACATATAACTGTTTATTCCTTAGATGGTTTCCTTTAATTTTATACAGTATAACTGAATCGTGACACCTCATTGTATAGCTGCCCATCTCTAATAGACATCTTGCTAACTACTGGCAATGGAAGAAGAAAAACAAGTTAATTTTTTTTCCAAATGATTTTGGGAAACAATAAAAAGCTTGACAGGAAGTTGACAATTCAGTAGCAGTTGCCTATTAATGTTAACATTTATTTCTATCATAATATTTGTAGGCATGGGTGAATAAATTGTGCTAGTGCATGCATCAGCAATTCCTTTTATTTATTTATTTTGCAGAAAACAGATAGTTGAAAGTTTTTAAGAGCTGCAGTCTTTCATAAATTGGTTCTCATGGTGTCTAAGGTAAAGGTAAAGGTTCCCCTCGCATATATGTACTAGTCGTTCTTGACTCTAGGGGGAGGTTCCGAAGAGCCAGTGCTGTCCGAAGACATCTCCGTGATCATGTGGCTGGCATGACTAAATGCCAAAGATGCACGGAATGCTGTTACCTTCCCACCAAAGGTGGTCCCTATTTTTCTACTTGCATTTTTTTTACGTGCTTTCGAACTGCTAGGTTGGCAGAAGCTGGGACAAGTAACGGGAGCTCATCCCATTACACGGCACTAGGGATTTGAACTACTGAACTGCCGACCTTTCAATCGACAAGCTCAGTGTCTTATCCACTGAGCCACTGCGTCCCTTATTCATGATGTCTAGGACTGGAAATTAAAATCCAAAATTTAAAGAAGACATTTTATTACTTTCCTGGACTTCTCAGAGAGTTTTAGTACTGTGCTTGAGGCTGGGACTCCAAATGTGTTACGGGCCCCATTTCCTGGCTGTATTAATATGCATAATAAGGGTTTTACTTGGAGCCATATATATATTTATTTGGTACCATTGTAATTGTTTTAATTGTTTTTAATGTTTCATGAGGTATGCCATCTAGAGGGACTTGTTGAAATAGACATCTATAGAAATTAATCCAACAAAGAAAGAGAGAAAGAAATAAGGCTAAAGATGGTTGCTTTATTCCAGACAAAAAATTGCATGTGCAAAATTACACACACGCGCACGCATCAAAGGAATGTAAATTAAGTGCTCGTCCAGATTAAAGAGGATCAGATCAATTAAACAGACTGGCACAAGTTCATCAAGCAGTTCGATTAGCACGAGCCCCGTTAAAAAAATTTTTAAAGGTTATGTTAATTTCTTGTGCTAACAGATTTTTGGCCCATGGGCAAATAGCCTGATGTTTTGTATTTTCTTGGAATGTTTGTATTGATTACTACAACTTATTCATCCGCCCCATCTCCGTTTGTTGCATTTTTCCCCATATACCACACAAAGGAAGACTTGCTTAGATGAACTTGTGTGCTGTATTTGGATGCCTCCCCTTATGTTCTTTGTATTTGCTTCTGGGTATCTGAATATCAGAGTACACATAATACTCAACAATGAGAGAATGTTCTTTTCTCTAATCCATCTTTGTCCAACCTCATGCTCTCCAGATGTGTTGGACTTCAACTGCTCCAATCCAAAAGCCATTCAGGAAACAAGCTGAAGAAGATTGCTCTAATCTAATGATCAGAGGCTCCAACCAGCAAAACATATTTAGTTAATTAATCTGCATTCAATCAACCTTAGTCTTTCCCTTATTTAAGCTCTTCAGACTATGCAAATTATTTCAGTTTTGTTAAAGTTTATTATTTTAGAAAACAAGAATTTCTTCCAGTCCTCATTTTTAGTGAACTAACCCATTCTGTACATCTATAATTTGGACCTAAATGGATCTACCTATATTTATTTATTATTTTATTTATTTTATTCAATTTGTATACCACCCTTCCCCTAGTGGACTCAGGGCAGTGCACAGCCAGAACTAAAACACATACCAATATAAAATTTAAAATTATTAAAAGTATTACATACTTTGGCCCAAATTTAAATATATACCCTTCAGAGGTGTATTTCTTCAAGACAAACATTCTATGAAGTCTATCTTAATATTTTCAAAATCAAATTTTAGTGTTTGGGGAAGAGAACTGGTTTTGTATTTTGTTGGAGACGTTTGTTGTGAAAACTCTTCCGATGTGTTTTATCAATTATTCTTGTTTTCTATTTAAATGAAGACAAGGTTCATTTGTTTTATGCTATTTTATGTTATTTTATGCTCATGAAATAAGGGAGGTTGCCAATATAAAATTCCATTTTGAGTACTGGGCATCATAGTTATACCAGAGCTGGGTTTCAGCAGGTTCTGACCAGTTCTGGAGAACTGGTAGCAGAAATTTTGAGTAGTTCGGAGAATGTAGTAAAAATTCTGACTGACCCCACCCCCATCTATTCTTTGTCTCCCAAGTCCCAGCTGATCGGGAGGGAATGGAGATTTTACAGTATCCTTCCCCTGGAGTGGGGTGGGAATGGAGATTTTACAGTATTCTTCCTCTGCCATGCCCACCAAGCCACACCTACAGAACCAGTAGTAAAAAATTTGAAACCCACCACCGAGTTATACCACTTCAAAATATTATTTATAGCTGATAAATAATTTTATAGTAGTTTCTGTTCATAAATCTTTAAAAGAGTAATAAGAATAGAACAGAAGAAGCACAATTGTTCTCCCTATAAAGCAAAGTGTAAGAATTCTACATTGCTTATAATCAAATCTCTCTTGGTTCCAAGTTTAGTTAGAAAGATATTTAGCTTTCATGGTTATATAGGTAGTCTTCGATTTACAACAGTTCATTTAGTGACCGTTCAAAGCTATATCACTGAAAAAGTAACTTATGACCGTTTTTCACACTTATAACCATTGCAGCCTCCCCATGATCATGTGATCAGAATTTAGCTACTTGGCAACTGACTCATATTTATGACATTTTCAGTGTCCTGGGATCGTGTCATCACCTTTTATGGCCTTTTGACAAGCAAAGTCTATGGCTATGAAGCCAGATTCACTTAACAACTCTGCTACTAACTTAACAATTGCAGTGATTCACTTAACAATGGTGGCAAAAAAAGATTGTAACATGGGGCAAAGCTCTCTTAACAAATGTCTCACTTAGCAACATAAATTTGGGGCTTGAATGTGGTAGTAAATCGAGGACTACCTGTATTGCCGTTCCCTTTTATTCATGAACTTTGTCCAATTCTGTGCATACAATAAGCATCCAATTTTATGTCCCTCCAATTGATAAACTGTATCTTCTCTCCTGATTTGTTTCTGCTTTGCATAAAAAGAAAAGCAGCTAGCAGTAACATCCATCAATAGGTAAACAATGTGACAAGAATATAACATTTTAAAAAATGGCAGCTAGTTATAAAAATTTATTTAAACTATAAACAGATATGAACAGATATAAATAAAATCAGAAATGAGGCGGTGATAAGGCTCCTGGGAAAGCCAAGAAAAATAATCAAAACTATAAAAAAGCGAGACTTAGAATATTTTGGACATGTGATGCGACACCCAGAAAAATATGGCATACTTCACTTAATCCTCCACGGAATGATTGAAGACAAATGAGGTCCATGCAGAAGAAGAACATAATGGCTTCAAAATCTAAGGGACTGGTTTGAACAAAACTCAGCAGCACTTTTTTGTGTGGCTGCTGATAAAAATAGGATTGCCAACGATTGACAATGTCTGACGACGGATATGGCACAAGAAGAAGAAGAATAAACCGATTAAAACAAGGAAATGCAAAGTAAACCAACACATATTAGCCCAATAAACCAAGCAATCAAGTTCTGGGAAAGTGATTCTGTAAGTTAGCTAAAAGCTATCAGTAAGAAAATTTCATATAAAACAGAAAAAAATAAACTGATGCATCTCTTGTTTTTATTCATATTAATCATGCAAGTGATTAATGCAAGTGTAAGCCTCTTTTTGCAATGCATTTTTTCATGTTTTTATCAATGACAATCTGCACATTTGCTTGAGTAAAACAGTGAACGCAGTCCTAAGAATTTTCAAATATTAACTCACGATTTATAAAACGTTGCAAAAAACAATGAGCAACTCAGTTGGAAGACCTGAAGAGTGTGTGTGTGTGTGTGTGTGTGTGTGTGAGAGAGAGAGAGAGAGAGAGAGAGAGAGAGAGAGAGAGAGAGAGAGAGAGAGAAAGAGTTCTTATTGCAGAATTAATGTTATAAATGCTTCCAGAGATGCAAATACTGAAACAGAAAAACAATGAACAATATAAAAGTTCAGTTAAAGAAATCTGTCTAAATGGAGAAAAGGCACTATCAGAAGTCTAGCATTAAATAACAATAATTTTTTGGGGGTATTCATGGTATTTGAAGGTAATATTTATTTCTGGAATTATTGGCATACATTGTCCAATGCACATTGGAGACCCAGTTTGATCTAGTGGTTAAGCACCAGGCTAAAAAAAACAGGAGACTGTGAGTTCTAGTCCCACTTAGACACGAAAGCTGGCAGAGGGAGTGTAGAGTGCAGAGATGAGTGTATTACAAAAATTGTACAAAGTTTAACATGTTTATAATATTAGTGGGAAAAAGTCCCTTCCCATTCACAAGCAGTCCAAGTTAATATTTTCAAAACATAAAGATTTACAGTTTGGATGGTAGAGAGAAAAGCAGAATGTAAGAAAATACTCTTTAATAACCCTTCCTGATTCTTCTCTCTTGTTTTGGCAGTTTCTTCTGAACCACCACAATCCTGCCATATCAGTCACACTCACAACAGGATTTGTTCATCAAGTTTTGTATTTCTATGGGGTTCATAGGCTGTTGTGACTTATGGAGAAAGATGAAAGGAAGGACGTATTCTTAACACAACTAAAAAATGACAAATCATTTGACGATCATGTGAAATGTTTAAAAAACAAAGTGAAGAATAGCTTCTGGTGGTTCAAAGGATGCAATTAAAACAGATAGAAGTGAAACTGAGAAAAACATAGTTAGCTGACATGAAAGTATTTACAATTTTGTCTCCCTCCTGAGAATGAGATTTATTTTATACTGGAATATTTTCCCAAACTGGAAGAATGCAATATTTATTTATTGGCTTGATTTATATGCTGACCTTCTCTGGAGACTCAGGGCGGCTTACAATGCATTAAGCAATAGCCTTCGTACTTTTGTATATACCTGCTTAGTAGGGCTTTCGGGCCTGCCTAAGCCTTTTTATATACAAAGTCATCTTATTGCCCACACAAACTGGGTCCTCATTTTACCTACCTTGAAAGGATGGAAGGCTGAGTCAACCTTGAGCCTGGTGAGATTTGAACTTGCAGTAATTGCAGGCAGCTGGTGCTACTAAACAGCACTTTAGTCTGCTGCGCCACCAAGGCTCAATATTTGTAACGTTTGTTCCAAAAGCAGAAACTCCAGTGTGATGAACTTGTTATATAGCATCTGAAAATGCCTTACTTCCCACTTATTAAAACTTGTTATAGATTTGAATGAGTGGATTTCAGACTCCAAATTGTAATTAAATAACATTGGGTTATGTTTAATGGCACTTTTGCATTGACAGAATAATGCTAACTTATCAGCAGAATAATGTAGGAGATGACCAGGTTGAGGCCGAGGTCAACCATGTCATCAGTTTGAAGTCCTTTCGGCCCCACAAGAGATCTAAGTCCAGCCCTCCTTGAATTCCATTTATTCTTATCTACCACCAATTTGCCTTCACTGTTAGTAGTTCAGATTCTTGTTTATAGGTAGCATGGAATAAACTTGTACTCATTTGAAAATCCTAGTTCCTGATTTCTTGCACCTGATAATTAAATGTTTAATACATACTTTCTCTCACACATCTCAAATCTGATCTGGAAGCTTGGCTTTTAGCTTTATAAGGCAAGTATTCTTCAACATAGCATGAGTAGGCAATGACCATCTGAAACTCAAGACTTTGTTGAATAAAACGAAATCCACCATGTTAGCCATAATGACTTCTATTAACATACATTAGATGATCTTAATTGTCCATGCAGCTAGTGAGGTGTAGGAATTGTAGTCCAAAATGCCTGGAAGACATCAAGTTGTAAAAACATAGCATTAAAATTAGTTAGAAATGTCATATTGCAGGGGACTTCTGAGGGAGATACAGAAAACTGAGAATATCAACATTGCCAGGAATGATGTCTGCTTCTACTGATACGCTATGGCTAAAAGATATTATTGAAGGAATGACAAATGTGGAATAAACATATCTAACAAGACAGGAAAAAATATGAAAGTGGAATTGCAAATGGAAGGCCAAGGCAATGATTGAAAAAAGCTTTACTGGATATAAAAAAAACTGACTGAAGTTTTAAAAATTAAAAGAGATACAGCATTAAAATGATAAATCAAGAAAATGCTTTCTTTTGGATCTACAAAAGAGGCTTGTTAAAACCTTGAAAATCTGTACAGTAGGATAAAGAAAAATTGAATAGAAATTAAATCCTACAACAATATTTGATTAAATTAAAGATTAATCCTGTTAGAAATAAAACAAAGGACTATAAAGTTGGTTTATTAGATCAAAGTTAAAAATAGGACATGAATAATTTAAATTATTTTTACACATCAAATTGATTATGTGCAATGCTCAGCAAACATTCAACTATGATTTTGCAATAGGACAAATATGGTAGCTGGCAGAAAAAGAGGGAAAGGAGAAAAGATCAGAAGAGAGGAAAGAAGATCAAAGGAGAGGCCATTTGATGGTTTTTGAAAGAGCTGGAGGTAGAATGAATATTTTCAACTATAATGAACAGGACAAAAAATGGCTTTATGAAAGCATGTAAAGATGAGAATCGTGAAAGCCATGGCATGCCCTGTGACACTCTATGGAAGTGAAAGCTGGACTTTGATGAAGCAGGAAAGGAAATATTGGCATCTTTGAACTTTAGTGTTGGAGAACACTCCTGAAAATATTCTGGACAGCCAAGAAAACAAACTGATGGATCGTTGAACAAATGAATCTAAAGCAGTCACTTAAGGAACAAATGGTCACCACCATAAGACCTAGCTCTCTGGAGAAGGTTCTAATGCTCATAAAAGTGGAACAAAAGAGAAGAAGGTGACCCTCAGCAAAGTAGGTGATTCAGGTATAGTGATAATGGAGGCACCGTTAGAAGATCTGAAAGACCAGGTTAGGAAAAGGTCATCATGGACAAAATATATCTCATGTACTCATTACAAATTGAAAACAATTTGACTGCATACAGTCAATCAAACAGATAGAAATGGTGCTTCTATATTATCAAAGAGTAGAACAGAGGTGGTATTCAGCAGGTTCTGACCAGTTCTGGTAGTGGAAATTTTGAGTAGTTTAGAGAACCGGTAAATACCACCTCTGACTTGCCCCTGCCCTCATCTATTCTCTGCCTCCTGAGTCCAAGTTGATCGGGAGGAAATGAGGATTTTGCAGTAACCTTCCCCTGGAGTGGGGAGGGAATGGAGATTTTACAGTATCCGTCCCCTGCCATGCCCACCAAGTCTCACCCACCAAGCCACACCCACAGAACCAGTAGTAAAAAAATTTGAATCCCACCACTGGAGTAGAACCTAAATAAGATAGGAAAACATGAATGAAGCTCTTAAGTGTTACAGGGAAAATAGTTTCCAATTTTCCCAAAGTAACACACAGAGAAACACTTCTCACTTGTGACACCAAGAAGAACAAAGAACTGCAAATTGGTCAGTTGACTAAGTGGGCAATATGATACTTGAGCTTCCTTTTTTTTTGAAAATAGCATTTCCACTGTGCCAGTGATTTTAATGAAAGCATCCATAATGGATTGTTAAAATTTCTAAATGAGGCTATCAGCTGAAAAGATTGTGGAACATTAAGGTTATTTAGGAAGCTTTGATCTTCAAAAGTCTGCATGCATTTAGGAAAAATGCCCTCTTCACACCTAGATACACCTTATTTTTGTCATAAGATATTATTTCTGTTGAGATAGGGAGAGAAAATGCTGTATAGTAAATTTTAGGGGAGGGAGAGAAATAAATGTAATAACCTTAACATTATCTTAACATCAGAGATGGAAAACATGGTGTAGATCTAATGTGGTCCACAAAACCAATTTTGAGACACTTCTTTTTTAAACATGATAGAAGAGAAAAATATTAAATACATGGTAATTATACCAATGTATCTAATTCAATTATATTTACAGATAAATGAAACCAAAGCCTGCTCAGTTTTTGCCTCTCCCTGATACTTTTTGTTAGCGTGTTTCCAACCTGCCATTCGAAACTCAATGTGATTTTCAGCTCTTTTTAAAAAAACCAGTACTTTTGAATCATTTATGGTCACTCTCACATGCACAAATACAGAAAGACACAAACTTGTCTTGATTCTTCCACATATCTAGATGCCCAGTTAATTTTATGCGCTTTCCTGCTTCCCCAGGAAACTGCATATTTACTTACCTGCCTACACACATACAGATACCTCCCTACAAAACCTACCCATCTGCACCAAATTTTCATCTCTCAACCTTTTCTTGGAATAATAATGTTTAAAAACAAAACATAGGAAGAGAAGACCAGACTTACCCTTTCCATTTGTGGTCTGAAAGAAAAGTTGACCTATGAGGCAATTTCAGCTTAAACAAAAAGTTTCCATTGAGTGGAAACTTTTGTCTAACTAAACTCTTTTAATTAAGTAGGATTAGTGCAGTATTTTCCCCAGGACCACAGTAGATTAAGAGAAAAATTTGTTCTTTTCAGTATTTTTTATTAGAATTGGCCCTGGTTGTCAATGGGCACTACTTCTGTCTCCCTCTTTCTCTTTTTTTTTCTAAATTCAAACATCACACGGGAATGGGTTGCTCAACAACCTGTAAGTGTGGGTCATTTCGGCCTGAAAGTCAGAAATGTTATGCATAAATTCTTAGAACAATAGCAGAGCAAGGATAGAAAATTTTAGTTACAGCATGTTTCACCAGTAACACCTGGACAGCCAGAAGTTCCGGACTATTATCCACAAGACAATTGTTTTCAAAATAATTATACTATTATATTATGTTATTATAAATTCATTTTCACTTATTGTTGGCCATTTTGGCTGTCAACTAACAGGCAAAAATGGAATACATGTGTGTGTGTGTGTGTGTGTGTGTGTGTGTGTGTGTGTGTGTGTGTATTCCCTGAAAGAACAACCGGTCTCTAGTGTAAGACTGTTTTTGGTGAAAATAATTCATGGAATGCATTAACGTTGTCATAGTTTTATAACATAAACTCTGCTATTGTTCTTCCACTTTGTCTTTTTCAAACAAAACTACTGCTGGCTTGCACAGTTTGAAGGACTATATAAATGATCTGCCAATTTCTGTAAAAGGTCACCTGATTGAATTATTCATCAAAAACCTCCTCCCCACACAACACACCCTGTGTCTTGATACCATTTGTTTGACAAACATATTTTCAATTTCTTCTTGCTTTTTATAATGACTTGATGGCATTGGGACCAGGTGGCCCTGTTTCATAAATATGTTCAGAACTAGCCTCAACCTTTGTAATACAGGTTGTGAGAATAAACTTGAGGAGAAAACTTGCAGCCAAGACAACAATGAGACAAGAGCATAAAGCAGGAATGTTGTTTGAGAAAGTATTTCAGATTTGATACACCATACTTTCCTAGAATAAAAACAGGGAGGCATATTCAGATTTGCAAGATTCTGTTATGGCAATAGTAAATATTTTATTTATAACTTTGTTGTCCAAGACTAGCCTACCTCAAAGGACTGATAGGTAATTCCATTTTCATCAGAATCATATATTCTGGCAACTATAGAAGACTAAGAAACGGAAGTGCTTCAGTAGAGTTTCCATAACTGGGCTACAAAAATTCTTTGTAACTCTTTCTACTGTCTATGAATCATCTGAACTTTTTTTTTTTTTTTTGCAGTTTACATATGTTCGCTAAGGATATGATTGAATGACATTATTTAATCTCCATTTATAGTTTTATATACAGTCTACATATACTAGAATAGACATAACCTTAATTAGGGAGAACCAAAATCCATGAACATAATTATTTCTTCACAAATTATAAACCAGCAGCCAGTGCAAACTATTTGAAAATCACACAGCACTCTGTCCACTTTTCTTAATTTTGATACTTTAGACTGCAAAATGTGAAAATTCAAATGCTTGGCAAAGGCATAAGGAAGGATTAAGCTATTTGAGTTTGGTGAGTCACAAGAATAGTTCCTTAAACAAACAAACAAACAAAAACTTTATTTCCAAAAATGACAAAAAAAAGGTCAAATTACCATGAAAAATTGTATTTGTTACAATATTTAGATGAGTATATTGAGACATAATTTCTTTTATTTAGAGAGAAATACAAAATACTTTGCTGAAATAGGGAGCAGATAGGCAACCTATGGTCCAAGTGTTCATGGTTGATAAGCAACTATAAGGTAGTTCACCTTTTATTTCTTGTATGATGCATGGAAATTGATAAAACACAACCATAGTTACCAACTGTCTTGATTTCCCAGATTGTCACATTTTAAACATGAGACCCCAAAGCATCTAAGAACTAGAGATATATTGTTCCTCTCCGAAAGTTTGTTTTTATTCATTGCCATCAACTTTACTGTACACAGTTTTAAGGTCCATTTGATCAAAAGAGGATTTAAGTTTCTCCAGTTGCTGAAAGCATGATCTTTTTGCAGTCAGTTAAAGGCAAAGGCTGCAAAATGATAACATGATAAACATGATTGTCTTTAACTCAATTGTCTCTTACCTATATTTTAAAATTGAGTCCTGTATTCCCTCTGCCTCAAAGACTGGGCTTCATTACTTGATAGGAAGAAGATTTTGCCCCTCCTAAGGTCTGATACCATGTGATTGGAAATATAAATTAGAAAACATTATAATATTCTGTTTATTATAAATCAAATGTCAGAAGGATAAAAGTCGAAATTAAGGACTTTTTAAAAATCAGAAGCTGCTGTACTATTACAAATCTTATTATGCTTGTTGTCAGGGTTCCACCCAACACCCCCAATGAAAGAAGACTCCGAGGCTTGAAGTTCCTCAAAGTTCCATTTTATTAGAGATGTCATACTGGGACATCTGGAAAAACCCAAAACTGAAAGCTTCCAGGTTTTCCCCACCCAAAAGAAAGTCCAAGTTCCTTCCCCTGCACCCACCTCTCCATCACATGGTCCAATCAATGCACTGTCTCTCCCAGTCACTCCACTCCAGGTGCAGGCCGAATGCCCTTGACTCTCAGAGAAAGGAATGTTATTATGGCTAGCTATCTCCACCACTCCATGTAATCCCCCCTCCCACTTTCCCACAGCACTAAGTATGGCAGCCCTGAAGATTGAAAGAAAAAAATGGCCTCCAGGGCTGACACTTGTGCTTACAGCAATTTTGTTTAAAAAAAAATAGAGTCCTTTTTAGCTCCCACCAATCCAACCTTGGAATAAGCTTCAATGAACCAGCAGAATAGAATGTATAGGTTAACAAGGTGCCCAGAGTCAAAATAGTCTATAGCAGTGGTTCTCAACCTGTGGGTCGGGACCCCTTTGGGGGTCGAACGACCCTTTCACAGGGGTCGCCTAAGACCATCCGAAAACACATATTTTCAATGGTCAATGGAATAATTTTATGGTTGGGGGTCACCACAACATAAGGAACTGTATTAAAGGGGTCGCGGCATTAGGAAGGTTGAGACCCACTGGTCTATAGGAAGCAACACTGCATAGTCCATAAACAATTTTGAACTTATCTGCACAAGTATAAAAAAGGACAGGAGTTTGGAAGAATTCGAAGCTGTGTTCTTTGTGTGGTGAGTTTAGTTATGTGGAATGATGAACTGAACCTATGAGACTCCTCGAGAGACATCTTGCAAGACATAATCTGTATGCAACTAATACATTTGCTTTTTTAGCAAAATGTGGCTTTAATGGGATGAATTTTGAGCCATAAAAAATGAAATATGAACCTCAAAGCTATTTTTTTTTTCAAAAATAGAAGCTCAGGAAATAATTAATTTGATTTCTTGTTTTGTTGGATCTATACAAAGTTCATTTTATTAGGACTTGGGAAATAAATCTGGGTGGCAGCAAAAGCCATTATATTGTATATTGTTCTATTTAAGGCAAATTTAAACTATCACATTCCTATTTCTGATTCTGAAATGTTAGCAGATATAGAGACGATGCCTCCCACTCTTTATGTAACTCTGGGTCACAAATTTTAAATGTGTGTTGATGTTATTTCAGGAAGCTAATTTATTAAATCTTTCTGTCCTAGAGAAAAAATCCTTTACCAGATCCCAAGCTAACAGAATATTATGTCAATTATATTTTCTGTCAATATGTTTTTCTTGGCTTCTGATGCTCTGAAAGACAAACAGGAAACAAATCATGATGGGTTCAATAACCATGATAGCCAAATTGAACCACTGAAAAATTAATTATCTCTTTGAAACACTTTTCAAATATCTTGACTACGGTGAGTTCTTTGCTGTTCGAGGCATATATCATTTCTCTAAACATTCATCATTATTTGTTTTGATTCCTAATATAAGATTCCCTTGGTAGATATTAGTTTTACAACCACAGCTCAAAAGCTGCTCATATCTATGTGATAGAGTGTATTTTTTTATCTTCCTATCTTAAGTTTATTTATTTTTATTTATTTATTAGACTTGTTTGCTGCCTATCTCTCTTTGAGATAACCCTAGATGGCTTACAACAATTGTGGCTATCACTGAAGAACATCAAACACAAAGCATAGAATTATTCATGTTCTACTACAACCGTGATGGCGAACCTATGGCACGCATGCTGGAAGTGGCACCCAGAGCCATCTGTCCGGGCTCGCAAGCTATCAACTGTTGCTCTTACGGGTTCCGGCGCACCAGCCAGCTGGTCTTCATGTGCTCAGGAGCGACAGAAACCAGAAGACCAGCTGTCCAGTGCGCATGCACACACCTGGAAGATGATCTCATGGTTTCAAGCACGCATGCACCAACCACCTGGTCTTCCAGTTTCTAGCACGCATGCACACGTGAAGACCAGCTGGCCAGTGCTCATGCACACACCAGAAATCAGAAGATCATCTTCCCGGCAAGCGCATGTGCATCGGGCAGCTGCTTTTCCAGTTTTCAGCTCTCCCGCGCACATGAAAACCAGGTGGCCAGCCCACCGGAACCCGGAAGAGTAATGGGCAATGGGTCGCTTGCCCGGAGAGATGGCTCTGCATGCCACTTCTGCCACGGGTGTCACAGGGATAACGTATGAAAGAGAAATGGGGATGAGGGACAGTGGCGGTTCTCACGCTAGGTGACTGCTCTTCCAGTTTCTGGCAAGCGGGCGCACGCATGCTTCGATTTTGGCACTTGGTGCCGAAAAGGTTCGCCAACACTGTACTACAAGCTTTGAAATATTACCTTGACTTTCCATTCACAGCACAAAACATGTATTCCAAACATAAGATAATTATGTTCAGTTGTACTCATGAAGTTTTTGTGTTCCTACCACCACTGAAAAATTTTCCACATCCTCTTTCTTGCAACAATCACAGCATTCTCATGGTCATATGAAAAAATTCAGGCATTTGGCAACCAGCATCTATATATTTTATGTTTGCAGATGATCATGTGATTGCCATTTGTGACCCATCTTTCTTCTGACAAGCAAAGTCAATTGGGGAAGCAGAAATTTGCTTAATAAACATATAATCGTTTAAAAACTACAGTGATTCATTTAGTAACCATACCAAAAATGGTCATAAAATCTAGTACAATTCACTTAGTAATTGCCTTGCTTAGCAATGGAATTTTTGATCCCATTCAATGACCAGCTCTAGCCTTTTCTTATGGCAAAGACGGTAATTTTGACTTGTTCTCAGCAGGGACATGCACTTAAATGGTTCTCCTCATAGTATAAAATGGTCATGGGTCTTCTGAAGAACTCAAAACATGTCAGAACTTATTCCATGATGCATTCAGTACTAAATATGATGTTCATAATAAAATAGAGCCCTTGAGGCCTTTGCAATGTATCTCTTGTAAATAATTACAGAAGCTTTATTTATCCAAATTGATCATTAGGGCTTATGTTTTTAATAAAGTCCATACCCTCCTGCCATTAGCTTTTATTTAAGGGGGAACTCTGCTTGAAGTCATGACCGCCACCACAACTGAAGCTAGGAAAAAATCCTAAATCTTACGGTATATCTCTGAGCAAAATATCCAAAACCTGAGATGTTATTTGAACCTGGCAACGTCTCTTTGAATTAATTTTTTCATGTTCCAATAACCATCTTATTTTTGGGGAAAAGCTAGAAAGAAAGAAAATGTTTAAATAATCTATTTAATCAAAAAAAAAAGTACATATGATCATATGTACATTATTGGGAACTATCTTAAGACCACATGGGGAAAAGCTGATTAAACTACTAAGCTATTTTTTTAATGTGGATCATATTAAGGTCTTAAGGTTCCCTTCTGAAAATCCGTATGCACACTTTAAGCTTAAAATAAGGTATTTCCTGTCTATTTCACTTTAAATTAGAGACGAAGACCAATTTTCTTCTATTTCCTAGCCTGAAATATTCCTGCAATTACTGTATGCAACCATCAGTGAATACAATTTACAAAATACATTCTCCATGTGAGTTGAAGAGAGGCCGCTGTGAGGAGAGATGAATCAAAGCCTTCCTTTTGTTTAGTCAGAAAGGGAAGCCATTTTTAGGAAGGAAGCAACTGGATCCTTTATTTCGCCAGCAAAAGGAATAATTACAACAGCAGCAGCAGCAGAATGGATTTGAGTCTCTCTTTCTATCTTAATTCTGTCTCTGCCACATGCCCTTATTCATATATACAAAGATCCAAATTATAAACATTTTCAGATCATGGCCTTGCTGTCACATAAAGCAGTAGTGAGTTTCAATTTTGGTTGCTACCGGTTCACTCGCAGGTGCCCGCATGGTCACGCGCACGTGTGACACTTCTGCGCATGTGTAGAGACGTCTGGGCGGGTGGGCGGAGCCTCCCGCTGCCGCCGGTACCAATTTGCCCGATCTGGGACGAACCAGTAGCAACTTACCAGTAGTAAGATCACAATAAATGCAAGGTGTATGGAAGATGTACAAACTATGTGTACTCTTTGGCTTGGAAGTCCAGATATTTTCTAGACAAGAATTGGGATGAAGGATGTCAGGGATTATATTTTAAAGTACATCAGCCAAAATGTAATTTGGACCTTCAACATATTTAAAAATAGGTTTAGAATAACTTTGTAACAATAATAAACACTATATTTTCAGTTGCCCCAAATTCACAAACAACTATAATTCCTCCTATACTAGTAAGAAAAAACAGTTTTGCTTCATTCAAATAAATAAATAGAGCAATTAAATTATAACACCACATAAATAGATAAAGAATGTATTTTAGTCCCTTGGAGACATAATTCATTAAATGTCTCGTTTGCTCTTCTCTGACTGGCATGGAACATTTAGTTCAGGGATGAGATGACTCGAAACCAACTAATGAGCTTAAATTAAAATTTAAGATTTTGCTTTAATCCCTAACCCAGAATACCAATACGTTGGTTGATGATCTCTGGAGGACTCGGGACAGGGGTTGTTCCTCTGTTCTGGTCCTGTTAGACCTCTCAGCGGCTTTTGATACCATCGACCATGGTATCATGCTGCACCGGCTGGAAGAGTTGGGGGTGGGAGGCACCGTGTTGCGGTGGTTCTCCGCCTTTCTCTCCGACCGGTTGCAGTTTGTGTTGGCAGGGGGACAGAGGTCGACCTCAAGGCCTCTCATTTGTGGAGTGCCGCAGGGATCGGTCCTCTCGCCCCTTCTGTTCAAGATTTATGTGAAGCCGCTGGGTGAGATCATCCATGGCTTTGGGGTGAGATACCACCAGTACGCTGATGACACCCAGATGTACATCTCCACCCCAGGCCACCCCAACGATGCCCTTGAAGTGATGTCCCAGTGCCTGGAGGCTGTATGGGTCTGGATGGGGAGGAACAGGCTCAAGCTCAACCCTTCCAAGACTGAGTGGCTGTGGCTCCCGGCATCCCGAAATAGTCAGTTGACTCCATCACTGACTATTGGGGGCGAGTCATTGGCCCCCACAGAGAAGGCTCACAATCTGGGAGTCTTCCTGGATACACAGCTGTCCTTGGAGGAACATCTGACGGCTGTAACCAGGGGGACCTTTTGTCAGGTTCGCCTGATTCGCCAGTTGCGGCCCTTTCTTGATCGGGATTCCCTGTGCACAGTCACTCACGCCCTCGTCACCTCTCGCCTTGACTACTGCAATGCTCTTTACATGGGGCTCCCCTTGAGGAGCACCCGGAGGCTCCAGCTGGTCCAGAACGCAGCAGCGCGGGTAGTGACGGGAGCAGCATGGCGCTCCCATGTAACACCGCTCCTGCGCGAGCTGCACTGGCTCCCGGTGGTCTTCCGGGTGCGCTTCAAGGTGCTGGTTATCACCTTCAAAGTGCTCTATGGCATAGGGCCTAGCTATCTTCGAGACCGCCTGCTGCTACCGATGACCTCCCATTGACCTGTGTGCTCCCACAGAGAGGACCTCCTCAGGGTGCCATCAGCCAGACAGTGTAGGCTGGTGACCCCCAGGGGGAGAGCCTTCTCTGTGGGGGCACCTACCCTCTGGAATCAGCTCCCCCCAGAGATAAGGAGAATCCAGGACCTCAGTGCCTTCCGTCGTGCCCTTAAAACCCATTTATTTAAACAAGCCGGGCTGGCTTAAGATGAAATTTTTAACTGTTTTAAATGTTTTAAACGTTTTAATTGGTAATGAGTTTTAATTGGGCCAAATTTATATATCTTTTAATTGTTTTTTAATATTTGTCCTGCATGTTTTTTTTTTTTAATTTTGCCTGTACACCGCCCTGAGTCCTCAGGGAGAAGGGCGGTATAGAAATTCAATAATAAATAAATAAATAAATAAATAAATAAATAAATAAACAAACAAATAAATAATCTCTATCATGTTAGATTTATCATATTTTGTACTTCAACATGTTGCTTTTATTCTCATTTTGTGTGTCACTTTGCATCATTTTGAGTGGGCAACTATGTAAATCAACTAAGTATTTGATGATATAGTACACTACCCAGAGCTCCTCTCTGAGGGAGATGGGCAGTTAAGAAATGTGAAATATATATAAATGAATAAATAAATAAATATCATAGCGATCAAACTTTATTTAAAGCTTTGCAGCTTTTCTTACAACTGATATAAAAATGATATATGTTTTAAATTTTAGCTTCCTCTCATATATCATGAAACAGTTTTTCAGCAAGTATTCAATCATAGAAAATTTGAAAATTTTCCTGGACATTAAGTCCTATTTTTAAAATACAGTAGTACACTGTTATCTAATAGTAATGTTGTTGCTGCTAATGTTGAATCTTGCTACCACCTGATGTGGTCAAACACTTCTCATGATCCAAAGCCTTCTGTGAAGCATCTCTGACCCTCTCTGCTTCTACGTTTTCACTTGATCTGCTTTAAGTCCACAATTCCCTTTCATCTGATGAAGATACATCTGCTTCTTGTTTGATGTTCAAGGTTTTAGTATTCTGGAGTTCATGTGTTTTTCTATTACTTTTTAAGAGTTCTACATTTTTAAAAAACCTTTTTTTGGGGGTCTACCTTTCCATAGATTTGACATCTGGTGTGTTAATGGCAGCCTTCCATTGAGCACACATGCCTGATCAATAAACACTTCTTGAACCTTTCTTGTAGAGGTTTCCAGATGATAACTGTATCTGTTTTCAATAATTTTTTTAAAAAATTCTGTTCTGCTACTATACCTTATCTTATTTAAGGAATTCATTCATAAAGCTGTTTAATTCTTACTCTTTTTTCTATTATTTTATGTAGAAAACATAAAGGATAATAAGTTTCTGAAACTGGGATCAACCACAGCTTCCTGAAATTCCATTTCCATTTCTGTGTGGATTATTTATAAAACCTTCATTTCTTTAACATAAGAATCCAAATATTAATACTTTGGGCCAGTCAGAATTTGTTTCTCCAGCCCCAAAACTGGGATAACATATTAGTCTCCACTTATTCTCTTTGTCTAAGCATCTTGCATTGGTATGGTCATATGGAATGAGTAACAAATATATTTTTCCCCTGGAATTTTACTCTTCTACATCAAATGTAAAGGTGTTGGTTACCACCTTTAAAGCGCTCCATGGCATAGGATCTGGGTATTTGTGGGACTGCCTTCTGCCGCCGATAACCTCCCACTGACCAGTACGCTCCCACAGAGAGGGACTCCTCAGGGTGCCATCAGCCAGGCAATGTCGGCTGGCGACTCCCAGGGGAGGGCCTTCTCTGTGGCAGCTCCTGCCCTCTGGAATGATTTACCCCCCGGAGATACGAAGGATATCGGATCTCTGGGTCTTTTGCTGTGCCCTAAAAACTTTTCTTTTCCATCAAGCAGGGCTGGTGTGAAACCCCCCCCCCCTTTTTTTAGCTTTTTTTTTTAGCTTTTTAAATTATCAATGGGTTTTAGTTTGAATGTTTTAAATTCTGGGCCAAAGTCATGTAATTCTTTTAAAAAATTTAAATTTTGTATTGATATATGTTTTAGTTCTGGCTGTGCACCGCCCTGAGTCCGCTAGGAGAAGGGTGGTATACAAATTGAATAAAATAAAAATAAAAATAAATTAAATAATGAAAACTATTAAAATTCTTGTAGATTGCAAGAAAGATTACTTGCTTTACAATAGTTAAACATTCACAGGTGTCATTCAAAATGTATACTACAAAATGTGCACAGAAATATGTATACATACATACAGTTTAATGCACAATTGAAAAGTAAAAGTAAACCAAAACTAAAATTCAAAATGAGGAAAAAATTGAATCTGATTTTAAAAGCACTTCTACCCAATTCTAACATCTGTCCTACATTGGCCAAAAAGATTAGAGTAAGAACTTAATAAGAATCTGATAAGTAAATTCTCATCCTATTTTGGGTGTCTTTAGCCTACTGAGAACATGGTGAGTTGTTGATACAAAAAAGATTTTTCCCCAGATGTCTCATGTGCTCACTATAAATACTGCAAACATCTAAAGCTGACTAGCTGTGAGACAAATGTTTTGAGTTTGAAAAGGTGCTTGTACTAGTGTAGGGACCATAATTCAGTAGCAGAACACATGTTTCGTATGGAGAAGATACGAGATCCATCTTTGGCCCTTTTTGTGAAATGCAGAATTGAACAGTGATAAGAAGGGTCTGTGCATGGGACTAGAGAAATTCTGCCAAACTAAATAACCCTTGGCTTATTTACTTATTTATTAAACAAATTTATATAGCTGCCCAGTTCATGCATAAGCGAGTCCGGGTGGCTTAGAACATTTATAACATTTGGCTTAATAGATAAATACTCTGACTTGATTGAAATAGTACTTAATCATGTTCAATATTCGCCAAAGGTGTTTCAATTGACACGGATACCATTTTTTCAAGTAAAACCTTAATATTGCTTCCTTTTCCTTCTCTGTATGATGTATTTTGGCTGAAATTCTTTTTTAAAAAAAAATTAGCACAGCACCTTACAGAACATATGGTACAATAATAACAAATTAGTCAACATGATAATGCTACGTAAACTTCTTGAAAATAGGTTGTTCTGGTGCACAGAACTGGTTCTATAAATGGCAATCTAGGAAGGATACCATTTTTAAAAAAGTTTTTTAAAAAGTTGCTATTATATTTTTATTTGTAAATAATAAAGAGAAAAGAAAGAAAAAGAAAGAAGTGAGCTGCTTGGGAAACGGAGATAGGTATTTAGTCTCTAATTTCTCCCTTCTCTACACTCCAATTGATTTGCAGTATTTATAAACTTAAACCGCCTTAAAAACCATACTCTGTATTTGCCTTGTTTGGTTAATCTTCTATGTGGATAGAAACTCTTGTTTTTGTCAGTTACGTTATTTTAGTTCTGAATCAGACATATTGTATATATTCTATCTTTCTTCCAGTTAGGCAAAACTAACTTCTCTTTTTCTCTATCCCCATTATTGTTCCCTGAGCCTCTAATTGCTACTTAGATATATATTTTTAAATACATTATTTTGGACATTATTGCTTTTTTGTGTTTGTATCATTTTAATTATTAGTAATGGAATTTAAAACAAGTTTTCTTCTTTCAAAAACTATTTTTAAGTGTCTTAATTTGCCTTGCCATGTGATATATTGTATATAAGTGTAACCTAAATTTGCTTAGGCTTCTGTAAATTGCCATATAGCCTTCCATTTTAGATTCCTAATCCTGTATTTTTTTCCCATATTTTATTATTTTATTTAAATAACATTCAATTTCCATCAAACAGTGTGTGATCTGGGTGCAGTTATTTTTAAATAATCATAATCTACATATTTGTTGTAGTATTCATAATATCATCTTCTTTAACAACTCTCCACATTAACATTTCCTTTTATTATGTCTCCTCCTTTCTTACTTCTGTTTCTATTGTCTATAGATTCCTAATCCTGTATTGATAGAAAGATTTCTCATTTACACTGTTGCACCACATTGATTCTTGCTGCTGTCACTATGACTTAATAACTATAATGCTTTTCATTTATGTTTTCTGTGATCATCCTTATAAAATATTGGTTGTTTAATTCAAATTTTGTTTTCAGAATTTTCTGGACCTTTGGTGTATTTCTTTTCCAATATTTTGGGGATTTTTTTAACATCACCACATATGATAAAAGGTTATTTCTTTGACTTGTCATTGCCAACATTTATTGTCATATGATTTATTCATCCTGGCAATTGCTGGTAGAACTAAAAACCATCTGTAGAACATTTTGTCCCAGTTTCGCCTCAGATTGTAGCTTGGTGTAAATTTTATTGATGTTTTTCCCATACGTTTTTCATTCAATCTGCAATGCTGTTACTGCTGTGTATTTTGCTTATATTTCATAATTCTGTAATACTGTATTTAAAAAATAAAATAAAAAAGAATGTGTAGTGTGTGTGTGTGAAAATTATTTAATCAGGTGAATTATAGTTTTTATGAATTAAGGACTGAAGGTAAGATAAGTTCCACAATATGTATACACATACACAAACATGCTTACACATATTGTGGAACTTATCTTACCTTCAGTGTATGCCTCTGTATACATACATTTATAAATAGACTTCTATATCTATATCCACATCTACATTGATAGGGGACAGGGAGAGGGAGAGGGAGAGGGGGAAAGGAGAAGAGGGGGAGACGGGGAGAGAAGGAAATTTCTACTCATTTTTACTAAACCTATGGCAAAGAGCACTGACAAATAGCTAAATTTGTTTACTATTTTACTATGACAACCAGTTGGACTAATTTTTCCTGACATTTTATACTACACGTCATTAACATCAAAAGGTAAAATTGCAATAATAAAATAGATTCTCGTGATATATATTTTGCAAGGTATTTTAGTTTAATTTTTATCAAAGATTACATCATAAAGATAAAACTAGTACAACTGACATAGAAAAGAAATAAATTAAAAGTGAAAAAATGAAAAAAGAGAAAAAGAAACCTCTCCCTTCATCCCCAGCAAGTGCAGTAAACATTAACAATTTATCACTATATCTCCTAGAGTAAAACAAAAAACCTCCAGTATGCCTCTCATTTGTATAACCCTTATCTAAATACCTCATATCTCCATATTAATGAGCAATATTCCATTAAGGGTTACCAGAAATAACAACGATTACAAATTATATCTATTAAACCAATTTGAATCCTTCCTTTATATGTACATCTTAATTTCTATTTAAGCATATCCCCCCATTTCCTCTCTTCAAATAAAAAAATTCAAGACATCATCTTCAGTGCCAGTCAAAAAACTATCAAACATTACCAGAAATAGCAATCCATTTTTTTTAACCTTGATCAAATAAATTAATTTTGTATTTTCTTTTCTCCCAAGAATCTTTAAAGTCTTCAAATAAAGTTCTAATGTTTACTTTCTTTTTGTCTTCACTCTCAAAAAAATATTGGCATCTTGTCAAGTCCTTTTTGTATTTCCAGTGTGGCAACTTTTATAAATCCATTGTTTTTTTTTAAAAAAAAGTACGTGTCACTCTTCTGGTTTATTTGTATGTTGTTTTTATTAAATTGCCCTCCTATTTCATTTGTAAAACCATTAGTTCCATCTTTTTCGTGTATATTATAATTTTTTTAAAATCCACCAAGTCAATTACAAAGTTATTCAATTGTTTGTTCCTCTTCAACAATATATTCTGATTCTTCTGTAAAGGTAAATAACTTGAAAACTTCCTGTGTCCATTCATCAAAAATCCAAATGTCTGGACTCTTTTCTATCTAGTAATCAAGCTGGGTATAGGACAGAAAAGGAATTGGTTAGTCTCATTGATTACTTCTATTAAGATATGGATGAGGAGACTGGGAAAGAGTTAATTAACTCCCCCTTGCTCTGCATATAATCATTAGTTGGGGTGCAGCAGCATCAGTGCTAATTATACTCAACTTTACACTGCTTCCCTGGGTTGTAGGGCAAAAACTCTTGACAGCTTTGTTTGATACTTGGAGATTAGCAAGGTCTTTAAGAGGCCCTTAATTGAATCCAAACAATGCAGAAATATTGTTTGCCCACTGAAGCTTTCCATTAATACCAGTGTTAACTCCAGATGGCCAAGCTACACTGGACGCTATGCTAGCTTCAGCTGCAGTAATTCATGCTCTTATTGCCATTCAGTATCAGGCTGCTTTTAAAAACTATTCAGATGTTGCAATTAGTCCACAAATTAACTTGCCACAGGGCAACTCACTGTGGGACAATTCAATTTCATTTCTTGAAGTTTTCTCCCAGATCAACCAGGAAACATTCCAGTGAATGTTAAGATAAAATTATTCTCTTTAGACTAGAGGTCTGTAGTCTTTAGAGCTTCAACCTTGATCAGTCTCAGGAAGTATGGCCAATAGAAAAATATTTTATTTGGGAGCTGAACAAAGCATCTGGGGACTACAAGAAGGATATCCCTACTCTAGAGTGAGACACATAATTATACTAGTAACTGACAATATCAAGATAGTTCAAATATAACTCTCCTAACAATTATACCATATAAAATTTTCCTCACATTGATTTATTGATTTATTGATTTATTGATTTATTATTATTTTAAATCATGCTGTTTACAAGATGATTCTATTGCCTTGGTTATTTCTGGCAATTATTCCTAAGAGTGGGAGACACATTATATATACTGAAATCCATCCATTCTAGGAAATATTAATTGGCATTATCTGAATTAAAATTACACTAAAATGATTTTATCTGGTACTTGTCATTCCTTTAACTGAAATGTACCCATAATCTTGCAGGATTAAATCACTATTTGTAAAGAAATTTATCATTTATCACTGGCCCCTATTATAAAGATGCACGTGCACACATATGGGTGCACATTTTTGCATGATTTTCACAGTTGGCCTCTTGCCCTGCCCATTATCTACCTGTGGGCTATGCTAAACTCTTATCTGGTTCTTCCCTTGGGAGCATGTCTACATCCTTTCCAAGGTCTTTCCCACATACCATTACATTAGGTAAGCTCTCCCTTAGAGAGTAATACCCTGTTTCCCAGAAAAAAGACATCCCCTGATAATAAGCCCAATCGGGTCTTTGAGCGCATGCGCTAAAATAAGATTCCTCCTGAAAATAAGCCCTCCCCGAAAATGTTTAAACACAGAGCTGGAAATCAGGTAAGACAGCAAGAGGAGACCCATCTTTCTCCACGTGCCCCAAAATAATAAGACCTCCCTTAAAATAAGGCCAAGCGCTTATTTCGGGGTTCAAAAAAATATAAGACAGGGTCTTATTTTGGGGAAAACACAGGTAGTAATATGGGCTTCCAAATTAGCCCATATTCTGAAAAGGCAAATCTCCCTTGAGAAGTCCATAATGCTGAAAAAGCTGGAAGGAAATAGAAGAAGACAATGACAACCAGCAACAAGTTGATAGATTCAATTAAAATAGTGAAGAATGCCCTGCAGATAATACACTTATGTGGTCACTAAGAGTTAACACTAACTTTAGGATGCATAAGCAAGCCAGCTAGTCCTTCTGAAATTTTTTTTGATAAAGAATAGCCAGGCAAACAAACCAGTCCCTTGTTATTGTTGGACCTCTTTGTTTAGGGAGCTAGAGTAGATTTACCAAATAAACAAACAAACAAACAGAAAACAAATATTGTTCTCCTAAGAAAGTTGGCACCATTTATAATAGTCACTTAGTGCTCAAGAAGAGCATTGCATATACATATATTTATTTGCATATTTTTCTATATACATGCAAAATGAAAAGCATACACAGATGTAACATTAATAGTTAGCACATGTCTCTCTTGCAGCTTGAAGATTTTGCCCTTTTCTTTATAAATGAAACACCGAACGAACTGTTTATGACTGCTCAGTTAAAGGAATGACAAGAAACAGATAAAATTGTGTTAGTGTAATTTTAGCTCATAGAATGGCAATTAATATTTCCTGGAATAGATTTCAGTATATATAATGTGTCTCCTACTCTTAGGAATAATCACCAGAAATAACCAAGGCAATAGATTCATCTGCTACAGCATGATTTTTTTAAAAAAAAACAAACACAAAATAAATAAATAAATAAGTCTATGTGAGGAAAATTTTATTTGGTATAATTGTTGGGAGAGTTATAATTGAACTATCTTGATATAGCCAGTTACTAGCATAATTATGTGTCTCCCTCTAAAGTAGGGACTTCCTCCTTGTAGTCCCCATTCCGGCATAGAATAGCCCTATTAAGGAAGTTTTTCTATATACTTGATGTACAGTTCACTACTTGGATAGCAATAGCAATAGCACTTAGACTTATATACCTCTTTACAGTGCTTTTACAGCCCTCTCTAAGTGGTTTACAGAGTCAGCATATTGCCCCCAACAATCTGGATCCTCATTTTACCAACCTCGGAAGGATGGAAGGCTGAGTCAATGTTGATCCTGGTGAGATTCAATCTGACAAGCTGCTGGCAGCCGGTGATCAGCAGAAATAGCCTGCAGTACTGCACTCTAACCACTGTGCCACTACAGCTCCTATAAAAATAGGTGCTGTCAAAACAGATGACCCTTTGACATACAGTGGTCAGGGGAGATATAGCAGGAACGTTTCTTTTTGTGATTTCTTCTAAAGCAGAATGACATAACAGCTACATCAAGTTTATTTATTACTAATCATAAATCAAGCCTGTTACTAGGGAATTTTGTTATGTTCAGTGAATGATAGGAATGCCTGTCAATTATTATATTATGGAAAGAATTCATTGTGTACAACAAAAATTCATTATAAGAACAGTACTGTGTCATTCAATTGTTCTATCTTTCTGCTCTGTCTGTGGAAAAATAGTTCTTTCCCGTTATATATTCCATGTCCAATGAATATAAGGTAATTTGAAGCATGCAGAGGATATACATTGAATATCAATTTTGGTTTGTTAGGATGTATTTATTTACTTAGGAAAGCATTTCAATTTCAAAACTGCAAATGACATACAAGACCTATGGTTACATGGCCAACAATATAATAAACATAGGAAAGCCTAAAATATAATTTATGTGATGATGATAATGATAATAATATTACCAATATGGATAAGGCATTTGAAAATGAATCTTCTGCATAATAAATAAAGACCAGCTATGTTTAATTTAGTGATGTCTAAGTGCCAAGATTACGGGGCTGGGATAAACAAAACCTTCCTGAAGCAAGTAAAGTAACACTTATAATTGATTCTGCAGTTTTATTGTGTTTTTAATAGTTTTACCACCCCTGTTTATTTGTCCCATTCTAATTATGCTTAATGGGAAAGCTGGCTGGATGATAAAGTTAATATTAAGTATTAAATTCCCTCTTTTTCAAAGATACTCTTTATTGTTTTCTGTACAATCATGCAGAAAAAGGTATCTTCTATTTTACTTGAATTCTCTAGACATGAATACAAGTTTGCATCCCTTTTTCCTAGCTGTTTTATCTCTTGAGTATAAGATAACTGGGATAACTTTCTTCAAAATTTCTAAGGGCAAAGCCCAACAATGGATGTCAGAGGCCAACAAAGAGACCATTCTCTCAGAAGGAAATAATTTTCTCATTCCCTTTGGACCATGTTACTTATACAGGTGGTCCTTGACTTACAACAATTTGTTTAATGACCATTCAAAGTTACAATGGCAAGAAAAAAGCGACTTATGACTGTTTTTCACACTTATGACCATTGCAGTATCCTCACAAACACGTTATCAACATTCAGACACTTGGAAACTGACTCATATTTATGATAGTTGCATGTGTTAACCTTTTGTTACCTTCTGAGAAGCAAAGTCAATGGGGAAGCCAGATTCACTTAACAATTGTGTCACTAATTAAACAGCAGTGATTCACTTAACAACTGTGGCAAGAAAGGTCGTAAAATGGGGCAAAATTTTCTTAACAAAAGTCTCACTTAGCAACAGTGGTCGTAAGTCAAGCACTGCCTATATTAGCAACATTCTTAAAATAAACATATAGTCTGAAGTTTATACCAAGTTATATTATGAAAACCTAAGCAGCTGAAGCATTTTTGCATGTTACTTGCAAATTAAGAAATCTTCAGTCTTATTCAAACTGTAGTATTAAAATAAATTTGGCTTATAAATTCATGTAAAGTTGCTGATTGATTTTCAGACATTTAATCATTTAAACAAATGCTTGCGGTGGCGCAGTGGTTAGAGTGCAGTACTGCAGGCTACTTCTGCTGACTGCCGGCTGACTGCAGTTTGGCAGTTCAAATTTCACCAGGTTCAAGGTTGACTCAGCCTTCCATCCTCCCGAGGTGGGTAAAATGAAGACTCAAATTGTTGGGGGCAAGATGCTGACTCTGTAAACTGCTTAGAGAGGGCTGTAAAAGCACTGTAAATAAGTCTAAGTGCTATTGCTATTGCTTTTGCATTTTATACAGGATTTTTTCCCTCCAGAAAAAGTGGAAACCTAAATGATAAAAAATGGAAAGGGCTTTCAATGAAGAGAGGCATATTCTATTTCTTCAAGTTTCATGAAAATGAGATTCAGATGAAATGTGTTCCATCAACATAATAGTTGGCTCACACATCACATCTATTGTATGCATTTCTCCTTGAGCATATACAGCACATAGCTATGAATAGATGTGCTAAATCTGTGTGATTAAATTGTATTGATTAAACATGACAAAGGTCAGTAAGAACAAAATATTGGAATGTTGAGAAATGTCACTGATGTTGTTTCTCATTATGATAGTGATCAAATTCATTCCAGCTTGGTTTTGGGAAGAGTACAAGTCGATCTCTAATGCCTTACTTGTATGAACTGATGTGCTACAAATAGAGGTGGTTTTGATGGAACAGCTGTCAAGATGTTGAATGTTTGTGTCCAGCATCATTATATTACAGCTAAACTTCACTACACTGCAATATATAATGTGGGTTTATACTGCTTTGTTAGCAAAAATGACATGTTATAGAAGACTGCAGTACAGTGGTAGGTTTCAAAAAATTTTACTACCAGTTCTGTGAGTGTGGCTTAGTTGGCGTGGCAGGGGAAGGATACTGTAAAATCTCCATTCCCACCCCCTCCAGAGGAAGGTTACTGCAAAATCCCCATTTCCTCCTGATCAGCTAGGACTCAGGAGGCAGAGAATAGATGGGGGCGGGGCCAGTCAGAATTTTTATTACCGGTTCTCCAAACTATTCAAAATTTCCACTATCAGTTCTCCAGAACTGGTCAGAATCTGCTGAAACCCACCTCTGCTGCAGTACCACACACACACACAAAAGTTAAACCATAATTGAAAGCAGCTTCTTCATTCAGAGGACTCTGTAAAACCATGTACAGAGAAAGTAGATTTTTTCTTCTTCTTCAATTTTTTCCAATCAATGCTCATTCTGAAAAATGCACCAATGGTCGTACAGGCAATTGACAGAAACTGAGTACTTACCATCATTATGCTTTTAGATACTATTTTTTAATTTTTAAAAATGGACATTTGATTGTGGAAACATGAAGAGAAGCAGACTTCATTTTATGTTCAGGCTGGCACTAATGCAAAATGAACTCTCCTTATGGCTCCATTGCTGAGATGGCAAGTTTATCTTCGCATTGCCTAGAATTTTTTATACAAGTAGCCCTTGACTTGCAACAGTTCATTTAGTAATTGTTCAAAGGCATTGAAAAAAGTTACTTATGACTATTTTTCATATGACGGTTGCGGCATTCCCCATGGTCACATGATCAAAATTCCGGTGACTGGCAACTGATTCACATTGTGATGACCCGGGACAAGGCACAAAGGTCACACAACCAGAGTTCAAACTCTCCTTTAATGCTCCAAATTTCCCCTCAAATCTCCCATGTTCTTGGCAAGTCCCAGAGCAAAGTGCGCGCACATACACATGGCAGCCTCTAGCTGTACCCAGTCCAGCAAAACAAAGGAATAGGGAAAGGAGTCCACAAAACAAGGAACAAACAATGAGTTCACAAAGTCACGAAGAAGGCACTGAGTACACAAGTGAGGAAGAAGCAAGCAGGCCTACAAACTCCAAGTGTCTGTACCAGCACATCAAACTCTACCAATTCAGCATTTGTTCCCGACAAATGCCCCTCCCCACAGCAACTCCTTAAATCTCAGTCCCCAGGGGTTCCTTGTGAAGAGGGGGGACACTCTCCTCCCAAGTTGTCAGATCGGCCTGTGCTGTTCTCACCTTCTCCCTACTCTCCGTGCTCGGGGATCAGGAGGGGGATGGTCCTTGCTTATCGCCTGAGTTATGTCGCTCCTCGTGTCTACTGTCTCTCAGTCATCCTGTTCCTGTTCCTCCTGGCTAGCAAGCCATCCCAATCCTTAAAGGCCCTGGGCTGACTTGGCCTGTTCCTCTCCACATTCCTCCGAAGCCAATGAAGTCGACCCCTCTATTTCTGTCGGCTCCAGCTCCGGCTCATCTTTCCCTGCAGATTCAGGCTCCGATGGGGGCATGACACACATGTATGACAACTGCATTGCTCTGGGGTCATGTCATCACCTTTTGCCAGCAAAGTTCTGACAAGCAAAGTCAACAGAGAAACCAGAGTCACTTAACAACTGTGTTATATTTTTTTAAGAGGTTTTAGAAATTTGATTTTTATTTCTATTTATTATAGACATAAGAATGATGGAAGCAACACATTAAAATTAAGAGGATAGTCCGGATGGATAGTATGCAGAACCTTGAAGGATCAGGTGATTTAGATTGTTTGCAAAATTATACTCCATGTTGCTGAAATCAGTAAACCTGCTAAGGGTCCAGCCATTAACCAATGAATATGATTAGAAATTACAAATCACTTAGCAACATAAATTCAGAGGTCAGTTGTGATCCTACATCGAGGACTACCTGTACATTGGTAGTTAAGGCTAAAAACTGGAGGATCAAGAGTTCTAGTCCTGCTTTAGGCAATAGCTAGGTGACTTTAAGCCAGTCACACTTCTTCTGCTTCTAGAAAGGAGGTAATGGGAAACCACTTCCCAAAATTTGGCCAAGAAAACTGTAGGGACAGACCACTGATAGCAGTTTGCCTTGCGTTTTTTTATTTCTTCTTTATTTCTTCCTATTTTATTTCTTCCCATTTTCCTATTTTAATCATTCAGAAGTAAATTCTGTTGTTCACCATTGCTAAATTCAGAGCACCTTACAGTACATCACAACAAATAAAGTTCCCAGCTATCCATCCATGCGTGAGTATTACATGATCCCAAATCCATATAGATTAGTGAAGATTAAGTAAACAGTTAATTTTTAAAAAATCATACTGCATGTAATGCAAATTAGTTATCTCCTCCCTCAGTTTTATTTTGTGTGTCTACCCAGGGGTGGTGGTGGCAACAATTCTTGATCTTTTTTTTATTTACTCAATGGGTACTTTAAATAATAGATGTTTAGCACAATCTAGTGGAAAAAATAATGATTTTTTAAAAAAAAACCTTACAGCCTGATAGGTTGAAATAAATGGATAAACTCTGCAGGAAGAAACACGCAATTTCTTACTTTTTCAGTTGAAATGTATTATAAGTCTGTAGAAATCAATAAGTGACATTATTATATTTACAAGTTTGGGTTGATCCGTATCTATATTTCTGCCTTCCACACCATTCAGTCTTTGAACAAAATTGACTGATGACACAGCACCACTGATGTTATCAGAGTTACACAATAAGAGGTTTGACTTTCATCCTTAAAATCTATCAAATGACATTTATTCATCAAAGCAAGAATTTCTTTTTATTTTTACTCTGAAAGTGAAGACTCTTAACTTTTTAATATATGTTTTATATCTTTTGGAATGTAAAAAAACCTTTCTGAATTCTTTCATATTCAAGAGTAAACAAAAACATTAATCAGACAAAATACAATACTTTTGCCAGGAGCCCAAATTTTAACTAAAGACAGAACATGGCATCATGATGAATTACTTTATTATTCATCCAAGGATGAATAATACAACACATAGTCTCTTTCATTCTTCATATTGGCTGCCCAACTCAAGACATTCTTCAAGGAAATGAATTATCTATACTGATTTCAATTTGGCTTCAACCCAGTTTCAAGACTGAATCTGCCTTGGTTCATCTGTTTAATTCTTTCACTGCAGGAAAAAAAGTAAGAAAAGTCTTTTTTTTAAAAAAAAAAATTATCTAGCTTCTTATTCAATAGTTTTCAAAAGATAGTATTCTGCTCTAGCGGTTGGGATAGAATGTTGAGTAAACATATTCTGGTGATTGTTTTATTATTTGGGAGACCAATTCCAGAAGCTGGCATAATTGCTAATTTAAAATTAATTTTACTGTTGGCATCAGCATCCATGGGCACATATGACAAAACATGATTATGAAGCAATGATATAAAGTCCAGCCTTATGTGCTTATGTCTCTTAACGAAAGATATAAGGATGTAAGTTTACTTTAAACTTGTACTTGATTCTTATTTTGTCATTTTACTGTCAACATGGTTAGGAATGACGACCTGAAGGCATTAGGTAATCTAACCATGTAATAACCATATACTTTAGATTGCTGGATGCAACATAGTTACAATCTGTGTTCTTTGCTATTTAATATCTACATTTTTTGAGAGTAATAGGATCATCTTATTATCGTAACTATTCCTGTAACATTGAATTCTATTTTTCTTTTCATATCATTCAGGTATCTGTATTATTAATATACTAACTGAGATACAATAATTAGACCTCAGTAGAGACAAGTTAGAGATTTATGATTGGTTGATGATATGTTCAGTCAGGAAGTAGATGCTTGTTATTCTAAACCAGGGGTCTGAAACTTTAAATACTCAAAGAGCCATTTGGACCCGTTTCCCACAGAACAGAAAACACCAGGAGCCACAAAACCTGGGTGGACGTGGTCAACTTGATGTCACTCACTTCCACCAGTCACATGACCCCCCCCCAGTCACGCCTACCCAGCTGGTCATTAGGGCAGAGAACCAGTTGTTAAAAAACACCAGGAACCACAAAATCCTTTTGACATCTCTCTCTCTCCCCCTTCCTCCCTCCCTCCCTTCCCCCCTCTCCCTCCCTCTCTGTATCTCTCTATGTCTCTTTCTCTCCCCCTCTCTCTGTATCTCTCTGTCTCTGCCCTGGCCGCTTTTCCATCCCCACCATCGCCCTTACCTTCTCAGGACAGGTGAGGAGTGACTGGGAGGGGAGGGTGAGCGGCGGGGCCAGCCAGTGATACAGGGAGCCACAGCAGAGGGCCCAAAGAGCCACATGTGGCTCCAGAGCTCCAGGTTGCTGACCCCTGTTCTAAACTAAAACTTTAGGTAGGCAGTGCTATTAGAACTTGCAATGCAAATAAATTAATGAGCTCTGGTGGCACAGTGGTTAAAGTGCAGTATTGCAGGGAAAATCTATCCATAGCCTAGAGTTTGATCCTGATTGGGTTTAAGGTTGACTGAACCTTTCATCATCTGAAGACCCAGATTGGGCAATATCAGGGGTGAAATTCACTTACCTTTCCTTTGTTGTTGTTAGTTGCGAAGTCATGTCCAACACATCATGACCCCATGGACAATGTTCCTCCAGGCCTTCCTGTCCTCTACCATTCTCTGGAGTCCATTTAAGCTCACGCCTACTGCTTCAGTGACTCTATCCACCACTTCATTCTTTCCTACCGGATCACAAATGTGCATACTCCACATGTGCAGAGACTTAAAATTGTCATAAAAAAGCAACGTCATGATGTCCACGTGGGTGGGCGGAGCCTCCCACAGCCGCCACTACCGTTCGCCCGAGCCGGACAGAACCAGCTGAATTTCACCCCTGGGCAATATGCCAATGCTTACACTGAAAACCACCCAGAAAGTGCTTTAAATAATGTATGAATGCCAGATTTGATTTGTGCTGTCAGGAAAATAATAAAGTTATCTATGCTGTGCTAAAGCTAGATTACTGCAGTGAAACTGCATATCACAATTACCAGATATTCAACTGGTGGGGAGCTCTGTAGCAGAATTATTAACTGAACCTTCTAAAAGTAATCCTTTCTAAAAAAATACTTAACATTCTAAATCATTTGTCATTGTTCTTTGTCAGAAAATAAGCCTTTGTTTGAAACCAAAGTTCCACAAATTCCAGAGAAGTGGAATGTGGGAGATATGGAAATATTGGTCTCACACATGTTGGTAGTTTGATTGTGTCATCATTGAGTCTAATGAAACCCTCAATTGCCTCAAAAGAAATAATATTAAAAACATATAAAAATATGTCATCTCCATCTGGCAAATGGATAGCTTCTGCTTATTTACTGAATGCATTAGTTCAGCTAAATATACATTTTAAATTTGCCTTTTTTTAAAAAAAAATGAAAACGTAAACTTAGCAAGATAAAAATGTAGAAAGCACATTTGATGGCCATAGATTTTAGCATAGACTTTAGCACAATATTTACTTTTAGCATAATATTTACATTGAAAAAGTCATCATCTTACAGTTTTACTAAAGATTAAAGTTGATCACCCTTTATTCATTATTATGTGTTACTCCAGTCTAGCTGCATTCTGAGTTGCTCTGCCCTAGATAAAAGGACTATTTGGGGAAAGGACTATTTGAACAAATATTGATCATCCATATAGATTCATTGTCTATTCCCACCTTGAATATATGAATTAGGAGTTCTCTTAAGAAACCACAGGAGAAGTCATAAGGTTCCCAACCAGTTTCAGAGCAGGAATAAATGACCAGATATGCAGAAACAAAATGTGATCATCTTACACCAGGGCAAACATATATGTGCAATTACTTCAAAAAGTGAAGAGTTGCCAAAGATATATTTGCGCTTCGGCAAGCCTCTTGCAAGTTCCAAGCATAAAGTTTTCCCATTTCTTCTATAAGCATTCCTTATAATTTGGCCTTCCTGTTTAGCTCTTTGCCCTTCTCATTTCTGTCTGCATAAATTATTGTGAGTTTATATAATTTACTAGCAAGTTCTTTTACCACAACTCAGAAGATCCTAGTTAATAAACTGATATTACATCATAGCTCTCCAGCTTTAGATATGATGGGAAAATTCAAGTGATATCACTTTGTTAGAATTTGGATTGCAATCTTGAGACAGATTTAAAAGGAAATAAGTCTCAGTGAACTTTGTAAACAGTTTCTTCCGAATAGCATGTATTATATGTTATTTTAAACCTGACACTTTGACAGCTATAATATCCATACCATCACTGTATTTCCAAATTGCTGGCCAGCATGAATCTATATGCATAATTCTTTTCTAAAATTAATCAATTTGCTTTTTTCCCCATTCCATGGGTTTATTCTCGTTAACAGCACACAGATCTTCCTTTTTCTCTTCAATATGTTCATCAGTGTGACATTTGATGCAAATAGTACCATCTCATTTGGTAGGTACAATTGGTTCCACTAATTGGGCATACAATTATAACAAAAATGCATTCAGCCAGCATTTCAGCTCTGCACTGCAGTGAAAATTTCTCTGCTCCATAAACTGTAACCTAAGTAATCTTGGAACTGCCACAATATATACATATGGCTATATAAACAAATAAAATACAAAATTACAAATCAGCATAAATACAAATATTATAAATAGACAACCACATATATTGGTAACTACTCAGAGTATGAAAAACATTTCAAATATAAATTGTTTTTTATTTATTTATTTATTTTGATTTATATGCCGCCCTTCTCTGGAGACTCAGGGTGGCTTACAATGCGTTAAGCAATAGCCTTCATACTTTTGTATATTTTATACAAAGTCAGCTTATTGCCCCCACAAACCGGGTCCTCATTTTACCTACCTTAGAAAGGATGGAAGGCTGAGTCAACCTTGAGCCTGGTGAGAATTGAATTTGCAGTAATTGCAGGCAGATGGAAGCTAAATACTACCTTTAACAGTAGCATTAGTCTGCTGCGCCACTCAGGCTCCTGTTTGCAGTTCAAAATAGTTCTTTTCAAATTGTCAGCATTTGAAACAAAAAATGTCCTTGGGGTTTGGGGTAGAACAAAAGGAAGTATTTTTAAAAGCATTGTCAGACATTTTAGGTGATGGGAATGTCATGCCTCTTGCAATTTGACAAAGTGTGCCATTATGTTCTCTTTCATAAAGTGGTTGTAAAGAAATAGATGACACTGCTGTTAGATGGACTCACCATTGTACATTGACTGCACTACACAAATTGTACATTTCACCTTGGAGGGAAGTATATATTTAGTTCAATGCCAAGCTCTCTCCTAGACTCTTCTGCTATTTTATCAAAGATCTAGGTGAGAGAATTGAGGTGACATTTTTAAACTTTTCAGATGACATAAATCTGGAAGGGATGGCTAAATTTTATTTTAAAAGACCCACTATTCAAAAGGCTCTAGATAGCAATAGGCTGAATAGAATAGGATGAAATTTTACAGGAAGAAAAGGTTGGCCCATGGATAGAAAAAAACGCAAAGCACAATTTAAGCAAAAGCCAGTGGCTTAAAAAGCAAATTCTTTCTGGGGATATGTTAGTAAGATCATAGATTCCAGATCATAGGAATTATTCCACTCTATTCTGCTTTGGATAGATCCCATAGGAAATATTATATCCAGCTCTGGGCATCGTAGTTCAGAAAGGACAACTTAGAATTCAAAGGTGCTATCAAGATAGTGGGATGGTCTGGCAAGCAAGCCTTATCTCTCTTCTTGCTTTTGAATTGGAAAATAATGCCAAGATAAACCACAAACACACACACACACACACACACACACACACACACACGCACACACACTTTTTCTCTAAATTGTTACAATCTGGACAAAGGTTAAGGAAGTCTGTACCCTCCAGTTTCCATTTTGGGTATGGTCCACAGGTCTCATCCTTTGTTTCTGTTTCCCTGTGTCTTTTATGGTGGATGTTTCTTCCGTGCTCCCCCTGTGTCTTAGCGTTGGCTGATCAGAAACTCCCTGCAGGCCTGGCATCCAGAAAAAATATTCTGTATGTCTATTGGATAGGCCATCCCAGAGCAGCTTTTGTAGGAAATTTCAACATATCTTAAAGCAATTTGACCATATCAAGCCAGTGTTTGCCAAATTTCCATTTCTGAATTCATCCTGTTTTAATTAAAGAAGGCAAACAAAGACAACATTGTTCAGTCCTTGAAATTTCCTGTGGTATTGACATGTCTATTTTTACAAGTGCCAAATAGATTCATTTGAACAACTATTTAGAAAAGCTGTTTGTAACTTTGCTTGAACAAATAACCATAACGGTAATCAAAGAAGCCATGACATACCAGTGATACCTGATGCTTGGGCTTAATCCCAACAATGTTCTGCCTGCACTTATTTCTACTTCATGGAAACTTTGAGATGTATTTACGGCATATTCTGTAGCATTAATGCAGTACAGGTGTATAACTTGTCTGTTCTGTAGCATTATGTATCACTAGCGTGTAGCTAATTTTCCTATACTGAGCTACACTGGATACAGTAGAGAAATCAGTTTCCTATATTCTGACTAATAATCTGGAAGGTTTTTTTAAAAATTCTTTAAAGCTCTATTCTTCTTCAACAACAGCAACGACAAGAAGAACCTTAGAAATGTTTCATTGTAAAATTAGAATCATAGGAGAGGCTGTTTTCGACATTGTCTCAAATCCAAGAAATGCAGGAATTCAGATTAAAATTTCCCTGCTAGATAAATGTCTGCCTAGATGTGGTTGACTCTGTCTCCATGAAGAGAAAGTCCTACTGTAAAACTGCTGTTAGTAATAGAAAGTTTCCTTCAACCATTCCTTCTACCTGAAAGATCAGCTCAACCATCTTTCAACTGAATTCTATTCTTTTATGTCCTGCACTCTAGAATAATGAGAATGAATTGATCTTCTTTGTGACATTCCCTATGTGACATTGAGAGCTTTATTGCTGTGAAATAATAAAAACAAATGAGACACATTATCAAATTCTTCTAACATTTTTTTCCCAGATAAAGAGAAAAATGAAGCAGCTGCAAAGCTTGGCATAGGCATGTATCTCTCTCTCTCTCTCTCTCTCTCTGTGTGTGTGTGTGTGTGTGTGTGTGTGTGTCAATGCGTGTGTGCATGCGTGCATGCATGTGTGTTCATGCAATTTAGTAAAATTTGTTTTGATGCGGTAAGGACTACCCAAAATCTTACCTGCTTGTTGATTACCACTATTGATTTCCCATTCCCTAGAAAATTTTCTTCTCCTATCACAGTGGTTCTCAACCTTCCTAATGCCGTGAACCTTTAATACAGTTCCTCATGTTGTGGTGACCCCCAACCATAAAATTATTCCTAAGGCCATTGAAAATATGTGTTTTCCGATGGTCTTAGACTACCCCTGTGAAAGGGTCATTCGACCCCCAAAGGGGTCCCGACCCACAGGTTGAGAACCACTGTCCTATCAGATATTATTTTGCTCATTATTTTATCCTTTCTGGAAATAACAGCTGGAATACTTTAACAAACTAGTCCTCTGTAAGCACTGGCCTTTCTTCTCTATTGTCCAATGTATATATTAAGTAACCATAGTGTGTCTTTAAAGAATCGGTTGCTTATTGTCTGAGTAAAAATAGTAGGCAGCAGAATTTGGGAGAGAAACATTCACTTTCGAGTTTTATGTTCATATTATTCTACAGGAATCTGATGATTTCACTTGAAATTGGGAAACACATGACTATTTGTTAGTACTGCTTTATAAAACCTCTGGATGAAATATTGAAGAATATCACTGGGGAATGACCATTGCCTTCATTCCTTTACTGTCAATTATCAACAGATCATTGCTGGAAATTTTGTTAGACCTTGTTATTTCTTAAAAGAAAAATTATCCAGCTAATTAGTCACACTTTCTAACTTAAAAGCCTTGTCCTTGTAGAACATTAGTTCATTATGAACGAAGGTACCTATCCAATTTTGCACTCTTCTTAATCTTAGTGTTAATGTTCATTAATTTTCCCTAACTTAGTACTATCATAAGTACCATATCTCAAATATAAGATACCATAATCTATAGAAAATATGTCCAAATTATGAGCACTAAGGGATTTGATGTCTAGCAGATTTGAAAGTTACCTATCAGGGGAAGTTTGCTTTAGTGAATTAAAAGATCAGTCTGAAATGTAAAATACCCCCGTAGGTAACTGGCAAAGTCTACACTGCAACTCTGACAAAAGTACTGCTTGTCAAATACATCTCTTAAAATTTATGCTCTGGGACAATTTTTACTCAAAAAATAGCAGTTATTTTTCTTACAGGGATTGCTTTTATTTTCAGAATGTCTTACGCTTACTAAGGTTGATTTTATTGCACAGAAAAAAAAATCAGATAAAATACAGATACTATTTTTATTTTAAGATCCTCTCTTGACATAATACACATTGTCTATAGGAAGAGCAGGCAAAGACATTCAAATTAAAAGAGGAAAAACAGAGAGGATTCCCCCTCCCATAAAAACCTGTTGCCTCCTACAGACTGCCAGCATAAAGTCAGAAAATGACTAAAGCCAGAGGGGAAAAATGGACAGAATTTATTTATTTGTTAAATTTATTTTCCACCTGTCTATCTATGGGGCTATTCTAGGCGTGTTACAAAAAAAAAAAGAAAGAAAATAAAAGGGAACAATTGCAGTTTCTCTAGGCTGTTTTAACTCATCACTTATTTCTGTGTTATTGTATCTTTGTATACTGTATAAAATTATGTAATTTTATAAGGTCCATCCTTAGGTCCACCGTTAATGAAGTATTCTCAAGCCCTTCCTTGAGTCCAATACAGCTTGAATAGCATGAAGTTTAGAGCAGGGGTCTCCAACCTTGGCAACTTTAATCCTGGAGGACTTCAACTCCCAGAATTCCCCAGCCAGCTGGCTGGAGAATTCTGGGAGTTGAAGTCCGCCAGGGTTAAAGTTGCCAAGGTTGGAGACCCCTGGTTTAGAGGGTTCCAAATGATCCTTTCTTGAAAGCTTTTGGTGTGTTTTTCATTATTTGGCCCTCAATTATAGTTTGTTGCTTGTTTCTGCCATCAGGTTTTTGATTCCCACTTCTGGCTTTGTGTCCAATGAGCTGGTGCCAATCTTGGTTCTGATTGTCAGCTCCCCCATTTAGTTCACACCCCTGACTACCCAACATTAGGCTAAATATAAATGCAATAATAGAAGACTTTCCATGATAGACATCACGTAAAAAATAGCACAATTATTTGTGTAACGTGGCCAATTTTCTGAAATAGTGAAACAGTATTGCCAGTCCCTATATGGATATGTTTGCAATTACATTTCTATGAATATGCTGAAAGCATGACATTTCATATTGCAGTACTTTAAAAAATAACAAGAACAGTTTGGTCTTTGTGACTGAACCTTGTTTGTAAATTCTATTCTATCGGGCAATCTCATAAGTTCTGTGGAATCATTTCGGAAAAGTTTCATCAACTGCAAGAAAAGGTCCTTTCTTGTTTTGCTTTGATCTAGAAGCACAGATTCTTCAGGGATTACAGTAATTAACTTTTAAGAAAGGATGCTGTTCTTGGAAGGCTTTGTTGATTGTCAACAACATTGTATGGGAAGATTTCTTCCAAAAACAACAGATTTTTTTAAAAAAAGCTGTTTGGTAAAATTGATCAAAAATACTTAGTATTTCACAGATGGAGAAAGATGTTTTGTCAACCAGAGTTCTAGAGTTGATATGGCATTGAAATTTTAGCCAGGAGTACCATTTTTATAAAACCTTTTGTTGCTAAAAAAATTAATGAAAAGGAATAATTCCAAGTTAGGTTAGTGTAATATTACTTAAATCATCATTCCTGGAATTGCTTATTTATTAAAAAGAATTTGTGGACAGAACCACAAGCAAAATACTGTTGTAATTTACATTTACCTCAACAAAAGAAAACAAAACCCACCACCAACCTTTGTTTCATCTCCAATCTTGCCAACATACTTCTGAGCTGTATGTCTTAAGTCCTGTCTGTCTTTTGTTACCCTATGAGCGTGTGGCAGGCAACAAGCCAGATGGAGGCAGAGATTTTGACTACTAACTGTTACCAGCTGATTTTCTGCCTCCCAAAGTTAATGTGACTCACTGGTTCAAAGACCTCACAATTCATTTTTCAAATCCATATCAGAATGCTTTAATCAAGATGATCCCAAGTGTTTCCCTGGAAAAGACCTACCAAGAGCATTTCCTTGACATTTGGGAAATGATTGAATTGACTAGACACGCTGGGGCCATTGCTGTGGCATAATTAATTGTGGGGTATCTCATTGGAGGAAGCAGAGGCGTTCTTGCACATAAGGATGCATGGATGGATTGTTTTAATCTAATTCATCTATTTGTTTTCATTCTAAAACCATTCCTTCATGTCATCACTAATTTGTTGGAGTAGAATTCATTTGAATGAGTTTTTGCCCGGTCTTATTATTCCAATAAAATTCCAATTGTTAGGTAATACAGGTGGGTTCTGCTATGTGCAACTGTGGTATTTTCCATCCTATTAAGTTTCAGTCTTCAGGAATCTTTCAATATATTTGCCAAAGTTTAGAACACAACAAAGTTTAGAAAGCTAACAACCTTCAGAGGCCCTGATTTTCCAGTGCTGCCTCTAAATGCCACGTTTGTTTATAATAAGATCTTCCTCATTTGTGATTTAATCATCAATGAGAGGGTGGTTGACCTGACGTGTATTACTGAGATCTGGCTGGACCCACACGAAAAGGTGGCCCTTTGGGAGATATGTCCAGCAGGATTTCAGATGTGCCATCAGGTTGTGTTTCAGCTGAGTTTCAGTTATGATTCAGAGCAGAGGTGAGTTTCAGTAGGTTCTGACCAGTTCTGGAGAACCGGTAGTGGAAATTTTGAGTAATTTGGAGAACCGGTAGTAAAAATGCTGACTAGCCCCGCCCCCATCTATTCTCTGCCTCCCAAGTCCCAGCTGATCGGGAAGAAATGGGGATTTTGCAGTAATCTTTAATTAACTTAATTTAATTAATTAAATTTATATGCTGCCCCTCTCCGAAGACTCAGGGCGCCTGGAGAGGGGTGGGAATGGAGATTTTACAGTATCCTTCCCCTGGAGTAGGGTGGGAATATTTTACAGTATCCTTCCCTGCCACACCCACCAATCCTTCCCATGACCACACCCACAGAATTGGTAGTAAAAATTTTGAAACCTACCACTGATTCAAAGCCTTTCAGAATGCTAGCTTCACTACCATTTTCATTTCATAAAGAGAGAACAAAAATGCCATCATTCTCATGATTGTTCAGAACACTGCTTCTCCAAATAGCTCCCATGACAAATAACTACCTATATGACATGGTGGCTCAGCAGACTAAAAAGCATTATGATTAACACCAGCTGTCTGCAATTACTGTAAGTTTAAATCTCACCAGGCTCAAGGTTGACTCAGCCTTCCATCCTTTCTAAGGTAGGTTAAATGAGGACCCAGTTTGTGGGGGCAATAAGCTGACTTTGTATAAATATACAAAAGTATGAAGCCTATTGCTTAACGCACTATAAGCCACCCTGAGTCTCTGGAGAAGGGCAGCATATAAATCAATTTTTTAAAAAAATGACAAATAAATAAAACAACAAGGCTTAGCTGACTTTTTTTCCCTTAACCTTATATATAAAGCTTTTTTTCAGGCTATGACCTGTGCTTTCAGGCATAAATATCAGGCAAATGGGAACTTTTGTGAGTATTCAATTGAGTCTTGGAGCTGTCTTCATTAATTGAAAGATTCTACAACTTACAAGTACAAATCTCTTGCCTAGTGGAGGCCTTCTGTCAAAAGTTAGAGTTTTTCATGGGAAATTCATCAAAATGATATGGCTGTTACAGATAGAGCTAGAACCAAAATGAATATTTGTTTGTTATTTATTCATTACCGTTTTTTATTTCATCTTTACTATTTTATAAGTAACTCAAGGCAAAAAATATACATAAAACTCTTTCCTATTTTCACCACAAAAACAAGCGATAGATAGATTGAGATAGATTGGCTGAGAAAGAAAGACCGGCCCAAAGTCACCCAGTTGGTTTTCATGCTGAAGACAGGACTAGAACACATGATTTCCTGGTGTTGACACCAGCATCTTTGCCATTACGTTCCTTTTTCTTTCTCTGTATTCTCTGCCTTTTTTCCTGTTGTGTTTTCTCTTCTTTCCAATGGTTGGGTTCCTTTATTTTAAACTTCTGGACCACATGGATATTCCCTCAGATGCCATATATCTCCATTTATTTCAAGATGATCAGCTAGTTCTTCTATATTCTCGGCCTTTCTGCTTCATGTTTTCCTTGGGGCAGGTATTTCCACTGTACAGTGGAATTTCCACGGCCACTGTACATTGGCATATGCGCCAAAGAGGCCATTACCAATTCAGAACAGTTCTGCACTAATAAATCCAAAAAGGTCATGGGATTTTCCCAATCTTCTCCTCAAAGAGGAGAGACAAAAATCAGCCTCCAAGGGAGGTTTCAGTTATAGAATTGGGGTTTGTTTGTTTTTTAATCTTCTTTGTTCTTCAAGAAGGAAATTTCACAACCAGTGCTTTTGGAATTCCCATGTCAAAAAAAAAACCTTCCTTGAAATGAATGGTGTAAGAATGAGTGGTGAGCAAGAAATCCATACAATACAATTTGGTGGATTTTTTGTATAAAATTTGCCAGTCTCTGGGAAGCCAGTAGAAAGTTAGTCCAAAAACACAGCTTTTAAATAAAAATGACTCGGGTCATCTTTGCTTTTGTTAGTTAAAAGAGTTGAATATGGGAAGAGAATATGTACAAAATTTTAAAGGGAAGGAACAGAAAATAAGCTTGGCTGTAACTGCCATAAAAAAAGATTGAAAGCCATATCTTTTTTTTTCTAACTTCTTTTTCTTTCTTTCGTTTCATCTTTTTTCTTTTCTTTCTTCATCCTACTTTATATTTTTCATGTTTCTTTTTCTTTATATGCATGAAAACTCAATAAACTTTATATATATACAAGGTGGAACCCACACCTCCTCCCAATCCAATCCACATGTAGGGCAGTGAGGAGGCAGGCACAACACTGGTCAGCTAGACTACATGCGAGAAGGCAACCTCACCTCTTGCGAAGGGCTGCACCAGCATTGACTACTTAACCCCATCCTGATGACTTGAGATTTGTTGGAGCAACATGCCCAGTTCCATGCCTTGTGTTCTTGTGCCGTGTATCCTGGCCCCTTTGACTCATGTTTGTCCATCGGACTCAGTTACCCAGTGATTCTTTCTATGCTGAGCTCAGAATCCGAACCTGTGCAATGGTGGTGTTTTCTGAGGACCTGTTTTGGGGGGTTGAATAAACACCTGTAAAACTCTTGCTGTACGTGTGTGTGTGTGTATTCAGCCAGTTCGCACCGGTTTGCACGAACCGGTAGCAGCGATCATGGGTGGGCCTGTCCACCCGCCCCAGCTCCAAGTCGTGCTATTTAGGCCGGGCGCATGCATGGAAGATGTGCGAGCAAGCAAAGCACATGTGCGCATGTGCAGAGAGCATGTGCACGCCGCAAACTAGTGGTGAAGGTAAGTGAAACCCACCCCTGGTATGTGTGTGTGTGTGAGAGAGAGAGAGAGAGAGAGGAAGGAGTGGGGAGAGCACAATGTTGGAATGTAGCAATGATGCTTTCAATCATGGTGATTAGGAGCTGATTCCTACTTCTGTTTTAAAACAGTTCTTCTGTTTTACGGATTTAATCAAATCTCTTTTTTGATTTTGGATCTTGCCACAGGCTTTTTTTTTTTCCAGCCTAAATCGTAGAACCGGATCACTGCTATTAACCGGGTCTTTGAATCCTCAACCTTTTTAAGGACTTTTGATACTCCACTGGGAAGATTAAGACGGAGAATCCTTAGTCCGTAGCACAGATTTTGAAGCCTTCTTCGGGAAGCTGAGCTGTTTGTACGGCTTCTGTTCTTAAGTGACATTATTCCGCTCAAACCTGGTTACCGGTTCGTTAGGGTTTAAATCAGCTGATAATATGTGGAAAGTGGTTTTCCTTTGTAAATTTTTGATCAAGTCTATCACAAATGGGGTGGGGGGATTTCACAACCAATAGATGTGAAATCTGAAAGGCCACTTAAAAATGTCAAGTCAGTTAAGTATTCAGCATTTACAGGAAATAACCTTCCAGATATTAACTGATATTCTTACTATCAAAAGTGACTATTTTTGCTCAGGTCATATGCACCAAAGGAATGTATTGTGTTGCCATACATTCTAATATAATTTAAAGGGGTTTTTTTTGTTTGTGGGATCTTAGATGCTCTATGAGCTTGGTTGTTTTCTGGCAGATATTTCATTACCAAAGTAAGTAACATCATCAGTGCTAATGATCAGTGCTAGTGGTCAGTACTAGCACTGATAATATTACCTAGTTTGATAATGAAATGCCTGCAAAAAAACCCCAATAAAGCTCCGAGAGAACCAAGGACCCCACAGTTCAACCTTGAGCTATAAATATTCTCTTCTCTAAGTCTTCTCTTTGCTTTGCAAGGCTAGTTAGAGAAATTATACCTGTCCAGAGGCTATTCTGAAAGCTTTTTAGATGATACTGATTTTCAGTATTCTGATTCCAGTCCTTCAATCCCCCTTTTAAAATATGCATTATAAAACTGATATTTTTTTACATAACACAGATAAACTCAGACACTTAAAAGATGTGGTTTTATACACTATCATAAAATCACACATGAATAAAAATTATCTGCAGATGAATTTGGGGGCTTGAGGGCTTTCACTTTTGGTTAAGCTCATGTGGTACTCAGAGAGATAGCATCCAGTAAGGCAATGGCAAGGTATGTGCCAGAGAACATAAACGAGAGCACAGGCAAACTTGCCAACAAGGAAACATTAGATTTCAAATGGAATTTATGGTTAACAATGGCATTGCTCACAAACCAAAATTAATCACATTCCTCCATCTGGGATGCATTCTGTTTTCTCCTGTCCACAGTCCCTTAGGTCTTCTTCCAAAAGGGCCTTGAGTGATGTGACTAACATCTGTCATGTGTGATTCATTCATTGTCTGGGAGACAGTGGTGTGCTCAACAGGAGAGGTGGCTTTGTTTAGTAGGTGTGGGGCTATTTGTTTTGGTTGGCTTTAGAAAGGAATGTGCCTGCTGTTAAGAGTTCGTTGGAGCCATGGGAGGCCAAAAACACTGCAGTGGGAGTGAAAGGTGGTGGAGCCTAGGAAAGCTTTGGGATTTGGCATGGGAGCTGTCCTTCAAAGAAAAGTTGACAGAGCAAAAAAACAGGTGTCCTCTTTTATGATGAGAGAAAAAAGCTGGGCTTCTTTCAAAAGACTGTCAGAGTGAAAAGTTCTGTTTCACTGGCTTTCCCCCGATACTCCACTAGTTGCTTTAATAATAACTGAGCTTTTCCAGAGCAGCAAAGTTCGGCTGTAAGCCACCATTGTTGCAAATGATATTCAAACCAATATGACCATCACATAACAATGCTTATTCATTTATTTATATATTGTTCCATCCTGTTGTAAATCTCTAGGTGGTTAAAAAAATATAAAAACACTGTCAAACTACACATCAAAATGACATTAGAAAAGCTATAAAGGCAGCTGAGGTAAAAACCAAAGTGTGCAAGAAATTAAACCACAACCACATGAGGGTCTAATAATTCTATAGTTTCCATATGAACTTCTTTGTGTATGAAAAACTGGAAATTGTACTATAATCGCTTTGAATCTTGAACAAGATGATGGAGAGAATATGCAGGAAGAAATTATTTCTTACAGCGTTATTTCCAGTTGCCTCTTCCCATCCAAAGCAATGGAATTCAGGTTATGAATCCCCTTTCTCATGGAAGCTACAGTGCTATGATTGGAAAGAAAAAGAAATGATTGAGGGAATTTCTGTATAAATTAGAGAAACCCAGCATGCATTAGACAGACCAGACAGATACAGTAGCTCCAACCATTTCTGCATATTCTTGTAACCAAGAGAAAAGTTATGAGGAATAATCACACTAAATCATTGCCACTAATATGGATTAATTCCATTGGAGAAATAACTGTTATTTATTAAACATGAACATTAAATTGTTGATGATTTAATCAAATTGATGTCTAGGAAATGCATCTAGGAAAAGTTTGGATTGCTTCTCCATGGTACCACTCAAAGGTCACCCCACCCCCCCCCCCCACCAAAAAAAGCCCAGGTATAAAAAAACAAAAACAAATGAAAAACAAAACAAAAATGCCCTTCCTTTCTGCGGCATTATGTTATCTGAAATAGCCAATAAGATTACTTCTGGGGGAGGGAGGAAAATCTTCCATCCCTGCTCTATAGAGTACTTGTTTTATTGGACTTCAGCTCCTAAGATTTGTTGTAAAAGTAAGGATTCTGTGAGTTGAACTCAAAACATCGGGGAATATAAGGCTAGGGAAGGCTGCCGTGAGCCATTCATAAAGATTGTCTGTGCTTCTCTTTGGTTAAAACTTCTGTGAATGTAGAAGGAGGGGCATGCTAAGTTCATTTTGACTACTAAGAACTTAGGGAACAGCTTAGTCAACATATCTACATTTATCCTGAGGTGATGCTAAGTAAGAAGAAACAGCAGTAGGTCAATGCTATTCAGATAATTGCTATGACCATTTGAGAACCAGAAAAAAATAAAGAGAAATCAAAGAGCAACTCTATTCAAAATCATTCAGAGTTATCAACCTTTCTTGAAAATAGCAACTTACAATACTCTTGTATGCCTGTGTGCGAGCGTGTATACACAGAAAGAGAGAGATTCTGAATTTTAAGCTAAAACTATGCTACTTTCACATATAGTTGTGTATTTCGATATGGCTTAGCACTTTTTCCTAGAGCAGTGTTTTTTCAGCCTTGGCCATTTTAAGATGTGTGGACTTCAATTCAGTGTTGGCTGGGGAATTCTGGTAATTAAAGTCCACATATTTTAAAGTTGCCATGGCTGAAAAACACTGCCCCAGAGTATTGGGTAAGTGGCCTCATGCTGAGAAGCCCAGGTGGTCCAGAAATAATACTTAGTTTCCCAAAATTGATTTCCCATACAATCTTTTTATGTGATATCATCAATCTACCTACCATTCAACCATAGGTCATAAAGAAGTTATGTTTGGCCACTATTTAATTTTCTAATTTGCTGTCTAGGCCTATTATATCAGAGATGGTATTATTCACTCATATTAGTACAAATATGCTCCTTTCTCTATCTAGAGATGTAGCGATATTGTTTAAAAAGGGAATTTCCCATTAAAACCTTCTTCACAAATGAAGGCAAATATATATGTCCCAAGGTAATGTTGCAGGATTCAATCTGGGTCAGTCACTGGGATCAGGGGTTTAGTCTTCCAAATTTTCAGACTCATGCTAGAGCTCATCCTCCCGGAAGTTTTCTCTATACACTCTGATATAGAGAAGTTCCCTGAGGATGGACTCCAGCATGAGTTCAAAAGCTCAGAAGACTAAACCTCTGGTCCCAGTGACCGACTTAGATTGGATCCTGCAACCTTCCTCAGTTCAAGTCCAAAATGTTGTACAGTTTCCCCTCCTGTTTTTACATTTTTCATGTTCAGTATTTCTGGGTTAAAGGCAAGAAGGTCCTTTTTATTTTTCCCACTGTACAGCTAGTTGAAGGTCAAGATCTTGGATGGAAGGGCTGTCTAAATGAGCAGACCTCTAAATCAATCTAATTTTTATTGGAGCTCTTGAAAGAATACAACTATCACTAAGATAAAGCCATATTTAAAAAGAAAATATAAAACTACATTACCATCCCACCCAACTCTCACTTCTCATACAGTATTATTCATAATAAAAAATATAGCCATAAAGGCAGATGAACTTTTTATATTAGAACCCATAAATGCTAATTCAAACAGAATCAGCTTTTACGAAGAAGTGACTTCTTCTCTGAAATGTCATTTCATGAACATAATTGTCTCCTTTGTCATGGGAGATCAAGATTTCAGGTAACTTACCAACCATTACATTTATTGACCCTTTGAGATGATACTACTATAATGGCAGAAAGTGAAGAGGAACTAAAGAGCCTTCTGATGCGGGTGAAGGAGGAGAGTGCAAAAGTTGGCTTGAAACCAGTGGTGAAATGCACCCAGTTCTATCCAGCAAACCGGTAGCACCGGTGGCAGGAGGCTCTGCCCACCTCCCTGGATGTCATCATGTCCCGTTTTTGATGCTCTGCGCATGTGTGAGTGAAGCGAGCGAATGCACACATGCTTCCATTTGTGAACCGGTAGCGAAGGTAAGTGGATTTCACCCCTGCTTGAAACTCAACATTAAGAAAACTAAGGTCATGGCTCCTAGCCCTCTAAATTCCTGGCAAATAGATGGGGAAGAAATGGAGATAGTGACAGTTTTATTTTCCTGGGCTCCAAGATCACAGCACATCGGGACTACAGCCAAGAAATTAAAAGACGCTTGCTCCTGGGGTGGAAAGCTATAGCAAAGTTAGGCAGCATACTATAAAGCAGAGACATCACCCTGCCAACAAAAGTGCATATAGTCAAGGCTATGATTTTCCCAGTTGCAATGTATGGCTGTGAAAGTTGGACCATAAGGAAGGCTGAGTGTCAAAGAATTGAGGCCTTTGAACTATGGTGCTGGAAAAGACTTTTGCAAGTCCCTTGGACTGCAAGGCAATTAAACGAGTCAGTTCTACAGGAGATCAACCCTGACTGCTCTTTAGAAGGCCAGATCCTGAAGATGAAACTCAAATACTTTGGCCACCTAAAGAGAAGGAAGGACTCACTGGAGAAGAGCCTAATGCTGGGAAAGATTGAGGGCAAAAGAAGAAGGGGACGACAGAGAACGAGGTGGCTGGATGGAGTCACTGAAGCAGTAGGTGTGAGCTTAAATGGACTCTAGAGGATGGTGGAGGACAGGAAGGCCTGGAGGAACGTTGTCCATGGGGTCATGATGGGTCAGACACCACGTCGCAACTAACAACAACAACATTTATTGGAAAGCCTTGAACTAGTCACTGTCTTTAAACCTAGCTAATATCACAGGGTTGTCAGGAGAAAACTATATGAATATGCTGCTTTGAGTCCTGGGAATAAAGCAGGAAAGAAAGTTACATAAATAAATATCAGCATCTTGGAATTACATTATTAGATATAAAGCCAAAGCAATTTCTCCCCCCTACATTCACAAACCTATCCATAAAAATGGATCACTAAAGAATTCAATTTCTAAAAAAGAAACTTGTAGGCTTAATTCAGCATTAGTTTTTAAATTCCACATAATAAAGTTATATTTTACAAGTTTTAGAATCATAGAAAGATTTTTGGGTTTTTTAAATTATATATTCTTTATTCCAGAAACCTATGAATTATCACAATATTGTAAATTATGAGAAATGAGTTGACCTATTGTAGAAAGTTAACACCCACCCGTCTCCTAGAAGAATGAAATATTTTGAGAAATATTAAAAAGGCAGAATATTATATTTCTCTGGTTGAGAAATGGAGAAACATGCTCTTGGAAAGCAGCCCCCACCTTCCTTAATAGCCCACAGCAGATGTCAGCACTTAAGAGATAAAGAGATAGCTAGCTTTATTCATAAGCAAATGAATTCAGCAAGGTCTGAACAAAGGTAGGATTAGCCCTCAGCCACAATAGGAATTGCCTAACAAGCCCCTTCATTGCATCAGCAGACCAAACTCCAACCAAACATAACTCAGACAAACTCCTAGGATTTGTACATGGCATCATGGGAGTCTAGCAACAACCAATACAATACATGTTACTGCACAGGAATAGGAAGTTCAAGTGCAAAGCCCAAGAGAAGGCATATATACTCCCCAATCTCAACTCCATGTGGTCAGCTGAATCAGAACCTATGTAGTTCTGTTCATCATTAAACCATCTTTCCAGTCAGACTCCATGTTTCCAGTGCCTTTCTCCCAGCTTGGAATTGAACCAGATGGATATTTCTTCCAACGCTATCAAGCAGTTATAAGAAAGTAATATAGCTTTGATCACTCAATATTCTCTGTGTGTACATGTTGGTATACATATATATGTATATTAGAGGTGGGTTTCAGCAGGTTCTGACTAGTTCTGGTAGTGGAAATTTTGAGTGGTTTGGAGAATCAGTAGTAAAAATGCTGACTTGCCCCGCCCCCTTCTATTCTCTGCCTCCCAAGTCCTAGCTGATCGGGAGGAAATGGGGATTTTGCAGTAACGTTCCCCTGGATTGGGGTGGGAATGGAGATTTTTCAGTATCTTTCCCCTGCCATGCCCACCAAGTCACGCCCACCAAGCCACGCCACGCCCACCAAGCCACGCCCACAGAACCGGTAGTTAAAAAATTTGAAACCCACCACTGATGTGCATACACACACACATGGAAATACATACATACATACATACATACATACATACATACATACATACATACATACCTCATACATACATACATACACGCATTCATATATTAGCACTTCCTCCAGTTCATATTCAGCCTGACACATTCTGCAGACAAGTAATTTCCTTTGGCTCCAAGGATATAGAATCTGAAATTATTTTGGAAATATCCATCAATTCTGTTAATTTTAATGGAGAGTGAAATATGTGTGAAGGGTTGCTGTCAGAGAAAGAAGCATTGTAATAATAATTTTTTAAAAAATCCAGAAAGCACAGAAATTGCTTGATATGAAACCAGGAAAATGCCAATATTCATCATCTCTGACTATGAGGAACCTCACTAGGACAGCAAGTTTACTTTTTTTTTTTTTTTTTGCTGGTTATTGAGCCGTAGAAACTTCTGAAAAAGAGGATACATGCCATGGAGAATATCCAGTTCTCCTTCAGTACTGAAGGTGGTAAACAGTTACCTTGACTCATGAATAGTGCAGAGGTGAACTGGAATAGGGAAAATATCTGCCTATTGTGGCTCTCTTCGGGAAGCCTGCATTTCAGATCTATTAAAAATTACCTCCTGTACAAAAATGCAGTCCACTACATATATCATTTTCATGAAAAATAACACCCAGATAACAAACATTTATGATTATATAACCAGTGTGAAACCTTTAATCTGGATTTAAATCTGAAGCTTGATAATGCTTTTTTAGCTCCCCTAATAAAACAAAAAGGCTGCTGTATACTAACATGCAATTAATCATATTTGCTCCATAATCCAATTTGATTTGATCTAATTTTCCTCTACATATTTCTAACATCTTGCCTTTTCCCATAGCATAATGTTAGGAGCGTGGCTTTGTGAGGGTACAATCAAATCGGGGGCATTTTTTCTGCCTCCAACTTCCCACATGGCTCCTAGAGAAAAACTCTACACGAACATATTTAACAATTAACTATTCATTATCTATTCATTAACTTATTATTAGGGACATAGTGGCCCAGTGGCTAAGACGCTGAGCTTGTCGATTGAAAGGTCAGCAGTTCAGCGGTTCAAATCCCTAGTGCCGCGTAATGGGATGAACTCCTGTTACTTGTCCCAGCTTCTGCCAACCTAGCAGTTCGAAAGCACGTAAAAAATGCAAGTAGAAAAATAGGGACCACCATTGGTGGGAAGGTAACAGTGTTCCGTGCACCTTTGGCATTTAGTCATGCCAGCCACATGACCACAAAGACATCTTCAGACAGAGCTGGCTCTTCGGCTTTGAAATGGAGATGAGCACTGCCCTTTAGAGTCGGGAACGACTAGCATATATGTGCGAGGGGGAACCTTTACTTTTACTTTTTATTCATTAACTTTTCCAACAAAACATATCTAGCTTCTAAAGAACAATTGTATTCACTACAGCAGTACTAAGGCTAAGTACATTTAGCCATATATAGTGTATCACGTATCCTGGCTTTAGTCAGTAACCATAATTAAAATAAATCAGGGCTTAGCATAGCATGTAAATTCAGCCATAAATGTAATAGATATGGTGTTAGACTGATTGGTAAACTAATGGTTGAAGGAAACTTTCTGGGAGCCCGGTTATGTGTCTTACCCTAATCTACTCTATTGTATTGTTGTTTGGGGAATAAAATTGGGGGTGGAAGTACCATATATACAGCCTTGAGTTCCTGAAAGAGAAGCAAACATGAAACATAATAATGAAATAAATCTTTATAATGATTTCTGTGTACTGGAGGTGGGGGTGGAAGAGAACAACAGATGGCTCATCCTACAAATATTCTTAGTTTATTACACTAGAGTTGCATACAATGAATTATAATATTTCTCATATATTCTGCATTCACAGAGTTCTGCACAGATGAATATTCCTTGTTTCTTCAATAAGCTGACTCTTCGAGCAGGGTTGTATGGAAACGATGATGTAAGGAGGGAGCTTAAAATGCATGGCAAATGTTCATATATACAATTCATATACAATTGCTGGTTTAGGTACTAAACTTCTATTTACTATAATGCTGCTACTAGATGTCTGTGTGTTTGTAAAAGCCATTTGAACAGTGTATAATACAGAAAAATCAATTAATAAGCACTACATTTTATTAAAAATTAGAGTACATCATTTGTCCTTTTGTAAAATACCATTAAACTAGGTAGGTAGGTAGGTAGGTAGGTAGGTTATTTATTTACTTACTTACTTACTTACTTACTTACTTACTTACTTACCCCCCCCCCCAAGCTTGCCTATAGGTGACCCTAAGCGGCTTACCATAAGTAAAAGTAACAGAGTAAAATAAGAAATATTAGCATTAACGTTAAAATTGACAAAGATGATGAAGAAGGAAGTAAGGTGCACATGGGGTGATGTAGAATCTTCTTTTAGTCCATTAGACACCTTCAGTATGCCACAACTACATTGTGGCATTTAAAGTGATAACATCTGTTATCAACTATTTCAGTAACTGTGCGACTGTAAGGGTCTGGATGGGGAACAACAGGTTTCAGCTGAACCCTGGCAAGACTAAATGGCTCTGAATTTTGGGGCCCACAGACTCTAAGCCTATGCTATCTTTGGTGTTACATGGGGTGACACTACCCCAGACAAATTCAGTATGCAACCTGGGGGAGTCCCCCTAGACCAGAAGTCTTCAAACTTGGCAGCTTTAAGACTTGTGGACTTCAGAAAGCCTATGCTGGCTGGAGAATTCTGGGAGTTGAAGTCTACAAGTCTTAAAGCTACCAAGTTTGAAGACCTCTGTCCTAGACTTTTGTTTAATGAGCAGGTGGCACTCATGGCTAGACCTTTGTCTGTTGTAGCAGTTGACCTATTCCTGGATCAGCCAGGCCCATTCATAATCACATATGCCCTAAGTGGCATAAGTAGTCACCTCCCAATTGGACTACTGCAATATGCTTTATGGGGTCTGCCCTTGATGAGTATCTGAAAGCTTTAGCTGGTTCAGAATGCAGTGGTGCAAGTTGTTATATGTGCTCCTAGACTCGAAGACCTAGAGCAACGCGTGTTATACCTCTGCTCCATGAGTTCCAGTGGTTGCCAGTTTGCTTCAGGTTCAATTCAAGGTGTTGGTTTTAAACTGAGGACTGAGGCTGATGCTTTTCCTGGTTACATCAGCCTGACCCATTAGATCTGGCAGAGAAGTTATGCTGTGAGTACCATCAACAAGGTATCAATCATGTAAACATGTCTCAAGAGGCATGTCTTCTTTGCCACATGCCTGCCTTATGAACCATTATTCTCCCCCCAAATTAGATCAGTTTCATCCCTTTTGATATTCCGGAAGTCCCTTAAGATCTGGTTAAATTTTCAGGTCTTGAGCTCCCAGGGAACCAGAAACAGGCTGAGATGGCTCCATTGCTGCAGTGGCCATTTTATCTCCTCTGTGCCTAGGATATGATATGATATATGATATGATGATATGATATGATATGATATGATATGATATGATATGGTAGAATATTATAGAATACTATATTATAGAATACTATATTATAGAATATTATAGAATATTATACTATAGAATATTATAGAATATTTTTGTGAAATAGGAAGCTATACAAATTTGATAAGTAAATAAATAATAAAGAAAAATATTTTCCCTTGTTCCATCTGCCTTGTCAAAAACATAAAGAAAACTTGAAATTGAAAGACTACATAATCTTTTTTTTTTTCACTTTCAGTTAGCAAACCCTTTACACCAAATTTTTGGAATTCCTTGTTTGTAGCAACAGGATTATTAAGCTCTGAACACTTGTTTTCTATTTGGTGAATCTAAGGTAAAAATCCTATGATGAGAATGGGAGAATGAAAACGTGACTCTTGGGAAATGTTTCTTTAAAAATCTGTACATCTCTCTCAGCGGACTTAAAAGAGGGGCATGGATTAATGAGGATATAAAATAAAAGGCACTTAGTTCTCTAAAAACAAAATGTGGCAAAGTATGCTTCTTAAAGTTTAATAAGTCACGAACAATTGCTCAGTCAGTGAAGCTTAAGGCAATACTACCCATAACCTCACTTGCAAGGGTAGGCACTTGTGTGTGAAAGGTAATTTACTATACACAAGGGCACATTACTAAGATTTTACTTTCCTCAATGGAAAACTCAGTGATTGAAAGCTGCTTAGTGCCTTCTGTCCCTATTCAGCAGCAACTCCATGTGACATCAGACAGCAGAAATAGACTCACTGCTGAAGGGAAATCTTGCAGAGGTGAGACACAGCTGGTTTGCTTGTTTTCAGTTGTAAGAGGCATGTAGCTGAAGGCTGGTTGAGAACAAATCTCCACAAATGGAAATGTTATGCTGGAGTAGCTACAAATATGTATTCACAAGTCTCACTTTTTTTACCTGAATCACAAAAAATTCATCAAAAGTTAGTTTCAATCAGGGTTGTCAAACTCCTGGCCTGCAGGTCAGATGTGTCATGTGCTGGCCACGCCCATGCCCAGTTTAGCAAAGGGGAGAAAAGTCCCGATATATCATGTGCCACAGCCGTGACAATATGACTTTGACACCCTGGTTTAGATACAAATCTTGAGCAATCAATATGAGATTTATTGTAGAAATCAGGCCCCAAGCTTCTCATTATTTATGTGAATCAATGAACAATATACTTTTTTTTCTATTTAGGAATAAGCATGTCTTACAGGATTCTTTCAATATGCATGAAGTATTATTATCATTCTTTACAGAAGTGATTGAACTGAAAATGGAGCTGTATTTCGGCTAGCAAAAAGGATAGAAGCAATCAATTTAATTTTGTAAGACATTTCTTAAGGGAAAAAAATCTAGTTGGTTGTGGCTAGTAAATTGTCAAAAATCAACTTATCTCATTCTTTTTCTGAATAAATGCTCAGAATCTGTTACCTGGCAAATAACCAGAACCTATCTAATTTATTTGATTTTCATTTCTTATGTTGGAGCCAGATTATAAAAACAGTTTTGGGACAAATGAACAAGATGATCCTTCCTTTCCAAAAAATATTATTGAAAGAGAGAAAGTCTTGTAGAAATATTCAAGACGGATTTAAAAATTAAACTTTCCAAAGAATTTACATCTTAATATTCAATGTTTGTAAGAAAATGATGGAAAAGAAGAAAAGAAGGAAAGTAATACACTGCAACACATTATATGACAGGAAATAAAAATACTTTGGGATTTCCTCTTTTTTTGTGAACTCTGACTCATACTGATATGCAGATCAGAACATACATTTATTTATTTTGAGTTCTCTGACTTCTGGTCTGTGTGATAGTATACAGTATCTGCCGTAAACACCACTCAAATTATATTTCAGATGCCTGTATTCTGGTTCTCACACAGCTCATGATTACATTATGCTTCAGCAATTCAGCTGTGCTTCAATTTTACACCAGCTTTTCCCAGGTGGTTAGATCTATACCAAGCAACATTACTGATACCTTTAATGTGTCTTTGAAATGTTTCTTCTGCATTCCAAGCAAGCATCTTCCAGCAGAGAATTCCCCCCAAAAAAGCTGTTTGAGTATGTGTTCATCTAGTACATCAGTGATATGACTATCAATCTGGTCTATCCTCTCATCAACAGGGTGTGGACATGCCAGATAAAACTTCAGTGTCTGGTACTTTAGTGTTCCATTTGATACTGACACCCTGCAAAGACAAATCATTTAGAAATGGTTGCACTATCTTCCATGCCTTCGATACCCAGTACACATTCCATAGATGTACAGAAGTATGGTAAGTTCTACAGCTCTGTAGACCTTGTTAATGAGCTAATTCTTCAATGTTCCCACACAAGGGAGAACAAAAGCAGAATTTGTCTTTGTTATTCCACAGTTATCTTCTGCATAATAGTTAATGCTTAGGAGAAGAGAGGATACTGTCAAAATAAAGAAAGTGGTTCATTACCTATAGTTTCTTCCATTTGATTGTGATTTTGGGTTCTGTATATGATGCATGAGGAGCAGGCTGGTGCATAATTTCAGTCTCTTGGTTTTTGACAGTAAGTCCAAAGTTGGCACAAGCCATGAAGTTCCACACTTCTATTTTTCCCACAGCAACATGGGGGTTGAGTTGAGGAAAGATGACAGGCTCATAGTCAACTTTTGTGCTTAAGAGAAAACTCATGATTTCATAGTTTCTTGATCTTGTAGCATCTCAACCATTCTACTGAACTACATATCATAAAGGTGTGCCATCTTTGGATCTGAAATGGGAAAGAGCTTTTTATATCTGGCAAGGACTCCTTAAAGTATTCATACTTTTCTCAGGCCTCACTTAGTCACCATACTAATACAGGAAAACACGTGCTCATGTTAAGGGACTGTTTATGAGATGGCAACATAATACAACCAGATCTCATCATGTTGTAGCCAGTTCCTTAATATTTCCTTAACACAAATGTTTATTTTCCTGGAATTCTTGTAACTTTGGTCCTCCTGGGAACTTTGAACAATACCTCCAAAATAACATATATTAACATATTGGGATTTAGTTTTAAGTACCATAACTATATTCAAAAATATATCCCAGAAACAGAAGATAAAATTACCTCCTGAATATTTTTTATCTCTAATGATTCCTTGAACTTCATGAGTAGACAGGGATTAATCCTGGCCAATGCTCTGTCATTTAGGCTAGACCAAATCAGAATCTGCTTTTAACCATGCAGAACTAAGGGGGCAATCTTGGATTTTAAACTTGTCCATAGTTACATGCAGTTAAATCCAGGAATAAAAGTTGCTTGGTCTTCTGGGAAACAGTTACCTGAACAAAAAATTTGCTGCTCAATTTATCCACTTTCCTAAACACAGAAAAGTAGGTTGAGCTTGCTGGGATTTAGACATATGCGCTCAAGGAGTCTTGAACTGGAAGACTTGTACTTGGACCACTAATCCACTCCCTCCGATTTATATAAATTGTACGGTTTTGGTTTTTTTACATTCCAGCTATAGCAGATCTTCAACTATTACATTGCCAAAGAAATCCACATTGGTTTGCAAAGTAATTTCCATATTGCATTTTTAATATATTACATTTGCAGTGGTTTGGAACTGTATGATGCATAGGGAAAATGTACTGGAGTCATTAGAAAGCTTTAAAAATAAAAAAATATATATTTTAAACTAAATCAAGTATTATGTCCTAAATTTCTATCAAGTATTGTAAGATAGGAAAGTCAGGTTTTATAATGAATATTTGTTTATTTATTCTATTTTCCTATTTAAATTACTATAAGTAAATATTCTTCCTGTCACTTTATAAAACAATTCAATACCTACCTACCTACCTACCTACCTACCTATTAAACTATTCATTTTTGGGATAAGCAGCACTATACCCAGCAGGGTGGGTTCTACTTACCTTTACTACCGGTTTGCAACCAGGCCACACACACACGCTCTCTTCTCTGCATGCACAGAAGCATTTTCATGACGTCAGGGTCAGTGGGCGGAGCCTCCCGCCAGTTTTACTACCAGTTCTATAGAACCGGTGCAAACCAGGGGGAACCCATCACTGATACACAGGAAAAATGGTAAAAAGTAGTAAGCACAATGAATTAAAAGCATAAGAAAAATGGCAGAAACATGGCAGGATATAATTTATAGCAAGACCATTCATTCTATGCTGTATTATTCTTGCAAACCTTCCTTACTTTCATCATTTTAAATTTTGTATCTATATGTTTTATTCTATGGCTGTTCACCGCCCTGAGTCCTTCGGGAGTAGGGCGGTATACAAATTCAATAAAATAAATAAATAAATGAATGAATATGCACAGATCAACACATTGCCTTTCCCATTAAAATTCTCAGCTTTAATTTTTAAAGATTTCAAAAAATCCATCTATATATACATTTTTCAGTACTTCTCTCTTTGAGACTTCCTCTCCTTAGACTTCTTCTAAACCCTTTGACGCTTCCTTTATATATTTGCTTTTAAATTTGATCCTCATTCATCTGCTTTATACATTCAAACCACCTCAATGTACTTTTTTCATATTTGTCACCCAATCAGTCCTCATACATTCATAACCAATTCATTTTGACTTTACTGCTTTTGTTTTTACCTAGGCTTTTGATGTAGTAATTTCAAATCCATACACTTCATTGCTTCAAATGATCTAACATTCAGCACAAATTGAATTCACTGTGACTCTCGGCCAATTACACAGCATTATCTGCACATCAAAGTACATAAACAATGAGGCTGTGATGTCACCAAAAGAATTCTTTATAAATAACCAAGGGACATCACATATTTATACTTTACTGCTTGCTCAGCATTACATTACTGGCTAAATGTTCCATTGTTTCTATCTTCTTTCTTTCTCTCTCTCTCTCTTTCTTTCTCACTGTTGTCAAATTCAGCAACTTTTAACTCCATTATTCATAGTAAAACATACCATATTTCAAACCTCACTTTATCATATGCTTTTTGTAAATCAACATACTGTAAACTTTCTCATCATTTTCATATATTCTGTGTCCTGCTGAAGAACAAAAACTTGGTTTGCACACAGTGATTTAGCTCTGTACTTTCTACATTTTGCTCATTGTCATCTTTTATATTTCTTCAGTTAAATTCTGCCAGACGCTTTGCCAGGTACAGGTAACAAAATAATCCTCCTATAGTTTTGCAATCACTTTTTCTACCTTTTGCTTTACATAGAGGAACAATAGTGTCATTCGTCCAATCATTAGGCATGGGTACAGTCTTCACATTCATATGAAATAATTCATACAGCTACTCCATAAATACACCCATATTTTAACATTTCTCCAATTATACCATGTACATCTGCAGTCTTACTATTTTCAACATGATGCTAACATTTGTAGCAATTATTTGAGTTCCACTGAACATATCACATTATTCCCATACAAATCTCTAAACACTCCTTTCACATCTTCTTGCACTATACCAACTTTCCATTTATTCTTTTGGGACATTAATATCTTCTAATACATTTACATACAGGACTCTACTTGCAATCATCCTGTTTTCCACCTTGTTTCCTTAACTTCTTTCCTTTTCTTCCATGTTCATTTCTTCCCTAGATCCACTTTTAAGATTGATTCAAACATATTCTATCTCACATTTAGAACCCCTCATCACCTTGTGTCCTTCATTAATCAAATAAAACAATAATTAATTTATACTCATCCCTTTGCCATACACGTGAATAGACTTATGCTCAAACCAAACAGATCATATTCAAAGCAGATGCTAACCATATACTTCCATTCTCATTCATTTTTCAGTTCTCCAAATGGCCCAATCACTTTTTCTGTAATCTCTCGCTATTAGAATAATATTTTCCCTGGGATTTCATTGATTTAGAGTGTTTCATAATATAGCTCAAAATCATATATGGTTCTTCCATTATCACCATTCACTGGAGTATAACACTTAATTGTCATCTATGACACCAATTTATATTCTCTGACATACACTGTAGTCCTTTCATTTATAATTAAACCTACACCTTCATTTCCTTGCATGTATTTATCAGTTCCAGGGGACATATTACTTCCTTCGCCTTTTCGTAATTTTGCAGACAACAGATCCTTTGTTTTATTTATCCCTTTGTTAACATTTACTCTTCTTACATTCATATGGCATGTTCCCTGTCATACATCATAGTTTTGAGCAGTCAAAGTTTTCACATATTTTAATAAGATAGAAAACATGATAACCATATCATATGCAACATTCCTTGCTTATATAGTAGGGACAATATTGAACAGTTGTGGTACATTTTGCCCAATCTGCCCAACAGATGTAATCAAATCCCAGTTCTACCAAATCATGCTTTTTCTACAAGTAATCCTTGATTTAGGACCATTTGGAAAAAGAGAATTATGACCCATCTTCACAGTTAAAACCACTGTACCACCCCTGTGATCATATGACTGTAATTTGTGCCCTTGGCAACCAGTTTATATTTAGAACAGGTTATGGCATCCTGCAGTTGGGTCTGGGAGAACTTGCCACAGCCAACTTGCTGTGGCTAATTCACCACAACCAACTCTTCATAGCCAACTTGCCATGGCCAACTCACCAGAGGCCAACTCACCACGGGAGAATTCAACTCTGTATTAATCATTTCATTCAGTTACTTTCATTATTGGTAACCACATTTGTATAGAAATTATTGTAATTCTTGTACTTCTGGATTGACTTTTATTTTATTATTATTGGCCATGGCTCTATTGAAATTAATTTAACTTTTGCACTTGTTGAATTGTCCTGTGATGACCCGGGGCACAGCACAGAGATAACACAAGCAGCTGGCAGTTCAAACTGCTCCTTTATTGCTCCAAATTTCCCAAATGTTTCCACGTTTCTGGCATGTCCCAGAGCAAAGTGATGGCAAACATGCACACACACCTCAAGCAGCCTCTGGCTGCAAATAGTCTAGCCCAGTGCTGTGTAGACCACGATTGCACAGCAATAAATCCAGCAGGGCAAATAAAGGAGTTCAGGAAGCAAAGCATCCAGGTAATTAGTCCAGAAAGCCAGAAAGAATGCAAGGAATCCAGGAAAGTTCAAACGTCAGCCCTCAACACTTCAGGAATTAAAGTGTTTGTTCCCATGATCACAATTTACAATCTTCCTAGCTAGTTTCTAACAAAAAGTCAATTGGGGGAAGCTTGATTCATTGAATGACTGCAGTAAAAATAGTCATTAAATTGGGCCTGTGATGACTCACTTTAGCATCATAATAACTTGCAATGGAAATTCTGGACCCAATTGTGTCATAGGTCAAGGACTATCCAGACTGTATGACAGCTAGGAATTCTGATCAAGAGACTCTCAATTCTCTTCCCTGGTCTCACATGAAATATACTTAGACACATACACGATTTACACAACAATTTAATATAAACCTGAAAGGCAACACTACAGGTTTAACAAATTATTTAATAAATTGTGCAAACTATCATCATGATTAGCAAACAATGCTTTTTTTCTAGATTGCAAAGACACTATAATAGTATATTTTAGCAAGGTTGTCAATGAAAAAACAGCAGGAAATAAAGAATGATCGAAAGCTGAAGGCTGTGAGAAGGAAAGGCCCCTGAGGTTCAATAAAATGGCAAAAGGTTCAGCCAAAAGAATCTGGCCATTTTTTAAAAGATAGAAAATGGTAATTTGGAGAAAGGCCAAAGAGGTCACTAGAGCTTGAAGTCATTGCCTAACTCTTTTGGAGTCATATATTCCTTTAGACTGTGCCAAAATCTGTTACCCAATTTCCCCCAAAAAAGTTTCCTTCCTTGCAAAAAGATCTTTTTCTATCTTATTATTGGTATGATAATTCTAAAAGAATTCCTTTTGGTATTATTTATCTTAAACCAGGAGCTGGGCTTTTATTCGCAGTCCCTCAAGTCCTCCGCAACCTTGCTGCCAAACGTCCTGCAGTTTCCTGCAGTTTTGAGGGGGGGGGGAAATGTAACAGTTTGTAAGGTCCTAAAGTAACTTCCTTTTCAAAAACAATAAAGAAAAGAAGATCTCCCCAAAGGGAGAAAAACAGGTCCTGCATCTGTGCTGAAGAAACTGGCATGGCTTCACTTCCCACCATTGCTTTGCACTTTGTTCCCCCTCATTCCACACAAACATTAAGTATGATTACCATTCACCATTATCTTAAATCAAAATGATTAAATTGAACTTAGTTATATATACCAAGTTTGGATACTGTAAAAGATAGTCCTAGGTATGTTTTTATGGCTTTTGACTGTTCTTGCCAACATTCAATGATAGGCTACCATGCTGTGTCACAGAGTTCTTTAGAACCGGGGTCACCAAACTTTCAGACCTGAGGGACCACTAAATTCATAATTTTAAATCCCGCGGACCACTAATATGATCTGCCTAATGACCAGCTGGGTGGGCGTGGCTAGGTGATCATGTGACTGGGTGAGCATGGCCAACTCCTTGCCTCCCCACCCGGGCTCCTTAGTGCCTCAACAGGAAGCAGCTGTTGGAGCTAAGCAGCCACCACGTGAAAGAGTTGGCAAAACAGCTCAGTTCAGATTGGATCTGACCGAGAAGGCGGCTCAGCAGAAGCACCTCGCTGAGAACTACGAGCATAGGCTTTCCAAGCAGAGGGAAGACCTGTGGGAGTGCAAGGCCAGGTGACCGGTGTCTGGAAGCTCAGCGGACTGAGTTAGTCAGCGAGTTCCAGGCCATGAGGCAGTCCCACTGGAACAAGGTCCTCCGGCTCTTCACCACCAACAGCACTTCCCTCCAACCTTCGCCAAAGCCCCGCATCAGGAGGCTGAAGCAGACCCCAAGTCAGAATTTCTGTCCCCCTCCAACCCACACAAAAAAACCCCAAAGGGAGAGAATCTCTGCAGCAACACAAACATTCATTGCACATATCTGTCCCAGGGGCTGTAGTTTGAGGACCCCTGATTTAGTGCAATATAAAAAATGCAAATAATTTTTTGTGGACCACCAAAATTTTCTCACAGACCACCAGTGGTCCATGGACCACCAGTTGGTGCCTGCTGCTTTAGAAAGTACTGTTGGATTTCCCATAAGGGGAACTGGTGTGAAGTGTTCTGTGAAAGCAGGAGTTGCATGCTTTTTTCAAGGCCAATTAATACATTATATTTCTTCTCAGAAGGCATCCATTTCCTCTTGTGGAACAACATTGAAACTTTGATTTCAAAGGATTGAACACACACACACTATATTCTGTTTCCAATATAGGTTGCTATCAGTATTTCACAACAATAAAATGGAGTACCATCTGCAAGTGCTAGTTCATCCATTCTTGTCTTTATTTCCCATCAGACAGTGTGGAGCTTTCAAGAGCACATCTTAAATTGTTTACTGTGGCATTATCACTCGGCTAAATCAGGCTGCTTGTCTGCAGTGAGGGAGCTGGAATGTATGGGAACCAAGAATTCAAAAGAATAAAACTATGGGTGGCAATAACATGAGTTATAAATAAGATGTTTATATACATTGAAAACATTCTGGTTTTCTGGATCAGCCATTTGCTTTCAGGTGCCTTTTGGGTAATCTGGATTACAACTTCTAGATTGGAGTGATAGAAATTATATCTGCCCTATCTGGAGAGTAGTAAATATATGCAACCATAAAACAATATAAGTATAGGAAAATGCTTTTTAGCTGAACTTTATTATTGAATGAGATGAGCAATTGTATCTAAGAAATTTAAGAAATATTTTAAAGAAAGAAAAAGTGCAGGATATTTAAGCCATTTCTTTTGCAAAATAGGTACTAAAATCATACATGAGATGAAAGCAATAACATATCAATAATCAAGAAGGTAACTTGACCAGTGGTGGCTTGCCCCTGGTTTGGACCGGTTCGCAAGAACTGGTAGTAAAACCAGCGGGAGGCTCTGCCCACTGACCTGGATGTCATCATAGGTGATCTGCCATGCGCAGAAAAATGCATGCAGGCACGATACGAACCGGTAGTAAAGGTAAGTAGAACCCACCCCGGAACCTCACCAATGTCAAAACTGTTAATCTGGAAGAAATAGATTAAGTTCTATAGATGTGATATCCTTTACTATGAGTAAGTAGAGCCAAATTTCACGAATGTATTAATTTTTGAAAATTTACATGTAAATAAAATAAAGATGTACAACTTACATTTGATAAAGAATTTTTTCCGGTACTGTGCTCTTAAATTCTTTTGAAAAAATCTTTTTCCAGAAATAATTTTATGTGTTAAGGTACAGTTTTTAATAGTGCAAAACTTAACTATAAACAGAACAAAAGAAATTTCAATCTAGTTGCACTGATACCTGTGATACAGGCATATGCTGCCACCTTGGGGAAGACTCCTTTCCTGAAGAAGGCATCTTGAGTATTGTAACATAAATCAACTTCATGTTTGGCCTGTCATATCCCCACAGGAAGAAAAGTTTCTTAAATCCTTCTACTCATGCGGTCATAAGATCTTCCAGATGTCTCTGAGCATCTTTCATGTTATGATACTCATTGTGGAGAATTGCCATTGTTCTGAGTTGGAGCAGCATAGTTTAACATGTAATTTCACAATGCCTGTCTTAAATTAATGTAACCTGGAATAGCAAACTAGTACAATGAATACTTCTAACAGTTACACCCGTCTTCCCAACGGAATGGCTAAGTCCACACAACACTGTGAATGAGCAATTAAACCAATTAAATTTTGACTGTGCATAAAAACGAACTTGATCAAAAAAAAAAAATCACTATTTTTGGCTTACAGAATCCACATTCATTTTTCATAGGAAGCAGATTTCTAGGACCCTTTGACCTGGGAAATTATTGATTAGGTTTCATGACATCAGGAGCCTCTGTGCCAATGGCTAGGATGGAAGCAATTGGTTTTGAGTTGGATGTTATCACCAATTCATATTTAAAAGATATGTTCTGTCCTGCTAGGCTCAGCTGTAGACTTTGGAATGGAGAAACTTGTTTATATAGCTACTCTTGGTAAGAAAAATCCCAATCTCTTGTTTTTAAAAATTTTAAACATGTTCTTAGTCACAATGTATTTCGATGGTAGGTACTGAGCTAATTGTGCTGTGGATGCTTCAGATTGTGAATTGTTTGTATGATATAGTATACAAACCAACTTCAGTCCCTTGAGAAATAAGCAGCCTATATATAGCAATACCACTTAGATTTATATACCACTTCACAGTGCTTTACTCTGCAAACCACTCTCTAAGTGGTTTGCAGAGTCAGCATATCGACCCCAACAATCTGGGTCCTCATTTTACCAACCTTGGAAGGATGGAAAGCCTCAACCTTGAGCCTCAACCAACTCAACCTTGAACCAGTGAGAATCGAACTGCCAAACTGCTGGCAACCAGCAGTCAGCAGGAGTAGCCTGCAGTACTTCATTCTAACCACTGTGCCACCACAGCTCTTATAAATATAAATGCACAGAAATTCAAACAAATATTCACTGTTCGTTAATGTACTAGCATGCTCATTTTTATGTCAAATAGAAAGACTGGAACAATGCAAGCCTGTGCAACAGTGGTTGCCAGACTTTCAGATTTGGGGAATGTCATCTATTTTTATAAACTAACATAGTTTGTATAATTATTTATATTGTTATATTGTTATTCTCCCAGTATTTGTTCACTGGAATAACAACATAACAAAAAGAGACAATGAATTAAGAAATGATTGAAAGTGCTGTTAAACAATTTTGTATTTTATTTATCACAACTACATCTACACACAGTTTAAAAATAATATTATATATGCATGCAAGATCTTCACAGAAGAGGAAACTTTCTGGCACCTGCTAAAAAAATCCCAAGGACAGAGTCACTTCATTCTTTTCATTTACTGTTCTCCCGCACTTGTTCCAAAATGTAAATAAAAGAAACTTTAAAAATCCAGGAATGGGTATTTTTACGTGCCCCACTTATTTTCTTGTTTGCTGTTTGTACTTGCTTAAAAAAGCAGCCACTTTGTGCTTAGAGAAACAACTACACTATTTGCTGCTAGAGATTTGCATATCATAGCAGGAAGACAGATTCAAGCAAAACTGAGGCTCCTAGACATGTGACTATATGTCACATGTGGTAGCCCAGCCTATATGTGCAATGGTAGCAGCCAGGAGTTCAAAGGAAACCTCAGCTGCAAAGATTGGGTGGTATGGCTAAGGAATAAGGAATATAATAAGGTGACCAGATTTTAACATTGGTAAAGCGGGACACCATTGTGGGTGTGGCTTATTTTGTGAGTGTGGCTTGGAGGTCATGTGACTGGGTGGGTGTGGCTAGCTGGTCATGTGACCGGGTGGCCATGGCTATGTGTATAGGGACTACTCAGAGGGCTGAAAAAAGTCATTTCTGACAGGTCCTCGCACTTTTGACTGGTCCTCACACTTACGACCATCCTCACATTTATGCCCGTGCAGCATTCTTAACAACCATGTCACTCATTTCACAACTGCTTCTCTTCACCATGATGACAAGATAGGGCAAAAATGTAAAATGTGAGGACAGTCATAAGTTCGAGGACTGGTCAAAAGTGTGAGGACCAGTCAAAAATAACTTTTTCAGCCCTCTGAGTAGTCCATATGCATAAAAGGATACAGCAATAGAGAGGATAGAAGGAAGGGAAGGGAAATTAGAGTAGGAGTGATAGTAAGAGAGGGAGGAAGAGAGGAGGAGAAGGAGAAAGGAAGAGGAAGTAGGGAGGAGAAGAAGAGGGTGGGGGGAAGAGAAAGTAAGAAGGAAAGAAAAGAGAGAGGTGGTAGGTTTGAGGAGAAAGATTGCTGTACAATAAAAAAGATGAAAGGGAAGAAAGCCAACCCCAAACAAATATAAAGATATTAAGATAAAGAATGAATTGTTAAACTTTAAAGAATAAAAGAGAACAAAGATGAATAAATAGCAATAATTAGAAACACACATACAAACATACAATGTATTTTCTTTGAACAGAATATTTGGCTGGTTCACAAATTTAAACAGTGTTTAGTCATTTCAATTAAATTTACAATTTCTATATTTCCTTTTTGCCATATTTATTCCTCATCTATTTTTTTTTAAAAAAACAATGTTACCCTTCATCCTCATCTCCAATCTTAATCAAATTCAATTGTCATCTATTTTTATATCCATCCTCACATTGGTTAATTATGTAATTATGTAATACAGTTGTTTAATACAAATTCAACATTTTAATATAAATCAATTAGTTATATAACTATCTTTTTTTGTATATTAATCAATATGAACATGAATATTCCAATTATTTCCATGCAATCAATTTCTTACAAACAATTAATTATATTTACCAATAATAATAAACCAAATAATTTCCCCTATATATTCCTCCAAACCACAACTTAACTATTTCTGCTTTCAACACAATATACAATTAATAGTATCTCAATTATTACAATTCCCTAGTTAAATAGAGCTTTTTTTCTTTTGTGTTTTAAAATCTTGAACTCTCCTCTTTTGCCCTAAATTTCCCATTGTTTGCAGTTTTGCACCTATCTTTTTTGGTGAGGAAAAAGAAAAAGAAATCTCTCTCTGCCTCATTTTGTCACATTGCAGCAAAGACCCTGCTTTACTTTCACTTTCGCTTTTTCAGCATATCTAGGGGGAAAAAAATCTGCTCCAGGAACTCTTTGCAGCTAGCAACAGAACAGAGCCCTGCGCAAAACAGCTGAGAGCAAATCAGCTGAGAGTGGGGAAGCCGAGCTAATCAACTTGTGCTAATTAACCTATGCGGAAGCTGTAAGGGGCTGTTTTTTCTATTTTTGCAGGCATCGGTCTACTCATTTGTTTTCTTTTAACACTGATCAGCAGTAGGACAGCCCTTTGAAGCCCCGCGGCAAGAGTTTAAACAGTTTTTTTCCCTCTAGCCATCAGCTGGGACTCAGGAGGCAGCCGGGACTCAGGAGGCAGAATGAAAAATCAGGACTTTTTTAAAACGCCGCGGGACACGGGACAAATTGCTAAAAATCAGGACTGTCCCGCGAAAAGCGGGACGTCTGATCACCTTATCATATAAGGGTATCTGGAGAGGTCTTCACCCCCTGCATTATGCCCTCTTCTTCTCAGCTTCACTTTTGAAGACACAGTTGGGAAAACTCTGTGAGTTGAAGCTAGGAAGTGAGGCGTGTGGAGACTTGTGGGATAGATGAGTCGATATGGAGAATGGGAGAACAGCAGTGGTGGATTGCTCCCAGTTTAGTTCGGTTCTATAGAACTGGTAGTAAAACCGGCGGGAAGCTCCACCCACCCACCACAATGTCATCATGGGTGATCTGCGCATACGCAGAAGCTTCTGCTCATGCTCAGAAGCACATGCACTCCCACTGTGAACCAGTAGTAAGTAGAACCAGGGTGAAATGCTCCCGGTTTGGACCAGATCGCCTGATCCAATAGCGATGGCGGTGGGTGATTCGGAGAACCAGGAGCAAAAATCCCTGCCCCCCCCATGCTGAGCCGTGCAATCATCAGAGACTGTTTTTTTTACTTTTAAAAGCATTTTTTCTACAACCTCTTCAGCTGAAAAAATGCTTTTAAAAGTAAAAAAAAAAGCCTCTGATGATTGTGCAGTTCAGCTGGGATAGTCAGAGGCTTTTCAAAGCATGTTTTTCTGCAACACCTTCGGCCGAAGAAGTTGTAGGGAAAAAAATGCCTTTAGAAGCCTCTGATGATCCCAGCTGACTTGCCTGATCATCAGAAGCTTCTAAAAGCATTTTTTTCTACAACCTCTTCAGCCGAAGAGGTTGTAGGGAAAAAAATGCTTTTAAAAGCCTCTGGCGATCCCAGCTGACTTGTCTGATCATCAGAGGCTTCTAAAAGCATTTTTTTTCTGCAACCTCTAAAAGGTTGAAGAAAAAATTATTTTAAAAGTAAAAAAAAAAAGTTGGCCACGCCCACCCAGTCACATTACACCCCCCCACCAAGCCACGCCCACAGAACCGGTAGTAACAAATTTTAGATTTCACCCCTAAGTAGAACCGGCAATATGGTGCAACAATGTGCTTGTTGCTGTCCTGGAGAACAGCAATATGGTGCCACAATGTGGTTATAGGATAAGAATATTAATGGGTAGCCCAGATCAGCTGGTAGTGTTTTTTTCCACTATTGCTTCTAGACCAGCCTACTGTATATTTTCCCCTCATATCACCCCAAACACTGAAATATGGTTTGGTCAGTGTCTGTGCTTTGATGTAGAGGAGTATAGAGAAGACCATAGAGAAATTATATAATTATCATTAGTAAAATATAGGGTTTTCTGAGGCTCATGTGGTTAGAATACTGAGACAGAAGAACATTCAGAGGTCAACACTTGACAGTTCAAAACCCAAAGAGCACAAGCCACATCACAGAATGAGTTCCCGTCAATTTATCCCAGCTCCTGCCCTCCTAGCAGTTTGAAAGCATGCAAATGCAAGTAAGTAAATAGGTACCATTACTTGGTGGGAAAAAACAGAAACCTGAAAGGCACCCTGCCTTCCCCCCCCCCACACAAACTGGGGCATCCCCTAGGCAATGCTGATGTCACCAGCTAATCCTTTCAACTTGGAAGCACCTTGGTAGGTTCTTCCGACATAAATGTAGTAATAGTAAAATATGACTTTACCTGGGAAAACAGGAAAGCATGAGAATGAAACACAAAATGGAGGAAAGGTCAAAATTTCTGTTAAACTTTCAAGATTCTGTTAGTATATGGACTATATATCAACAAAATAGAGTTCTAATATTTTGTGGCATTTGTTTCCTAAGTAAGCCAAGTCAACTGAAGCTTTTTTTTTTTTTGTTTTGTTTTAAGAACCATTTTAATCTTTATTAAATTCTGTTTATAACGTGAATCATTTTGGTTCTTTATTTCTTATATTTGCAGTCGTTAGTCTAACTTTATATATTGTAAGTTACTACTCTGCTTTGGGGGAAAATTAATAGACATTATTACTCATGTAAAATATATATATTAAAAAAACAGATAACTAAAAATAGTAGAAAGAAGAAGGAAACAAGGGAAAAAAGAGGCTCCCTTCTTTAAGGTTAACAGCTCTGATGAACCATCGAAGTATTGAAAATGCTGGCTGAAAAATTATTTTCAGGTAAGTTCATGCTAACAATTTACGGACAAGAAGTTATAAGTGACAGATTGGGCACTCATATCATTTCTAAATAACTATCATTCTGTAACTCATTAACTTTGGTAAAGACTCCGTGTCTGTCTCACAGTGGTACATTATCAAGATCTGCTTCAAAGTACAGGTTGACAAGACCGAAGCAGAGCAGAACCTGATGGCAAAATAGAAAAAGTAAGCTTTGGACAGTACCTGAGGATCAGATTGCTGCTTGATCCTATTACTAATTGAATATTGATATTTTTCCCTAAATGCAGTGCTTTAAATATGAGTTTTGTTTAATATTTACTGAGAATATGTTCAGGAGGCAGGTTTTCTTGTGTGATTATAAATTAAGGGCTAGCTTCTTTCAGAATGGTGTGTGTGTGTGTGTATGAGTTATTAACATCAGCTGCCTGCAATTACTGCAAGTTCGAATCTCACCAGGCTCAAGGTTGACTCAGCCTTCCATCCTTTCTAAGGTAGGTAAAATGAGGACCCAGACTGTGGGGGCAATAAGCTGGCTTTGTATAAATATACAAAAGTATGAAGGCTATTGCTTAACACATTGTAAGCCACCCTGAGTCTCCGGAGAAGGGCGGCATATATATCAAACAAAACAAAACAAAAATGAGTGTGTGTGTAGAATGCATATGTGAATATGTGACTATGTGTGTATAATTTATAGTACACTTTCTTAATCATCAGCCCAGTAAGCCCTGAATAAACAATACATACGACTAATTTAAATTAAAATAATCTCTATTTTCAGTGGAAGAACTCTAGGATACTTAAATTGAGAAGTGGAAGCTTCCAATGTATTCCTCATTGCTCTTCAAGAGTAAAAGACAAAAGACTAGATCAGGTTTTACTGAGCATTTTTGTGATGTTGAATGATCCTGTAGAATATCTAATGTGTCTGCCACATTTATTTTGGTAGTTTGCCTTCTGCTGCTTAATGATGCTGCACATATTTTTTTTAAGGACTACACAGACTTCACATTGACTTTGGCAATCCAGTATTCTGAACACTTTTGCCTAGAATAATATAAATATAGATGTAGGGTAAAAAGGAGGAGGAGATAAGAGAAAAGAATGGTTGCACTCAGTGAGTTAATCCTTTTCTACAAAAATGAATATTGTTCCTGATTTAATTTCTGTTCCTAGAGGTATTCCTATGTTAATACTAAGGAAATACACAATCTCTTTCAGATCAATAGGTGACTTAGGAATAGTAGACCACCAAAGTTTTCTTTAGCTATTTAAGATTGCCATTTGAGGAAGGTGGGTTTAATTATCTCATTTGCAAAAATATCATTTGACATATATTTCATGAGCTATTAGTATATGGAATGAAAATATAGTAGATGTTATTCTTTATGGCTCTGCTGGAAAGTTATCTATTTCTCTTGCAGTCTTGGCAAGTTCTTGGAACAACATATAGTAAGAAAGGTATTTTATTTCCAGAAGCATGGGCAGTGAAAATATATTGGAATCATATTGTGGCAAATGGAGCCAAGGTGGCGCAGTGGTTAGAGTGCAGTACTGCAGGCTACTGCAGCTGACTGCTAGCTGCAGTTCAGCAGTTCAAATCTCACCAGCTCAAGGTTGGCTCAGCCTTCCATCCTTCCGAGGTGGGTAAAATGAGGACCCAGATTGTTGGGGGGAATAAGATGACTTTGTAAACTGCTTAGAGAGGACTGTAAAAGCACTATGAAGCGATATGTAAGTCTCAGTGCTAATTGCTAAATATTGGGTTTAAATAATAAGATTCACAAATGTTTAACTATTTGGAAAAATTCTATTCTAAAAATAAATGATGAAACATTTCATTAGAAAGTCTTATAGAAAAGGATTATCTCTTTAAGCCAATTAAAGTTGGGATTTTTCCCAACTTCAATATGGTTCTCAGTTCACAACACTGGCAATATTTTCATTTATGAGATGCTCCCTTATTTGATGAAATCTGTGACATAAGTAAAACCCATAACATATCTCTATGAAATTAGACAATATTTATTTTTAGAGTAGGCATTGTTGGGGACTTCAGTCCTTTAGCTTATGTTTGAAACAGCCCGGTCCACTTTAAAGGTATTCTTCATGTTTTAAAAAATGATAAACTGGTATTATGGATTTGAGATTAAGATTGATTCATTAAAAATACTGGACTCCCTAAAAATGTACTTGGAAAGCTAGACATCAGATTTTCTTTGTTGTAGGTATAAAAAAAAATGAAGATTTTATTGATCCAGATATGGTCCTGTAATCATTTGGTATTTTTTCAGAATGTTATTTTAATGTAGGTAAGTAACTTTATGGGCAAGCAGTTAAATATTTTAAAAAAACTAATGAAATGTTGAAAAAAGAGATCCACACATCTGCTCAAAGATTGTGGAACAACGTCTAGTGCTATTGTTTTAATTCCTACGAATGGCAATTCAATCGCTTCCTTCTTCAAGTGGTCTTCCTAATCAATTAAGCTTAGCTCCAATATATAGTAGCAATGTCTGTATAGTATTGCTACTTTTGCTAAATGATGTTACTATTCACTTTTCATCTCGTAGAAATTTCAAGAGGGAAATACAATGTCTGACAATAGCAAGATGAGGATCAATCTTCTCCTGCTTGGAAGAACACAAAGTGGGAAAAGTGCAGCAGGAAACACTCTTCTGGGCAGCACAGACTTTGCAAGTTTTCTTTCTCCATACTCTGTGACTACATCCTGCCACCTAGGCCGCAGCTGTAACATTTCAGATTTTGGGCGTCAGCAAGGAAGAGCACTAACCGTGCAAGTCCGTGTGCTGGACACTCCTGGATATCCTCACAGCAGCCTCAGCAAAGAGCAGATCCAGAAAGACGTCAAAGATGCTGTAGCTCAGCACTTTGGAGAAGAAGGACTGCACTTGGCACTTTTGGTTCTGAGAGCTGATGTTGTACTGTGTGAAGAAGAGGAAACTCCCACCATACAACTGATTGAGGTAATGTCCATGAGAAATAAGAGTTATATACTGTATTTTTCAGACTATAGGATGTGCTGGTGTATAAGACGCAGCAAGATTTCAAAGAGGAAAACAAGAAAAGAAATAGTTTTTGGCCTCCGCATGTCTGATTTTTGCCCTCCCCAGCCCCCAGGAGCACTCTGCAGGCCTCCCAAACTCTCTGTGCATCCCATTTTTGTGAAAAATGGGGCCATTATTGCAAAAAAGGCCCATTTTTGGCCTCTCAAACCCCCCACGTGTCCAATTTTTGCCTTCCTTGACCCCCAGGAGCATTCTGCAGGTCTCCCAGATCCTCTGTGTGTCCCATTTTTGGAAAAATGGGCAGGGCGGGGTTTCGGGAGGCCAAAAATGGCCGTATTCAGTGTATAAGACACACCAACATTTCCACCCTCTTTTGGGAGGGGGGGAAGTGTGTCTTATACTCGGAAAAGTACTGTATATATTGCCCCATCACCAGATGGTGATGCTCAGAGAACTTAACTTCAAACTACAATAGAAATTGCACTGGGCTGGGAATTAAACTAAAATGTTATGAATTTAAAAACTGAGATGTGCATATGTGAATTCATCCAAATCCAGTTCTTGCACTGAACTAAAATGTTCTGCCCATATGTGGTGATAGATTTGAACAAATACAGATTTTAATAAAGGCAGTTTACAATTGGATTCCAAGGACTAAAATTCTAACATAGAACATGGCCTGATAGAACTGAAAAGTATGCTAGTACACTATAATCTTCAATTTGACCACAGGACGGCATGTTCATTGTGAGGAGGCCTAGTAATAAGCATGATAAATTTAAATGTTTACTCTGTTAATCTAGTTTTATTGCATCCTTTTTCCTGTAAAGTTCAGAATAATATATATATATATATATATATATATATATATATATATAGAGAGAGAGAGAGAGAGAGAGAGAGAGAGAGAGAGAGAGAGTGTGTGTGTGTGAGAGAGAGAGAGAGAGCGCGCTTGGCCAATATATATGTCTTGCTTAGGCAATTGTTAAGTGATCATGAGTTAAATCAAATTTTGCATGCAAAGGTTTAGACAGAATCACACATAATTACTTGGATTCTTATTTTTACCAAACCTATACTTCCCAAAAGTTCCTTTGAAAGAGTTGGGATTTTCCAACAATAAGAGGCAGGAGGTAGGAATATTCCACTGCAGATCAAAGCCAATGGTTGGCTTATATATTGAAAAAGATAAAATCATGTATGTAAAATAATTATTAATTCAGCCAATGTCCTTTTTTTTTTTTTTTTACTTTTGCAGGAACTCCTTGGGCCTAATTGGAAGACTTACACTGTCGTTTTATTTACTCATGCAGACCAGATTGAAAAATCATCATTTACTATAGACAAATATTTGCATAGTGCCTCAGACACACTACATAAAGTAATGCAGTTAGTTCAACAAAAATGCATTTTTATTGACAATCACGCTAGGTTTCTAAAACGTGAAAACCTAAAAGCATTAAGAAAAATTATGGAGTTTCTAAAACAAAACAGTTTCCAGACCCTTCATGTGAAATAAACAATGCTATAGGTTTAAATAACTTACCATTTCCAAATTCTGAATTCTTTGCTGCTTTTATAATTTACTCTTTTGACAGCCAGGGTTCGAGACCCAAGCACCGCACAATGGGGTTTTGAGATAGTTATTTTTTTCAGATTCAATTTCCATAGTATCAGATTGTAGTATCCTATTGAAAACTACTTATTTTCACCCAGTGTATCCAGAATCAAATATAAATTTCATATATTCAACTCTCAAGGTGGTTTTAAAATGCCTATATTTTGTGCACTAATCAAGCTACATTTCCAGAAAATATATTTTCAATACATTAAAAATATATTAATATTAGCTAATACTAACATGTTGATAACATCACTCTAGTTCTAAAATATATTCCTTGATCTCCTTTATTTCTGAACGGATTTCAAGCCTGGTGTGAGACTGAAACTAAATTGTTCACCTTGGTGGATAACTTTTGAACTAAATAGTAGTCCTTCTGGCCATTTCAGATCTGTCAGCTGCATTCAGTTACACTGTATTCCTAGACTTCCAGTGAGTTCCCAAAAAGTAGAGTCACTGAGTCACAGAAGACATCTGATTCAATGTCAGTTTCTACTTTGAATCTTCATGAGGCACGTTATTAATACAATTTATGAATACAATTCAAGTTCTGCTTTTTTTCTATAAACCCTCTATGAGACCAAGTTGTCCTTGGGATTGTTTTCAGAAACAGTATCTATTTGTCTTGTGTCTTCAGTATGGGAGCCTTCAGAGCCCTCCTGCTCAATAGGTAAGGACCAAGAGTGGAGATGAAGCTTGTGGACAGAATAACGAGCCTCTAGATGACTGGATAGTGTCCACACTTTTGTTAGTTTTTTAAGATGGCACCAAAGATGAAGCATTCTTTACATGGACATGGAGCTAAAGTGCTATTTCACAGAGCTGCTATTTTAAGTGGTTTTAAATTTAATTTTCAGCAACATTTTAGTCTTTTGTCAGTGGTTTAAATGGATTTTAATGATAGAAAGTGTATTTTATCTATTTCTTAAGAATTCTTCTATAATTGCTTTCATAACAGTCCCAACGATGAAATTCATCAGTTATTTATAGTGTTTCCATTTTTTCTCTGGACCATGTATGGGCCATTTCTCTGGGCTATGTAATATTAGAATCATTTGAACTAGGGCATTAATATATTACTGTAATAAATTTCACTAGAGTCTACTTCATTTTCATGCATTAGCAACGTATGAGTTTGGGAGGTGGGGATCCTAGTTCCAAACTAGTTTCCAACCCTGCTTACAGATACTACACAATGATCTAAAGGGTATGGGTGTGCATGCATCATCTATCACTTATCTATAGCCCTGATTAATGCTTTTTTTTCAGTTTTATACAAGCAATGAACCATGAAAATGTGTATTTTTGGTATATGTTTTTTTCAAGTTGAGTCTGACTCCCAGTTACTAATAGATTCTTTCACCACAGTATAGACGTTGTTGTCATTCCCTTCTTTCAGGAACTTCCTTCAACTTCCTTATCTAGTGTCTACCTTTGGTAATCCCTGGGTGTTTTGTATTCAAATACTAGCCAGGTCTGATATTACTTAAATTTTTTAAGGTCAGCCAAAGTCATCTGTAAGGTTGTAATAAAATGAATGAGACATGGTTTTCAGTGAGGCAATATTTATTTATGTTCATGTTTTTCCCTTCAAAATTATTTCAAACTTTTCAAAGCTTTCATTTATTTGATTCCACTGTTGGCCATTGAAGGAGCCTTGCACACACCTTTCCCTTTCACTTCAAACGGCACTCCTTTGTATGTAGCAATACACTGGTCATTAGTCTGAAGAGCAGGTTGGATCTGCTCCCATATTTTCTTTTTGGGATTAAGTTCTTTCTCAGGTTCACCTTTTTTAAAAAAGAAAAAAAGGAAGAGAAGAAAGTGAAACTAAGAATTTGAACTCATATTCTTTCACAACATAAAGGAAGTGATTTACATCAGCAGTTCCCAAACTTTGTGACTTGGCAGTCCCGGGGGGGGGGGGGGGGAACCAGGCCAAGAGATGGGTGGGCCGATGCGCATGTGCATGTATGACTGGTGAGCAGACGCATGTGTGCACAGCATAACTTAATCATGCAGCCTAGTGGCAAATAGGCCACGGCCCAGTAGTGCCAGGACTGTGCAGTGAACAAAGGACTGTGCAGTGGACAAAGTTCAAAAAAGATATTTATTTGTTTATCCATCCACCCATCCATCCATCTCCATCCATTCCAATCTCTTGTGAAACCTTAGTTGAGAAAAATTGAACTTAAACTAATAATATGAGTTGAAGAAAAGTCAAAACATTGTGAATTTCCTCTCCTCATCCTTCCTCTCTATGACTAATTATTACAATCTACCTGAAGAAAGATTATTAACCACAGTTAAAACTGACTTGGCTTCTGTCAATATATAAAAGAATAATTTAAAATTCCAGCCGGCAGCAATGAATGGTATCTATGAAAATAATCAACCCTACTTAGGTCCAGCAAATTAATTTAATATCATCTTCAAATAGTATCTACAATATAAGATACATTATTTTGGGTTTGTTTTATCTCACCTTTCAAAAAAAAAATCACTCAAGTATGTTCAAAATGATTAAGAATAAAATAATGCAGCCTTCCCTATGTAACCTAAAATTATGGGATAGTAAGAGTTATGGCATTTTTTTTGTTGTAAATGATCCTGAGGTTAAAGCACAGCAGTAGAATAATACAATGCCCAAGAGTAAGATTATGAAAACCATTTAAGTGAGCTAGGTGTTCTGCTTCCCATCAGGAATGTGCAAGACCATGCAGAGTAGCAGTAATGCTTTATTCTTTATTTCCTTAGTAAGGGACTCACACAGCAATCAGTGAGCTTACTATGAGCATATCCTTCTAAAACAAGGAATTCATCTACCATCTGAAAGCCCGTGTTAGATATATATTACTGGAACTAAATCCAGACATTCTACACATTTGAATTTTATTCATAGCCCATTACAACAAGAGACAATTTAGTCATCCATCAGGTAGTAGATGATATATAGGTTAACAGACAGAGAAACCATGCTGTTGACTTCCTATTCCTGTTTGCAAGAACAGATGGATATCAAAGGAAAACTAGCTCAAAGATCTATCTGGCCTATCATTCTGTTTCTACAAGTGACCAACAAATATCTACAAAAAATCTTGAAGTTACACGTGAATATTAATAGGTTCTTCCTATCAGTACTTGCAAGCAAGTACTAGTCTCCAAAGTAATGTTGCATTAGGCACTGTTTGTGATTATTAGCAGTCACTGGTAACTTTAGCCACCTTCTGAATGGAAGACATTTCTAACCTTTATTTCATTTAGAAACAATAGTTACTGAAGCTATTTTAAAAGGCAGGAACAGATATGCTGCAATACGGGAGGAATATTGTTTTTTTTAAATAAATCCCAAGCCCAATATTCTCCTGGAACCCAGAGATTTAAAAATTTAGCACCTGTAAAAGATTAAAATTACAGCAAGTGTAATAGAATTATGTTGGAGAACAACCTTTCTGGATGGGAACAGTGGTCAAACTCTTCAGAAATAGTCTGGAGTTGTTATGTAAACAAAGTCTGACTCCCCCTTGAATGCTGTTGGATTTTATCTAGTGTTTCCCACAGGTAACCTGCCACTGTGGGAAGATTCCTGTGAAGTAAGTGTTGAGCAATAAAGTAGCTCTAATTTGTATTCTACATATGTGGGTCTGGTTCTTTGCACCTGACAGATTGGTATTCAAATAGTTTTTGAGAAAGAAAAATCAACTAATGATAGATGTTTATACATGAATGTATTATCTGCCCACCAAAATTTACCAGCGGACAGAAAAAAACCTTACTTTTATTTTAAACACTAGTGCATCTTCGTACTGATTTACTCTGATGTTTCATTAGAAATTTTAAAAATGGCACATTTTAAAGGTCAGAGAAGAAGCTGGACACAGAAATAGTCATATGTCATGAATTCTGGATTAAAATGGTTTCCCTATGGTGGCTTGAAATAAACTTTTCGGGTTTCTTTGTGGCCTGGGAATAAAAAAGAAGTTTCAGTGCATAAGCCATAAATAATTAGTACTTTCTCAAACCAACAGGTTATCTTTTAGAGAAAAATATAAGTAACTAAAAGGCAATTAAAATGACATCTCCTTACGGTAAAATCTTTCAAATAAAATAAAAGCCTCTTCATGCAAAAGAAAATATATATCAAACCAAAAGAGCAGGCAAGTCTTTAAAATGCAAACATTACAAAACTGAATTTAGTTTTCAAGAATAAATTAAAATCTGGCTTTTATTATAGAACAATCTTCTGGCTTCTATTAAAACTTGCTTTGGAATACCCAGGCAAACTCTCCTGGGATCTGTGGTGAGCTTGTATTAGATTAGCACAGGCACCACTTTTAAACATTACCAGAACACCATGGTGTATGCTCCATAAAACCCTCCCTTCTCATCCTTTTCTTTTCAAGAGAAACAAGCCTCTTGAAAGACATGTATAAGAAAAATTGGAGAGAATTCTTGGGGATAGAAATGAATTTTTTTAAGTGTAGCATTTAAAATACTGTTATTAATAAACATCAATCTATAGTGCTGCTCTGACTAAACCATGCACTGAAAGAATCATTAGCAAGTAAACAGCAATTTCAACCCTATATGGGACAATCTTCCTTCAGCATTTTATCAGAAAGACAAGTCTAAACAAAGTATTTCCGGTGATATAAATGCAGCAACAATAGGTTTTTATTTAAATATAAAAGTTTATTATATTGCTCAGCAAACCACTACTCTGTCATCATTGCAAGAGGTATTATATAAGGTGGAGAAATTAGAAAAATGACCAAATATAATGCTGTTTTTCAATCTTAAGTATGTTGAAGCTTGTTATAAAATATGGTTGCCTTTATTTCATAACTACAAGATATATTTTCCTTTGGTGCTTTAGAGAATACTGTCTTATTTTGCAGCTAAAATATATAGTCTCCAAAGACCAAACTTATCAGATGTGTTATAAATCCTTCATTTGAAACTATTAAAAATCCACAGTTATTTCAGGTTTCCTATCAAAGAGGAATCCCATTCACAAATTCTGTATCTCTCATAATACAGTTAATTTGTCATGGCAACCTCTGAATCATGCATGTAATGCAGTTTGCTAAGTTTGTGGCAACAGAGGGCATTTCCTCCTCCTTCCTGTCTGTTTATGAAAAACCGGACTTATAAATCGGACTTTTAAAAGACACTTTATAAATCAAAATGGCAATAAAATCTAACAAAAAAGGAAGCAACAATCCATCAGAGTAAAACCACTATAAAAACATATCCAATTGCAACAGGGCCATAATCATCTGTAAAAGGAAACTCACTAACCAGCAGCAGTTCCCAATGTATTATTTAAAGAGAATGTTTTGTTGAAGAAAAGCAGAAAAAAGGAACAATCATATTATGACATTTTCTATAACCTCCTGAAAATGTGATGAAAGTTTCTAGAATCTGAACAAGCATAATTTCAATGGTGATTATGACAAATCTATTTGTGGGCGCATAGTCCTGCACAGTGCGGGGAGCCCCAAAACACCATGGAAAAGCTTCTTTAAGTAGATTTACTAGTAGGTTAATTAAAGATTGTTGCTATCCCTTTTGGAGATGGCAATTTAATTGTGTAGGAGAGGGGTGTCAAATTCAAGGCCTGGGGGCCAGATCTGGCCTGCGTGGCCACCCTGGAAACAGCAAAGAATTGTCCGCGGTGCCTCTGCCAGTGAAAACAGAGCTCGAGAGGGCCGTTTTCGCTGGCAGAGGGTTGCAGGAGATTGTTGCAGCCAAAAACAGAGCCCAGGAGCCCGTTTTCACTGGCAGAGTACTTGGGTCACCGTAGACACCTCCGATATGAGTGATGTCGAGCTAGCCATGCCTCCCCGGGCCCCCCTAGGTCAAACACAATCCTGATGTAGCCCTCAATGAAATCGAGTTTGACACCCCTGGTCTAGGACAATAAATATTCTAGATACATAATAGCGAATTGTATTGCCTTACTTGATACATACCATTCTACAAGATGCACGAAATTATTCCCTTACAGACATTGTTAATATTTAAATAAATATAAGTATGAAAATTTAGTTACAAACTTCAAGAAAACAAACTGTGCTTAGTACAAAAGTACAAACTACACACACACACACACACACATACACACACATACACACACACACACACACATACATACACACAGACATTTCCTAGTCTAGCAAAGTGTATACAGACCATAAATTTATGATATAAGCTTTGAGGGACACTGTGATACCTCTAAGCAACTCTTTTTTTCCACTACTCCATATGCTATGTGATAGCAAAAGTATCTGTGATGTGAAATCTATTGGTTCAGGTTTTGAGGTTACCTACCCTGCTGGACTTTTACATCTGTCTTAAAATGTAACTTTTTATTTTTATGGAACTCCAACTAATTATAACCAAACATGGCTTGCCCTCCGATACTTTTCTCTCAAGCTCAATTTCAAAGTTAGTGCTACCATTTTCGGTTAAGAAACTTGCAGAACTGCCTCAAGAGACTATGACTTAATAAAATTAAGCACACTGTTAGCACTCTTGTCCAGCTGTATATTTTCCTTTATATTAGCCAAGTTACTACAAACTGGTTACAATTAACCAGTAATAGTTTTGATGGCATTGTACCAATTATCAAGTATACAATGTGCAGGCTTCTATATTTTATCACATAAGAAAATAGGAAAACCTAATTTTATAATATTAAGCCTGGATTTTAGTTTTTTTTTTCCCCCATTCCACTTCTGTAACTAAGAAAACACTGCTTTCCCTAAAATTAATTCCGGAATATGGAATAGTTGAAAACTTTGTCTCATTTTAAAAGTAAAATAAATCTAATCTTATCACAGGAAACATATTATTTTTTCCACTTTCCATTTCATATCATACTGGAAAATAATACATACAATATCTCATTGATAATTCCGAAGTGGTTTTGCTACCTGTGTTCTCCTTTTTGAGTGATTCTCCATTAAATAATTTTTATTTAATCTAGGATAATATCAAAATTCCCCATGTTTGCCTATATAGGTAATCCTCAATTTAAAATCACAATTGAGCCCAAAATTTTTGTTGCTGAGACATTTGTTAAGTGAGTTTTGACCCATTTACAAACTTTCTTTCCAGAGTTGTTTAGTGGTTCACGGCAATTGTTAAATTAGTAACAGGTTCACTTCACAGTTGTGAAGTGAACCTACCTGCCCCATTGACTTTGCTTGACAAAAAGTCAACAAAGGTGATCACATGACACTGGGACATTGCAGCAGTCATAAATATGAGTCAGTTGCCAAGTTGTCTGAATTTTGATCACCTGACTATGGGGATGCTGCAATGGTCGTAAATTTGGTGAACATTTGTTATAAGTCACTTTTTTCTGTGCCATTGTAACTTCGAACAATCACTAAATGAACTATTGTAAGTCTCTATTAGAGAAGCAATTATTTTTAAAAAGTAAAGTTATTTAAGTGAAACCCCTTATTACTGAAGACATTTTACTAGTTGTATCATCCTTAGAAATGTATTCTATTCCCTCTTTGAAGAGTGAAGGATTTTATATATGATTCACAATTTACGTATTGGATTGCAGAAGGTCCAGAACACAAAAATTAAACATAAACCTTTAGTAAGTAGATAAAAGAGAAGAGCGAAGGAACTTTATTCAATACTAACCTCAAGAAATACAAGATATGAACTAGTGTTTGACTTTAGATACAAATGACTGGCAAAAAATATACTCCTTAAGACATGCATATAACATAGTACACAGTAAGTATTCTGTATTACTCCTCTCTTTCTCTGCCTTCTTAATAGCATTACCTATTAATAAACAGCCATTCCTAAAATCTTATTTTAATTTTTGTTTAAATTAGAGGGTTTTTTTCAGGCAGAGATATGCACACATTTAAAACCACATTGTAAATGTTTTCATAATTTATACAAAAAAAAATTCTCACCAATTTCTGTTCAATCTTCAAGACATTTCTGCTTACCTGAAAAACCTTCAAATGTAATTTTTTCTCCAGGAACAACTCCGTTAGGAGGAATTATAATTTCCACTTTTTCTGGTGTGCTAGCACACATCAACATGGCTTGGGACACTACTCCTCTCATTTTTACTGGTTTTAGGTTGCAGAGAAACACAGCCATCCGGTTTTGCATCTATATAGAAGTTAAAAGAAAAAAAAGTGGACTTTATTGAGGCCTTTTCAGGTTTCTACCAAACGAAGAAGTAAGGAAAGATTAATGCATAGAACACGGAGCAAAAATAGACAAAAAATATTTTTTTTCTTTCACTAATCCAACATTAGGAAATATTTAATGGTTAATGGTCCTCTAGCATACAAATGCAATAAGAAGCAATAAAAACATTAGCATTGTGTCCTAATGTGCTGGATGATAGTTGAAGCAGTATTTTATTTGATTTCCATTCTTAGTGATCAAAAGTCACTAAATTAAGAATTTTAAACTAATTAAGGAAAATATAACAAATATGTCCAGGTGGTTTACCACTCAGGATATAATATGGTATGCATATTTACAAATCCCAAATGTCAGGATAGAGCAACTGTTTGGAATAAATTAAATTGAAATAGTTGCATATAATATGCCTTCCAAAACATTCATTTAACTCTAAAGGCTTCTGTTCCAACCCAGATTTGAAGGGAGGGAGAAGACAAGTCCCCTTTGATGTGACACCTGATGACTTCATTTAGATATATAATTTTTTGGGGAAATGCTATGGAAGCAGTTTGCCATTGACTTCTTTTAGGGCATGTTTTCCATTTCCCAACATACAATTTACAGATAGCCTCCATTCATAAATGGAGGCCCGACTCGGTTGAGCTTCCCAGCCCAAGCAAGGTACTGCCACCTGCTGATACAACCTCTAGGAAAGAAGAGCACAAAGAAAACAAGAAAACTGAATCCATCAGGGACAATGCAATCAACAGTTTTGTCCAAGGAAATTAAATTTTAGTACATGGGAATTCTGATCAAAATGCAACAAAATCTTAACCATGGCTCAATGAGAAGACATAAGGAAAGAATTAATAAAATTTGCATCAAGCTACAATTGAGAAAAAACGGGTACAAAATATTCTATAGCTGGTTTATAAGTCTCTCAGTAATTGTCAGGACGGATAAATCTTGTAACAATAAATGTTGGAAATGGCATAACAAAGAAAGAACTTTTTACCATATATTGTGGTTATGAAAAAAAAATCAAAAGTAATGGACGGAAATATGCCAAAAAGTCCAAACAATTCTATAAATAACATTTGAATTAAAAACACAAATATTTTTATTAGATATTATCTGAGAAAATATACATGAAAAATGTAACAATTTATTATGATATATGGTAACAGCAGCAAGAATAATCTGGTACAATACTGGAAAATAGAAACCTTGTAGTTGGGGGAAAAAGGTGTGTGTGTGTGTGTGTGTGTGTGTGTGTATTCTTATGACCAACTTTGCTTTATAATTCATTTTCTCAAATTTCTTTATATCCAGGTTTTTATTTTTGTCTTTTTTTTTCCTTGAACATTTTAACCAATACAAATGCATAGTGGTTTAGATCAAATACTTTTTAACAAGAAAGGAACAAGAAATATTCCAGATATGATCGTATTGGATTTAGGCTGTTGGAAATTCTTCACTACATAAGAAAAGCCAAGCATGCTACACCATAAAGTAATGGTGTGCTTGATATTAGTTAAAGCATGTTTCACATTAGACAATGATCACAACAGAAACCTATGATAAATTAGAACAATAAGTAAAACAAATACCAGCAGAATGGTATGGAAAATACTTTCTTCTGATCCATGAATGTTAAGAATAATTTGCTCAGCATATTATAAAGTGGGTTCTGACTGTATAACAAATTCAGATACAATAGACATTATATGAACAATAAAGGTCAAGATCCTTGTTAGTTTTCTTTACTTCTGGCATAGAAATACAAAACTTTTCCATCTGTAATTGAGCAACATAGGTTTTGGAACATTTCTAAAAGTACAAACTGAACTACTGAAGATGACTTTTGTTATTGAGGAAGAAATGCAAAATCTTGCCTACATGCCTTACCAATGTCCAATGTATTACAACCGATCACCAGACTAAACTGCACCTACAAATATATAGAAGACAAGAGTATGGAACTAATATTAGCCTTTCTGGGTATGCTGCATAGATCTCAGAGGACCACTTGAATCTTCAAAGTAGTAGATTTTTTTTGAGATAGTGAAACTTTTGATATCTTTTTAATGGTTTAAGTAAACCACTAAGCCTCAACTTCAAGATCTCAAGATTTTGAGGTTGAAGCATTTAACTGGAACATACTATAAATAGTTATACATAAATGATGAACAATAATAAATAAAAACGTTGCTAACGCCTCAAATAAGACATCAGAGATATTTTATTTATACCTCTTCTAAAGGAACATGTTTCACCAAACCGCTGACAACAGTTCTTAGATTTGCTTCTCCAACATCAACTTCCTCAATATAAAGACTATCAGCATCTGGGTGTTTCTTTGCCGTCATAATACAACCAATACGAAGATCAAGTCGAGAAACATCTAAAGGCTTTGAATCATCATTTGTAGCTGACTGCTTTTTTTCTTTCTTTTCTCCTACAAAAAGGAAGGAAACCAAATTAATAAATCCTCTGATGCAATTCACTTCACAAAACTACCTATTTTTTTCTTTTTTCATTACAAAAACTCCCTTATGTAAAGTATTAAGAACACTTTCATGACATCAAGACCAAAAACATTGCAATTATATCAACAACTGTAATAAAAAGCATAGTTGTAAAAAAACATAATATTATTTACTCTAACAATAAACATGGCATCAAAAATAAATCATTGTTCCTGTTTATCCAGTAATCCCTACAATTTCTGAAGCATAGCTGTAAACAAAAAGGATGAAAAATTTTAAAACTGGCAAAACAAAGTCCAATTTCCATTTACAGAATGAGGAAAGGATAGTTACAAGCCTGAGAGCAGTTGAGAGAAAAGCAAAAGGTATTAATCAGGGGTGAAAATCCAGCCGGTTCTATCAGGCTCGGGCGAACCAGTAGCAGCAGCTGCGGGAGTCTCTGCCCACCGGTGCGGACATCATGATGTTGCTTTTTTGCAACATTTTAAGCCTCTGCGCATATGCAGAAGGCGTTACACATGACAGCACGCGCACATTGGCAAACAAGTAGGGAAGTAAGTAAACTTCACTCCTGGTATTAATGTGTAGAGTTGAGTTAGAAAAGGAGCCTGCCGAAGACGTATTACCTTTCTTTTCTGTTTTGTCTTTCTTCTTCTTTTCTTCACTGGGTCCCTTGATTTGTTCCTTAGGATCAGATAGAGCTTCGGCAGCAGATGATGTCTGAGAGAGATCCTTAGAAAATGAAACTGCAGAAGCCGTCTCACTAGGTGGCACAGATATTTGTTTCGCTAAAGTTAAACACAAAATATTCATTCCAATTAATTACATCTTGATTTTGATATTTAAACCTATTTTGTGAAATCTGTTGGAATAAAAGTACATTGTTTAATGAAAAATGTTTTCTTCCATGTTTCCAAGCACATGCTTATATTTATATGCATTACATTTTAACTCTTCTGATTTTTTTTGTTCATATCATAACAATTAATGGTAAAGAAAATCACAAAGAAGATCGTAATCAAAACCAAAACAAACTGAAGTGTGAAGTCACTGATCTTCATGTGGATATTTTAATCCAGATTTTTTTTAGTCGGGTTGATTACAATGAGTTAATAGTACAATTAAAATATAACCATATGAAAAAGAACCAAAGGATAGAAGTTATAAACTGCATATGTTTATGGATGTCCACTGTATTACACGAAAAATATCAGACCTGACCATAATACTTTTCAACATTTTCAATCCTTCTCTGCAAGTAAAGCTGTATCAACTTAGTCTTCAAAAACAAATAAAACATTCAAATAGTTCAAGTTTGCCAATATTACTTCTTCCTGAGATACTATAATACAGGTTATTTCTTAATCTTCACCAAAATCTTTTTTTGCAAGATTAAATGGAAATGAAGCATAGGTAATTAGCAAGTATCTTTCTCCTTCCTCCTGATTTTTCCTTCTCATTCATATCACATTAAGCAAAATAAATGCCATTTTGCCCCCCCCCCTTTAATGCTCCTTTAATGTTTTTTTAAATACTGACCATACAAAAAATAGTCCTCACTATAAATGAGGTATGCTTGCATAAAATAACACAATATTTTTCACCTCCATTTCGAATTTCTGCTTGGATCAATTCCTGTTTTAGCACTTCAATTTCTTTCTTAAGTTTCGCATTTTCAACACGTAGTTTCTTCTCTTCCCTCAGAGATGCCTGCAAGACTATAAGAGGCAGAACTCTCATTAGAATCACTGAATTGTAAAAAAAAAATGGTTGAGTTTCATTGCTAGGAGCTAAATATGAGTAACAGAACACTTGTTTTGAAAGCTTCAAGAAAATGGAGAAATCTCCTAATTACTTGTACCTATGTACTTTGATTAAACATTTATATTAAAAATACAGAATTACACTGGATACATTTACAAGTATGAAAGTTCCCGGAATCATTTATAAATCTATTATGAGTGCTCAAATATCCGATTTAAAAATAGTGTCATGATATAAAAACAAACAGACGTAAGCAAAAGTAATGATAATGGGAAATACATCAACAAGCAATCAAAAAGTTCCATGTTATTTCCATTAAAGATTGTGGAAGAAGGAACAGGTGTCTGTAGAGAGATCCTATGGAATGACTATCAGTATTCACTCCAGCTTTTCTAAATATTAAAACAGATATTTTACCACCCAGTATTGTTATTAAAACCCTGCAGTTATACCCCCTGAACGCTATGTCTTCCAATTAAATCCATAACATATACAAAAGGGACTCCTTATTCAATTCACACTTCTTCCCTCTTTTCCTTGGCATATATTCTAAGAAATGAACTGTTGTGCTTTGGTTCTGGTGGGAATACAAGCTGGAACCATGGTATATGCCTATTCCAATGGAATGCATAGCTAAACACTTTATTGTTTAAATGTTCTCTATCAAGAAACCAGGAGTGGAAAAAAGATGACAGATTCTGGAGATATTATCTCAGAACTATGTGGAAACTGTTGAAAAGTTTCATTTCATATTTGTAAGTAGAAACCTTGTTTATTGATTCGAGGCCATAAAATCTCTTCAGATCATAAAAAGGACAAAGCTTTAGTATACATGCATTAAATACAAATCTTAAAATCCTGAACAATAGAATTAAAAAAAAAATCTCGATTATTGTAACCATAATATTGTTGAACATACCCTGTTTCCACAAAAATAAGATCTCCCCGGATAATAAACACAATCGGGCTTTTGAGCACATGCACGAAAATAAGCCCGCCACCCCCCTCCCGAAAATATTTAAACGCATGTGCAGCCAGTCCCCGCCATTTCCTCTGGTTAGGGTTATGGAGACAGAGCTGGAAATCAGGTAACATGGCAAGAGAAGCCCCATCTTGCTCCATGTGCCCCAAATAATAAGACCTCCTCGAAAATAAGGCCAAGCGCTTATTTCGGGTTTCAAAAAAAATAAGACAGGGTCTTATTTTCAGGGAAACACGGTACAATTTTGGTATTGTTTTATAAAAAATTCAGAATAGTCAGACATGTATCTTGATGTAACTTTTTAAAAATCAGATAAATGGAAGATTCTAACAAAGGAGATGAAAAAGCAAATCCCTTTCTTTTAAGAATTGTAAACTGCAATAAAAAACATGGAGAACAGCAGAAAAAGCAAATTCAAAATATATACAAAAAAACTAAAGGGAGGCTTGCAAATGAAAAAGGATGCAGTTTTCCCCCCAAATCCTTTTCTAGAAATGGCCATGGAAAGTTGTCTGTATTTTCTTCTATGTAACCAAATTTGTAGCTTCAGTATCCAGTTCTGTGTGTATTTCTGTTCTTCCCCAGGTTGCATGCATGTGTATGCACTGGGAAGCACAGAATGGGCTTCTAATCTCCATTCTGAGGTTGCATATCCATAAGTGGAGGGGGGCAGTTCAGATTGGAAAATGGCAATATTTTCAAGCTGCTGCCCAACAGCCTTTCCCATAAGAAAACAAGTAGGGGAGTTTGAAGGAAGCGGGAAATATTTTTCTCAGCAGTCTCCATTTGCCAGCCTCCACTGCGTAGCTAAATGTTCAATATTCAGAGAGTTATCTGTTGACAGTCCCTTTATATAATTTATTTCTAACATTCCATCAAGTTAGAGAAAATAAAAAGTAAATAGAAAAGAGGCCACTGTTCAAAGGAACAGTGCACAAATGGTGGCAGGAAAACTCAGAATAAGTTGAGGTTAGTGAAGAATGTTAGCGAAGAAGAATATTCATATTAAGGATATGAAAGTGAGCTACATACATTCAAAAGTAAAGAATGTATGTATGTATGTATATTTGTATATACCGGCTGCTCAATAAAGATAGCAAAATGTTGACCGGTAACCTGGACAAGGCACAGATTTTCGAACAGTTCAGATCGGTTTAACAAAAAGTATGTATCAGAAGGAATAGGATTGAAGTTTGAAATGAATGGATACATGATTACAGAATATTTATTTGTTCTGAATGTGTCTCTGCCTTGAGGATCAGATGAAGATTCTAGGATACTAAAGGAACTAATCAAACACTTAGGAAAAAACTAAGAAACTGATGAGGTGTCAGATTGGAGAAGAGTGAATGGTGTCCAATCGTAAATAAAAGAAAATCAGCAAACTTCAAACCAATCAGTCTACGTTGATAACTAGGAAGATTTTAAAATAAATCATATGTTATTGAAAACAATGTAATAATTAAGGAAGCTTAAATAGATTTGTCAAGAACAAGTAATAGGCTAACCTTATCACATGTTTTCTCCCTGCCAACAAAAGTGCGTATAGTCAAGGGTATGGTTTTCCCAGTTGCAATGTATGGCTGTGAAAGTTGGACCATAAGAAAGGCTAAGTGCCAAAGAATTGAGGCCTTTGAACTATGGTGCTGGAGAAGACTCCTGTGAGTTCCTTGGACTGCAAGACAATCAAACCGGTAAGTCCTAGAGGAGATCAACCGTGACTGCTCTTTAGAAGGCCAGATCCTGAAGATGAAACTCAAATACTTTGGCCACCTAAAGAGAAGGAAGGACTCACTGGAGAAGAGCCTAATGCTGGGAAAGATTGAGGGCAAAAGAAGAAGGGGACGACAGAGAACGAGGTGGCTGGATGGAGTCACTGAAGCAGTAGGTGTGAGCTTAAATGGACTCTAGAGGATGGTGGAGGACAGGAAGGCCTGGAGGAACGTTGTCCATGGGGTCACAATGGGTCGGTACAAATACTGTAGATGTTTGCTGTAAATAGTTACGGTGCTGGCCTAGATACCAGGAACCTATGAGCTCTAGGCCCCCCTAGATATGTAATAATTTGTATACAGCTAAAAAACAATAGCATGCTGATTAGAAAACAAATCCTACTTATGGACTAGACAGCAGTTCTTTTCTTAGGGACATAAAATCAAATGCATCATTACTAGGGATATCAGATTTAGTGATGGTAGGGTGTTGGTTTTTTTTTTTTTAAATCATTGTTAAAGCAGTGTGAACTAAGAGCTAAGTTGGAACCAGGACAGTGGCTGCAAAAAAACCTCAAATGTAATTTAAGGCTGCATTAAGAGAAATATAATTTCTGATTCACAGTATATAGTCATTCCACTTAATTCTGCATTAATCTAACTCGATATTTCTGACATAACACGTTTAAGCATTATTCACAGAAATTGGAACAATTTAGGGAAAGGCAACAAAGATTCCTAAGGTGCTATAAGTCTATTCAGACAGATTGAAGAAGTTGAGTGTGTTTAGCCTTGAGGAAAAAATAAGTGAGGTATAAATATGATAGCATTATTTAAAGATCACTAAATGTGTCACATAGAAGGTCAAGACCTCTTCTCTCTTGTTCCAGAATACAGGAATGGATGTAAGCTACAGGATAGAAGAATGGATGTAAACTACGGGAAAGAAGATTGTGATTGAATGTTAAAAAAGAATTCATAGCAGCAAACTCAGTTCAACAGAGAGTCTGTGAATTCACTATTTCATGCGGTCAAATGGAGGTTAGACAACTATCTGTTTAGGATGCTATAATTTGGGTTTCTCCACTAAATGAGTGGGACTGAATAACATAAATCATCCTTTCAACTCTATGATTCTACTGACTATAAAACCATAATTTCCCTTCTTACTGTTATTACAGTTTTAATTCAGGTACCTATTAGCCATAACTATAGCAGTTTATTTAAAAGAGCACTGCCAAATATACCCATTGACAGCTTTTAACACCAGGTAACCTTATCTTCTAAATTTTAAAAAAGTGAGAAATTATGTGTTATTATAGTCTTTTATAGGAAAAGCTATTACCTGAAATAGGTCTTTAAAATCGTTAAGTTTAGATTTTACTCACTGATTTAGAAAGGATAATTAATAATCTGTTTTAATGTTATGACTTACTGGCTTTTTCTTTCAGAAGAGCAACTTGCTGCTTAAGGTATTCAATAATTTGATCTGCTTCAGCGCCCTTCTGCTCCAGTCTATTCAAAACTGCGTTGTTGGCTGCCATTTTCATTAAGGAGCGGACTAAAATCCTAGATAAGAGAAACAGGATAATAGAAACATATTATTAATGCAATTATTTCCAACATTATTTTGAATAAATAGATTGAACATAATTAATAATAAATATATTCACTTTTTTCCCCAGAACTCAAAGTTCACATTAACTTGTCACACTGACTTTGCTATGTATAGTCTTTACTTTTACTTTAGTTTACTTTTTAGTTATAAAAAGGTCACATTGCCTATTATCTGTAATAACTATGTTTTTTCTAAATATAAAAATATGCATTCCACTTTTTAAAAGGTAAAAGACAAACTGAGTCAACTGAACTCAAATACTTATAAGATGGATAATTTTCCTTGTGAAAAAGTTTTGTGTTCTGTGGCAAGCATTTTCTAAGCTGTAAACCTCTTTGAGATCTGAATCTTGGAATAACGAAAATAGTTATTAGTAAGGCTATACATAAGCACACTTGCACATACTAATTTCTCTTACCAGTTCTTTCTGAAATATTCTACCAAATTCATCTTCTGAAGTCAAAAGTTTTAACTTTTTACTAATCTTCATTGACCATACTGAGTAAGCACTTGACTTATACAAACTTCTGGTGGAGTAAACAATAGCAAGAATGACAGGCAAATAAGGATTGCTTCTTTTCTAACAATTGCTTCACTACAATTTCTTCTATTCCAGACTTTTTCAGCATAGTTTATTTCTGGATATATTTTCAAATTTCAGCATCTTAAAAACATTCAGGAAGGCCATTGTACAATGAATGTCTTCTTATGTTATATTCTATCCAAGACTACTATGCTTTTGTTGGTTTTCATCAAATATAGAACTATAACTTATTTTCTTACTTCCACAATGCATCTTTTTATTTAGTCTCATCATAACACATAATTAATCATGGCACAGATCCAAAGATACAACTACTGTAGGTCTTTCATTTATCTTCTCAGTTTATTTTGGTTTGTGTGTTGAACAATCCACATTTTTAAACTTTATTAAATTAACCCTAAATTCACTAAATTCACTAAACTATAAAATAGTTATCTTTTTATTAGATTATACCCCACTTCAATTTAATCAGATTTTGCTTACAATATCCATGCAATATTTGAATTCACATGGCTAGCTGATCTGATTTCTCCCCACTACAGAATTAAGGTTCTATATCTTACTGCAAAAACCTGTAGGATATATTAATACATTCACTATGAGCTCTGCCATTCCAATATTCACCTGTATGCCATTATAAACATCGATGAATATGACTGGAAAATATCCAGGAATGGAGAACATCCCGAAATATATAATGTCAGTTAATATTACTATTTAATTGAGACCTTACTAAAACGAGTGAGTGGTTGATAGATTAACAACAGATCCCACATATTCCCCCCTCATCCCAGTCCTTCCCTCCTTCTCCATCTTTTAATTGGGCCGCGGTATTTGGATCTATACAGTATTTTATTTATGTTTTTTATGTTTTGTATAGTTTTTATCTTTTTAAGATTGTAAGCGCCCAGAGATATTCTGTAGTAAGATGGCTGGCCAATAAATTTTAGAAATGAAAAATGAATAAATAAAACTAGCAAGAAAATTTAATCATTTACTTAACAGTTTACATGGGCAATCATGAAAAAAAAAATACAGAACGTTTACACAGCCATTACATTTCTGCCACAAAGCACTTGATTAAGCCACTTTAAGGTATTAAAAATACACACTATTTCTTAATACTGCTTCTATCTGTTTAATTAGGATTAATTTAACTAATTTATAAATTTGTTCTGAGGCCCTTTGACTAATGGGTACAATAAGAATGCCAGAAAAAAATTCAATAAATGTACATCAATCAATTTTCCTATGACTAATTACAAGAACTTGTACCTGAATAGGCAATAGGCACTGCATTCTTAATCAATAGGCAAGCTTCTTTGGTCAACTAATACCAAACTCTTAGTCTAACATATGCTGAAGATAGTATGTTTTCTTATCTACAGGTCCATCCTAAGTTAATAGAATACAAAACACTGCATAAATAGAACTTTTATTAACACACTGCTCACTATCAACATATTTAAGAAGTAAAATTCCCAATATCCAGATGACTTTAGTAAGTTAATGAAAACTGCAGAAGTATCTGAAAATGGCTGTCAGACTGGATTTAAAGATGCAATTCATTTCGATATTTTTGGCAAATTTCCTAGGAATCAGGGACGATGAAATTCACAGAATTAGATTTTCAATTTACTTTAGAATGACTTTATGTATAGATGTTAAATATATGTATCATATATCATAGGTCTCCTAGAACAGGTGGCAAGCCCCTGGTCAATTCTGATCTCAACCAGAGCTGGATTTGGTTAGCATCTGTGTGGGAAATCACCAAGAAATCCTGGAACCATGGAGAAGTCAATAAAACATCAAGACAACAATGGCAAACTATTTCCATATTACTGCCAATAAAACAACATGAAAATGAACAGGGAGTTCACTGGGGATCAAGTTTAATCTGAAATACATTTTACTTTTTCCTTCAATCAACAGAAATCTCTCCCTTCCTCCCTCCCTCCCCCTCTCGTTTCTTTTGATAAACATCAATTTGGATTAGACACAAGGCATACCAAATCCAGTATTCTGGGCAATATCCAAGATTCTATGGACAGATTCTTGTTTTCTCTATTTTACCTTCTCTTCAACAGCAGAGACTCTTATCTGATCCCTAAGTTCTCTAACTAGCAAGAAGCAAGCATTTTTAGGATGTTCCTATTATTTGAGACAACACTCTGTTCCTTTTGAAATAAATTAACTGACTGCATATAACCCATAAGCAAGAAATAAACAAACTGCAATCCTTTTCCATATATATACTTAAACTGCTTAGTAACTGGTAATACAGAAAAAAAAATAGGATCTTAGCCATGAAGGTTTTAGGCTTTTTCAACATCAGTAATGGACTTAGACAAAGGTTCAACAGAGAAAATTTTCATAAAGTGACCCACAGCTGCAGTTGGCTCCAGGGTCTTTGGGGAATTGAAAGCTGCAGAAAGCATAAAATACTGGCAAAGATCCCTCCACTAGAAGCAGCTTTCTATAAACAGAATTCTCCTTATTACCTCTCTGAATCGAACTACTCACATTTAAAGAACTTGAAGCTCATTACAAAACTAAAGGTAGTTACTATCCCACTGCAGAACCTCTATGCAAAAGGAAGACATCTAGTATTCCACAAAAACATTTCACTAAACATTTAATAGTTCTGGCAGTCTCTATGGCTCTGGCACAAATTCAAATTTTTTAACCATTGCCTGGACTTTGCTTCTGGCTTTTTGTATTTCAACAATTGCAAGTCATCAACTGATGTCATGCACAGGCCATGCCCACCCCAGCTCCGCAAAGTCAAAAAACATCACAATACGTCATGTAATACCAACTTGATGCAGTGAGTTTGACATCCATGGCCTATACCATTTCAGACAAATAGTTATCCAATCTCTTCTTTAAAACTTTCAGTGTTGGAGCATTCACAACTTCTGGAGGCAAGTTGTTCAACTGATTAATTGTTCTGTCAGGAAATTTCTCCTTAGTTCTAAGTTGCTTCTCTCCTTGATTAGTTCCCACCTATTGCTTCCTGTCCTGCCCGCAGGTGCTTTGGAGAATAACTTGACTCCCTCTTTGTGGCAGCTCCTGAGATATTGGAACACTGCTATCATGTCATCCCTGGTCCTTCTTTTCATTAAACTAGACATACCCAATTCCAGCAACTGTTATTTCATTGATATTTCATTATAACTTACACCTTTTTCAGGAATTAACACAGAAAAAAAAAAATGAAAAATAGTATGATTCTTTTATAATATTTTTTTGATTTTTGAAGAGAAACAATAAAAAACAAAAAGATAAAGATTATGTTAACCCTTGTATAGATTTAACAAACCTGTGAAAACTTAGGAAAAAAAAATCATTTTTTTAAGTGGAAAAAATGTTTTACTTGCAAAGATCTTACTAAATTGTCTTCAAATACTCTCACCCCAAAACATGCTTACCCAAAGAATATGAACTCAATAAAATTCAGGAGGAAACGTTTTGTTATTACAGGATTGCTTTTGCACAAATATAGGGGTAGGAAAAATCAAGGATGATGAGAATATACCCTGATAGTTTTAATTATATATAAAATGTGGAAAAAAAATGTCCTCACAGCTTTCTGTATTTAGATGCAGAGCAGTTAAAAATAAAAAAAATGAAGGGATGAACAATTACATCTTTATGCAGAGAAAAGTCATTTTTTAACTCCATGGAAAGAATACAAAGAAAATATCATAGAACAAGAAACTAACATTAGAACTGCTAATTCAGACAGAATGACATGTAGCAAAATGTGTATCCACTGCTTTTTCCTAAAAATGTAATGTTCTCTTTAAAGTAATATAATGTTCAGGGTGAATTTGATTTAAATCGAGTTGATTTAAATCACAATTTAAATCACTAGTAAAAAGGCTTGATTTAAATCAACTCGATTTAAATCATAATTTTTAAAGAACCAACTGTCATCTCTGCTACTCCTTTGATCCACTGTTGACTCACCGATAGTCCCAGTGTTGCAGAATATACAGCCTCATGCTAAGCTCCATTTCATGCTGAATAAGCTAAATTATTTATGTATCTTAAATAGAAAACTATCTTACGATAGATTTTTACCCCAAAAGTTTTTTATTAAAATAAATTTGATTTAAATAAAAAAAAATCCGATTTAAATAAAAAAAATCCGATTTAAATAAAAAAAATCTGATTTTTTAAATTTTTTTTAAAAAAATCATTGATTTTTATCCACCCTGATAATGTTTGAAGTTAGGGCAGCACTGAATGAAGGGGCACACAACTTACCCTGAAGTTATTGCAGCATTCCAGTCATGTGATCAAAATTTGGGTGCTTGGCAGCCCACCAGCACTTACTACTCCAGGAGTGCTTCAACTACCCTCATATGCCTATCTCCCATCTATACTTTTTTGGGCCCCTGCACTCTGCAACCCCTGCTGCCCTAGCTGACCTTCACTAAATTCTTGCTCCCACTTCCTATGAATCTTCCACGTCACACACCGTGGTTTCATACCTGTGGAAGGAGGCCTCGTGTAGCCAATAGCTGCCTTGTTAAGGATCAGGGAATGTATGCCTTGACAGCAGCAGGAGCAAGAATCAACTGAGCAAGGTCAACTGAACTGTGTGCCAGAGTGCAAGGTGGCAGGTGTTTTGGAGTGCAGGGCAGAAAGAGAGGTTGAGCTGGGGCGACTGGATCTTTCTGGGATGGCAGTTTTGTGCCACATTCCTAAACAATCATTTTGCACACTGGTGGGGCTTCCTGGGTGGAAGCTTTGCACTGAGCTGCAGCTCAGGGCTTCTTGTAGTCTCAGAGCGATGGCATGCCAGGAAGCTTGAGACGCAGTGTGCCAATGATCCCAGGGCCATGCAGTTCTGGGGATGCCTGCCATCCTGCAAGACAAGATACAGGTAGTCCTTGACTTACAACAGTTCATTTAGTAACCGTTGAAAGTTACAATGGCACTGGAAAGAGAGACTTATGACCATTTCTCACGATTACACCTTTGTGGCATCCCCATGATCATGTGATCACAATTCATGATCATGCTTGGCAACTGGTTCATATTTATGACCATTGCTGGGTCCTGGGGCCATGTTTTTGCAACCTTGTAACAAGCAAAGCCAGATTCTCTTAACAACCAGGTTACTAACTTATCAACTGCAGTGATTCACTTCACAACTGTGGCAAGAAAGGTCGTAAAATGGGGCAAAACTCTCTTAACAAATGTCTCATTAACAATAGAAAATTTGAGCTCAACAGTGGTCATAAGTCAAGGACTACCTCTACTTGGCAGACAACAGAGAAGAGATGGAAGAGAGATAGTGGGTCAGGGAAGTTGAAGAGGAGGTAATGCCTTACCTTACACAGGCTATACTACAGTCATTAAAATTAAGAATTTTTATAGATTGATTTATAACAAAAATTACAATCTGTATAATACAGCTTCTGGGGTAGAAATGTCGAACTGAACTAAAGTGGAACCACAACCATGGTGGAATGAAGAATCCTTTGTAATTCCTCTCTGGACAAGGAGATGATTTCACATCACTCACAAGTGCTCCAGACAGTTGCTCCTCATGAAGATACCAAGGCAGCAGTGTCCATCAGGTTTACAATTCTGAGAGACAAGGGAATAGTCATCTTGCTCAAATTAATGATGTTGGGAATGCTTAATGGAACAAAAAGAAGGGGCGAGCAACAAACACGCTGGCTTGATAACATCAAATCTGATACAAAGTTGAACATTCAACAATTGAAAGAAGCTGTGCTTGATGGGGTAGCATGGAGAGTAGTTGCCTATAAAGTCGCCAAGAGTCAGACACGATTAAATGGTTAAACCAATCAATATCTTGCTCAAATTTTCTTCTTTCTACTTCCTAAGCACTTTCAGAAATTGCTTGTTAATTGCTTTTCAGCTTTTAGGAACCATTAAACTGACAAGTCTGAAAACACCGGGTAAGTTTTCTTCAACCCTTAACAAGAGGTTCTAAACATAAATTTAAGGACTTAAAAAATTATTTGAGGGGAGCAAAGTGGTGATTAGAACATTGATTTGGGTCAATGGAATAAGGGTCCAGATGGATTTAAAATGAGATATTGGAATTAATTATAAGAATTCCTTGTGGGAAAATATTTTTGTTTTGAATTCGTAAAAACATGTTAAGATGGGACTTTAAAGATGGGACACTATATGGAAGGAACTAAAGATTACAATGAAAGAATATTTAAATTGTACTACTACAGAATGGAGAAAAAATATTATTTTTTTTAACAATGGATCCAGTGGATAACACCATCTGCCTTTATAGATAAGATGTTATGGTAAGGAACAAGTTTTATTATGCAAGAATGAGACCGATCTGAAAGTGGATTTAAAAGTGACAAGCTATTAAAATTGTAGATGCTACACTTGACATGCAAAAGGAAGACGCTCATGTCCTAATAATTAAAAGGGATATAGAAATAAACCAAGAGGGGGATCTGGATAATTTTTCTATATTGGAGATAAAAAGAAAATGCAAAGGTTCCCCTCATACATATACGCTAGTCGTTCCCGACTCTAAGGGGCGGTGCTCATCTCCGTTTCAAAGCTGAAGAGCCAGCGCTGTCTGAAGATGTGGCCGTGGTCATGTGGCCGGCATGACTAAACGCCAAAGGCACATGGAACGCTGTTACCTTCCCACCAAAGATGATCCCTATTTTTCTACTTGCATTTTTTACATGCTTTTGAACTCCTGGGTTGGCAGAAGCATATTGGAGATACAAACAAGTTAATCCTTTGAAGAATATTGTGAGAAAAGAGAAAGAAAAAATAAAAAGAAATAAATTTCCAGAACATTATATGACTAAAAATCAAGATTGTTAAAGTAAAAAGAAGCAATATTAAGATGGTTCATTTATTCAAGGTTAAAATGGATATGTTATTTCCAGGACTAAAATTACAATGCAAGAGCTTATGGGAAGAAAATATGGGAAGAAAAGATCATTGTTGTCTTTTATGAGAAGACGATAAGTTACCAAAAGTGTTTACATTCGTTATAATAGGGAAGTCATTTCTTTAAATATTTCTTTTCTTTTTCTTTATTATACAGTATTATTTTTCTATTTTTCTTTTATAATTTTTAATATTACCATTATAAAAGTAACTTCAATATAATAGCATAATGAACATCTTTAATATAATATCGCAAAATGTACCTATATAAACAATCAAAATTATATATAATATATTTTGCAAAACATTTTATAGTGCAACGAGGGTTACAAATTAAATATTCGTTTTTTTCCAAAATGTCCATTCTCTGCAATTTTGTCACAAAATTCTAAAAAAATAGCTTATTTTCATTCCCTTCCAAATATTAGCGAAGTTAATGAAAAAAAGACAACCGAGCTACCACAAAACTCTAAGTAATTGATTAGTCAAGGAACTCATTTACTGAGCATAAGGAAGTTGTATGTTCAAACTATTCTACTAAACTATTTCACTATAGCCACATAGTGGAAGGGCTAGAAATAAAAGGAGAAAAGCTTTAATAATCATAGAATGACTTATAGCAAAACTTTCATAGAGAGAACTAAATTAAGATTTTAGTTAATATTTTGATATTCTATAAAAGTACAGAAATGAGAAGCAGAGAAATTTGATAAATACATTTAATAAAATATAGCTCACTCTGTCATCTATTATTAGAACTGACTTCAGCCATTTACTAAAAATGTCTTTGACTTCTTCCCTTCAATATGAAGCTTAGCTTGAAGATGACTTACTGAGGAAAAAAAATACTGTCCTGTCCTGGATAAACAGTTTAGGGGAGTGATGAAGGAACTAATATGAAAAAATAATCAAGCACTGATTTCAGCACCATCCACTGTTTTTCTTTTATTAAAGCTCTGTTCATATGATGATATATACTGGACTTAGATCCTTATTTTGCACATTCGTATCTTATTTCATTCACAGTAATATAAACATCCTTCCATTTGATGCAAAAGACTGTATTAGACTACCAAATGTTAGTTTCACTCACATTTAACAGGTACTGCCAGAGAAGAGATTCAAACTGCAAGGTTCAGTGGAAGATACGACCCTCAACTCTACTTCCTCTTCCCCACCAAATTTGCCTTTGTGAGCACCTGATATTAGGAGAGGCAGAGTTAACCATGCAAATATCCCTGGACACCATTAAAACAAGCCTTGAAAATGCACTTGCACTATCATATTGACCAATCCCCCCTTTTTTCCTTTAAGAATTAGGCTGCATTAAAGACCAAGAGTGTTAAGCCAGTGCAATGAATTGTGAATTGTGCACAGATAAAAGAAAAAGAATGCAAAGCGATCTTAAAGGCACACATATTGAATTTAGTATACACAGGATAGAATTAGGCAAGTTTAGGTGTAAATAGATTAATAGAGTAAGGATAAAGTAAATATAGAATATACATACACAGGCACATTCATTCATTCATATTAGTAAGTTTACAGCCATCTAACTGGAAAATCAGGTATCAGAAAACCAAATATCCTATGCCACCAATAACATCAATAGCCACGTGCCAAAAGTTATGAATAAACACTTCCAAAGCAAAAGAAATTCTAGCTCAAAGAGCTATTTTATTAAAATAAATCTGCAAATAGGATCCTAAACTTGTTGAAACAGAGTTGCTGCATTACAAAGCCAAATATTCTAACATTTTAAACATTACTAACATTACTTAAAAGAGTAACACTCTTTAAGGTGAGTTTTTATGACTGAATCCACGCATATAGTATGTTCATTACAGCTCCTGAAGAAAAAGACTTCTTGTATAGGGTTATTATTTCACATCTAGGCCAATAACTAGAAGCAGCTCCCAAAATGGCAAGAAGTTTTCCCCCCCACCCTCAAACAGCCAGTTTCCAATGTACTGAACTGAAGGCCATCTAAATGAATCCCGTGCTTCTTAGCATTAAATTTCTATGAAATTTCTCAGCCATCCAAGTCACGGTTGTCCCAAAGGTGCTTTCTCAAGAGGCAACTGGACTTTCTGGTTTTTCTTGGAAGACATTTCGCTTCTCATCCAAGAAGCTTCTTCAGTTTCCTTCCAAGTGATGGATGGAAAGTGGATGGTGAAACATCTTAAAAAGCAAAACAGAAAGTCCTAGCATTAAACTTTCCTTTCATTCCTTTCTCCTTATCTTATTATCTGTGTGGCTTGGCTTGACCAGCGAGAGGGGGGAGAAAAAACACACCTGAGATAAAACTGAAACAAGAGAAGGCAAATCGCAAGCAACAGAAGCAAATGAAGCAACAAGTTCAGGAATATATCGCTGCTTATAAACTCCTCCCTTCCCTCCCAAACTCCCAACTTAATATTTATTATTCTCTCCAGGCATTCGCGGCATTCTTGACAGCCTCGACGTCCCCCGTTCTCCTCCTCCTCTTCTTCTTACAGCACGGACTTTTTTAAAAAAAAGACATTCCCTAAATACCTATCTATCCCCAGTTACACAGATACCAATAAATAGCAACACAATTAAAAAAAAAAGCGAGCGCTTGAATTACTGCATAAAGATATTTCTGTCATCTCACTCACCCACCCCTATTAAGGGCTCTTCCCAGCCACCCGCTCCGTTTCTTCCAGCTATTATCAAGAGGAAATTCGCCTCCCCCTCCCTCCACCGACTCTGCAAGCCTGATTTTGTAACCAAAAGCAATGGACGGGCCCGCAGAGCTCCCCGCTGAGCGACACCCAAGGGGGGGGGAGGAAAAAAAAACAGAAATCCAGGCACGCGCCCCCTCCGTAGTCATCCTTAACGGTAAAGGTCACCCGGCCACCGAGTTCTTCCCTCGCTAATCTAACCCCCCCCCCACCCATCAACACACACACACACACACACCGCATCTCACTTACCCTACTTTTGCAGCAGGCGACTGGGGTAGACGGCTACGCGCACGCGCCGATCAAGGAATGCCATGCTAGGCGCATGCGCACCAAACGTCTCTCAAATCCTGGTTCTGGCCAGTCAGGTGGGATGAGCCTTTTTTTTGAGGGCGGAGTCGGAGGAGGAAGGATTAGCTGGAGCAAGCGGAAGGATCGGTAGGGCTTGGGACGGGGGGGGGGGGGGACCCGCGCTGGGTGCCTTTTTTTGCATTTGATGGGAGTGTGTGAGCCGGGAACTACGTTGCATTTTCCTTGCACGTGTGTGAGCCGTCTTTACGTGCATCTCCTTGCACGGGAGTGACGACGAGGAGGAGGAGGACGACGGGGGAGGAACCCCGCCGTTGTGAGAATATGGCTTCGCACAGTTACTTGAGCCGCAAGACACATTGGATGCAAGCATTGGGTGTTTGTGTGAACCCAGTGGTATATCGTGGTTCACAATGCCTTTCTGTCCCGGGAAATTCAGAAAACCGCGATTAAGTTAATCGTGGGTAAACATGCAGTTCCAAATGAGGCCGGGTTTTTTGGGGTTTTTTACTGAGATGTGTACACTGTTCAATTCGAAAAGCGAAATGAAACCACTGTATTTGCGGGTTTCAGTTATTCCCTAAAAACAGCATTTTTGGCCGAGTCTTTTTTAATGCAGAAATATAAATGGTCCTTGTTGATAGATAATGATAGTTCATTGTTATGATACTATCTGATATGTTTGATTATTGTCCCATCGATTGTTTGCTATGTTAGATTACAGTAATGGCCAAAATTGTTGAAAACTTTTGGGAAAAGTGTATTTTTGAGGTTTATGGCTAATAACATCACTTTTTCTTTCTTTCTTTCTTTCTTTTTTTTTTTTTTTTTGAGTTTCAAGATAATCATATTCCACTGCTGGAATGGCCTGGGAATAATAGCCCAGACCTTAACCCAATTGAAAATTCTATGGAGCCGACTAAAGAAACTTGTTAGTCAGAAGTGATCCAATAAAACTCAGTTAATAGAAGCAATCATTCAATCTTGGTTTCACATAATAACAGCTGCAGAACTAAAAGACTTGGTTTACTCCATGGGAAGACATTGTAAGGCCGTAATTCATGCTAAAGGTTATCCAACGGAAGTATTAACTGACGTGATAATTTTTGTATATCTCGTTTTTTCTATGACGATAATTTTTGTATTTCTTATGTAGTTCACTTTTCTTCTTTATACTGTAACTGCTATTCTAATAGCAAATCCTTCATAAAAGTTATTGCATTACATTCTTAATTAAATTTTAAATTTTATGGTACAACTTCCCAAAAAAGTGGTGTTATTAGCTAGTTTTAGAAAAAAACTAGAAAGTTTTTTAGAAAAAAAACTTTTCCCAAAATGTTCCACAATTTTGGCCACTACTGTACACTCTTCCATCTTTACATGGTATGTTGATGGATAAGTGCAGACCAACATAAAGCAAAGCAGTGGATAGGAAGAATACACTTAATTGTGAATGTTGATTGCATCATTCCCTATTCTTTTTTAAAAAGTAATCAAATCCTAATTGATTTGGGAAATAAAAGTATAGTAAAGGGTAAGGAAAAAAAAATTAAATGCACAAGAAAGTAAAAGGCTGTAGAAAAATCTGCCTGAGGAGTGATACACCTTGAATACACTTCTAAATTAAGCATGTCTAAAATCAGATTGGAAGATTTAAGAATGTTGTAAAGGATACAAAATTAGTATTAGAATGCAATTTTTAAATCACCCTTACAAATATACCTATTTTATACAATAAGATATATATATATATGACTTGGTTAACTGAAAAGTTATATTTTTGAAGAGTATAACTTATTAAGTATAAATTGTTGCATTCTGTTTTAAAACATGCACATTTTTTATTTTAAAATGGAGCTACAGTGGCTTGGGTTGATTTGTTTGATGAGGAATGAACTGAAACTCAGAAAACATAACGTGCTGCATTAAATACCTGGCCTCTGTCTATTTCTGACCTTAAAGTACTTTCACCATTAGCAATTTTCACTTCTTTTTATCCTTTGTTTTTATTAATTATTCCCAAAGAGTGAAAGCAAAGTTTTTACTGTACTGAGACAAGTTTTTCCAATTTTTTGTTAAGAAAATACTATATTAGGAGTTACATCATTGTTCAATATGCAACAGGAATCAAGCATTTCCTGCTTTTCTCCACCAGGCCTTCACATCTTTGGTTCCAATGCCATTTTTATTTATTCTCCACTGCCCTTTTCATTTCTTAACTATTTTTTTCCAATTGCTTTAGGAATTTCAACTATCCTGCTTCATTTTCATTTCTTTGTTCATCCTGCTTTTCAATACTTTGATTTTCAATGTTTTCTTTCTCTCAAGGCTTGCTTTTATGAAGCCTACTTATTTTGCCCACAAAGGTACTAACTCCTATCCATGGGAAAGATTTTAGTCCAAGTTATGCTGACTTCATTTGCTTTTCATTACAAATATTGTAGAACGTTCCAAGGAAACTAATACATGCCAGAAGCTTCATTGTCACCATCATATATTCTCCAATACTTTAAATTGTAAATCATGTTTGCTGAAAAATAAAATGGATCCTGTTGAATGGAGCCTTTCTTTGATAATAATGAAATTTGTGTGTATTACAATATTAGCTAAAGATAGTGGAAAAAAATACTTCTATGAATGTCTGCTTTAGGACTTGAAACTAAAAACTTCATTCCATGGAGAGATTGATCAATAAACAGTATCTGAACCCCACATATCTTCCAGTGGTTCATGTCCACAAAGGGCGTTATAAACTGAATCCCTTTGAGCTTGTTTAGAGGATATAACGGAAACACTGTCATCGCCTTCTGTTAGCTAAAGAGCAACATGTTCTTTTCTGTGTGGGATACTCCTCTTCTTCACCAAGGACACGATGGAGATACTTGTGGACGTACAAGGAGGAAATTGATTACTCCCACTTCAGCTCACCATACACGTCAGCTAAATTAACTCTAAAGTTTAATATGGTATTAATACTGAATTGTCTTCACCCAGAAACTGAACATAACTGTAACATAGTAGTAGACAATATTACAGTCATAAATTATGATTTGCATAGTCATAGAAATATTTCAGTGTAATTGTCAGCATATCTTTGGGTATGGAAAATTCAGCTGCCTGAAACTCAGGGGACCAGTAGCCAGTCGCTGTGTGAAGTGGGTGTTTCTATCCCACTACTGGGATAGAAACTACGACTATCCCAGTATTGAGAAAGCTGTTTTTATATACATTTTTATATACATGTTTAAAGCATCAGTGCCCCCAACTATGCAACTTTAATCTCCCAATTAAAAAACAATATATAATACTATCAAAGCAGCTTTCTTTTCATTTATAGGTAAAATGTATAAGCAAAAATTAATATATACCCTTCTGATAGTTTTCAATTAATGCTAATATATTGTCTTTGTCTTTTTAATGTTACATTTATCTGAGATTGTTTTAAATACTTTCATACTTGTTTTTACAGTTATTCCGCCTGGTAATTTATTGTATATTTTGGGTTTCATTATAAATAAAATTCTTTTATCTTTTATTTCTTTTTGAACCAGTAATGAGAAAAGAAAATACACTATTTCTCTTTAATCCATGTAATTTCTTTCTGAAGGCTACCTGAATAATCTCAGATTTAGGTTTTTCTATTTGGAGTGGCCTGAATGGTATAAAAGTAATCTCAGTTAAAGTAACCTCATGATTTATAAATATCTTAATTTGGTTCTAATCTGTAGTTAGCAGCTTTTATTTTGCTTCAGTCCCATTGTAAAAACTAGGAATGCAACCTATTTCTATCAATTTCTCTTCATTTCTCTTTCAGGGGCACACCCGTTCTAGACTTCTGACATGTTTCCCTTAAAGGATTCAGAATTAGGAGCTTTCACCTTTTTTGCTTCAGCTCTTCCAAATGATGTTTGTGGGAGCAATGGTCTACCTTTGACTCCAAATTCCATAAAGATCCTGGGCCGCTTTCAGATTCTTAAGACACTTACACATCCCCGGCTTTGCCAGTACGTGGATATTTCTCGTGGAAAACATGGTAAGTGTATTGTTCTTTTCAACCCAATAATTTTTTGGGTGTGATTGGAAGACTATTACAGGAATTATTTTGTACATGTTCTTCAGAGCTTTAGAGACTTCAAAGACTTCTACATTTATTTTTCCCGAAGGCAGTTGTTTGCTTTCCCCCAGACTGACTCTGTTGCAGCATATTTCAGTCTTGTCGCTGTTGTTACACATAGCAGACACAGATGTATGTAACTGCTGTTTCCTTACGGGCTTTGTTATCCTGTAGTTCAGATTACACTGATAATTTTGAGCTATTTCCTTTTCTTTTTCACACTCTTGTCTATATATTTTTCTCTTCCATCCGCTTTGTCTCTTTCAAGCCTCTTCTCTTTTTTTCTGGGCTCTGTTTGGTTTTAAATGTATAAACTTCATTCACTGCATTTATTTCCTAGGTCCTGTATTTCATCAGTGGGTTTTGCTTTCACTTTAATTCCTTGAATCTCTCTTTTGATGTTAGAAGTTGAAAAGAAATGTGCTTCACAGAAGGCGCTCTCAACAATTCTTCCCCACTTCCTACTCCCCCAGTTCTTAAAGTATAGAATTTATTGCTGGCACATATAACAGTAAGATTGATGGGCCAGCTGTCATTCACACCTCCTGATATGTTCCTTATAGACTTCGGAATATTGCAAATCATTGAATGATGCAACTTAAATTGCATCTTTTTCACATCATATAAAAGTGAAGTGAAGCATATTAATTTCTTATAGTTTAAAAATTGTGTTTTAAGATACATTGCTTTCTTCAGCATAAGTAGGGGCAAATTGCATTAGGTGACTCATGTATTTCTCCCAGGTGTCATAGTGCCATTATACAATTGCACCATTTTCATGATGATGTCATAACGTGACATGGTTGCTGCTGGCTCTCCACAATTTGACTTTAATTGCCATTAATCCCATGTAGTCTGGATATTGATAGCTGTCATTCAGCATATCTGGAAGACACCGGGTCAGGAAATGTTGGTGTAAGCTAATAATCCATATGCCTTGTCTTTTGATTGTAGAGAAGGTTGTGATATATACGTTAGACTGGCTGAGTTTTTACTTTGTACTCGCCTTAGTTTATTTTAATATGCCTGTCTGTGTATATAGCAAATTGGCTGTTATTTTCATGGAAAGCTCTTTCATGGATGCACAAATCACGCTATGCCATAAATCAGGGTTTACAACCATAGTTGTTAAGTGTACATAACATGAAACAAACCACATTATAGCTTAACATGATTTTAATGAAAATTAGGGGCATTTTGTGGTAGACCATAAGCAATAGCCTACATTCTGAAGTATTTAGTGTATTTTAGTGCATTTAAATGCATGAAGTTAAGTTAGTTATTAACTTCCTGTCCGTTTTTTTCTGGTGTGATTTAAGCATACGGAATGAGATTAAGCAAGCAACATTAACTATTGATTAATGTTATGTATGCCATTAATGCAATTAATATTTATGTAAAAATTATACTTGATATTGACACCTGGAATTGCATGATTTCAATCCTTTGTCATTGGCTGAAATCCCACCTGGGAATCTTGCCTATTATTCATGTAAAGAGAAGATTTCCTTTCCATTTTGCTAGCAAATCTTGAGGAATATATCCTTTGTATGGCATACCAAAGAGTAAGGCTTTCCGTGATAGGGATTAAGTCTGTTTTAGCCTTTCTACAGTGCTAACAATTTAGTTTTATACAGTACTAGCAATTTAGTTTTAAAATAATTCATGCTTTTATTAATTCTCTGAATAATATCTCATTTAATTTCTTTTTCTACATCTTGAGTTCGTGCACAGTGACTTTTTAAAGTGTAACTTAAAAGTCAATATTAGTTGATAGGTTTGCTCTAGATTGATCTTACTTCATTTTGAGATACGAACAAGGAAAGAAAAGGTGTTGTTACAATGGAGAATATTGTTGAGATGGGACCTGAAACCCATAATCAATAGACATATCAGCCAAGAGTTTTGATTCCCATCACTATTATGCTATACATTGGGTACTTTTTATGTTTCAAGAAGTGCTTAACAGTTTCTTGTTGATGAATTCTTCAAATATTTCCATGAATGGGAAAAAGAGAAGAGGTGAAAGAAGCATAGGAAACATCACAGATTCCACCGTTCCTTATTTTAGGTGTTATACTTTAGTGATAAAACAATTACACCATTGTAATAGTAAAAGTAAGTGGCTACTTATTTATCCCATTTCTTTACTGTTGCCTTCTTGAACCACTCTTGGCAATTTTGCACACAAGACAAATGTCCAGTAAACATTCACAAACAGTTCCCAAACCAATTAAAATTCCTAGAATAAAATTAATTAGCAAAACCAAACAACCAATATGGAGTTCAGATGCTGTCTTGAAGACCTCTGTTTTAAGCTGATCTTTCATCTAAGTTCTAACCAGACCTAACCATGCTTAGCTTTGAATCCAAAGTCAAACACGTGGTGCCACCTCTTGAAACCTCAAAGATTTTAAATATATCTTTTATATACCGTGTTTCCCCGAAAATAAGACATGTCCTGAAAATAAGGCCAAGCTTTATTTTTGGGGTGGGCCTAAATATATGCCCTCCCCTGAAAATAACCCACTCTCTCTCACACACGCACACACAGGTCTCTCAACCCCCCCCCCAGGCATCACATCCCTGCAAACTCCACCCCGCCCCTTTCACCGCCGTGGCACCAACCGTAAACCTCGAGTGCCTGCTTCTGCTCCATGGTAGCAGCCCACCCGTGCTTTCCCCTGCGCCCATGCGCCACGTCTACTTAGCCTGCACTATGGTTTGGATGCCGCAGAGGCAGAGTTTGTTGGAGAGAAAGAAAGACTTCTGCTGCTTCTGCTTTGGCTGCATGCAAGGAAAGCAGCAGAAGTCTTTCTTTCTCTTCCCCAAACTCTGCCACAGCCGCAACCAGGGCAGTGGTCACTCTGGGAGTGTGCTTTCCACTCTATGGTGACGGTGGCCTGAGACCTCCCCTTTCCCCCTGCTCCTCTCTGCTCTGATTGCCTGAGCGGAGAAGAGCAGGGGGGAAGGGGAAGCCTCAGGCTACCGTCACTATAGAGTGGGAAGCACACTCCCAGAGCAGCCGTTGCCCTGGATGCGGCAGAGGCAGAGTTTGGGGAAGAGAAAGAAAGACTTCTGCTGCTTTCCTTGCATGCAGCCAAAAGCAGAAGCAGCAGGAGTCTTTCTTTCTCTCCAACAATCTCTGCCTCTGTGGCTTCCAAACCACAGCCAGGGCAGCGGGAGTGTGCTTCCCACTCTATGGTGACGGCTGGAGCTGGAGCCTGCAGGAAGAGCTGGCCCAGGCCATGGCTTCTGCTCGGGTGCCAGCGGCATTGGCTATGAGCTCAAGGACCTGGTGCTCACTGGCTTCGCCCACATCAACATGGTGAGGCCTGGGAGACGCGCGAGCAGGAGGTTGGGGACAGGCACTTGCGTGGCTTGGTGCTCATGTTCTACACCCCCCCCCCATGGGAAGGTAGGAGCTTGATGGTGGCACACGAAAGGAACCTCTCTCTGCCAGACTCCCAGCTGTGAGTGCGCAGGCCGCCCAGGCCTCCTGCACCCCCAAAATAATAAGAACCCCCACTTCCAATAATAAGGCCAAGCCTTTATTTCAGGGCTCAAAAGAAAATAAGACCCTGTCTTATTTTCGGAGAAACATGGTATATAGTTAAGTAATTTGACATAAGTTCTTAACGGGAAAATAATGAGGTTTTGGAATGGATTACTATAAAAGTATGAAATTGCTGTTTAAGAATTACAGTGCTCTACAGCTTTAACTGATATGTAAGCTGTGGTTCTTATTTACCAGTTCAAGCAAACCCTATGTACAATTTGACAGTGAGATTATTCTGCAATTTTATTTATTTTGCAAGTGTCCCTGTCTGAATAGCCATTAATTATATGGATTAATTCCTAGTACTCCCAACAAACATCATTATTTCTGAGGATTCTAGAAGTTGAAATTCACAAATCTGAAGGGCAGGAGAGTTTGGGAAACTCTATACATATAATCACCACCAGAATATTGCTATCCGCATGTATTAAAGCTCTTCAGGTTTTCCCCGAGCTGCATTTATTCTATTTATATTGCGTACTTTCCACTTGTTTAGAAGTTATATATTACGTGTGAATTGTCTTATTATGAATAGTGTATTTTTATATATAAAGTTGGCTCAAAGGTTGAGTTTTTTCCTGTTTTCTAAATACTGCTTAAAATTGATTATAGATTACAGTGTATTGTTTTCTTGGTATCCTAGCATAAAGTGCTGTATGGGAAAATGTGATAGGTTTAGTTTCTTTTTAAGTGAGTTTTTTTGTTCTTTTACCAGTGTCAATTGTGTTATAGTTAGCTTTAGTTGTATAATTAATATAACTAAAATATCCTATATAACTAAGCATTCTGTTTGTTAAAGCAGGAATCATTATATACAGGCTTATATGAAGCGTGACAGTATTGCTGCAGATTTAGAAAGACAGTTCATTAGGAGGTTCCAGCAAGAAAAATTGTCTTTTATTTTAGATTGAAAGGGAATAGCAGAAGGCATAACCATTACGTTCACCAGTCTTGTTATAAGCTGTTTCACCAAGGCTGTATAGCCCTGTTTCATTTAGATCAGTGGTTCTCAACCTGTGGATCGGGACAACCCTTTTACAGGGGTCGCCTAAGACCATCGGAAAACACATATTTTCAATGGTTTTAGGAATAATTTTATGGTTGGGGGTCACCAGAAGATGAGGACCTGTATTAAAGGGTCGCAGCATTAGGAAGGTTGAGACCCACTGATTTAGATGAAACAGGGCTAGTACTGGCAGTTAGTATCTACAATCAATCCAGGGATATTCAAATCACAACTATCTTCCTAGTCAATTAAACATTTCAATGGTAGATAATAACCAAGGAATTTTTAATTTGTAACAAAAATATGAAATTAAAGAATTATTGTTCATTTCAGCACTAAATTGCTATCCCTTTAACTTCCAAAGAATTGAGTAATAAATCTAACACTGGAAGCTTTTAAGAAGAGATTGAATAGCCATTGAGCAGGGGTTGGACTAGAAGATCTGCAAGGTCCCTTCCAACTCTGTTATTCTGTTAAATAATACTATTGGGTTTTTTTTTTTAATTCCCTAATTGTTTTTTCATAAACTCATATGACTACCATCCTGCGGTCATTAGGATTAGGAATCCTTTTGTTCATAGGATCTAATAAATCTCTGCCAAAGGAGAGAAAAAGCTGTGTATTCATCCTTGGAATTCAGCAATCTTAAGAAGAACCTCACAAAGGAGTATTTCAGGCCTTGATGGAAGATGCACACATATGGAATAGGGGGGGAAATATCTCAAACTTTGGAACTGACATACTTCATTTCCTTCAAACAGAGAAAACGTAGTAATTGCAACATTTTCTGCTAAGCTGGTATGAGGTTTGTTAATAGATTTTTCCCTGCTAATGAAGCATTGGCTTTAAATCCTCCTTTGTGATAAAGTATATATTTCAAAATTAATAAATGGATAAAAAAGTACATGAAATCTGACTGGTGACACTACTTCTGGATTTATTTGTTATTAACAATAACTGCTAGCTATATGTTAACTTCAGTAATCACCAGGTAAGAGTTCTCAACAAAGTGCTTATTCAACCACAACTGAGTCCAAAATTTCTGTTGCTAAGTGAGACAGTTAAGTGAGTTTTGCCTCATTTTATCACCTTTCTTGCCAGAGTTGTTAAGTGAATCACTGCAGTTATTAAGTTAGTAACACGATTGTTAAGTGAATCTGGCTTCCCCGTTGACTTTGCTTGTCAGAAGGTCACAAAAGGTGATCACATGACTGTGGGGACACTATGAGTCAGTTGAATTTTGATGATAATAATAATAATAATAATAATAATAATAATAATAATAATAATAATAATAATAATAATAATTTTATTTCTATACCGCCCTTCTCCCGAAGGACTCAGGGCGGTGTACAGCCTATTTAAAAACAGAATAAACATCAATTTAAAATAATTTAAAAGTATTAAATAAATTTGGCTTAATTTAAAACCCCAAAAATTTAAAACATCCAATTTAAAATTATGTTGCTAACCCAGCCTGGCGGAACAATAAGATCTTGAGTGAGCAGCAAAATATGAAATGATGATATGACCATGGGGATATTGCAATGGGGATTGCAATAAATGGGGAAAATGGTCATAAGTCACTTTTTTCAGTGCCGTTGTAACTTTGAATAATCACTAAACAAACTGTGGTAAATCAAGGACTGCCTGTATTTGAACATGTTGGCATTCAAAAAAAAAATGGGGGGAGGGAGATTTGCCTATTCACAAAGTAGCTGTCACCATAAAGGCAGCTAGTCATAAAATACCAGTTTATATCTCAAGGCAACCTAATAAGGTTGCTCCATGCCACCTTCTGTAGTCATTCATAATACACCTCAGCAACCAGCTTATCTTTGCCAGGCAGACAGACACATTTCAATGCCAGTGCTGAACTACAACTCCCAATTTTTTTTCTTCTAATAATCCCTATGTGGCCTATCTAGAATTGAAGGGCATTCTTGGAAGCAAAGGTCAATTTGGAGGTTTTTACTTTGTGGAATTCCAGATTCTTGTTTTAATTTTGTTTGCAGTTAAACAACAACAACAACAAAACCCAACAAAAAATTAATACGGAATGTGCCTCATGGTATCATAGGTGGTATTTTGGAAGCTGGAAAGGTCCTATTGCTGACCCCAGAACTATGGATTCCTCGTTCTGTTATATCTCATTAAACTTAGTCATCTTCTTTGTATTATATGATGCAGTGTGTCATAATATGGTTTTAATTTTGACAAGATGTTAAAGTAAAAGTGTTTGGTGTCTATGTGCATATTATTATACTAAAACCGTCTTTGTTCATGCCTATATTTTTCATCAGAGAGGCTGGTGGTGGTTGCTGAACATTGTAAAAACAGCCTGGAAGATTTGTTTCGAGACAGGAAACCAGTGAGGTATGATATCAAGAAAAAACATGGCAAGGAAACATGCTAACTGAAAGTTTATCTACTTTAAATGAAAAAGTCCAGATACACTTTTTCTTTTAAAACCTTAACTATCTTTACAGGTCTATGTAGATTCAGACCTGACATCTTCCAGCTTCAGTTTATCCTTCTGGCAGCCAGATTAACACATGCTTAGAATAAAGCAGATATTTACTTCTGCAGAAAACGGAGAAAAGTTGTGTTTTTTGAATGAAAATGACAGAACCTGCCAGACATTTCTCCCAGTATATTTTGTTTGTGTTAGGCTTAAATTTGTGCCTTTGAAAAATATAAACCTAAAAACATTTTCTTGGAAGTTATACATTGTTTTCCCCAAAATAAGATATCCCCTGATAATAAGCCCAATCGGGCTTTTGAGCGCATGGCAATAAGGCCAAGCGCTTATTTCAGGGTTCAAAAAAATATAAGAGAGGGTCTTATTTTTGGGAAAACACGGTGGTAGAACTGTGTGTGCATTACAGAGATCCTTTGTGTGTTGATTATAAAGAGTTTTAAGTATCTAAATTGCAAGTAATGGTGAAAAAAGGAACAAAAAGTAAATTTTTCTTTACTTGTATTTATGTAGAATATTTCTATGCTTTTAAGTTTATTGTGTTTGGATTATTATATTATTGAAAAAATCCTAAATGCAATTTTATGCAGGAGACTTATAGTCTTGCCTCGTTTCTTTTAACTATAGATAGAGCCTGAAATCCTTTAAAACAATATGAACAGAACAGAATGTTCCAACTCTTTTAAATACAGTGAACACCCCCCCCCCCTTCAACCTGAATTGGGCCTTACATTTTTGGCATCAAAATTTTATGCAAAAACAAAGTTACAGAGTCTCCAATGTAGCCTTGGTTTCAAAGTATTATATATACAAAAAGGTTTGTTTGAAAATTCTTGCTTATATATACATATAAGCAACATAATATACATATATATTATATACATAATACAATATACATATAAGCAACATAATTATTATTTTCAATATTTTATTTCCATTGTTCCTCAAAAAACTGAAAACCTAGAAATGTTTTTCAAAACTGTTTTAAAAAATTCCCACCAAAGAAATTTATATGAAAGCACTAATATCAGTGACTAAGATTCATATTAAGCAGTACATACATATGAAATATATTTTCTGTACCACGCTCAAGCCAGTAATGCAGCATGGCTTCAGTATAACAAAAATGCTATTTTACCTCAAGGAGAATTCCAGTGTGCCCAGGAAAAAAAAATGTATTGCATTTAATTAAAGTGAACATTGTTTTCTTTTGTAAGCTTTTTCAATACAATAGCAAGAAATAATTTAAGAAAGGGAAATACTCCATGGATACTCCAATATATCCATTTTGGTGAATTAATTTTGCAACAGATTTTCCAACGCTTCATACATGTTTGGTTTGTATTAATTCAAGATAGAACAGCCAAAAGTTGATGTGAATGCTTTTGCAATTAATTTCTGAAACTCTTACGGAATGAGAGAAGCTGTCCTTATGGTTTATAGATTAATTCATTACACTTGTCAGAAAAAATGTCCTTTGCACCTGTAACATAAGCTGATGTCAAGTCAGCAGGAAATTTGTTAGGCTGTGTTGAAATTGAAGATATACCAGAGTGGACAGTCCATATTTCCTTGCAAAATGGAAAATAGCAACTTTCCAGCTGTCTGATCTTTTTTTCGCAGCTAAACTTATGAAGTCATTTATCATTGTATACATTACAAATGAGATAGGTATTTGTATGTTTCTATATATTTCGTCTTCTATTTTGCAAGATTATTCCTTTTTCCATTTTATTTGTTTCCCTGTCTCTGTGTGTTTTAATTTTCAGTTTATTTCTTAGAGGATATCCAATATTTCACTGAAATACAATTGGAAGAGCAGATTAGAGTTTTAAAAGAGAATTAGATGTCTCAAATAGTCTAAAATCATTTTTTAGAACATTTGATGATGAATGAGTGGCCTAAAACAATTAAACAAAGATTGTAGTACTGTCCCACTGAAAAACTGGAATTTTGTGCATGCCTAGTTAGCAAAGCCTATCCCTTTGAATAGATGAGCCTGGATAGCTCAACAGACAAAAAAAACCTGTTATTAACATTCAGCTGTCTGCAATTATTGCAAGTTCGAATCTCACCAGGCTCAAGGTTGACTCAGCCTTCCATCCTTTCTAAGGTAGGTAAATTGAGGACCCAGTTTGTGGGGGCAATAAGCTGACTTTGTATAAAATATACAAAAGAATGAAGGCTATTGCTTAACGCATTGTAAGCCGCCCTGAGTCTCCGGAGAAGGGCAGCATATAAATCTAATTTTTTTTTAAAAAAATGAGGGCTTTTTCCATAAATCCCATTGGATTGTTCTGCTTCTCTTGGTCAAGTTTGGGGTGATAGTTTGGTTGTAGTTTGGTTGCAGTATATAATCTCAAAAAGCATCTTAATTTTATACACTTGTACCGTGGCATTAGAACGCTCATTTTATTTCCTTCCTAAAGACCCTTTGTAGGTGAAGATAAATTGTGGTTGTTCTGCAAAAAACAACAAATGGTTTAAGCAAAATAGTATAGGTTCTTTGAATTAGAAACTTGTATTGAGTTTAAATGTATGGCAAGTCTTGAGTACTCATTAATCTTAACCCAATATGTAGTGCATAATATTAATTTAGCAGCATTCTGCTATATGTGTGTGTATGTGTATAATAGACATGCTGCAGATACATAAATGTGCACACATACTGTATATGTATGCCTCTCTCTGTGTGTGTATGTATATAGAGAGGGAGAGGGAGAGAGATATGAATTATGCAGTGTGTGTAGAATTATACATTTCAGAATTAATGAATGTATTTTTATTACCACTTGTATTGTCCATTAGTATGATATAGGCAGTCCCTTTGTTAAGAACGAGTTCCTGTCCTCAATCTGCTTTTAACTTGAATTTGTATGTAAGTTGGAACAAGTATTAAATATTAGTCTTGAGAGAGGGAGACAATTTGTGTGTCAACGTGTATGGCTCTTAAAAAGTTTAGATAAGGGGAAAAAAGATCATGTTTGAAAGTTAACACTTAGAGTACGGTTGGAATAACATCTTTTCATTCATACATTTCGTACATACATAAACCATTGAAAAAACTTCCTTTGTATAAATTCTACTCTCATTTGATTTTGCAAATATTTTGTTGGCTGGGATATGGAGGGAAAGTGCCATCCACCATTTTGAATCAACAGCTCATTCGTAACTATAGGTTGTCCATAAGCTGGACATCCTTTAACACAAGGACTACCTATATTTTCACAAACATTTATGGGAAGCTTTTTTCAAGGGTTTAAAGAGGACCCTATTTTATTTTATTCTGCATCGTTCATGTCGTACTTTATATGGTGCTTTAAAATTGCCTTTTGAAACTTTGAAATTAAAATCTAGGACAAAGAGTATGCAGACTTTTGGCACCTGAATTACTTTGTGGACAATTCTAAATTTGTGAGCTAAGTCAACATAATGTGTCTTCACTCAAACAAAGTTGTCATATGTTTCAGAGGTTATGGTTTTGAAAAATTACCAGTGAACCATCAGAGAAATACAGAGGTATAATGTGTTATACATAGAATCCTTGATCTGAAGCAGACAATGTCTGCAGCTCTTTACTAGCTTGGTGGAAAACATGATCTGATTCGGATGAGTAGATTTTATTTGCTTTTATTGAAGTACTGTCTACTTTCTGAATTAGGTATCTTTATTCTGTTCTTACTGTTGTACTATCTTGCAAAATCAAATGAGAGGTAGACTTTATATAAAGGAAGATTTTTTCAATACTTTGTATATACGTATATACAGGTAGTCCTCAATTTACGACCACAATTGAGCCCAAAATTTCTGTTGTTAAGTGAAAAATTTGTTAAGTGAGTTTTAGGACTTTTCTCACCACATTTGTTAAGTGAATCTTTGAAGTTCTTAAATTAGTAACACAGTTAAGTGAATCTGGTTTCCCCATTGACTTTGCTTATCAGAAATTCGCAAAAGGGGAATCACATGATTCCAGGACACTGCAACAGTCATAAATGTGAGTCAGTTGTCAAGCATCCGAATGTAAATCACATTACCATGGGGATGCAACAATGATCTTAAGTGTGAAAAATGATCATAAGTCACTTTTTTCAGTGTCATTGTAACTTCTAACGGTCACTAAATGAAGTGTTTTAAGTCAAGGACTACCTATACTGTATTTTTGAGCAACTGAATACTCAGGATGTGTATTCAGGAGCAGAAACTAATATCGTTTCAAGGCTTGTCTTTATGGTGATTTCATTTAGAGCATTGAACCTGTAAGTAATGCTCACACTTGAGACTGGTACTTGAGTATACACTTGAGTTGTGGGTACTGAAAATGAACAAGCACTGGAGACTTCCGGTTGGTGACGCGTGGTGTCATGGCGTGGTGAGAGTGATCGCTCTCTCCCACTGCCACTTAACGCAACGTTTTGGGGACCGTTCGAGGCGTGGAAGCTTGGAGGGCTTCGCGGACTATAGTGGGGCTTCGGTGAGTCGAGTGGCGGAGTGCAAACCCACCCGGCGCGACCGATTCCCACTGTCAAGCTAACGGGGCGCGTCTGCCTCTTAATGGCAGACCTGAAGCCACGATAGCCAACAAGAGGGGAAGCAAAGATTCCGGGAAGAGAGGCGAGAGCATCAGTAACCACTCACCCCAGAGTGCGCTCGGGAGCGGAAGATCGGATAAAGCTTTGCTGGCTGGATCGGAGCAGAAGGGCTCAAAGAGGAAAAAAGCGGCGATTGAAAGAGAGGAGGAGGATTGACAGCGAGATCGCACACAGGCCGGCAAGAAGGAAGGAGGGGAGATCGGCAAGCGGACCAGCAGCACTAGCCCTTTTCTTTTGGATTTAATTTGCTGCACAGATCGAGCTTGGAGGACGTGGGGAAGAGATTCTGCTGACTGAGGAGAACGACCGGAAATTTAGGACCGGAAGTGCAACCATACTTGATACCAACGAGAAGAACAGCGAAGAGCTAGAGAGGAAAGAAGAAGCACCAGGAAGAGAATAACAGAACAATTAAACTAACTTTTACAAGGAGTTGGAGATTTGGAAGAAGCGAGAAGCAGAAGGGTGAAGTAACTAATGTACTTTCCAGCATAAACTCTAATAAGTGTGGCACTCGAAGGGACTAAGAGGATTAGAATTTAAATCTATATTAATACATTTTGTTATTATTCTAAAAACAGTCTAAAACTACAATATATATATATATATTCTTTTTTTTTCTTTCTTCTTCTCTACACATTTAAAGTATTTATAATATTTATTTATAATATTTATATAAGTATTTAAATTATTTAAAGTACCTATATATTCAGAGTATTAAAAGTAGTAATACAACATAGCTAATTAATTTATTTAAATACCTGTATAGACATATTAGAACCTATCATCTTCTATTTATTTACCTATCTATTTATCCATTTATATATATATCTATTTAACTATCTACCTATTTATATATCTATCACTTATTTATTAGCTACTCTTTCTTGGTCTGGTTTTTCTATTTTTTACTGCTGTGTGCATAGAGTGGCTATTGATTGATTGATTATTGTGTCTAATATTATCAATATTATTAAGGATAAATTTTATAAAATAGTGATTTAATTTATAACATCAATTAATTAAGTGCTTACCGACTGGATATTGAGTATTACCTTATTGATCAGATGCATTGGTATTGAAAGGTCTATTTTTTCTTTTCCTTTCCTCTAAAATTTGAGAATCTAATTAATTGTTAACTAGGAACTGAGTCAAACTAGAAACGCAGCCCCCAAATAAGGAATAGTCAATAAAGCCAAGTTGTGGGTAGCATAACGGAGAAAAGGTCAAAAACTTCATTTCCACCTATTTTGTGAATTGGGAATATCTTCAAAAATTCTCTCTTCTTAAGTAGTGTTAACTAAGCAAGGGAAGTTAACTAGTGGATGACAGTGTGGAGGAACATAGAAAGGATAGTCAAAGAACAGGCGAAAGTGCTTAGGGAGATGAGTTTTGCATCCACTGTGACAAAAACAGGAAAGAAAGTAACCCCTAGCGTTTCAAGTCCAACAATTACAATGTCCTCCCCTGCAACTCAGAAATCGACGGAAGCGCTACCAAAAATTGAGAAGGCATCAGTGATTCCAACAATGCAAGCGATGCAGGCATCACTAGCAATGATTCAAGAGACAATGCTCTTAATGCAAGAGAAAATGACTAATAACCACCAGGAAATGAAAACAGACATACAAGGCATTGACCAGAAAATAGGTGACATACAGCAAGCCATTCTAAATAACGAACAGAGAATAGGCAAAATAGAATCTAAAGTGGAACAACAAGAGAAAGACTTAGAAATAGTAGATCAAAAATTAATGGCCCAGAATAGGGATCTTTTCTATCTGCGTTTTCAAAACGTTACAGAGGACAAGGACGAAAATCTAGGCCAAGTAATGGCCGAATTAATAGCGGAGGTGCTCCAACAGGACTCAAATGACATAATAAAAGAACTGGATGAGGTGTATAGAATTCAGACCAACTACGCCAGACGGAACAATCTACCCAGAGAGGTACACATAAGGTTCGCACGAAAGAAAGTCAAGGATATCTTTTATAAAATGGTAAAAGAAGAACCGATCAATTACAAGGAAAAGGAGGTGATTGTCCTGAAGCAAGTGCCGAGGAGGGTGAGAGAACAAAGAAGAGACTACAGATTCCTGGCCTCACAGCTGAATAAAAGAAATATACTTTTTAGATGGACCTTGCCGGAGGGTATGCTGATCACCTGGCAAGGGAGGAGGATCAAAATAAATAGTCTGGTGGAGGCACAAGAATTCCTTGACCATTTGAGAGGGTCAGAAGACGAACAAAGTAGTAAAGAGGAATTGGAAGCTGGCACTACAGAAGAAGAACCCACCCAAAGAAGATCCCAAGAAGAGGTTTCGACGGGGAAAGAGAGCTTAGACGAGAAAGAAAAGGAAGAGAAAGAAAGCAGAGAAGCAGGAAAGAAACAAAGACCTCAAAGAGCAGTTCGAGCTAATACCAACATCAAATTTAAGTAAATCAACAGAAGGAGAAAAGGATGGACGACTGGAAAATCTTATCAATTAATGTAAACGGACTTAACGATCATAAAAAAAGAAAAACCTTCTTTAACAAATTAGTTACACAAAATGCAGATATAGTATGTCTTCAGGAGGTACATATTAAACAAGAACACATAAAATATCTGGAATATAAAAAACTGGGGAATCTGTATACCTCTCTAGCTACGAAGAAAAAGAGAGGGGTGGTACTATATATTAGAAAGGAGATGAAGACAGAATTGAAATATGCAGACCCTAAAGGTAGATTACTAATTGTTGAAACCGAGAGGGGCAATTCGGCAATATTAATAGCAGCGATCTATGCCCCAAACAAAAATCTGAAAGAGTTCTATAGCAAAACAAGAGATATAATAAGAGGACTGGACAACAACAATATCTGTATTATTGGGGATTTTAACGGAGTGGTCGATGCGTATAAAGATCACAAAAGACCTAGAGGTCAAAAGAAACTAAGGAAAAACTTACCAAAAACCTTCTTTGACCTAGTTGATGAACTAAACCCCGTGGATATCTGGCGAACATTACACCCCAACAAGAGACAGTATACCTACTATTCTAATCCCAACAAATCATGGTCTAGAATAGACATGACGTGGGTAAGCAGGAACTTGGGCATGGACATTGCGTCAGCGGAAATCTTACCTAATACCTGGGCAGATCATAACCCACTGGAAATCAGATGGAAGAGTACATACAAGAGAAAAAACACAAGATGGAGAATGAACACACAATTTTTGCGAGACAAAAAAAATATCGACAAAGTCAAGAGGGAATTAGAAATCTTTTTTGAAGAAAATGAAAAAGAACCAATGAACCGGGGGATAATCTGGGATACGATGAAGGCCTATTTAAGAGGCCTAATGATATCTTATGGAGCATACAGAAATAAAGAGAGGAGAGAATCTCAAAAGAAGATTGCTAGAAGAACTGGCAAAGGCAGAGAAAGAGGCCCAATTAAACCCTGACAATGAAATAACAAAAGTAAATTGGATGAACATTCGTCATAAATTAAATATAATGGATCAAGAAAAACTTGCATATAATATTAAGAGAACAAAACAATATTACTTCGAGAATGCCAACAAGCCAGGAAGGTGGTTATCTTACAGAATTAAAAAAAAGAGAGAGAAAGGAATTATTCTCCAACTTGAAGACCCCGAAGGGCATACCACAACTAAGGAAGAAAAAAAATTGGAGATAGCACACGATTTCTATGCGTCTTTATATAAGGAAGAGGATATATCCAAAGAGAAAGTAAAACAATATTTAATGGAGGAGGGAATGCCACAGATTGGAGAGGAGGAAAAAGAGATGTTAAACAAAGAGATTACATTAACAGAGCTAAAGACTGCAATTGCCAGACTGAAAAAGAACAAATCTCCGGGCCCGGACGGATTCCCAGGGGAATTATACAAAAATTTAGAATTAGAAGACATTCTACTCCCAAGAATGCTCCAAATTTTCAATGAGGCCCTAATGAAAAACAAAATACCAGAATCCTGGAGAGAGGCCTATATTATACTCTTACCAAAAGAGGGATCGGACACCAAATTGATACAGAACTACAGGCCAATTTCACTCCTTAACATCGATTATAAAATATATATGAACATATTAGCGGAGAGATTAAAAAGAATTCTTAATAAGATAATACATAGCGATCAGAATGGATTCCTCCCAGGGAGGCAAATAAGGAATAACACTAGGACGATTCTGGATGTGATAGAATATTACGAAAAACACCCGGAAAAAGAGGTGGCATTAGTCTTTTTAGATGCACAGAAGGCCTTCGACAATCTGAATTGGGAGTTTATAAAGCAACAACTGAACATAATGGGATTTGGACAAAATTTCACAAATACAATAAATACAATTTATGAGAAGCAAAGGGCCAATATCTTAGTAAATGGTGAACTTACCAAAACATTTCAGATCAGCAAAGGAGTAAGACAGGGATGCCCAATGTCACCACTTTTGTACATACTGGCACTAGAAGTGCTACTGAAGAAGATTAGAGAGAGAGCGATCAAATCAAAGGGCTTAAAATAAGGAAAGAAACATATAAAGTTCAAGCGTTTGCGGATGATGTTGTCCTAATTATGGAAGAACCAGTCGAAACAGGTATACAAATATTGGAAACACTTGATAAATATGGAGAAGTAGCAGGACTCAAATTAAATAAATCTAAAACTAAAATGCTTACTAAAAATGTGACGAAAAACCAAAAAGAAGTCCTGGAGGAATCTATGGGAATCCAAATTGTGAAAAAAGTCAAATATTTGGGAGTATGGATCTCAACAAAGTATCTGGCCCTTAAAGAGGACAATTATGTCCCCCTGGTAAAAAGCATAAAACAAGATCTAGAGAAGTGGGGGAAGTTGCAAATTTCCTTCCTCGGGAGGATAGCGACAATCAAAATGAGCATCCTACCCAAATTGCTGTTCTTGTTCCAAACAGCGCCAATTAAATTAGATAAAAAAATTTTCAGTGAACTCAATGTCGTTATTAGGAAGTTTATATGGGGAGGGAAAAAACCAAGAATAGCAATCAGGAGCTTACAAGATAAAAAAAATAGGGGAGGACTAGGATTACCAATATGGGAAACATATCACAAAGCAGCAATCCTTGTTTGGTTAAAAGACTGGGCGACGTTAGCGAACAAAAGAATTCTAACATTAGAAGGGCATGATCTCCAGATGGGCTGGCACGCTTATTTATGGGAAACCGGGAAAAAAACCAAAACATATTTCAACAAACATAAACTGAGGGACATATTGAAATCAACGTGGGAAGAAATAAAACGGAAACACTACACTAAAATTCCCAGTTGGCTCTCAACCATGGAGGCGATAATTTATCCAAACGTCCTGGATTATGGCAAAACTGTAAAATACAAAGAAATTCTAGATGAGGCAGGGAACCTCAAAACATTAGAACAATTAAAAGAACAAGGCACCTGTGTTGAATGGTGGACATACGCACAGATAAAATCAAGACACAAAAAAGATAAAGAACAATATGGCATAGAAATGGGAAGTAAAGATTTTGATAAAATTTGGATGGGTACAGATAACAAACTATTAGCTAAAATATATAACTATTTAGTAGAATATGATTTGATGGAAGAAGTAGTTAAAGGCCCAATGCTAGCGTGGGCAAAAAACATTGGGAAAAATATAAATTTGGAAGAATGGGATCAATTATGGAACATCAATATAAAACTCACCAAGGCAACCACTTACAAGGAGAACCAGTATAAGATGATTTATAGGTGGCACCTAGCACCAGCTAGAATTGCTAAGATTTACTCTAACTCAAACCCAAAGTGTTGGAAGTGTGCACACCAGCAAGGTACTTTTTACCATTGCTGGTGGACTTGCCCTCAAGCAAAAAAGTATTGGAAGATGATTGGCAATTGGCTCTCAGAAATAATAGGTGAAACCTTTGAATTAGATCCTAAAATACTTCTCCTGGGAATCCTTAAGACGGAAATGGCAAAAAAGAAGAAATATTTGGCAATGTATATAATAACAGCAGCAAGAATCGCTTTCGCTCAACAATGGAAAGAGAAAAAAATACCAACTAAGGAACAAGTAATCGGCAAAATAATGGATTGTGCCGAGATGAATAAATTAACATTAGAAATTAATGACAGAGAAGATTCAGACTATTATAGCGTATGGGACAAGTGGTACGGGTGGCTAGAGAAGAGGAAATTGAAATAAAAAGGAAAGAGACCAGAACGAGAAATAGTAAAATGAAATAGTAAGAGAAGATGCATTGGGGATGGCAGGAAGCATAAGATGGCAAGGAGAGGATACACGGATAAGTAGGAGACAAAATCTATGTATTTACTAATTTATAGTAAAAGATTATAATATATATATATATATATATATATATATATATATATATATATATATATACGATGAAAATGATATGAGAACACAATTCTTTCCTCCTTCTTTATTTATTGCTATGTACTACTATGTATCTGGTCTGCAAAAAATATCTACATATGTATAATATGTAATTTGTATTTATTTCTTTTTCCATACTATGTAACCGGATGGATAAAAATTGTATTATTATAATTTCCTACAATAAAACACTTTAAAAAAAAAAGAAAGAAAATGAACAAGCACTAGAGGGGAATAGTCAGAAAAATAATTATTTTTAGTTATTAAAAAGTCTGCTTATGCTCTTCGTTGAAAGAAGAAGAAAGATTTTGTTGTTTTTAATAATTGAAGGAGGGAAATTAATCTTGTCAGAGAGAACTTGGTGGTCAACATACAGATCAAACAATGTCTCTTTACGAAACAAATGTGTTGTTTTTGTTTTCGTTCTCAATCATGGATCCATGTTATTTGTCTTAATAAAATCTGGAGTTAAGTATTGAATACATGGACATGGAGATATATGATCAAAGTCTGAGAAAATAAATTAGAGTTCAAGACAACATGATGTAATGAAAAAGAGTAGCAAGTTACCTGCCTTATATGCAGGAAGAAAATAAACCATTTAAATCTCACCAAGTATGACAAATCACATTTTGGGGTATGTAATCTTTTTAGAATTTATTTCTTTTTATTCCTTTTCCAGAAATTCATTTCCAAAACAGTATTTGTTGTAGTGAGATCATAATATAGGAAAGGGAAGAGGAAAAAACCCAACCCATTAGTCATGATTTGTTTATGTAGAATCCAACTCTTCTTTTCTTAATTATTCTTTTATTTTTTTTTAAATAAATACAAATTTGGAACTGAAATAGAGTTACAAAAAATTCAAAGCTAAAGTAGAAGATTGTATTGGGATAGCACATCTATTGTGTTACAAGGTGGTCTGAGCTGATCTATGATCTTAAATATCTCGGGAAAATAACATAGTTAACCTAGATTTGGTGTCAGAAGCTATGATTTCTTTAATCTTGAAAAAGATCTGAATTCACCGTTTGATGCTGGTTTAATATTATGTTTTAACTCTGGCTTCACATGTTACATTTTTATAAGCATTGCATTGCCTTGTAATAAAATGTTGGGGAGTAAAATGTACCTGTTCAATATGTCAAACAGCCATATCTTGTTTTATGAACATGCTGTTTGAGCTAGTTTTATACCCAGCTCCTCCTCCTCTTCCTCCCTCTGTTTACATGTTACTGTTGTTGTTGTTTTGTTTTTTGAGACAAGAATGATAGTGTCAGGGTTCCAAGTAACACCCCCAACGAAAGAAGATTCTGAAGCTTGAAGTTCCTCAAAGTTCCATTTTATTAGATATGTCATATTGCCACATCTGGGAAAACCCGAATCTGAAAGCTTCCAGGTTTTCCCCACCCAAAAGAAAGTCCAAGTCCCTGTCCAGCACCCACATGTCCATCACATGATCTAATCAAAGCACCGTGCCAACTGGAGATGCCTCCCAGTCACACCCCTCCAGGTGCAGGGCAAGTTGTCCTTGACTCTCTGAGAAAGGAATGTTATTATGACTACATGCTCCATACAATCCCCCCTCCCAATTTCCCACAACAGTAAATGTGGCAGGCCTGAATACCCAATACAAAAGATGGCTTCCAGGCCTGACCAATAGCTTGAGAGAGAATAGTTGATTTAGGAATGTGGCTCAGTTAACTTTATCAACAGTTTTCTTCCTGAGATCTTTCTTCCTCCCTGCTACTGCTCTTCAAAAAGCTGGTAAAAATAGATACCGAGTAGAGAACATTTGGGAGATGATGAATGATTGCCATCTCTGTATTTTTATATAATTGTTTCTGGTTTTAACGTTTAGCGTAACATGACATGAGTAGTATGTAAAATTAATAAATTAATTTATTAGTTTTTTTTTAAATTTGATTTATATGCCTCCCTTTTCCAGGAGACTCAGGGCAGCTTACAATGCGTTAAGCAATAGCCTTCCTACTTTTGTATATTTATACAAAGTCAGCTTATTGCCCCCACAAACTGGGTCCTCAATTTATCTACCTTAGAAAGGATAGAAGGCTGAGTCAGCCTTGAGCCTGGGGAGATTTGAACTTACAGTAATTGCAGGCAGCTGGTGTTAATCACAATGCTATCAGTCTGCTGAGCCACCAGGCCCGGTTTACTGGTTTATTGATTGGTTTACTGATAAACCAATGAATCATAGAATGATAAGGGCTGGAAGGAACCTTGAAGGTCTTCTAGTCCAACCTCCTGCCCAAAGCAGGAGTCCTTAATTCCATCCCAGACAAATAGTTGTCCAATCTTTTCTTTAAAACCTCCAGCGATGGAGCTCCCCCAACTCTGGGAAGGAAGCTTTTCAAGTGATTAATTGTTCTCACTATCAGGAAATGTCTCCTTAGTTCCAGATTGGATCTCCCTCTGATGAGATTCTATCTACCCATTACTTTTTGTCCTGCCTTGAAGCGCTTTGGAGAATAAATCAACTCATTCTTCTCTATTACAGTCCTTCAAATATTGGAAGATGGCTATCATGTGACCCCTAAGGCTTAGCTTCCAGACCCTTTATCATTTTTATTGCTTGCTTCTGCACTCTTTCTGGTGCCTTTTGTATTGTGGTAACCAGAACCGCATGCAGTATTCCAAGTGTGGCTTACTGGTACAGTATAGAGTGGTACTTTCACTTCCTGTGATCTTGATATTAATGCTGTATTGATGCAGCCTAGGACTGCATTGACTTTGTTGGCAGCTGCAGCATACTGTCCATCACCACTTATCATCATAATGAAGTAGATTGCATTATTCTGTAGATCAGGGGTCTCCAATCTTTTGGACCTCAGGGACCACCAAACTCATAATTTTAAATCCTGTGGACCACTGGGGGGGGGGGGGGGAGACTCAGCTGCCTTTCGGGCCTACCTGTCTGCTTCTGTGAGGTCTTCAGGTGGGAGGCCCAAGAGAAAGTGCCTGGTCCAGGCACACAGTCTGGAAACCTCTTTTGTGTTCCTTCTCTCAAGAAGCTTGGTCAATCTGAGTGAAGGAAAATGAAGACAAGCAGACTGAAGATGGTTTGCTGACCTTGGTGGGAAAGTCGGTCCCATATTCCAGAGCTATGGTAGTCACAGGACTGGCCCTTTGGTCATCCCGGAGCAGCTCCTCCACCCGGGTGCACCAGCCTGCAGAGGAGCTGCCTACTGCAAGCGGCAGGAGACAAGGCAGCCTTGTCTCCTGCCGGTTTGGGCTCAGAGTGGTAAACCGCATCCAGGAAGCACTACAGCTTTTTTCCAATTTATCATTTCTTCCCTACATTATAGTACACTGTTCATAACTGTCCTATTTTAAATTTAATCATCAACCTAGAATCTTAACCGGTGCACCATTAATATTTTTTGCACAACGTAATCAAGGCAATGCAACAAAGAAAGCAAAGCTAACAAATCTCAGTTCCCCCATTTCATGCTAAATTTCTTTTTAGAATTTCTACTCATTCCCATTTTAAATGTATAGGCATATTCATGCCTGGGATTTATCCACCAATCCAATACAAAGAGAAGTCTTTAAAGCCCGGTGTTTCTAAATCTTTGTTTTTAAATCGCACAGGCAAAAGAAAGCAGGTTGGAAGCAAATGGAGGACTTGGGAAAGTAATGGTTGGGGGGAAAATCAATGAGAAAAACAGAGCTGTCAGGAAAGGGACAGCTGATGTAAATAATAATATTTTTTTAAAAATCACAATCAAAGGGGATTTGGGCAGCTAACACTGGAAAAGCCAGCTTTGGAAACCTCCAGCTGGGTACAAAAAGAGGAAGGGGTCTTTTTTTTTCCAGAAAGAGCCACAGGGAAAGAAGGGGAAAGAGCCAATCGGCTTTGTGCAGAAAAGTTGGGCAAAGATATCCCAAAGTTATCTCCTCCTCCTCCTGGAACTGCTGCTGCTCGTCTTCCTTTTCTTCCCAGCCATAGCCAACCTCTGAAGATCCAGTATTTCCATCTCATCCAAAAGGTTGGCTGGGGGCAGAAGATTGGAAGGCGTGGCAAGAGCTTTGTGGGGTCCCCCTGATGGGGGATGGCTTGAAGCAGATGAAGGCTTGGCTTGGAATACAAGAGCCGGCGCTGGGCTTGACCTGCTGGCTGGAAGGGAGCTGCTGTGGGGGACTGATGAGGGGGTGCTTGAGACTCGGAACACTTGGGGTTCAGAGCGGTAAACTACGTCCAGGAAGCACTACAGTAGAGAGAAGCAGCCAGAATCAACCCTGGCTTTGCTGTCCATTGCAGATGCTAGATCGGCCCCCTGCAAACTTTCGTCTTTCGAGGAACCTGGCCAAAGTTTCCCGTGCCACTTCAGCGAGTGCTCCTCGCGAGACAAGAGTTTGCAGGGGGCCGATATAGCCTCTGCAATGGACAGCAAAGCCAGGGTTGACTCCGGCTGCTTCTCTCTGCTAACAGGCGGCCAAGCTGAAGGACCTGAAGGACCCCATCAGGGAGTCAAAGCACTGAAGTGCGAGCGGTGCAGGAAACCTTGGCTGGGCTCCTTGAGAGAAATGCAACAATTTCTCTGCGGACCACTAAAACTTTCTTGCAGACCACCAGTGGTCCGTGAACCACTGGTTGGTGACCACTTCTGTAGATTGCTATGGCTTTAGTTGAGATTGTCTTGAATTGGGGTCTCTCTGATTACACTCAATCCCTTTCACAAGAGTATTTCATTTGTTCTGTTTGTTTGATTTTAATGTTATTCTTTCATAGGGATGGGTAAGGTATAGGTAAAGGTTCCCCTCACACATATGTGCTAATCGTCCCCAACGATGGGGTGGTGCTCAACTCCTGAACTTCCAACTTTTCGATCGACAAGCTCAGCTTCTTAGCCACTGAGCCACCGCGTTCCTTCTAGGACCATTCCACCTCTAGGGGTGGGAGGTTGTCTTAAATTTGAGGTGGGCGTTCTTTCACTTGGATTTATAGGCTTCTTTGGAAAAACCTTTCACCTGCTGCAATACACTGTTACAACTCAGTGTTCTTAGTTTCTAATGGTATGTATTCACTGCCTCTGTGAACTGACTGTTGTCGGGTCTTATGGGCACTTATACACAAGGAATTGGGTAAAATAAATGCTCTCCTCCCATTCTACCCAGTCCAACCTCCCAGATTACTGAGACAGTAGTGATGTTGCAAAAGACAAAAAAGAGGGTATTGATGTTGCTTGGCCTTATATAGTCCCATACGCTACTTGCTGAATAATGGGAGTTGTAACCCAGCAGTGTTAGGAAACTAGGCAGCTTATATGGTTGTTAATGTCTCTCTTGAACTAGGTTGGCTAGTAATGAAAAACAAAATATTTAACCACTGTCCTACCTTAGATCTTCCTACTCAACACCTATTTTTCTTGTTCATATCATATTGTGTTTGTTCCAAAAGGTTAGGTAGGCTTTATACTCACTTTTTTTCTCATGTTATAATAGTGCTGTGTTGAAACTGAGAGTATAACTCTATCAGTCTGCTGTATCAGCACTTTTTCATTAATCCATGGCTTTAAATGTTATTAAATTGATGTAATACATTTGGCCTCACTTTAAAGGATAAAGTACGAGAAGCAGTCCAGGACACCCTCAGACAAATTTGGTGTTTTGTGCAATTTTAAGTTAGAGCAGCGTCATTTTATGCAACATTAAATATAGTTCTAAGAAAAGAAAAAATGATGATGAATTAGAAATTTCCTGTTAGGAATTCTATAGGGGAAAAATACATTGAAACAAAGCTGATAGTATGAATGGATTGCTATTTTAAAAATAACTGCAGCTGAAAAAGCACAAAGAAACTCAATTCCAAACTCAAAATGATTCAATTCCAAATATTTTAAGTATCTGGAAGCACTTTCTAGAGTGTAATTTTTATTGTCGAGCAGGTCTTCATTTCTGCTTGGAAACAGTTTTTAAAGGATTCTTGGAATTCAAAGGGTTGTAATCAGAAAGAAAAACAAAAATGTGTTTTCCCGGTCTATGAAGTGTCACAGGTTCAATGATCCCTTTCTTCAAGAAGTACTGGAGAAACATCTGTTTAAAATCCAGGCAAACAAGTACAACAAAAGCGAGATGGACAAGTTATTATTGATTAATATAATTGCTTGTTTACTTCAAGTAATTGCTAGTACAGGAACACATAATTACAAAACCCCACAATGCACAAGGAGAAAAGAGGACAAAATAAATTAAAAATATGAATATGAATATAGAAAAGTCTCTTTGTATTCTGAACTAACTGACAGATCCAAATCTAGATTTCAGTACAAAATATCCGTTCTTTGGCATTTTTGCATATTCTAGATTCCTGATTGATTTTGGATTGTAGGAATTAAATACATCTATATTTTACAATGAAAGTTTAAAGTTAGTAAGAAGCAGGTATTTATGATGTTTACGTAAATGTTTACATTTACGATGTTCTCACCATCACAATTTTGTATTAATAATCCAATTAATAATCCAGTAAACAGGCTCACTATGAATTACTGTAGGGATTCAAGAAGTCAACACCCATTGCACACAACATTTGTGCAATGCTGGTGAAATATTCACCACTGAATTTTTAATATTAGAAATTTTTGCTTTCCTTTACAGCTAGTTTTGTTTTTCTTTACTACCATTTCCTTCAGTGAATGAGGTATTATTACCTCTGCTCCTACCTAGGTCATTTGAGGTCATGTTTTAAAAGCATGAATTATTCTCCCTGTGGGAACAGAGTGTTCTGCTTCTTTGCATTGGCTGTTCATTTCAGTTAATTTTGTTTAAACACATATACTTAAAATTGGAGTCATACAATTTTTTTATTCTGAAAGATTAAAGTGGAGTAGGAAATAAGTAAAAGTTATGCCTAAATGTAGAGAATTGTTTGTTGCTAATTCAGTGTCCAAAATCTACTTAATTTTTTTTTCCTGCCCTCAAAATGCCCTCTACATTTCCATCACAGGGTGGGACTGGGAGAATTAAACCTTGAATATTAAATGGCAACCTGAGTGTTTGTCAATTCCATAAAGGATCTATCAAGTTTTTAGTTGTGCTTTCTTACATTGTGCCTTTAATTTCTTAGATATTCTGTTTGGTTTGGTTTGCAAATTCTTACTCTCAAAGGAAATAACCTGAAGGGCAAATATAATGAATAGATGCTTTACAAAGAGTATATTCCAATCAAATCTGAGAAAAGACCTTTTTTTAATTTTTTTAAAATTTTGATTTATATGCTGCCCTTCTCCGGAGACTCAGGGCGGCTTACAAGGCGTTAAGCAATAGCCTTCATACTTTTGTATATTTTATACAAAGTCACCTTATTGCCCCCACAAATCGGGTCTTCATTTTACCTACCTTTGAAAGGATGGAAGGCTGAGTCAACCTTGAGCCTGGTGAGAATTGAACTCGCAGTAATTGCAGGCAGCTGGAAGCTAAATACTACCTTTTAACAGTAGCATTAGTTTGCTGCGCCACTCAGGCTCTTTGACATGAAACATTAAAGTATTGAGTCTGATGGATAAATAATATAACTGCATGTAATATAATTTTTGCTTCTTTTTTGTCTTTATGTTCTTGCTACAGATAATTAGGATGTGAGGCTCAGAAATCCACATGAATTTTAAATGGCAAGAAGTAGGAATTTATTTAGCATATTAATCTTAATTTCTTAAATCAGGCAACTACTATTTTTTCACATTATTGAAATTTCTTATTGGGGAAAAGGAAAATAAATTAACTTTCTGCTATAGAATTGGGGGAGAAATTTTGTCTTTTCATATTTTGAACTAAATTTAATACGTAGAACTGATTTTTCATAGAACTAAATCTATATTTTTGAGATAGGAACGAGCGAAAACCTTCAGTGTATTTGTGTAAAATGAGATTTAGGGCTGATAATTAAAAAGATTTATTTTTTGAGTCTTTGTATCCAGCAATTGCCCAGTGATGTATGTGGGACAGTTCATTACTCAAGTAGTGTGATTTTAAACTTGTAAACTCTGCAACATCTCTGCATCTAATTAGAGCTGTTTTAAGCTTTGGATCTTAGGCAAACAAACAGATGCACTTTTTAAAAAAGAAACTTTAGAGTCGTCTTGTCTGCTTATGTCATTCCCTATGTTCCTCTCAGTAATTATTGATAGAGTTCTTGTCTCATGTGCAAAACAGCCTGAAAAATGATGATTTCTTCCCACAACCTGCACATATTCTAGGATAAGGTAGATCTAGACGCCCATAGAAGACTTGGCAGATCCAGGGGAACATTAATAATGCCTTTATTGGCTCATAATGAAATCCTGAGTTAATCCATTACAACTTTTACTTAAACAGTTAATGTCATGTTTGTAATTTAAGCAGTGGGGAGTATGGAATTAAGCCTATATTGACTCCTGAAATGCCTTGGTTTAGGCCTTTCATAGTATCTTTTGTGGACAATATATATGCAAAGGAGGCCCTCTAGTGTCTCAGTGGGGTACAATTTCCCATTTACACGTTTCATAAATCTGGGGATCAAATAAAGTATCTCAAGTGTATAATAATGCTCTCACTACAGAGTTAGAAAGGACCTCACCTGACAACACAGGGAATATAGTACATGTGCAAATTTATATGCCCCAGCATATAAAATTTCTACATTTTTGCTAGGCATTCTCTGCCAATGTTTGATCAGGTCATATCATCCTTCTGATCAGACTCTGACACACCTAGGTTGATTGTTATGGAGGGGAGGATGAAATGCTTTTTGTATTACCTGGTCAGCCTGACAGCTAAAACTAACATGTAAAGTATTATTCTTGTTTCTTGTTTCTTGAATTAAATGAGTTTGGAGAAGCATGCTCCATGCTCTATGGGACCATTAACCATCTATTTTAAGAAGGTAGACATCATGTTTTGTGTGAAAAGTAGTTGCTTGTATTATATAAGTTTTGACAATGCTTACATTGGAGTAAATCACTGAACTCAGCTTGAATTTTGATTTGAGGAAATAAAATTGTGCTATTGATGTCACTCTGAGTTACATTGAGGTCTTCAAGCCAGAAAGAAATCTGAGATCCAGTTTAGTCACCTATCACAATGCCAACTTAATTCTTCCTTTTATCTATTTCCTTAATAAAAAGCCTTTTGGTTGTCAGATACCTCCTCAAATTAACTCACAATGTATTAAATATAACAATAAAAGATTACAATACAAAGCCCAGAGCATGATGAAAGCAATTTACAGCAATCTTCCCAGTATGAGATGAGTATCACTCTTAATCTCCCAGTCCCGTGATGGCGAACCTATGGTACGTGTGCCAGAGGTGGCACACACAGCCCTCCCTGTGCGCCGTCGCCAGTTGCTCTTCTGGTTTCTGGCACGGCCATGCACTCTGGCCAGCTGGTCTTCATGAGTGCTGGAGCACTGAAAAATGGCCCCAAAACAGGCCATTTTCAGGCTATTTTTCAGGCTGTTTTCAGCCCAAAAAACGGCTTGAAAACGGCCCCAAAAACAGGCATGCTCGTGCCAGCCAGCTGGCTTTTGGGTTTCTGGCGCTCCGGCACGCGCACAAGCACACACGTTCTGGTTTGGGCACTCAGTGCCGAAAAGGTTCACCATCACTGTCGCAGTCTATGAGGTATGAGAAAGTGGTATGAAAACATCAGCCAACAATATTGTGCTGCCTCAGAAGAATTCTAACCTGGCAATTTTTCATTGCAGTCCTTTCAAAACGTTATGCATCGCCTTTGAAGTGCTACAAGGCTTGCAGTATCTCAATGAGCATGGAATAGTCCACCGAGCTCTCTCACCTAATAATATCCTCATGGATGGAGAGGTGAGTCTTTGGCTATTAGTCTTCTATTATGTATTATACATGGAGGTTAGGGGCCTGAGGAAAAGTCTGAAGCAGTTATGTGAGCAATTCTAATTTCACCACCACCACCACCCCATTTGGTCCTTTACAGGTAGTCCTCAATTTATGACCACAATTGAGTCCAAATTTTCTGTTGTTCAGTAACACATTTGTTAAGTGAGTTTTGTCCCATTTTACGATTTTTTCTTGCCATAGCTGTTAAGTGAATCGCTGCAGTTGATGAGTTAGTAACAACCCGGTTGTTAAATGAACCTAGCTTCCTCTTTTACTTTGTTTATGAGAAAGGTGCCAAAAATGATTACTTGACCTTGGGACACACAACGGTCATAAATATGAATCAGTATCAATGTCAAGTCTCTGAATTTTTATCACATGACCATGGGGATGCTGCAAAGGTTATAACTGTGAAAGCAGCCATAAGTCACTTTTTTCAATGCCATTGTAATTTTGAACGGTCACTAAATGAATTATTGTAAATTGAGGACTACCTGTATTTTCAGGACTGGCAGAAAATGATGCCTGTTCCGAGCCATTCAGCATGGAAGGAAAGCTGAATGGCAGATCTGTGGAAGTGAAATTAAGTGGCTGAATGCATGTGTTTGAGCATATATGTGTATGTGTGTAGATGGATTTGGAGGAAAAAGAGGGAGACAAAATGAGTGTTCGAGTGAAAATCATGCATGGGAAATAGGCAGATTAAAAGGACTCTCCTCCCATTTTCTTTCCTTTCCAATAAATTGGCCTAGCCCCAATAAAGATGTCTTCAATTTCTACTGAAATAGTGTGTTTCCATAAAAACGATCCACTCCTAATCTATATAATAAAGACTTCCTTGGGATAATTTGTTTTCTCATATATCAGGAGTATAAAAGTTGTATGTGTGCCCTATGTTGGAATATGAAACAAGCAATTGTTCATTCACTCAAGCAATAACAGATCTGTTTGGACATAAATAATATTTTTCTATCCTCAGGTGATAAGTTCAGAAATGTTATCTTCAGTTTTGATTAATCACAATTTCTTACTTAGTGAAGGTCACAAACTCTGACTAAACATGGTATGTTTGAAACAAGCCAAAGTGTACAAATAAGGGCGAAACACAAGAGCCTTGGTGGCGCAGCAGACTAAAGTGCTGTTAAATAGCACTTAGCTGCCAGCTGCCTGCAATTACTGCGAGTTCAAATCTCACCAGGCTCAAGGTTGATTCAGCCTTCCATCCTTCCAAAGTAGGTAAAATGAGGACCCGGATTGTGGGGATAATAAGCTGACTTTGTATAAAAAAAAAAGAACACCACTTAGGAGGGGCCAAAAGCCCAACTAAGCAGGTATATACAAAAGTATGAAGGCTATTGCTTAACGCATTGTAAGCCGCCCTGAGTCTCCGGAGAAGGGCGGCATATAAATCGAACCAATCAATCAATCAATCAATCAATAAAAAAAAACGTTTTGGTGCATTTTGATACGTGGATTGTTAAAAAAAACATGTTTCGTGTGCCTGTTTAAGAATAGGCATGCTCAAGAAGTGTTTCTTTTTACAAAAGAAGATAATTTTAAATCACTGGGCAGTCTTTTTTCAAATTTTGTCTATAGGAATTGGAACCTCAAAGATTTGTATTGATGTTTATTTCTAATGTACAAGACACAGAAACTTTGTTGAGTTGTTAAATGGTTTATTTTCTTTTAACAGGGGCATATTAAATTGTCAAAATTTGGCCTTTATCATATGACCGCTTATGGTGCAGATGTTGAATTTCCTATAGGGTAAGTTGATAGTTTTAAAAAACCTTAAATCATATATGAACAATATAAGAGTAATTTTCTAGGTCATTTAACTAAGATTGACATTTACTGCTCTTCCAATATTCAAGAAATACTGTGTATGCATAGAATAAAATCACCTAGTAAAGGCATTTCTCATTAAAACATAGAAATGTCATTTTCTATGATTCTTACAGCAGCTGTTCCTCATTGGAGGCAGTCTGTTGCCACTGATCGAGGCTAAAAATCAGCAGCCAATTCCTCCCTGCTTCTGTTAGTGCAAGAGGTTGACAATCCAGTTGACTGCTCCTCTTGATGCCAGACAGACCCATGACTGTGTCTTCCTTACCTCCCGGGTTAGAATGGAATGGAATGGAATGGGCTGGGCTGGGCTAGAATGGAATGGAATGGAATGGAATGGAATGGAATGGAATGGAATGGAATGGAATAACGGAGTTGAGAGAGACCTTGGAGTCTTCTAGTCCAACCCCCTGCTTAGGCAGGAAATCCTACACCACCAGACAAATGGTTATCCAACATCTTCTTTAAAATTTTCAGTGTCAAGCATTTACAGCTTCTGGAGGCAAGTTGTTACACTGATTAATTGTTCTAACTGTCAGGAAATTTCTCCTTAGTTCTAAGTGGCTTCTCTCCTTGATTAGTTTCCATCCATTGCTTCTTGTCCTATCCTCAGGTGCTTTGGAGAATAGTTTGACTCCCTCTTCTTTGTGGCAACCTGTGAGATATTGGAACATTGCTATCATGTCTCCCCTAGTCCTTCTTTTCATTAAACTAGACATACCCAGTTCCTGCAACTGTTCTTCATATGTTTTAGCCTCCAGTCCCCTAATCATCTTTGTTGCTCTTCTCTGCACTCTTTTTAGAGTCTCCACATCTTTTTTACATTGTGGCGACCAAAACTGAAGGCAGTATTCCAAGTGTGGCCTTACCAAAGCATTATAAAGTGGTATTAACACTTCACGTGAACTTGATTCTAACCTCTGTTTATGCAGCCTAGAACTGTGTTGGCTTTTTTGGCAGCTGCTGCACACTGCTGGCTCATATTTAAATGGTTGTCCACTAGAACTCCAAGATCCCTTTCACAGTTACTACTATTGAGCCAGGTACCATATATTCAGTATCTGTGCATTTTGGTTTTCTTGCCTAAATGTAGAACCTTACTTTTTTCACCATTGAATTTCATTTTGTTAGATAGCGCCCAATGTAAGCGCCCAATGTTCAAGTCTGTCAAGATCCTTCTGTATCTTAAGCCTATCTTCTGGAGTGTTGGCTATTCCTGCCAGTTTGGTGTATTCCACAAATTTGATGAGTTCCCCATCTATCCCCTCATCCAAGTCATTGATGAAAATGTTGAAGAGTACTGGGCCTAAAACAGAGCCTTGGGGTTCTCCACTGCATACTTCCCTCCATGTAGATGCAGTTCTATTGAGGACTACACGTTGAGTATCCAGGGTTCTCTGGATACTCCTGGGGATTGGGTCACCCATGTCTGATGGCCCAGTTGTTCTGGCTCATCTTCCTCCTCCAAACCAGTTTCTGATGGGGCCACCAACGAGAGTGAGACAAGCAGACAAACAGACAGACAGACAGTCCCTGACATACACATACATTGTTGCATTAATGAAATCATGTTAACAATGATAAAAAAGGAGAAAATAGCCACTTAGGAAATTGTGTAATAGAAGGAACACTCTGAAAACAATGAGTAGTTTGGGAAAAAAGGCTTATTTGTTGTCCTTTAGAGTGGACTCAGTAATGCATTTTAGACCTTTAAAAGCATGCTTTGACTTTAGGTACCAAGTCAATTCTCAATTTCCAGGGCTTACCTGTAAAACCTATTGGACCTACAAATTGACTTTAATGACAGTGATTTAAGAACTTTAATGACTTTAAGAACTTTTTTTTAAAAAAAAGTTCTTCTGTCATTATGACTGTTCCTTAAAGAAAAATATAGGCATTGGCAAATGAGTTGTGAAGTTTATTTGTCATCACCTGCTCCTGAATAATATTTTTTTAAAGTTTAACAAAGTTTGAAGCATAATTTGAAAATAAATTAATTTATCCCATTGTCTGGTTTAATAAACAATACCATGTTTCCCTGAAAATAAGACCCTCTCTTATATTTTTTTTTGAAGCCTGAAATAAGCGCTTGGCCTTATTGCCATGCGCTCAAAAGCCCAATTGGGCTTATTATCAGGGGATGTCTTATTTTGGAGAAAACAGGGTAAAAAGTGTTGTGGGACTAAGAAATTATAAAAATCAATCTCCATACGGTACATAAATAATGTTTCTTTTCAAGGTAATATCTGTGTTTGACAAGGAATAATTTGTCTCAGCATCGTCTTGCTATTTTGTTTTTTAAAAAAATTATTTTAATAAATTGATATTCATTTTTAGGTACCCATCATATCTGGCCCCTGAAGTAATTGCACAAGGAATTATTAAATGCAGTGATTACATACAGAGTGAAAAGTCCCTGCCTTCTGGTCCTAAATCAGATGTGTGGTCTCTTGGTATTATATTATTTGAACTTTGTATGGTATGTGTTTTTATGCTTTAGAGGGGAATCATAACTTTCAACTTCATCAGAACTTTCAAAGCCATTAAGCATTAGTGAGGACACCTGAGCAGCCATAGCTTCAAAAATGCTCTCTCTTTTTTTAAGATATTTGAGAACCATGCTTGGTATATTTTTGTTCTATGAACTTTCTTTAAGTCATTTATTTTAAGACAAAAATTAATGTCCAGAAAATACTGCAATTGTTGTACTGCCCTTTCCCTTCTCCTATGGTGTAGTCCAGAGCAGGGGTGGGTTCTACTTACCTTTACTACCGGTTTGCAACAGGACCATGCGCTCGCGATTCTGCACATGCGCAGAAGCTTCCTGACAACATCCGGGTCAGTGGACGGAGCCTCTCGCCAGTTTTACTATTGGTTCTTGTGAACCGGTCCGAACTGGGGGCAGCCCACCACTGCTCCAGAGGAAATTCAGCATAACCTTGAGACAGGCATACAAATCTTTTAGGCCTATGCACATTTTTTACTGAGGTCTGTTTAAAAACAACAATTATCCTCATGGATGTCTCAGTTAATACATGATTTAAGTACACACAATGGCTATGCGGTTCATAATAATGCTTCATTAATCACCCCCTTTATTGTTGGCTTTAGGGCAGAAAGCTGTTTCAGAGTTTGGATATAGCTGAGAGACTAAAACTGATGCTTAATCTTGGTGAGTAATGTACAAATTACTGTAGATCATTGAAGGCCTCATAAAATCCCAAATGAGTACCAAGTCATTATTCAAGCTCTGGAATGTGGTATTTTTTAGTGTATCTGAAAATTGGAAATGCTTTCAGTCAGCTCTACCCATAAATGCAGCAGAGTATCATTGCTCTTAACTGCAGGTTATTAGGGCAGTGATACAACTTTCACTAGTCCTGGAGTGGAATAAGTGTTGACTACCTACAAAATAGTTTCAATGAATATATCAGCCTATGCCTTCATTATTCTTTTATGTGTTGTAACCTTATTTCTAGACTGTGGTTGATGTTGTGGCATCCCTTTTGCAAACACTGGGCCTGTCTATAATAGCTACATTTCATATCTGTAAAGATATAACTAAAATGAAATAGGTGTAGCCTTACCAGATGCAATATTTATTAATCTTTTCTTTGCTACAACTGATTTATTTTTGCACTGTTTTGAACAAAGAGGAGCCACCCTACAATTTTTAGGCTTATCAGACCATCCATATTATGGAACATATTTTTATATATTGTATATTTAATACTGATATAAGCAACTTTACCAAGATTTCTATTCACCCCGGAATTTTAATTTTAAAAAAAAAATGTGGGAAGCTGTTGTGCTTCAGAGCAAAATATCAACTTCTAGCATCTTTATTTTCAAGAATGAAACTAGACAAAAAGTAAAAACAATGAGCAGCAGCAGCCCAATGCTTTGTTTGGAAGTGTGCTAATTTACCCTGAAAAAAATAAATAAAAACAAACATGGCAAAGAGTATACCATGGGCAAAGAGGAAGTAATAGAAAATAATGTTACCAATTTGCCTTTTGTTAAATGCCTTTTACTGATATTGGCTATTGGTTATGCCCCAAAGTCATCTTATAAGTACGGAAGACTTCATAAAGCAGTCATGTTGTTTGAAAACCCATGACATTCTCTCAAAGTTATGAATTTGCCGACAAATTGAAAAAGTTGTCTATTCCTGGTGTATTATACAAACAAAAGCACAAGTTGATTTTCATTGTTGTGCTTAAGGTGCTCAAATAATTTTGATCTCAGATACTAGAATGGAATTTATTATGTGAATTGTTGGCATCCAGGACATGAATTTTCTCCATAGAGAAAATATAGAAATCTCTCAAATATAGAAATCGGAAGAAGATCTAGCAAAAATGCCAACTCGTCCCTTTATTTGCTGGATTATCCACTTTGTGCATCTCAATTCCACACATTTCTGGATGGGTGTTTTGCTTTTGAGAGACCAGATAGAAGAGAAACATTGTATGCACACACGTAAAAGAGGGAAAAAACTCTTTCTGTGAATGTAAGAAGAAGCTTTTAGGTTCAAGATTTCATGCTGTGGTAATAAATCTTGAAAAACATGAAACATATTTGCTGTTTTCTTGAGAATTATTAATAATTCATTCTCACATACAGGATGTGTTGATGATATCGTAACAGTGATAGCTGAGGAACATGGATGCTTGGACATTCTGGAGGTCAGTATTTCTTACTTACACCCACAATGATTAATTATCATTCATAGTGGAATTTTTTTGAAGCATAAACCAAAAAGATTTAATAACAATGCCCTTAAAGAAAGGCATCTCTGAATGCTTACTCTCTGAATATCCACAGTTACTGGATATTCATTCCTATCTGCTATATTGAACTGTTTCTGCTTTTTCTGAATTGGCATGTAATAAAAAAAAATTGCTGGGTAATGGATCATGACCGTAATAAAGATTGATTGAAAATCTGTTGCAGTATACTTTGTTGATTTTGTTCAGTCCTAAAGTATAGCAGGTATAATTTATACCCCTGTTCTTGGTTGTAAATCAGAAGAATACTTATCTTTAATTCATTTTGAAAGAAAGTGCCTATATTTTGGCATGTTCAGCTTAGTCTTTGTATATAACATGCAGATATACCCTACTTGAATGTAGTCCAGAGGCACATTTCTCAGATGTTGCTCCAGGCTTGTTGAAACTGTCTCTTTAGAATTAAGATTTGCTCCATCTCCATCTGAATGTGACTGAACATGAACTTTTTCAAAGAGCATTTAGTTGAATATTTGCCACTCTTAATTTATTTAATTTTTAATTAGTCATGTTGGTTCATTTGTTGATCTTGATTTATTAAGTTTTTAATCTATTATTTACCATATTTTTCGGAGTATAAGATGCACTTTTTCCCCCCTAAAAGAGGGTAGAAATTTGGGTACGTCTTATACACCAAATGTAGCTCTGCCCACCCACTGCCCCCCCAAAAATGGGGAATGGAGGCGGCAATAGGCTATGTCAATTCCTGCAGCCTGAAACAGCGGATCTTCAGGAGGCTGATCCAACTGACAATCAGCTGTTTGTGCTAATCAGGCTGTGCTGCAGCTGAAACAGGCTGTTTGCTGCAACTAAGCAAATTGCTGGGAGGCAGAGGCAGATTTTTTTTTTCTTGTGCTAATTAGGCTGTGCTGAAAATGAAACTGAAACAGGCTGTTTACTGTTTGCTGCAAGGAGGCAAATTGCTGGGAGGGAGAGGCAGAGGCAATTTTTTTTCCTGTTTTCCTCTTCAAAAAAGGTGGGTATGTCTTATAGTCCGGAGCGTCTTATACTCAGAAAAATATGGTATGTATTTTTCACCATGGCAATTACAATTTCTCCTGGTTTTACAACTTGGATTAGTTATTGGTTTTAATTTATTTATATTTACTGTGGATGTTTATGGCAATTGTAGATGTCCATTTAACCATGTTTGGTTAAACCATATAAACCATCTGTATTGATTTAATATAAATAAATGAGTTAACTAAATTGAAATTTATATTTTACGCACTAGGAAGTTCCTGACAATATTTTAGCTCTACTTCAGAAGTGTCTTACATTCCTCCCTTCCAAACGGTAAGTGATCTGACAAATACATTAATTAGACTGAAAATAAACAGAACTACAAGTGTTACTTATACAATTTATTGCTCTGTATTTTATAAAATGAAAACTGTAGACATCTAGGTCTACTTTGAAAACTGTATGTCCATTATGTTTAGCAGCGTTTTTGTCCATACTTGGACTATGATACAAATGAAGCAGATTCAGACTTGGGTAGACCAAAAAGCAAATAATAGATATCAAACAACTATGACTTGTTGAATTTTTTAAAACAAAAAATCTTCAATCATATTTTATAGTTTTAGTTAACATCTAGAAATATATTGTAGAGTCACAAGTTGTGTTGCCAACATAAACAATAAACAACCAAGAAAGAAGAACAACTAAGTTCAGAGAGCAGCAAGGACCCCCATTTCAACCCTGAGCTACAAATAGTTTCCTTTATTGCTAATTTATATTCTTTGATCTTTGACTGTATTATATTCAAGAAGTGTTCTTACTATACTTTTTCCAACAATGCAAACAGTGCTACTCCTTCTGTCAACCTTGAAGTGAACCTGGCTGAGGCCATCTTGGAAGCTTCAGGGTTGCCACAAAGCAGAAGAAGGGGCAGGGACGGGAGAAATAGCTAGATGGTGTTTTGTGGCCAAAACAAGAAAATTTTCCTGTGGGAACCAAGGACATTCTGATAGGTGGCTAGCCAAGGGAGGAATGAAGTAACCAGGCAACCAGCCAGCACCTTGACTGGACAGTGTGACCAGTAACTTGGAGGAAAGAGGAAACGTTTACTTTTTAATTAAGTGAAAGCAGCGGGAACTTTCAGAGTCGGCTTTCACCAGTTGTGCCAATACGATGTATCCAATAAATTGTTCTTTGAGGAATTTGCCTGCCTCAGAGTTCTGTTTTTCTATGGGTGCATTTCTTGGAACGCTGACATTTTCTTTGTGTTTCATGTCCTCGGTAATAAACAGTGAGAACTCTGATTGAAAATGTCCAGGCCCTGTCCATCTCAAATTAATAATGCCTGAAATATCAGTGTGTAGTCAATTCATTTCATCTTTCACTGTGTTGAGTTTCCGTGCGTTCATGCAAAATTGTTATTCTGTCTTTGCAATTTGGTTTTTCTTTTTCTGCATGGATAACATAATCAACTATACAGGTAGTCCTCAACTTACAACAGTTCATTTAGTGATGATTCAGAGTTACAACAGCACTGAAAAAAGTGACTTATGACTATTTTTCACACTTATGACCGTTGCAGTTTCCTTGTGGTTATGTGATCAAAATTCAGATGCTTGGCAACTGGTTCATATTTATGACGGTTGCAGTGTCCCAGGGTCATGTGATCAGCTTTTGTGACCTTCTGACAAGCAAAGTCAACGGGGAATTCAGATTCACTTAACAACCAGGTTACTAACTTAACAGTTGCAATGATTCACTTAACAACTGTGCTAAGAAAAGTCATAAAATTGGGCAAACTCACTTAACAAATGTTTTACTTAGGAACATACGTTTTAGACTCAATTGTGGTCATAACTTGAGGACTACCTGTATTATTATATCCTGAAGCCTTTAATCTAGCCACATCATAATCACAGTAGTGTTCCAAAAGATCCTCAGCTTTCCTCAGTATTATGTGAAGTGCCATCCAAACTGCGGGGCTCAACATCTGCCCCTAGATCTGTGATGGCAGACTTACGACATGCATGTCAAAGGTGGCACACAGAGCCCTCTCTGCTGGCATGCATGCCGTTGCCCCAGGTGAGATCACCATGGCGTCGTGAGCTTCTGTTTCCCTGCAAACGAAGAAAAAGAAAAAGATCTTACCTCTTACCGCACTGCCAGTGTTAGAATGCCCCGCCTCCTGCCAGCCAACTGGTCTTAGGGTCTCTGCTGCGCATGTGCACATTTGAGCATGTCCACACATGTACATTTGAGCATGTCCATGCATGCGTACATTTGCACATGTCTGCACATGCATGCACACGTTCATACGCACACACATGCACACCTTTTAGTTTGGGCATGCGCACGTGCGCAGTTTGGGCACTCGGTGCCTAAAAGGTTTGCAATCACTGCCCTGGATCGTCAGTCATTTTATATTTTATTCCTGTATGGCTTTCTTAGTATACAGGAGTAGTTTACCATGGCCTTCTCTTAAACAGTATGAAATTACTTTGCTGTTCTCAAAAAGTAATCTTCCTCCAAATTCTTCCTGCATAGCTGCTGACCAGTATAAATGTCTGTCTGATTTAGCTGAGCAGTCTGTCTGACCTTCGACCTATGCTCTGTGGGACCTACGCTCCCACAGAGAGGGGCTCCTCAGGGTGCCGTCAGGCCAAACAATGCCGACTGGCGACACCCAGCGGGAGAGCCTTCTCTGTGGGGGCGCCAGCCCTCTGGAATGAACTGCCCCTAGAGCTTCGTCTTAGCCCAGACCTGCGTACTTTTTGCCGTGCCCTTAAGACCCTTCTGTTCCAGCAAGCCAGACTGGCTTAGTATGAATTTTAAAATGGGTGTATGTGTGTTTTAATTAGCGGGCCAAATTTTTATACTCGATTTTAATTGGTTTTAAATTTTATAAATCTATGTGTTTTAATATGGCTGTACACCGCCCTGAGTCCTTTGGGAGAAGGGCGGTATAGAAATCTAATAAACTTGAAACTTGAAACTTCACATTATGACTGATCCTTTTGGGATTATATACACTTGGAATTGTGCTCCTGGCATTTTTTTACTCATTACTCTCAGTAGCAATGCACACATATACACCAAACCATGAGGAGGCAGCAAAGCATGACTTGAGGGTTAGGGTGGGTTGTAAAATTATACCATCAATTTTAATTTAATGAGACATTGAGGCAGAAGTCATCTGTCTACTTTTGATCCAGGCTGCATGCACAAATAGATTATTCTTATGAGCAGTTAAATGCATCAATATGTAGCCTTGAGGATTGACTATGAGTTTGCAAAATATAAATGCTGGGGGATTTGCTTTCATTGCTTATTAAAATACATGCAGTGAAAATAGAAAGTGCATTTTATGAAAAATAAATTTATATATATTACATCTGAGGAAAAATGCATAGGACTATATGAATGAATGTATATATAGTATGCATTGTGTGGATTTTTGTTATACTTTTGCCCTCACTTCCTTTTTTATTGTATCAGGCCTACTCCTGGAAAACTATTGAATGATTCAGTGTTCAGTGAAATCTCATCTTTATATCCAACCTTCCATAAACCTGTCAGTTTTTTCTCACCTAATCTAAGATGTGCTAATTTATCTCTTCCTGAGGATATTAATCAGCTATTTCAAGGTAAGACAACAGATCCCAGCTATTTCCCTAATATCAGTGTTACCAGACTAGAAAGCAGGAGATGGTGAGTCTCACCTTAGCCATTGAAAGACAGCTGAGTGATTTTAGGCCGGTCACTCCCTCTCATCTAACAGGGTTGCTGTTGTAGGGAAAGTGACTGCAGTACCTCAGATAGAAAGTCCCTACAGAGAGTGGTAAGGACAGCCGAGAAGATTATAGGAAGCTCACTTCCTGTTATTCAAGATACTGCTTATAAGCGCTATGTGTTAGGGACCCACACACCCACTTCAAGATCTGTTTCTGTTGCTACCCTCTGGGAGGAGGTTTCGAAGTATTTCTAGCAGGACTGCCAGATTCTGTAACAGCTTTGTTCCTTATGCCATCCATCTGGTAAACTCGCAAGATTCATTTCTCTCGCCATTTAACAGATTAACAGAGTTAGAAGGGACCTTACAGGCCATCTAGTCCAACCCCCTGCCCAAGCAGGAGACCCTACATCTGCTTCTACCTAGGACCGAACTCACAACCTCCTGATTGTGAGGCAAGAGCTCCACCTCTAGGCCACTGGGTCTCCATGTACATGTATACATCCAAACTAGACTGTGTTGTTTCTCTATGGCATATAATATATGTGGATATATGCATAATTGTGTGTGTGTATGTATTTATTTATTTGTTTATTTTGTCATGTTTATGTAGTGTATATTAGAAGTGGAGACCCTTTGACAGCTGTATGCAATGAAATTTTTAATGTATGCCAATTAGTGTACATTCAAAGTGACAATGTTATTATACGTCTTAAGTCTATGAGGAAAATGTATTGGATAAGTTTGCCACCTTTAGTTATTTGTAAAAATAGTAAAGTCAGGATAGAATAATCTTTTTATCCATGTTTATTAGTATTGTCCTCTTTCTCCTGAAACCTAAGGATAACATTTTAATTTTAAAGTTCTTTGACCTATAACTACCCTGTTTCCCTGAAAATAAGACATCCCCTGATAATAAGCCCAATCAGGCTTTTGAATGCATGCGCTAAAATAAGCCTCCCCCTGAAAATAAGCCCTCCCTGAAAATATTTAAACGCAGAGCTGGAAATCAGGTAAGACGGCAGGAGGAGCCCCATCTTGCTCCACGTGTCCCAAAATAATAAGACCTCCCCGAAAATAAGGCCAAGCACTTATTTCGGGGTTCAAAAAAATATAAGACAGGGTCTTATTTTCAGGGAAACACAGTATTTATAGCTAATAACTCTTTTGTATCCTGATAATTTGCAGATTTCAGATGTTCACATGAATGTTTTCATTCCTAGTTATGTGGTCTGAAATCCCAGGCTATAGATTTTAATGAAATATTTGCTATTCAACCAACTGTAAGGAAAATCATCACTTGGTAGCATACAAGAAAAAAAAAACGTAACTACCAACAGATCCCAGAGTGATATGTTCAGTCCCCAGCCTTTTCAATTAAATAAATACTAGATAGTGAAATGAAACCTGAAAGAGTTGTGATTTTTAAAATAGTGCTACTTTGGATGAATTAAACATTAATTACATTATTCTGTTTGGTAAGGTTTTTTTTTAATAGATTTTCAGATGCATTCAGTAGAAAATATTTTGTAGTGCACACATGTTTAACCATTGTATTTAGGCAGGTATCCTCCACAGGAATCTATAGTTTTTACTGCCCCCATCTATCAAGGGCATTAGCCATTAGATTCAAGGTAATGATGGTTTAAGTTGAATTTTTCTGAAGACACTGGCTTGGAGAAGAGGGTGATATAAATACTATTCTTAGTATAGTTTATGGAACAGACATAAAAGTTTTGGATTAATTTAATACTCATCCTGCATTCTATTATAATATTGCCTTATATAACATGAGACTGCCTTATATAACATGAGACTGACGATAAAAATCCATTTTATGAACAAATGAAGTATTTAACAGAGTCCTGTCTCTTGTATTTATTCAATTGCTAACACATTGTTATGGAAACTGTAACATTCTTCCTAGACAGCAGCCAATAGATTTGTCCAGCTGGTTTCCTTTTGTTATAAATTTTTCCTACTGCTTTGTTGATAAAATATTATTTTTATTTGATAACGCAAGGGAAGATTTTATCTGCAAACTTTTCATTTGGCTTTCGGAGGTTGGGGGGAATATAAAATACATGTTTTTGAACATAGAGAAAAGAAAGTTGCTGGACAATTGATACAGTAATTGTCTTTAACAGATGTCTTTGTTGAATTCTATTAATAGAGGAAAGTTCTGATTACCTAGCAGAAAGGACAATTGATGAAGTGTATTATCTCTGGTGCTTGGCTGGTGGTGACTTGGAGAAAGAACTTGTCAGCAAGGATATCATCCATTCCAAGCCTCCCATCTGTACACTTCCTATGTAAGATATACTAGCGGAAGGGAGGGAGAGCACTCTGCTTTTGGGAATAAAAGCAAGAAAGAAATATAGAAATGATAAAATGAAACTGGCTTCTAAATAGGAAAAAGGCCAGTATACTCTGAAGGTCTAGTCGCATTATTCACTATATTTGCACTTTTTATTTCCTTCAAAATGAATGGGAATTTGTAGAAAGGTCTTCAGAGGTGCTCTCTGCACACACACACACACACACACACACACACACACACACACAGATTCAGTTAAAATATTTGTCAGCCAAACATTTAATTGTATTAATTGTATCTATTTCTGTAGCTGCCCATCCCAGTCAATGACTTACCTGCCTGTTTAATATCATGCAGCTAAATAATTTGCTTAAAATTAAAATATAGATGCCTGCAGATAGGTAACAATTTGAAATCGAAATACCTGCCTATCTATTTGATGACAGGTAAAAGCAAACGTTGATTTCACATGATGTGAAAGCAGAGTTTTTCACTTTAAAATGGCTTGCATGTTAGAATTACTTTTTCAGTGATTCGTTGTTTGCATTTGCAGAATTAACTGCACTTATTTTGATTAGTGTCTCAACTTCTCAAATGTATTATTTTTATTTGTAAGTTATGTTAACTCACAAGCAGAAGCAGAGTATGATTATGTCCCTAAATATACAAAATTGCAGACTGACCAAGTCTTTCAAATATAATGAAAGTATAGTTTTATTGAAAATGGAGGGGGGAACCTACATAAGCTACTGCTTGTTGTTTTGTTGAAATTAGTTTTTCTTTTCTTATTTTTACTCCTAGTTTTTTGTTAGAAGATGGGGAGAGCTTTGGACAAGGGCGTGACAGAAGTTTCCTTTTGAATGATATAACTGTGACACTATCATTGGGTCAGCTCAGGAATGTAAGATATTGTGATTCCTTTAAATAGAATATGGATTGTTTATATATTTCAAATATGTTTGATTAAGCTCTATAACCATTATTACCAGAATGGTCTTTGCCTTACACAACGACATTCATCTTTGCATTGCATTCCTTTCTAGTCCTGAGATCTTATCTATATTTACCCACAGCATATTTAGGGAGTGCATGGAAGGCCTGCTGAAATTCTAGTCCTTCTAAAAGTGTTACTCTCCAACCCAACCCTCAACCTTCTACTATTCATAAACAACATCAAACTAACCAGCCTGCCTTCTACATTTATATCTTTTCAAAATACAAGTTCTTCTTCCCATTCAAGTCTCCTTCCTTTGTCACAGATAGTATCATGGAAAAAATCTGCTGCACTAATTCTTGCATGAGCTCCAGAATTTTGAGAAAGATTCTGGAGTCGTCTTCAACCACCTAGATTGCATAAACATGCTGGCTGTGTTTGCCACAAACAATCCAAGCCTCCTTTTAAACCAAGATCAAACTACTGTATTAAAAGAGTAGTTTCAAAACAAAACAGGCAGCAAATAAATAAATAACGCATTGTTTTGTTAATCGTTGGTTATGTTAAATGGATATTTTTCTAACTGAAAATTTATATTATTTTTATAGAGATTGAAAGATGTTGATGGAGAAACATTTTATCCATTGCTTGAAGATGAGTAAGTATATAAAATACATTTTCTGTTTGAGAGGATAGGAATCTGTCAGATTCCCAGGAAATAGACTGGTTGACCTTTGGAAGGAAAATACTAGTTTAGAGATAAAATTAATGAGATGTGTAAGAGTCTTTAGTGGTTCCAGAGTTGTTTATGGTAGATCTACTGCAATCAGTGTAGATTAATTTGTTAATTTCAACATACATATTTACTCATATGAAATCTAAAGGTAACGGTAACATGCACGCTAGTCATTTCCGGCTCTAGGGGCGGTGTTCATCTCTGTTTCTAAGCCAAAGAGCCAGTGCTGTCAGAAGACATCTCTGTGGTCATGTGGCCGGCATGACTAAACGCTGAAGGCGCACGGAACGCGGTTACCTTCCCACCAAAGATGGTCCCTATTTTTCTACTTGCATTTTTTACATGCTTTCGAACTGCTAGGTTGGCAGAAGGGGACTTACTCCGTTAGCACTAGGGATTCGAACCGCTGAACTGCCGATCTTCTGATGGACAAGCTCAGTGTTTTAGCCACTGAGCCACAGCGTCACTATATGAAACCTAGAAGTATCTTAATACCGTTCCCAGAATCAGATCTGTGAAACAGTAAAATATTTTATAGTAGAGCTTGATTCATTATTGCTTCTGGCTCACATGAATCTGAAGAGATTGAAATTCTGAAAGTTTATTAATACATCTATTGATTCCCGTAGGTCAGCCATGAGCAGTGATTAATAGTAGTTGTATTATGTTTCCTAACATTACATAGTTCAAAGTATTTGTATTATATTCTTATACAAAGGTATTTTGTGTAAGCTTTATAAACTTCTAAAGCTTTATAAGTTCATAAAAAGAAAATTGGATTTGTTTTTCACACAAGGTGATGATTTCAATTATTTCATTTCCTAGTTTATTTTATGATTACTTCTACTGTTTAAGCCTAGAGATAATACTTGAAGAACTATTTTCTCTGGGTTTTTTTCAGCCAGTCAAATATACCCCATTCAAATAGTAACAATGAATTATGCGCTGCTGCCAAACTTCCTCTTATTATTCGAGAGCGGGATACTGAATATCAGCTAAACAGAATTGTCCTGTTTGACAGACTACTGAAGGTGTGTAGTTTAGTAAAACTTCAAATGCTATCATAATCTTGGTTTTATTTATTTAATTTCCCTTGATGAATTTTGCCATGAATTTTGTGATGTTAGCTTTATTCGTATTGATATCTGTCAATGCATTTGATCTATAGAGCCTTTCAGCGCATGTATATAAATTATTACAAAATGCAAAAGGTTAACAACATTGAAATTAAAAGTATAGAAGTATCACTAACACCAGATCAATGTGTTATTTCTAGGCCTATCCTTTTAAAAAAAATCAAATTTGGAAAGAAGCCAGAGTTGACATTCCACCTTTAATTAGAGGTTTAACCTGGGCAGCGTTACTTGGAGTAGAGGTAAGAGTAAGAGAATTGTTACTTTTGTCTATGCAATATGCCAACCCTACCTTCCACAAAACATTGGAAATTAGCCTGTGCACATAAAATCACAACTGGCTACAAAATATTAATGAAAAAACAGAATCTGCAGTTTTGGCCTGAGACTATAGCAATGATACAACATAGGTAGGGATAGTAGCTGACATTTTGAATTTTTATCTAAACTACATTTATAGTTTTGCACTCCTAATTATCATCTCTTCTTTGAGGTACTATCTGAGCTCTGGATGAATAAAATTCTTAGTAGAGTCTTAACTAACACTTTCAGTGGAGTTTTTGGTGCTCTCTGAGCTTGGTACTTTGCTTGCAGACATTTCATTTACTGACTAAGTAACATCTTCATTTACTGACTAGGTAAAACCTTCAGAGAAAGGTTTGCTTGCCCTGTCACAATAGCTTGCCCTGTCAGTGTTGGTGGCAAATTGTTTTCTCCTTGGTATTTCTTTGAGTAGACGGTTGTTTACTGCTTGATTGTTTGTCTCAGTTGATAATTCCTTTATTAGGATATTGCTACTGTATTTATTTGGTGATAATACCATTTTATATGGGTGTTGATTGATAGAGTGGAAGTGTTCTGGTCTTTTTTTTTTTTTAGCATTTTTAATTGTCTATTTTGAATGATGTGTAAATATTGTTTATATCTGTGTGCCTGTGGGTGGCTGATTTATGTTGAGTGCCCAGGTTTTAGGAATTCCCTAGCTTTTTAAATTTATCTTAATCTAGGTCGCACATAGTTTGTCAGTTGAAAACTATGCTAACTCGGTCCATGTATTTTTAAATTAAGGAGGTTTTCATCCTGTCCTGCTAGTTGTGCTGATGGATGCACACTATTAACCTTCTCTCTGTTTGTTCTATATAGTGGCTATTCAGTAGTCTTTACATTGTATGTTGTAGATGACTCCTGTTTTTCTTCTTGAACGAGTACAAGTTTTTGTTGTTGTTGTTGTTTAATTAAGATGTTCTGGAGAGCTCTTGTAGGTCTGTGTGCTATAGCGATGCTATGTAGTTTTCATAGGCTCTCGATTGTTTCTGAGATGTTTCTGATGTTTGGCAGTGTTACACTAAACACAGTGTATTCATTTTAGGGAGATATTCAAGCAAAATATGATTCTATTGATAAGGACACTCCTATTCCTACAGACAGACAGGTAAGATTTTTGTTACTTTTAAGTAACAAAGCCTTTGGAATAAGCCTTTGGAATCATTGTGTAGGAGATGACCAGACCGAGCCCAAGGGAGGAGTCAAGTGCATCATCAGTCTCAAGTCTTTTCGCTCCCACAAGAGATGTAAATCCAGTCCATTCGAATTCCCTTGACTCTTTTATCTACTGCCAATTTATTTTGACCGTTAGTAGTTCAGATTCTTGTAGATTCTTGAACCGTCTTGCTTTCTGATTTTTTGTGCCTGACACATTGAATTATTTCCAAATACTACTTAATACTATTTATTAATAAAATAGCATTGCTACTGTAGAAATTCCCTCATAATGGAACTATTATTACTCTGTTTAAGGTATTTGGAATGAAAACCTGGGTACAGTTTGGACTATGTGGCATGACCCATTCATTTGTACTCTAACCAGTCCTCTCTCCCTCCCTTCTCTTTCTTTCTTTCTTCCTTCCTTCCAAATTAATATAGCCACTGATAACTAATAAATAACTTATACAGCAGCCAAAATGAAAAAAAGGACAGCTAACACAACAATAAACCAATATATAGGCTAAACCACCCACCCAAAACTCCATAACAACACCAAATCTTCAAGGATTTATGAAAAGTTAGCAGAGTCAGGACAAGTCCAGTCTCTAGGCGGAATATTGTTCCAGAGAATATTCCAGAGAGGTGCCAAAACTGAAAAGAAACCCTTCCTGGGTCCTGCCAGATGATACTCCCTGATGACCAGGACCTGGAGAATACTTGTCCTGTCAAATCTAAGAGGACTGAGATATAAATATGGAGAGATAATACTAAAAGTAACCTGGTCTCAAGCCATGAACAACTTTGTAGATACAGTCATGGCCGTAAATGTTGGCACCCCTGAAATTTTTCCAGAAAATGAAGTATTTCTCACAGAAAAGTATTGCAGTAACACATGTTTTGCTATACACATGTTTATTCCCTTTGTGTGTATTGGAACAAAACCAAAAAAGGGAGGAAAAAAAGCAAATTGGACATAATGTCACACAAAACTCCAAAAATGGGCTGGACAAAATCATTGGCACCCTTTCAAAATTGTGGATAAATAAGATTGTTTCAAGCATGTGATGCTCCTTTAAACTCACCTGGGGCAAGTAACAGGTGTGGGCAATATAAAATACACCTGAAAGCAGATAAAAAGGATAGAAGTTCACTTAGTCTTTGCATTGTGTGTCTGTGTGTGCCACAATAAGCATGGACAACAGAAAGAGGAGAAGAGAACTATCTGAGGACTTGAGAACCAAAATTGTGGAAAAATATCACCAATATCAAGGGTACAAGTCCATCTCCAGAGATCTAGATTTGCCTTTGTCCACAGTGCGCAACATTATCAAGAAGTTTGCAACCCATGGCACTGTAGCTAATCTCCCTGGGTGTGGACGGAAGAGAAAAATTGATGAAAGGTGCCAACGCAGGATAGTCCGGATGATGGATAAGCAGCCCCAAACAAGTTCCAAAGCAATTCAAGCTGTCCTGCAGGCTCAGGGAGCATCAGTGTCAGCGCGAACTATCCGTCGACATTTAAATGAAATGAAACGCTATGGCAGGAGACCCAGGAGGATCCCACTGCTGACACAGAGACATAAAAAAGCAAGACTACAGTTTGCCAACATGTACTTGAGTAAGCCAAAATTCTTCTGGGCAAACGTCTTGTGGACAGATGGGACCAAGATAGAGCTTTTTGGTAAAGCACATCATTCTACTGTTTACCGCAAACAGAATGAGGCCTATAAAGAAAAGAACACAGTACCTACAGTGAAATATGGTGGAGGTTCACTGATGTTTTGGGGTTGTTTTGCTGCCTCTGGCACTGGGTGCCTTGAATGTGTGCAAGGCATCATGACATCTGAGGATTACCAACGGATTTTGGGTCGCACTGTAGAGCCCAGTGTCAGAAAGCTGGGTTTGCGTCGGAGATCTTGGGTCTTCCAGCAGGACAGTGACCCCAAACATATGTCAAAAAGCACCCAGAAATGGATGGCAACAAAGCGCTGGAGAGTTCTGAAGTGGCCAGCAATGAGTTCAGATCTGAATCCCATTGAACACCTGTGGAGAGATCTTAAAATTGCTGTTGGGATGAGCCACCCTTCCAATAAGAGAGACCTGGAGCAGTTTGCAAAGGAAGAGTGGTCCAAAATTCCGGGTGAGAGGTGTAAGAAGCTTATTGATGGTTATCGGAAGCGACTGATTTCAGTTATTTATTCCAAGGGGTGTGCAACCAAATATTAAGTAAAGGGTGCCGATGATTTTAACCAGCCCATTTTTGGAGTTTTCTGTGACGTTATGTCCAATTTGGTTTTTTTCCTCCCTTTTTTGGTTTTGTTCTAATACACACAAAGGGAATAAACATGTGTATAGCAAAACATGTGTTACTGCAATACTTTTCTGTGAGAAATACTTCATTTTCTGGAAAAATTTCAGGGGTGCCAACATTTATGGCCATGACTGTAACTATCAGCACCTTGAACTGAATCAAGAAACGTAGTGGTAATCAATGAAGCTTGTGTGTAAAATGTGTCAAATGAGAAGCACCCATAATTACCTCTTAAACAATCAGAAGGTTGACATGTCTTATAGAGTTTTGTGTAAGAGCCAATTCTATAATATAGTATCACATACAGACATATCATTGGTTGTTTCATTTATTCAGTAACTTTTTAAATATTTAGCTATTGAAGATCTGCTGTAGCCTATAGGAATAGAATTAATAAGAACAGATTTTTGTTAAAGTTATGGATAACTTATATTTCTTTATGCCTGCAATGCATTATCTATTTACAAAGTTTTATTCTTGAGCTTTTTAGTTGAAAGACTGTAATAAAACTAATGGTGGTGATGGCCATGAAATTATACCTATTTCTAGTTTATCCCCATCTGCATCCCCATGTGTAAGATCATAAAGGAAAAAAAAACTTGGTTTCATTCTGCCTTTCCTTCCCCATAGTAATGACTTTAATCTTCTTGAAATTGAATATTACTCATGAAGGGCAAATAAACTCCCATATTTCTCCTATGACAGAACCCTGCCTTTTGATCTTCTCTCAAGTGCATATAATAGGATTTTATTACTTCAGAAGCTCTTATTTCAGTTCAATCTACAACTGGGGGCAAGGGAAAAGTCCTAGTAATTATAGTTCAAGTTTATGGAGAGTTTGGGACAGCATTTTTATGTCCTTGGTAAGTCCATTTCAATGAGGATTAGAAAGACAAATTGATCTTGATGGGAAGTTGAGCATTGTTGCAAGGTAAACTATGAAATTGTAGCATTCAGTTAGCATCTAGTGAATCTTTACATTGTCTCTCTTTATATTTTCCTATCTTGTCTTTCTATTCAAAGAATTTATACTGATTAGAAAATGCATTTCCAAATGTTCCCAGGCCTGATGTTTGGAGCCTAGAATAAACCTTCTTTCTCACCAATTGGAACTGTAAAAATTCAGACAGATTTGGTACCTAGTCTCCTTTTATGGCTTGTCCTATGCTGCTTCTTCATTGCTTACATTGTAGATTGAAGTTGACATTCCTCGCTGTCATCAGTATGATGAACTGCTGTCATCGCCAGAAGGCCATGCAAAATTTAGGCGGGTTTTGAAAGCCTGGGTAGTTTCTCATCCTGATCTTGTATACTGGCAAGGTTAGTCCAGCTGGCTCTTGTGGCTAGCCAATATCTTTTTTTTCAAGTTTTTAATAAATTTTTCCTTATACATTTTGCCTAGTAAATACACTAAAACATACAAATGATGTGGTAATTAGTCTTAGTTCATTCTATCAGCTCTTTATACACTGCTCAAAAAAATAAAGGGAACACAAGCAGAGGACATCCGAGATCTGAATTTATTTATTTATTTATTTTATTAAATTTCTATACCGCCCTTCTCCCGAAGGACTCAGGGCGGTGAACAGCCATGAGATAAAACACATAAATACAAAAAATTTAAAATGAATTAAAAACGAATTAAATAATTTGGCTGAATTTAAAATACTCCATAATTTAAAACAAATTAAAATTTACATTTAAAAAATTTAAAAAATTTACATTTAAAAAGGGGAGAAGATTTAGGCCAGGCCAGCTTGATGGAATAGGAAAGTCTTAAGCGCGCGACGGAAGGCGCGCAGATCCGGGATCCTCCGTATCTCTGGGGGGAGCTTGTTCCAAATCGTAGGTGCCCCCACAGAGAAGGCTCTGAATTAATGAAATAGCCTTATTAAATACTTTGTTCGTTACATACAGCAGTTTTGTGTTCCCTTTAGTTATTTGAGCAGTGTATAAACTACTGTATGTAAAGAACAAAGTATTTAATAAGGCTATTTCATTCATTCAGATCTCAGATGTCTTCTGCTTGTGTTCCCTTTATTTTTTTGATATATATATATATATATATATATATATATATATATATATATATCTCAAAAATATATTGAAGAAGAGCTGAGGTTTCATGAGCTTCCCAGAGTAGAAGCTACCCTTGCCTCAGGGAGAGTTGGGAGCCCTTATGGAAGGGGGACACCCCCCCCCCCCGAGAAAGTTCCAGTCATATGTCTTGATAAGTGGAGACCTTTGGCAGGTATTCTTTGTTAGTTAGAACTGTAGTGTTATTTTAATGGCTAAACAGAATAATAATCAAATATAATCTATCCATATATCCTGAATATAATTCTGTGCATATCTTGGAAGAACTGTTCTCAAGCCCATGGCTTGGGCCCCATATCTTACATTTTGGCTTAGAGCTAAGAATGATCCGGATTATTGGGATGAAGCATATTTTTTCAAAGAAAAACTGCTCTAATATATATGACTGAAACCATTGAGTTTTCTTAGAAGTATGATAGGACTGAGCTCCAAATTTCTGATTTTAGATTTATTTGATATATGAAGCTTTTCGGAAGATAGTCATAAATGGCCACCCCTCCAAACCTATGGATTTATTTAACAATTTACTTAGTGGCTGCATTACATATGATAGTTTTGAAAGTGTCCTACTGTATATCAGTAAATAATTTCTGCAGAATATTTGTCGATTATAATAATGTACATCTTTATCTTCTGGATATTCTCAAACTCTGTTGATTGATCATTTTTGTTAGCAATATTTTTTGTATAATTATATCTCCCTGTAGGTCTTGATTCCCTTTGTGCACCTTTCCTGTATCTGAATTTCAACAATGAAGGTATACATTGTCGTTATGACTGTTGAATTCATGTATGCAGTGTATTAAATCCGGATTAGCTCTGTCTCTCTGTTTCACTAGGTTCATTCATATTATAGAGCAATTCATGAGTTTGCTCACAATATATGGCATAAGGCTGGGATACCTGCATGACTGTCTGCCTCCAGTTATCTTGCCCACCTAATAAGATCAAATGGGTTGGCATGCTCTGAGTTAGTTAGAAGAATAGAATAGAGAAGAATAGAATAGAATAGAATAGAATAGAATAGAATAGAATAGAATAGAATAGAATTTTTTATTGGCCAAGTGTGATTGGACACATAAGGAATTTGTCTTGGTGCATATGCTCTCAGTGTACTTAAAAGATACGTTCATCAAGAATTATAAGGTACAACACTTAATGGTAGTCATAGGGTACAAATAAGCAATCAAATCGTATTAGGAAACAGTCAATATAATCATAAGGATTCCAGCAACAAGGTTACAGTTATACTGTAGTTTAACATTAGTTAAGTAGGGTCATCTTATGGAAGTCAGGAACATTTATGTCACCGTGCCTACCCTATGAGACAACATCCTTTGAGATTCAGATTGCCCCAGTCGGGCTTACCTTTAGAAAGACCCCTAGTTCTTCTCCCAGTATTGGGCCAGGGTATTATTTGATCCCCTTTTACCATGTGAGGTGTGATTTGCCTCTATCATGGCATGTTTTTAATAGCTTTAGTTTAATCAAGTGTTTTTAACTCTGATTAGTTACCCAGAATCACTCATTGAATAGGGGGGAGGGAGAGGGAGAGGGAGGGAGGGAGAGAGGGAGAGGTAGATGGTGAAATCAGATAAATTCAAACTCCAGCTAATAGCTGTTTTCTCATACTTGGTCTATGTAAGAGGGTTTATGTAATTTTTCACCTTTTTGTCCAATATAAATGTTAATGAAGAATTCTGTTTGTTGCATTTCCAATATGACGTCTGAGATTTGGATCCAGACTAAGACATATATTACCAGTCCACTGATAAAGAGTATAAATGTTCTATTATACTATATTAAATCTGGATCCAACAGTATTGTAACTATAAGTTTGCTTAATCTTTGAAAGTACAGGTGGACCTCCACTTACGAACACAATTGAGCCCAAAATTTCCATTGCTAAGCAAGACAGTTGTTAAGTGAATTTTTGACCCATTTTATAACCTTTCTTGCCACAATTACTAAGTGAAATGACTGCAGTTGTTAAGTTAGAAACCTTACAACATTAAAACCTGGAATTAAGGAGAAACTTCCTAACAGTGAGGACAATTAACCAGTGGAAAAGCTTGCACAGACCAGAGGTTGTGGTTGTTTCATTACTGGAGGTTTTTAAGAAGAGACTGGACAGTCACTTGTCTGAAATGGTAAAGGGTCTCCTGCTTGAGCAGTGTTCTGCCCCAGCTACGGACCCCAAAGAACGCAGCACACACAAACTGTATACAAAGCTTATTTTACTCAAGTAACTCAGTCTTTATCAACCAAAGGCTGTTAATAAACTGTCTTAACAGCCTACCAGAATTCTAAGATAAGGTAATCACAGTCTTACTAGAGTTGGCAGAAAGCCCAGAAGAAATTTTGCAGAGAATCCAGACACGAAGGAGAGTAAACTAAAGTTGTTCCCTACAGTTTGCTGCAAGTGGTGTTCCTCCTTAAATAGGCTAAGGGAGTGGCCAATTAGCCCCAAGCCTTACTCTCAAGGAGACCTCCTCCTGAGGAGCCACTCCTACCTTTTGGCAGCTCTGCGCGCCCGTGCATCGAGAAGAGGGTCCTCTTCTTCGTCCTCTTCACTTAAAGGAGTTTCTGGAGGTTCTGAAGGCCCTGGCTGAATCCCTGCCTCTGGCACCACATCTTCTCCAGCCTCCTCACTGTCCGACTCAAGCGCCAGCTGCACAGGCTGCTGGTGCAGCACCACACCAGCCTCCTCATTGTCAGAATCAGCTACAATCTGCACAGGCCGCTGACGGGCCACAACAAGCAGGGGTTTGGACTAGAAAACCTCCAAAGTCCCTTTCAGCAATCTTCTGTTTGTTTGTTTGATTGATTGTTACACAATTGTTAAGGAATATAGCTTCCCCATTGAGATTGTGTGTTAGAAGGTTGCAAAAGGTGATCACTTGATCCCAGCACACTGCAACCGTCATAAATACATGCACGTTGCCAAGCATGAATTTTGATCACGTGACCATGGGGTGCTGCAGCAGTTGTAAGTGTGAAAAATAGTCATAGGTCACTTTATTTTTACTATTTTCACTAATAGTCATTTTGACCTATGATTATTTTTTCCAGTGCTGTTGTAACTTTGATCACTAAATGAATGGTTGTAATTTGAGGACTACCTGTATTTTTAAATTTTACAGACTTATTTAATGTGAACAGTGTAACATTGTTTTCAATTTGTTCTAATAATTGTAATGGTTGGATAAAAAGCTATCTCTCTTTCTGGTTCTTTTTTTTTTAGCTCTGGCCTATTCCTGCATGTCTGCTTTTATACCAAAATATCTCTATAATTTCTTTTTAAAGGATAATTCTCATGTTATTCAAGGTAGGTTTTCTGCTATAAATCTCATTTAAAACAAGCCTTTAGAAGCCTATATACATGTTTTATCTTTTATAGTTTTAAATGTATAATCTGCTTTGAGATCTAGTGGAAAATACCATACCACAATTTTAAAAAAAAACAAACCACCAAAACTGCAGCTACTAACTTGAAACAGCTGCAGAATTGCAGCATGCAGTTTGTTTTGAATTTCTTTAATAAAGCTATGCGTTGGTCTATTATATTGATAGTGTTATTATTCATAGCTCTTAGAGTATTCCTTGTGGTATTGTTGTGATTTTGTTTTTTCTGCTGTGAATTATTTTAGTAGTAAATATTTTGAGTTTGCTAACTCTTTCCTGGAATTCTGCTGCAATGGTGATTCCATAAAGCAAAATCCTTGAGGCTGAATTGTTGCTGAAATCATTTCCAAATAGTCTTACTGTTTATCTTTCTTCCAGAATATCTTACGGTGTTCTCCCAGATGATTGCATTCCACGATCCTGAACTGAGTAACCATCTCAATGAAATAGGTTTCATCCCAGATGTAAGTGCTATAAATGCTTTTTATAGCAATAGCACTTAGATTTATCTAGCACTTTACAGTGCTTTACAGCCCCTCTCTAAGCAGTTTACCGAGTCAGCATGTTTCCCCCAACAATTTGGGTCCTCATTTTACCCACCTCGGAAGGATGGAAGGCTGAGTCAACCTTAAACCTGGTGAGATTTGAACTGCCAAATTGCAGGCAGCCGGCAGGCAGCAGAAGTAGCCTGCAGTACTGCACTCTAACCACTGCGCCACCATGGCTCATTGCACCACCATTGCTTATATATTTTAGTACAGGCAGAAACAGCAGAAAGTTTAATAATCTATATCCACATAACCATGGTCCAAAACAAATTCAGTGCAAGGATCAATCAAACTCTGATAGGAACTATCAAGCAGTCAAATTCTGCAAGATGTGCCATTTAATATGATTTTCAACGAAATATTTCCAGAATCCATCAAAGTGAAGTATATACACTTAGAAATACTATTTTCATGCTTGAAAATTAATCCTGTCAAATTAATTGATTAATCTTGTTGGTTCCTCCTGCATGAAGACAATGTTCCCTATGTGCTCCCTGCACCTTAATTTTGTCTATGGATAACAGAGTTGGAAGAGACTTTGAAGGTCTTCTAGTCCAACCTCCTGCTCAGGCAGGAAACCATTTCAGACAAAGGGTGTTCAATCTCTCTCTTTCTCTTTTTTTTTTATCCGGGATATTATAAGAAAGAAGTCCTAATTTAAGGATCAGGCAGGCACTACCTCTTGACTTTTATGAGATCTCATTGCACCTGAAAATAAAAATCAAATATGACCATTAAAAATACAGAGAGGAAAACAGTGGTATAAAATGAGACTGATTTTTTATTCTGTATTCCCAAATTGTTCTCTGTTGAGCAATTTGGAGGAAAATAAAATCCTTAAAAAAGGAATATTCACAAGATTGTTGTGGATGGAACATTCTAATGCAGAAGCATTAGTATTCTATTAACTATGGATCACACTTTATTACTGCCCATTGTGTTGTGGAGAACAATAGAGGAATCTTCTCTAAACAAATACTCTGTGGCAAGAAAGGAAGCTGTGCTGTTAACTTGCTTATACCTCATGAGACAGGCAGGGGGCAGTGTGCACTAAGAAAAGTGTAGGAAGTCCTCACCAAACCAAAGAGTTGTTGATGAAAGTAGAAACAGTAAAATGGATGGAAGAAGCAGAATTACCTCCTGTTGGGTTAATGGCTATCTAGAGATAATGCCCACTAGGATGGATCTTCTGAAGTTTGAGCTTATTTAAAAAAACCCGAATTCAAGCAAATAGATTTTAAAATCATAATTACAATATTTGTGAGAAAGTATAATAATACGCTATTATCAATTCAGCACCAACCTTAAGTTTAAACGGTTGCGGAATGAGTGATAATTATGCAAGGACCATCTTATATGCAGCATTAAAATATAATCAGACTCTGGTTCAAAAAATTTGAATTCTAGATTGGGTAGAATATCATAATAAGGATTTAAAACTGCAATCCTGATTTAAACTTCTCATATATGTTATAAGTTAGGCTTACAGAATTCCAACACTGATGTGGTTGAAAATTTACAATGATCTACTCTTAACAACATATTCTTTTTTCTCCCATGTTGTTCTTATAGCTATATGCTATTCCTTGGTTTCTTACAATGTTCACACGTAAGTATCTTTTCTCATTTTTCATTTACAGGTATATGTTTCTTTATCACAAGCATGTTTTAATATTTTTATTTGACAGTCTCTAATTTAGGGCAATAATCATCATTAAACACTAAACACTCATTGAAGATGCTTATATCCACCTGGTGAATAAATACAACTGTGCGTTTAAAGCAATATTAGTGCAAAACAGAATTATTTCAGTCATATACATTTCAGGATGATGTATTTTCATCCTGAGTATCTCCCCTTGCTGTTCTATGTGCCACTTACATTTTGCACTAAATTCTTACTTTTATCTGTTCAGTTAAATTTTCAATTTGTTCTTCAGAAATATATTAGTATATTGAAAGATTATGTCAATGTGTTGTGCTCATTGTAGATAATGAATTGTGCATAATTCTCCAGAAATTATCCTATAGACTGTTTCACAAGTGTGTGGAATAAGGTTCATACTTAACATGAGATTTGCAGTATGTCTACAAATTAAACATAAAAAAAGAAAAAGAAAAAGTGGATATTATAACACCTACTGTTAAAAAAGACACAGTACTGTTACGTACTGTGAATTCTAATGTGATTTCAAATTTAAAATACCTAATTATAAAGTAACCATTACCTACAGGCTTGATCACAGTTAACCTAATATGGTATAGTTAAATTCAGAAAATGCCAGCTGTAGAGGAAAAGTGCTACATTAACCTCTGGTTCTTGACTTCCTCTAGGAATTGAGGTTCAAATTATAGAACATCATCTTTTAAATAAATATAAAATTATTTGGCCCTATTTCTTTGCTATGTTAATGTCAACCAATAACATGTGGAGGAAGATCATACTACCTCTCTGCCTGTATGTGGCATCAAATCATAATGAATGTGGCAGTATATACCGTATTTTTCGGAGTATAAGTCGCATGGGAGTATAAAACGCACCTACCTTTTTTGGTAAGGAAAAGAAGAAAAAGAAATCTCCCTCTGCCTCTGAGCAATTTTGCCTAGTTGCAGCAAACAGCAAACAGCCTGCTTTCTTTCATTTTCATTCTTTCAGCATAGCTTGATTAATACAAGGAAAAAAAATCTGCTCCAGCAATTTACCTCCTTGCAGCAAGCAGCAGAGGCCTGGGCAAAACAGCTGAGAGCAAATCAGCTGAGAGTCAGGAGGCCGATCCAATCAACTTGTGCTAATTAGGCTGTGCTGAAGTTGAAAGGAACTGTTTTTTCTTGCTGTTTGCTTGCAAGGAGATAACTGCTGCGAGGCAGAGGCCAAAGGAGGCCAGTGGGTGGGTGGGGCTACATTCGGTGTATAAGACGCACCTAAATTTTCACCCCCTTTTTTGGGGGGGGAGATGCGTTTTATATTCCAAAAAATACGATATTTCATTAATAATATTAAAGTGGGTATTTTGTTGCTTTGGAGAATTGTAAATCAACATGTGACCAAAAAAAAACCCCTCTCCAGCAGTACTGTTCTAGTTTATAAAGGACGTTGAGTGTTACTGAAGTGATATATACAGTATAGGCACATACATAGGACAAACAGGCAGAAGACTGTCAGAGTGTATCCACGAAAACCACCTGGCAGTCAGAAGACATGATGAAAATTCTTTAATTTTACAACATATAGACAGATTTAACAGCAAACCACGCTCCTTACTAGCACTGATGATGTTACTAGTTAAGGGTAATGAAACCTCTGCAAGAAAACAAGAAAGCTTAGAGAGCACCAAGGATCTCTCCTATGTGTGTGTGTGTTTGTATGTGTAATCTAATGTAATCCAATCCAATATATTGAAATTACATTTTACCAATGGACCTAACAGCATTTGAAGATAAACTGTGATATATGCAGCTTCCCTAAAACCTGTTATCAAGAAATGTCGTACTGAAACATACAGAATTAACAGACAGTTTTGCCCATGCCATTATAATACCTATCTAAAATAAGATAGACAATAGAAACTGCTTTAGAGGCTCTTCTCATTTATACTTATTGTGGAATCTCCCCTTGCCATCTGCATTCTGGGGGGGGTGGGGGGGGAGACGACTTTCCTAAGTCTTGTACTCTCTTGTGCTTGTTTCCTGATTACCTATTTAGCATTGCAAAAATAAATAAACAAACCTGAAAACTTATTCTCCCCCAATTGATATTTCTTTGCTGGCTGCCTTGCAGATGTCTTTCCTTTGCACAAAATCTTTCATCTGTGGGATACATTGCTACTGGGAAATTCTTCCTTCCCATTCTGCATTGGAGTGGCTATCCTACAGCAGCTGAGGGATCGTCTTCTCTCCAATGGATTCAACGAGTGCATTTTGCTGTTTTCTGATTTACCAGGTACAGTATTATCTTTATAAGTCTTATATCGTCCTTGGCTAGCCTTTGTTCTGATTGATATATATTCCTAATTTCTGGAATTTGAATAGGAAAGAATTAGTGTGAATAGAGAATTATGTTGTACTGAATACATTTTTACTTAGATACAGGCAGCCTTTGTTAAATTGAAAGAGGTAAATAAGTTATGTAAGTATATTTCAGTTCTTTTTTATGCACTTTTGTGCATAGGTATGTATGCTAATAATATGAAGTATCTGAATTAATTGTGGATATGCTAAAATATAAGACCATTCATCCTAATTCAATTTAGAGTCATTTTACAGTTCTACCTACCTTAGTCTTTGTTGAACTGCCTCAGAATTGGGCCAGTCTTCTTGCAGATTGTGACTTTGTCAGAGTTTAGGTTGATTAGCCCAGTTGATATTTTAAACTCTGCCATTAAATGCAGTGATAAAATGACAATCACAGCTTTCTCTTGAACTTGGCGTTCAAAAAGATAAATCTTCTCAGAAAATTGGCTTTGTGCTTTGGAGAAGATTGCAGCACTTCAGAGTACAGCTTCCACTGCCCAGACTCAAGTGTGGGAAGCTGCTGATGTATATCGGGCTGGGTCCAGGCCTTCCCAAGCACCTTAAGAGAGCAGCATGATGCAGGGATTATCTGCTTTCTCTTCCCACAGCTCTGAGTTCGATTTCACCCTGTACTTCTAAGAGAGACACTTATCATCTTAGAAGCACAGCATGTCTGCAAGTCATTTTAACCTTTGAATACTGCAAGATCAAGATCCTATTTCTTGAAGAAAGACTTCAACAATCATAAATTTTTAATTGACCATTATAAATTAAATGCATTGAGGACCCAGTTGTGGGGGCAATAAGATGACTTTGTATAAATATACAAAAGGATGAAGGCTATTGCTTAGCACATTGTAAGCCGCCCTGAGTCTCCGGAGAAGGGCGGCATATAAATCAAATTAAAAAAAAAAAAATTCTACAATTTTAGTGCTTCTGTTGTGCTAAAACTTTAGCAGTGTTTATTTTCTGAATTATATGCTACCTTGAATGCTAAGTCATGTCAATATGTTGTTGTTAGTTGCAAAATCACGTCCGACATATCGCGACCCCATAGACAACGTTCCTCCAGGCTTTCCTGTCCTCTACCATCCTCTGGAGTCCATTTAAGCTCACACCTACTGCTTCATTGACTCCATCCAGCCACCTCATTCTCTGTTATCCCCTTCTTTTGTTCTCAATCTTTCCCAGCATTAGGCTCTTCTCCAGTGAGTCCTTCCTTCTCATTAGGTGGCCAGAGTATTTGAGTTTCATCTTCAGGACCTGGCCTTCTAGAGGAGATCACCCAGTCAGGGTGATCTCCTCTAGGACTGACCAGTTTGATCGCCTTGCAGTCCAAGGGACTCTCAGGAGTCTTCTCCAGCACTGTAGTTCAAAGGCCTCAATTCTTTGGCGCTTAGCCTTTCTTATGGTCCAGCTTTCACAGCCATACATTGCAATTGGGAAAACCATAGCCTTGACTATACGCACTTTTCTTGGCAGGGTGATGTCTCTGCTTTTTCGTATGCTGTCTAGATTTGCCATAGCTTTCCTTCCCATCTGATGGCTGCAGTCCCATCTGTGGTGATCTTGGAGTCTAGGAAAATAAAATCTGTCATAGAATCTGATCCTATGTAGCAGAGAAAGGCAACCCTTTGATAAAATGGAAGCCATGCCATATTGAATGGAATGCTGATCCAAATAGTATTGTATACTTAAACAGAGTGATTATTTTCTTTTTCCCCTCTTTATGTGAGCATTCTTTGTTTATCGAGATACATGAAGCCTATTTTCAGGTTGACCCAATACTTTTCATGCTTCTTCTTATCTTCAAATGCCAGGGAAAGACAATGCTGATTTTTTTTCCCCAATACAGGATACCAAGGAATACATGAAAGGAGTTTGGGGATACCTATAATCCTGGGACTATAAATTGCTATGAAAATTGTTAGCCCTGCAAGTAGTCCAGACAAGAAGCACAACCAGGAGTACTAACTCTAGCTTTATTGTATGATTAAGAATCTTACAAGACTGGAAGTATTTCTCCCATCCTTTCTTTTTACTCTTTGGAAATCTAGGGAGGGTCTTTTCTGAAACGTTTCCCATGCCATCTTCCCTTCTGTGGGCTGAAACATCTTTTACCTGTTGAATGTCCAATCTGAGATCTCCCTCCTGTCTCTCATGGTCATTCCCAGATATATATAAGAATGAAGGGCACTCAAGCCAATGGAAATCTTAACTCGGCATCAAACTGAGTTTGTGTAATGTTTTGGGATAATTTTGTTAACCATGACTCTGAAGGTAAAGGTTCCCCTTGCACTTATGTGTTAGTCATTCCCAACTCTAGGGGGCGGTGCTCATCTCCATTTCAAAGCCGAAGAGCCAGCGCTCTCTGAAGATGTCTCCGTGGTCATGTGGCCGGCATGACTAAACGCCAAAGGCTCACGGAACTCTGTTACCTTCCCACCAAAGGTGGTCCCTATTTTTCTACTTGCATTTTTTATGTGCTTTCAAACTGTTAGGTTGGCAGAAGCTGAGACAAGTAACGGGAACTCACCCCGTTACGCGGCACTAGGGATTCGAACTGCTGAACTGCCGACCTTTCGATTGACAACCTCAGCATCTTAGCCACTGAGCCACCGTGTCCCAATACCATGACTCATACTAGATTGCAAATTTCTTTAAAAAATTCTGAACTTCGACTGTAATCTCAAAATTTGAAGGTTTTGGGATTTGTTTCTAAAAAACATGTAAGGCAAATTGAAATTACTACATGAGAAAATTACTGGGTAAGAAGTATGCCCTAGATAATAGTTAAAAATAATAATAAATCAGATATTGAGGGGCCTCTTGTAGGAATAGTTCTATTTTTGGTAAAGAACCAGAATTCCAGTGAGCTCTGGTTTACTTTTTTAACATCTTATTTAAATAATCTTGGCATCTCAACGAAAGTTTTTAAAACCATCTAAGAACTAAGGATCTTTGTTAAATGGTTGGGATCGGTTCCTAACTAAGATTTTAAAAAAGCATTCTTAGTTGAAGTAGAGTTCTGAACCGGTTCGTTATGTGAATTTTTGTGTAACTGCATTGACATTTTAGTCTTTAGTATGCTGTAGTGATTTCTCCTTAACTGTCATTCAAAAAATACCTAAGAGTTAACATAGAATCTCAAATTTCAAAGGAAATGTGGCATATATTTCAGATCACAGTGTAGAGTAAACTGCTGCCAAACTGGTGCCCACCAGGTGTGTAGAAATATAATTTTCAGAATTCCTACTTACTGTAGACATTGGCAAGGCCAGATGAGAAAGACAATTTGAACCAGGACTGACCATATGAATTTGGTGGTCTGCAAAAGGCCCCAAGGAGGCCTTTGTTCAGGTCCTCAGTGTCTTGTGTCACCAAAGTTCATCAGCTAGGGTAAATTCAGTTGCACTAAATGCACACTGTAATCAAAATTATTCCATTGCCATTCAGTCTGATTCTCCTTTGATGTGAGGAAAAGGCAGGCTTCATAGAAGGGAACTAATTCAGATGAACAGTGTGAGCCCTTGAAAGCCTGCATCAGCATTTGATGTAATCCTGGGATTGCAAACTGGTATCTACCTTGTATGGTTGTATTGATATGTACACACACGTACGCACCTGTACATACATAAATATTAGATTTTGTGCTGTTATTTCCATAGAAAGCTCAACATTTAATAAAATGTAACTTATATTTTTCAAAACAGAATTATAAAAGAACTTTTTCTGAATCAACTATTTCCCCTGGAATTCTTTATCCAAAACAGCAAATATTTTACTTCTAGCATGCATAATTTAATCTTAACCTTAACCATACTTCCTAATTAGCATGTTACCTGACCTTCCCCGATATCTCACTGCCTTTTTAAAATTCTTTTTTCATACTTTTGTTTGTGTTGTAGATATTTTCCAGAAAAGAGAGACATTTTAGCAAATCTCAATTCTAATATTATACATATTCTCCTAATGTCACTTTTTTCACAGGTGCTTCCTATGAAAAAGGAAACCCTGCCATGGCTCATGCAATTTAAAAAGAGGGAATAAGAGATTTCCTTTGAATATTAAGTATTTCTTTCTAATGTTGATGATTAAAACTACCCGTGTTTCCCCGAAAATAAGACCCTGTCTTATATTTTTTTAACCCTGAAATAAGTGCTTAGCCTTATTTTCAGGGAGATTTTATTATTTTGGGACGTGTGGAGCAAGACGGGGCTCCTCTTGCCGTCTTACCTGATTTCCAGCTCCCTAACCAGAGGAAATGGCAGGGATTGGCTGCAAATGCATTTAAATATTTTTTGGGGGGGCTTATTTCAGGGGGGGGTATTTTAGCGCATGCGCTCAAAAGCCCAATTGGGCTTATTATCAGGGGATGTCTTATTTTTGGGGAAATGGTATTTGTTTCTTCAAGATTAGGACTGTGGCGCACTTACAATTTAAAGACTCAAAAGAGTAATTTGAAACATTTAGCAGATGTTTACAGGTCCTTAAAGCATTGGTTGGTTGGTTGGTTGGTTGGTTGGTTGGTTGGTTGGTTGGTTAAATATTTATACCCCATGCCCATTTTATAACCAACTCATATCTTCCCAGAAACCTGCAGCTCTCTTCCATGGCTGTAGCATAGTTCCATGAAAAGATATGGCTGCTTTGTAGAAAGGCAAAGAGGTGCTACATGTATACCTCCATGTGTTCCAAAACATCTTTAGATTGCAGCAACTGCATCATGGAAGTATCAAGAAATGTACAGATACTAAAAATAGCTCAAATATTAGCAAGTGGGAAAAGAGCTAATAACATTTTTTCTGAACACATATCAAGGAGCTAGCTCAATGCTTCGTGGAGGAAATAGACACAGAACATTAGGATTTATTTATTTTTTACTATTTCTGTTCCACAGATAGCTGAATGTTCGTAGAAGGGTTTTGTTTATCCTTATGAATTTTTGAATTACGTATGTCTGATGGCTTTGACCAGGAGCAAGAAGCAGATGTGTTTATACAACAGATCTCAAAACTTCATCAAAGGTGTATAATGGAATTATGAAACAAAAGCTATTCACAGCTGCCAATATTGAATAGCTTGCAGTCAAGTATGAGGTAGAAAATCTGACTTTGGTAGAGAAAGTGATTTGTTTCCACACACCTGTTTATCAAAGGCATTCTGTAATGCCATGAACTGCAAAATAGATGCCATTTAACTTAAGGCTGATAATTCTTGTAATTATTCATGTTTTCCACCTGATCGGCATGATGTTTATAAATCCATGCTGATTAACTTTTCAGTTAGTCATTGAGGTCATGGTTGTCCCAAAGGTGCTTTTTTAGGAGGCAACTGGACTTTCTTGTTTTTTCTTTTTCTTTGAGGACGTTTTGCTTCTTTAAGAAGCTTCTTCAGCTCTGACAGGATTGTGGATGATTGAGAATCTCTACAGACTTTTAGCTATACAATTTGGGATGAACACCCTTTGGATGGTGTGGGAGTAAGAATATATTTCCAGAGATGACTCTGAGGACACAGATAAACCCTCAAGTGCTTCAACGACCCCCCTAAAACAGCTGTCAAAATCACAGCCCGCGAGCCAGATGTGTCATATGCTGGCCACGCGCACGCCCAGTTTAGCAAAGGGGGGGAACTCACAATATGTCATGTGATGATGCCATGACGATGTAAGTTTGACATCCCTGCTCTAAAAGGATGCAAAAGACCAGCTGTCTGCAAGGAATATAAATCCTTCCATTCCCCACTATCCTGTCAGAGCTGAAGAAATTTCTTTGATGAAAAGCGAAACATCTTCAGAAGAAAAAGAAAAAGCAAGGAAGTCCAGTTGCCTCCTAAAAAAGCAACTTTGGGACAACCATGACCTGGATGACTGAGAATCTCTACAGAATTTCGAGCAGTTGATGTTTTGTCCTTCAATTTTGATTTCAGCTGCCATCTCTTTCAATATAGCCATTGTATTGTGGCTATAAAATCCTTACAAGCTAAACAGATATGAGTGGTAATCCACTTTGTGTCTCATTCCCTTTCTTAGTTTTCAACCAATCTGTTTTTTATTTTAAATCCAGTTCTTACATTCGTTTTCTATCCATTAAAATGATTCATAAGAAGAAGAGGGAATAATATACACATGCCTTAATATATTTCACACTCTGGTATGTTCTTGCCAATCAAAGCTCTTGTAATCAATAATGCATAGATAAAGATTCTTCTTATGTTCTCTTGCTCTCAATTAGCCATCTTATATTAAACAATCTCATGCCCCTTATTTTTTTTCTGAAACTGGCTTGTTCATCTGTCATTTCTGTGTTTATGTATGTATCTATTCTTCTTTCTTAATTATTACAATAGTTTGATAGTTTGAATACCGTCATGTAAATATTTCCCTTTTTTAGAATAGGAATAGGGATCTTTCCCAATCTCCACACCACAGTTTTCTTTTATAGGTGTTGACACAAAGCAGTGTTTAAACTACTTCTTTAAACAGTTTGATGGGTTCTTCATTTGCGCCTGATTCAGAATCTTTTGGCAACAATACTATTACTTCTTATACCTCAATTTCTAGTGAATTTCTTAAATGCTTTCTTTCTGCAAACTGAAAGACCGTGAGATCTAGTCCTGTCTTAGGCAGAAAGCTAGCTGGGTGGCCTTGGGTCAGTCACACATACCTTCAGAAGGAGACACATAGAAATCTACTTCCAAGAAAGCTTCACAATAGAGAGGGAGAGAGGGGGAGAGGGAGAGAGAGAGTATTATTTCTCCTTCAGCCCTTCACATTGAGTCATGCCTTGAACTGTATTTCATGTAGATCATCTGATTAGTAGTAGCCAACTTTGAACTACCTAAACTCAGTTATTCTATAAATCCAGTCCAATTGACTGGATTAGAGATTTTTGTTGTTGTCTGCTCCCAAGAAAACATGCAAACATTGTTTTGGTCTCTGTAACTGCCAGTATGTTTCTCTGGTAGGCATCCTGCCAGACTCTGGTCCCTCATTATCTTAGTCAGCCCTTCCTGCTCAGCCTCATTGCCTCCCAATTCTGTTCCAGTGGCTGTTTGCCCGTTGGCTCCTCAGACTGTCTGGTGTGCAGCCTCTGATCCAGAGGATATCATAATCATTTTCAAAGGGTAGAGTGCTTTGCAAACTTGTTTTTTTTTGCAACACATCCAAAGAAACATACATAGCCAAAGAAACAGGTATTTGCAGTAATTGCAAAATTAGAAAAGTGTTTTGGATTTATAATAGAGCATATCATGGGATCTCTTCAGACAGATCACAGCTTAAAATCAGATACTGTACATTATTAATTACCAGTATATATCCCAAAACAATGGGATGTATATGCAATACTACATAGGGGAAGAATTTCTGCAGGTCATGTATATGTTTCTTTTTTTACTATTATTCTCGAGCACTGGATTATTTGTGTTCTATAGAGAGTGGCCTAGCCTAGAAAATAAACTGTTTGAGACTGAGAGGTCAGTCTAGTTCTTAAAGCCAATTTTGAGATGGACAAACCATTGATGGTTCCCAAATTTCCCCTTCCGTGGCAATTCATTTCAAAGGAGCAGGCTTTAAAGTGGATTAAAAGAATTCCAAGTTTATGTGAGACTGCATGGTTCATTTTTTCCAGTGCTATTCATATAACATTTTGCTATTTTTAAATTACTTTTTTCCTGTGATTGGTCTTTGCAGAAAGATTGTTTTTCCTCAAAAAAAAAAGTATCCTTTGTTATTTATCTATGTTTGCTTTGTGTTATCAACTATTTTTGAAAAGCCTCTATAAATTAATATATTATTATGGATTGCTATGTGCAGTTCATAAGGAAGGACTCACTGGAGAAGAGCCTAATGCTGGGAAAGATTGAGGGCAAAAGAAGAAAGGGATGACAGAGAATGAGGTGGCTGGATGGAGTCACTGAAGCAGTAGGCATGAGCTTAAATGGACTCCAGAGAATAGTAGAGACAGGAAGACCTGAAGGAACGTTGTCCATGGGGTTGCGATGGGTTGGACACAAACTTCGCAACTAAAAACAACAAATGTGCTGTTCAAGTTTCTCCTGTCTCTGATAAATTACTAGTGTATGAGAAGTGTATCAAATGAGAAATATTACAAGTACAAGTTCTGTTTTTGGAAAACTCAGTAGGTTTTTTTTAGTGCAAGTAAAATTTATTAACCAGATTTCCTTAATTTTTATGAATAACCTGTAGATGATTTCAAGGCTAGATTGCTATGAATTATGAATTTGGTAAGGGGGGTAAGTTGAATTTTATTGAAAATTGATTATTAATATTTTATTAAGCATTTTTATCCTATCTTTTCCCCAACCGCAAAAGGTGGTGTCCTTCCAATATGTCTTTGTCCTGATTTCAGACACACAGAGTATATGTGATTTTGTAGAAAAGTGATTTTGTAGAAAAGACGGAACACTACTTCAAAATAGAAGAAACAAATTGCCATAAGTATAAAATAAAAGTATATATTAACAAACATAAACATGGTTTTACAATTTATATAAATTTTTACAAAACTTCAATAAGAGATTATTCTAACCATTCATACTCAACCATTAATCCAGTCTTCAGGACTTCTTTTTATATTGGTACTTTTTGGCCTACTAATAATATAAAAAACATCATTTGTTGCTAATTGTATTATATTGTTTATATTTTTCCCATTTTTATTTTCCAATTTTATTACACAGTTTTGTCAAGTGGTGAAAGCCAGCCACCTTTGACTGCAAATTTTATTTCTTTATTCAATTTATATACTTCCTTGAGGTGACTCTACATGACTTAAAAATTCAGAGACTTTGCTTTACAGAATTTCTTTATCTGTTTCTTAGTTCTCTAACTTAGTTTCCCCAAACTATTTTTTCTGATTTTACCACATTTTACCCTAATTACATTACAGAATACCCACTGTAATTACATGTTGTAGTTTAAAGTCCATACCTCATCTTAAATCTTGTTCTTTTCTCTTGGTTACATGCCAATAGAGGAGAAGTGTTTCATGTTTATTTTATCATATTTATCAGGTATGTTAAAAAACAAAATTTATTTTAGAAAAATGTGTTCTTTTAAAAAGTGCTTGTCAGATGCAGTTTTTGTTCTTATTATTCAAATACTTCTTTTTTTTCATTGGTGTCTCCTTTCCAGAAATTGATATTGAACGGTGTGTCCATGAATCAATTAACCTTTTCTGCTGGACTCCCAAGAGTGCTACATACAGACAATATGCGCAGCATCCCAAACAAATCAATGAAGGCAACTCTACAAGAAGTCTAACATATTGTTTCTCATCAGACTATCATGATGGATCCTGGAGTGACCTGGTGAGTTATTTAGTTGTCCTTCATTAGAACAGAATAGAAAGTTTAAATATTCTATAGCTGTTTAGAATTGCATTTATTTATTTATTCATTCATTGGGTTTAAATCCTCCATTTTCTTCCAAATCACAAGCCTGAAAGATAGTGATGGTTTATGTTGTCCGTGAAATTTTGTTGCTACAGATGGATTTGAACTTTAGTTACATTATGTTCCTAGTCTAATAACTAATTCCTGTTTTGATATCATACTATAGAAGAAAAATGAGTGGGTGTGGTTATCGTTAAACATAATAAGCTAAGAGTCTCAACCAATAAGTATATAAAATGTTGGCACTATCTATATATGTCATCTTTTCAAGAATGCTGGGATTACACTTGTACTTTACCTCATGCATCAAAAAACCTTGGAGAAATCTGGATGGATAAGCAGTATAATAAAATACTAACACTTTATAGTGAAATCAGATCAAATCTTCCTTCATAGACCAGCATAAGAAAGATAAAATACAATTAATTTTTGTATATATAAAATATAAAATACACAAAGTTAAACAAAAATTTTAAAAACTAAAAAATGAAATAAAAATATAAACATTTAAATGAGTTGAGTTGATGCACTTAATCGTAGTGAATGGGTGTAATAAAATGAACCAAAATGTAAACTTAAGAAACCAAATAGTGGTGTGAAGAACATTTGGAATGTGAAAGGATTCAAGTTCAACACACCTGCTTTGAGTTTGAAACAGCTGGTCCATATCAAGATTGGAACACTTCTGGAATGTCAGAAGAGCATCAGAATATTTGTACTGGAACTATTTTCTCCAAACCCAAAATAATTATAATTTGAAATGGTTTGTATACTTCTAAAACTTAATGTGTTAACAGTGTCATAATGATTCATATTATGTATAACTACCCTGTGACAAATATGTGTAACACTTATTACACATTATTTATTTGAACACAGAGTATTCCATTCTTAATTGATTTATATGCAATTATGTTGGTGATTACCTATAAAGCCCTACATGGCTTAGGCCCGGGATATCTGTCGGATCACCTGCAGCCAGCAATAGCTCCCCATCGCCCGGTGCACTCACACAGAGAGGGCCTACTTGGGATTCTGTCGGCCAAGCAATGTCGGCTGACGGCCCCTAGAGAGCAAGCCTTCTCTGTAGGCACACCTACCCTCTGGAATCAGCTCCCCTTGGAGCTCCGGGGGGCCCCCGACCTTCACTTTTTCCGCCGTGACCTTAAAACATGGTTGTTTCACCAGGCTGGCCTGGACTGAAGGGATTTTAATGGGAATTTTAGATTCTTTTATTGTTTGAATTTTAATTTGGACTTGTTGCTTATTGCTGTGAGCCGCCCTGAGTCTTTGTGGAGAAAAGGCAGCATATAAGTCCGATAGATAGATAGATGATAGATAGATAGATAGATAGATAGATAGATAGATAGATAGATAGATAGGGAAATGTTGGCTCTCTTGATTTTTTGTTTGACATTGTTTGCTTGTAAAATTATGAATAGATGTTGTATGATAAAAAGACTATGACAAGAAAGATTTCAAAAGCAAACACATTCTGAATGAAGGAACTTTTCTTCTTGTCTTTAAAGTATTATCTTTCAGCAGCTGCTTTTTTCAAAGTTCCGTGGACTTCTCCCCCCCTGCCCCCTCAGCCCCCCATGTTTGTGTGTCTCCCTCCCACTCTGTCTTTTCACCCAGCTATTAACAGTTTTTGAACTTCTCCCTTGGTAACAATCAATGTTGGTGTACCATTTTTGAGTAGTTTTATTTATCTCCCGAATGCTCTATGTGTACCAGCAACTGGTCCCGCCCATTTTCTTTCAGGATACATCCATAAATGCTCTTGGCATCAAAAGGTGATTGTTTTCTGTGCCTTTTTTCTTATATCCACAACTTCTTCATTGTATACGCTAGACAGAAGCAGGGCTTTCCAATTCCATTGCAGTGTTTATTCAATTAGATAACAGTGTCTATGATTTGGCAAAATACTTTCAGCTTTCAGTACATCCCATTCAAGCAGTAGTTGTATCAGTAGCATTTTAAGAATATGTTTCTTCCAGAGATTCACTAAAAGCCATCACCCTGGTTGCAAACATTAGGCATGATTGGCATGATTTTGCCAAGATTTTGACTGCCAGAATGTTGTCTCTGAAATCCAGTACATTCTTATACTATCCAAGGCTACCTGCATTTAGGTAACAGATACTGTATGGTTAATGACCCATACATGAACCATGGAAATTTCCGTGAAGAACAGCTGGTTACTGTCATGTGATTGATGAGTGATCTCTGAATGCAGCCCCCCACTATTCATTTTGCCTGTTTGAATTTAAGGATAGTACTTCAATTTTGATCTGCTATGGCAGGTGGAAAGATCTCACCCCTTTCATATGCCATGTCACAGCTTGAGCAAGATTCTTACCTGCCCATAAATCTTAAATGCTGGAACATTCTAATCTGAATTCTTGGGTAGTGCCGATCCTTTAAGTATGAATTCACAGTTCAAAAAATGACAATTAAAGGAGCTTAGTTCATACTGTTTCTGTGCATGCAGCATCTCATCACTTGTTTTGCTTTATATGAAATATATAGCAGCGAAGATACTAAATTTTAATAAACATAGCACAATCTGGTTAATTAATTCCCACAGTCTGATTAATCAGTTAACTCCTGTGATGAGGAGAATCAATTTAATCCAGGAGTGGATAGTTTGAGAACTTAAAGTCATGCAGCCATCCCAGAGTCTTGAGTCCAACTTGTAGGGCAACTTTAAAATTGTTACCAAATTGTGGCTTCAATGAAATATAAACAAAATGTTAAATACATGGGGATAGTAAAACTAATTGCATTTAATTAAGCAGTTGTAGTGTTTTTCCTCTATCCCCATGGTTTTGTCACACTGATTTCTAGCAGCCTACTTAGAACAAAATGGCCCATGACTATAATAATGCACGTTGCATTTCCCTGAAATAAAATAGTGATGAGAAATGGGGAATCGCTTGAATTAAAGCCAGTAGCCAGGCTTTTGAGTTTTTAATACACATTCACATACCTGCGTTATTCATGTTAGCTTCTAACTGTTTACAAATTGGAAGAAAGCTCTGTTTTACATGCACAAACTATTTTAATAAACTATAGCTTTAGGAGATGGAACTTTGCTTTCCCTGAATCACTAAGCATTTTGAACTGTTGAGCTATTATCTGACTTATAGTCATGTGACCTTTATTTATATTTCAGTATCATTTCAATCCTAAATGTTCTCCGAAGAATGTGCCAGTGTTAGTATTTCATCTAGTGCCAGGTTTTCTCCCCACCCTATTTTTCTACTGCTTTTGTTATTCAAGATTATATTGGTCTCATCATGGAGCTTCTAAGTAAATTTTTCATCCCCCAAAGAGCTAATTCCGCCCCCCCCCCCTTGAAGAATTTGAAAAATGTTTTTTTTTAAGGCTACATTTTATTTTCGGTGTAAATGGACTGATGCCAGTCCATCATTTGTCATTCCAGTAGGTTTATGTGTTACTAGTGGTATATTTGTATATTTGTTATCTCATTAACCAATGGAAATACATTTTGAGAATCATATTGTTATGGGAATGACCTGAGTATCTGATGGAAACAATTTTGTCAATTTTGTCTCTACCCATTTAGAAATATGCTAATTTTTCTTTGCCTTTGTTTTGATTCTGTTAACAAGACTTAAACATTCTTTCCACCTTTGTATCAATAATTTAGTTTAGGTTTAGTTTAAACAAAGAAATTGTGCCAAGTAGTGCATTTTTTCAACTTAGAAGTGATGTTCTGCCTATTTTATTTATTCAGTATTAAGAGACATGAACTTGAATCAACATTTAATGATAGTTTAAAATTATTGATTTGCCTGAGGAACATACTTTATAATATTGATGGAAATTACATAGCAAATATTGCATACATTCAGAAGATATTCCATAATTGTGTGTGTGTGTGTATCCGTAAATCTTTCAGAATCACAGATATGTCCATGTCCCCCGCCCCTTATTTTCTCATAAAAATCTGCCTCACTTGTTTTGCGGTTGCCATCTGAGTGATGCAATAGTTTCATTTTTAAAAGGAGATAATAGGTAGATATACTTTATTACTAGGAAAAAATCTGAAACGGTTTTATTGCATATTGCGTTCTTCTCATAAGCAAGTACACATTTTGTAGTCACACAGTTCCAAGTCCAGCAAAATGCTCAGAATTAATAAACAAAGCCCACAGGCAATGAGATTTTACCACATAACATTCTTATCAGCAGAATACCTTCAACGATCATCCAGAATTCTTTTTACATCAAAACCAACTCTGAATTTTGCTAGATTTGTTATTTGTAATTCCTTTCATGCCATGACCAGAATTTCCCCTCAGTGTAATCACTTCCTAAAGTAAACCCCTGGACCCATCACCACAGAGAAAAGCAAATGTGGATGCTGTTATACAGATGAAAAATAAATAACCACTTCAGCAGCAGAACTCTCTTATATTTGTTTCTTTATGTGGCTTTCTCCAGCCTAACACATACCACACTTCATGAGAAATGCTTGAACTGGCTTCCTTTCTTACTAAGTGGGAAATAATTAGGACTTAGTGCACTTAAAATAGCTTGCAATTTTTCAGGTAACTATTGCAAAATTTGCTTATAGCAAAAAATAAGGGTTTTTCAGAGTTTATGAATAATTTATGTGAACAAGTTATTCAAAGTTTTGTTTTCTGCGTTATCTACCTCTCTACAATTGCAGTAAAGAATAAAGCCACTCTAGAAACCCTCTACGCAGAGTTTTAGATACCATTTGTTCCAATATATACGGCCAACTAACTCGTCGTTGTTTTCATTCTTCCTGTTACTTTTTTTTAGCATCACCAATAAATTTAAGATTTGTTACTTTTTCACTTTGAAATGTCAACAACTGAGTCTGAGAATTTAATTGTTCAGTGGTGTCTCCTTCTACTGCACTATTGTCCTTTCCCAAAATATAGACAATTAGCAGTGGTGTCAAATTCAAATAGAAATGGACCACTAAACATACATAAGAAACCTTGTGGACTATATATTGATTTAAAAAACCACATTTTAATTAATACATCAACATGTTAAGATCAAATAGGAACTAGATATAACAGTATCATTGTCATGAATTTGTTCTCTTTTTTTCAGTATGTATGTCTTGTGTGGGTGTGGGTATTTATGTGAGAGTGTAGATGGGGTGGGTGGGTGGGTGGGTATGTCGACCATCCTTCCTCCTGGCCTACCATCAAATTAATGCACAACGCAGTGTGTCACTTCTTACTCTGACTTATCGCTTCCCTGAATGTTGCCTCTAATAGCTGACATGTCTTTAGCCTGCTCCACTGCAATGTCACTCCAATGCTAAGCAATCCTCACTGCTTGACAACTTTATGACTTGTGCATTTCAATTCCCAAAATTCTCCAGCCTGCTGGCTAGGGAATTCTGGAAATTAAAGTCCACAAGTCTTAACGTTGCCAAGTTTGGAAACCCCTGACTTAAACCAAGGTACCAAACTTGTGCAAGTTTCATCACAAAATCGATGGTGGTTATTAACTAAATATATTATTATTTAGTAATATCCATGTTTTATTGTATCTATTTTGTTAAATATTTCCAAGTAGCATTTTAATTTGGTTCAGATCATATTCGGGCCTGTGAGCCCCATGAACTAAAGGAATACAAGAAATCCAAATTGTACCCACCAAGCCATCTTTAAGCATTGTTTTCACCAGATTGTTGTCCTTCTGCTCCTCCTTGAGGAACATGGATCAAGGTTATATTTTTAAAATTCACAGCAGGTTGAATTAATATGTATATATTTGGGGCATTATTGCCAGTTTTTATAGTCTTCGCAATTCTAAGATCAATTTTTAAGGACAGACAAGCCATATTCTTTGTATGTACGGATTAAACAAATTCCATTTGCAAAGCCATCAGTTTTCTCTCTCCAAAATATCTAGGACAATACAATAAAATACTTTTTTTTTGTATTTAAAATACTTTTAAAATAATTTACAATACTTTTTCTTTTTCCTAAAAGAAAAAGAATCCTTTAGAATTAATTTATTTGGGTATGTATATTGAATGTTAGCATGATAGAACAAATAGAATTCTGAAAAGATACTATTGCCCTGATTTGTTTTCCTGCTTGAGATGTGATTAACTATTATTTCTGAAGGAACCAACTTAAAATCATGTTCAAATCTTGGTTAAGCTGCTTTTATTGATTGACCAAATTAACAAATCTGCTGCAGTATATCTGCAAACTGTCAGTAATGTAATGTAGATACAGTATAGATCAGTAGTGCGTTTCAAATCCTACCAGTTCATGCAGCTACCAGTTCGCTATCGGGAATGCATAGGTGTGTGGCGCTTCTGCGCATGTGCAGAAGGTTCTGTGCATACGCAGAATGTTTTTGATAACATCTGGGTGGGTGGGCGGAGCCTCCTGCCGCCACTGCTACCAGTTCATACAAACTGGGGCGAACCCATAGCAACCCACCACTGGTATAGATGTAATATTGATGAGATGCTACTAAGCAATTAAAAGCTGTAGTTTAAATGAAAGTTGCCTAACATTGTTTTAAAAGTTGGAAATACTGGATTTATTAGGCATCCATGGGCTTTGTAGGAAAATTGTGACATAAAATTGAAAGGTAGAATAGTCATAATCTCATTCATCCCATTTAGTTTAATTAGTAAAGAAAGACTTTTTTCCCCCCCTAAGAATATACTTTACTGAGAACAAAGTGGTTACAGATTAGAGCTGGCATAATCTGTTGTTTTGGTGCGAAAAAGATGCAATTAAGTTCCCCTTTTCCCTGGCCACCCTCCTGTTATCAGTCAATGTCCAATTAAAAGTTCTCAGGTTGTTTTGGACACGACCCTCTGTTCGTACCTTTCCCACCTCCTTTTGCTGACCTTGTATTGGATTAGTGCACACTCATGGCCAGCATGGCTTCAATCCTAACCCTGCCTTAAGCACACACATTCCAATCTCTCCCCTCCTTTGTTGCAAATGTCAGGCTGGCAAGATGCGATGCAAAGCAAGAAGCAGAATGGCGGCTATGACATGCCTCCCCTCCAGAAAAAGGCTATTGGAGAAAAATGGCAGCCATGACACATAGCTTGCAAGATAGTTGGGGAAATATATTTACTTACAGCAGAGAAATGGTCATGCAAATAATAACTTTTGTTGCACTTCTTTTCTTTGTCAAAAAGTCTAGGGATTCTATCAAATTAAATGATCTGAAATCTGAAGTGTCACCGCGGATCTCAGCTGAAGATTTGATTGACCTCTGTGACCTGACAGGACCTGGCCATTCTAAAACACCAACCAAGAAGACAAAGTCTAGCAAACCAAAGTTGCTTATTGTTGACATCCGGAACAGTGAGGAGTATCCTTCTATGCTGAGAATTGTGGCTTAATCATTTCTCCCTGTTTTTGCATTGTCATAGTTTCTGCTTGAAAAAGTATTGTATCAGAAATGTATCTCCACTAATTGGAGATAGATCACTGATCGGAAGTCATAGGACTGAACTATCTTTAATCCATTATGTGTGGGGGGGAGTCATTAGCATTTAGAAAATCAGACATCAAGGAGAAGACAATCTACCTTTATTTTATTTATTTATTTATTTGTCAAACATGTACAAGATAACAAGTATAGGTAGGAACATAAACATGAACAAAGGAAGTAAATACAGATAAATGGGCACAGTAGGACAGGGACGGTAGGCACGCTGGTGCGCTTATGCACACCCCCTTTACGGACCTCTTAAGAATGGGGTGAGGAGGTCCACGGTAGACAGTTTGAGATTGAAGCTGTGAGAGTTTGAGGCTGTAACAATGGAGTTGGTTAGAGCATTCCAGGCATTGACCACTCCGTTGCTGAAGTCGTATTTTCTGCAATCGAGTTTGAAGCGGTTTACCTTGAGTTTGTATCGATTGTTTGCCCGTGTATTATTGTGGTTGAAGCTGAAGAAGTCATTGACAGGCAAGACTTTCTTAGTTACATCTCTTTTATATGTTCATTTTTAACAAAAAAAATCCAAACAAACATATCAATCAGCCTGACACAGAATTAACTATCCTAGTATCAGCAGTGCTAGCGAGTTGCAACAGAGTAAAACATAACAGGCCACAGCAGGAACAATTCCAAATTAAGTATTCCTTGGGTTGTTTTTTTTTTTATCTCCATCCTATTAACCTTATGTGATACATTGGGATGAGCAGTAACCCAGAGTCATGTGTAAACCCTATGTAAATGTGATGGAGAAATAAATACATAAATAGTGGCTTGCAAAAATTAATGTTGGCTGAATGTAGAATAAGATGTCTTTTCCATCCCTAAGTTTAACTACTGAACTATTTTGGAAGTTTCAAGACAAGGTCCATACAGTACTACCAATAGACTTTATGCTCCCTTCTGTGCCAGGTATAAATAGCTAACAAGTCTCCTTTCCTTCACTCTCTGCAACAATGATTACTGAAAATCTTGGGCAATTCATATTATCCAAGAAAGGATTAAGATTAAGAAAAATGATGATCCTATTTTTTTCCCATTTCTTCCCTAGGTTCTGGATTATCTATTATCTTTCTATCAGTTACTTAGTTTTCCTTCATTCAACATAGCTTCCATTACTCAACAATATCTTCTCAGAGCCTACATGTCTGTTTTTCAGTAAGACCCAATGAGAAATCGTGTCTCCTTTCTTGTGTCAGGTATCATTAATTAGAACTGATAATTTTATTTTTAGTGCTAGAGACTTAGAAACATTTAGAACTGAATTACTTTTATATTGAAACACCTTTTCTTAGTCACACTTTATTAGAAAGCACAATTGCTATGACTTGAAAACAAGCCAAAACCCTATATGTTTTACTATCTAACTAAAACAACAGTGATCAAGTATAACTATTCTTTCTGTATATTTATTAATTTCATGTGCTTGTTGAGGTTTGCAAGGCCAAAGTTTCACCGTGTTAATCTATTAGCTCTTCATTATTTAGTTTTCTGAAGCTTTTTCTCCAGCAGTAGTTTAATCTTTTTAAGCCAGATTCATTTATAAGGAAAGCTTTTAATTTTGCCTGCACGACATGTTAAGAAAATATCACAGAAACGTGAGCAGTTCTGCCACTAATAACTCTTTGTTGAAATTAACAGGCAGCTTTTCTTGCCAAGATAGCGGGTATGTAAAGTTAATAACATTTCATCTGTAAGATTTACTGTTAAACCCAGAGGTTGGCTTTTAATAGTTCAGTAAAATATACCCAAAATAGGAAGTACTACAAAAAGAAGCGGTATCTTGTGGGAATTTTAGTTCCATAGTCAGTGGAGAACTATATCCCAAGCACAGAAGGCATTTCTCAGTTCACAGAGATCACTTTGTTTTTCTCTCATTAGCTGTGAATCTGTTTGTTCTACTTAAAACGAGAATCCACAACTTGCAATCCTTCAGAATCTTCAGAGTTCCCCATTTTCTGATGAATTATGTTTAATTAGACTTAAGGAATAATCATACCAGCAGTTTTCAGTTAACCCAAATTAAATGTTAATTAATTTTCCCAACTCTTCCCACTTTTTGGAATGTACTCCCTGGAGTTCATTTGAAAGCCAAGTGCTGTTTTCAGTAGTGGGGGAGAAAATTGCTTTTGTGCTGTAAGGCAAAAGGCTTTTTATTCTCAAAAATAGGACCGTCTTACAGATTCTTAGGCCCAGAATCCTAGTTATAATTTTGCATATGTAATACAGTCTAAATAGAATTAAAAACTTTTCCTGATTTAGGAGTAATTTAATTTTACCAGTATAAAAGTATTGTGCAGCTATTTCTTTTCCTATCTAAAAGATTTTATTTTTTTTCTTAAATAGGGAGGAAAATGATGGAAAAAGCAATAGGAGAACATTTTGGAATAAAATTCCATTGAGACAATCGGGTCATTTCATAATAAAAGTTTCAGCCAAAATCCTCTTAATTCAGTTGAAATTAAAATAAAATTCCATTAAGAAAAAGCAGGTCATTTCGCAATAAAAGCTTTATCTGGAAGCTTCTTAATTCATCTGAAATGAAAAACTTACCTACAACAGAAGGCAGAAGGTCAATCCATACAAACTCAGGTACTCCAGACAGTTTAAATAGTACTCAGCCTGATGAAGCATTATGAAACTTTAGGCAATTGCACGGAAAAGAAGAAAGAGATGCAATTTCCAAAAGCTCATTAACTTGTTTTTATAGGATACCATACGTAGACTGCACATATCTAGTCAACCACTAGATGGGAGTCTGATTGTCCTAGATGTCTTATGTTTTCATCTAGTCTCAGCCCTTTGAGGTATTCCAGAAAAGAAGCAGAAAGAGGAATACATGGAAGCTAAGATAAAAATAATCTAATTTATATTACAGGTATAAAGTGTAGTGATTTATTTATTTTTCTTCATGTTAAAATCTTCATGTTAAAAGATGGCATGGTGTAGGACAGTGATGGTGAACCTTTTAGGCACCAAGTGCCCAAACTAAAAGGTGCATGTGCACGCAAATGTGCGCATCACGGACATGTGCGCATGCATGCATGGCCATACGCGGATGCATGCACAGACATATGCACGTGCACAGGCGTGCATGAGTGAATGTGTGCATGTGCGGGCATGCACAAATGCGTGTATGCATGGAGGCGGGGCATCCTAACTCCGGCAGCGCGACAAGAGGTAAGATCTTTTTCTTTCGTGAGCTTCTGTTTTGTCGTTTGCAGGGAAACAGAAGCTCACGAAAGAAATGCCGCAGAGATCTGACCTGGGGCGACGGCACGCGTGCCAGCAGAGAGGGCTCTGCGTGCCACCTCTCGCACACATGCCATAGGTTCGCCATCACGGGTGTAGGGTAACAGAGTAGCATTTAAGTGAAATAACAGCATAACGTTTTAAGCGATGTTTGCTTTTGCAGTAGTTTTGCAGCAAAATGAGTTTGTTAATTATGTTACAAAAATGCCAGTGGAGTTTCATTGCTTTTTTTGAGAATTTTAGTGAAATTCTTTACAGTCCTTTAGCTCTGTTGGGTCCATTTCTGCTACTTATAGTCAGCTCACTCCTGGAATGGTTAAGATGCCATATAAGATTGGAGTGAATACTTCAAAGGAGTGGACAGTGACATGCTAAAACAATTGCAGAAACCCAGCATAAATGATTTCCTTTTTATTGCGGATGTATTTATACAGTTGTCAGAAAACGGTCTCCTATATTTAATCACTATTATACTATCAATGATAAAGATGAAGATTTATTTGAAAATTTTGTTGTTGTTGTTGTCCAAAGTAAAAGGTAACTATTCCCTCCAGCTAGATGAAATTAATGAATTCTTTTAAATAGTGGGATGGGTCAGCTTTTTGTTGATCTCAAGCAAATGTTGCTGTTATGCTTCTCAGGGTTATAATCTTGACAGTCATCCAAATGGAACTGCTTACACAAGTTGTTTTAAGAGGTATTCAAACTAATATTAATCCTAGATTAGCTGTAAGCCTTCCTAAGGGATTTTAGAATTTATCATAGTGTTGCAATAACTTAAATGAAAAGTCATTATCTTGATTTTTAGCAGGCAAACCAAACATTTGTGCTCAGTAGGTGAAATTGGAACCTGTTTAGCTCCATCAAGCATTATTAATCTACTCTTATTTTTTATAGTCAGATAGGAATAATAATACAAAATGACATGCAATTAATAAAACTTCATTAAAATATTAAAACCTGTATTAATAGCCGTTCAATATGAAACTGAACTGTAGGTATTTTTTAAAAAAAAAAACCTTAGAAACACATCAGATTTAGTAATATGTATTAAAAATACATTCCTTGCATGAATGCAGGGGAGAGCATGATTGTTATGCTTAACATAAGATTGAATAAGAGGCCAACAATATTAACAGTGAATATTAGGCATGAGTATTGAAAAGGAATCTCCATTATTACCCAAGGAAATTATTGTCAGCCAGTATTTCTACGATTACATCTTAAAGATTCTAACACAGAAGTTGGAAAGTTATGGCCCAAAGTCTTCATCAGTTGCTAAGGATCTCATTTCATCTCCCTATGCTCCAGGGGTGGGCTGCTGGGGGTTCGCAGGGTTTCGGGAGAACCTCTAGCTAAGATTCTGTGCAGTTCGGAAAACCCCCAAATCCCACTCCTGGCTGATCCCGCCCGCCCCTCCCAGGAGTCCCCACATGGTCTGATTTGGATGCAGGTAAGTGCAGGGCGCACGCAGACGCTTAGGGAGGGCAAAAAACGGGCCTACCGGAAGTTCGGGAAGGCCTCCAGAGGGCCTCTGGAACATGGGGAGGCTGTTTTTGCCCTCCTGGAGGCTCAAGGAAAGCCTCCGGAGCCTGGGGAGGGCAAAAACACCCCTCTCCTGCCGTGGTGCAAGAGGCTAAGACACACCCACCATGGCCACGCCCACCCAGCAACTGGGCAGAGAACCCCTTCCTAAAATTTTTGAAGCCCATTCCTACTATGCTCTGAAAAGTCACCCTGAACTCCGTAATAACTTTACTTAGTTATAGGGAAGCTAGGTATTTTAAAGAAAGAGAACCTACTTCAGAATTCTTAAAAACTATGCAAGATAGAGCAGACCAAATCTGCTGAAGACAGCAAAAATCAGTGAGTTGCGTGCAGAGTCATTAGGAGAAAAGAGAAAACTTTGGGTAATCACCTATTCCTAGATTATATGATGTGGTTAAATACCTTTGGGTCAGTTTGAGAGGTGGATATCTAAGTTACATAGTCCTACAAGAAGTCTCAAGCCTCGGGTTTATAAGAAAGTTCCTTACACCCATTTTATAAGTAACCATTTCCTTTGTTCTAGTTATTATTTGTAGTAAAATAGTTCTGGTTGAAGCAGAATTTAGTTGAGTTTCTCTTGTTGGGGCTTCCCTTATCTGGTGTTCTATGTTAAAACCATAAGTGATAGCTGCAGAATAACTCTGGTGCTAGGAAATAACTTTCCTATCTTTAGCCTGATGAACCAGTATACATGTAAATCAGGAGTGGGTTCTACTTACCTTTACTACCGGTTCGCAACAGGGCCGTGTGCGCTCTTCTGCACATGGGTTCTGATGACGTCAGGGTCGGTAGGTGGAGCCTCCCTCCGGTTTTACTACCAGTTCTATAGAACCGGTCCAAACCAGGGGCAACCCACCACTGATATAAATGCTGCTTTTAAGGGGCAGAATCAGAATGAGACGGGGATCCTTTTCAGAGTTTTCCCAGGTCATTAGTTGTCAGGAGAATGCTGCAGTCTGATGCTGGGTACATTTTTTAGTGTTTTCATGGTTTTTATTGTTTTAGAATGTTTTAAGATTTTAACTGTAATATATGCTTTTGAATTGTGTGCCACCCAAAGTCACTTGCTAAGATGGGCGGCTATAGAAATTGAATAAATAAATAAAATGATGGCAGCACTTATAAAGTTTCTAGTTTTGCTCTTGTGCTCCTCCTTCTCCTCCTCAGTTTCCTTAACTAAAAATGTTTTTGTCTAGTTTTAACCGTGGGCATATACCAGGAAGTATCAATATCCCATTTGGGTCAGCGTTCACTGCTGAAGGAGAATTCATCCAGTGCCCTGCTACTTCCACACTTCAGAGCTTTAAAGGGAGAGTTGTGGTGATAGTAGGACACGTGTCAAAGAATGCAGCACAGGTAAATTGCTTGGGGAGAAAGTATGTATATTGTTCAGAACAATGATTGATGAATAGTACAGTACCTGGATTGCAATTTTACAGACAATTTACAAATGTAAAAATGTGTAACCCAAATCCACTATTAACTATGTGCACACCTTGAAAATCAAGCAATACATAAACATTGAGAGTTTAAATGCTTTTGTAAAAACGTCCTTGCAGCCTGGTTGTGTTGGACTATAACTCTGATAAGTCTAATAATTTATTTATTAATAAATAAATTAATAGTGTGATCAGTTCTCATAAGAAATATATTTGAATCTGATTAACAGGCAATTTAACTTATTCCATTCCAGGATGTCTTACACTCTAAAACACAGGTTTCCAGCTTTGGCAACTTTACGACTTGTGGACTTCAACTCCTAGAATTCCTCAGCCAGCATGCGCTGGCTGAGGAATTCTGGGAGTTGAAGTCCACAAGTCGTAAAGTTGCCAAGGTTGGAGACCCCTGCTTTAAAATATATGCAATGTATTATAGCAAGGGCGGGCTAAAGAAACCAACCCATATTACAGTAAAAAGGCAGTATTTTACTCCCAACATAGTTTCTGCTTGCCTGAAATGATCATATTGTAAAGGAATCATAGGGAATGACTGGATAAAAACAGTTGTTATTTTTAGCTGCTTCAATAGGTTGCTAATGCCTAGCAATCACATCTCCTCTCTCTGGTGAGAGAGAAGTTCCCTGAGGATGAGCTCCAGCATGAGTCCGAAAACTCGGAAGACTAACCAGCTGGTCCCGATGACCAAGCCAGATTGGATCCTGCAACATTATCTGGGTCCGGGACACGTAGATTTGCCTTCATTCAAATCACATCTTCCAAAGTAGGATTCCCTGGATGTCTGATCTCAGAGGAAACTTGGGGATCTCTGGATCAAGTTACACCCAAACTTGGCTAAGGACCAGAATATTTTAGAATTTAAAGGCTATGCCTTTGTGATTACAGCTATTAAAATGAATGGAGCAATCGGTATTTGACATAGAAGAATAAATTAAAAAGATGGAAGGACATGTTCAGAATGAGTCAAGGCATTTAATGGAGAACAGAGCGAGATTTTTTAAAACTATATATAACAGTAAATCATGCTAAAAGAAACATTCACTTTCCTTAGCTTTTTCGGTTATAGTATAAACAATCTTTTTATTTTTTTAAAGTCTCAGATACTTAAAAGAAGTAATGTTTTAAATATATATAATAAGTTAATATAGTAAAATATAGTAAAACCACAATGAAGTATTCGTGAAGTAACAGAGAAAAAATTAAAAAGAAAAATTGTTAAGGTTGTTAAGGATTTACCATATTAAAATGCTTTAAATCTTTTATTGATTTATTTATTCAGCAAATATCTGCCCCAGGGCAATCAAACAACTTGGCAATTTTCATATTAACAGCATATAAAGCAAGAAATAAAACATCCACGATCACAATTATAGCATAAAGACAAACCAAGACAAAGCCCTTAAAAACAGAATATAAATATAATAAATATGCATATTTTATTGACTCAGCAGCCATACTTCCCATCACTGTGACTGAGACCTACGTTGTTTGGTAGTTTGTATTGAAGTGCTGCTTGTTTTCAGTTAATGTGTGTATCAAGGAATGTGTGCATATATTTCATTAAAGAAATAGCAGATTTAGACATATTTTGGGATTCTCTAAAACTGTTACTACTGTACTTACTTTTCCATTAGGTGTTCTTGTAGCAGCTCCATATTTCCTGTAAAATTGGAATTTTGAGTGTTCAGAACTATCATGTACAGCAGCGGTCCCCAGGTGGTGTAGTGGCCTAGAGGTAGAGCTCTCATCTCACAATCAGGAGGCTGTGAGTTCGATCCTAGGTAGAGGCAGATTTTTTTCTCTCTGGGTACACTGAGAATATATCTGTTGAATAAAACTCCGCATTGGCGACAGGAAGGGCATCTGGCCACTAAACACTTAGCTCCATTCAGTTGCCCAGAGAGAGGATGGTTTCACATGCGTACCCACCACTTGCACAAATGGAGTTCCCTGACTCACCTGCCATTTGTGTGGCCCAGTTTCCACAGGCCATGGACTGGTACCGGGCCATGGATCAGGGGTTGGGGACCCTGATGTACAGATTACAAGGCTAGCAAAGTAAGTTGCCCAGTGTCACAACAGTTTTACCTTTGACGCTGTCCATCATAGCAGTATCTGTGGTGCAGTTTCAGGAACTGATTGACTGGATATATACTAAGTTGGTGTATGTGAAGTGATTTAGGATATTAAGTATTAAGGCTAAATCAGCAAATAAGGGGACTGATTTGAACTGATAAGATTGTCAATAAGAATTGTTCTTTTAAAAGAGCTAGCCAGTTTTTAACTTCATTAATCTGGTGACAGTAACATTTAGAAATTTTGTTCTTTGATTCTAGAAACAAGAGGTTCTTGAATTCAAGCCCATTCAGATATAGTGAAGACTAAACAAATAAACTTTACCTTTACCCTGTTTTTATAACTGTTAGTGCTTAGGGAGTGTGAACTTTTTAATCACCATTCATTTATTTTGCCTGTAAAAATTAATGACCTGTTTCTAAGTCATTAACTGGAATCGTTTTTAAATAATTTGGGTATATTATTTTACTGTCCCATTAGAATGCTTGCTAGTGTATTATATTTTTAGAAGTACAATTGATGGGATTTCATCTCCCCCAAAATGTATGTGGGTTTCAATTCGGACAATGAAATAAGGCAGGATGACACATTCCTGGCCTAAACATACAAATCTGTTCCTTCTATAAAACTGATTGATTTTTAAATATGTTTGGTGACTTTTCCATGTGGGAACTATTCATTTGGCTGATAACTAAAGAAAATTATTTGTTTCATAGCATCATAAGTACTAGGAAATTAACTCTAAGGCACATTTTCAGTGGAAAATTATTGGCTAAGTAGCCCAAAATAACAATACTACACAGTAGATACACATAGCAGCATTCATTAGTGTGTGCCAAATCAGCTAATCCAACTCTGGAACCAACCCAGTCTCATAGAGGTTATTGTGGAGATAACCCAGAGTTAGAATCAGAAAATAGAACAACATAGTCTCATAGCGGAGCATGGGAAAACCAAAACAATTATTTTTGTTGTTTTTACCAGTAAGGGAAATCAACCAAAGGGTGGAAAAGAACATGCTACAAGAAATTGAAATATTTCAAATTTTGTACAATGTAGTACAGACTTTTACACGGCTCTTCCACAAAATGTGTTGTCTTCTTGTTTTTTAAATTATACATAGCTTGGTTGTTTGGGAACATTTATTTTTATATATTTATAGAAGGGAATAAACAGCTTTGTAAAGTTTTAGACGTAGGTTATCTGTTGAAGCATAAATAGTCAAGGTGAAGTCATGAATCTTGTCACATGGTCAAATCAATCAGTTAAAAGAGTTAACAAAACATTATTACTCAGATAAGAAACTCGGGAAACATCTGGTAAAAGGTTTAAAAAGGTTTGGAGATTTTTGAAAATTATATTTGTCTGATTGTTTGCATGAGTTAAAATAAATCATGGAAAGCTAAGATGAGAAACAGCGTATAAACAGCAGGTACTTCATTTTTTCCCATCATTTAATATGTATTGCAATTATAGTCATACAAGCATCATAAGTATATTGTAAGTGAAATTATAACAAAGAGATATAATATATGTTGACCCTCTCCTCTGATAATAGTGATGATGTGTTTTTAGCCTGTTAAGAAAAGACTCATAGACTTTTTCATTCTGTCTAACTAAATAGCATGAATGTTACAAAATTCACTTATTACAGTCTTCAATAATGTTGATATTTCTGTGCTTTGCAAGAGTGGAGTGATTATTTTGAAAATGTGTCTACTTTTAAAGAAAGAAAATAAATCCATAAAGTAGATCTCAAATCTAAAATAATATATTTTTGACTGTACTGTATGGTAGGTTTATTTCTTATCGTATTTTCCATCTACCTAGATTAATAGGAACTTTAAACTGCTTGTGAGCCGAACTCTTTTACCTGCCGTTTCTACTTGAAATTATGGAGTGGAAGGGGTACATTCCTTACCAGTTGAGAATTTAGGGAATGTTTCTTTTATCTCAAGTGAACAAATAGTGCATTTTTGTCATAGTTTGTTCCTTACTACTTATCTCACTCATTACCTTAATGTTTGTAGAATTGTACTCCTTTAGATTGCTTTCACTTGTTTTAAATTCCAAGCCACATCTAAGAAACTTCTTTAATGCTTTCTTTTTCGTAAAAGGTGTTCACATAATCCCAAAACACTGCAAAAATCATACATATGAGTCAGTTGCCAAGTGTCTGAATTTTGATCATGTGTCCATGGGGATGCTGTAACAGTCATAAGTGTGAAAAATAGTCATAAATCACTTTTTTCAGTGCCATTGTAATTTTGAATGGTCACTAAATGAACTGTTGTAAATTAAGACAACCTATATAAGTATTTTGAACTGAATTATATAGGAAAAAGCATCTTGGCATATTCAGGAAAGAGAAATTTATATAACAGTGTTTTTGCAAGCTTTTTCCATTTGCTTAGATTAATTTCATATTTTAGAACTTTAGATTTAAATTAATTGGATTTTAAGAAGAGGGGAGTTGCAATTGCAAAAGTTATTAATTGGGTTATATTATTTTAACTTTTTTTCTTTCTCATTCTGCCATCCTCTCTTTATGGATGTTTCTAAACAGAGGATTACTGTTGCTTCCATTCAAAATGTGCAGTCCTGACCTTTTCTTTTGGGGGGGGGGGCGGGGGGGGGCAGAAGGAGGGTAGAAATAGAAGTGATAAGTAGATATGGGAAGGGTTAAAATAGAATAAATTCTTCTATAAAATATGCATGAGGCATAATAATTGCAGAATGAAAGTCCAATTTGGAAGCACAATATGTTGACTATGCATGTAAAAATAAATATGTAACATATAGTCAACTCTATTAATATTTCTTTTGTTGCTTTTTTTACCCCTCCTAAATTCACTTGTAACGACAAAAATTGAAAACTTGTGGAAGCAATTGGAAGTCATATAGTTGTCTACATTCAGCCTTAAAACTTGCGTTATCCCCACCCCCATCCTCAGGTGGGGAAAAGCAGTGAAACCAGTTTTCCAGTCATCTGTATGGTGTAGGAAAGCTAAACTATTGTATAAGTGTAATGATGGACACAAAAAAAAAAAAAACAGGACAGGACACGACTAGGAAAGATTGAATAGCAGTTGCATTATAAATGCAACACAGCTACAGCTTATAACTCTAGTCCACTTGGAATGTCCATCTATTATGTTGTGCTTATTGTTTTAACTCTGAGCTGTTCTACTTTTGGTTTGCTCTGTGCACCTTAGAGAATCGGCTAATTTGGGTCAAAGTGCAAATGCTGTTGCAAGAGCCAATTTGATGTAGGAGGGCAGGGCTCCAGGATAGAAACCAGGAGACCGTGAATTATAGTCCCACATTAGGCACAAAAGCCAGCTGGGTGACTCTCTCTCTCTCTAAACCCTAAGAAGGGGGCAATAGCAAACCACTTCTGAAAAATTTTGCCAAGAAAATTGCAGGAACTAATCCAGGCAGTCACCAAGACTCAACCCTGACTTGAAAACATATAGACACACATAAATGATATTAAATAAATAAAATTGCTGTTTACTTCAATTTATTGGCCACATCAATAAATGTCTGGTTTGGTACAGCAACCAAACAGGGCAAGGACAGACTCCAATGGATGGTTAAGACCAGGGGTGGGTTCTACTTACATTTACTACTGGTTTGCAGCGGGGAAGCATGCACGCTCTCGCTTCGCTCATGCGCAGAAGCGTTTTGATGGTGTTGGTGGGCGGGGCCTCCCGCCAGTTTTACTACCGGTTCTATAGAACCAGTGCGAACCGGGGACAACCCACCACTGGTTAAGACTGCAGAAAAAACAATTGCAATCAGCCTGCCTTCCATAGAAAACCTGTATATTGCACGGGCCAGAAGGAGGACTGAGAAGGTATCTGTAGATCCCTCATATCCTGGACAAATAGTTACAACTCCTTCCTTTGGGACAGCGCTATAGGGCATTGCATGACAAAACAACTACGGTAGACACAGGGATAGATTTTTCCCTCATGCTATCATTCTGTTGAATACCTAATTCTCAGTGTATTTCTATGTCTATGTGTATTTACACATGTAGCATGGCTTTATTATCTTCTTTACTCCACCCTCTTATTTATATTATCATTATGATGATGATTGCATTACTTTGTTGCTTTGCCATGTACACTGAAACTTCTGCACTGGAGGCAAATTCCTTGTGCGTCTAATTTCATTTGGCCAAATAAACTATTCAATTCAATTGAATTCAACATCATTCAATACTGCTCAACATGGCTTACAAAAGCTAATAAACTCTGCAAGATTAAAATAAATGAGCTACTACTTTGTCTATGAAATAAAAGAAGCCAAACTTCGGTGCTGTTTCCTTATGCATCAGTAGAACCCATATGAAGGTTTAGTAACATTCAGTGCCAAAGATAATGCAGAAGATTTTTTTTAAAAAGCCAAAAGAGATACATCCTTTTTTCACACAATTGTAAGAAAGGGCACCTGAAGAGGCTCCTTTTTGATGTCTTTTCTGATTCTATCTCTGGCACTAGAAGGCTGGAGTAGTAGCTATATACTCCCTTCCCAGGAGCTACTATCTCATTTTTCTCTGTTCAGCATAACTTATCATGGTAGGCTTGAATGTCATGGTAGCTTAAGAGATAAATCCCTAGACAAGGAATAAGTGCAGGATTTAATGAATTACAAGTGAAAACTAATTTAAGGCATTTGAATTCTTCAGCTAATCACATAATGCAGAGTTGATAAATACATTTACAACATCCTGTAGTCTCATAGACTGCCATAAGATACTTACATTTTCTCCCTTCTAGAGAAAAAAAAAACCTAGCAGGCAATATATTATTTCAACATTTCTCCCCCAAAGCTACATGATTGGAGGGCTCATTAAAAAAAATTAACTGTAAGAAGAAGCTGGAAAACTTGGTGATAAAATTGTCCCTCCCTTCTCCACCTGTAATTTAGCTTATCTAGAGGGTTTGAAGAGAAATATATAATTTTTATATCTCTCTGTGTCTACAAAGATGATATTTAAATATGGATTCGGAAAATCCTTTTATGTATGCAAAACTCACATTCCTCTGCTCTGAAACATACCTATAATGGAAAGTTCTCCTATTTTATTACTATAATTTTGCAATGGAAAACTAAGGTCCTCCCCTCTAAAGGAGGTATATATGAAACTTAAAGTGAAATCCATGTAAATATTTGGAATGATTCTCTCTTCCCCTCCAGCCAGAAGTAATACGTGCCAGAAATAACCCTTTAACTTTTTTTTTGTTAAAAAATCACTGTAAGAGTTATGTTCTGACTTTGGAGGTAAGAAATCAAACAGTACTGGAAAATGGCCTATCACTTCTGATTTTAGTCTCTTTGATTATTCACATGTTCTGTTGCTCTTTAACTTGTCAGAAATTTGGCTGCGGGTCAGATACACAGATTATTTTAGCAACAGTAATTAGAAAACATTCACCTTTGGCCCTAGTTTTCATTTAACTTTTTTGGTTTTTAATTTACCTTTCAATATAGAATTGAAATAAAGCCATATTGTTTACTGCTGTTGTTTTCCTTATGTCAGAATTTAGGTTCTAAATTGTTTAAATCAGATCCTGTATTCTATAAATCATTATACATTGGGATGAAATTAGCAATAATAACAAATACTGATTCAATAATACCTTAATGTGAAAAATGCATCCTATGATGACAGTCTCTCATGTTTAAGCATATACAGTATTCCTTCATCCATGTGCAAACTTGGTGATATGAAAATGCAAGTGACTTCCTACAACATCACCCACCTTCAAAATCTGAATAGGAAATTTTATATATGCATAAAAGTCTCAATTCTTTTCTTTTTAGGTAGTATTTTAGATCAAGCATAAATCTGATTTATAATATTTACTATTTTATGGAATGGTATTTCCATTAATATATATTAGTGGTAGGTTTTTTCCCCCCATTTCCAGAAGAAAATATGAAAAAGCTACAGGCATGCAAAACTCTTTCTTTCATGTCTGTTCATCCAAGTTCATATTTTCCTGAATTGTATTTGCAAGATCTTTTTTTGTCAAAATGTTCAATTATGTCTCTTTTATTCAAATCAAGCCTTTAGTTTAGTATTTCTTCTTCCTGCTCCAGACCACCCAGCTAGCAAATACCCTATTTGACCAGTTGTCACATATTCTCATCTGCTTTGTTGCTATGTGTATCCCAGCATGATGGCAGTTATAGGTCATCATCACTTCAGGAGTTCTAAAAGGGTCATTTGTCAAAGCCCCATCAATTACTTGGGCATTGCAAAAGAACAATAACACAGCACAAGATTCATTAGATTTTATGAGACATCATCAATTGCAGTTGCCTTTTGGGTAAATAGAACTTAGTATTTGGAGGATATGCTACGTCAGGCATGTCGAACCTTTTGGCTTGCCTGGACTGCATTGAGTGAAGAGGAATTGTCTTGGGCTGCATATAAATATATATAATATGAGAACTATCACTAAAAGTCATACAATGTTAAAAAGTTTATGATCTTGTGGTGCCGCTTTACTAGCTGTTCAGGGCCTCATGGGCCTTGGGTTGGACATTCTGTGCTAAATCATATATATATGAATGATCAGTGCCTTACATTCCCTCTCTTCTCCTGAGCATCCAGGAGAAGGAAGAACAACCCCAAATTCAGTTTCACTTCAGCATTACACATGCAAAACAAGGGATTGTGGCTAAATTCCAACTCTGAATGACTCACAAAAACAGCAAAAGGTTGGAATACGGTTCATCCATTAACAGACAGAATTGCCTACAGCAAAAGAAATTTGCTGAATTAAATATGTACTGTGATTTATCTCTCATTCCTTATTATGACCGGGTGCCTTTCTTGCTTACCTTTGCAATACCAAGTTATGGCTTAATGTAACTTGCTAACTGTATAGTTTAACATCATAGACCTAAAATGTTGATGCTCAATATATACAAATAGACGTTTCATAAATAGTTTTAGGGTTTGGGGACAGGAATGACCTTCTCACCAAAAGAGCAAGAGAAAAGATCTCTAAAGTTGTCCTGTCTGTATTATACCCCTATCCCACAGATATGATCTTCTGGAGCTCTTCTTGCTATTGGCCACAAAGTCCTGCTTTGTTTATCCTGTACTGATTTGGCCCCAATTGAATAAGAAGAGGGGCGCCAAGATTCCTTGGCTTTCTTCTTCACTAAAGCTTTTAAGAACAATTACCTCTGACTCTTATCATCTGTATTACTTGCCTTTACAAGTAACAACTAGCTATAGATCATGTACTCTATCTCCAGTCCCCAAAGACCTACATGAAAACCTTTGAAAGGGTTTTTCGTTTAGCTTTCATCATGTAACAATAGATATTATCTTGTATTTGTTCAACACAAAAATATTTGTTATGAAACACAACAAAATTCTATCTTTATTGTTTAAGGCAGACTAATCCCTCGTTTTCAAAGCGAGAAGCCATAGATTTACAGTAGTTTTTGTACTGCTTTTCCTTTTTAATTGTCAGCTGAGGTCAAAATATTTTTGCTGTTATTAGTTTAAACAGGCATGTATTACTTTTGTCAGCTCTGCATAGCGATTTTGTTTAATAATATATACTACAAATATTATAGAGTATGATTTAACATGAGTTAACATCATAGCTGAATTGTGTGACCAATTCTAAAATGATTATCCATGTAGTTGCATCACACAGGAAGCATAAGGCATTTGTTGTGTAATGTCTTAATTAAATAGATATGGGAGGTATTCCTTCACGAGGAATTCTAGAATTACAATGAATCGCGGTTCCATTCTGTAGTATACTTTTGTTAAGCAAAAGAAGGATTTTCCTAACTACTATTTTGAGGCAAAAACTAAGACTTTTTTCTTTAAAACTATAATAGGTGAGATTAATATGGCAAAAATAAAATCATCTTATATAAATTAGAAGGTGGAAACTTTCAAATACATCTATATCTGCTTTAAAGAATATTGGAAGTCACTAAAGTATTTTTGTTTTGTCTTGTTTTTCTTTCTATTGTTTTCAACACTTTTTTCTTAATTTCTTTTTGTACTGCTTGGTGTTTATCTTTTAACTTTATAAATATACTTAATGAAAATTATATAAAAAAGAAAACTATAATAGCTATAATAACACATGTTGTCTACCAATTGAATATATATTTAATACAATTATAAGACTCATAGTGAAATCTGAAAGTCAGCAACATTTCCCATTGCGCTGGAAAATATTTGTGTTGTTTCTGAATTTACACATTTATCACTGAAAACAAACATGTTGGTCTTCTTTTAACTGAATGTAGAGGTCCCTTTGGGTGACTTTAGATCAATCTCGCTCAGTACAATTCGCCTCACAGAGTTGTGAGGAAAATAGGAGGAGGAAGGTACAGTACAGTATGTTCAGTCTTGAGTTATTTAAAAAATAATAAAGATGGGATATAAATAAATGAAATCCATACATAAATATTAAAGAAATATAATAAAGCATTAACATATTCTAATAGAATAAATAGAAATCAGTCAAATAAATAAATGAATATGCATCTTCAAATTCAGTTCTCCAGACCTAAGCATGCAAACGTTAAACATACAGAATAATTTTCAAGTGGGAAGTGAGTCAACACACTATTGCTCTACAAGTCTATGTCTAGATAAAGGAGATGATAGTAGGATAGTGGTGGAGGACTACAACTAAAACTGAATCACTTCCGCTTGAAAAAATTATGTAAAACTTCTGTAGTATTTCCCGTATAAAACAAACAAAAATTACTTGAAAATAATTTAGTAAGTAAAGATTGCTCTTGATTGATAATAGGAGAATGCAGAAGCTTTAGTAAGCTTAGTCTTAGACCCTAGTCTTTCATATACAGCTACATATAGGTAGTCCTCAACATATAACCATTCCTTTAGTCACTGGTCAAGGTTACAATGGCACTGAAAAAAAGTGACTTATGGCCATTTTTCTCACTTATGATCATTGCAGCATCCCCACAGTCATGTTATCAGGTGCTTGGCAACTGACTCATATTTATGAGGGTTGCAGTGTCCCGTGGTCATGTGATCACGTATTTATTTATTAGAATTTGTCAAAAATGAGAACAAGAATAAAAATACAATGATAAGAGACAAAAGGCACATTAGTGCACTTATGCACGCCCCATCTACTGACCACTTAAGTATAAGAAGTTTTGCAACCTTCTCACAAGCAAAGGCAATGAGGAAGCCAGATTCACTTAAGTGTTAAGTGTTATTAACTTCACAACTTCAGTACTTCACTTAATAACTGTGGCAAGAAAGGTCATAGAATAGGGCAAAATTGTCTTAACAACCGTCTCACTTAGCAGCAAAAATGGGCTCAATTGTAGTCATAAGTCGAGTATTGAAACAATATATATGCATCATTCTAACGTAAAATATTTCTGCTTCAGTTCGCAGCTCATCTGGTGAAAATAAAATATCCAAGAATTTGCATTCTGGATGGTGGTATAAACAAAATGAAGCCAACAGGTCTTCTAACAGTTCCTTCTCCACAAATATGACCAGGAAAGCTTGAAGTGTCTCCTAGACATATGAAAAACTCTTCCGAGTAGAGCAGCATTTTAATTCTGCTCATGCCCCAAATATTGTGTCTGTTTACAGTGTTTTTTCAGTGTTTTTTTTTTTTCAATTTATCATTCTTTACAGAATTTTACCATGACTGGAACAAGCTATAAAGCATTAAAATGATGTAATTCTAAAAAATCGTCAATTGAGCTTTGTCCATCCAGCAAGAGAAAAAACAAAGTTATTAACTCAAATTATGAGTTTCAAATTATATGGATGAATAATATCATTTGAGTGACTGATACATTTAAGGTATAATTATTTCAGTTCAAGAATTAATAGTTTGACTTACTAGTTTTTCTGGACCATGGAATATTTGTGTTCCCTGAATCCTCATCTGCAAAAAATTGAAATTGACCTGAGAATTTTCTCACTAACTGACTGCATTTAAAAAGTTTAGCCATTTTAAATTGTATTTTTCATTTATTTTATGAAAAGTATAAAGAATTAATGTTTCACTGCTTAGTAATAAATAGATTGGAATGCCTTTACAATCCAGAACAACATATGATTTGAAAAATCTAAATGGCAGTGTAAAAACTCATTAGGGTTTTTTTTTCAGATGTAACTTTTCATTATATTAATTTGGGACACTTATGTAAGCATACCATTGGATATGGTGAACATTATTTCCCATGCACAAATTTCTTATGTTTAAATATTTCATGAAAAAATAAGATTAAAATAAAATGCCAAATATTTACCATAAATTGAGTTTGATTTTACTTTTTTTTTTTTCATCGAGACTTTGATAGTCAATATTCTCTTTCAGAAGAGAAATTGAATGTTAGAAGTTTTCAGATTATCCATTCTTTAACTTTGCACACAGCATTAACAAGCTCTGAATCTACATTTTGAGATAAAGACACATAAAATAGCGGTCCCCAACCTTTGGTGGCTGGCACGTGGGGGGGGGGGGAGAGGGTTCTTTTTGAGTGCAGGCGCTAATAGAGCTTTGCGCACAAGCGCAAGCACCCTCTGCTCATGTAAGTGCAGCCAGTTTTGAACAGGCCATGGTCCAGTAGTGGGCCACTGCCCAGGGGTTGGGAACATCAATATAAAAGACATGTAAGTAGTAAATTGTCTTATTGCATTATAAATATCCTTGACTCAGATGTGTCCAATTCCAGAGTGTTGGGGATTTGAGCCAGTTTAGTGTAACGGTTAAGACACAAGTCTAGAAAGAGGGAGATCGTGAGTTCAAATCCTGCCTTAGTCATGAAAGCTGGGTGACTTTGGGCCAATCACTCTCTCAATCCAATGCACCTCACAGGGTTGTTTTCTGGAAAATGGGAGGGGAAGATGTGTTAGATATGTTCACTGTCTTGAGTTATTTGTCAATATAATGTTGGGATACAAATGTATAAATAAAACTGCCTCAACCAGCCTCTTGGCTTTTTTTACCTCAGACCAGGTTCATAAAAATTAAATAGAAAATAAGCTTTATAAGGAACTTCAGAATGTTTCACTATGTCAGTTATGTATGAAAAATGGAGAAAATTATCCAGATTACATTCGTCCAGTCCCCTTCATCAACCAACATCCCATCCCAGTGGAAGCTATGATAGGATGAAGACAAGGAAAAACTATTTCATATCTGAACTATCAATAGTTCATTTTTAAAAGCTTTGATTGGTTCAGGAACATGCTTATAAAATGCAAAGCTGTTTGGGAAAAGTTTCAGCATGTTTTACTACTGCCCGCTGTTGACTGTTGACTTACCGCTTAGGCCTCTTTTAAGCCTAAGCAAGTATAGATGCTATCTCATCTCCAAACAGATCTGAGGAGGAAAAACATATAGAGCAGGATTCAAATGTTATCATTATTAAAGTAAACCTACTGAAATTTGCTAAATGAAATATATTAGTTTAATACCGTGATGGCAAACCTATGGCAAGCATGCCACAGGTGGCACACAGAGCCATATCGGCGGGCACGCTAGCTCAGCTCTGGTGCACATGTGTGCGCCAGCCATCTTATTTTCGGGCCTTCCGGTCCCACCAGAAGTTGGCAAACAGGCTGTTTCGGGCCTCCGGAGAGCCTCTGGGGGTGGGGAAGGCTGTTTTTGCCCTTCCCAGGCTCCTAGAAAGCCTCATGAGCCTGGGTAGGGCAAAAAAACGGGCCTACCAGGCCCACTATGCCATTGCATGCCAAAAGCAGTGGGAGCGCAGGGGGGTTGCACGTGCATGTGCGGGGGGTTGGGACATAGAATTATGGGTGTGGGCATGCACACGCGCAACTCCCCCACGCTACCCCTGCTTTTGGCACGCGATGGCTAAAAGATCACTGGTTTAATAGGTCTGCTCTAAATATATTGCCACTCTAGCTCTGAATGACCTAAAAAGTTTAAAAAAGAAAGCTGGGAAATCTGTGATTTCATTCCTGTTGCTTAAACAATACAAAAGATAAATGGTGCTGGCTGTACTTAGATAATGCAAAGCATACAATGCATCTTACCTCAATACCTTTGATTCTTTTTCTTTTCTAAATATAAAAGTAAGATTAAAAATAATTCTTAGGCAAAATAGAGATGGATATCCCTTTTATCCTCCAGGTATTCCAAAGCATGTTCCCTCAACTATCAAAGGACGTGTTTTTCTAGTGAATATGTGTTACCTGGCAGTAACAGTATAAGCTGATTTTAGCATGAGTCACTGATTCCACCTTTCTCTTTTTTTTTTCTTTTCTTTTTTTTTTTTGAGTTTTAGAACATAACTCTGGCGCCACTGAGCACAAAAGTAGCATAATAAATCTTTCTTCTAGTGGATAATTGTTAATATTAGCTACAATAACCAACTTGTCAGTATCTGGGGAATCAGAGGCAATGGCTATTATAGAACCCAGGATATTAAAAAGATTTAGCTTCCTTACCTTCCTATCACTAGGTGGAATTGTTTGCATCCACCCTTCAAAATAATCTTTAGTTAATTCTTTGTAGTCTCTAATTAGCCTACTTATTTTCTGGCATTTTGGAGACATCTGTCACAGGTCCAAAATCTAGATATTCAAGGATGATAGGTACTGGTGCAAATTTTAACAACTGTCTATTTTAAATTTACATTAATTTTAGCCATTTTTCTCCAATTTGACAGTCCTCCATATTTTATGTTAACTTGAAATTCCTGGAGCTGAAGGCTTTTAGAAATTGCTTTTTTATTTGTATTATGGCTTAAAAAGATGGCTCACACACACATACACGGTAATGAAACATACAGAATTGACAATACAGCGTAGCCAACGCCAAGCCACCAAATATTCCAATACCGAAATAATATTATAGGACAGGCATATCCGCCTTTCTAGTTCAATGTTGGGCTAGAGATGACTCTGATTTATTCCTGGTCAATCTCTAATAAAGTTGCTATGGAATAAAAGGATAATTGTATTATGATGATCATGATTTATCATGATTGTATGTACACTGAGAGCTTACGCACCAGAAACAAATTCCTTGTGTGTACCCTCTCCTCTCCCCTCCCCTCCCCTCCCCTCTCCTCTCCTCTCCTCTCATCTCTTCTAAAGAGAAAGTCCTGTAAGCTACATTGAGCAATTAAAAAGTAAATAAATGCAGTAAATAAATAGCAGAAAGTAGAGATTGTGGTTTAGTTGTACAGCTTCTAAACTGTTCCATGGGTCATTTTTTGGTAGCAGCAATTAATAATTGATACAAATTTAGACACTTGAATTTCTGAACCATGAGTTATAACTTAATATTATATGTAAATCAGGGGTGGGTTCTACTTACCTTTACTACCGGTTCGCAACGGGGCCGCACATGCGCGCTCGCTTTGCTCGCGCATGCACGCTCTTCTGCACATTTTGTGCAGAAGCATTTTGATGACGTCAGAGTCAGTGGGCGGAGCCTCCTGCCAGTTTTACTACCAATTCTATAGAACCGGTGCAAACCAGCGGCAACCCACCACTGATGTAAACCCAGCATCTTCTACAAATTATAATTATAAATCATGGTGTAGCACACAAATATAATTGCTTAGCTCTTCTTTTGTTCTATATGTTTCAGATTCATTTCATTCCCTTGGTTTCATGAGAATCAAACATTATACTTTTATATAAACTTTTTCAGAGTTTATTCCCTTTTTTTGGCAAAAACCTCCCTTAACTGGACTCCTCAAGATGTACTGGATTATATCTCCTATTATCTCCAACCACCATAATAACTGTAATTTTTAGCCCATCAGATCTTGGCTCCAGATTGGGAAAAACTACTATAGCATTTGTGCCTGGAGCCAATACCACCAAACTCTCAGTTGCAGGAGTGGGTTCTACTTACCTTTACTACTGGTTCACAACAGGGCCGGGCGCGCGCATCTGCGCATGTGCAGAAGCTTCCTGACGATGTCAGGGTCGATGGGCAGAGCCACCCGTCGGTTTTACTACGGGTTCTTGCAAACCGGTCCAAACCGGGGGCAACCCACCACTGCTTAGTTGAATAGTTAAGGATCTGCTGCCTTGCAAATTTTAAAAGGGGAGACATGATGAGATACTTACATGTCTACCTTTTAGAAATAGTTGGAAGGAGTGTCCCAAGGACCATTGGAGCTGCTGAAAGTGCAGCCATCAAGAGCATTTTGAAATTATTCATTAAATCATTATATTTTGGAGACAGGTATAATTGATAATTGAGCCTTCACAAGCTCATATTTGTCTGATAGAAACCGAACACAGATTTATGTTAAACTTCGAATGTATTTCTTTTAAAAAAAATGGTGGCAGATTAATAATAGTATTTCTGTTTCCAAGATTCCTTTCAGTAACCCATGACTTACCAAAACAGTACTGTACAAAGTGGATTTAGAAACATGTTTATTATATTAATGAATATGAATAAGATCACTTTATAGACCAGATGATATAAGAATGACTTTGTTTTCTGTGCAATCTGATTTAATTTACACATCTTAAAAAACAGGTACTATTTCTTTTGGAGTAAATGTACTGAGTTACTTAGTTTACTTCTAGCACCAGCAAAACAGCAACCACGTGCTTTCACCTTAAAAATAAACTAGCATATGAAGTCTCAGAGGTCTATTTAAATAACAACTTACTCCCCTATAACCCCAAATATCTTGGAAGTATCATTGGATCAAACACTCACCTATAACATGTACTAGTGAGAGAATTCAGAAAAATTATGAACAACTCAATCCTACTAGTGCAAGCTGACCTTCATCACTAAAATTCAAATTCAGGAAGCCCAAACTGACACTTGCACAACATCTGTCCAACAACTTTATCATCTATTCCCAATGGAAAGCCAAATGGGTCGTTGCACAGCCAGACATAGGAAGACATATAAATGACTCCATAAAAAAAGGTGCCAGGCTTTGAACTACCATATCAATGGACAACCCTGAATAGGATTCGTATCTCACACAATATCTGTATAAATGGGGCATCATATCCTCCCCTCATGTGACCATGGGGTCCCATATCAAAATATAGAGCAGACCATGACCGGCTGTAAGCTGAGGGCATATACTGGCCCAGTACCTGGGCCAGTACGTGTGAGCGAATGTGTACGCGTGCTCATGTTGCAAACCTGTAGCAAAAGAAAGTGGAACCCACCCCTGATCTGTACCAACTTGTAATTTTTATAAATCAGTCATCAAACTCTAAGATTCACAACTTGTTTTCTTGCCTTTAACATCATAAAGGATTTGACCAACATTTCTAATGGGCTATTTTCTTCTGCCCCCACATGTAATGATCAAGAAGCAGAAGTTCTGTTCTGTTGCTCTCGCTGAAAAATGAGAAGGTTGATAACAAAGTTTTTTGGCCAATGGAACTCCAGTAATGAACTTTAGCACTTAGTTAAATGTATTTTTAGAGGTATTCAGGCAACTTTGTTTAAATGGGTGAGATTATGGAGTGAGTATAGGACATTTTATATATTTTATATTTATTAAATTTTTATACCGCCCCCTCTCCTGAAGGACTCGGGGCGGTGAACAGCCAAGATTAAAAAACATACAATATAAACATTAAAATACATTTAAAACAAAATTAAATCCAAAATGGCTCCCCAATTTAAAATGCCATTACCCATAACCCTATAATTAAAACAAATTTAAAATTTCCACATTAAAAGGGGGAAGATTTAGGCCAGGCCAGCTTGATGAAATAGAAGAGTCTTAAGTGCGCAGCGGAAGGTGCGCAGATCCGGGATCCTCCGTATCTCCGGGGGGAGCTCGTTCCAGATCGTAGGTGCCCCCACAGAGAAGGCTCTCCCCCTAGGGGCCGACAGCCAACATTGTTTGGCCGATGGCACCTGGAGGAGCCCCTCTCTATGGGAGTGTACTGGCCGTGGGACGCTATTGGTGGTAGCAGGCGGTCCCGTAAGTAACCAGCTCCTAAGCCATGTAGCGCTTTAAAGGTGATAACCAGGACCTTGAAGCGCACCCGGAAGACCACCAGGAGCCAGTGCAGCTCGCGCAGGAGAGGTGTTACATGGGAACTCCACTTCGCTCCCATAACTACCCGCGCGGCCGCACTCTGCACCCTGCACCCTCTAACTCTGGACATACATCTTCAGCATATGTTACTCTTAATGTGCTGTCAGTTTGTAAAAATGGCCTTGTTTTATTTTTCAAATAGTTTACAGGATGGAAAATGAACCTAGATACTTTCATAAATGAATTAATGTATGCTACTAAAACTTTGTAGGAAATTGGAAGTGGATGTAGACACTTCCAATTTCCTACAAAGTTTTAGTAGCATTTTTGCTCATTAGAAGTGAAAGAATAAATTATACAATCTAGTCTAGTTGTGTTTTTTCTCTCTTGCATACAAAAAGCATTTGAAAGGACAAGAGTCCAATCTTCTCTAGACTGCTCATCAGCCAGATGATGATCTCCAGGTTTCTCCTAAGAACTAAGAGTTAAAAATTGATCTCATTAGAAGATATGATTAACCATTCTTTGTCCAAAACACTTTTTCTTCTGCTGCTTCAAGAGGTAAGCAGTTACGTTTTTGTGGGGCTCTGCATAAGTAGGAACTTTATGTCAGTCTTGGGATGATGCTATTAATAATACAACTATTGTTTTCTTTTTTGATTCTATTATGGGCTCCTATTTCTGACACTGGCACATTTTATAGCTGTTTAGTTACTTCAGAATACCCACACTGCAAACAAGGAATGGGAAGAGATTTTGACATTTGATAACATTATTTCGGAAGAAGAGGATTTGAGCTGGCTGCAAAGTTTTTGTAGGCTGAGAAGATAATTGAGGCAGACTAGGCTCAAATTTCATGCAGTCTTTGAAACATTTGTTATGCTGTTGCTATCAATTCACCTGCAAGTCAAGTTAGTACATAATAAAGTGGGTACTACAAGAAGGCAATTTTTAATGGCTCCTCACCAGTGATGGGATGCAGCCGGTTTAACAACCAGTTCGGTGAGCGTGTGCGCGCATGCAGTGCTGAAAATGGAACATTTAGAAGCTCATCTGCTTACCTTCCAAATCAGCAACGGTACGTAGAACAGCAGGGGGCGGGGAAAACAGCTGTTCTACACGATTGAGATGAGCTACAAAGCAGGAAATGAAGGACATGATAGAGTCGGGGTGGGTGGGCAGGGCCAACTGATCGTTGGCGCTACCAGTTTGGCCGAATCAGTCCAAACCAACTGAATACCACCTCTGCTCCTCATGCTAGCTTCATCTGTTATCCCACTTGGAGACATTATGTAACGACCTAACTCTCTGGAGAAGGCTCTAATGCTGGGAAAAATGGAAAGAAGAAATGATGACTACCAGAAGCATGATGGCTGGACTCAGTTATATTGGTAACAATATTGAAAGACCAGGTTAAGGAGAGATCATTATGGGAGAGAAAAGTGGTCTCCAAGAGTAAACACTGACTTGAGGACACATAATCAATCAATCAATCAATCAATCAATCTGTGAATCATCAAAGTTTTTCTTTTACGCTACTACTTGGAACATCCATAGTGGTAACAGTCACATTTATTTCTATTATATCATAGATATATCAACATCTTGGAACAATTTGTTATTCCATACAAATTTTCATAGAAGTTGACAAACTGGATTATCGCATTGTGTTCAAGCACAGTTTGTTGAATCTTGTATCACAATAAACTGGGTTTACTAAATTTACTAAGCCAAATCATGGACTATACAACACAATGTCTGTCAGACTACAGTTTTACATATTGCTGACGATGCTGTTAATCATGCCTGATATGTCTCAGCAATTCTATGGACCAGCAGTATTGTATGGTTTATTTCACTTGTTTTATTTTCTGGCTGGTGTTAATTGGATATTGTTATAGCCACTGCGTTTTTTGGGCAGCCTCATTCCTTTTTACCATTGACCACTCTGAGCATAACTACCTTTCCAGTGAATTTGATTACATGACATAGCTGAAATAAGACAGAATTTTGTGAGTTGGCCTTACTGTGATATGTCTGGTTTTATACATCCTGTAACTTGATGGTTTGTCACCTTTGCTGTCCAAGGAATGCACAAGAGCCTTCTCCAACACAAATCAAATGAATTGATTTTTCTCCTGTCTAGTTTTTTCATGATCCAACTCTTGCCCATGATCCAACCATAGGTAGTGATTGAAAAACATAGATTAATCTACATTTAGTTTCCAGGCAGATGTCCTTCTTTTCCATGCTCAATTATTTCTGCTCAGCTGTGTGACCCAGTGTGATTTGATGCTTTATTTCTGGACTACATTCACAGCTTTGATCTTTCATTTGATTTCCTCACTGTCAGTTGTCATTTTGACATTTCCATTCCTCACAGAAATCACAGGCTTCATTTTTCTTTTGATATTTAAGAGGAGACCCAGTTTCTCACTTTCTTTTTTAATCTGTTTGATCAGATGTTTCAGGCCTTATTTGGATTCTGACAGGAAAGTTGTGTCATTAGAATATCAAAGATTGTTGACATTTCTTCCTCCAAATTTTACTAGCCAAAACAAATGCCATTTTAGGGCCTGGTTGAAAAATGCCCAAGCTTTTCAGGCCAGTGAGCAGCTTTTGACAGTATGCTTTCAGCACATTCATAAAATTATTACCATAATGGAATAGTTCTTCAGAAAATACACATTTTAATTAGAAAACAAAACAGTAAAATTGGTCCCCACAAATACTTGCTACCTTCCAGGATATCATTCTACCATTGAGCTTCTATAATTCATGCTTTTTCTAGGCAAGTAGATAGTCCTTCAAATACTACAGTGGTCTGGAATATCATTTTTTTTCTAACTCCACATCTGGGGTATGTTCAGATACCATGAGCATTCTTAAAAATAAAGAGGATATTTGAGGTGGTGCTTCAGAATGCTAGCATTCATTTTAATTTACAACAGTGTTTTAAAAATTAGGAGATAGCCTGGGATTAGTTTAATGAGTACCTAAATAAGTCTAAAGAAGAATTTAGACTTTAATCCCATCTATAAATTTATCTGTGGCATTCTGAACTACAGTCAAAATACGTAAACACTGGAGGGCTTTGACTCTGGGACAATGTCACAACCTTCCCCTCAGCTGTCTTTGAAAACTGATACCGGAACATTCCTTACCTGGAGAAACAATGTCCCTGTAAGTCTGGAGATACAGAAACAACAGAGCATGTAAGTCTTCATTGTCTGTACTTCAGAGACATTCATAATAGTCTCATTTTACCATTATCCATTAAATACCCAGAGTGCATAAGACCATGCTACACCTTCCTGCTGCTTTCAGATATCAACCATGCTACAACATACCATTGTTACTAGGTTCTGTGCAACACCACTTAAAATTTATTGGATTACTGTGCCATAAACTAGACTTAATAATCACTCAGTTTGACATACTAGAATGTTCTGTAATTTGATAAATATAATCTTCCAGGTGCTAATCTTTATATTCCCCTATATCCATCCAATGTTCCTATCCCACCTTTTAGATTTTTAGGCTCTTTTTTATATATATATTTTAATATATTTTACATCTTTTAGCTTTTCATAATTGTTATTTTTAGACTCCCATATATCTTCTATGCTTTTTAACTCACTGTACCCCATCCTTCTTATGCTGGTCTATGACCATAATAAAGATTTGATTTAATTAGACTGATTATAAAATATTTTTCAAATTTATAACAAAGCTTCTTCTTGCTTAAACTTTCACAGCGTCTATCTGCTTCTTCAGGTATATGAAAGATTGGCCTTAGGAGGGATTTTTTTCATTCATCTAATGCTGTAGAAAGGGAGAATAATCAAAGAAGTTCACTGTTTAATTTTTAAGAAATTGTGTTAAGCTTCCAATCAATTCAGGTGGAGCAGTCTCGTGATAAAACAAATCTCTTTGTTCACAAATAAACACCTGAAGGACAATAACAATTTGTACAATGATTGCATATACATCTCTGGTGTTAAATTTGTGTATACTTTCATTCAATGCTGGCCAGTTTATCCTAAGCCAGTGATGGCTAACCTTTTTGCCGTTGTGTGCCAAAAGCGGGGGGAATGTGGGGAGGTCGCCCACGTGCGTGCCCACACCCATAATTCAATACACCATGAGCACATGCCCTTCCGCTTTTAGCATGCAATGGCCCAGTGGGCTCGGTAGGCTGGTTTTTCACCCTCCCCAGGTGCCAGATGATTTCTAGGAGCCTGGGGAGGGTGAAAACAACCTTCCCCACCCTCCAGGAGGCCCTCCGGAGGCCGGAAACAGCCCATTTCCCAACTTCCAGTGGGACCGGAACGCCCAAAAATCAGCTGGCCGGTGCACAGATGCACGCTGGAGCTGAGCTACTGCAACGCTCATGTACCCACTGATATGGCTCTGTGTGCCACCTATGGCACCCGTGCCATAGGTTCGCCATCACAGTCCTAAGCAGAGTAGAATGTGGCAGGAAGATTATGGACTGCATTAAAATAGAAAATGACCTAATATATCAAGTCTTCTCTTGTGAATAATGTTATTACGTCCTGCTGCCAAGGTAGACATAGCAAGGGAGCTGTGTAATTTGAAGAACACATTCTTCAGTTCCAGATTTTATAATTTGAGCCAGCAAAATAATGATTAATTGGCAATTAAATCATTTATTTCATGATAATATATTGCATTCTCATGGTCATTACTGTATACTTGCTTCAGTAAGATGCTGTACAATCTAGAAGTAATGCTCTTCACCATAGGAATCTGTTTCTAACCATCGTGATCCCCAAATGATTATATATGCATCATGATCTTATAATTCAAGCTCTGCTGTTTTGTCAAAGTCAAATATTCAAGGAGTGGAATTTTTGCTGCAGTGTCTGGTTTGTCCTATGCCCATCCTTGCCCTTCTTCCATAGATGTCTATACAGTATTCTTTATTTAATTGAGGCCCAGCAGTAAGATAATTGACATGAGAACATTTTGTATTATTTCTGAGATCCTCTTTCTGGAGCAGGAGGGTTGAGCATGGTTTGCAAAGCAGATTCAAAAAGGTGTTTTTGAAAATGTAATCCATTGCTTCCAAGCTTCACAAGCCCTACTTTTTTTTCTATAAATTAATAAACTGCAAGAAATTCAGAGAGATTATTTTTTTTTCATCATTTTGTTTTCACAGCAACTCTACAGTTAAGATGCCCCAAGAGGTAGTGAGTTGCTTAAGTCTTTCAGTCAATTTCAGAGTTGTGTACAGATGTCCCAGTCCTAATCTGATTCTCTAATATATGGTGTATAAATTCTGCTTGCAGGACCAGAAACATCCATAGACTTAGGTGGCTTTCTAAAGTCAAACAACAGTGATATTCAGACTGGCTGTCCACTCCTGCTTCTCCTTTAGCAGCCTTATTCCGTGATTTATTCATTAGATCAGGAGTGTTCAAAAAGGAAGTGAATAGAGATCATTTATGCACTAGCTAACCAAGAACAATGCATTCTTTCTATTTCCTGCGAGAAAGTTGGAAAGAAAATCTCTTTTATGAGTAGCTAGACAATATTGATGGCTTGTGGAGAAAATTTAAATGCTCTTCAGGTTGTTAAAAATTGTCTCCCGAACCCAGACTTTAGATTTTCAAAATTTGGAGATGACCAGGTTATTTAGCTTTTGCTTAAAAGAGGCCTGTGAGAAGAAGTCTAGTCATAATCAGATGGTCCACTGCAGCGCCTTCAGAATTTCCTACAGGTAGAGCCCAGTTTTGTTTCAATATGTTAGAAACAGTGTCAGCAAAGATTTATTTTTAGAAAGCATTACAAAAATAATTGCTTTAAGTAGTTGATTTATCAGTAATTCTCATCCTTTTTTTCTTTTCTTTTTCCTTTCTCCAAATGTACATACTTAATGTAGCAAGGCTTTAGTCAGACAACTGTTCTGACCTAGGCTTGCCCAGCAGCACGAAGCCAAGTCCTCCTCCTGATAAACCCCTTTTATTTAATTGACAGTGAATGCCTCTCCAGCAAAGTCATTCCTCTCCCACAGTCTTTCAAGATAGTTGACAATTATCGACCTTTATCAGGCTTGTAGAGTGGCCAGGCCGATATCTTTCAGACTCCACACTGTAACCGACAATACTTGGCAAGAATGCAGGAACAGATCTTCACCCAAATGAACTCCCCTCCCCTTCACTCAGCTTTATTCCCTATGGGAGGGGTCATTCACCATTTACCTGTGGCTTTACTCCTAAGTCGACCCTTGTTCCTTAGCTGTTCCCTTCTCCTGGCAATTCTGAGCATGTGCATACTGGGAACAGGATCCAGCTGTTCTTTTGCCTCACTGATGTCCGACTCCAAAAGCAGCTGACAACTGTCAGATGGCCCTGGTCCCATCTCTGCCTCCGATGCAGAGTCCTCATCAGAGCCTTCCCTAAACTCCCCATGTTCCTGCCCAACCTCCTCACTATCCAAATCTGCTGCCAGATCTGCTGGCTGCTGGCTGGCCACAACAACAACTCAGAAAAATTGAACAGGTTTGTCTGTTTAAGTTGTGGGTTTGTTTGTTTATTTACCATGTGGGCTCTAATCACAGGGAGGATTTGTGATTAGGCTATTTAACATTAAGAGTTTAAAGCATGGGAAAATGCATGTGCAAAATGTTACAATATGATTTGAGTGCCAGTTGGTTTCAAGACAGGATCTCATCTCTTTATTCCATTCTCAAATACCTAAGGAGGGCCAGGCCAGTTGCTATCTTGATGGGAAACTACCAGAGACTGGGAAATTGCAAAAATAATAACGACTTCAAATCATGTCCACATTTTTGCCAAAACTCCCTACATGGATGTTAAGCTCAGCTTAAAGAAGATTTGACCCATACTTTTTCAGGGCTACCTAATTTTGCTGCATCAAGGGACAGTACCAGGATGACCTTATCTGTGCTCAGAAGCTAAGCAGGGCCAAATATGGTTGTTTTAATACATAGATTACCAACAAATCCCAGGCTAATTTAGGAATTTGAAATTATATTATAGAAAAATGCAATGGCAATTTTTTTTTTCTTCCATTCAATCGTGCCCAGTTCTCCCAGATTGCCTGGACAAACTGCCTTGCAGGTTCCTTGGCAAGGTTTTCAGATGTGATTTGCCTCCATCCTAGGAGGCTGAGAGAAATTGACTGGCCTAAGATCATCTAGCTAGATTTGTGCCCAAGGCAGGACTAGAAGTCATGGTCTCCTAGTTTCTAAACACTACACCAGAAGTGGGTTTCAGCAGGTTCTGACCAGTTCTGGAGAACCGATAGCAGAAATTTTCAGTAGGCCGGAGAACTGGTAGTAAAAATTCTGACTGGCCCTGCCCCCATCTATTCACTGCCTCCCAAGTCCCAGCTAATCGGGAGGAATGGTGATTTTGCAGTAACCTTCCCCTGGAGTGGGGTGGGAATGGAGATTTTACAGTATCCTTCCCCTGCCATGCCCACCAAGCCACACCCACAGAAGTGGTAGTAAAAATTTTTGAAAGCCACTGCTGCACTACACCCAACTTCTACATTATTACTTCTACTTTATGGCTAAAAATCCCTACTTGAACCTAACTGTGAATTCAGCTTAACTCAGAGGAGGTCTACTCTGTGACCAATTCCAAATGTCAAGATAACCAGAGTAGAGTGTAGTAAGAAACCATCCCCTTCCTCTGCCCCCTTCTGTATAGTCACAGGAAAACAAGCTTTTGTTTTCAACCTCACATTAAACCAAAGCCTGTTGTCACCACAATGAAATATGACTTTCACCGGATTTCATTTGTTTGTTTGTTCATTTTTAATAAAAATAACCACTGAAGACAAATTGCTACATGCCTCCTCTGCCTCCTGAATAAACTACAGCAAAGAGAGATTTCTCCAGGACCAAATGGAAAGCATTACAGAGATGGTTCTTCCAAAGAGCTGTGGAAGGATTTAGAATTCCTGGAGAGCCTGCAAGGCCAAATGCACCACATACCATAAGGAAAAATACATATGTCTAATACAACCTTTCCTTTAGATCTGATTATTCCGTCAACATCTAAACTTAAAGGTAAAGGTTCCCCTCGCACATATGTGCTAGTCGTTCCCAACTCTAGAGTGTGGTGCTCATCTCCGTTTCAAAGCCGAAGAGCCAGCGCTGTCTGAAGATGTCTCCATGGTCATGTGGCCAGCATGACTAAATGCCAAAGGCGCACGGAACACTGTTACCTTCCCACCAAGGTGGTCCCTATTTTTCTACTTGCATTTTTTACTTTCAAACTACTAGGTTGGCAGAAGCTGGGACAAGTAACAGGAGCTCACCCCGTTATGTGGCACTAGGGATTTGAACTGCTGAACTGCCGAACTTTTGATCGACAAGCTCAGCATCTTAGCCACTGAGCCACCACATCCCAACTTATGATATACTAATTACATATGTCCATATAAACAAACCCATAATTTGTCTAGTTGAAGGACCTGTTTTAGGCATCTCTCATATCTGCCGAGTAATAGCATTTGACTGATCTCAGAAAAAGCTGGTTGGGGAATTCTGGGAGTTGAAGTCCTCCAGGCTTAAAGTTACCAAGATTGGAGACCCCTGCTCTAAAAGACCATAAATATACTTTGCTTTTAGGAGAACTTTTAAGACATTACTCTTCGCTGGGCTTTCAATTCTTGATGAGTTTTATTGATATCCATCTTATGGACTTCAGTTGCTTGATATTGTTTTTATTATTATTGGCTTTTTAAAAAATATATTTTAGATTAGTTCTATTGTTATATTTATAACAATAGATTAATTATAATTAATAGCCAGCTGGCGACAAAGCACTGACTGATTCGTGTACTCAGAATCCCAAAGTTATATGGCAGAAATCAATTTATATCCCACTTTAGATTGCTTTGGACAAATTGGGATGTGAAAGTTGTATTTTGTGGAAGTGTCTCATCCATTCTCATTGTAGATGATGGCTAAAAGAGGACACCAAAAAGGAGATGTATCAAATTTAGCAAAACAACAAAAAAAACATAAAATCTTGAGTTAGTAACTCATAGAAACTTTGAACAGTAAGACTTATATAAAAGCTGTTAAATGTCTTTTTTTTTTGGGACAGGTGAGTAATCTTGGAATGGAACGCAAGTACTGAGGTGAGATAAATATTGTAATAATACCTTGGCAGAATGTTTGGGTATTTTACTTCTATTCATTATTTTTTTTAAAAAAAAGGAATTAGCTTTTAAAGAAATAATTTGGCATGCCATGTGAGACGTTAACATGACGGGATCTACAGGTAGGTTTCCTGCATCGAATAATTCCTGTTTATTTGACAGCCCTGTGAAAGTAAGTTGGTTACTCATGCCAGAACAAACATCCAGGAAATTATTTTGTGTCCCAAGGACACAAAACTGATGTTATTGTTAAACATTGGATGAAGCAGAACCTATCAGATATAGCACACATTAAGATAATGAGCTGCAAAGATAAACTCTTAATTTTTAAATACACACCCTTGTGTATAAAAGCTTTAATAAATCTTTTTTACACTTCTTCAAAATGTGTGTTTCTTTATCACCACCATAAATCATGACCAAAAAAATCATATAGAGCCATAAATGCTTGGCCTTCTCAAGACGTTTAGTATAAGGTGGTCACATTAACCTTTAATTACTGTTAATACTACTTTATAATGCCTTGGTAAGGCCACACTTGGAATACTGCATTCAGTTTTGGTCGCCACAATTTAAAAAAGATGTTGAGACTCTAGAAAGGGTGCAGAGAAGAGCAACAAAGATGTTTAGGGGACTAGAGGCTAAAACATATGAAGAATGGTTGCCGGAACTGGGTATGTCTAGTTTAATGAAAAGAAGGACTAAGGGAGACATGATAGCAGGTTTCCAATATCTCACGGGTTGCCACAAAGAAGAGAGAGTCAAGCTATTCTCCAAAGCACCTGAGGATAGGACAAGAAGCAATGGGTGGAAACTAATCAAAGAGAGAAGCAGCTTAGAACTAAGGAGAAATTTCCTGACAATTAGAACAACGAATCAGTGGAACAACTTGCCTCCAGAAGTTGTGAATGCTCCAAAACTGGAAGTTTTTAAGAAGATGTTGGATAACCATTTGTCTGTAGTGGTGTAGGGTCTCCTGCCTAAGCAGGGGTTGGACTAGAAGACCTCCAAGGTCCCTTCCAACTCTGTTATTCTAATTAAATAATAGACAGGAACAGCTTCTTGGCATTATTATTTATTTTAAATATATACATAGATATCTCCACTGTTCCTTACATAATTCCAGATAAATTGTAATAGGTAGCAATATAGCTTTAGCCTAAATACAAAACATCAGCAGGATAACCTATCATTCCTGATGCTGTCTGTTGGTCTAGCTAGACCAGTCTCAGCTTTTGACAGCTTGAGGAGTGTAGACTTCAACTGCCAGAATTCCCCAGCCAGCCAAATGCTGGCTGAGGAATTCTAGAAATTGAAATCCAAACCTCTTCAAGTTTCTAAGATTGAGAAACACCAAAGCTTTATCCTTTGACAGCAGCTCTTCAAATCATATTTCTTGCTTGCAGTGATATTATTGGCAATGCTGAGTTTTTTCTAACCATTTCTTAATCTTAGCCCAGAATTTTTTTTTTTGCAGCTGGACACGTCCACCAAAGATGGTAATATGTTCCGTAGCTCTTATTACATTTCCAACATACATTTCCGAGATTTATTTGGAAACATCTTCGCAAGTCTAGCCGGAGGTAGATGCCATCTATAGAACATCTTCAACTAGTTTTCCTTGCATGCCGCGGACATGGTTAATTTTGTATTTATTTGCCACATTCTCTCCAATTCTATTGTATGATTTAAAAATTTTGCAGGGTTTTTTTTCCATACTAAGAAGTAAAGTTCTGCCTTAGTTGATAACTTGGACATTACCAACCACACAACTATATATTTTCCAAAAAACACTCTGAAGGCATATATACCTCAGCTACATAGCCATTTATTTCTTTACAGACTATTTCAACCACCAGATTCTACACAGTGTATAACAAAGCCAGAAAAGCAGAAAATAATAGAAACAAATGATAATCCAAAAATGAAATGATCACAATTAATTGATTAGCACCAGTGGCACAGTGGAATAAGAATGTTTTCACCAGCTTGTGGAATTCAAGAAAAAACCACTACATATACTTCTGGGGAAAGATTTTAGAGAGTATTGGGGCCACCATACACATCAAGTCTGCCATCTGATTTAGGTCTCATGTGCTTCTGTGAGCGAGAGGTCTCTTGGAAGACTCACTTGATGTATTTGGACCAGATGGACGAGATCAATTTGAATAACACAGATGTAATCCATTAATATGCTGCAATAGGTCTTTGTGGGCAATAATTTTGAATTGGACACAGAAGCTTATTAGAAACCAATGCAGGAATGAAATCAATGTTATCTTGCAATGGTGGAGTTGTGCGCCAGCTGTCTGGCTACCACAGCTTCCACATTGCCTTCAAAAGCTGCCTCATGTGCATTGCAGTACATTTGTTTGATTGTTCATTTATTAAAAATATTTCCATGCTACCACAGTGAAAATGACTCTTGGTGGCTCACCTAGAAAATACTATTTACTATCAAACATGTCCAATATAAAATAAAAGCACAACAACATGGTAACAATACACAGACAGAAGAAGCTAGAAAAGATGGCAACATCAAATCAAATCAAACCAAATCAGATTGTCTAAAATAGGTTGGGATTGGATTAGATTAAATTAAATTAGATTAGATTAACAGAATTGGAAGGGACATTTTGTAGGTCATCTAGTCCAACCCCCACCCAAGCAGGAGACCCTATACCATCCCCAACAAACGGCAGTGCAATCTCCCCTTGAAAGCCTCCAGTGATGACGCTTCCACAACTTCCAAAGGCAAGCTGTTCCATTGGTTGATTGTTCTCATTGTCAGAAGATTTCTCCTTATTTCTAGGTTGAATCTCTCCTTGATCAGTTTCCATCCATTATTCCTTGTCTGGCCTTCAGGTGCCTTGGAAAATAGTTTGACCCCTTCCTCTCTGGGGTACCCCTCAAATATTGGAACACTGCTATTATGTCTCCCCTGGTCCTTCTCTTCACTAGAATAGCCATGTCCAGTTCCTGTAACTGTTCTTCATATGTTTTAGTCTCCAGTCCCCTAATCATCCTGGTTGCTCTTCTCTGCACTTTTTCTAGAGTCCCAACATCTTTTTTATAGTGTGGTGATCAAAACTGGATGCAGTATTCTAGGTGTGGTCTTACTAAATCTTTATAGAGTGGTATTAGTTTCCAAGAGGTTTTGAATGACCATCAAAGAGGAAGCTAACCTGATCAAGAGGAGGCCATTCCACAGTGTCCATGGCCAACAGAAAAACATTGCCTCCTTACCTCAGCTCCCTGAATCTTCTGAAAGTGTAGATTTTGCAGAAGCTTCTTCTTGGTAGATCTAATCAGGCCAAAACTGGTTAGTGAAGACAGTTGTGTAGTATCTGGGAACCAAGTCCTTTAAACTAGGCCCAGAAACTAATTGGTAACCAATGCAGGGTCAATAAAGCTGGTCTTAGATACTCTCAAAATCATGTTTCCAAAGTGGTATGAGCTACTACATTTTGCACAACTGTAGTTTCTGAACAATATTTAAGGGCATCCCCATGTAAAGTGCCTTAAAGCAGTCTAGGCCGAAGTGATGGGAATAATGGCATGGGTTTGCATGCCAAGAAAGAGCCTATCATGTAAGGAGCAAGTATATTTTTGGCCCTTTTGAATGTAATTTCATTTCCTCCTCAGCCGCTGTTGCTGATTTTAGGGAAATTAAAAAAAAAATAATACAACATAACTGGAAAAGAGCAGAGAAAATGGATTGTAGAGCACGTTTAGGTTAATAATTTAAGAAAAATGTGAGGTTTTCCTGCTTTTTTTACCATGTTCATATCAATTTCCCTTCTTATCTGTACGCAAGTGACATATGTATGGTAGTTGATCAAAAATATCCTCTCATTGACCTTCACGATGTTTTCCAGTTACTAAATATATTGCCTCTACTCCATGCAGGGAAATCTGTAGTTCAAAATTATTATTTTTTTCTTAATAATTCACCCTAACCGAACAGTGAAATTCAACTCTTCCTCTGATTCTCTTGTATATTACCTTTTAGCCTCAATTTAATTGTCCAAATTAAATTAAGTCCATAGTCACAAAATCCCACCAATCCTGCAAAGATATCGGTACTTTGCAAACAACTCACAGCCTGCATAATGTTTAAATGCACGATTAATTTAATAGCTCCCCCCTGAAGAAATTAGAAACCAGCACTGCCATTCAAGCAGCCATAATATCTCAATTATAAACAAGGCAAGCTGATAGAATGGTAGATGGAGGTGGCGGTTTCATTCAGTCATGGTTTAATGGGGCTCATAAATACTGTAATAAAGTCAATGTGTCTGGCTTTTATGTAAATTGCTGCCCAGGTTCTTTTCTGCCTTTAACTTGAATTACATAACACTTTTTAGAAGTATGCTAGATTATTCTGCAAGAGCATGTGGGAAATACCATGGGGTTAATACTGCCCATGTCCCCCATTAAATATGAAGAATTAAGTGTGTCATCTGTCCAAGGAAATTTCCTGTAGAGATTTGCAAATTGTTTTTCCTGGCTCACAACAATTTTTCAACTGGTCTAGGGTAAAGGTAGAGTAGAAAGACTTGAGCTGCCGCTGCAATATATTCGTTTTTTGCCATGTATAAAATCTGTGACATTTCTGCTTCTTACTACATTTATCTCCCTGTCACAATATGATTACACTCCTGTATGTTCCTGCATTGTTATAATGCAAAATTGTAACCCGGTGTCAGAATTTTGGATCTAAAGCAACATGATTCAACATTTGGCTACATGCAATTCATAAAGTTCACCCATAATAATAATATTTTTTTTTTTAAAAAAAAGAAACCTGCTTATTTAGCAGTCTGAAAAAAAAAGTCTAATCTTCCTTATTCTTGCAATTAATCTCAGCCTGATTTGGGGTTATTGAAAGGAATGAAGAAACATCTGCTTGCCTAGAACCTTGCATATTTCTAGAGTTTTGATTGAAAGAACGTGTGTTACGGCAATGACTATTTACTTGTGATTATTGTAAAAAGAACACTTAAGAAATATAAGCTCTTTAGAAATGTCAACTGAAGCCCGGCACAGCAGTCAGCATGCTGAAGCCTATTCAGATCATGATTCTTAAGCTTAAATCTTAAAATATACAGTTGGGAACTATATGCCTGAGGAAATAGCCTCATTAGCAATTTTTAGAAAACCATTGCAGTTAATGTACGTCTATTAGAATTAATGTTTCCAGAGTTATTGCTTCACTTAAATTGGGTATCCTTTTATATCAACGGGGCACGTTCACAAACCAATCAAAAACTATGAAAAATAAAACTTTTTTGGTTTTAGAAATGTTATCATATTTTTTTATTTTAAATTGCTGTAAATGGAGTTCATTTCTTCAAACTTATATACCCTTTGTAGCAGCCTCTCTCTCTCATTTTTTTCTTCTCTCCTTCTGAGAGAAAGGAAGAGAGATGAAGAAGGGAGAGACACAATATTCATGAGTGCCCAGCATTTCTTCTATATCCAAAATAACTATCTTGGGACTCCATGGAACCTTTTTCTTTGCCTCTTCCAAAGCTTCTCTACCTCATAGTGACTAAAAGTTGATGGCACTTTGTTCTACCATTTTGGGTATAAAATATCATTCTAAAAACAATTCTAGGGACGTGGTGGCTCAATGGCTAAGATGCTGAGCTTGTCGATCGATGGGTCGGCAGTTCAGTGGTTCGAATCCCTAGTGCCGCATAATGGGGTGAGCTCCCATTACTTGTCCCACCTTCTGCCAACCTAGCAGTTCGAAAGCATGTAAAAAGTGCAAGTAGAAAAATAGGGAACACCTTTCCTTTCTGTTCTGTGCAACTTTGGTGTTGACTCATGCCGGCCACATGACCATGGAGACGTCTTCGGACAGCGCTGGCTCTTCGGCTTTGAAATGGAGATGAGCACCGCTCCCTATCTGCTAGGGGAATCTTTACCTTTAAAAACAGTTTTACTAACCTTTAAAAAGACAAAAGTAATCCATCCTCAATTCAACTCACTTTCCATCATTCTTCTTCTACTATCATCTTCATTTCAAAGCACAGTAACAGGAACTACATCATCATCATTATCTTGGACAAAGACCAAAGGAAAATCAAACAAATGGCCCTGCAACCCTTACAGTAACTCTTCAAACAATAGTTGAGGAAGAAGAAAATAGTCTGTGATAGAAATAAATGAATTTTAATTCAAAAGGTTTAAAAACTGGTTGAGCCATTAAAGAACTAACCTCCCATTACTGCAAGACAAAACTTAATCAAGAAGTACAGTTTAAGAAATACTGTTGATTTTATGGTATCTTTTGGTTGTATCCTTCATCCAAAAATACCCAACATATAGAACAAGTGAAACTATGTTATATTAAAGCCTTATTCCCACCAATAAAGGAAATAAGAACATCAGGACATTGATATTAATGTCAAAGTATTGGATAACCTAAAGGCAAGAAAGGTTGTGTGGCTATGTGCATGGGTGTTGTGTATTCTTTGAACTGATTCCATTTTTTAATACTCATATATAAACCAGATTTACCAGACATACTTAATACCTGTCCACACTGTTTGCATATAGTGAGAAATTCTTAGTATATTGTATTGTATAAAGTTCCTGTGTTAGTTCATGGTTTATGAATGCGTCTTGTGTATCTGAACAACTTAGTAAAACATAATTAGATTAAACAAGGATACCATATCATTTTAATAGGTTGTGGATATCAAAAAATGATTTTGACAATTATGAAGACAATAATCAAAAGAAGAAAAGATAGATAGGTAAGTTATTATATAGATGCACCTAGGTGCCATTAATTAATCATGGACTTTAGGCATGTTTAAATACTAACATTTCTCAAAAAAAGAATATATGCCAATTAAATATAGATGAAAGATTCAGATGTGCCTCTTTTAGCTCAATTTGTTGCTCTGGAGCATTTTCTCACCTTCATAAATGATGATTTAAAAATCAATCTACTGCACGTAACATACTCTTTCTAAGACCACATATACGGTGAGGGTCAGGTAGGTCTGTATAAATTATCATAAATATTGTGTGACACAACACCGTGTTCCTTAAACATATATGTATTCTACTTATTTATTTGTATACCTCCACAAATATACCTACAGTTTAGGAGTAATAGCTTTCATGAAAATCCATTATTGCTGCTTTTATGAATTCGGAACATAACAAATAATTTTAGAAATTGATGCATTAACCTATCACAAGAAGTTTCCAGAAAATAATTCTCAACAGAAAATCTCTTGACAACTCAAGAGCCAACTCTGAACCAAATATATGCATGTGACTTTAGCATCTGCTCTTCACATTGGTTTGATCATTCAAAGGGAAGGGCATTTCTCCAAACACTAAGTCCATTAGTTATCTTCGCATATGGTCCTCATGTGATTCACTCAAGATTTACGAGTTCCTATTTTGCTATGATTCTATAAGCAGGACAACCAAATATGGAAACAATTCATGCCTCTGTTACATTTTACTTTTTCAGAAGCCAATCTCTTTCAATTCATTGCTATTAGAAGCAGCAACCCATATTTTTATTGGGGAATTGTTTCCACCTAGAAAATAGTTAACAGTCTGCCTATTGAAAGAGGAGCCTGATATAGATGAGGTGTATCAGGGCTGAATCATAACACCTTCATCTTGAATTGCCTACATATTACAGCACAAACATGACATTCCTAGCTGATCTTATATCTTATTCACTCCAATAGAAGCTCATTAAGTGGAATTAAGATTGAGTAGATTCATTGGAAAGTCAAGGAATATATCAAAAAAGTATACATTCTTATTTAATTAAATAATTTCTAAGTCTGCACTACTATTAATACTGACTGTATGACTGTAACCTTGTTGCTTGTATCCTTACAATTTATATTGACTGTTTCCTAATATGATTTGATTGCTTATTTGTTCCCTATGACTATCATTAAGTGTTGTACCTTATGATTCTTGACGAATGTATCTTTTCTTTTATGTACATTGAGAGCATATGCACCAAGACAAATTCCTTGTGTGTCCAATCACACTTGGCCAATAAAGAATTCTATTCTATTCTATTCTATTCTATTCTATTCTATTCTATTCTATTCTATTCTATTCTATTCTATTCTATTCTTTGCTTTAGAAAATATAAACATGCATATAGTTTTCATATAGCATGATCAAGGCATAATTTAAAGAGGGTATTATTTAATACTGCCAGCATAATTCAGGAATAATATAGAAGTATTTGGCCAAATATGAAGCACTTCCTCATTCTATATCCAGATATCAAGTGAAGATTTCTTTCTCCATTGCTCTTGATAAAACCCATTCACTTAAAGAGGATTTTGGGCAGGGCTGTTCTCCTGTAGCTTTCATTCCAAATCTATTTATTCTACAAAATGCTTCGTTTACTCCATTACAATTGTTATTACGTCAAAAATGTTAAGTTTTTGTAACATATTCAACGCTTTCAACTCTGTGAAAGAGGACAAAATTCTTACTTTTCCAGAGTCATAGTTGATTATCAGATATGCAAATCCACTGACACTGAGTACCACTAGTTGATTCAGATGTGCATGTCTATCTTCTCTGCACTGTAGTGTGTAACAATAAATCTGTAGTCTCTGAAGCTTTTATAGAGCTGTACATATGAAAAGGACTTTAAAAATCAGTTTCAGTTTATAAACATGTAGCTTTTGTTATTGTTTCATTTGATATATAAATTTAAATTGATTTTTTCTTTTAATGACCCTTTAATCTCTTGCATCGGGTGGAGTATGGGTGACTAAACAGAGCTCAAGCATTTACTGGCCAGATGCCTTTCCTGACACCTACTTGGAGTTCACAGCAGACAATTATTTGTTGCACCCAGAGTGTGATGACCCAGGACACGGCACAGAGATAACACAAACAGCTGGCAGCTCCTTTACTGCTCCAAATCTCCCCAAATGCTCCCACATTACGGACAAGTCCTAAAGCAGAGTGAGAACAACACCCACACAAACCTCAAACAGCCTCTGGCTGCAATTAATCCAGCCTAGCGCTGTCTGCACCAAGGCTACACAACAATAAATCCCAAATGTATTTTGGCAAACCAAGAGCCAAGTAAGGAGTTCAGGGAGCAGAAGATCCAGATAATTAGTCCAGAACGCCAATAAGGAATGCAAAGACTCTTGGCAAGTTCAAAGGTTGGCACACAACACTTCAGGAACTCGGTGTTTGTTCCCGATAAATGCCCCTCCCCTTAAGTCTCCTTGTCTCATTTCCCAGGTGTTCCTGATGAAGCTAGGTGGGGCACTCTCTTTGCATGTTGCCTTCTCTGCCTGCACTGATCCTAGCCCTTGCATCAGGAGGGAGTGGTTGTTGCTCCTCGTCTCTGTCTATCCTCCCTCCCTGCAGGCCTTGCTAATTCTGAACAGCCTTGCCTGGACTGACTCTGCCCTTCCCCAGTTTCTTCCAAGGCCAATGGAGCTGCCCTCTCACTTGCTATCAGTTTTTGTTCCAGCTCATCTTCCTCCGCAGATTCAGACTCCGATGGGGGCATGACACACACAGAGAAATATCTACCGCTACCTAAGATCGAACTCACAGCCTTCTGATTGTGAAGCAAGAGCTCCACCTCTAGGCTACCATGCCCTCATAAATTAAAATTGATTACAAGTAGTGTATTTCTATATTACTATTACAACTCTAACTCCAAAGGAAATCATTAGTTATATCTGTAGAGGGGTTCATTTATCATTTTTAGAGATTTACGCTTGATGGTCTTGTACTATGACAATATTGAAACGTAACAATTTTACTTTTTTTAAAGTTTTAAAACAAAAATTCATTATTTGTCCAACTGAAAAAATACATTTAGGATATCAGTTTTTTCTTATTTAAAATAGCATCCTTTTGATCAGAGAAATGTAACTTGCCATATTGACATTCTACATGCCGTATTTTAGAAAGCCATACAATTAGAAGAAGAAAAATCTTGCCAATAGCTTGAGTAGGTCTAAGACAGGGGTGTCAAACTTGCGACGACAAATTGTCATCATGTGACGTATTGCCACATTTTCCCCCTTCGCTAAACTGGGGTGGGTGTGGCCAGCGCATGATGCACTGTGGGCCGTGAGTTTGACCCCCCTGGTCTAAGATATTTCTGCTAAAAACATTGGCTTGACTAAACAGGCAAATTGCAATTACAACTGGGGGGAAAAACTGCTCAGCTGTTCCAATGACTGTAATGGAATGTATTAAAGATCATTGATTTACTTTTATAGTGCTTCTTTTTAAAGTACTATGCCTTAATAAACTCTTTTTCTGTCAGAAATTATCATATCTATAAATGGTTTAGTCTGGATGTTGTGAACTTTTAATAAGTGTAAAATTTTAATGACTTTAACTCTTAGATACCCTGCAATCTTATCCAAGAATGCCCCGTGAACTAATTAGACTTTGATCCTTGAATATATTTTAGAAATAAATATATATAATTGGGTGAGAGGGGTAGTTGAACAGCTTTTAGGGGAACCATATTGTTGACCTCTGGTGTAATGTGAGAAATACAGGAAGAAATCACGTTAGTAAGAAGCAACTTCAGATATGGAATAAGTTGAGAAATAGAGCTAAATTATTTTGGACTTATAAAACGGGATAGGTTGGCCACCTGTTTTGTTTCTATCAAGCCACACTGGGAACAGCTGAAGATCTACTCATTTTGAAGCAACGAAAAAGAGGATTTTCCATGGCAGTCCCCACCACCTGGATAGCTTCTTGGGGAGATTAACATGCCAGCAATGCGATTGCCATCTGGATGCAAGGGGAGACTTTTTAAATTTTCCATTTTTGCAAATAAGAATTAAAAGATCCAAATTCTAAGTCATCGAAAGCTCTCTTTGGCTTTTCTACCTCATTCGACTGCATTTTTGTTGTGTGTTTTTCTCTATGCTATACTGTGCAAGACGGACTTTTGATCAATCTGAAACTGAGCCATATTGCAACCCTCCTTTTATGTTCAGGAAACAGTTTTTCTTCCTTATGATGTGGATTAAATCATCTGCCCAGAAATAAAGACACCACCATCTGAAAAGAGGACAAAGTAGATAGAATTTATGCAATAATGTACAGGTAGTCCTCGACTTACGACCACAATTGAGCCCAAAGTTTCTGTTGCTAAGTGAAACTTTTGTTAAGTGAATTTTGCCCCAATTTAGGTCTTTTCTTGACACAATTGTTAAGTGAATCACTCCAGTTATTAAGTTGTTAAGTGAATCTGGCTTCCACATTGACTTTGCTTGTTAGGAGGTCGGAAAAGGTGACACTGCAACTGTCATAAATATGAGTCAGTAGCCAAGTATCCAAATTTTGATCGGGGTTGCTGCAACGCTTGTAAGTATGAAAAATGACCACGAGTTACTTCTTTCAATGCTGTTGTAACTTTGAACGCTCATTAAATGTACTGTTGTTAAGTTGAGGACTACCTATATAATTCTGGTTAATACATGACCAGTCATTCTGCGTTTCTTTGCTTATGAACCACAAAACCTATTTTGTTTCTTACTAGCATATGAATAAGAGAGGAAAAATTGCTATCTGAGAAACTTTCCTTGAATATATTAAAAAAATTAAAATCCATCAAGGCCAAGTTGAGCTGCTGATACCAGTCATGAATGCTTTTCTTTTCAGAACAGGATTGCTGAAGTCTAATTCTCCTGAATCTGGTAATACTTACATTATATTCATTTTTGCAATCATGTAAAATATTCTACTGTTTGAGTTTAGAAAGGCAAGGAACATTGCCGGGTCTTATATATTTTAAAAAGAACTGGCTATTGGACTACCAGCCTGTTTTGCTGGTTTAACTGTAACGTGCGCAAATGCTATTTCATCTTACAACTAAAGTTTGCAAATATACAACATATATAAATACATTAATAATAATAATACATATTTATACAGAACACAGCACTACCTATATTAAGGATTGCAGTGCTACTCTTTAACTGCCTTTTGCAATAAGATAACGGGATAAATGTTATTTATACACACAGAGACACACAAAACACTCTACTTTAAAAATTGATGCAGTACAATAATAAGGGGTGTAACTTCAGCTTGTGACACAAAATGAACCATAATCATCCAATGGAAAACACAAAGAAGACATGGATTCAGTTGTTGACTCTTTTTGAGGACGTTTAGGCAGTCTTTTCTTCATAAAGGACATGTATATATCCTCCATTCAGAACCTTCTAGAGCACAGACAATGTTAACCATGTTAATGGCTTCTTCTGTTTAAGCTTTCTTTGCTAATACAGAAAATCTGAATTATTTATATGGAGATCCACTGTGATTTCACAAAGACAAAGGAGAAGTTATCAATCATCCACATGTCTCAAATAATAGGCATAGACAACGAAAGTCTGTTCTCTTCACTCATCTGTACCACTAATGGTCCTGAGAACATCGGCCTTTTCTCAAACTTATATCATCCAAACCAATTTCTCCAGTTCTTCCTTTTCCTTTTTCGCCTTTAAAAATAACCTGAGAAAGGAAAAATGAAAAAAATAAAATAAAATAAAGACATATGAGATTGATTGGGTTCATGTATCATGTTAAGCGGTTGCTTACTTAATAAGTAACAATGGCTTTAGCTATACGTAACACCAAGCTATGAAACATGATTTATGAAACACAACAACACATTATACTAAGCCACACTGAATTTTGGATAAGTGTAATATGTGAACTTGGCAACTTTCAGTTTATAGACTTTTGTTCCTTTAGTTTGTTATATGATCTAGGATGTTTAGAGAAATATGGAATATAGCAGCCAAATACATTTGTATTTACTTATGATATACATTTATTTAGGTTTAGCTCTAAGTTAATCACAGATTATGAATGGATTTATAACAATAAGGGAGGTTTCTAAACCTTCTTTATAAAAAGATTAAACTAGGAAAGGTGCCTGGATCAGATGAATGATCAGGTTCTTATTATAAATTATTGGAGGATGAACTTTTACAACCTTTACAAAGCATGATTAATCTTACACAGAGGAAAGATGCCAGAGAATTGGAAAGAGACCAATAGAGCATTAACATCCAAAGAGGGACAAAATTTGCCTTCAACGAGAAACTATAGGTCGATATCATTATTGAATAACAACTACAAGTTGTGTGCAATTATTTTGGTTGATAAAATAATTTTCAGTGATTCACTGAAATAATTTTCAGTGAATCACTGAAAATAATTTTGCAATAATTTATTCATGGAGATCAGCATGGGATTTTACTTGAAAGAGAGTTAAAAGACAATTTTAGAAAACAATCCACCAAATCTTTCCATATGCATGCGTGCACTAATTTTGCTGTGGTTTTCATATGCAAGGTTTCCTTAAGTTTTCCAAATGTTGGTCCATTGGTCCCAAAAGAAAAACCTTTGGTCTCACCTTGTATATTAATCTTTAAAATATTCTAAATCAGTTTATATACTTGAATCCACAATATTGTAGGTTTTTTTACATGTCCACCAAACACGATAAAATGTCTCTGCTGTTCATATTTCCAACATGTATTTGAAATGCTTTCATACATTTCTAGACAATTTTTCCACTATCATATACCAGCAGTACATAATTTTGTAAAAATTCTCTTTAAGATTATAACATAATGTAAACTTCAATCCTTTCAACCACTTATTTATCCCATTGTTCCATATATTTAAAATACTCTCAAAAGTTTAACTCCCTGTATACAGTAATTCTTTTCATCATTCTTTCATTTGTTCTGTTTCAAATTTCAATTGAAGTGTATACATTTTAAAATTCCAAGTCCATCCTTTGTACACAATTCCATTTCAAACTCTGTCTTACAATATTCAAAAGAATTAACTCCTTTTTGTCTACTTTAAATATTTCTATTAACTGTAAATAAGAAAACCATTGGCAACTGTCTCTCTGTCACCAATTGCTCTTTTGATTTTATTTTGTATTCTCCTTGACAAGTTTCTAATTTTTCACTATAAATTAGCCATTTATATTTGTTTATTTATTATTTCTTGTCTATCAAATGCTTCTTATGCTGAGAGCCACAGAAGTGTTTTCAGGTACAACCTGAATTTTTACCTATTCAATTTTCTCAATAGGGCACATCTAACATAATGATTTTTAAAATCCACATTAACCTTCCTTCTATCATACCACAAATAACCATGCTACCCGCAGCTCTGTAGCCACATGTGGCTCCCTGTTGCTGGTTGGCACCACAATTTGGAGAGGAGCTTCCGGTTAAGGGGAGGAAAGCATGACGTCCCAGGAGAAGACTCTATGGCCAGGGGTGAGTTTTCTGGTCGGCTCCACAATTGATAGGGCATTTGGTTAGGACAAGTAGAGGAAAAAGGGCACCACACTAGGAGGAGACTATAGACTCTATAGTGGGGGACCCCGACTTCCGGTCGGCTCCAGAATTGAAAGGGGGGGTTCCTGTTAGGACCTTTGTGGCTCTTTGAAGGTTTAAGGTTGCCGACCCCTGCCCTATGACTATCATTAAGTGTTGTACCTTATGATTCTTGACGAATGTATATTTTCTTTTATGTACACCGAGAGCGTATGCACCAAGACAAATTCCTTGTTTGTCCAATCACACTTGGGCAATAAAGAATTCTATTCTATTCTATTCAGTGCAGATACTATTTTGATAATTAACATTAAACAATCAAGACATTCATTGAAGAAATTGTAACACATATAGAGAATAGAAGGAAATGTAACTATTGAATATACTAAGTATAAATAATATTGTTCTCTCCCCCTCTCTCTCTGTTTATTTTTTCCCTTAGATCCCAGAACTATACTCACACTTTTGATGCCAGGTCCTTTCAACGTTATATGTGTCTGACTCCAACCATGACCTCTGTTCCTTCCCCAAATTGCTGGCCCATGAATACCGGTCTTCCTTAGGAAGACTTGAAGCAAACCGGAGTGTGATCCAGACACTTTATGCCGAAAGGATAAGCACAGATCTTCGGAGCGAGCTAAATGGCCAAGTGGGAGAACCAAGCGGGCAAATCGACCTGCCTTCCCTTTGGGTTGAGAAATAGATAAATATTGTCCACCTGTTTAAAACAGAGTAGGAGGAGAAAACAATTTATTTCAACATGCCCTTGAAAAAAAAGGAACATGGTAACAAGGAATTAAATTTGTGGCTGCCACAAAAGGCTAATACTGACCACCCAGCTGTAACACTGTAAGTAATGTGAATGCAGCACTGATTTGATTGATTGATTTCAAATTATTTATACATTTCCAGGATATGGTCTACCCTAAATTGTATGTGTATGTATGTATATACTCTTTTGGATGTATATATATATATCCAAAATATATACACATACATACATACCAGGGGTGAAATCCAGAAGGTTCTAACAGGTTCTGGAGAACTGGTAGCGGAAATTTTGAGTAGTTCAGAGAACCAACAAATACCATCTCTGGCTGGCCCCAGAGAGGGGTGGGAATGGAGATTTTGCAAGATCCTTCCCCTGCCACGCCCACAAAGCCATGCCATGCCCACAAAGCCACACCCACAGAACCAGTAGTAAAAATTTTTGAAATCCATCACTGGTACATATGTGTATATATGCCCTGTTTCCCTCAAATAAGACATCCCCTGATAATAAGCCCAATCGGGCTTTTGAGCGCATGGCAGGGTTCAAAAAATATAAGACAGGGTCTTATTTTGGGGGAAACACAGTATATAAATTCATTTTAAAATAATAGAAAAATTGACTCAGATCTGAGAAAGCGTAAGTAGAATAACATACTGTATATATGAGTGCAATCATCTACGTTTTTCTATAATTTTGCAGAAGATATTTTATCCAATTCAGAAAATTGGTAAATGATAAACACTTTTTTTAAAAAAATCCAAGCTGTAATAACTGAATGTTGGGTCTTGAGAAACATTTTTTGCAGAAAAAATAAAATAAAATAAATCTTTTCTCATCAATATTCTTTAATTATATTTGATCCTATGATTTTCCATTGATGGAAGGACATTTTGGGGATCATATTTCCCCAAAAAAACTAGGGCTGCAACTAAAGAAATGATACCAAAGTATTAATAATATGGACTCATTCAATAAACTTCCATTGTTTACTTTAGAATGTTCATACACCATTTATTCTAAGAGGGAAGATAAGAGCTTTGCATTTGAAACTGTAATCTTAAAATATTTCTGGCTGGAACAATTCATGTTTCTGAGGAAGTTAAGAGTACAGAAAATCTTCCACTTTCTCTTTTGGATGTATGCAGGATTCTATCCATAGATTTCAGATAACTTTAAAACATTGGTGGGTTTCAAAAATATTTACTATCGATTCTGTGGGTGTGGCTTGATGGGCACAGCATGGCTTGGTGGGCATGACAGGGGAAGGATACTGTAAAATCTCCATTCCCACCCCACTCCAGGGGAAGGATACTGCAGAATCCCCATTTCCTCCTGATCAGCTGGGACTTGGTAGGCAGAGAATAGATGGGGGCGGGGCCAGTCAGAATTTTTACTACCGGTATTTCTGCTATCGGTTTTCCAGAACTGATCAGAAGCTGCTGAAACCCACCTCTGCTTTAAATGTGTCCATTTATGCAAACATCATCCCACTTCCTGTAAACATAGTATCTAAAGCCATAATTCCAGAAATATACCTAATATTTGCCATTAGTTTCTCATCCATATACTTCTTCATGCCAGGATAAATAATAGGTTGTGCAAAAAGTATCAACTGGAAGACTGGAATGAGTCAAAAAGGTAGTAATTTATTTCACTGTCTTTTGAGAATTGAGAATTCAAAAGTCTATTAAAGTTGCCATGCCACATAAGCGTGCTATCAATATAATAAATGCATTTATTTTTTGAATGTATTTTTAATATTTCAAGTTAGAAAAGTTCTCTAAAGAATGTATACTTTTATACAAATGTGGTACTAACAAAACAAAGGCATATAATTAAAAGGCATAACATCTTAACTAGCCTTCCATACAGTATATACTGTACATACTGTACTTGTAGTGTGGCTATATTATTTAGTTGAAATGCCCAAAGTGATTCTTTTCCAAGCCCTATTCAAGTGGTTTGAGATGTCTCAGTGCAACTAATTATATAAATCTGTATTCAGAATCACAAATTATTAGTAAGTAGTTTTCCAAAGCTTCAGCTTCATAATAGGCCATACATACAGTATTTAGATTTAGATATATAGTCCTCATTAAACACTGACAATTACAAAGAAAAGAAGTAAATGTTAATATGGTTTAGGAACAAAAATATGAATGAATATGCAAGAAAACTGCCTTAAGAGCAATGGTGGAATTCAAATTTTTTTACTACCGGTTCTGTGGGCCTGGCTTGGTGGGCGTGGTGGGCATGGCAGGGGAAGGATACTGCAAAATCTCCATTCCCACCCCACTCTGGGGGCAGCCAGAGGTGTTATTTGCTGGTTCTCCGAACTACTCAAAATTTCCGCTACCGGATCTCCAGAACCTGTCAGAACCTGCTGAATAGCACCCCTGCTTAAGAGGTATTACCATGTTCACACACTGCTTTTCAAATGTTTTCCATTCAGGGAGCAGTCCAAAGAAAATGGCCCTTGAAAATTTACATACACAGGAAAGCTAAAACAAAACTTTACATTCTAACAGAACACTCCTCAACTCCAAATAAATATCAATTGCCAGAAACTATATGCCAATATTTTTTTTCTTATCTCTGATTCTTTGCTTATCATATAGCACTATCTTAAATGGAAGGAAATCGAGCAATACCTGAGGAGTCTTTAACAGGTTCCCAGTGTAAATCATCATTTCTTTGCTTGATCCATCCACACAAACCACCATCAAAGTTGCAACTATTGATCAGAATACCTACAGAGATTAAAAAAAAAAAAGGCCTTCAGACTTGAGACAGGTTAACTCACTCCTCTCTAAATATGCTGGGACTTTCATTCCAATACTTTGAAGGTCCTAGATTAGTAGAGGCTAAGCTAAGTGTATAGTCACTTTTCACATAAATAATGTAAAAATGTATCAATCACATTTGCAAAACGGAGAAGCTTTTATTAATCCATCAGTTGATGAAGACAAAGGAATTCTAAGCCATTTTCCTGCTGTGCTCTTCTCTTCATTTCTGCTTTTAGAAAAGTATGGGATACCCAATTTACCATATTGGTGCAAATTATACAGTTGTGTAGATTTCATTAGATTTATCTTACTATTTTCATTCTATCATACCACAAATATCCATCCCACCCAAATTTTGCGCACAAAGGGAAAATGTTCTAGATTTTAAAATCACGAATTCTGATGTGGGGAACTTCAATTAGTGGACCAGAGGAATGCTGTCGATATAATTTACTTGGACTTCAGTAAAGCATTTGATAAAGTAGACCATAACCTACTACTAGATAAAGTAGAAAAATGTGGGTTAGACAGCATCACCACCAGATGGATTCATAACTGGCTGACCAACCGCATTCAACACGTAGTCCTCAATGGAACTGCATCTACTTGCAGTGGAGTACCCCAGGACTCTGTTTTAGGCCCAGTGCTCTTCAACATCTTCATTAATGACTTGGACGAGGGGATAGATGGGGAACTCATCAAATTTGCAGATGACACCAAGCTGGCAGGAATAGCCAACACTCCAGAAGATAGGCTCAAGATACAGAAGGATCTTGACAGATCTGAACATTGGGCACTATCTAACAAAATGAAATTCAACAGTGAAAAAAAGCAAGGTTCTACATTTAGGGAAGAAAAACAAAATGCACAGGTACCGTATATGTAGTACCTTGCTCAATAGTAGTAATTGTGAGAGGGATCTTGGAGTCCTAGTGGACAACCATTTAGATATGAGCCAGCATTGTACAGCAGCTGCCAAAAAAGCCAATACAGTTCTGGGCTGCATAAACAGAGGGATAGAATCAAGATCACGTGAAGTTTTGGTTTTGGTCGCCACAATGTAAAAAAGATGTTGAGACTCTAGAAAGAGTGCAGAGAAGAGCAACAAAAATGATTAGAGGACTGGAGGTTGCAGGAACTGTGTATGTCTAGTTTAATGAAAAGAAGGACCAGGGGTTGCCACAAAGAAGAGGGTGTCAAACTATTCTTCAAAGCACCTGAGGGTAGAACAAAAAGCAATGGGTGAAAAGTAATCAAGGAGAGAAGCAATTTAGAGCTAAGGAGAAATTTCCTGACAGTTAGAACAATTAATAAGTGGAACAACTTGCCTCTAGAAATTGTGAATGGTCCAACACTGGAAGTTTTTAAGAAGATGTTGGATAACCATTTGTCTGAAGTGATGTAGGGTTTCCTGCCTGGGCAGGGGGTTGGACTAGAAGACCTCCAAGGTCCCTTCCAACTCTGTTATTCTATTCTATTCTAACTGCAATTTAAGTAGTGCTTTCAAATCTAATCAATAGCTGAAGAAAAATGGTTATTGTGGAAAGACCAATATTTTGAGGAATCTGGGGAAGAAGATATGGTTTATATGTTTCTTTTACTACTTTCCTCAGAAATTCAAATTGAATTCCTCAGAATTCAAAGAATGGCTTTCAGTAAGTAGAGTTCTCACTTTATACTGCAAGCACAACTGGTTTGTACACATTATTAAAGTATACATACTGTATGCTTGATGGTGCACATATTCTTAGGAATGTGGTACATAACAAACAGTAATGTTTTCCTTTTAACAGTGCTTTCTAGAATGCTAGCTAGAATCCAAAGTGACAAAGTGCTTACCTGGATCATCATTTGCTTCATCCTCATTGGCACTTATCCCTTGTTCAATTTCAAATGTTTCTAAGAGATGATTGTTCACTCCAGGCTGGCGGGGAACTGGAAGAGGAAACCATCAAGACATTAAAGAAGAAACAATAAAACAGAGAAGGAAGTAAACCGGAGATTATTACATAGATTACCTACCAACCTATTGTCAAGCTTCACTGCAAAAGCCATTTGGGTGAGCTTGTAAGAAATACAAGGATTTCAGCTAAGTAATAATTATAGAGGCCACAACCAATTAGTATGACTCATGAAGAAGACTATAGAGCACGGGTGTCAAGCTTGCGGTATCATGTTGCCGTCATGTTATCGCGATGTTTTTCCCCTTCACGGAGCTGGGTGGGCATGGTCTGCATGTGATGCATCCAGCCTGTGGGCCGCCATTTTGACACCCCTGCTACAGAAGAGAGCCATATTCAGGTCCTCTTGAATTTCCTTCCTAACAGCTTTTGAACAGGCTAGTTCGCTTCAATCATTGTTTCTGCTTCCATTGTCTGCTCTGTTTTCATTTTTTTTTTCTTAATATCCTACCACATTACAGATAATCAGCCATATTGCTAGAAATATTTTTATACAAGTGTGATGTGTCTTCTGATCTGTTTGATGCTTCAACAACTAAGGTGACCTTTTCTCCCTCTGAAAAAGAAGCGATGATATGAACTCCTAATTTAAACAACACAATAGTGATGTTTTAATGAAATACTGAATATTGACGTAGACATTGCTTAAGAATTTTGAGCTTGTCAACACAAAGGAAGAAATTCTTGTACTTATGCCATTTTAATTTTCTGGAAAAACATAAATACTATAATTACAGTACAGTAATGATATCGAATTTATTTTTAGTGGCACATATCATTATATATTTCTTAGATATATGTGCTGTCAGCACAACCCACAAGGTAGTTTGCAATAAATATAATTGATACTAAAACCAGAAGTAAATAATAAAATCAACCTCTGGTATTTAAAATGATGGAAGATGTGAATCATTAAAAAAAAACCTGAATAAAATATCAGTAATTAGCCTGTCTTAAAAGCATTGTAGAAAAATATGTTTTTAAAAATCCTTTTTATTGGAGGAGAAAAAATCTGGAACATCTGCTGTTCTCACTGCTAAAAAGAAAAACTTGACTGATGCCAAGGCCCAGATAATTCATGGAAACTGTTCTTTCACTAAGATAGTTTTGGTTTTTAGTTGTAACTGTTCAGACATAGGCCTGATTGAGAGCAGACTGCTTGAACATCTAATATGTGATAGGCTTTTATTTGATATCTGGGTCAGGGGTGAAATCCAGCAGGTTCTGACAGGTTCTGGAGAACCGGTAGTGAAAATTTTGAGTAGTTCAGAGAACCGGTACTGGAAATTTTGAGCAGTTCGGAGAACCGGTAGCGGAAATTTTGAGCAGTTTGCAGAACTGGCAAATATCACCTCTGGCTGGCCCCAGAGCGGGGTGGGAATGGAGATTTTGCAATATCCTTCCCCCAGGTGTGGGGAGGGAATGGAGATTTTGCAATATCCTTCCCCCAGGAGTGGGGAGGGAATGGAGATTTTGCAGTATCCTTCCCTTGCCACGCCCACCAAGCCACGCCCATAGAACTGGTAGCAAAAAATGTGGATTTCAGCACTGATCTGGGTAAGAATTTTGCCCTTCAGTATCCCCCACTATGATGTGATATGAGGCGCAATAGTTTTATTTTCCATTATTTTGTATAGCATGCATTTATGTTTTAAAATTAAGACATGAAAGACACAATGCACATCCAATGAACCATTTTAAACGGCAAACTTGTTCTAGCAAAGGCTATCTGGTGAGCCATCACTGGAGAATCAGTTGCCTGTGGGCCTTCTCCCTTCCAGGACAATCCCTCCTCTCTAATGCTCCTTTCCAATTTTCAGGAAAAGGAGAGGGACTGTCATTGTTCCTACTCTACTCCATATGCAGGAATGATCAAATCCCAATCCTGCAGTATTCCTCAGAATTTCTCTTTAGTTTCTCCAATAACAATTAACAAATGGATTTTCTACAGGGAAAAGGAGAATGGGAGGGTAGCTACAGTGACCACTGCTACTTTTTTCTTTTGCCAGTAATGTCTTGAACCTTCTCTAGAGTAAAACTGTAGTTGGAGTTGGCAACCAGACATTTTGGAATTCAATTTATATCACCTAGTACAAGTATCCTTGTCTTACAACCATTTGTTTAGATCCCTGGTAGCACAGTGGTTAGAATGTGATATTGAAGGCTAACTCTACCCACAGTCTGGAGTTCAATCCTGATGGGGCTCAAGATTGACTCATCCTTCCATCCTTCCAATAAAATGAGGACCTAGATTGTTGGGGACAATATGTTGACACTATAAATCACTCAAAGAGTGCTGTAAAGCACCATGGAGAGGTATATAAGTCTATGTGCTATTTGTTTAGCAACTGTTCAAAGTTATGACACAGTTGAAAAAAATAATTTACAACCAATCCTCACACTATATGATTGTTGCAGTGTCCCTGTAATCATGTAATCAAAATTTGGGTGCCTGGCAGCCAGCATGTATTTACAATGGTTTAAGCATTCTGGGTTCATGTGATTGCCATTTGAAACCTTTCCAATCAGTTTCTGACAAAGCTTTGCTTCTGATTCAAGGCTAAGTTAATGGAGGAAGCCAGTGTGGGTGCTCCATCACTGGAAGTTTTTAAGAATGACCATTTGTATAGGGCAGTGATGGTTAACCTTTTGGTGCCGAGTGCCCGAAGCCTTCTGCACCAACCTGGAAGCCAAAACGGGATGCGGGGCACCGTGTGAGGCCCCCCGTGCCCCATTTTGGGCCTGAAAAGCCTCCTGCACCAACCTGTACCCCCTATGCATGCATCCCACCCCTCCATCCATGCACACGCGCGTCCCCGATGCACCCCGCCCCCCACGTGGCACAGACCCGCTGGTTGGCGACCAGCTGGTTGGCGGTGGAATTGGGCTGGGGCAACAGCTGGCGTGCCCGCAGAGAGGGCTCTGCATGCCATAGGTTTGCCATCACGGGTATAGGGTCTCCTGCTTGAGCAGTGGGTTGGACTAGAAGATCCCCCAAGCTCCCTTCCAACTCTGTTATTACGTTATTTACTTAACAATTGTGTGATTCGTTTAACAACCAGGGCAGAAAGGTAACAAAAACTAGTGTGACCCACTTAATGCCTCTCTTGCTTAAAGACAGGAGTTCTGGTCCCAATTGTGGTTTTAAGCCAAGAATTACCTGTATAGTAAACCTAACCCTAACTGTATGTAACACATACCCTTATACATACAAAGTATGTGACTTTGTTAGGAATCAAGATCTGTGTATGTACAAAGTATGCTTCCTAAAGCTACATTCTTGTTGACAATACAATAGTAGAGGCGAACAATATGCATACTCGAGATAAGTAGCGAGAACATCTTTCCCAATTAAATCATTATGACATTCTCTTTGAAAAAAAAAATCTAATTCTTTGTAACAATAATAGCATCAACACACTTAAATTTAAAATTACCTTTCAATGACCACAACTTTTATCTCAAAGTCCCTCCTAATTTGGAGCTAGGCCTACAAAAAGATCCAAATCTTTTGAAAGAATAATGCCTTAGGGCCTTTGCCACATGAAAGCTTGACAAATTGATGTAATCCAAAACACGAAAGGAATTTCACGTGCAAACTGTAGAGCTGGGCCTTTGATTTCATGTATAACAACTAAAGAATAACATGCAATTATTATAGCTTTAGACTACTCATATCAATATCTCTAAATGCCAAACTATTTGTGCTGTGTAACTAATATTTCCCAGACAAACCAGCAAAAACATGAGTGTTGAGCCCTTGATATTAAGGTTGTAATTCTTTCAGATTTACAGTCTGGATTTTTTAAACTTCTGAGCAGACATGCCTAGGATCTTACAAGATAGGGACAATAAGCCTATGCTGATATGTATATATAATGAAGCCTTACAGAAAAAAAAAAACCCTTTTCCTTTGGCTATAAAGGTAAAGGTTCCCCCGCACATACATGCTAGTTGTTTCTGGCTCTAGGGGGCAGTGCTCATCTCCGTTTCAAAGCCTAAGAGCCAGCGCTGTCCAAAGACATCTCTGTGGTCATGTGGCCGGCATGACTAAATGCCAAAGGCGCACGGAACACTGTTACCTTCCCACCAAAGGTGGTCCCTATGTTTCTACTTGAATTTTTTATGTGCTTTTGAACTGCTAGGTTGGCAGAAGCTGGGACAAGTAACGGGAGCTCACCCCATTACGCAGCACTAGGGATTTGAACTGCTGAACTGCCGACCTTCTGATCAACAAGTTCAGCGTTTTAGCCACTGAGGAAATCACTATTCTACACTAAAAACCACAGTAGGTAAAGAGCACCTAGCTATATATAAAAAGGAGAAGACTGCAGAGTGAACTAATTTGAGTGATTTATTAGCTAACATTCTGTGGATTCATTAAAAGGGTTTCCTCAATTAATTAAGCATCCTTGCATCTCTAAGTAACTTAATGGATTTCTAAGTAGCAGACCATCTTTTCCCCCCTCCCCCATTCCCCAAGCCCTGTTATTTCACCTCATTCTGGTAGTCAAGAATGACTGGTTTCTAGGGATATGAATGAAAAACACAAGGAGTATATATCAAAAATAAAAGCTGGTATGAGAATTCACCTACAGTATAAAAGTCATCCCAGCTGCCTAGCTAAAGCAAACAGGCACCCATATTGGACAGTAGCAATATGGGAAGATGAAGGAGGTATATGATCTTTTTAGAGACAACAGCAAATCTATTATTTGAATTGGTATGCTAAGAGTCACAAGGGGCATGATTCAGAGAAGAAGAAAAAAACCAGGATGGAAGCATGGTGAAATTCTGTATGGTAGAGATGTCAACATCCAAGATACTTTAGAAGATATTCCCTATTCACAAGAACCTGTACAAGATGAAAGATGAAATTTGATCGATATTTTTATTATTACAAAGTTGATGATGGGAAAGAACAGAATGATCAACAACAAGCTACATGGATATAATTACAACAGTGATAGGTATATTGCAGGGGTGAAATCCAGCAGGTTCTGACAGGTTCTGGAGAACTGGTAGCGGAAATTTTGAGCAGTTTGACTATAGTTAATTTTACTGCCCTTCATTTTGAAGAAAAACATTTGCTTAGATTCATAAAAGTAGTCAGAAACTTAAATTGTGAGTTCCAAACCTGTTCCAACTTGGTATGTTCTCAAAAACCTTTCCACAGTCTATAATATGTATTATATTGAGACAAAATGTGTGTGTGTGTGAATTATTTTTAACCCAATATAGTGCACGTATCTTCCTTTTTTTCCTGTTCACTTACGTCCAATTCTCAGAGACGACCTGGACACATCCCTGCAGTTTTCTTGGCAAGGTTTTTCAGTCGTGGTTTGCCATTGCCTCCTTCCTAGGGCTGAGGCAAACTGACTGGCTCAAGGTCACCCAGCTGGTATTGGGTCTAAGGCAGGACTAGAACTCATGGTGTCCCAGTTCTAGCCTGATGTCTTAACTACTACACCAAACTGCTCTCTGTACCTATCCTGCCCAAAAAACATGATTTACAAACCAGTGGATATGTTTATACAGCATGGTAAACAGAAAATATATATATTGCAAACTCAGTCCTTGATTTTAATACAGCACTTTATCATTTGAAGATAAGAAGCTATATATTAAATTTTGGAAAACTGAATGATTGCAAGATATGCACATGATGAAAGATTAGAGCAAGTAAATGAAATTGTGTACCTAGGTGGGATGCCTATTAAAAACAGGGAAATGGGTAGAGAAATTTTTGAAGATGTGTCCATATTGATAGAAAAGAATGGGTAGCAACAACAACTTATTTATTATTTATGTATCGTCCAAATTCAATATTGGACTAAAATAGAATAGTATTATTAGCATGTACTGTATGTATGCAGGTATAATTAAAGAGAAGGAGGAGAGGAGAAATATTGTGATGCTGTTGCATCAAATGATGACTTCAGCCTAGAAAATGTTTTATAGAGTCTTTAGATTTTAGCTTTACAGATAGATTTATGTCCGTCCGTCCATCCATCCATCCATCCATCCATCGTTAACCATCCATCTCACAAGCAAGTGAACCTGGGTGATATACAACAAAACTAAAAAAAAAATTATCTAAAAACAATTTAAAAATACTAAAACCATTAAAGAACTGTAAAAACAGTAAAAACAAGACTGATAGATGCAGGGATGTTAATAGTAATGGAGGTACCTCATTAGTTCACCTGTCTCCTGCGGCCTCAGGCCTCCTGGCATAACTAGATCTTGAGGGACCTTCAGAATCTTAGATGTGATGAAGCCATCCTCACCTCAGGAGGGAGGGAGACAGCGTAGGGATTGTAAATATTCTAACAGATTTTCCTGAACATTAGGTATTTTGTGAATGTGCCATATTCCCAATCATAGTTCAGATTTGTTGAATAGGGAGGATCTAGCCCAATAACTCTCGATGCAGATTAGTATTTGTTGAAATGTATTTGTTTACAGCTTAAAAATATCACAGGCTTAAACATACAAAGTAACTGACCTATGTCCTTTCCTTTCAGGTGTGTATCTGGACCTGCCCGATATCCATGTGGCTGGTGCTTTTGTACCCGGGGGAGGAGTTAAGGTAAGGTGGGATTGTGGGAGTTATGGGTTATGGGGTGATGTTAACCCTTGGTGAACCATGGAGTAGTGGGAATATGTATAGGTTAGACATTTTACGAGACAAGATTTTTTTCTGTCATAAATGCAAAATAAGCATCCACTTGCATTGCATATTAGACAATATGAGCAATGCAGAACAAAACAATGATATCTGTGCAATTTACATATTACTCACTTTTTCATTCACTGGATTTATGTACAGTATTTATTTATTTATAAAATATATTTGCTGCCCATCTTGTATCCAACAACTCTGGGTGGCAGAGTCCTACCCTGAATGTTTGGTAACAATGTTTGCAAAATAATTTCTAAAGAACCCTTAATAATTCTTACAGAGGATTATGAAGTAATACATCTTTTTTTCCCGAAAACACTGAGTATTCTTAGATAATGCCTTCATCTTCCTCAAGTGGAACTGCTGCGTTTTCTGCCCCTAATTTATGAGGAGTTTATACCTATAATATATATTAAAGGTGGGAGATTCAAACAAACTGCTTTTTGGGGGGAGGAAGAAAACTGTCTTAAGAAAGTATTTTACTAGGAGCTGCTGAAATCCAGCCAAAATCACTCCCAAAGTTATTCAGGAATGCACTTGTCCATGCAAGATAACAAAATTCATATTCTATTAGCTATGCAATGTAACTGTTCTGGGCACCAAAGACTTTTCGAAATATACTACGAACTCTATAATTAACATCAGTTGTGATGCTAAAGATGAAACAGAGCACTGGAGTATTTCTTGGCATGCATTCCAAAACATGCAAGTCATCAAATGTAATTTGTGGCACGAAGCTGGCTTGGCATGAAAGTACTGTAATATTTGTAAGACATCTCTCTAAAATGATGCTCCCTAATGAAGGAGCACCTTTGGAACCACCTTGGGAAGCCTAAATGTCTCCCATTTGATGAGCAGATTCCATAAAGCAGAAATCAACAATTACCGGTAGATTTAACTTGACTTTTCATTTGATTCTTGAGCAAGTAGCCACAAGATGGCTTTGAAAATTTTCATGAAACAAACATGTCTCTCAAAAACTAAATTAAACTTGGGTCCAAAATATTAACCCATTACATACTTGGTATTGACTTTTTTTTATTTAATTCATAGCCAAATTTCCCATATCACAGAATTCCATTCAATTTTCAAATGTCCATCTTATGATTGGACATGTTGAACTAGATTTTCCTAGAACAGACCACAAGCTACAAGTCCAGCATTCTATTCCCACAACAAACAAATGCCCAATGTCGGAGGGAAGTCAACATACAAACAAAACATGATGAAAGTAACAGCATCCCCCAACATGTGTCCCTTACCACATAATATTCACATTGCCTTTGATAGTGGAAGTGTATAACTAACATGATTAGCTGCTATAGATTCTCTTATTCTCCATAAATGTGTCTACACTGTTTGTGACAGTATGGGAAATCTTATTTTGAGCATCAAGAAAACATAAAGTTATACAAAATCTTGTGATAACAATATCCCAAATAGTAATTATGTGCTTTTAAAAACATCCTTCAGTGCATAATCTTGGTTTGTACTAAGAGGGATAGAGAAAAGGTTTTTGCTACACCGGACATAAATGTATTCATTTGTATTATTCCTTTCTTATTCACTCTTAAAAGTAGTTTATAAGAATAAGTGATAGTATAGAAATACCGTGAGACATAATTTAGAATTTTAGATTCTAAAATGTCACCTTGTGGATCAATATTAAAAACAGGTTGTTTAACCCCCACAAATAGTTTTGTCCTAACCCATAACTTTCTCCCTCTCTTTTCCTATTCCTGCTTCCTGACTGATGAATTTAGTCTAGTTAATAAACTAGATTTCACATGAACACATAAGAAAATCTAGCCTTACTTACTAAATACATCTCCTCGGGGTTTCTGTGGCTCAATTGGGATCCAATTGTCAACTGTAAATCCTGGTTGTGGTGTTGTTTCAGTAGGAAAAGGCAGAGGCTCCTCAGTTACTACTTGTGGCATTGATGTTGTTATTATAGGCTGAAATGGTACTCTGGGTTGTTGGGGAGGACTTGTCACTGGTGGAGATCTTGTCACTGGCCTGAAAACTGGTCTTGTCGTGGCAGGTTGTGTTGCCAATCTGGTATATGGTTTGTATGTTGGTTTCACAGTTGCTCTAGCTGTTGTCTTCACATAAGGCTTTGGTGTAATTACATATGGTATATATGGCAATTGGATGGGATATTTTGTACCACCAGATTCAGGTATTCTGTTGGTCATCCCACTGCTTCCTTTCAGAAAAGTTGAATTGCTTTTAAATACACTATAGGGGTTAGATGGATCAATCATAACTTTAGGAATCCCTGGAAAGAAAGAACCAAAAAACGTGCGAAGTTAAGAAATGATGCAGTGTTAACTCTAACAAAAGCAACAACAAAACAAAAGAAGAAGCAGGATTTCTAGATTAATATCAATATTATGATGCTTGCTTATAGCTCTGTGGATATCATTTTCTATCTTTAATTCATGAATACAATTTCCATATCTATATGGGATTATCGAATATTCAAAGGAATGCATTTTTCCCCATAAATTGGATATGTAATCTTCAAAATAAATAGGACATCTGTAGTTCCAACAAAACTAGATAGTACCAGTTCGTAGAATTTTCTGGAAAACTACTGCATTTTAATAGTAACAGAAATTATTTAGGTGTATCCTTGTAAACATGAGGCTTCACAGTTTTAAACTTGTAAAATGTATAAGCAAATACACATGGACTTAAATCAGTGGTGGGTTGCCCCCGGTTCGCAAGAACTGGTAGTAAAACTGGTGGGAGGCTCTGCCCATTGACCCGGACGTCATCATAGGTGATCTGCACATGTGCAGAAGAGCACATGCGGGCGCCATGTGAACAGGTAGTAAAGGTAAGTAGAACCCACCCCGTCTTAAATATTATGAAATATGAAATATTAAATGGTTGAGTTATTGGTTCAATAGAAGAAAGCACATTCTTCTTGGCGCATACATTGCTCAAATTACCTGATCACAGAACCTTAGTATTCCAGCCACTACAAACACCCTACCAACTTTGAAAAATATATTTTTACACCAGCCTTTTAATATGGCTACCAAAATGGTATAGATGTCCAGGTGGCCACCGGATAGTGGCAAAGATTTGGGAGTTTACAGTGTTTTCCTATGACCACCCAGTGCTTATCTGGATTTAAGTAGTCCAAATGTCATAGTCTAATATTAAGGCTCTTAAAACTTTCAGAATACTCTTCTTTTCTTTACCAGTGTTAGTGAAACTGAGATAACCACAAATGGATCTAAAAATTAGCTTCACAAAGAGGTCATGTCTAATTTGGATTCAGAATACAAGATTAAAAGGATCATTACATACTTATGCAGTTTAATCCATCACCTCTGTACCCTTCTTTGCATTTACATTTGTAAGACCCTAGTGTATTGTAACACTGGGAATAACCTCCACACTGATATTGGCCGAGAGAGCATTCATCTATGTCTGTAAACGGAAAAAAAAGAGATAAATTCCATTTTAATGATAACAATCACGCATTTGCATTTTCAAATTAACATTCTTTCTTGTAAAAAAAATTGAAATAAATCCCATTCAGTATTAAAATGCTGAAATGCTAACAGTAAAAATTAGGACAGTAGGCAAATTATTTGAAGAGCCTTGAATGAATCTGAAATTTTAAGAAGGTCTCAGGGGACTTAGTTGAATCCTAAATGTCTAGATCGCTGGGAAAAATTCTATGAACTATGGTTTACTAAGCATAGTGGCTGGGTTTCCAGTTGATGGTATGCAAAATTAAATATAACCACGCTTTATCTTTTTGAGATATTTGAATCCAGCCAAAATTACCTTATCCCCATCAGCCTGGTTCTAATAGGACTAGTTTTTAAGTTCCCCTTCACTTTCTCCATAATTCAGGTCTGTGAGATCTGGGCAGAAAAAGCCCATATAATCAGTAAAAGGTAAAGGTAAAGATTCTCTTCGCATATATGTGCTAGTCGTTCTCAACTCTAGGGGGCGGTGCTCATTTCCGTTTCAAAGTTGAAGAGCCAGCGTTGTCCAAAGACGTCTCCGTGGTAATGTGGCCGGCATGACTAAATGCCAAAGGCGCACGAAACGCTGTTACCTTCCCACCAAAGGTGGTCCCTATTTTTCTACTTGCTTTTTTTACGTGCTTTTGAACTGCTAGGTTGGCAGAAGCTGGGACAAATAACGGGAGCTCACCCCATTACGGGACACTAGGGATTCAAACAGCTGAACTGCCGACCTTTCGATTGACAAGCTCAGCGTTTTAGCCACTGAGCCACCAGCATCATCAGTAGATGATGGTAATGAATTTAAGTCTTCTATAGCCCAAATGACTTTCATGAATTTTACAGAAGATAAGGAAGTTACCTCCTACAGCTCTCAATTTAGTTCTGGCATAGATAAATGTGAGTTCACTTTGATAATTCAAAATACTGGCTATAGTGGAGATCCAAAGAGCATAGATTCAGAATTCTACAGTTCCTGAAATGTGAAGTGAAGTTGCAAATGCATTTGTCTAAACATGGTTTCTGAATTTTTGTAGAAAAGATGTCTGATACAAAATAGGATGACAATATTCAGGCAAATACAGGTGTCAAATCCCTTCAGAGCTTCCCTGTTGCCCATGGCAGTTGAAGAAAGAGAGAGCAGAGCAATCCTGCTTCTCTTTCCGACTTATATTTTTCAAATGTGTGAAGTTGACTTTGGTGCAACAAATGTTTATAAATGGTTTTCTTTTATGAATGATTTTCATTACCATGGCATTGGTATCTGCCTCCAATGTACATCAAATCAAAGCCTTTATGACACTTGCAAATATAACTTCCAAAAGTGTTGACACATTTCCTGAATCGGGGACAGGTAACGCTCCTAGTGATGCATTCATCCACATCTACAAACAGAAGTCCATTAATAATCTGTAGCAATGAATTTGATGTATTCAAATTCAAAAACACATTTATCTTGGATATCTGAAAGGATAATAGTCTTCTGGGACATTAAGTTTTAGTGCTGTGCAAAAATTACAGTTAAATTGTAAGATAAATATACGGATAACTCTACTTTTCCTCCATAAAACCCATCTTTTCAAATGGAATCTCTCACCCCTAATGTGGCATAACTTTATAAAAAGCAGGTTTAAATCTTGTGAAGAACAATTGTGTGCAAAACATTCTGAATGTTAGAAAAGGAGTGGTAAAGGAAGAAAATAGAACACTGAAATGTTTAATTTAGGAAGAGGTAACTAAAATCTAGTATCCTTCAAAAGCACAATTTCTTCTGATTTATTATAATTTATCCTGTTGCACAAGTGAACTTGATTGGCAGATCTCCATGCTGAAAATAAAGTTCAGCCAAGGACACTAAATGGCTATTGAAAAGAATTGGTTCAATCCAATCATTGGGAGGTTACATACCCAAACTATAATGCTTGTCAAAATCTTTATTAATTGTTTCTGGAAACTATTACAAAATGGAACTATATATTCACATAATGATTTATAGAGAACATTTCCAAGACTCCATGCATACCAGATTCTAGGGATCAATATATGAAAAAGATACATTCATTATATATATATATATATATATATATATATATATATATATATATATATATATATATATATATATATATATATTTCACAACACTGAAAGCAGGGATTTTGGCTACTGAATTCAATTCCCTATTATGAATCCAACTGAAAATATCTGTGATAGATCTTTATCCAGTTTCTGTCTGAGCACAATAATATTAACCACCATCAAGTGACAACATCTGACTATAAATCAGCTGTGGTGGTCCCCGTGGCTTTTGGCACACTGGGTGCTATAATAAATAATCCTAGATAGCATTTAGAAAATCAGCGTATTGACAAAATTTCCACCAGTCAATTACAAAAGGCCATACTCCTTGGATCCGTACATACAGTATACTGCCCCGATGCATTATGATATCCTAGGTTCTTGGAAAGAACTTGGTAAACCAATACCAACTAAATAACTGGCAACTCTGATTTCACATTGCTGTGTATATAATATAATTTGGCTAACAGTGCGACCAACCACAATAATTTTTTTTTTTAAATTTGATTTATATGCCGCCCTTCTCCGGAGACTCAGGGCGGCTTACAATGTGCTCAGCAGTAGCCTTCATCCTTTTGTATCTTTTATACAAAGTCAGTTTATTGCCCCCACAACTTGGTCCTCAATTTACCTACCTTAGAAAGGATGGAAGGCTGAGTCAACCTTGAGCCTTGGCTCATACAATTTAACTTGTATGCCATCTGATTCTAAATGACTCTGGGCTGCTCATAACAGTCACACAAAGGAATTACAATAAAATTGATAAAAAATAAAGATATAAGAGGGCTAGAGTGATGAAAAGTGGGGTTTCACTTTTCCTCACCAAAGAGTCCTCCACTCCTCTGTTCACAACAGAATACCTTATGCCACCAGGCTTGAAATTTTGGGTTTAGACAACTTAGAACTACGCCACCTTCGGTCTGACCTAAGCATAGTACACAAAATTATCTGCTACAACATCCTACCTGTCAATGACTACTTCAGCTTCAATCACAATAATACACGAGCACACAATAGATACAAACTTATGGTAAACTGCTCCAAACTCGATTGCAGATAATATGATTTCAGCAACAGAGTGATCAATGCCTGAAATGCACTACCTGACTCTGTGGTTACTTCCCCAAACCCCCAAAACTTTAACTTTAGACTGTCTACTGTTGACCTCACCCCATTCCTAAGCGGTCTGTAAAGGGCGTGCATAAGTGCACCAACGTGCCTACCGTCCTTGTCCTACTGTCTCCATTTATTCATATCCATTTCCTCTACTCATAATCATGTTTATAGTTATATCTGTTATCTTATACATGCTTGACAAATAATAAAAAAATAAAGAGTCATGTCTTCATGTCTCTATTAATCAAGAGCAGGTGGGGGGTATCTTTGGAGGAACCTCATTCCAGAAAGCAGGGCAGCTACAAAGAAGGCACAACTCCAGGGTTCTAAGAGATGACTTCATTTAATTGAGGGAACCCACTGAATGGTTCCTTCAAAACTGGTCCATTATCAAACTGCCCTTAGCATCAAGTTTTTCCCAATTTTCAGTCAGAATCTGCCTTTCTGAAGTTTAAGTTCACATTGTAATTGTAAATCCCAAAGCAAACTCTGCTTCTTGCATACTACATCACAACACAAGTATAAAAAGTCAGAGATTTCGTCTTGATGATCCAACACACATTTCATCATTTTGGCATCATCATAGGAACAGATACCTATTTCTGTAATAGTTTCTAAAAACAGTTAAGTTTTACTTCCGATAAATATTGTGATATGGAGAAAGTACTTAAAATGATGTGATGATTTCCTATAATATTTAAAGTGAACAAATTCATTTCACTGGTCATGAGATGTTCTCCTTTATATTCTTTCAGTTGTATAATGCTCTTTATTTCCAAAATCTATTTCTGAATGAGCTGTTGAAAATCCATGAAGATTCTTTACACCAAGAGCCTTGGTGGCACAGCAGACTAAAGTGCTGTTAAATAGCACCAGCTGCCTGCAATTACTGCAAGTTCAAATCTCACCAGGCTCAAGGTTGACTCAGGCTTCTATCCTTTCGAGGTAGGTAAAATAAGGACCCGGATTGTGGGGGCAATAACTGACTTTGTATAAAAAAGAACACCACTTAGGGGGGGCCGAAAGCACTACTAAGCAGGTATATACAAAAGTATGAAGGCTATTGCTTAACGCATTGTAAGCCGCCCTGAGTCTCCGGAGAAAGGGCGGCATATAAATCGAACCAATAAATAAATAATACTTCTTAAAAATCTTTCAGGTAATTTAACATTTTCAAGAACCGGAATGATTTTTTACTTCTCTCTTTTTCCGCCCCACATCATTATTGAATTTAAAACAAAAATGACACTTTTTTCCAATCTTTTTTCACTACAGATATAACTCTAAGAATGTTAGTATGTTTTTTTTCCATTTTATTCTTCTATATTGTTTTAAAAGTTCAACATGCATAATAATTAACAGAATTCTAATGCCCAAGAATATTTAAAAAATCCCACTAGTATATAAGGAATAGAGAACTGTTGTTTCTAAGAATTTGACTTTGCTTGAATATTATTTTGACACAAGTGTGATTTGTGCTCAACATTATCTAGTAAATATATTATTATAAAGGAGGGATATCCAACCTTGGCCACTTTAAAGTATGTGAACTTCAATTCCCCAAATTCCCCAGCCATCATGTCTTAAAGTAGCCAAGCTTAGATACCCCTGTTATAAAGCCTTCTTTAGTTTCTAAAATTCCCTCCTTCAAACAAAATTTATACTGAAAGGCTGACCAGAATTCCCACATCTTGTGGAAGAGAGAAAAAAAAAATTTTTTTTTTTGACTCACCAAGGCATGTTCTGCCATCTGGTGCTAGCTGTAAGCCTGGTGAAGGACAGCGACAATGTATTTCCCCCTTAACCACATCACAGCCATACTGACAGTTTGCCATTGAACACGTGAGAGCATCTGTGGAGAAATTAATATGCTAATCAAATGCTTCAGAATGTTCCATGCTGTCAAGTTATTTTTAAAATAGCGTTGCCATGCACTTTTGCAACAGAAAAAGCCAATGGAAATATTGCTGTGCTTAGTTTGCTGTGATCTTTCCTTCCTTTCCTGCCATCCGTCGGTGAAACGTCTGAGACAGCTCGGGAGTTCATGGCTTCCATGACGGCTTTCCTGACCGAGTTAGTTCATGGCCCTACTCACACGGGAGGAAACACTCTGGACTTGGTTTTTGTCTCTCGTCAGTGGCTGAGTGATCTCGATATAGGGGATATAGTGATTGAGCCCTTGTCATGGTCGAATCACTCTCTCCTTTGCTTTGACCTTCGAACTGTTACACCCCACTGCAGGGAGGCGGAACCGATGAGGTGGTTCTGTCCCAGGCGCCTGATGGATCCAGGTAGGTTCCAGACAAAGCTTGGGCCATTCCCTGAGGCTCTGGCTCACGACTCAACTGAAGACCTGGTGGCCGCCTGGGATAGGGCGGCCGTTGGAGCTTTGGATCGAGTCGTGCCTTTGCGGCCTCTGACCCGGCGCCGATCCCACTTGGCTCCCTGGTTTTCTGAGGAGCTGAGGGAGATGAAGCGCCGGAAAGGATGCCTGGAGAGTGGTTGGAGGGCCAGCCTTTCCAAATCCGATCGAACACTGGTGAGGTCTCATATTAAGACCTACCTAGTGGCGATAAAAGCGGCAAAATTTAACTATTTTTCCGCTCTTATTGCGTCATCAGATAACCACCTGGCTGCCCTGTTTAGGGTGACCCGCTCCCTGCTCCATCTGGGAGTGTGGGAGGACCCCTTGGAGGGTAGGGCTGAGGACTTTGTGTAGTATCTGTATGACAAAATCACTCAAATTCGGGAAGACCTGGACTCTGGGTAGATTCAGGAGGGGTGATCCGTTCTAGTCGGGCTTCAGACCTGGGTACAGCACGGAAATGGCATTGGTCGCGTTGGTTGATGATCTCTGGAGGGCTCGGGACAGGGGTTGTTCCTCTATCCTGGTCCTATTAGACCTATCAGCGGCTTTTGATACCATTGACCATGGTATCATGCTGCGCCGGTTGAAAAAGTTTGGGGTGGGGGGAACCATGTTGCAGTGGTTCTCCTCCTTTCTCTTTGACCGGTCGCAGTCTGTGTTGGCAGGAGGGCAGAGGTCGACCCCGAGGCGCCTTGTGTGCGGGGTGCACAAGGGTTGGTCCTCTTGCCCTTTCTATTCAACATTTATGTGAAGCCACTGGGTGAGATCATCTGTGGTTTTGGGGTGAAGTACCACCAGTATGCTGATAACACTCAGCTGTACATCTCCACCCCGGGCCACCCCAATGATGCCCTTGAAGTGATGTCCCGGTGCCTGGAGGCCGTGTGGATCTGGATGGGGAGAAACAGACTCAGGCTCAACCCGTCCAAGACTGAGTGGCTGTGGTTTCCGGCGTCCCAATATAGCCAGTTGGTGCCATCACTGACTATTGGGGGTGAGTCGTTGGCCCCCACGGAGAGAGCTCGCAACTTGGGTGTCCTCCTGGATACACGGCTGTCTTTAGAAGAACATCTGACGGCTGTGGCCAGGAGGTCTCTCTATCAGGTTCGCCTGATTCGCCAGTTGCATCCCTTTCTGGATCAGGACTCCTTACGCATGGTCACTCATGCCCTTGTCACTTCCCACCTGGACTATTATAATGCTCTCTACATGGGGCTCCCCTTAAGGAGCACCCGGAGGCTCCAACTGGTCCAGAATGCGGCCACGCAGGTGATTATGGGAGTGACATGGCGCTCCCATGTAACACCTCTCCTGCGTGAGCTGCATTGGCTCTCGGTGGTCTTCCTGGTGCGCTTCAAGATATTGGTTACCACCTTTAGAGCGCTCCATGGCTTAGGACCCGAGTACCTACGAGACTGCCTTCTGCCACCGGTAGCCTCTCACCGGCCAGTAAGCTCCCACAGAGAGGGGCTCCTCAGGGTGCCATCAGTCAAACAGTGTCAACTGGCGGCCCCCAGAGGGAGAGCCTTCTCTGTGGGGGCACCTGCCCTTTGGAACGAGCTCCCCCCGGAGATACGGAGGATCCCGGATTCACGCACTTTCCGCCGTGCCCTCAAGACTTTTTTATTCCAACAAGCTGGGCTGGACTAACTCTTTTTAACTGCTCAATTTTAATTTTAATTTGCTTTTAAAAAAGGGGTGTTTTAATTAGTATGGGCCAAATTTGTTTAATATGTTTTAAATTGTTTTTAAATTTTATATTGTATGTGTTTTATCTTTGGCTGTTCACCACCCTGAGTCCTTCGGGAGAAGGGCGGTATATAAATCCAAATAAACCTAAACCTAAACCTAATCCTGATTGCAGACAAAACTCTGTTATTTTTCCCATTCCTGATGTACTAAAATATAGTAGTCAAATTTATTTTAATAATAGAAAGGTGGAACTTCCTTTCTACTATTAAGACTTGTAATGGTGCAGTGGTTAGAATGCAGTATTGCAGGCTAACTCTGCATTCCCACTTCCTGAACAGCTCAAGGTTGACTCAGCCTTCCATTCTTTTGAAGTCGGTAAAATGAGGATCCAGATTGTTGTGGGAAATATACCGGGACAAAATTTTCATGTCATAATGCATTGAGTACCAAATTTGATGAGTTTCAAAGGAATTGAGTAACAAGGTACCACTGTATTCTGGGAGAAAAGATCAGTTAGAGTAGTATGTTATTTTAAACACTCAGCACAGGTGGGGCAAGCCTGAATATTTGGAAAAGCTACAAGGACACAGAATATTCTTGGCAGAAAGTAGAAATCAGCTCTTTTGGTAGATCTGTTTCTGATATCCTCTCAAGTCAAAATTACCTAATTGGTTGAGCTTTAAAGTTTTTAAACCTGATTTTGACTCTGATCAGGGTGAATAAAGATTGAGAAGAAGCAGGAAAAGAGAAATAATTGCAGAGAGAAATACAGGGAATGTTTCACCTGAGACTGAAAGTCAAATTACTGAAATGTGTGTAGTGGGGAGGAGAAAAATAGAGATGGAAGAAGGGGACAAAGGAAAATAGAGGTGGAAGAAGGGGACAATCCCTCACAGCCAGAAAGAGGGACAGGGCGAGTATTTTGTGAGTCATACGGTGGTGGTGGGGAAGTCAGAGATAGAGAATAGATTTGAGGGTAGACAGTAGTTAGCGGTTTACTTGCCGAATATGTCAGTCATTATAATAGAATTCCTTGGGTTCAAGGCTACGAGCACTACATTAAGAGCCTATTAATTCTTGGGTTGGGCAGGAAGAAGAAATAAATTTATGTTATTGAATGTATATACATAATTTGTGTAGTCTGACCAACAATGATTAACTATTTTGTATGGTTTCATTACTGTCTGCAATAAATATTTATACCTAGCGGAGATGTGTATCTACTGCCAAGATAAGCTAAGAAGCCAATCTGTGTCAGAAGATTAATCAATTATTGTCAAGACCTGGCCATGGAATTCTGACAGCAACATTGCAACTTAACAAACATCATTAATTCTTGCTATGTTATTGCATTCCAAATATGGCAATTGTGAGTCACATCAAAAGTGATTCTTGTATCTTGTGAAAATAAAACAAATGGAATGCTATTTCTTCTTTTTGTTTTGTTTTATGGTCTCATTACTAGATCCTTTGCTTAAGGCAAATTAACTCCTGCTTCCAAGGAATTCCACTGTAAAAAAAAATTGAAACTATAAGAAGTTAACCTACTAGAACAGGATCCATCAGGCATAAGCATGTACCCATTCAGACAATAACATTTGTAGCTTCCATAGGTATTCATACATCGATGTTTGCAAGGCCTTGGTTTCAATCCACATTCATTGAGATCTAAATAGGATATAGGGAGGGTGAGGAGTAAGAAATAAAAACAAAGAAAACATTAAATGTGAGCATTTTGAAGTTTCAGGAGTTTCAAAGTCAGTTCTTTTAGAAAAACGAGCATGCATTACATAGTAGCTGAGGTTTGTTTATTTTTTTATGTATTTATAGTTTGTTGAATGGACCAGAGTGGGCTAGCTTGTACAGGATCTTAAGCAGTAAATGTTGGCTTGTTTAATACAGTAAATGTTGGCTTGTTTAATTTTATTTTTTATATATTGTTTTTATATTTTGAAGTTTTATTGTACACCGCCCAGAGTCCCTCCTTGAAGGAGATGGGCAGGTCAAAAATGTGAAAAATACATACATACATACATACATAGATACATACATACATACATAAACCAAGCAAGCCACATAGTATCTTAGAATGACATAATCTGAGCTAAGGCAGTGAATAGTTTTAAGCTTGCTACCTTTGTCTAATATTCCCAATAACAAATGCTAATAAAATATCTTTTATGGAAGTTCTGTTATTTATTGTTAGAACCAAGCATACATTTTGATTTCCATGACTATGTCTAGTTAAACTGATGTAGTATGTTCTTTTTAGAAAAAAAACTTCACTTTGGTTAAGTGGTTGTCATGAGGAATTTAATCATTACTGGACAACATAACCCAAATTTAGTAAATAGATATGAATATATACAATATATTGTAGGAAAAATGCAATAGTTTATTGAAACTTTTACACTTTTCAGATTCAGAAAGTGTAGATTATGACACAGTTTGCTACACATGGTTTGGTACACGAATGTAATGATTTTGGCAGTTTTAGGGCACAATGTTAAAATAAATCTTAATAGGGGAAATATATTAACACTATTTCATTAAGCTTTTTACTGCTTGCTTAATTTTAATTAAACATTAATTGTATATTTTTGCTGACTTTGTTCAGTAACTTTGAGAAGAAGTCGAAAGGTTGGATTTTATTGTTTTAAGGTTCAAATCTTGCAGACTGCACTGGAAATAGGACATTCCACATCAGCTTCATTGTTTCTGTACTGGTATTCCATTCAAGCTAGAAGCAATGAATTAGGGTTCTCAATATAACTTCATTAAAGGGAGTGGTGTGGTGGCCTAGAGGTGGAGTTCTTGCCTCACAATCAGAAGGCTGTGAGTTCGATCGAGGTAGCGGCAGATATTTCTCTCTCTGGGCGCAATGAGTAATTGTCTGCTGTGAACTCCACATAGGCGTCAGGAAAGGCATCTGACCAGTAAATGCTCGAGCTGTGTTTAGTCGTCCCTACTCCACCCGATGCAAGAGATTAAAGGGTCATTAAAAGAAAAAATCAATCACAGAGGCTGTGGGTTCAATCCTGGTAGAGGCAGATATTTCTTTCTCTGGGCAGAATGAGAATATATCTGCGCATTGGCATCAGGAAGGGCATCCGGCCAGTAAACACTCTGCTAGCTCCATTCAGTTGCCCATACTCCACCCCACAAAGGATTATGAGGTTGTTAAAAGAATATAATTTCATTAAAGAAAAAAAATCCTTTTTTAAAAAAAACCCATCTAACAACATCTCTAATAAACTGCCTTTCTGTTTACATTCTGTAACAGCTTTCTTAGATTGGATATATACAACAATATTTTTATCAGCAATATGGTATGATAATAATATGAATATCAAATGCTCCACTGCAAGGGATTTCTCAAGTAGAAACAATTGTCTATAAATGGGCCATAGACTTATTTTGAGCATTTGGAATATAATTTAAGGCCATTAAGGCAGGCATAAGGTCGCAAAGGGTTTTATACAATAACCAGAGGGCAACCTTTGCTCTGAGTTGTGTTTTTTTCAGTGACCTCAGTACCTTTGATCATTTACGTCAGAGGTCTTCAAACTTGGCAGCTTTAAGACTTGTAGACATCAACTCCCAGAATTCTCCGGCCAGCCAGCTGCTGGCTGGAGAATTCTGGGAGTTGATGTCCACAAGTCTCAAAGCTGCCAAGTTTGGGGACCCTTGATTTATGTGAACCATGCAGACAAAGCAACAGGAATGCACACATCTTCACCTGCCTTACAAATACACTGAATACACATTTTAGAAACACACAATCCTGTGCAGCGTTCCGGTTACAAACCAGCCACTCTCAGAACTAATTTTGAAGCCTATCTAATCTACACTAGTTGTAGTTGTTATCTACACCATATAACCCTGTTTTGTTTTGTTTTTAAACTCTATTCACGCACAAAACTGTAAGATATATCACATTCTTCTTCAATTCCAAGGTTTGCCTAAGATCGAAATAAGAATGATTACGGCAAGATTAAACATTTTTATGATACAGTTTCATTTTCTTGTTCCCAAAGTTTCCAATTTTAGCTCACTGTTTAGCTATACTGTTATACCAGTATAGTGGAAACTATATAAAGGGAAGGACTAGTTAGAGCTAAACACGTCAGTAATTAGTTTAGCCAAAAAAGTGTTAGTATTTTAATAAACTGGCATACATGTTGCATTTTTCAAAACGATCAGAAAATGTGTTCCATAAACATATTGCTTAGAACACTCTATGAACTAAAAACGGTAAATCTAGCAAGTTGGATCGAATGTAACAAAAAGTTACAAAAACATTAATTATCAAAACCTTTTTTAAAAATAATCCACTTCAGTCTTCCATGTTTCTTTGCACTTTGAAAACAATTTAATGAGAAGTGCTTTAGCAAGCTTTGTTTTTGTTGGTCGCTGAGATTTTTCTTCATAACCAGAGGCTCCAGATACACACAAAAAGGGTACCACTAAAATAATAACATAGGAATATTGTCATCATTACAACCATATATAGAGAAAGCTAGGGGTTGAAGCAGCCCTTTAAAAAAGCCAGTCTCAAAAGCGCAGGCTGCCAAGCTTAGCTACTGCATTATAGGAAAAGGAAATGGTTAATGCTTTTCTTACAAAGCAAGGGCTTACGTGTGCTATCATTGCAGATCAGTTACTAGCTAAAACATACAATGAAGACTTAACAGTTGCATCTAACAATGAGATATAACAGTTGCCTCTAACAATGAAATATAAATCTGCTTTTCAGATTTCATAAAATCAAAACTTTTAATCACTTTCAGCTAGATGAAGTGAAACTGTGCTTCCAGGATGAGGCTTGGAGGCATCATAAGTGCTGAGATCCACCCACAGAGGTGTGGAAGGACATGGCAACTCTGCAATATTTAAATCCTTTTCAACTTCTCTTTGTTCTTGCCTGCCAATATTTCTGCACATGCTCCAAACAAAAGTTCAGCTAGGGACAAGACAGCCATCTTCCCAACCATCAAAGGGATCTAACTGTAGGGACCATTCTCCCACTGATAATTACAGACTGCAAGTGCACCAGCGGAAAACAAAGGAGCTATTACCCTCAGTTCAGCAGGTAACAATAAAAATGTTTAAAGAACCTTAAGGACAATTTCCTGCACCGGAAGATGTGGTAAAATATTGATCCCGGGTTAATTATTTATAATTAATAACTTACATGGGTTATAACCTGAATCTTGTGAGAGTGATAGTTCCAGTCAATATAATAACCCTTAACAAGCCAGACTGTCTGATAGTTTTCCTGTTGCAAAAGTCACGTGTTCTGAATAAACTCTATCAAACATGCAGCATTATTCTAAATGAACTTGCTATTCTCAAGATGTGATGGAACTCCAGAAAGCCCTACTGGATGGGATTTCTAGAAGTATAATCCTAACATCTATAGTAAGATAAAGGTAAAGGTTCCCCTCGCACATATGTGCCAGTCGTTCCCGACTCTAGGGGGCGGTGCTCATCTCCGTTTCAAAGCCGGCGCTGTCCAAAGACGTCTCTGTGGTCATGTGGCTGGCATAACTCAATGCCAGAGGTGCACGGAACGCTGTTACCTTCCCACCAAAGGTGGTCCCTATTTTTCTACTTGCATTTTTTACATGCTTTCGAACTGCTAGGTTGGCAGAAGCTGGGACAAGTAATGGAACCTCACCCCGTTATGCGGCACTAGGGATTTGAACCGCTGAACTGCCGACCTTTCGATCAACAAGATCAGCATCTTAGCCACTGAACCTCCGTGTCCCTAACATCTATAGAACTTCAGGCCTATAAGCATTCAGCCTCTGATTACAATTGTCCCATGTACATTGTGCTATCTGAAAAAAAATGCACCAAGGACCTGCTCAATTGTCACAGCTAGCAGATTTCTGGGAATAATCTAATTATCTTCTTGAATAATATATTGCAAAGCGCTAAGAAGTCTGCTGTACCTCTTAATCAAATATATCAAAAATCAGATCTATCCATTCTTCCAGCTCACGTTTTCCTATTCTGCAGCATCTTAGGGATACAATAGTTGTCTTTCTTATCTTTTGATATTTGCTAGGTCTGACATTATCCAGGTGCAGCACTTTCTACTTCTGTTCTTCTCAATCTCTAGATGGAGCATCAAATCCTGGATTTTCTGCCAATCATAAGCCTTTTTCTTAAACGTGTCAAGAGATGTTTACAGTAAACCTTTAAAGCTTCAGGATTGCCTGTAAGTTATATTATTATTATTGCCACTGCTCATACTATACTGTGCATGCATTTTACATGCTAATACTAGCACTACTGTTCCTGGAAGAGAGGCTGCCAGAGACATTAACAATTATTACAATTATGATGTTTACTTAACCTTATATAAGCAAGCAGCGTTTTATCAATTAAAAAAGAGTGTAGAAAAAGTAGCATACATCTCAAAAGCTCTGAGCAAGAGAACTACCACAGGAAGAAAGTTGCGGAAGAGAATTGTTTGGAAGGTAGGGTAACCGTCTTAAGGAAGAGTCAATGCTCAGTCTAATTGCATGCTGCCTATATTGCAGGCTTTCTTGTGGCAGCCAGGAGTTTGTTATCCTTTCAGCCTGTTTGCAAAAGAGGTTTCCATTGGTATTGAAGCCATGCAGGTGGACCACCTGAAATAAAAGGATTGTCCTCACCCCTCCAAGGCAAATATGTGGCATGATCTTCCGCAGTGGTGAAAAAAGGTGATTCACTGGACCAGTGTGCAGAGGTTGCAAACAGGTGTGCAGCTTCACAATGGAGGAGAAGGCATAATAGAGGTCAAATGACATGGCACTTTATTAGTTGAAATACCATTTTTGCATGTTACATTCAACTATCTCGGTTCTCTTTAAAAGACGAGCAGCAGCAGTTTAGGTTCAGGGGAAGAGATAATCTAGCTGAATTTTCAGCATTTGCCTGAAAAAGCTGAACGTTCAACTGAGGTATAGAGAAGTCGCTGCTATACAAACCTTGAGAAGGTGAATCTTCTTGTAAATCCGAAGTCAGAAATTATGTGAACAGATGAGCACATCTTCTACTACTGGAGCACCCACCAATGATACACAGTGCAACAGTTCAGATTTAAATGAAGTGAAAACTTAAATTTAGAGAGAAACACAAGCTGAAGTGATAGAGAGTACCGGCTACAGAAACAGTTTTGTGATAGGCCCCATTGCATGCACTCAGAATTTCCAAAGTTCTGGGAATTCCTTTAGCCCCAAACTTTTGGCAATTCTTGCTTAGATTAGAAAGAAGGCTACAGTATAACATTAGTCATACTACCAAAAGTAGAAGGAAATATAACAATATGATATATTATGGGAAGGGGAAGGAGAGGGAGGGGATAAGGCAGGGAAGAGGCTAGGACTGTGATGGCGAACCTATGGCATGCCAGAGATGGTACGAAGCGCCCTCTCTGATGGTACATGAGCCGTTGCCCCAGTTCAGTTGGTCAGCTGGTCTTCGGGACTCTGCCGTGCATGCACGGGGGGCAGGGCTTGTGCAGAGAGGCCGCATGTGCATGCGCGGGGGGCTGGTGTGCATGCGGGAGTTGCGCGTACATGTGGGGGGGGCGGGTTGGGGGGCCACACATGCATGCAGGGAGAGCAGGGCGCATGTAGGGGGCCATGCACACATTGCATTTTGGGGATGTGGACATGCGTACACGCGCACTTTCAGCACTCGGTCCAGAAAAAGTTAGCCATCACTGGGCTAGGACAAAATGTGAGATCTCACAAGAATCTTTCAGGCAAAGTTTAATATATCTGAACAAGTAAGTTTTTAAAAACATTTAGAATTCACTAAGCTATGGAAAGTGGGAAACAATTCCCAGGAAACACATTTCTTGTTTCACCAACTTTCTCAAGTTGTCAGGTATTCTAAAATATTAATTTGATTTTCCATTAGAAGCTTCAGAAAGCTTTATTAGAATTCATGAGTGTAACTACACCTTTAAGCACTTGAAAACAGAGAATAAACAGGCATACGTGTCACTTGGTTGGACTTTTCTTCATTTGATGGAATGAATTTTATTTCTATTTAAATTATTTTAGCATATGGGTTTCTTTCCTTATTTTTTGAGAAAGAAGTCCTGATAATAGCAATTTGTGTTAAGTTCCCACAGCTTGTTTAAACTCTAAATATTTGTGAAGGGTTGTGTTTGGCTGAGCTCAGCAACAAAAATTTGAACAAATTTTTCTAAGAGATAATACAATTTCTCACTCAGTTCAAATTGGCCAAATTGGGGGAAATAGTGTGGCCCATAAACCACATATATCCTGCCAAAATCCCCCTTTTCTGTCCCAAGATTACTAAAAAGTGGATAGATTTCCCTTTAAAAAATACTCCCTTTTTCTATTTGGGGTAATCAGGATATTTTAAGTATAAATTACTGTTCCTTTATAATTCTGATAAGGACCAGGCAATAGCTATCAAACAAAGCAATTAACTGAAGTTTCATAAAGAAGTTTGAGTTTTATTTGTTTTTCTTTCCGTTTTTTTGTTTCCTTACCTTGGTTGCATATTTTCCCAGTGTATCCTGGATGACATTTGCATTTGTTTGGACCAATACATTCTCCATGCTTACATCCAGGTTGACAAACAGCTGTGAATACCCAAAAAGAAAGCTATTATTTTTCTTTCAAATCAAAATACACACAAAATTTAAAATATTAAATAAATTTTCACAGGTCTTTGTAGCTGTTGTATTTTGTTACCTGCTTTTATTGTTCTTGTTGTTTTAACTTTGTATTATTTTGAGAAGTTAAAAAATAGAACAGCAAGGTCTTCACTAATTGTTATAAAAATATATTCAATAGTAGCCTTTATTAGAGTTAAAGCAGTGAAGTAGTACAGCCTTCCAGTACTGTATATTTCTACTACAAAACTCCACCGCTAGACACATTTTCCCAAAGAAAAAAAAATAAAGCTGAGTTATTTATATAACAAAAAAATCATAAACAAAACTGGTCTCTTGCCAAAAAATGTTATCTTTTTGCCACAAAAAGGAAGCATCTTTTTGTGGTATATGTATTTAAATATGAAATCTTAGCTATATTTTGCCATGTAAAGAAATAAAAAAATTGTAACCAATGCAAGTTGATAATCAAGAGTGTCAGAATTAAGACTCCTTGAGTTGAGTGGGTGGGGGAGGCAGAGGCTGCTCCCAAGAAAATTACTATAAGGTTGCAGCCTTTAGTGCATAACTAATCCTTCTGCCATGGTGAATAAACAGAAACTGCAAGGAGACTGCTTTTAATTAAATGCAAAGTAAGCTTATCCTTCAACGCCACTTTGTTAGGCTCGCATTTTACAAGGTGGCAAGTTCTGTCAAAAACATCCCAATATATATGATACGAACAACAGAAAAAAATAGAATGCTGTGTAAATATGACTGTATGAAGAATCATACCTCCAGATTAAAGGATTACTGTAGTGTGGGAGCAACTTAAAGCAAGGACTGACCTCTGAAAACTAAATGTTCTTTCTAATTATGGAGCTACCTGATAATCTTTGCTTGCTGACAAGAAATACTAATATAACTAATAATAATTTGTTTTACTGATTACATTTTAAATGGAATGTATGACCTTATCAAGGGTATTCTTTATTCCAGATAAGTTTATTATCCCAAAATTACAATGGCTGGAAGTGCACGTTTACAGTTTGTTAACATGCTTTCAGAAATCTTTACTGTAGGCAGGTGGTTTTTAATCTTTGAGCAGTTCAATATGCAATCTTTTCTTTTATCATCTTGGAATGACAGTGCCAAATGCAGGGAAAATAATATTCTGCCTATTTTAAATATAGCAGACATTAGAATTCCAGAGAGATTTTCAACTAGCTAAATCACTGCCACTTTAGATTAGAATTGTGTATGAACCAGTCACTGCAAATAATGCACTGCTTTACATTTTGAAAGTGTTATTTTCATTGCACTCATGGACAAAAATATCTCCAATGCCCAGAAGTTAAGCTACTTGGATTTTTCATGTAATAGTACATCTATGCCGTAAATCAAGATAATATATGATGAACATTCCTTAGTGTAGTACATAATATTGGAATGCCTCCAGAAAGTTCAGTGGAATTATTCAGACAGTAATGTCTGAAGCAGATTCTCAAATACTATGGCAAGCAAACAAGTTGCCACAAGGGAGGTTGACACTGATTTGGAAATAAAGCCACCCATAATTTTGGCCTGAGCATTGGAAATATCCAGATAACTTAAAATCTAATTTTCTCTTGAAATATCTGGGCATGGACTTCAGCCCAGATAAGCCCTGGGCTGAAGTCCATTCTAGAATTCCTTGCTCTATTTTCTCCAACAACTAGAAGCTTGGGAGAAATCTCAAAATTATCAACATAGCCCATAAAGGAACAACATTATTCCTGTAGAGAATTCTCATTTAAACTTCTTTATTACGGTAAATATCGATGTAATTTTTTAAAGAATGATTATATAGTAACATCCTATGTAGGTGGAAGTAGAGGGACTGGCATTCCACTCATAGGCAGTCTCCTGCCCCAGAAAATACTGGGTATTTTACATTCAGTCCGAATGGCACCCTTTGTGGTAGCAACTCTATTCTATACATAATTGTATGCTTGTAAGCCAAATTCCAATATTCATTTGGATGTATCAAAAGAATAGTATAAAGAATCTTTCACAGGAATATAACTCAGATATCAAATCTGTTGGAAACCTTAATTTGAAGGAAACGTGTTGAGAAGTAATTCTTTAGTGAGGTAAATGCCTAGATAGGTATTTGCTCAGGAACTCTTAAAGTGCTATTGTAATTACAAATATTCTTAACCCTTGTCAATTAGTTCTAATTGAATTAGTAAATGTATTTCAGATTCTACAGCAGAGGGTCTTGTCTTGAGTTATATACCTGTATTACATAAATCAAGGCACAGTGCAGCTAGATTAATTTTATGCGCACTGGGTTTTCTCACTGTGGTTCTTTCTAGGTGTGTTGGAGGGCAACTGCTAGAAATTCAATCCTAACAGATCTGGAAAGCCACTGGTTGAGCATAGCTATTGTGTGTTACTGGGCAGTTGCAGATGTCATGGGAATCAAGAGCTATTAGTTTGATGGCAGTGTGACTGCCACTGAAGGCCAACTGCGGGCCGATAGTGGGCTTTCCCATATAGTTTGTTGGCAAGTGTGAGAAGAGTCTGCTGTACTAGATGGGCCAACGGTACAATCCAGCAGGACCCCACGTATGCTATCTCCTCTGGATTTTGGACACCTAGATAGGACCTAGCCAGATACAATAAAAAATATTTATAAGGAAACATACATAGAGGTGCAGTGCAATCCTAACAAGATTTGCTCATAAAGAAGTCTCACAGTATTCCCAGGTAAGCATATACAACAGGAGTGTCAAACTCAAGGCCTGGGGCCCAGATTTGGCCCGTGGGGTGCTTAGATCTTGCCTGCGGGACCACCCTGGAAACAGTGAAGGACTCACCCACAGGCCCTCTGCCAGTGAAAACTTTGGGACGGCCCTCCCGAGCTCCGTTTTCACTGGCAGAAGTTTGCAGGAGGCCGTTGCAGCTGAAAATGGACCTCGGCAGCCTGTTTTCGCTGGCAGAGCACTCAGGCCAGCACCTGTACCCCCGATATGAGTGACGTCAAACTGGGGATTCCTACCCTGGCCTCCTGAAGTCAAACACATCCTTGATGTGGCCCTCAATGAAATCAAGTTTGATACCCCTGATATACAACATTGCTAGCTTGGTCATTATTTCTGGCAGTGATTCATATAGATATCTGCATACAATAACACTGAAATAAACAACCATATTACAGTATAGCATTGTTTAAAATTATAAATTGATAAACAATGTAAAACAGATTTTCCCAATATCTTATCTATAAAACTGAAAATGATGCCACAATTGATTCATATTAGTTAGGAAATCCTCCACTGTATGGGAATGCTTAAAAAAAAGTGTTTCATTGTCTGAAAATAATAAACAAAATAAATACATATTTCTCCTGAGTTTACATAAAACGTTATTTCCCCAAATTATTAGTTACAGCTTCAAAACACCGTTGTGCCAAAATTATTTTAAGAAATATGTTCCGCTAACCTTTGGGTTGGCACCTTATCCTGGCTATTCTCTGCCTTAAGATGTAGAAAGCTGCAAAACAAATTTCCATAAAAAGCAATTCAAGCTGTTTTTAAAAATTATTCCTGAAAGGAGGGTGAACTTGGATGGGATTTTATCAACTTGCTACATTCCTACAGACTTACACACACACTGAACATTCTTTTTTTTTTTCTGAAACAAAAAAATAAACAAACTGGGACACATGTAAAAAGAGAATACCTTATATGTCATTAATTTGCTATGAGAGTTTGCAATGAGATACATTTTGTAAAAAAATTAACAAAAATAAATTGTCATGTGGTTCCTTTTTGACCTACCATGTTTCCCCAAAAATAAGATCTTGTCTTATATTTTTTTGAACCCCGAAATAATTGCTTGGCCTTATTTTCGGGGATGTCTTATTACTTTGGGGCACGTGGAGCAAGATTGGGCTCCTCTTGCCGTCTTATCTGATTTCCAGGTCTGTCTCCTTAACCCTAACCAGAGGAAATGGCGGGGACCAGCTGCACGTGTTTAAATATTTTCAGTGAGGGCTTATTTTCAGTGGAGGGGCTTACTTTTAGCACATGTACTCAAAAGCCCGATTGGGCTTATTATCAGGGGATGTCTTATTTCAGGGGAAACAGGGTAATAAACTCCAAAGGTAGTGAAATAGACTTCCTAATCTCACCACACAACACACTGTGGTAAAACAGTCTATTCCAAAATCCCAGTTCAAATGCAATTGAAATGTTCAGAATAATTTTTCTTTTAAAGAAACAGTATCCTTTTCTATCCAACTATAGCATCAATTTTTGGCCCAATTGACATCACTTACAAATTTAACAAAAAAAAATAAAGAATCTTTGGGCATCTTAGAGACTACAAGTGCACAAAAGCTCAAGACAACAAACTTAGTTACTACTAAGATGCCATAAACCCCTTGACAGTTTCTGCTGTAGAAGATTAACACAGCCATTCATTTAGGAATTTTGGTAGAATAGTTTATCAATTGTGAGGCAATTGATAATTAAACTCATTGCATTTTTAATACTTTGGATTACAGCAGTTTATGGATTGGTTTTTTGTTTGTTTGTTTGGTGTTGGCTTGTGTGATATGTGAACTTAACCACCGTTGTTTGTAAACTATGATTTATGCTTTAGTGTTTTTCCTGAACTAGGCTATTATGGCTTATTCAACAATTCATAACTTTGTCATAATTAAAAAGCCAAGAGTTAAGATGTTTGTCTAGAATTGGGAAGGTCCAGTATCAATTGATGCTAAGATGCCCATGAAAATTCACCTTTAGCTCCTAGAGATAAAGTGGGATAAAAATCAAAAAAATGTTAGCAGTAATGATAATAAGGCACTCCAAGGTCAAGGGGGTATGCAACCCAAAGTAGTTTAAAAGGCTGCAATAACTAATTTGCTGCAGTTGTAGCATTGCGTGATTTTAGCCTTTCAAGCCATGATGTCCCAAAATTGAAATTAAACTGAAATGCTAGAGAAGAAACACAATAGCAACAGCACTTGGACTTATATACCACTCCATAATGCTTTACAGTCCCCTCTAAGCAGTTACAGAATCAACATATTGCCCCCAACAATCTGGGTCCTCATTTTACTCACCTCAGAAGGATGGAAGGCCGAGTCAACCTTGAGCTGTGACAATCAAACTGCTGGCAGTTGGCAGAATGCAATATTGCATTCTAACCACTGCACCACCACAGCTCTGTAGCATTTCGGTTTAATTTCAATTTCAGTTATTAAAAATAATGTAATTCAAGATCTAGGGAAAAAAGAGTAAGTTCTGACCTAGACCTTGTTTAGGCAGAATAGCAAACCATGGTCCAATGTTATGTGAACCAGCAACGAAGAAAAGGCAGTTGCCTGTTCTCCCTCCCTCTTATGTATGAAGAGAGTTTGCTTGTTCTTTTTGTTTACCTGTGCATCATGAAAGTAAAACAGAAAAGCAAAATTCCTAAAGAGAACTAATCTTGTCACAATGGATACTGTTTCCTTAAAAATGCAATGCATATTCCCTTTGAAATTTTTCCAAAGTACATCAGACTTTTTCAAAATATCATTACAGAGGAGGAAAAAAGAATTAATAGAATCTCATTCTTTTCTGTGCAAACAAAATAATGCAGTTCTGTATTAGTTCAGCATATAATATTTCAGATTCAGATTCATAAACAGATTTGTTCAGATTCAGATTCATAAACTAAAACTTACAAGAGTGAAAATAACCACCCCATATTGTACTTCTTCTTTTTTTTGAAATGGAAAAGTTTTATACTCTGGAACAGACCATGAACAGAGCCAAAAAACCTGATTCTCAGATTTACAGAATAAGCTACCTTAAATTAATATACAGAATTGCATTAAAAAGCATAACAATTCTTCTCCCCACCAAAATAATGTTTTCCCCTTCCGTGATATCTTTTGGCAACACTCAAAAACAAATTCCACAGTTAATAATAAACATGCATTAAAGGAACATTAATATTTTGAAAGGGCAGAATTTAGCAAGTAGATTTAGCCCCAAAGCATAAAAAAGAAACAATATTTTCTCAAGCATTGTTTTTTTTTCTGCAGCTGCAGCGAAAGGGCAGAAGCATGCAAAGGGTTAAGTTGTAATGTTTCCTGGGCTCTTTTTGATGAAGCTCCCTATAAAGTTTGTCTGCATTTTAGTGAAGTAGTTAAGCAAAGTCAGTGTTTTGGAAGCATTTTCATGATCAAAGGGGTTTTCATAATGTTGGCTTAGAAAGTAATTTTAGGAACAGAAGTGGAAAATGAGCATTCTTTGAAGCTGAAAGAAGCTTTCTGACTGTGGCAAACTACTGTAGTCCTGCTATATATTGCTTTATATTTCTGGGCTGGCAATGAAGTCTTTAAATCTGATCGCAGGTAGTCTTCGCTTACCATCCACATGAGAGGCCGGCAACTCTATTATTAAGTAGCATAGTCATCAAGTGTGATATCACGTGACCGTGACTTGCAACTTTCTACTAGCTCCCCCATCAAATTTGCTTGTTGCAAAGTGGCTGTGAACCAGAGGTTGTATTCAGCCAGTTTGGACCAGTTCGGGCAAACCAGTAGCGCCGATCAGCTGGCTCCACCCACCTGCCCTATCCTGTCCTTTATTTCCTTCTTTCTAGCTCAGCTGATTCGTGCGGCACAGCTGATTTCCATGCCTCCACTGTTCTACTTATTGGGGCTGCCTTAGAATGTAAGCAGCTGAGCTTCAAATTGCTGTATTTTGAACGCTGCACGCAAGTGCGTTAGGCACGCTCACTGAACCAGTTGTTAAACCAGTTGCATCCCACCACTGCTGTGAACATTGCAAATGGCGATCACATGACCACAAGATTCTACATGCGTATTGTTGACAAGCATCTATATCAGGGGTGTCAAACTCACGGCCCGTGGGCTGGATGCATCCGACACTGGCCATGCCCACCCCCAGTTTAACAAGGGGGGAAAGTTGTGATACATCACGTGACGACGTGTCGTCACAAGTTTGACAGCCCTGATCTAAATCATGATCACTGTAAAAGCCACAAGATCTTCTTTTAAGAACCGTTATAATTTCAAATGGTCACTGAAATTATGATTGGTAAAGCAAGGACTATCTGCAATGTCTGTGGACCTTAAAACATATAAACTGTTCTTAGGATTCTTGTATTAATGTGAAATATGCATGAAAAGCCAGAGAGTGTTTTTTGTGCTTTTACTACAAAGTGTGCATCATTAACCATGCAATCATAAACAGATTTGTTCAAAAGGAAGTTTTAACAATTAGATTCCCTTATCTTGCTTAGACTTGGTTTGTTAAGTGACGATTTGTTGAATAAGCCACAATTTGCAGAGTAGAGTATATACAATGTGTTAAAGTTAACCACATGGGTTACAACTTGTAATAGTTGGATTCATGCAACACAGCAAGTCAAACCAATCAAACAAATGAACCATATTTGTGTTAGCACACTTTACTTCTTTATAATTCACATTTCAATAATATACATGCTTCACCAAAATAACTAAACCATATTCAGGCTTGGAATGTTCTATAACTGAAGCCACTTGTAGCTTCTTGTAGCTTGTAGCTTCTTCTCTAAGTGTTTAGCTAGATTGAAAAAAAATATGCAATTTTATTCTGCAGAAATATAGATATTTCCAATAAGTGGGGTTTTGTTCTAAAAAAGAAAAATATCCATAAAAGAATTTTTAAAAAAAAAATTAAAAAAATTCAGAAACTGAACTCTGACTATTTCCTGTACATATTTACTTTCCACAAATTACTTTAGCCAACTCACAGTTAGTTTTAAATCAGGCAGAGAATCACACTAAAGGTAGGATTGGTTGATTGACAAGTGTGGAAACTATACTGGAAAGCAATTCAGGATTTTATAATAAAGGGAGCAAAACTACATCCTATGATAACTCTTCATAGGAGGGGGTACAATGGGTCAGAGCTTATTAGGGAGCCATGGTGACGCAGTGGTTAGAATGCAGTATTGCAGGCTAACTCTACCCACTGCCAGCAGTTTGATTCTCACCAGCTCAAGGTTGACTCGGACTTCTGTCCTTCTGAGGTTGGTAAAATGAGGACCCAGATTGTTGGAGGCAATATGCTGACTCTATATACAGCTTAGAGAGGGCTTCACTATGAAGCAGTATATACGTGCTAGTGCTCTTTCACCCTTTCTAAATTTTTGTAACCTTCTTGCTTATCTGAATGGAGTTGTACCTTTAAAATTATCACCTCTGCAAACTGAATAATCTGTCATGCATCATAAAAGCCAATAAAAGTCCTGCCAATGTAATTTATTTATTTATTTTCATCTTGAGCTGGTTTTCATAATTGTGAGAACATCCTTCTCTAAAGAGTTTCTAATTTCCTTTCAAACCAATCAATGGTCTTTAACCAAGTTAACAAACATCACGGAGATCTTTGCACACATTCATAAACACAAACTTGCTACAAAAATAAACAATCTACATGTAGCTGAATAACCCAGAAGGTAAGTTTGAAAAACACACTCCCAGCCACAAAAAAGACTTTTCCAGAGGTTATAATCATAGCCAACTACAAAGAACAGATGATACAGTAATTATCTTTAGATAAATTAGCCCCCAAACATAATTTAGATATTGTTCTCAGCCCCTTTGATCTTTTTGAAGTAATTTAAGCAAAGCTATCTTGTGTTTTAAAATAACTGATTATGTATTTTTAAATTCCTAAATCGGAAGAGTATCCTGTTATGCAGAAGTTTTAAAAAGGAGCATTTTACATCTCTGTTATTGCTGTACTTTCAGAGTCCATAGAGAAGATCACATGTAATGCAGCTTAACATTTGTTTAAGATGGTATACATAAAAGAGCAGCAATCAAGTTTAATAAGAATATGTTGAGTGATACCCTGTTTCCCCGAAAATAAGACCCAACCAGAAAATAAGCCCTACCATGATTTTTCAGGATGCTCGAAATATAAGCCCTACCCCCAAAATAAGCCTCAGTTAAGATCGTCAGCCAGACAGAGGCGTTTACTACTGTATTTCCTCCCAAATAAAACCTAACCCAAAAATAAGCCATAATGCGTCTTTTGGAGCAAAAGTTAATATAAGACCCGATCTTATTTTGGGAAAAACACGGTACATCAAATATCTTTCTATGGGTTGTGGAATACTTGGGATATATTCAAGTTATTTAATGACACACTGGGATTCTTTAAGAAAACATGGAGGGGTGCCAATACTTTGGGTCACATCTTTACATACATAACATTGAAGCATAAAGGAAATTAAACCCAACACGTATCATATTTAGGACACCTATTTACAGGTAATCCTCAACATAAGACCATATTTGAGCTCAAAATTTCTGCTGCTAAGAGAAAATTGAGTCTTGTCCCATTTTGCAACTTTAGTGAATCACTGTAGTTGTTAAGTTAGTAACATGACTGTAAAGTGAATCTGGCTTCCCCATTGACTTTCCTTGTCAGAAGGTTGCAAAAGTGGATCACATGACCCTATGACACTGCAACTGTTGTAAATATGAGCCAGTTGCCAATCATCTAAATTTTGATCATATGTCCATGGGGATGCTGCAATGGTCTTAAGTGTGAAAAACATGAAAAAATGTTTTAAGTCATAAATCACTTTTTTCAATGCCATTGGGACCTCAAATGTTCATCAAATGAATGGTTGTAAGTCAAAGACTACCTGTACTGATAGGTGATCCAGGGTATCTACCAGAGGTGGTATTCAGCAGGTTCTGACCAGTTCTGGAGAACTGGTAGTGGAAATTTTGAATAGTTTGGAGAACCGGTAAATACCACCTCTGACTGGCCCCGCCCTCATCTATTCTCTGCCTACCAAGTCCCAGCTGATCAGGAGGAAATGGGGATTTTGCAGTAATCTTCCCCTGGAGTGGGGAGGGAATGGGGATTTTATAGTATTCTTCCCCTGCCACGCCCACCAAGCCATGCCATGCCCACCAAGCCATGTCCACAGAACCGGTAGTAAAAAAATTTGAATCCTACCACTGGTCTCTACATTTCCCTAGTAATGATGTTTACCTAACCTACCTTATAATTGTTGATCTAACAATCAACAGAAAGGTAAAAACTCAGAATAAGGTCGAAAGGTTGGAAAGGCATGAAAGATACAGCAAATGCAGTTGCTGTAATCTAGATTTCACTGTATTTCTTTTCCTTTACTCAGTGTTTTTGATTTCTTCAATGCAATTAGTCATTACTTCATATCTGCACTTTCTATAGTGTTGTCCATCCCAAAAGAGAATATTGAAGTGTGATATAAATGTATGTATACTATTTCCTGCAAAAACAATGAAGCTAAATTAAATGCTTATATTTACAGCCACCCAGTTAATAGTCCTGCCTTATACCATTAACTTCAAGATGTATAATCCAAATTGCCAGCCTAACTATATTAGGAAAAGATGGCTGCTCCTTAGGAGTGATTTTGGCTGGGTTACCTCTACTTTAAAGAACCAAATTGGTTCCAAAATGGCACCTGTTTATTACACAGGAAACAACAACAATTTCAAAAAATATCCAGAAATGCAAGTTCACAAGCGGCCAGCCTTCTCCAACTTTCATAAAAGTCAAAATTTCAATTATATATTTAAAGATATAGAACTTCATCTTGCCAAGGTAAAGAATGGTACAGTATGTGCCTTAGGACTTTTCATATTAACCACATCAAATCTGCTACTTGAATTTTCTTTCATTTTAATAGAGCAGTGCTGGTTATTGTCAACTTTACTAGGGTAGAGTAGACAAGAGACACAACCTGATGAGCTAATTCTATTTTACCATAAAGCTACATTAACAGAACTCTGTAAGTTTGAAAGTACAATCCCCCCCATCTCCTTTAAAGACAAAGAAACTAGAGAGGGTCTCTTTTGAAACTCTTGCTTTAATCACTATCTAGTTGCAGACTATGCCAGGGATCTGCAACCTTGGCAACTTTAAGCCTTTGCTTTGCTGGCTGGGGAATTCTGGGAGTTGAAGTCCCCCATGCTTAAAGGTACCAAGGTTGGAGACCCCCTGGTCTATGCTGGGTCTTATCCGGGCATTCCCTAGGTAGTGTCTCCAGGTCTAATTTTGCAAGATCTTTCCCATATTCTATTGGTTCCTTGCTTGCCACAGTTGTTAAGTGAACCACTGCAGATGTTAAGTGAGTAACACAGCTGTTAAGTGAACCTGGCTTTCCTATTGACTTTGCACATCACCTTTTGATCACAAAAGGTAATGTGATGACCCCCGGTACGCTCATTGGCATCCTTCAGTCTCAAGAGACTGTGGTATCGTGCTCTGGAAAGAGGTCCTAATACAGCATCTAGTGAGACTAAAAAGGCCAATTTGAGAGTGGCCATCCCTTCCACACTGAGGGCAGATACATTCTGTCCCCTGCCCAGATTTCAGCCCCCAGATTTCGCTGGTTCCGGGACTGCCTCTTTGCCTCATCCTGCCGAACAAGTATCTCTTCGAATTGGAGAAGGCTATGCTGCGTCTTTAGCCTCCAAGCTGAACGATAGGAGGTCAAGGTTTCCCAGTTGTTAATGTCCATTCCCGGGGCCTTTAGATACACTGCAACCATCATAAATACGAGTCAGCTGCCAAGCATCCAAATTTTGATCACATGACTGTGGGGACCCTACAATGGTTGTGGTGTGAAAATTTTATTTATTTATTTTTATTAGTTCAATTTATATGCCACCCTCCTCTGAAGACTCAGGGCGGCTTACAATGCACTTATAGCAATAGCCTTCATTCTTTTGTATATACCTGCTTATTAGGGCTTTTGGCCCCCTATAAGCGGTGTTTCTACAAAGTCAGCTTATTGCCCCCACAATCCGGGTCCTCAATTTACCTACCTCGGAAGGATGGAAGGCTGAGTCAACCTTGAGCCTGGTGAGATTTGAACTCGCACTAATTGCAGGCAGCTGGCAGCTAAGTGCTACATAACAGCACTTAGTCTGCTGCACACCAAGGCTCTCATCAGTCACTTTTTTCAGTGCTGTTGTAACTTTGAAAGTTCACTAAACGAACTGTTTTAAGTCGAGGTCTGCCTGTAATACGTACAGTTTAAAGTGAAATATTGTCTGCAGGGTTTTTGAACAGTCCTATTTTTTTTCCTGATGTCTGTCTACCTGATAGACCTGATATCTAGAGGTGTATATAGTCTATCTACACCTCTATGGATTGCAACTCTCCTCTGGATGTAACTGTGATGAATTTCCCCCAAAGCTGCTTACAGATGTCATTTTGGGGGGTTCAGAGTCGCTTCTAGGAATCTCTGGAATTAATTAACCCTGAAAACCAGACACATCCTGTTTCCGGTGTGCCTATATTACAGAGTTACTACATAAATGCAGTGTCATAAACCCAAATTAAGCCTCTAGGATACAGGCTCTCACCCTGCAGCTGACAAGGTTATTTCTTGAACTTTAGTGAAGTTACTATCAAGCAAATCTTTCTAGCTATTCCAAAGAATATTTTTAAATCAGAGCAGGCTTGGCTGATATGGTATAAATAAACCAACCAGCCAAATACTGCAAAGTATGTCTATAAGAAGTGACTAAGAGTTGGTTGCTCAGGCTATGATCTTATTCTGCAAATAAGCAGAATGATCCCTCCTTCCTTATGTTACATATCCAATGTCTCTTTTCCAGAGTAATTTTCCTAGGCAGTTATATATGTACCAATAAAGAAGAATATTTGTAGCTCAGGGTTGAAATGAAAGGGTCCTTGGTGCTCTCTGAGCTTGCCTGTTTTCTTGCAAACATTTCAATACCCTAACTAGGTACTATTGAGCACTGATGATGTTACCTAATTAGGGTAATGAAATGTTTGCATAAGAAAACAAGCAAGCTCAGAGAGCACCAAGAAGCCCTCAGTTACATATGTACCTACGCTCATATACAAAGAGAAATCCTCAACATGCCAGTCATTAACCTCTTTACCTCAGGGATGAAATGCTCCCAGTTCGGACTGGATCAGGCATTCCGGTAACAATTTTGGCAGGAGGTTCGGAGAACCGGTAGTGATGGCGGCATGAGGCTCCGCCCACCCACCCGGCTGTCACTACTTCCTGGTTTTAACCAGGAAGTAATGTGTTTATTACCTGCTGTGCATGCGCAGGTTTTGCGCATGCACAGAGGGTCTGCATGCACATGTGACCCTTTGTCTGCGCATGTGACCAGCGTGGCGCATGCATTTCCGAACTGGTAAGGAAGGTAAGTAGATTTCACCCCTGCTTTACCTTTAATTATCTTTAAAGGGGAAAGTTATTGCACATGAGAAAAACCCAGATTAATATCTTCCAACAATTAACAGAATAAAAATATATGTTTATATATTCAGAATCTCCCCAGCTACCCAATTCATCCACTGCTATGCTATGTTGCTTTACTATGAAAGAGAGTGTCCTGAGCTACCAATAAAATTAGTTAAAATCCCAAGGTAGGTTTAGTACAGTTAGTCCTCAAGTTATGACCACACTTGAGCCCAAAATTTCTCTTGCTAAGTGAAACATTTGTTAAGTGAATTTCCCCCTATTTTTACAACCTTTCTAGCCTCAGTCATTAAATGAATCACTGCAGCTTTTAAGTTAGTAACAAAGTTGTTAAGTGAATCGGGCTTCCCCACTGACTTTGCTTGTCAGACTTTGCTCGCCAAAGGGGATCACATGACCTTGGGACACTGCAACCATCATAAATAGGAGTTAATTGCCAAGCATCTGAATTTTGATCATGTGACCATGGGGATGCTGCAATGGTCGTGTGAAAAATGGTCGTAGGTCGCTTTTTTCAATGCCCTTGTAACTTTGAACTGTCACTAAATGAACTGTTGTAAGTCAAGGACATGTAGTTATTAAAAATAGCTTGTGCGGGCACACACGTACACAAGTCACAGCTACCAATGTTAATTTCTTGTGTACTGGCCTGTGTCTATATTAGTTTTTCCCTTTTGACTCTTTTCAAGTTCTTTAGATAAAATCTAAGATATATAAAACATTATCTAATCTTTACCCTTTTCCTTTACTTTTGATGTGAATAGTCACATAAAACTGGGAAAGGTTGGGAGTGAGCTCTTTCAGACAGCACTAATGTGTTGCTAAAAGAAATAATAAAAAATTGCTTTAATATTAGGGGTTGAACTGATCCAAAGATGGCTGTCCTATGGCTAAAAATGAGAAGGATATTATGGTGACCAGTGTCAGCCTACAGTTGCCATTAAAACTGCATGTCACGGTACCCATCACCTGTTACTTTCTAGTGGTCACTGAAGAGGATGCTTCAAGTGCTACAGATTTGACTCCTAGGCCAAGCTCCTTCTTGGAACTGGAAGATCATATTGCACAAAGGGAGTATTTAATTCTTTGCATCTGTTGCATTGAAGTCAATGAAATCCTTTCTTCTCTTCCAGTCTTGGAAATCATAAGTAGACATTTGAGTAGTATGAAGATAGGAGGGAAACTTTTTAAAACAGCTCCCATTTTTGATACCCATCCACTGTTCTGTTTCTACTGTTGTTATCTAGTTTGGATAATTAAACATCTGCAAGAAAACAACCAAATTCAGACAGCACCTCTTTTTAACCCTAAGATACCAATATTTTCTATCAGTAAATACTCAGTATTCCCATATCTTTTAATTGGAAAAAAATGCTCGCTTCCTCTTGAGCTATAAAGAATTAATTTTTTATATAAACTATGCTACTTATACAGAACTTGATACCTTAATCAGGGCTGTGGCCTTTTAATTTAAACACACACACACACACACACACACAGAGAGAGACACAGAAAAAGATATGAAAATACTATTTTCATATTAAACTGAAATCAGGAAATCAGAATAGTTTTGTTTTTGTTTTATTTTGTTTCATTGTATTGAGAACTCTATCCTCTCTCACACATTATGGGAACTAAGTTGAATGGATAAAATCCAAATAGATTTTTAAAATGTTTTTCATTATAAATTTTAATGACTTTAATACTAGTAATTTGGCTTCTCACAGGAATTAAATGGGCTAGTGCTGGACCTGTAAATAGGTGTGAGATGAAGATAAAAGTGATTGCTGTTTCGGCTTTTACAAAGGCCTCAATGTGTCTCCTAAACTGCCATTCTGTGCTGACTGGAAAATGTGGAGATAGCTGAGCAGTTCTGAGAAGATAGGAGGGCTTGGAAAACTACATTCCTGTGGAAGTTAGGAGTTTCCTTCCTCTTTAGCTTTTCAGCTGCTGTGTTCTACTTACACTAACAAAGTAGCAGTGGGAAAAGCAGACAATCAAATGTGTGCAATTATGAGACCATAATTATATACATTTTGTGGTACAAATCCATGACTGGAATGAGCTTGAATCAGCTTCTGAACCTTGGCTCACCTCAAACCCTGATTGTTTTCTAATCAAACAGAAATAACTTACCGAATAATAAAACTCACGACATCTAGTTGGAATCTTGAAAAAACATTCAGAATTAAATTTCCAGCCAGGACAAAGGCAAAATAAATCTACATAAATAATTGGAATTAATCAGAATTGTCTACCAGGATTTAGCGAGCTACTCTGCCGTTATTGTCTTCAGGATGATTAATGCACTGTATATAATACAGATGGATAATCTGTTCAGTAAAATTTAAAATTGGAACAATGCTAGAATTTTCACACAGATTTGACTGTTATCATCAGCTTTCTGGAAAGACTAAGAAGAAAGTAGCCAATATAGAACTGAAAGTGAAGTGGAAACTATTCATACATGCATACAAGAAAATAAAGAGTACCCAGGATGAGGGGTCCTTGGTGCTCTCTGAGCTTGAGTGTTTTCTTGCAGACATTTTATTATCCAAACTAGGTAACATTTATTAATGCACTGATGATGCAAAGCATCAATGTTATCTAGTTTGGGTAATGTGCTCTCTGAACAACCAAGTTCAGAGAGCACCAAAGACACCTCTTTTCAACCCTAAGGTGTAAATATTCTTTATCAGTATTGCACTAAGTACTTTACCTTCACACGTTATGGGAACTAAACTGAATGGATATAATCCAGATAGATTCTAATATATGAATTGGCCTTGAATTTTTGAATTTTTAGCAAACAGAATCCAGAGTGTTTGTAATGCCGGACAATATCATTTAATTAATTTTAGCTTAATCTGCTATGTTTCTGATTTTTTTCCCCTTTTTCCTTAATTTGTCCTAAGTTTCACTTATGACTTTCCAAATTACTTGCTGCCTAACAACTGCCCTTTCTCCTTGTAGCAAGGCAACTCAGCTGAGTGGAATTATTAAGAATATACTCTACCTGTTCCAGAGTTCATACCAGTTTAATTCTTTATCTCTCCATTGTAGTGCGTTATTGTTCCAAGGTCATTCTTTTGAGCATATTTGTGAAAATAGCTTCAGAGGAATGGCAAGGGGTCAAAGAAACACGGAAAAAGCAAACATGCCAGTCCAAATGGCAGGCTGATTACTGTGCAGACATGGCAAACTGGTAAATTTATTCAGGAACCGTTGTAAGGGAATACTTCAAAGCTTAGATCATAATCTCCTAAAATTTGTCTAGACATTGTGACAGATGTTGAGAGAAACCTAGCGTTGACCTTCTTGTGATAACCTGAAAGAGGATAATTAATCAAAAATATTAAATAATAGGATGGGATGCTGACTTATCCAGCTGTTCACAATATCTTCTACAACAGCTAATGCAAACATCTTTTAACTGAGTAGTCTCTAGCTATTAAGAAACAGTATTTTAGACACCATCTTGTCGGTCCTGATATCTTCAATGACACTCACAATCACTAAGGTATCTGTGGACTTCTTTGGTGTCTTTCTTATCCCATTCTACTTTTCAATGTTTTAAAGTATTATTTTGATATTAAATAACTATTAAAAGGAATCGGTCAATCTGCAAAGCAAAGTGTGGCCCCAAAATTGGATCCTGTAGAGACTCCATAGGGCAGTTTTAGAAATTAAAAATGGTGAATGATGCTAGGACAGTACTGCATTTTTTTTGTAAAGTGACTACTGACTAGTAAATTGTTGACCGTGATTATCCTGAAGAGATAGAGAGGACAACAGAGAACAACCTCACTAGCTTGTCTTCAGAGGTGGTATTCAGCCGGTTTGGGGAAACCGATAGGGGAGATCGCAGGTGGGCCCACCCACCTGCCTACCCACCCCTATTCCATCCTATTTAGGCATATTTTCGAGGCCGTACACATGCGCAGAAGGTGCGCGAGCAAGCAAAGCGCATGCACGGAAGGCCAGGCGCATGAGTGGAAGGCGCGCGAGGCGAACCAGTGGTAAGAATATTGAAAACCTATCGCTGCTTGTCTTATGATAAATTGGTCTCCCCATGATAGCTGGATCCGCTGTGATAACCATTTTGTGAATGGGTTTGTATTTGTGGCAACCATTTCCTCTGATGACAGAAGATAGCCTTAAAATGGTCAAATATAGAAAAAGATTACAGTACTCTGGTCCTTTTCGTGGAAAGGGTAATATAAAGACTGGATGGATCTGTAATCTGGCTAAGTCAGTCATCCCCCAACCTCCACCTATTAATTTACTTACTTAGTTAGCATTTTAAAGAGATATATAAGCAGACATAAGAAGAGATAAAAAATACAAATGCATAAATATGAGATACAAAATTATTCTAGACATTGAAGCGTTCTCTTGCAACTTAGCCTTTTGCCAAAGTGTTGGGGTTACTGGATAGTTAGAAATTCTGGGAGCTTCGGTCCCGGTACATGAAGAAATTAACCAAATTGGAGAAGGATAGACTAAGAGCATTTTCACTTTTGGTAATGGATGGTTTTGAGACAGTATTATGTGCCTCACTATATCCAGAAGAATCCTTGCAAAGATTTACACCACCTTTGTCAAATCTCACGTTCTGCTGCCAGAGATTACTTTTATAAAAACGGAGGTATTGATTCAGTGAAACAGTTTAACCTCTACTAATTTCAATGGGATCTCAATAAGAAAGTAACAGAATAGAGAGAAAAATCAAAAGAATACCTTGCTATTGTATAATAGCAATAACAAACCCACAGAATTTTGATGTACAACCCAATCCTTCAACTCGGCATTATCCCGGTATTATTTGAAAAGCACCTGAAAGAAAACTATGAATCTATGTAATTTGTTTAACACCCCACCTAAGAGACTGAAGTTCTCTTTCCATTCCACAGCACAATAGGTATTTTTTCTTATGGAGCTAAGGTTGCATATTAACTTTAAAGTGATGTGCTATGTCTTAGCAGTCTATGCAAAACATATTGCTTGTTTGCTAAGATATTCTGCTTAGATATTCTGCTCTAAAGCTCAAAAAAACCAGTCATCTCCCATGTATGATAAGAAAAAAATATGCCCTCTGCCTTTGGTGTTATTGATTGAGCAAGTGATATAGATATATGCACATTTCATATCTGCTTCCTGACTCATCCACCATGATGAGTGGGTCCCAATCTACTCTGGATATTTAGAATAGAATAGAATAGAATAGAATAGAATAGAATAGAATAGAATAGAATAGAATAGAATAGCAGAGTTGGAAGGGACCTTGGAGGTCTTCTAGTCCAACCCCCTGCTTAGGCAGGAAACTCTACACCACTTCAGACAAATGGTTATCCAACATCTTTTAAAAAACTTCCAGCGTTGGAACATTTACAACTTCTGGAGACAAGTTCCTCCACTGATTAATTGTTCTAACTGTCAGGAAATTTCTCCTTAGTTCTAGTTGCTTCTCTCCTTGATTAGTTTCTACCCATTCCTTCTTGTCCTGCCCTCAGGTGCTTTGGAGAATAGCTTGACTCCCTCAATCATATAAAGAATAAGCAATCATATCCCCAGTCTACCTGTATATCTTGATACAGGCTACTTATTAAAAATACAGTGAATTTTTGCCATTTTTTTCTGTTATAATATTATTTTGCCAAAATAATGCAAACTCTGTCACCTCTGTTCTATAGTAGTGCCCTTTATATCACCTGGAGCTACTTTTAAAAGTGGTTTGGAAATTGTAGCTGGTCAGAAGGAATTCCCAAGTTTATTGATGTGATTGAATGTTTTAATCACAGTGTATCCATAGAGTGTCAGATAAACAGTCTTCCAGCCTTTTCCCCACAGGTCTTAGTTTATAAAGCCCTGGACAACTTTAATGTATACGGAGAGTCCTCGACTTCATTTAGTGACCATTAAAAGTTATAACGGCACTAGAAAAAGTGACTTATGACTGTTTTTCACACTTATGACCGTTGTAGATCCCCATGGTCACATGATCAAAATTCAGATGCTTAGTGACTGATTCATATTTATAATGGTTGCAGTGTCCCAAGGTCATATGATCACTTTCTGTAACCTTCTGATAAGCAAAGTGAATGGAGAAGCCAGATTCACTTAACTGTGTGACTAACTGAGTAACTGCAGTAATTCGCTTAACAACCGTGGCAAGAAAGGTTGCAAAATGGGGCAAAACTCACTTAACAAATGTCTCACTTAGCAACAGAAGTTTTGGGCTCAATTGTGGTCATAAGTCAAGGATTTACCTTGATTTACAAGGACTATCTGTAGTTGAAGAACTGCCTTCTCCATCTTTTCCTTCTTCCTAGCAAGCAAACAAGCTAACCAGCTAGCCAGCGTTTCTGAATTTTAAGATCTTCTTTAAGGCCTCAATGTGCCAAATCATTGCAATCACAATTGGGACTGGAATTTGAGTGTTATGTGAAATGGTTGCTAAGTGAAACTACTATTATGTTTGAAATCCTACCTTATCTTTCCTTTTACCTTACAGACCTGCAAAGGTCGTAAATGTAAGAACTTGTTGAAACTAATGAAAATTACCTTTTTATCACCATCATTATTGTACACTCTCACTGTCTGCGGCAGTTGCTAAGCGAGGGCTATCTCTAAAGAGATATCTGACCATAAGAAACAGATGTTTGTGGAGTAGGCACCTGATCTGGTGAAATCAGGTTTATTTATGAAGCCTCTTTAAATTATATCTTACTTGATTTTTTCCGTTGCATTAAATTGCAGCATCCTAAAAATGCATATTTAATTTAAAATATTTTTGTTTGTTTTCCTAGAGCCTAAATAACAGCTAGTATAGATGGTCTATATAAAATACAATATGCATATCATATGGCTTGAAAAATGAGACTTGTTCATGCTGGATTTTGAAAAAAGTACAAATTATTTCAATGAAAATGCTACTGGACCAGATAGATGCATTCCAATTTATTTCTACTTAGTTCTCATCAGTTGCACCATTCTGCTATTATAAACAAGTCTAAACAGAAGTCAGCTTTAATTTACAGAAATTAATATTCAAGCAGCACCACAATTAGGAAAACATTCACAAAGACGCATACAAAAGGCAAGCAATCCCACTTTCTCATACTCATATAGGTATATTGGTATGGGAAAAATAAGCAAACATTAATTTTGCTTTTTCTGAATCTTTTTGCTTCTTCTTAGTTCTTCCTCTTTTTTTCATTTAACTTTTCATTCATTTTAAGAGGTTTATATTGCCAGATTTGCATGTAATTTAACTTGTAATTTGGAGAAGAGGCTAAGAATAAAAAGAGGAAAAAAGATGAAAAAGGGGAAAGAAGAAAAAAGGCATTCAATGATTAAATATTTAAAATTCAAATTGATTTCAGTAGATAATTAATCTTACATGCAGCTTGTTTCATTTAAAAATAACCCATGAGAGATGCAGTTCTGAAGTCTTGATTGCACTTATGTACATTTATAATTGGTAAATAACATTCTGATAAGGCAACTACCAAATGTTGGTCAACAAAAGAATATATTAATTTGGCCAAGAGAAAAACTGATTTCTGCCACATATGTAACTTATCTCAACGGGGACTAGCCCATCCCACACAGGCTGGCAGAGAGGACCTACTGGGGATCCTATCAGTCAAGGGATTTCAGCTGGGTTCGGGAGAAGGGCCTTCTTTGCTGTGGCTCCTGCCCTCTGGAACATCGTATCCTCAACGTGAGATTGAGTCCCACCCTCCTGACTTTTTGTAAGAGCTTTAAGACCTGACTCTGCCAGATGGCAGTGGGAGAGCTTCACACTGGAAGTGGTTGACTAATTAAAAGCTAATTCCCCCCTCTCCCTTCTCGTGTATCCGGTTCCCTCCTTTGCCACCTTGTGTTAATGAATTTAATTTATCTACCTTTTCATTTTATTTATATCTGGTGATTTTAATGTTTTTATGCTGTGAGCTACCCAGAATCATTTGACACGAGATGGATGGCAAATTAAATAAATAAATAAATAAATAAATAAATAAATAAATAAATAAATAAATGAAGTGTCACACTACTATACAAGCAGCTATTCAATATAATACTGAGGACAAATTGTGGTTCTAAGAAATATACGTTTAATGAGGATATTATTATTATTATACCCACGTTAAAAACTACTGGTGTATTTCTTAAAGCTACAATTTGTTCTCAATATTATTGAATAGCTGTTTGTATAGTAGTGTGACACATCATCTATTATTATTATTATTATTATTATTATTATTATTATTATCATTATCATCATCATCATCATCATCATCATCATCATCATCGTATGGCATAGTTACAGTAGCCAGGAGACTGCAATGGTATTGCAGAGTAGTAGTCTGGTTTTCCAAGGTACCATCCCTGTTATTGGACAAACTTGTGTGCTTCCCAAGGTACACCACAGGAAGGCGAGCTGGCTTTGCACCACATAGTGGTTCTTCCTGCAGCGTCACCCAAGGCCCCGTCTCTTCCTGGAGCCGGCTTGCAAATGGGAGCTACAACTGGGAAGGTTCAGAGCCGTCGGGAATCTGACTGCCTGATCAAAGCACAGCTAATCTCCCCACTAATGTGGTACTTTCATAGAACATACTTTCAGACTGTTAGGTGGACAGAAGCTAAGGCAAGTGGCAGGAGTTCACCTTCCTCATAGTACCTGGGCTTGAACAGCCAGAGCTGAGACAAGCATCATGAACTCCATGCCTCCATGAGCTCCATGCCTCCTTTCATGAGGGTGAAAAAATGTACCTATAGATTACTAGATGATTATGACTGTCATAATGTGGGGATCTATGAATATCACATATCTAACTTTGCAACAATTTGTCAAAAGTATAAATATCTAACATATGTATTTGCTGCATGAAGACTATAGTGATTTAACAAGCTAACTGTCTTAATTCAATTAATAGTCAGCATTTTTGTATCTTTATCACTTCCATAGCTTCTAACATACCTTTTCAGAGTGGCAATTAATATGGTTGATAGAACAATGAAAAAGTGAGAAATGTTATTAATAAATGATCATTACAGGACACTGTCAGGATAACAGAAAAATGAAAGATAAAAGATGAGCTGGATTGTTTTTATTGTATTTTTTAAAAAATATTAAGTAGGATATTTCCGCAAAATTCCATTTAAAGAGCAATTGCTCACGCTCAGTACATGTGAATTGAAAATTTGTTTCAAATAAAAATTAACTGGACAACTAAAGCTGATAGACCAAATTTAATACTGAGGTTAAAAAAAGAAAAACAGTTGATTCCGTTGTTTATTTCTGCCACTTACAGTACTGTTTGTATGAATACTTGGAGTTTACAATGGGCAGAGTTTTTAACCTGTCAGTGTCCCTCCAGGAAAAAGAAATAGCCAGTATGTATTGTAAGCCCTTCATCAGGTGAGTGTCCATGATTTCAGAAAAGCTATTACAGTATTAGAAATGTCCAAGCCCCATAAGGAATGGCTCAAAGCCCCAGCAGTAGTGATACTCACGTTGGCAGTGGCCCCAGGCGTGGCGAGCCCAGCCCCAGCAGCAATCCACTCTGCTCCCAAAACGACACAATCCAGTTGTGGAAAGGATCTGCCTGGGCCACCTGCACCAGCACCAAAAATAAGCTTTAAAGAGTAAGCCCAATGAATCAATTCGCATTAAGTTACAGATCAAGGGTGTCAAACTCAAGTTCGCGGGCCAGATCTGGCCTGTGAGGTCCTTAGCTCTGGCCCGTTGGGCTGACCTGGAAACAGTGAAGGACTGGCCCACGGTGCCTCTGCCAGAGAAAACAGAGCTTGGGAGGCCTGCATGCGGCCTTCCCGAGCTCTGTTTTCAGTGGCAGAGGAGGCTGTTGCAGCCGAAAACGGAGCTCGGAAGCCCATTTTCACTGGCAGAACACTCGGGCCACCACAGGCGCCCCCAACAAGAGTGATGTCGAGATGGCAATGCCTATCCTGGCCATGCCCACCCCAGCCCCCAAACTCGAACACAATCCTGATGTGGCCAAATCGAGTTTGACACCCCTGTTACAGATGGTCCAGTGGTTCTGAACTGAATAAACCTCAATTTGCTGGGTTCACACAATGAACTAACTTAGGATACTAGAAACCAAATGGCTGAGTTTACCCAATATGCCAACCAGAACTATATGCACAACACTTGGTTTCGTATAATGTTTGGATCCAATTTTCACCCTGACTGAAAGGAAATGAGTGCACTGCAGATCTTTTGTTCAATTACATTACACCAATATTTTTGCCCAGGTTTTTTTTAGAAAGAAACAAATCATTGCATTTCTGTGTCTTTATTCTATTTTTGTGAGTTTTTCTTCTTGCAGAAGAGATATCTTGCTGTTGTGATGGCTAACCTTTTCCGGACTGAGTGTCCAAAGCATGCGCATGTGTGCGCAAAAGCGCGCACATGCACACAAACCCCCAAAATGCAATGGGTGCATGGCCCCCCGCATGCCCCCCACCATGCGTGCAGCCCCCCGCATGCACCCTGCCCCCCGTGCTTGTGTACACGGCCACCCGGCACACGCCCCATCCCCCACGCGTATGCGCGGCACAGACCCGATGACCAGCTGGCCAGTGGGAGGTGTGCGCACACATGCATAGCAAAGCTGAACTGGGGCAACAGCTCGCTTGCCCACAGAGAGGGCGCTGCGTGTAACCTGTGGCATAGGTTCACCATCACAGCCTTATATCTTGACAACTTTAAGAGGCATGGACTTAACTCCCAGAATTCTCCTGTCAGCTCTGGGGAATTCTGGGAGTTGACGTCCATGCCGCTTAAAGTTGCCATGGCTGAGGCACGCTACTCTACTGGATAACAGCAACATCAAGTAACAGGACACATATAGTATATGTTGGTTATTGCAGATGTTAATTCAATAGACAGAACTTTCAAACTATTTCATTGCATCCCAAATGCTGTATTTTTAATTGGAACTGGTTCAGACATTCAGCTGTCATTTATTAAATAATATTTTTAAGCTTCCAGATTTTATCATTATTTGGAAAGCATGTTTTTACTCTTCTTGTTATCTTGATAAGCCATCTTTAAACCATCTGTCATAAAGTTTTCATATGTTTTTGAACTACTGTTTCATCCCATCTTCAAATGGTCTGGGAAACTATTTTTCCTTCTTAGACTATTTTTTTTTTTTTTTTTTTTGTAGTTTCTCTTTCCTTCCATCTCTTATTAGCTCAACATATCCAATGCCATGTAGGGGAATCAAATCTTTATGATGCTTTTTTGTAAAGATAATTTAACCACATAAGCCAAAGTTTGATAAGGGGTCTTAAAACTCAAGTTGCATGTAAATTCTTCTAGGTAATCAGCCTTTACTTCTAGCTATTCACCACAAAATCAACAGGAAGATATTGATATTACAGGAAGGTCAGCTGGAAGATATTGATTTCTAGGCAATTCCCCAGATCTAAAACTAGGATAAGGTCAACATTCTGTGTACCATCCTGCATTCTAATTATATATTGGACATACAACATGCCAGAGATAAGATCAGACATTCTATCTATGGAGCTGAGCTAGAAAATGTTTCTTCCAACATGCTAAAAGTTACAGCGGCAACACATATTCAAGATGAAGGCACCGTATCTCAGTAAAGGGATAAAGTTGGAGCAGCTACAAATACTTTACGATGATGAGTTGTCCTTTGATTAGCTATAGCAATATCCCTTTGATTACCAATGCTATTCAAAGTTTGCACACCTCTCCTGTTAAAGCACAACACACCATAAAGTAATATAAAGCACACTAGCAAAGCACAGTAGTAGTAAAGCACACTATAAAGTGTGCTTTACTTGAGCAAATCAGTTGACTCCATGGAATAAATAGTGATTACTCAACAAATGGTGAAAAGGATAGATAAAGGGCAAGCTTTAAACTAAGATCCCATCCAGCATATTTTCTTCTAGTCTGCATGACTTATTCCCTAATTTGCATCAACATTTTTCATCAAATTTTGACACATTATAACTGTAGCAATTACATGCACATTCCTGCTTTTCAGCCTTCGCTTTCAGATTTCATTTATCTGCATCATGTTTAAACTTGAGCTGCAAACTTGTCAGCATGCTATTTCATCAACTTTGTGCTCAAATCATTAACTTCTGACTTATTCAGCATGAATTGAGGTTTTTTTACTATTTGATAGACCTACTTGATAGCAGCAATAGGGATTACAAAGACAAGACATTTAAATTGTTCTTCCTGTAATATTCCTGCAATCTACGTGTGTGTGTTATATTCACACTAAAGATCTGATGGCAGCAATTTAGCACCTTTCAGATGCCTTGCATTCTCATAGTCCTCAACAGACACTTTTCCGTTTTCTGAACCATCATAGAATCTTTAGTAAACCGCTTGTTTGAAATCAGGGGCAACAGAAAAGATTCATAATTGTCCATTTAACCTACATCGGCAAACAGATTTCTGGATGAGCATCCTATAGTTGTCAAAACAACCAGAGGCATAAATTTGATGCTCATCCTAAGGTGGCATTTAAACTGTCAGAGTGTTGAAGGATTCAACCTGTTCTGATTGAACAGAAAGTTCAACCAGTAAGTGTATTAAAAATTGGAAAGCCATATAAACAAACGAATTCTTTGTGTAACAGCATCCCAATATCTTCCCATGTAATATATATTAATAAAGGTAAAGGTATACTCTGTCCAATTGTATCCGACTCTAGGGGGCAATGCCCATCTCGTGGACAAGGAAGTGAGAGTTGTCCGAAGACACTTTTGTGCTCATGTGGCCAGCATGTCCATATGCCGAGGTGCACAGAATGCTGTTACCTTCCCACCGAAGTGGTATCTATTTATCTACTCGCATTTGCCTGCTTTTGAACTGCTATGTGGGCAGGAGCTGGGGCAGGAATGGGAGCTCCCTGTGCAGTGCTCAGGTCTCAAACCCGGGTTGTCAGCTTTCCACCTGACAAGCTCAGTGTCTTTAACTGATGAGCCATCACACCCCCTTTTAATAGGCGGATTTAAATCCTGGGCCTTTTCCATTTGCCTTTTTAGGATCATGTCCCTTCTCCTCCCCACTCTGCTATGTGGGGAGCTATGAAGAAGGAATTATATTACTCCTTTCATTTCCATTTTTTTGTCAAGTAGACCAGATAAAGCCTCTCCCACCGTTAACCCTCTGAACTCTTCCCCGCTCCTGGCCAAGGATCTCTGAAAGAATCAATCTCCAACTCCTTTTTTTAAGTGGAGTGGAAATGATTCTAATAATAAATAAACGATGGATTTGATTCTCTCCCTTTCGCTCTGTCAACTCTTTCAAGCTGTCCCTCCCTGAGATCTCTGGAGAAAGGGGAATGTCCATTACTTCTTCTGGAAAGAATTTCCCCCACACACAAATTCACTCTTGTACCCTCTTGTCAGGCACTTGTCTATTCCTGAATTCATCCCTCTGTTATAAGGGGGTTAATCAGCATAATTATATCTTCCCCGTCCCAAAATCAGCCCTCTTCTATCTCAAAATCAAAGCTGCTGGAATGCACCAAAGGTGAAGGATATAATCAATTAGGTCTGAACTGGTGAGGGCAATGTATTGATTATTATTTTGATAACTTAATTTAAATGCCTAATATTCCTTTCTATTCTTATTTTCCCCACAACAGCCTTGCACTGAGAGTTTGTGACTAGGCCAAAGTCAAACAGTCAGTGTTCATTGCTAAGGTGGGATTAGAACAGCGGTGGGTTTCACATATTCTTGCCATTGGTTTGCTCCATGCACAAGCTCACTTCGCATTCACGTGCCTTCCGCGTATGCGCCCAGCCTTCCACGCATGTGCTTTGCTTGCGTATGTGCCTTCCACACATGTGCCTGGCCTTGAAAATGTGGCTAAATAGGACGGCATTATGACGGGGCGGGTTTGCCCGAATTGGCTGAATACCACCTCTGGACTAGAACTCAAAATCTCCTGGTTTCTAGCATGAAGTCTTAAGTACTGCACCAAATTACACTAAATCAAAGGAATGTCAAAGGAAGCAATCCTTGGCTATTTCCCAGGATATCTCTCTTCTATGTATCCTTTCCAATGGATCAAGTATTACAGAACGCTTCTCATGCATCAGGGGTCTGAAAAAAGGTCCACTTTGAATTCTTAATCCCTACTTGAAAAGATGGAATAAGCACAATAGAACAATGATACAGAAGGCTGAGGTTCCAAAGATCAAATGGTAACAAACAAATGTATGTTCAGTGCAGCTTGAAGTTGCTGATAAAAGGCTGCAGGATTGGTACAGGAAAGGTGTCACATGAATGGTCATATGACAGAGAGAAATCTCTGTTAAGTCTCTCCCTTACTAGACAAGGGAGAGACTTCAGCAATGCAGGTGATGTCAGTTATCAGAACATTTGTTAGTGGTCTTGGCTTGATACAACTGACCCTTGAGAAGATGTTGATCTGTCTGCTACTCTGGACAAAATAGAAGCTCTCAGGGAAACTTTAAGCAACAGTCATGGATAGTAACTGTGTATGATCTAAAATGACTAACTAGTGTTGAGACATAAACTGACCTATTAAATGAGAACCAGTCCCAGGCAAAATATCAGTCCAATGATCTTGCTGGTGGTTAAGACAGCAATGGAGGAATTCCGTTTCATCATCTAAATATAGGTGACAGGCAGAAGATAGTTGGAACTGTACATCCAACAGATGAAACAAAATGAACTGTTGGTTTTTATCAGAAATTAAATGAATTCATAACATGTGGTTCTGGAAAATCTGCTTGAATGAGCCGATAATCTCTTTCCCGAGCAGAGGAAAGGCTCTAACAGGAAATGAAACGGGCCATTGTGGAGGGAAAATAAAATACCACTAGAATGGCATCCAGATCCTTGACATAAGGTCAGTCAATAATAAAAGCCAACGAAATGGTGTCTCAAGGCCCCTGAAAGAGACAAACAGTGCAGACAGCTTCTGGTAAGAGATTTGGCAAGTTGACAAGGGTAGCAAAAAGAAATGTTGACTTTCATACATGCTATTCCAAGAAGCCAGAAAAAGCCACAGAGTCGTAGAAAAGAAGATAAGTTATTTTAAATAGAATGAAATGTCCAGAGCAACAAGATTTCTTCTCTCAAGGAAGAATGTATTACTGATCATTGTGAAGCAATTCACCCACTTGGAAGAAAACAGGAAATGACAGAGGCCCCCTTAAAGTCATCTATTTGAGCCTACATGCATTCGTGGTTCCTGCTATTGTGCAATTATGCATGAGGTCAGTTAAGGAAGGCATCTTCCATCATCCTCCAAGTCACTCACATAGGGCAGGGAAGATGCTAGATAGAAGGAGGGGAATTACATTTTTAGGAGTTGAATGGATATGGTAAGAGGGCTTCGGGGTTAATAAATAATTATGTGGCAGAAGATCAGACCACTTGTTTTGCAAGGTAGGTATATAAGAGATACATATAGAATGGGAAAGCAGAGACATCACTCTCCCAACAAAAGTGCGTATAGTCAAGACTATGGTTTTCCCAGTTGCAAAGTATGGATGTGAAAGTTGGACCAGGGTGAAATCCAGCAGGTTCTGGAGAACCGGTAGTGGAAATTTTGAGTAGTTCAGAGAACCGGCAAATACCACTTCTGGCTAGCCCCAGAGTGGGGTGGGAATGGAGATTTTGCAATATCCTTCCCTCAGGAGTGGGGAGGGAATGGGGATTTTGCAGTATCCTTCCCTTGCCACGCCAACCAAGCCACACCACGCCCACCAAGCCACGCCCACAGAACCGGTAGTAAAAAAAAATTGGATTTCACCACTGAGTTGGACCATAAGGAAGGCTGAGTGTCAAAGAATTGAGGCCTTTGAACTATGGTGCTGGAGAAGACTCCTGCGAGTCCCTTTGACTGCAAGGTGATCAAACCGGTCAGTCCTAGAGGAGATCAACCCTGACTGCTCCTTAGAAGGCCAGATCCTGAAGATGAAACTCAAATGTGTTGTGCCTTCAGATATGATAGCAATTCCAGTGTTGGAAACTATCTCTGGGAGCCAAAGGCTTCTTTTTAAAAGAAACTTCAGTTTGCTTGGCAGAAAAAGATTTGGGAAGAAAAATGTACAGCAAGCTCTCATTAAACTTTTAATCAGATTATAAAAGCACAGCACTCAAAGCAAAATCAGAGGTATCAAACTAAGCTATAGAGAGACATAAGGGATCTAGATAATGAAAGGTATATTGAAAAGTGAATGTTCATTTGAATAGACAAAAGCTCACCTTTCTTAGTAAAACACACAAGCAGTGCGTGTATATCAGCAAATCTGCCAAAAATGTAAGATTAAAAAAATGACTAAGTCCATTACAGGTCGTCCTCAACTTACAACCACAATTGAGCCCAGACTTTCTATTACTAAGTGAATTTTGCCTCATTTTATAACCTCTTTCTACATTTATTAAATGAATTACTGCAGTTGTTAAGTTAGTAACACTGTTTTTAAGTAAATTTGGCTTCCCTATTGACTTTGGTTATCAGAAGATCACAAAAAGGGATCACATGACCCTGGGACATTGACACCATCATAAATATCAGCCAGTTGCCAAGCGTCTGGATTTTGATCACATGACCATGGAGAGGCTACAATGGTTGTAAGTGTGAAAAACGGGGATAAACCATATTTTTCACTGATGTTTTAACTTCAGTCATTAAATGAACTGTTGTAAGTTGAGGACTACCTGTAAAGGATTATGTATCTGTGGGAGATTTCCAAAATAGACTAAATTCATCTTTAACTGAATCCATCTGAATTCTCCTTGAGGAAATATAATAGTTTAGACCAGCGGTCACCAACTGATGGTCCGTGGACCACTGGTGGTCCGCGAGAAAATTTTGGTGGTCCCCAGAAAAATTATTTGCATTTTTTATATTGCATTAAATCAGGGGTCTTCAAACTATGGCCCCTGGGCCGGATATGTGCAATGAACGTTTGTGTTGCTGCAGAGACCCCTTTGGGGTCTTTTTGTGCAGGTCAGAGGGGGGGCAGAAATTCTGACTTGGGATCTGCTTCAGCCTCCTGGTGCGGGGCTTTGGGCGAAGGCTGGGGGGAAGCGCCACTGGTGGTGAAGAGCCAGAGGGCCTTGTTCAAGTGGGACTGCATCATGTCCTGGAACTGGCTGACCATCTCAGCCCACTGAGCCTCCAGGCGCAGGTACCTGGCCTTGCACTCCCGCAGGTCTTCCCTCTGCTTGGAAAGCCTATGCTTGTAGTCCTCAGAGAGGCGCTTCTGCTGAGCCTCCTTCTCGATCATATCCAATTTGAACTGAGCTCTTTCTCATGGTAGCTGTTTAGCTTCCTGTTGGGGCCCTAAGGAGCCTGGGTGGGCAGGCAAAGAGTAGTGAGTAGAGGCTGGCAAGGCACCCCTCAATGTGAGTGACACCCAGTTACATGACCATCTTGCCATGCCCACCCAGCTGGTCATTAGGCAGATTATATTAGTGGTCCACGGGATTATGAATTTAGTGGTCCCTGAGGTTTGAAAGGTTGGTGAACCCTGGCTTAGACCAGGGGTGAAAAACTTGTGGCCCGCGGGCCGGATGTGTCACACACTAGCCACGTCCACCCCCAGTTTAGCGAAGGGGAAAAAAGTTGTGATACATCATGTGATGACAATGTGATGTCACATGTTTGATATCCCTGGCTTAGACAGACAGATCAAAGAAAGGCCCATTTCTTTAGCATAGTTTAGAGCAGAATTCCCCAACCTTTCCGGTTTTGGGGACCAGCTGGGAAGGGGAGAGTTCCGAACAAGTGGTGAGCAAGCGCACACACGCGCATGGGTCCATTTGCACCAGCGGTGGGCATACACACACACTGCTCACGCGAATGGAGTGTGCTTGCTACTCATGCAAATGGAGTGTGTGCGCATGTACTTGCCCTCTGGCTCACGCAAGTGGGGATGCACGTGTACTCCATACCCAGAGACCAAAGAGGCTAGTATAATATTAAAGGAGGATTTGCTTTTTACAATGAGATATGCCTACCAGTATAGCCATAAGGTCTATTATTCCTCACCATTCCTAAATGTCTCCATGAATTACAAAAACCAAGTAAGTCTGGAGACTTATATCAGTTCCAGTCAATAAACAGAGCAGGTGTGCATTCTTTTCATGGCTTCAAATCACAGGGAGAGATAAACACTTTCCATGTGCAGGATCCCATTTAGAGTTGTTCCTCCTGACTGTTTGCATTGCGATACCTAGTTAAAAAACAGCTCTGTATCTATTATTCAGTGTTCCAATGAAAAAGACTTGATAAATGAGGTCAAAGTACTGTACTTATGATCTATTCAACAATTGCACAAAGATAAAATATCTAATAGGTCTATCAGTTACAGAAGGGTTGCCGCAACTAAGCAATGTATTTCAAAAGAAACCTGGACTGCCTAAACCTGTCAAGGCTTGCCTATCATGCATCTTTACACAACTGAAATATTTGTATTGAACGGTGGAATATAATTGTGCCCTTAATGTTACAGCTTGTCTGATTAATGTTTATTTTACATATGTGTTTAGAGATATCTAAATATTCCTAGAAAACATAACAGATATAAAAAGAAATTAAAAGTTTTACAAGATTATAAATAGTCCTTGGTTTACTGTCAATTGCATAATTTATCTGACAGGAGATAGCCATTCTTATCTCATGTCACCCCCCCAAACACTGAAGTTACACGGATGCTTAAACATAAGAGTTCTGGAGTCTGCAGTTACTTGGTATGACAATCCATATAATTATACATGAACAGTGGGGAAATCACTACTTCAGTAATTAAAGAATTTTGTTTTAAAGCTCTTTCTTCCATGTTTACCTTTTGTGAACATGTTATTTTCACAAAGTACAAGCAACAGAATATGATTAATATCCCTAGAATATAATCATGTTATGTTTACCATCCCTACAGATGTAGTAACACAGCTCTCAGTAGCCTACCAATTAAAGTAGAACAATTTTTCTTGCTAGTATTCTTCCTGCACATTCAAATGCAGATCAGAATTCTTTCCATCTACGCTAATGTGCAAAACTCCCAACCCTATCAAAAATCTACTGTACTGTTGGTTTCTTTACTAGCAAGGATGTTTAAAGTAAGAGACTAAGCTTGATAGGTTATTTACAGAAGATTGTAGACTTAAGCCCTGACATCTTCACCTAATAACAGAGAGTTCCTATCAGTCAGTTTAGACATTTAAAATAATCCAACTGTCCAATGATCTGTTTAGGACTATTACAGTTACCTGTGTCAAGAAAAAAATCAGTTCAGATTAGGACTCAGGGCTGTTCACATTTAATTAGAGAGAAGTTCCATTGGAAGGAATGAAATGACTTTCAAATAAATGCCAAGGTGCCAGCTGTAAGCCTTTCTAGTTTCAGGTGGTTTCCTCCTCAATGAGAATCAGTGCAGTGCAGCAGTTTAGAGACCAAGCTAGAAACCAGAAAACCTGGCGCTGAATTAGTTTCCCATTCACAAAGTGGCTTTTCCCCTGTGTTAGGAATTTGAAACTGACCAACTTCAAAGGATTGCTGGAATCCTTGTGACAATTCAAGGTTTATGATTTCCAGAGGGGGAATAGCCTTAAAATAGTGGAAAACGAAACCAAACCAAAAATGCTAAATAACAAACTGGAGTCTTCCTAGAACTTTAAAGAGGTGTATGGACTACTATATGGAAGTACCTGCCAATCATTATGTCACAAGTCTTTTAGGCATATGAACTGTTTCCTGCACCTAAAGGCTATGCTTTTTTATTACAAAAGAAAGGAGCACAAAAATAAAACCCCGTTTCCTTTATCTATTTAGGGTTATTATTACGGTCTTGTAAACTTCTAACTGCAGGTGCCTCGGGTACTGATATGTCCCAGCTCTGCTTCCTCGAGTAAGGGAAAACTTTTCACCGTTGCGTTTTGTGCAAAGTGCTCGATTTTGGACGGAGCGTGTATCTGATTCCCGTGCAAAGAAAACGGAGTGCAAGTCTGCTTCCACCACCAACAGGTTTTCTGCAACCGCCTGAGCCACTCTTAGATGTTAGTGGGGAGAAAAACAGAAGAGCCGCGTCAAAGGTTGTGAACTGTTTCCTTCCCTTAGCAAATTGGACAATTTCTCCTTCTCCCCCAGCTCGGAAAAAAAAACCGGGGGCTTCGGGTTGCCGTCCTTTCTTTCGTTTCCACCCCACCCACCCACCCACCCCCTTTTCCTTCCAGGAAACCGACCGACTCACCTTCCGTCGAAGTCCCCTAAAGTCTCCAGGTAAAGCCAAGATAAAACGAGGACCCTCAAGGAGAATTCCATGTCGAGAAGGGAAGACAGACAGACACAGACAGAGGGAAAAAAAGAAAAAAGAAAGAAAAGAAGAGGGAGAGGGAGAACAGCCCTGGGTCTCTCGACCACCGGCGGCAACGGCAGGTTGGGAAGAGATGCAAGAGGGGAAGGGAGGCGCCCTCAGCTCAGCCCAACGCGCCGGGAACTGAACGCCAGCTGGGGCCTCCGGGGGCGCCCGGCTGCAGCTAATCCGAGTCCTCACAGGAGGCGAAGAGAAGAGGTCGGCAACGAGGCAAGCGGCAGGAGGGAGTCTCTCCCGCCCCCACTGCCTTCCCCCCCCCCCCGCGCGTCCCTGCCTGGCGCTCCCCTCCCCTCCCCTCCCCTCCAGCTCGGAGGCGGTCACGCCGGGAAGAGTCTGGGGCGCAGGCGTGCGCATCTCGGCTCGCCCTTCGGGATAGCGTGGGAGAAACGCGGCGGAGAGCCTGGCCGATCCCAGCGCTGGGGAAGAGAGAGCGGCCGTTTCAGACGGCTTTCTTGGAAACCAACGGAATAGGGGAGCAAAAGCGCGGGGCCGCGGATCGTGTTTACTGGTGGATGTCCCGAAGGAAGTTCACCTTTGATGAAGATTTCAATTGCCCGTGTCGGGATCTGTTTCTTTGGGGGGTGAGGGAGGGGATCAGCCCCGCTACACTTGGTGGAGGAGCGTGAAGCACCGTTCATCCTAGGCAATAAATTAATAAGGTAGAATATAAAAGGTAAAGGTTCCCCTCGCACATATGTGCTAGTCGTTCCCGACTCTAGGGGGCGGTGGTCATGTGGCCGTCATGACTAAACGCACGGAACGCTGTTACCTTCCCACCAAAAGTGATCCCTATTTTTCTACTTGCATTTTTTTACGTGCTTTCGAACTGCTAGGTTGGCAGAAGCTGGGACAAGTAGGATTCGAACCGCTGAATTGCCAACCTTTTGATGGACAAGCTCAGCGTCTTGGCCACTGAGCCACTGCATCCCTGTTAAGCTAAAATATAATGGGGAGCTAATAATGGATAACAATCATATTTTATTTCATGTACATCCCAACACTTCAGATGATCCCTCCCCTTCCCCCCCCCCCCACCCAATTTCTTCCCTGTCAGTTTCTGACTCCTGGTTAGGGTTAGGCTGAATTAGTCTCTGCGGTTTTCCTGTCAAGATCAAGATTTTGGAAGTGATTTGACATTGCCTGCTTCCTAGGGCTGAGAAAATGCGAGTGGCGAAAAGTCATCTGGCTGTAAAAATAACTCAGGGTGTCCAAGTTTCTAGTCTAATGCTTTTAACTACTACTACACCAAACTGACTCTCTGGATGTCTTACCATGATGTAAAAACTAGAAGTGTACTTGGTAGTACAGTGGTACTTGGTAGTACAGTGGTCTAAGGCACCCTGTTATTAAGCTGGTTATTAAGACCAGATGCCTGCAATTACTGCAGGTTCGAATCTCGCCAAGGCTCAAGGTTGACTCAGACTTACATCCTTTCTAAGGTAGGTAAATTGAGGACCCAGTTGTGGGGGCAATAAGCTGACTTTGTATAAAATATACAAAAGAATGACGCATTGTAAGCCACCCTGAGTCTCCGGAGAAGGGCGGCATATAAATCAAATATATATATATGTGTGTGTGTGTGTGTGTGTGTGTAACACAATCCAATCGTTAAAACAATTAACAATGAAAAGCTTGCTGAAGAGGTGCTTTGGGCTATCTTCCTAAAAGTTTTGAGTGTAGGAGTCAAGCTAGCTCAATAGGGAGTACATTCCATAAATTCAGAGCGGCAGGAGATTCTTTCCCACAGGTCTACAGCAAAGGTTCAGGCAGGGTGAGAAGGCATCTTCAGAAGAATTCCAGCAGATTTCTGTAAGCAGGACATAAACTAATGAGGTCCTAAGCTACTTAGAGCTTTAAAGGTCCATACGAAGACCTTAAATTGTGCCCTATAAGTAATGGGCATCAGTCCAGATCATGCACCACAGGATCCATATTATAGTAGCTTGACCACAGAATCCACATTATGGATTCTGCTCAGACTTGCTTGTTCGGGTTGTATTTCAGTTGTAATTTCCAATCACTTTAAAGGGTAACCTACAAAAGGAGCTTCGCATTAATCAAGATGGGTTGTAACTGAGACATTGATCAGTGTTGTGTCAAAGCAGTTCAGAGAGTATTGCACTTGATGCACTGACTATAATTGTGCAAATGTGTTCCTTGGCAAAGCTGACACTTGCAAATCCAGAGTCAGCTGGAGATCAAAGAGCAATCCCAAACTGTGAGCCTGCTTTTTATGGGGAGATGCATTCCCACCCAGAACAAGCTTCACTTTGATCCCAAGTTTAGCACCTCGTTGTTTGCATTTTATTTTGGCAGCCCATCATTGAGACAGCATTCAAGGGTATGATTGTTCTTTTGGAGTTAAAAAGTAGGTAGAAGGATAGAATTGTCATTGGCATCCTGATACCATTTCTCCAAAATGGATACACTTAGATATTAAACAGCATAGGAGACCTGAAAGAACCATGTAGCATTCCATAGGCCAATATCTAGTGGTCAAACAATATTCTTCCAGCACCACCTTCTGGACACATTCTGAAATAAAGTTTGGTGTCCCTCCAAAACCATGTCCCCAAGGCCCAACCCATTAGAAAGCCCGGAAGATAGAAAACAGCCAAGCGGTCCAATAGAAGGTGCACTTTCCTCCAGCTATGATCTCTAGAATAGATCATGTTTCCAGATGACAAAGGTGTCTTAATATTTTATCTTGGAAGGAACACTACTGAAATGAATATGATGCATCTGGAATTGAGATGCTTTATCAATACCTTATCCAAGAGTAGAATATTTAAGTAACCTATAATTTGAAGATTTTTCAAGGAAAGAAGGTCTTTTTAAATAACGGTTTCTGCCTACATTTAGTATGCAGGTCACATTCCACACTCGGGAAAGAATTGATCACCTGCCTTAATTATGAAGTCTGTTGGAAAGTGGCTGTTTTATTCTACTCTGAAGAAGAAGGAATGAACAAGTAAGTGGTAGCTTTCATTGCCACACATCCTGTCCTTATCCTCAGATGAAAAGAATATGAGCATGACTTGTCTCAAGAGCAGAGTCCAAACTGAAGCAAATCTGATCAGTTTTATTTGCAGAAACAAAGCAAAGCGAAAATTCCTGAGCTGAATTCTGAATTTGGCACTCCCAAAATCCTGATGGAGTTGCATTTTTTTTCTACAGCAGAAGACTGTTCTGCACAGACATAATGGAGGGAGAGAGGCATGTCCTTATGGCAATTGCTGCTGCAGATATTATTTCAAGTATCTTAAGAGTGCAGCAGTCTAAAAATTAAGTGATAAATGGGCCTAAAAATACCCCTATGGTTCAGCCTGATTGCTCATTATATTTCCTCTGTTTGTTCTTTTGTTTGCTTAAACAAACAAATTATCAGTTCTCTGATAATCAACATGTCAACTGACTTCTGCTGAAGAGAGGAGGGCATTTAGATGCTATAGTACCAACTATTTAGGCCGTTACTATATTCTACAGATCAGGATTTTGATAATAATAAAGACCGATTAGATGGGATATTCTCCAACTTCATCCCCCCCAAAATATATATATACAGATTTGTTTGAATTTTTAAACAAAGGTTTATAGCAGTTGCTATTCTAAATATGTTCAGAGAATAATCTGCCCATTAATCTGGAGTTACAGAATGATCCTCTAGCACAGGGGTGTCAAACTCGATTTCATTGAAGGCTGAATCAGGGTTGTGTTTGACCTCGGGGGCTGAGGTGGCTGTGGCCACCTTGACATCACTTGTGTCAGGGCACCTGTGGTGGCCCAAGTGCTCTGCCAGCAAAAACGGGCTCCCAATCTCGTTTTCAGCTGGGACGGCCTCCTGCAACCCTCTGCCAGCAAAAACGGAGATCGGGAGGGCCACACACGGATGCAGAGGCACCGTGGGCTGGTCCTTTGCTGTTTCCAGGGTGGCTTGTGGGCCAGATCTAAGCACCGCATGGGCTGGATCCAGCCCGTGGGCCTTACATTTGACACCCCTGCTCTAGCAGATCATTAGCCAAACAGAATAGCCAAACATAAATCCACTGTGCATCCTGCTGGATATGCAGATTCAGATACTAAACAGGTCCATGAAATCCTAACCATTTCTCAGGCAACATCAGCATGGATGTTGGAATTCTCAGGATAAAAAAATATAAGTTATTCTAGAGCGATAACTATCATCCTGGCTAGAGTTTGTTGATCAATGGTGCACGGTATCCTGAGTGTATCTGTTGTGACTCCAACTCCCGAGCCTGTCCTCATGGAGGAAGAGGACTCAGAAGGTGAGGGGGAGGAACTGACAAGGCCTCCCTCTCCAGGACCCTCCTCTCTGGCAATGACTCAGGTTCCATCCGACGACCAGGAGGAACAGCTGGGATGGGCCAGGAGGAAGGCATTTTGGAGCACCCATTGATAGAGAGTGATAATGATGAATCCTGGCTTGATCCCAGGCAGCGTCGGAGGGAGAAGCGTGCACAGCAAAGGAAGAGGCGTGGGATTGAGTCACTGAGCCACACCCCACAAGGGATAAAAGGGGGCGTGATTGCTCGGCAGGCTTTGTGACGGACAAAAGTTTAAACTCTAAAGAGTCACATTGTGAATCCTGCACTTCGGCTCAGATATATTTTGGACTAAATTCTTATGGATAATTTGTCGCTCTGGAAACGGACTGCAGATAAGGCCTCTCCTGCTTTTTGGGAATACTAATTGGACTTGGCAGGCGTTTTACAGTTAGCTGCCAGAACTCTCATCTGCCAGGAATTCTGGTCTGTTTATACAATAAATTATTGGCAGGGGTGTTTGATACTGCATTTGTCTGTGTGAGGACGGGGGACAGAACAGTATCCTTACATTTTCTCAGCTGCCTGAATGCAGTAGCAAATATAGAAAATTGGCAGACGTGTTAGATGGCGTTTGACCAATAAGATGAATATAGTTACTGCATCTGCTGGCACCTCTTTAAAGAGTCTATGTCTTCCTTTGATTTTGTCTGATAGCTGCATCATCCCTGGAAAATGTTTCCATTAAAGAAGTGTTAAAAAGGCACATGTCTTTGCCACCACCTCCTTAACATTTCTTTAACTCAAACACATTCTTTCCTGATATCAGGAAAATGTGTAGCAAGCCATAACGACATCGCTTCCAAAGCATTTTTTTCTATTTTAGATCTGAATAGCTGCACAATCCTGTAAGATTCCCATAACATCTACTGTGATCAGATTAGCTTGGAAATAAGGACTCTTCCAAAACTCGTCATCCCTAAAAGGAGACCTATTTTAAACTGTTTGGTGTTGATTGAAATTGCAGTCCTCAAACATCTGAAGGCACCAGATTGCCGCAGATAAAACAAATCTATCTTGCTGGCAAATTTCATATCTGCACATCTTTGGACCATACTTACAATTTCCCTCCTCTATTATTCATTTAAATTACTGTACTAACTATAATTTTCTACTGCTTTTCAGTTATCTGATATACAAAGCAGTTCGCATCAGTAAAAGGAAGACCACTGACATAAAGTAAGAATTATGCACATCTTGAACAACAGGAAATCAAGTCAAGAGGTGCAGCTGTCTTTTCCAGGAAGATAGAGATGGGTTGAGCAACTGCAGCAATGATGGTGTCACGGACAGAACTTGGAAAAGACTGCAGCTGCTTTTGACAGAATCCCTATCATTCATGCCATTTCTTACTCTGAAAATTTAGCAAACTCCATTAAACCTTCTTCAAGTTAAGCTCAACTTCTGAACAAACATCATCCACTTTTGTCACTGTCTTTTTCTTGGATGTTTTTTGACTTCCAGAGTAATTTATGGCTGGTATTTCTGGATTGGAGTGAAATCTACTTACCTTCCCTATCGGTTCGGAAGTGCACGTACCGCGTGCGTCATATGCGCGTGTGACTCTCTGCACATGTGCAGAGGGTAAAAAAACAGATTTAACCCTTTCTTTCCCCTTCTAAATACTTAATGAAAATTATTCTATAAAAGCACCATTTGAATTAAGAAAAAAAATATTAGTATCAATTGAAATTTTATCTAGGTAGAAACCCACATTTCAGCAGAGCAATTTTCATAAGGGTTGAGGGAAGGAATACTACATTCTCCATCTTTTCTGCTGAAATTTTGATAACTTGCTATCCCACAGCAATTATTTGCATATTAAAGGACATGCATGTTACATACAAAAATTAATTTAGTAAATTATTTGGATTCCATGTTAGAACTGAAGAGTTAAATATATAAATGCCATTGTGGCACTTATTTACAGTCCAGCCTGCCATAAAAATGCAAATATAAATTGTTGCACAGTTATTGAAGAATAATTGGAAGATTAATTTTATACAGCTTTTTGTACCAATTAACCTAAAAATCTCTTCCAATACTGGAATTTGAATGAAGTAGCTGCACTTGTCTATTCAGCAACAACATTCTTAACAAATTCCCCTTCTAGGAAGCTGACCTATAAAGGACATCTAAGAAGCAAGTAAGTGAAGAATGTTCAGACCTCCCTCTTTCCTTATTGCATTACAATTCTTTGGTGTAATTTTTATTTAAAACAATTTGAGTAAATGAGTTGGTAAACTGAAAATCACTGCTTTTAATAAAAAAAACACCCTTACCAATCCATCTGGTAGAATGAAATACTAAACCAGGGGAGTCAAACTCAATTTCATTGAGGGCTACATCAGGGCTGTGTTTGACTTTGGGGGACCGGGGTGGTGTTGGCGTGGCCAGCTCGACATCACTTGTGTCGGGAGTGCCAGTGGTGGCCCGAGCGCTCTGCCAGCAAAAATAATCCAACGGACTCCCAAACTCCATTTTCGGCTGTGATGGCCTCCTGCAACCCTCTGCCAGCAAAAATAGAGATGAGGAGGGCTGCATATGGCCTTTCCAAGCTACATTTTCACTGGCAGTGGCACCGCGGGCAGGTCCTTCACCGTTTAAGCTTTAAGCACCCCATGGGCCAGGTCCATGAGTTTCACACTTCTGTATTAAACCATACTGTTGATATATGGGGCCTAGGGAAACTAATTTTAAAAACTAGTTAAATCTGCATGTACACATACAGCATTTAAAGTAACTGGGTTAGCAGGCCTAGTCAGTTCTGTGACTCTGTTGTTTGGTTTTTATCAGATAAATCTGGCAGGGCTGTCACATCGGTCTCTGTAACACATACTTGCACTACTAAACTTTATGCCAGCAAGAAAGTTAGAAGCTAAAAATAAAGCATGAAGTGTTGTGACCTTTTTGAAGAGAAAAAAAGAATGAATGCATGAAAGCTGATTGCCAATTTGAAAACAATTTGGAATGCTTTGTTAATACACCCTAAACCATGACCCCATTTAGAACATTACAATCTTAAAGAATAAATTAGAAACCACAGTTGAGCAGATAAAATTACAAGTAGCATAGATTGGGAAACTATGTAATAATATATGCATCAGCTCTAGTTGTTGATACACAATGATGAACAAATGCTGAGTATCTCAGAGAGCTTCCAATAATAGTTTTGATTAGAGTAGAATAACTTATGGGCACCCTGAAAAGTTTGCGGCTTCATACTGATTTTCATCTATTTATTTTGATAATATACAGCAGATGGTGATTACCAAACTATTACTTTTAGAGAAAATGTTTATTTCTACTCCCAAATGGCTCTCCCTAACCATTCAGACTGAAATAAAGGGAAATTTATTTAGGCAGGAATCAATGTTAAATAGAAACATAAGGGAAGATTTGTCGTCATAGGAAGAGGAAGTAATATTGGCAATATTCTTTTTTGGCTCCTTATTCACATATCAAATTAGATTTGTTTTTGCCCAGTTAAAAATAAGTTTAATACAGTAAAATAAAGTGTTTCTTGCCCAGAACACTTACGATTGGGCAGGATTCTAATAGGTGATGGTAATCAAGTTCTGATCACATACTTATTTGGACTAAGCAATGCACTTTGGAGCTACTATTAAAGATAACCCAGAAGTTACAACAATGTAGCGGGTAAGTTTCCTGATAGGTCAACTCCATTGTGGAAGAATAACACATCTATTAAGAGATCCAATTGAATTCAAATCTGCTCCTGCGTGAGCTGCACTGGCTCCCAGTGGTCTTCCGGGTGCGCTTCAAGGTGTTGGTTATCACCTTTAAAGCGCTCCATGGCATTGGGCCTAGCTATCTCCGAGACCGCCTGCTGCTACCAACGACCTCCCATCGACCCGTGCGCTCCCACAGAGAGGGCCTCCTCAGGGTGCCATCAGCCAAACAATGTAGGCTGGTGGCCCCCAGGGGGAGGGCCTTCTCTGTGGGGGCTCCCACCCTCTGGAATCAGTTGCCCCCGGAGATAAGGAGAATCCATGACCTCAATGCCTTCCGTCGTTCCCTGAAAACCCATCTTTTCCAGCAAGCCGGGTTGGCTTAGAAGAAATTTTTAAATTTTTTAATTAGTTTGTGATTCTTAACTTTCGGCCCAAATTTATATATATTTTTAAATGTTTTAATATTTGTATTCTATGTTTTTTATCTTGGCTGTACACCACCCTGAGTCCTCAGGGAGAAGGGCGGTATATAAATTGGAAATTAAATTAAATTAAAATTTGCCAAAATCTTATCTCCTCACCTTGTCTGGTCATCTTCATAAGGAGGTAATAGTGAAGTTTTTGAGCCAGACATCAAGTAACAGATTTTCCCACTTTTATCGACTTTTCTCCAATCTGGAAGTGCAGACAGCCTCTACACTACAGGCATTTCTAAAACTAAGCAAAAAGTGCTGTTCCAAGAGATATTTAGCCTTTACTATAGTTTAACTGAATGGTATTTTACAATTTGTTAGTTTGGTATTAACTGTAATCTTTAATACATTTGGATTGTGGCAGATTAAAAATATTGTTAAATAAATAAATATTTATTATATGAGATACCCACAATAAAGAATCTGATTCATTTTTCCATGTTGTATCACTGTTGTGGATAGGCTGTGACCAATGTACAAGAAATCCTCTCACTAGCATCTACTGAAGAACTTCCAGAGCACTCGTAGGCTTCATTTTCTCCAACTATGATCTCGCTACTTATGAAACTTCATTATCAGCTCATAAAATGTCTTTTGAGCCCTTTTGCTTAGCCATCTGCTTCTTTTCCTTTCTCCCACTGACTAGGGAAAAATGACATGGTACTTTTCAGGGCTTCCAACTGCTTCCAAATTCTAGCATTTTTCCATTTCAATGTATGAGTTCGTTTTGGATAATAAGCTTTTAGAGGTTTTTTTTTTAAAAGCTGATCTTAGTAATTACCTATCAAATTTCTCTCTGAAGCACTCAGTTCTGTAACACTGTATTCACACCTTTGTCACTTATGATTTGGTAATGAAACAAAATGGTAATACCAACGATATTTCCTTTAAGATTGGTTCATTTATATTCTGGAATATCAAAGGTGCACATTTGGGTCTTTCTGCCTTTTATCATCACAGGAATAAAATGTGAACAAATTGCCTTGGGACTGTTTGTCTTGAAATTCAGTTGTACTGAACTCTCTTAAACATACAATATAAAGTATTATAAGCAAAAACTATCATTAAATATGCAAGGGACCATCTTAAATGTTCAATAGTAAATATTAAATTTCTTATTGAAAGAATCCAAGTGTCTCAAAAATACATTACACTGATATTATACTGACATTAGAAAGCTAACACGATATAATAATGAAAAGATATGCTCATTGTTATGCCATCGTCATAGTAAACTGTTATAAAAACCACTCAAAACAAAATGTTTCTTAACAGAAGTATTACATATATTGCTCTCCCTCTGATTAGCTTTGAGCAATCTGTTTAATTTTTCAGACATAGTTCTTTCAGACAAGAACTATGAGAGAAGAAACATAATCAAGTCTGAAATATTAAGAGATTTCTGAGCTCTGTATATGATAAGGACTTTGAATATTTTATCCAGCCCTGACATTAATGGAGGAACAACTAAGTCTACTCAAATGAATTAATTCTGGAAGTGGTTTACAGTTCATTGCTTGAATAAACCAAACAGAACCTAAACATTGTAATAGTTTGGAAAGTGTTATGAATCTGATTACACTACTTTACCAGAATCTGTCTGGATGGTTTATGACAACATAAGTTAAAATGAGTTTTTTTAAAAAAAAATAAGCTGAAGCCTGAAAAAGAAGTACTATTTCAGTGTTTTTTCAAGTTACCAAACTGTAACTTATACCTGACCACATATCTCAAAATAAAAACAATTAATTTTCTTAGAGAAACAGATCTCAGGGGTGGAGGGGAAATGAAGTACAGGCATGTGGCTTTTTTCTACTGAAATTATCATTCCAGAGTTGTTGTTTTTTCCCTATCCTCTTCCTCCCCAGCATTCATGTGGCCAAAGCAAAATATAATCCTCACAGGAAAACATTAAACGATTCTCACACTAAAGGAAAATAAAGAGAAATAACAGGTAAACATACACATGCATATTTAAATAATTTCTTGCAAGTTTGCTTTGTCCTACAAAGGACATTAATCAAAGTTAATGTATAAATCTACTTGTAAATTACATGCTGTAAATACTGTGAGTAATTTGACCCGAAGCATTCTCTAGATGACTTTGGCTATCTTGAAATAAGTTAAGAAGTTGTGGACCTGGTTAGTACTTTAATGGGAGATTACCAAAAATATTAAAAAGCTTAAGATAGGCTGGGAAATTGCAAATAAACAAACCACAATTACACAATTGTTAAGAAAACTACATGGATATTGACCATATAATCATCATAAATTTTATTTAGAACATATTTTTCTAAAAACAATTTAAAATATTTGAGCAAAGTGATACTTTGTTATTTACAGCAATACAGTTGTAACTGAGCACAGAAAGTATAATTGTAAAACATTGAAAAGAAGATACTGTGAGTTGTTCTTTAGATTAATACTCAGGAACCCAGAACCCTTGCAAAATATGTTTTCCAACATGCAAGACCAATTTTCATAGAAAAGGAAATCATTCTTCCAAGGATGTATTGGTTACTCTTATAATGTAGATTGATTAACATTTTGGAAGAGCCAGATGTCATTTAATCACATATTTCAAGCAGGAATTAGGAACCTTTGCAAGATAGCCCCTACTGTGTTTCCTTCCTTTTTCTGGAGACAACTGATTCAAGATGTACAGTGCTTCCTTTCCGGTCTCCAAAATGTTATTTGCACTTTGATCAAGAGAACTAAATATTAATTCAACTTGATAGAAAAACCTTTGAACTAAACCGGGATACCGGTTATCAAATTATTCTTTGGGGAACACGACTGTGGTTCCATGGTTATCACTTGGACTGAGTAGTTGCTTCTTTCCACATTCCAAGCCCGGTCAAGATCCACCAGTCCCATGCATTGTTTACCTAAAATATACAAACAGGATATATGTATGTATATATTTCTAATTGTTATAATATTATGTGATACAGAAACAAGCACTTTGGCAGCAATTACATTATAACATTTTTTAATGAGATAATTCATATAGGAATATTGCTTTCTCTGGGTATTCTAGGACCAAACTCCACAGAACTTTATAGCAATTAAAGCAATCTAAATGGTGTTGTATCTGTTATCCTTTTCAAATTCTGAAAGCCAGATACGATGGTAGATTTAGGCTTGGGAAGACCCTAATTCCAAATCTCCCACAATCATGGAAGCTTACTTATTAACATGGGCCAGAAATTTCTCATCGTCACCTGTCCTATAAGGTTATTGTTGGGAGGAAATTGAAATGTATTTTGGGTTTCTGGAGGTATATAATAATGATTGACAAAATACTAATACCTTTGAATGCTACTTTGTAATCTATCTTTGGTCTAAATAAAATTTTACACACTGACTAATTTTATACATCTGGTAACTACCACACTTTATATTGTACACAGAGGTAAATCCCTATAACAGTCATATCCAGAGACAGAACAGGGTATAAATTATTTTTATTTTGTTAAGAAACTGAGAAAGTAGAAGTAACAGAAGAGTAATAAAAAGAAAATGTATTGGTTGGAAGAGTAATTTAGGTTGAAAATATAACAAAAATCTTAAAAGGAAAAAGTGGAGAAGGACAAACTTAAGCATTCATTGGTAAATATTCAAAAGTGAGTCCCGCCGGTTCAAATAGCATTACTTCCAGGGAGGACTAGTTAAGATTAAATTTAACTGCACCCCAGTGTATTTCAGTGCCTGTTTTTAGGGAACATGTGTTTTGTGCTAATCCGATCTGACCGGCCCCCCCTCCCCCAGTCATCTGAAAATAAAACTACACACCCATTAGCAAGTTTAAAAGGTGAAGAAAGATGACTGAAATAGAAAAGATTTTTAATGGAGCCTAATGTCAAGTATGACATCAGAACTAACAAGTCAAGAATAAGAACACAAAAGCTAGAGGGAGGGAAAGAAGGTGTTTGAGGTTCAGAAATGTCTCCTTTCCCTATTTTATTCATGAAGGGAGAAAGGACTGCTGAAATGCTGAATCAACATTTAAAAGCGCACAAAGACACAGCCATTCCACCCATCCTTATGTGACACATTTCCTTTCTATATCACCAAAGTATTGGAAAAGGTGCTCACTCCCAATTGGTGAATGACACCTTTCAAATGCACAGCTGTGTTGATAACAGCATAATTTGGCTAACTTTAAAATCTGCCAGATTTACTGAGAATATACAAAAGGTTAAAATATCTTGGAATTTCCTTATGTACTCTGAACCACAGAGACTGAATATTTTATGCAGGTGTCAAAGCAAACACTTGTACTGTTGTTAATACCTCTGTGATACAGTCTGTAACTAAACACTTAATTGTTAGAACAATTAATCAGTGGAACAACTTGCCTCCAGAAGTTGTGAATGCTCCAAAAGTGGAAGTTTCTAAGAAGAGATTGAACAACCATTTGTCTGAAGTAGTATAGGGTTTCCTGCCTGATCAGGGGGTTGGACTAGAAGACCTCCAAGGTCCCTTCCAACTTTGTTATTGTTACTTTCATTAATATCCATCCTCATTTTTCTCCTAATTATGCACCATCAAGTCTTTGTTGACTATTAGCAACCACATAAATTTTTCAGTTACACATTGCAAATATTTTACTTCAAATATTTATGGTTCACTTTTCCTAAGCATGGCTTTCTAAGACATTTAATACTGACTAAAACATAAAATAAGCTAGAATAAAACTACAGACCTTCATTTAAAGTTTTAAAAATAGTCAAATTAAACAGCATTAGAATAAGGTCAACAGTCATTTTTTTCAAGGCAGAACAATTAGTTTTGATATAATCAAACAATCAACAAGCTCCAAGACTAATAGGCATAAGGCAAAGAGTTTGTTACAGAGAACCCAAGAGATAGGAAAAAGAAGTACTGTAACTAAAATTAGAGTGGGGATAAATAGGGAGCTGTATTTTCATGCTAACAGACAGCAATCAATCCTTAGTGAGTTATTGGTATGCAATAAAGATTCCTAACTAGCTATGCCTGTCATATGTCTTAAAGACATAAACTAAGGATGAACATAGAGCCTGGTCAAGCTATGCCATCAACTATTTGAGAACAGCTGGGATCTTACCAGTAAGATTAATAATTTCTGTTCCATTCTGCCTTAAAGTGAACCTATTAATTTCTGCTGGTTGGCCCATCTTTTGTCTTTTGTTATTGTAAATAATACCTCATTTTTTAAAATTTTTAACTTCATAGTGCTATGTCTGATTTATCGATTTTGATAGTATGATTTCCATACTATCCATACTAAAGCACATTATTGTTGCTTTTTTTGAGTCATTGACCACTTTGGATATCTATCTACATATTATACATAATTAAATTGTTCAATGTTATAAGCGTTTAGGACAAGGAAGAGTCTGGCTGAGTTTGATATTATTTCCAGAAAATCAATTTCACCAATAGCACCTATTGTACATCTATCAGAAGAATCAGGAAACAGATTTTGAAGAGAGAAGGAGCGAGGGAGGCATGGTTGATAAGAGATTGGCATAGTACATACACTATTATAACTTCTTGTTAATGAACATGTCACAACCACTCATTAATAGCAAGCTAATCACATCACCAAATACAGTATATATAATCCCATAACAGCTGTTCTACAGAAAAGCATACCTATTTGCCTGCGTTCAGGGGGCAGCTGGACAGCTGTCTGATCAGCAAATCTGCAAAGAATCATGTGCTCCTAGAATAAAACATACACACACAAAAGGTCACAAGCATTTTTTTTTACTCTACAAAAATAATTATTTTAATAGGAGTATCCAAAAAAGAAGGTTTATGTGTGGTTCTATTAAAAATGATTATCAGAAAATTTTCAGTTATATTTTTGGATTATACTGAAAGTCAGTGAAAGGAGGCAAGGGAAAATTAACTCAATGTTCCTCTGACTCAGTCAAAACTGGACACAGCTACTATAATTGCAAATGAAAATTACAGGATTTCTCCACTGACAAATATTCTTTGGAAAAGGGAAGGAAACATATCCTGGACTTTATTTTTGCCTCTTTGCTTTTACTATTAAAGCATTAAATGACTTTAGCCCACTTGTAATACCTCCTGTATTATTATTTCGTGCCTTCACCTCCATTATTCCTGACACTTGGATAGGCATACTACTCTGAGATTGAGTACAAGACTGAGTACTAGATGAATTCATAATGCTGTACTTTTATACCATGAACTTTTGAAATTTTGATTAGTTTGGCTATTAAACTCTACCAATAGAGATTAACTTTCTCCCTTGAATCTGGAACTGAGATTCATTAATGTCAGTCACATGCTGTAATTGACTTAATACATTGCGCATAACATGCTTCCTGCAGAGAAGACCTTAGAAGTGGGTATATAGGGTCTACTCCCTGTTAAATGAAAAGATAAAGATTAATGCCATGCCAACAGATGTATTATTTTTATTTTTTCAATGTATGCTTTATTTTGTAGAACATCTGTTGTTTTTTGTTCTTAAAACTACACTGTTTGAAGCTACATTGATTTAGGTGAAAATTATTAGCCCTGAGACTGGCAAGCTAAAATTTGAAATCCATAAATTAACATTTATATTTTATTGTGTTTTACTAATCTAGGTGAAATGTTAATATATATTACTAGCCCCTGTATGAAATGCCCCCCCACACCCTTATATATAATGTACACATACCCTGATTTTTAAATCTCAGTGTTTTTGTTTCTATGTTTATTTAACAGTATAATTCAAAATAGAATTAAATAGATATAGAATTTAATTTTCCTACCATTGGCAGAAATAACACTAACTAGCTATTTTCAATTCTACATGTCTGGGAAACAGAAGATAAATGTAATATGTAATAAATGCCGTAATTGGAATAAAGCCTCCCTAGATGCATTAATGGCTTTATGTGTGGAAAGTGCTCCCTCTTAGGAAACATTAGCTTAAGTGAGAAAACTGGTTATTTAAACTAAGACTTTCTATTCATGAAAAAAAAAGTTTTATTGTCTGGATATTTATCCCCTTAATGGAACCAAATCATTTTATTAAGTTGTACAGCAGGTTTTCCTAATTTCTCTGGTACCCTCCGCATACATACATGATATCACAAAGCTCATGCTCTTAAGTGTGGAAAAACTGATTGAATGCCTCTATTTTCAAGTGTATATCTTAAGATGAATCAAATGTTGCATTATTTTCAATGCAGACAAAGAGATCACTTTATCTGAAAGGCCTATAAGTGAAAAAAATGGTAGATAAATGAAAAATTAATCATTCCATCATTTTCCCCTTGTTCCTCTTTTCTAAAAAGCACTATTTTATATTACATATATGTGCATTTAATATTTAAGTAATCTCATTTAGTGATACAAGGAATTTTCTATAAGAAAATTCACATACTCTCAGTGACCAACAATCACTTCTTTACTCTGGGTTGTTGGTACTACCATTTTGAACAAAAAAAATTGAAGGATATGAATTCTTTTAGTTTCATTTGATAAATAAATTAAAAAAAATACCACGTTGGGATAATCTATGGAGTGTGTGACAATGTCTAGCCACCAAGTTGGCTTCATTGGGATAATTAAAAGCATATCAATCCAAACTGGAAGGGTTTTCATTAGTGCTGATACATCTAAGTTATAAGATATAAACTTGGAATTGGGACACCATCTGGTATAGATTTACATAAAATGCTACAAATAAATTGGACTGATTTTGGAATGTCTTCCTGGCACAAATGTCCTTTTTTAAAAAAACAAAAACCTGTTGCACATTTATGAAAACAATCTGTTTCTTAGAACCTGCAATGTTTCACTATGACACATCTTCTTGACTTCTGAATTTGCTATTTTCTTATCATTGCAATATTCAATGAAAGAAGAAGTTTCAGAAATTTAAGAAGTAGAAAAATATACTGCACCCATGATAGAAAAAAAAGTTTAAAGTAATTTTCATTAGTAGTGTTTTATTTTTTCACTGGTGTAATACTTCCAGTCCAAACTGGAAGGTGTGAAGTAAAATGTTGTCAATAAACAAAAATAAAGGTAGAATGTAGTCTTTACATCTTATAATTTTTTTTTATTTCAGGACATGTTGAGGTTATGGACATGGCCATTGCAGCGAATATATGTAGAAAATAACTTTTGCAAAATGAAATGCCTTTTAAGTGGTTTCATCTAAATAAGTGTTCACAATAATTGAATAAATTAGGTGAAAAGATTTAATCCTCTGTTCTTCATTTTACTTCCTTAGCTGTGAGTAAAGAAAAAATCATGTTCCATATGAATTATTGATTTAAGGAGTGGCATGTATTAGCTCTTTAAAATATATTTCATTTATTAGAAACTTTAAAACTATTCGTTAATATGGTTCAATTTCAATTTTTTATTATGGTCACAGAATACCAAATAAAAGCATTAAAACAATACTAATAGTAAATAATAAAAATAAAAGACAGAATATTGCGATTAATGGTAGATTAATAGTTGGCCATTAAAGGTTATCTAATTTTACATACAGCACAGCAGAATTTAGCCACGTTCAGAAAAACTACTTTATACTGATCAGATAACAAGTTGCACATAAAAAAAGATCAGTATTTCTCAGACATTTTAGTGGGTAAGGTGTTATGAATTGAGTCAGTGAGTCCTTATAGAACAGGGGTATCAAACTCAAGGCCTGGGGGCTGGATCCGGCCCGTGGGGTGCTTAGATCTGGCCGGCGGGCCCTCCCTGGAAACAGCAAAGGACTGGCCCGTGGTGCCTCTGCCAGCAAAAATAGAGCTCAGGAGGACCACCTGAGCTCCATTTTCAATAGCAGAGGGTTGCAGGAGGCCATTGCAGCCGAAATGAAGCCTTGATGAATGGTGTTGAGTTGGCCACGGCCCCTGGCCACACACCCCAAGGTCAAACACAACCCTTATGTGCCCCTCAATGAAATTGAGTTTGACACCTCTGTTATAGAAGATGCAGTGTGGCAGGATGTGAACTTTTTTCAACGGCCCATTGTCCACAGGAGCACAGTTTCAGCTCATATGGTATTTTTTTTATGTCGTTCCTCCAACACTACTATGGGAAGCATGTTGCAGCATGCTAAGGTTACCGCCCTTCAGATTTGTGAGATGGTTATTTGATACAAATATCTCACTGCTTTAAAAGACCCTTTGAGACCTATATGCAACAAAATTACATTTTAATGTATGCCGATTAGTGTACATTTAAAGTGATAATAAAGTTATTCTAAGTCTAAAAGAGATCATTAATGTTATATATTCAGTTCTTTAAATAAGGATTTGACGTACAACTCCAAATACTGTAGTATCAAACTGAGAAATACTTATTAAGAAACTATCACTGTCCAATTTCAATATGGAGAGAAGACCAGGAGGGAACAAAACCATATGGAAGCAAAATGGTTGTTAAATCAGGAAACTCTTTCAAGGATGCACATATCTGTATCTGGCCTAATACTATTGGATGGGCTCAAACTGCCTCCAGACATATTTAAGATAACATAGAAGACATTAGAAAGAAACTTCCTATTTAACAGCTATTCTTTATACATACAATTGATGGATGAATATAGTTTTTTTAATATCAAAACTAAGGGTATTTTTGGCCCATGTTTTAAATTATTAATAGCTGTTCTAAACTCTATTTTATGACCTGCCTTAGAGATTCTTGGATTTGAAAAACAAGATAAGAAAATAAATTAAAAATAAATTAATATTTACTAAATGTTTATTCCATTAGTAAAAGGAGAAAAAGACATATGCATTTTAAAGTTTGCTATTTTGATATATTTTTAATGGGAGATTTCTTTTATAGCAAAAACTAAACTAAACAAGATATGCATAATGAAATTCTAAACCCAAAGCTTATCTTTTCCTTACCTTGTATGACAGCACTTTCTTGAACTGATGGCTATAATAGAAAAGAAGATCTTATTTTAAATGCTAAACAAATTCTTAATCAAGTGATTATGTTGTTGCATATAATATAACTGAGAAGCACTCTAAACACGTTTTATTTAGTAGACTACCTTCTAAAAATGCATCAGTAGTTCAGTTTGTTTTTTAACTACGTTGCACTCTTAAAAACTTAGATTGGAAATGTTCCTGGGGGAAAAAACAAGAATACTTTAGAATAATTGCACTTATTGCCTTATCTTTCCATAGCTATACAGACATGATAACATCTGCAAGGATTACATTCCCCAAAGATTGCAACAGAAGAGTCTGGAGAGGAAAATTAGAAAACCACAAGTGAAATGATTGGCTATGCAAATGGTGTTGACAGGGGAAAATGGTTTGGGGGACCATAATCTGAATTATCTAAATAATGGACTGCTGGCACAAGGTTTAACAACTTTCAAGAAGTAGTAAAAAACTACTTTGAATACATGTTTGATTAGAAAAGCTTTAAAACTGAATCCTGGGGTGGGATGGGTTAAAAATGTGAATATTTGTAGCTCAGTTAAATATTTATGTGCTGTAGAAGTAACAGAAGTAATGAAATATTCACTCCTGTGTACAAATCCAAGTGAATCAACATGGCAATGCTATAGAGACCATCTTGATTAAAATAAGCGGAAGAGCAAATATGCTTAGAGGATTCTGCAAAGCACCATGAAGGGTTATAGAAGTCTGTTGCTATTATTCTTCCTGGTATCTCCAAACGTCTAACGATTCAAAGAGAAAATTTGAACAACTTCTTTTAAAATAAATCTCAAATCTTTCAAAGAGTGATAATAGGATTTCAACCATCAGACATCTGTTGGAAGACTATGGTCATTTCAGAAGATTCTTTATTTGTCTTACTTGTCTTAATAACAGAGGGAGGAAACCCTTCCTAAATTCATACCAACCCATAGGAAAAAAAATTCAGGAAATAATAGGAGGAGGAACATGGAAGAAAGTGACCATGTAATGTTGGGGTTCTTAATTTTAAGGGAAATTAAAGCTTAATATAATCAAATGGGAGATATCACACTAGTAACACTACTTGTGAAAAACATATTGGGATAGTAGTTGCAAAAAAATGAAGTGTAAATGAGGAGTGTGACATGACTGAAAGAAAAAAGGGCAATGTAATTTTAGGCTGCCTCAACAGAAGATGAATTTCCAGATAGCAGGAAGGAATATTCTGCCATATTATACACTGGTCCAACCATACTTTAAATATTGTACCTAGTTCTAGGCATCACTTTAAGAAGGAATAGGTTCTGAGAAGGAATGATCAGAGGATCCCCTAAGCCTGCCTTGAGATTTAGAAGAAATTGGGCCTGTTTAGCTTTGAGAGGACAGTGGAAGGATAGCCTGCACTCTTCGTAAACATGAAAATACATTACAAAGAGAGACAAGGATCTGTTGGTTCTGATTGCAGAACCCAGATGAACAGATTTAAGGTACAGGAAGGTAGAATCAACTGAAAGTTAGAAAAAGGTTTCTCAAAAATAAGACCAGTGAACTACACTGGATCTCTTCAAGTGGAAATCAGATAGACATTTATCGGGATGCTTTAATTGAGATTTCACCATTGAGCAGATGGATTTTATAAACAAAATGACTCTTTCCAATTGTATGTTTTGGGATTCTGTGATTTGGGATTGTGTATTGCTTTTCTACATAACACACAACATTAGTAACTTGTATTTTTCTTAACTAACATAAGCTGAAATACTTGGATATAATTTGTAAGCAACTTTAAACATTTTAAAATACCAGCTGTTAAACATAATGCTTAGCTTTTTTGTTTTCTCTATTATGTGAGAAAGCTTTTACCAGTGTACCCAAAATGCAGTTTCAGATGTTCGATAAAATGGTATACATTTTAACAAATTGGAAAGGCAACTGACCTTTGTGGAAATGCAAACTTGGATGTATTCTGTATGAAACCGTAACAGCAAGGAGAGATAACAAATGCTGCACCAACTTTGATACAGTGTTCAATGACCATGTCCGTTGCCACTCCACAAGCATGCAGTGCCACCTGAAAAAAAACCTCCAAATATTTATTTTATTTGTTCAATTTCTATGGCCACTCATCTCGGTAATGACTCAAATGTGAGTGGAATATACTGCCCCACTAACAAACTTCCATGAGAAATAAAGGCTTTCTATTCATATTCTACAAAATTAGAGGGTACACTGAGCATATTTGGAGGGTGCATGAATCAGAGAGGAAAGAGTTTCAGTGTCAGTGATAAATGTTTGTATGAATGAAAGCGTATAATGAATACTGCTCATTAAGGAACCAATCATTCCCATATTATTTTCTCAACATCTGAGTTATCTACTGGAACATCAGCTCTCATTAATTGTGTTTTTATTATTCATACTCAAATTAGAAAAAAAATGTTATAGAAGTTGACATGAGAATGAATGTCAACATGAACTCAAATTAAATAATGAGAGTAATCACTCCAACATGAAGTAATCCATATTCCAAGCACTGATCACAATTCTACAAATTTAACAAAATAAACCTATTTCCTCAAACCTGGTAGTGAGACAGTCTTTAAAGAATGCTTAGATTTGGTTGGTAACATAAAATAGCACGAACCTCCTACTCCCTCCTGAAGAGTATAGTATACTTTTGCAGTTTACAGATTGTTTCAACTAATTTGTAAGAAAAGAATTTCCTAATGGTAATCCTTGAGTACAACAACAACATTATTGGGACCAGAGTCGCTTTTGCTAAGCAATGCAATATTGTACAACTGCATCACTTAGCATGATTTTAAACTGTTTTAATCTGCTTTAATATTTTAAGAGGCAGCAGAGACATAGTTTAGACAATGAGCATAATGTTGGAGAATCAATAATTTGGTAGCAGTTCCTTTCTGAATTTTGAATCTAAAAGTTTGAAATTCCTCAATTGTCATTATTCCAAGTTTAACAAAACTCCCAGCTATTTTAGAAATTTGTAAATTTCTATAAATTTCCCTAAAGAAACAGTGTTTTAAGAGAGTATCTTTAGTTTTCAAGTGCAAAGAAGGTTATAGTTTTAATTCTAAAGTAGCTCACCCCAATATTAAAACTTCCTTTAAAATTGTCCATATTTGCTTGGATGAACCAAATATTATGTAATCCTAATTCATCACTTCTTTTTTCGGCACATATGAGTGACTGTTCCTTATTTTCCACCAAAATTATCTACATTAAAAAAGAAAAAAAATAATCCTGGTCAATTTCTGGATTAAAAAAACAACACATATATATTTACAATCAAAAGACTGAAGCGCTTGCACAAGGTTTCCTTGAACTGAAATGTTTCCATTATAAACATAAGTGAAATGCAATTAAGCTTGACCTGAAATAACTTTTTAAAAATGCATTGTTCTGGGCATGTCACAAAAAATCAGATAACTAAAATCTGTTTTCAATAGTTAAAAATTATACTAATTCTAAAGAATGGATTTTCTAACCTAACACTGATAACAATATAACCATGTTGGTGACCCCTCAGTTCAAAAAGGACGGTGTATTTCTTAAGGTCAAAGGGTTAAGGAATATTCTAGCTGCAGTTCTCAGAACTTAGTATTTATTCTTTGCATGCAGTTATTATTCTGCAGTGCCATCCAAAACCACTTTAATAAACACAGTGTAAGTGCCAAACCTACAAAGGTTTTATCCAGTTAGCTTATAAAAACAAAGAGTAGATGTTTGCTAGTTACTATATGCACTGTCTTTCATATCAAGTGCATCCATGACCACATTTATACCAGATGGGCCCAGTTAAGATCATTTTCACATTTTGCAGAACTTTGCAACTGCAGTTCCAAAATAATTTGTGAGCAAGGCCTCTTTGGTTCATTTTCAAGTATTTGGAAAGAAGCTGTTTTTTTTCAGGTTCACTTGCAGGCCTCAGAATGTTCAACACAGATTTCCAAGGAAAAATCTCTCTGAGGCTTAAGAAAGAGGCATATCATTCATAGAGAAGCAGCACAATTCTGTGAGCTGGTAACTAAATATAGTTACTATATATTTAGTAACACTTCTATATTTAAGGATATTGAATAAGAACAGAGATTTATATTTTAAAAAATTGAGGGTTTTTTTGCACAAGACTTCCAGTTTGCCACAGGTTTGAGATTATGTAAAGTTTTGGAATGGGTTAGGCCATTGGCTAACCTTTTCCGGACGGAGTGCCCCAAGCAGGTGTGCACACGCACATGAATGCGTGTGGCGTGCGCGGACCCCCAAAATGCAACGCATGCACAGGTCCTCCCCCGCATGCGTCCCGCCTCCCTTGCATGCGCGGAACAGACCTGAAGACCAGCTGGCTGATGGGAGGCATGTGTGCACTTGTGGCGGAGCTAAACTGGGGCAACAGCTCGCGTGCCCACAGAGAGGGCGCTGCGTGCCACCTCTGGCACACTTGCCATAGGTTCACCATCACAGGGTTAAGTTATAACCTAAGCATATTCAGGCAATTGCTTTAGCTTTTTTATTAGATTTATATAAATTTATATAAAAGTTTACAACTAATGTCCCAAAGGTGTTTTTCCAAAAGGCGCTTTTCTTGGTTTCTTTCCTTGAAAACATTTCACTTTTCATCCAAGAAAAGTTCAGTGTTGGCAAACCTTTTCGGCACCAAGTACTGAAATGGGAGCACGCACACATGGGGGAGCACCTGAAACCCGAAGAGCAGCTCCCCGGCACGCACGTGCAGGAGCGCCGGAAACTGGAAGAGCAGCTCCCTAGCGTGCATGGACAGCTGGTCTTCGTGCACACATGCGCACCACAAACTGGAAAACCAGGTGATCAGCTTCCTGGCGCATGCATGGGAACTGCTCTTCCAGTATCTGGCACTCCTGCACAGGTGCGCTAGGGAGCTGCTCTTCCGGTTTCCAGTGCTCCCCCCTGCGGGCGCGTGCTCCCGTTTCGGCACTCGGTGCCAAAAAGGTTCACCAACACTGCAATAAACAGTTCATTAAAATTACAACCAAAATGTGGAGTCCTTGGTGCTCTCTGAGCTCGGTTGCTTGCCAGCAGATGTTTCACTATCCAACTACGTAACATCATCAGTGCTAGCGAGTGTGAGGTTTGCTTTCTTTTATATGCAGTAGCATGTTCTGCCAGTGTTGTCGGAGTTGTGTGATTTTCTCCTTGGTAGTTCCTTGACAAATGCAGCAGAGAAGCGGTATTTTGTTGTGCATATTGTATTTACATAGACTGTTGCACCAGGTTATGAGAGGACAGATCTCCAAAGTTTTATTAGAAAATCTTCTGAACTTGTTCTAATATTGCTAATTATTAAATTGATATCTTCCCACAATCAGCTGATCACTTATAGATAAAATCTGTCATATTTAGGCTAACCTAAATGTTACCTTTGGGCCTGGATATACTAATTTTATAGGAATTACTTTAAATGGGAACCATTAAGTAAAAATATCTATTCTAAAAAACATTATTATTTTTTTAAAAACATAGAAAACTGATAATTTTTTTCTTAGAAATAATGTTCTACAAACTTGGAGAGTATTATTATTGAAGGATGGTACATTATAATCAATTAGAAAACATATCCAGAAGAAGGTGAATAGGTACTTGAAAAACATACTACTGTATATAATACGTAATTGCAGATATGAAATTTTTAATTAGTAATATTTATTTTATTGGTACCTTACCTGGCACAGTGGCAATATATAAGCAAGAACAATTCCAACATGGCCCTGTTAAAGACAAGAAATGAAAAAGTAAATCTTAATTCTACATAGCCACTATTTTACAAATGGGCATGTGCTTAAATGATAAATATGCTTTATTTTGAATTTAGAAGAACACTACATAAGTTCCAGAAGAATTTTGGAATAGCCATGATTCGTCATAAAACAAAATCTGGAATGTTTTCATTATTTAAGGAAACAAAATCTGGAGGGATCTCAAAGTGATTTTACAGGATAAGTAAGGTAAGGCTGGTATGCCTGGGACTTCTCTCTTTCATCTTACTCTGGACTCCAACCTTCTTAAGATTCTCTTCCTTCCCCCAGACACCTGCAGTACCAATATACTGGCTTCAGGGATGGGCTTCAAAAATTTTAGTAAGGGGTTCTCTGCCTGGTTGCTGGGTGGGCATGGCCATGGTGGGAGTGGCCTAGCTGGCTTCCTGTACCATGGCGGGGGAGGGGGGCGTTTTTGCCCTCTCCAGGCTCCGGAGGCTTCCCTCGAGCCTCCAGGAGGGCGAAAACGGCTTCCCCAGACCCTGGAGGCCCTCTTCCCAAACTTCCGGTAGCCCCGTTTTTCCCCCTTCCCCAGCCTCCACGTGCACCCTGCACTTATCTGCATCCAAAACAGGCCGTGTAGGGACTTGTGGGTGGGGCCAGCCAGGAGTGGGATTTGGGGGTTCTCCGAACTGCACAGAATCTTAGCTAGAGGTTCTCCCAAACTCCTGCAAACCCAGGCAGTCCACCCCTGACTGGCTTGTGCACTTGTTCCTTCTGGCAATGGTTTTTTACTATATATTTTCATATCACTTCGGCTCTGAACCTTAGAACAACCACTGTCTCTGAAAAAATACTCTTTTGCTCAATGTATGGTTCAAGAGATGTATGCTTCAGCTTGGGCATGGAATATTGAAATCTGTGGTACAGGTATGGAACATTTTGCATATCCTTATATGCAATATATTGCAACAAAATATCGATAGAGACATGAAAGCCAATGAATCAGTAATTAGTTTGCCTCTGTCTTGTAGCTTGGTAGTATACTTGCATGTATATGTGTATATGTGAAAAGTAATTGAGATTGCATGTTACTATATTACCCCACCACTGCAAAAATCCACAATTACATCTCCAGGTTTAGCCAGTTTTGTGACTAAAGCGATTAGATTGTTCAGCTGCTGTTGTTTCCTCAAAGCACGATCAGCAGACATCTTTCCTAAGAATAAGAAACAGAAATATAATGACTGAGGAAAAAATGGTTTCTTTTTAGAATCATTTAACTGAGGGGTGTCAAACTTGTGACGTATCGTGACTTTTTCCCCCTTTGCTAAAATGGGGGTGAGCGTGACGCATCTGGCCCATGGGCCGTGAGTTTGACATCCCTGATTTAACTATTTATTCTGATTGGCAATTGATTTATTTTTAAAGTTTAAAGTTTTCAAGGTTGACTCAGCCTTCCATCCTTTCTAAGGTAGGTAAAATGAGGACCCAGATTGTGGGGGCAATAAGCTGATTTTGTATAAATATACAAAAGTATGAAGGCTATTGCTTAACACATTGTAAGCCGCCCTGAGTCTTTGGAGAAGGGCGGCATATAAATCAAATAATAAAAAAAGAAAGTTTAGCAGGAGTAGTTCAGATTGAAAAAAGGAGAAAAGAATAAACTTGCTGAAAATGGCTTGTACCATAAGTCAGCTTTCCAAGTAAGCTTAAGTTCTGTTGATTTCTCTGACACATCCGTATAATTTTTTTTGCCAAAAAAAAGTAGTTTGGCACTGCATTGTTCGAAGATATCTACTGACTTCCATTCTGGTCTATATCTTTATTATTTTCTGTAGAATCCCCACACAAATTCTAAGTGTGATCCCGATTAGCACTTGACAGAACTTCCTTCTCTCTGCTACCCTGGTTTCATCAGACAATATAATCTGATACGACAATAATCTGCACACAAATAAGTTTATTTATGTGCTTTCAATTTACTAAGGATTAAATGTCAGCCTCTACTATTGTTGCTTCCTTACGCAACATTCAGAAGTCATAAAATACACTACATGGCAGATTACAATATTTCCTATTTCATTTTAAAGAAGAAATGTTTGTTCATCAAAATTAAGGTCCAGTTCACTTTCATTTCTTTTATTCAAGAAACCCACAATTAACAAGAAAACCAGAAATTATTTATCTCCAGCAGAGGTCCCACTCTGCATAAGTTCTCTTTAATCGAAGAAGCCAAGCTGCATCAAGATTTGCATGAAGCATATTATCTACACTTAATTATAAAGGTAGGCCTCGAGTTATGACCACAATTGAGTCCAAAATTTATGTTGCTAAGTGAAACATTTGTTAAATGAGTTTTGCCCCATTTTACGACCTTTCTTGCCACAGTTGTTACATGAATCGCTGCAGTTATTAAGCAAGTTAGATGGCTGTTAAATGAATCTGGCTTCCCCATTGATTTTGCTTGTCAGAAGGTCACAAAAGGGGATCATGTGACCCTGGGACACCGTAACCATCATAAATGTGAGTCAGTTGCCAAGGGTCTGAATTTTGATCACATGACCTGCAATGGTCATGTCACTTTTTCAGTGCCCTTTGAACGGTCACTAAATGAACTGTTGTATGCCAAGGACTGCCTGTAATCACTCCACTGAAGCTTATACATTTCAAACATGAGGCTTCCAAGCACTACTGAACAATAATGGCTTACAAAAAGATCCTCAGATAAGATGGAAAGGATATATTTGGGTTCATCCAACTTTCTATTTCATATTTATTTATTTATTTGTTTGTTTCAATTTCTATACCGCCCTTCTCCAAATAGGACTCAGGGCAGTGAACAGCCAAAGTAAAAAACAGGACATACAAAATTTAAAAACAATTTAAAATAATTAGATTTTGGCCGTAAATTAAAACAACCCAATTTAAAATCAATTTAAAATTTAACTCAAGCCAGCCCAGCTAGTTGAAATAAATAGGTTTTCAGGGCCCGACGAAAAATCCGGAGGTCTGTTATTGTACGTATCTCTGGGGGGAGGTCGTTCCAGAGGGTGGGTGCCACCACAGAGAAGACTCTCCCCCCTGGGGGTCGCCAGCCGACATTGTCTGGCGGACGGCACCCTGAGGAGGCCCACTCTGTGTGAGCGTACTGGCAAGTGGAGAGTGACTATCTTTGTCACTCTCGTTGTAGCAATGAGCATATTATAGAATATAATTCAAAACTATTTATTTTAAAAATGCATTGTCTTAAGGCAGCAGAAACAATATGAATAGTATAAAACAGATTTTACATCCCTATAAATACAAATTTGATAAAATATCAGAGTCAGATTAAAAACAATGGCAACAGCAACAGTAGATTTTTTAAAAAAAACCCTTCCAGAGCAGCCTCAATAGGTTTTCTTTTCTCTCCCATTGGCTTTATGAAACGCTAAGCTTTTACTATGTTTGGTGGTGTTCTGCAACTGGCTATATAATTTATTGCCAAAACACAACCCATATTTAATGTTTGGATTTTTTGTGAAAAGCAGAATTTTCCTTCACAAATCTACAGCAATTTAGACATGACCATAAACAGGAACTGTAATTTAAATCCATAAGAATAAAAACCAGACTTGCATATTAAAAGAATAAATTGGCTCCTAAGATAAAACATTTTATTTCTATAATTCCTTCTGATTTAACTTGTCATGCAAGAACAACAGCCAATGCATCTAAGTTAACTATATGTTGTGATGGTCTTTAACAATTTGAGGAATTTCCCTTAAATTAGTACCACACCTCCTAAAGCATGGAAAAGGGACCATGAGAGACAATCAATGCTTGAAAAGCTGATTTAAAATGTAATTCAGGACAGAATGGCATTACAATGAGTCTGTTTTTCTTAACTCTTATTGTTTGCTTTAGTTCTTCTAGCCAAATTGTTTTCTATTAAGGTAAGTTCTTAAAAGATTTCAAGCAGGAGAAAAATGCTTTTTCCTATACAGCTTTTTCAATTATTTCCTGGAAAGGCCAAATGGTTATTAAAATACCTTGACACATCAAGAAAGAGAAGAGTATAAATCTAACAAATAAAATAAAACAATGTCCTGACTAGGTTCCCTTTCATAAACTTTATTTTTAATCTGGGAAACTAATTGAAATAAAAGCAAAACAAACTTTATGAAAATAGCAATCAGTGACAACTTCACTGAAGGGACAGTTTAATCAATTTTCTCCCCTTTGGTACATAATTTTATTTAATTCTCAAGAGACATTTCTATAACATCTGATAAAGCAATACATAGCAACATACTTCTAATGCTAATTTGAGTCATTCAATCTAATGCTTTTAATTTAAAAGTCCAAAAAGAAATGAACTTTCTAACTCTTTCTATTTAAAAATATTTGAAGATCTGACTATAAAAGTTTTTAAAATTGTTTTCTGTTTTCCTTGTTTGTATTTCTTAGTAACAATTCCTCATTTTCCTAAGCCGTATTTCTTAATTTTTTGATGTCACTTTAGGTTACCAATGAGATAGCAAATAGTTTGGACAAAGATTCATAAATAACAAGAAGAACATATTAGATATATCCATCCATTATAACCAAGCCCCAGACCAAACAATAAAACATTCCCTTTTTCTGGTTTGCTATACTTACCCTGTTTCCCCCAAAATAAGACATCCCCTGATAATAAACCCAATCGGGCTTTTGAGCGCATAGCAATAAGGCCAAGCACTTATTTCAGGGTTCAAAAAAAATAAGACAGGGTCTTATTTTCGGGGAAACCCGGTACTATATAGTAAATGAATACATGTTTTAGGCAATGTTTTAGATGTCATAGATTATTATTTATAGTTGTAAATAATAGAAAATAATAAAACTGTTGTAAAGTTTCACAAATAATACCCCTTCAGTTACCCATCTTCCCTCTCACTTTAGAATTGAAATTAAAAATACAAGAGAGAATCACTAATGGATCATTGGAAAACTGAGGGAATTCCTAGCCACTGTGGCTAATCATGTTTTGTTAGATAATTAAAAGACATTTTCAAAGTCTGTGGGAAAGAACAATTCACCTTGTGGGAGTAATTTTACAATGAGTACCATTTTAACTCACCATATCCTTAAGAGTGTAAGTTAAAATAGTATGGTGAAGAACACAATCTCTAAAATTCTGTCACTGAGAATCAAGTAATGTTTCTTACTGACCACAGCCAAGAAGAAAATGATATTTTCATCATAATTAGTAACAAAATATTCCTACAATGCCAGCAACTTCTAACATCCGAAATCCAACTGTCACAAGAAAAGAGTTTCTGGGTGAACTTTGGCTAGATATAAATAGCTGATTTTAACAGATAAACATAAAACCAAGAATAACATAAATCAAAATGATTGATTGACACCTCTTTCAAGAAGACTTTTAATGCCAGAGGAAAAAATTATCACAAAAGCAGAGACCTTTAATGGCATTTTGAAGTTCTTGTTCTTGTTCCCTCCCTCCCTTTCTCTTTCTCTCTCCCTCCCTCCCACTCTCCCTCCGTCCCTCCCTCTCTGTCTTCTCTCTCTCTGTCTCTCTCTCTGTCTTCTTCTCTCTTCTGCTCTGGAGAGAGCACACAAGTGACAATATTATGATCAAGATTTACAAAGTAATTAAAATATGGAATGGCTATTGTAATAGTTTAAAAGTTCTGCTTTTCACTATTCAAAAGATTGTAAATAGAATATATATTTATTTTAAGAATGTAGAATATATATACATTACTCATATTTCCAAATGACGGCTACATTTTATCTCAATAGTTTTATAAATGTTTAAACATTCAGATGGATTTGCAGAAAACATGACAAAGTGGAATGATATTATACTGCAACACAATACAGTATCTAAGGCAAGGTACACACACAACAGCTCTTCTCAAACCCAGGATGGTATTTCTAAAATGTACTATAAAATCTGAGCCAAGAACCTGCTTATTCCTGAATGTTCCATACATGCAGTGGTAATTTATGATATGAACATAGTATAGTTACAATTACTAACTAGTTCCCAAGAACTAGCCAAAAACATAGGTTTCAATTGTATGCACAGACTACATTTTAAAAACAACAGCTCTACAGGTAGTCCTCCACTTATGAAAACAATTAAGCCCCAAATTTATGTTGCTAAGTGAGACTAAGTGAGTTTTGCCTCATGTTATGAGCTTTCTTGCCACAATTGTTAGGTGCATCACTGCAGTTGTTGAGTTAGTAACACAGTTGTTAGGTGAAACTGGTTTTCCTACTGACTTTACTTGTCAGAATGTCACAAAAGGTGATCACATGACTTCTGGGACACTGCAACCATCATAAATATGAATCAGTTGTCAAGCGTCTGAATTTTGATTACGTTGACCACAGGGTTACTGCAAAGATCACAAGTGTGAAAAATGATAATAAGTCACTTTTTTCAGTGCCATTGTAACTTTAAACAGTCACTAAATGAATTGTTATAAATCCAAGTCTACCTGTACTAGACTTCAGCAGTCCAAAAACTTAAACCACAGAACGACAGTTCTGTGGTTTAAGTAGATTTAACTTATAACACTGAACAACTATATGGCCTTTCTGTTTCTAATCTGGTCTATAAGGTACATATTAGAATGCTTTTCTTTTACTTATATTAATGGATTTATTATTAATTTATTACTTAAACTCTGAGTAGGTAATCTCACAAATACACATAAGAAGATACCCATTGTTTATAAACACCAATAAAAAATTTACAAAATGTTATTTTAATTATATGCATGTTATATCTACTGTATCTATTTCCTGTGTTATGTCTGGACCATGGAGGCTTTTAAATATGTTCAGTCTGTTTTCTAACTACTTTTCAGGGCACTAATCTAAACAGGATTGTTAAATGTTAACTGGCTGTATTTAAATTAATAGTACAGTCTGTTCTTATAGATATTAGGACATGACTACAAAAGAAAGTAACTATTTTGGAAGTTTAGGATATCTAGTTAGTTTAATATTCAATTTACATATTAAAATAAAGAGCTAAGTTTGGTATTTCTTAGTCTTTTTGTGGTCTAAACTCAACAAGATACTGATATTTCCACTGATTTGGTCTGCAGACCTATTTCATATCAGAAACACAATGCAACTGAGACATTTTAATGCTTTCCCTAATGCAATTTCTAAATTAAAAAATCCATTCCTTGAAGCTATTTTCCCCCCATTTTGTAAACTTAAAGGCAGTTTTGGAAACCAAACAAAAACAACCTACTTAGGCTTCTAGATCATTCTATTTTAAAGCACCATAGCATTTAATCCTGTTTATACTTGAACAGCTAATATGAAAGGCAGAATCAAGCTTGCCAACTATGATGTTACTGTGTGAACTTTTGCTGCTGTGCTTATGAATTAAAAAAAACAGCAGGAAATTGTGTGAATACAATATGCCAAGAAATTTCTTTCTTGGCTTACAATGCGTTAAGCAATAGCCTTCATACTTTTGTATATTTATACAAATATAAATAGCTTATTGCCCACATAATCTGGGTCCTCATTTCACCTACCTTAGAAAGGATGGAAGGCTGAGTCAACCTTGAGCCTGGTGAGATTTGAACTTGCAGTAATTGCAGGCAGCAGATGTAAGTGGATGTTAATTAGTCTGCTGAGCCACCAGAGCTCAAGGATTCAACTAGGTATTGATAATTATCCTCTACTTGCATTGCTTATAAAGATTATAAAGCTGAACTGCATTTGGGTAGACTCAGATACTTGCTTTCTCCAGTGCATGTGTGGGGAACTGCTGTAACCTTACCTGAATGAAACCTTAACAATAACAACAAAACAATAATCCACATAAATGCAGCATACATCAAGCTCCTATGCCCAGTTGATAATGTTTAATGAAGGATGAGGTCAAGCCCAAAAAGCAGCTTTCAAGATGTCATGTAACAAAATACCTCAAAGAGCTGCAACAGATTTAATGACATACCTAGGAAAAGAGATCCACTATTGTATCAGTAGCAGACAATTGGATAATAGAAGATTTTGCAAATATTTAATTCAACCAATATATTATATGCTATGGTAAAATTGATTAGGCATGCCATGACAAACAAAAAGATGCCAAGACCCTTACCTTAACTTTAACCCTAACCCTAAATTGGAAACAACTTCAGCAAAAAGTTAATGAGTAATCTCAAATCCACTTTTCTCTTTAAAAATTCATAGGAGCTATTCTTAATCCACAAATTCTAAATCATTACTGGTTGTGCAAAGGCAATCACTAGTAAAAACCCTAACCAGATAGATGTCTGATAAACTCCAAGCTGAAGAAACTGGGGTATGAGGTAGACATTTTGCAAACCTTTTAAACAGGGGTGCAATCAAGCAGATTCTGGAGAACCGGTAGCGGAAATTTTGAGAACTGGCAAATACTACCTCTGGCTGGCACCAGAGTGGGGTGGGAATGGGGATTTTGCAGTATCCTTCTCCTGGAGTGGGGTGGGAATGGAGATTTTGCAGTATCCTTCCCCTGCCACACCCACCAAGCCACACCTAACAAGCCACGCCCACAGAACAGGTAGTAAAATGGATTTCACCATTGCTTTTAAGAAAGTGCTGCGGAAAGGAATGGAGAAAGCAGTGGACTGTAATGCTCCATAAGAGCATAAAATGTATTGTATTTTTCGCTCCATAAGACGCACCTGACCAAAAGATGCACTTAGGTTTAGTGGAGGAAAACAAGAAAAAAAATATCAGGTGGAGCCTGAGAGGACCACAGATAGGTGTCCTTTCATGTGCCAGCTCTGCCTATTGACTCCTGCACTGTGGAAAAAAAACAGAAGAGGCAGGCAATGACAAAGACAGAAGAGGCAGGGTTAAGTACTGTAAAAGGACCTGGCTGCTAGTTACCAAAGGACTGGCACCGTCCACCTTTTTTTTGGGGGGGGGGAGTGCGTCTTATGGAGCGAAAAATACTGTAATTGCTAAAAGGTAAATTGAAATGGATAAAAAATTAGTTTATGAGAATCGTGAATGGAAATCTTTTGTTTCACCTAAAGTCTGAAAAGTTTCCAGCTGGCATCATCAATGGACTGAGTTTTAATTTAGTTTCAGTCATAAATTTCCAAAATATTATTTATGAAAATATAGGCATTTCGATCTTCCTGCTGTCAAATATAGGGAAGAGTGATTGATAATATCTTGATTCTCAATGGACCATGTGAGAATGGGGATGATTGAATAATTGTATTCTAACTTATAGACCAGAGACAAGTATGATTATGGGTCACCATGAGTTACCATAACATGTCTTGACCTTACAAGCCAGTTTTATAAAGTTCTGGCAATGAATATTAGAGTCTTACAAATAATTCTCTGTCAATAAAATTATATGAAATAACACCTGAATGAATCCCACTGCAAATTTTTTGAGCAGTCATAACCTATCATAGATACACTATAATGTTGGCCATACAGAAGAACTGGCACTAATAGGAAAATTTTTGATAGACAACATAACAGAAATAATGGACCAGAATAATTAAAAGGAAATAAACAGCTCAAATGAAGTGAGTTATTAAGGAAAAAGGGCAAGATTGTTCTTTCATGTATAGCATGGCTATTTCTAATCAATTGTCCTTTGTATTCACTTTGTCACATGAAATAGTCTTGGATGAGAGATTGAGCAGAAGACTACTATTAAATTTCAAATCCTTTAAATGGAAACGGAAAAGAATAATCCCTGAATGAGATTAATTATCCACGTAATAGTGTGTGGGTCCTTATTTTAAGATATGAAACTATTGTGACATATTTTATTCATAAAGCGTATATCACATGGCACAGCCTGCACAGTGGTTATGTTGATTTGTTGTTTCTTTTATACTGACCGTAGTTAAAGACCATATGTACTGTATGCTGTTTTTATTGTTACATGGTTTTGTACAGTTTGTTATTAGATATGCAGAGTCATAAATTCACGCTGTGCAGAGTCATGAAGTTGCGATGGGAAGCTATGTGATTGGAAACAATAATTGAATAATATAATTTGAAGAATCCATTACAGAAAACATTATGAGATCCCTAAGATTGTGACTAGTCACTATGTAAGATTAGACACTATGTACAACAATATTTGGTCTGACTGTAGAACAACAATCTTATTACAATCGTGAACATCATGTAATCTCCCAATCGCAAAATAAAAAGATTCTATTTAAACCTTGTCTCAGTTACACTTGAAAATAAATTAGGGCAACAGACTTTAATAAATAGGGCTAATCAGCCTTCTCTATTTTCATAGTCTGGGTGGAATTCAAGCTCTAGAATTCTCATCAATAGCTATTCTACTCAGAGATGCTAATAATTGATGTTCAAAATACAACACTCAAGAATTGTTATTAACAATTATGAACTATTTTTTTTTAATTTGATTTATATGCCGCCCTTCTTCGGAGACTCAGGGCGGTTTACAATGCGTTAAGCAATAGCCTTCATACTTTTGTATATTTATACAAAGTCAGCTTATTGCCCCCACAAATTGGGTCCTCCATTTACCTACCTTAGAAAGGATGGAAGGCTGAGTCAACCTTGAGCCTGGGGAGATTTGAACTAGCAGTAATTGCAGGCAGCTGGATGATAATAACAGGCTATTAGTCTGCTGCGCCACCAGGCTCTTTGCCTTTCTTAAGATCATTAAAATGTTGCCAATTTTTTAAAATAATCATATGTATGATTATGTATCTGGGGCAGTGTGGTGGCTCAGCGGTTAAGATGCTGGGCTTGTTGGCTGGCAGCCCAGGTTTGAGATCCGAGTGCCAAGCAACAGGGTGTGCTCCCATTCTCGCCCCAGCTCCTGCCAACCTTACAGTTGGAAAGCATGCAAATGTGAATAGATAGGTATCACTTCAGTGGAAAGGTAACAGAGCTTTGTGACATCATGCTGGCCACATGATTGTGGAAATGTCTTTGGACAGCTCTGGCTCAATGGTCTTGAAATGGAGATGAACACTGCCCCCATAGTTAGTAACGATTAGCAGAATAAAATCCGCAGGGACTCATTTACTTTTTTTTATGATTATACATCACATATATGACAAAGTATAACTAAGTCATCATTTAATTGCTTGTATGTGTCCATTAAACTTCTGAATATTAATACACATACACAATTCTTGGAAACAGTTGGAAACAAACTTGATTTTTTAATAAAAGATATTTGGGACAGGCTGGGGTTTTTTTAAGGAAATATTTTTACCTTTTTTTTACCTTGCAACTAGAGTTTTGACTGACACCTAGAAGTTCATCATAAAACCATCACTAAAAATGGCAATAAGGATATGTTATGCTAAACCAATTGGGTTATATCCAACTTTACATGAACAAACTTTTGCAAGTGCAACACAATTTCCTCTCTCTGTGTTCCTCCCTCCTTACCATCCGACTTAAGCAGAAATAAACTCAAATCTTCCTACCACAAAATTGTACAAGACAGACTTGGAAGTAACTTTGCATTTTACAGATTGCCAGTTAAAATAAAAGAGAACTAATCTCTCCAGGAACATTTTATCTGATTCTATCAAACTTGCTGAAATGCAGCCAAAAAAAATCAACCAACCAAACAAAAACGTCTTGCATTTTTAGATTTGACCCATGATGGTGATGAAAATATAAGAATGGTAACATGAGTTTGGCAAATATTTTAGTAGTATAGAATTAGAATATTGAGTGAAATATGACAGATCCAAAATTTCTGGAGATCCTTATTCAGAAGTGATAATATGGAACCATGGAAATGTCCTTCTAAATGCATAATGCATAGCTACAGATGCTGTTGCATGGTTCTGCTCTTTTGTAAACCAAAGATGTGAAAAACTTGTACAGAACGAAATATAACTCACTTTTAATTTCTCATTCCTCCTGTACCAGGAAAGGCGAAACACATCAGACTGACACACCAAGAGAATGTTGCCTGCATGTAGACAGTTTTTAGGGTTTTTTTTCCTGGATTTTTATTGGGAATTTCTCATTTCCTGCTCTTATATTTGCATTAAGCTTAACTTGCCAAAATGACCTTATGTAACAAGAGAGAATGCGACAAGTCCCTGACCACTGAGATATATGAAAAAAAAGAGGGTTTGGAACTGAGCATCTCTTATGACAACCTCCTTGAGCACTTTTTATGACAAACAAAAAATTGCACTTGTTTGCAATTTCTGGCCTCATCCCTAATATCTAAAATAGTGTTAAAGCCCTGCATTTCTGCAATATTTGAGCACTGATAATGTTTTTATAACTAACATAGAAACTTTTACTGTTATGAGTGTTGGGTTATTTGGATTTGGATATTCATTGAAGCAAATTACCAATGTTCTGATTCATTATAGAGTCCATTATTGAATATGTTTATATTGCATTGTATTGGATTGTGTAAGTTTCTTAGGAATCACATGTAGTATTTAAGACTTAATAATAAATAGTACATAAAAATGTAATCTGACTATTAAAAAAAGCAATGGTTTACTTTGGATTCAGTAAATGGTTTTACCATTTTAGCTGTGATAATTGTAACTAGATGCTTCCTATAATTGATAAATATTCTCTCACAACACAGCAGAAAAAAAATCATGTTGCATCTCCCTTCATTTCATTCTCACAAAAACAAGTCTGTGAAATAGGCTGGATTAAGGGAGTATCATTGGCCCCAAATTACTAAATATAATTTTATGGTTAAGAGTGGGCACACATCTATTTTTAAAGTTAATCCTTCAGCAAGGTTATTAATTTCAAAATTGTGTTATCTCATGGATACATTTGTGTGCATTTATACTTTCCTAACTATTTTAGTACATTAAAAGCTATATCCTATTATTAATGTAATTTATCTTTATTGAAAAATATACTGATAAGTATAAAAAATTGCTCATAGGAACCTTCAAAATGTATTTTTATGACACTGCAGTAATTAATCACTTTTCTCTTGGTTTCATCTTGGTTCTATTTTCAATTTGGGATTATTATTTTACTTTTTGCTTTCTGGATACAGTTCTCTCTGGTGGTGTTATTTATTCATCCTATTTACTACATGTGATACATTACTGATGATTACTGATGTAATTGCAGACATCTTTAATAGAATCTGCTCCAATAAATGATTTGGAGAAAAGATTAGATAGCTTCACGTCAGTTCTCCCAGGAGAATTACTACAGTTCTCAGTGGATTCAATGGATTCTAAAATTATACTGTAAGTATTAATCAAGGAATTCACAACAGCACATCCATCATTTAAGATTGTTTTATCTCCCAGGGAAGATAACTCCAGTTGAAGAATTTAGAGGGTACAGTTAGAGAAGACACAATTCTTTGTTCCATGTCACATCACCACCCTTTACAATTCTTTGCATGCTTGAAGACAAAGAGTGCTGACATTTATCAGTTTTTTCTTATTGCAACGGATGTGGAATTTGCTTGATCATAAATTTCCTTGGGAGCTGTACCTGAATCTGTATCATACCGTCTACTATGTGCTGTGCTACTAGGATACCTGCTTAATTTTATTCTACTAATCATTTTTAAAAATATTTTTATTTATATATATTTTTAATAAACATAAAAATTCAATATCTACATGAACAGTGTGTTGTCTGGGTACAGTTAATTTTGAGAAATAATAATAGTAATACTAACAATAATATTCCTAGCATTGATAATAATCACATAATAATGAAAATATTTGCTTAGCCATACCAATAAACCTTCACTGTATAATTAATCATTCTCTTAAAGTTTTAAATTTCTAACTTTGGTTTCTGTTAGCTAACCATTGGTAAAACGAATCCCGTTAAAAAATATTCTGTTTCCTCCTTCTACTTAATTTTAAGTGTTAATCTATCCATCTCTGTGCATTCTAATATTTTTTAATTATACTTTCATCTGTAGGGAACTCTTCATTTTTCCATGTTGTGCAAAAATAATTCTTGCTGCTGTTAATACATGTAAAATTAAATATGCATTCCCTTTATTGTACTTTTCTGGTAAAATACCCAAGAATATTTCTGGTTTTAGATCTGTATGTTGCCTTATCATTTTTTCTAGCCATGTATGTACTTTTGTCCAGTATTTTATTTTATTTTTTTTGCCTTTGAACATGTCCACCACATATGATAATATGAACCCAGTATCTGATTACATTTCCAACATTTGGCGGATATGTTTTTAAACATCTTTGCTATTCTTGCTGGTGGTAAGTGCATCTATAAAACATTTTATATAAATTTTCCTTATATGCAGTTGACATTGTTAATTTTATACTATTAATCTAAGGATTTAGTTGGGATTATGCTTAGCACTGTTAGACATATATTTAAAAAAGGACCAGCTACTTTACAAAAGTATGTGAATATCTATTTTAAATATTTATATTTTATAATGTAAGGAAGTAAATGACTTTTCAGGCTAACCATCTTTATTTAATTTCTGTATATATACAATTGCCTAACTTTAAATTAGAATAATGAAAAACCTTACGGCAATGATCTTCTTCAGAATCTGCTAATAAATTTTATGAAATTGAATTTACATTATCAAATAATATAATTTTTAAACTTTAATAGATTTTAAATCTGAAGGAAGAATGAAGATAAATGTCTGATGTTGTTAAACACTGAGTTGGTTCCAATTTGCATTTCTTAATTTGGATAGCTAAACCTGCTACAGAGGCAGATGGAAACAACAACTGCAGGAGATATGATTTTCTTTATCTGTTTTAACTCTAAATTCCTGAAGACCAACATATAATGACAGAGTGCCAAAATAGAGCCTATAATGGAGACTTTGCCGGTTTCCTGCTGAGACAAATGAAGCAAAAAATTATATCTGTAATCAAGATATATGTTTATAATATTTTAGATTTATATTGCATATTGCATATTTTATATTTTTATGCCATATGATAAATAATATACCATACAATAATAAATATACTGTTCTTCTCCTGCCAAAATATTCTAACCGGTTTGAAAGTTCTTTTTAATCATTTTTAAGCAAAAATCTAAAAATCATAATTAGAGTCTATTGCCATGTTCTGTCAAAGCACTTAGAGGCCTCCAATATTGCCAAAGCCCTTCTGACAATAAATCAGGAGGTATGAAGTGATGATGGCGCACAACTTGTTGAACCTCATGATTTTTTTTACTTTCCTGAAAGAACAACAAACTTCCTACAGATCACAAAGAGCTTAGTTGAAGGCAATGGTTCTTGATTTAAAACGTGCTCAATCAAATGTTTAGAATCAGCCACAACAACAACAAAAAATTATTTATACTTGCTGATCTGTAATCTAATTAAAATCATTAAGAGGAAGAACACTTGCTCTTATATAAAGTGTACACTTGCCAATGTTTCCCTGATTGATGAGTTATGATCCTATCTAGGATATAAACAAAAAGAGCCATTCAGGGAAATTCACACTATTTATGATGCGTTAACAGAATGCTAATGTGTTTACAGTAATTTATAGAGAGTTTCTGATCCATCTAAGCTTACATATATGGACTGTAGTTCACATGATGGGACTTTTCTCCATTTCCTTTTCTTACGCAGTCAAAATTTGCCCCAGATGGTCCCCAACTCCACTGAAATAGGCTACATAAAGCAAGGAGGGTGAAGAGGCATCTTTCTTGCTAGTGATAGTATTCCGTGGCTGGATGACTACCACTGGACATAATACAATGTTTTTATATAGTATTCACTGTGCTATAAGATATCTGTACATTTTGTGCATAGAATTACTGTGATACAATTATAGGGCGTAACTCATTTTAGAATATGGCATCATTTTAGAAGATATCTTCTTTCTAGGCATACGTTTGCCATAATAAAGCAAGGCCTTAAAAATTGTTGCCCAATAGGAAATTGTTGCGTTTATTTCATTAATATATCACAAAAATCATACAACTCCTGGCAGGATACAATCAAATTACTTTTAAAAAATTCAGTATATCTCATGACTTTGAATCTTTTCATGCATCTTTTTTTCCTATTTTTAACTAATTCAAAGAGTTTGCATCAACCAGTTCTTTACATGTGAAGTTAATCTTATCAAATGTTATTTATTTTTGGAATACCGTAATTACAAGGAATAACACAAGGAATAAGTCACTATTTCTACATATTTTACTGCCCTCTAGCGGTCTACAAATGCTGCAAACTGGTAAGAAAATAAAACAGCAATGATTTGTCCCAAAAATCCCAATAAAGAGAAATTATATTTTCAAAAATTCTGTAAATCATCTCTGAAAATTTACTATCTTACTTCCAAAGGTATAATGTTTTAAATTGTTTTCTTTGACTTAAGTCTATCTACAAGTTATTCTAACTCCCATGTAACACCTCTCCTGCGCGAGCTGCACTGGCTCCCGGTGGTCTTCCGAGTGCGCTTCAAGGTTCTGATTACCACCTTTAAAGCGCTCCATGGCTTAGGACCTGGTTATCCACGGGACTGCCTGCTACCACCAATAGCCTCCCACCGGCCAGTAGGCTCCCACAGAGAGGGGCTCCTCCGGGTGCCTTCGGCCAAACAATGTCGACTGGCGGCCCCTAGGGGGAGAGCCTTCTCTGTGGGGGCACCTACGATCTGGAACGAGCTCCCCCGGAGATACGGAGGATCCCGGATCTGCGCATCTTCTGTCGCGCGCTTAAAACGTTTTTATTTCATCAAGCTGGCCTGGCCTAAATCTTCTCCCTTTTAAAATTTTAAAATTTAAATTTTAAATACTAATTTTAATTTGTTAATCATGGGATATTTTAAAATTTAGCCAAATTGTTTAATCTGTTTTAATCTATTTTAAATTTTGTATTTCTGTGTTTTATTTTTTGGCTGTTCACCGCCCTGAGTCCTTCGGGAGAAGGGCGGTATAGAAATTTAATAAAATATAATAAATAATAAAATAACTCAAGGTGTAAGCCTCATGCTCCTTTGAACTATCCACAAATGAACAACCCACTTATGGTGGCTTCGTTAAATTCTTAATAACAAAAATATTTTCAATTAACAGACCATTCATTTTGGAAAATATAATGAACTTCACTGACCAGAAGACAAAAAATATTAAAAGGAAATATTGTGAAACAGAAGTTTTGCAGTCAGCCAAATATTATTTTAATGATAATGTGATGGAATATAGTAAGGACGTTGATTCCCAGGAGGGAGGGGATGCATTCCAGAGGAGTAAGAGGCAACTCAGCCCAAATATTATGTGTGAGAGAAATAGGATGAACACAGCCTCTCCCTAAGAATTCACAGAGTATATTGTAGATGCAGATAGTAGAGTGCTCAGTGTAGCAAGATTTTGTCTACAGATGTGAAACTTTAAAGAACTCAGCTTGGAAGAATCACCACATTTCATTCTTGGTTTGGGGCCTGATTTTTAATGCCTGTTAAGGAACCTATATATAGAAATGAAATACATGGTGGAACATGACAACAAATGATTTTCTTAGATGAACTAATTGATTGACTACATGCCATCAAGTGGATTTAAGACTGTGTGGTTGCTTGGAATCAAAAATAACTTGTTGGCATGTAATCAATCAATCAATCAATTCATCCAAGAACATTCTTAACAGGACACAATCATTATCGTATTTGTTCTCAAATATATTATTTATGGTTAATTAGTAGCTTCATTGCTAACAGCAACATCCTACATTCTCTCAATTATTTTAAAAAATATATAGTTTTTTTTTCAAAAAACAGTTTATATGAGTGTGGAATCATCATTTGACAAATGAATGAAAAAAATATGATTTTATAGGAATATCAAGATTCTTACCTTTTCCTGGGTTGACTGCACTAGGTAAACTGTCCCAATCTAGAGCCCATTTAGGGCAAGGGTGAGGAGAAAACATTGCTTCAATCCCCTTTTCCTGCATTTCAAAGAAAAGAAAGGATTAATTCAGAAATCTGTTTGAAAGTTCAAAATACTCTATCTGTACAATGTAAATCATTTAGGCATTAATGATAACCTGATATTAGTTATGTTTGAAATACAGGACTATTATAGACAAATTAGGTCCTGGATTTTCTATTTTATCAAACTAGATGCCCCAGAAAAGATTTATAGTTGAGCTAGCTAAAACTGGAATTGTTTTCTTACAACAGGAACCAAAACATTCTCTGTTCAAATCATCACTCAGCCATGAGGTTACTCTTCAGATTATGTTTCTGCTTTATAAAGTTTACAAATTTAAGTTCAAATAAAATATTTTTATCACTTAAGAGGGACGTAATTATGTAATTAAACAAGTAATACCTCTTCCATTATAGTATAAGAATTTCTAAAGCAACCCAAACTCAACCCATTTTCTGATTAAAGTTTCATTGTCATTGACGCAGAAGCAAATTATTTTATTTTGCAGGGAATAATTTAAGAAAAAATTAGAAACATTGCAAACGTGATAAAATATAATCAATTCTCCAAACTATTTTTACTGGTAAGTTCTTAAAACATAAGGAAATATTTTTATAGTTAATAGATCTAACCTAATAAAATAATTACCTACCATTAATTTAGTTATTGTTGGTCTTGGTCCACCTATAAACTCAATTTCCTCTGGAACATTTTCTGGCTCTTTAAAAGCTGTGAAAGTATTAGGCTGGCATTCATTCGGTAAAGGGTATAATCGACAATCCAGGATATTTTTTATATTGCATTTGACAGTGGCTTGCTTTATTCCAGGTACTTCTAGAACCCTTTTGTACCAGCTCAATATTAAAGGCAGCTGTAGTATGTTGTTTTGGTGTTTCTTGCAGGCAGCCTTAAAGTGATAAATGAAACATTTATGCACCAATTTGATGTACAAAGAGTGCCTTTCCTACTAAATATATTTATTACATGTACAATATATATAACTATGGATGTTGGTTTTCTTGATAGACATTCTCACAAATGACTAACAATGTAGGCAGTTTACAATTCCAAAGAAAGTTGGAGATTTTGAACTCACTCCTAATTAAATGTCTAGGACTCCAAAATATAAAAAGAGATTGAATTGCTTAAAACCTACAACTATCAGAATTTCCATGTATTATTGTTTTCTCCATGAGATATTCAAAGTAAGCTACCATTCAACACTTATATTTATGCTGTATTTACATTTCATTGATTGTTTTGCTTTTGCAGGGCGTAGAGAGAGAAGGGAAACAAGGCAGATATTTCTTAATTTAACAACTATTTTATTTCTCCTATGGATCCAATTAGGCTGTCTGTATTCCGACTGACGAACCCAAGCAAGCAAGCACTGTCGAGACAAGTGACAAGTTGAGAAGCGAAAATGGCTGCAACAGCATAATCACACTTTGAACTTGACATAGGCATTTCCAAGCTAAAGTCACACAGACAGGATATGTTAACTTTGCAAAAATCTTGGTTGGAATTATACTTATGCCTTACTAAATAATTCAATAATTAATACTGTTCTTGAATAAGTGCTACTGAAAGAAATAAAATAGGTATTAATTACTAACATATGAGAGTTGATTGGATGAAATGCTGTATGGTCTAAATAGAATGAATATGTTGACTTTTATTAAACAGTATGAAATACACAACTAAAATGAGCAAACAAAAAACGCTAAAGGAAAAGGTTTTTTTATTTTAGAAATAAATAGTTATAGGGATGCATTTATGGGAAAATTACACATGCATATTTACTGCATGTATTTACGGCAGTATAATTTATACATAATGTATAAATTAGGATTAGTTATAAGAAAATGTCCCAAAGGTGCTTTTTTAAAAGGCAACTGGACTGTCTTTCTTGAACTGAAGGAACTTCTTGGATGAGAAGCGAAACATCTTCAAGGAAAAGTCCAGTTGCCTTTTGAAAAAGCACCTTTGGGACAACCATGACCTGGATGACTGAGAATCTCCATAGACTTATAGGAGAATGTCGTTACAGTTTTCATTCATGTAAGAATTTGTTTCAAGCAGGATTATCAACGAGAATTTGTGATCTACTTGGAAAATATTAGAAGTTATAAATCCTGTTTATACAAGCTGTCCCAGGCAATTGTAGACAAAGAATCTAAAATTCGGATTATCATATATTGATCTGTGTAGTAACAGCAATTTTAAACATACTTACATAGAAGCTATATTTTAGTAGACTAGTACTTATCAGTCTTTACTTTCAGATGTGAATATATAGAAGGAAGAGACTATCTATAGCAGGGCTATCAAACTCCCGGCCCACAGGCCGGATGCCATCACGCACTGGCCATGCCCTTGCCCAGTTTAGCAAAGAGGGGAAAAGTCCCAATACATCACATGACGACACCATGATGATGTGGGTTTGACATCCCTGATCTATAGGCTAAAGATGAACAAATCCAGGAACAGACTGCAAAGGTTGAGCACTTCCCACAACTTATCATTGTTCAGCTTTTACTTTAAAAAAACAGATAAATTATTCATTCTTACCAAAAAATGATGGATGCATGGCAAGAGAACTATGTCTGTCAAAGTGAAGTAAAGTCCTTCAGCAAATATATGCTCCAGAGGTGGAAGTTCAGATGTTTTTATTTTCCTAATGTGAGAGGGCTCCCTGTTGGTAGCAAGTGGCATCTTCTGCAAAGTTAGTTTAGAGAAAGCTGTCCTCAGTTCCAAATCTGCAGAAGCAGGTTCCTGATTTTCCATAGTCCTATCTTCTTTTAAGGAAATATCAGCGCTTGTTGTCTTGTCAAGCATCTTTTGCTGTTGAACTTTCTGTCTTCTAATTTTATCATCGTTGTGCACTCTTACAGGTTCTCCCAATTTGTTTTCAAACAGCAGTATCTCTTTGGGAACGTTCTCATGCAGATTATGAGATACTTTTAGAAAGTTTTCAACTGCCACAGGAATACTGATCTCACAAAGCCTAGTCCATTCACTAACCTAGAAATAGATAAGGTTGATGCAACAGTTAAAGTGCTGGATTATGACTGGGAATATTCAGTTTCTACCCCACTTTCAACTAAATAAATTCAATAGGTGACTTTGGGGTAGACCTTGTCACTCAATCCAACCTACTGAAAGGTAAACAGAGTAAAATGAAGGGAGGTGTAGATGAGATCCTGGAAAAAATATTGGATATGTCATCATTATCATCATCATCATCATCACCACCACCACCACCACCGATGTTATAAAGAGACTGACCATGTAGCTGAAGATTAGTATGATAGTAACAATCCACTATTAAACATAAGCATTCTAACAAATTGATTGAAATGGCATACATAAATTATTTGTTTTTGAAGCTACAGAAATAAATAACTACTCATACATACCGGATCAGATTCAATTGCTAGCATTGTATACCTAAAATAACTCCAAGTTTGTATTCCTCAAAAAATAGTTTTGTTTTACCATACAAGAAGTTGGTTTTGAAGACTTTTAAAATGTAGCATTACGTCTAACATTCAAAGAAAAACAGGACTCCAGGGGATATTCTATGATAGTATAGTTAGCTATTTTATACAGCTTGTTCTAGACATCTATTGATGTGCTATATAGATATATCTTTTGCTTTTATATAAAGTAGTTTAGAAATATATTTGATCTTGATTGCACAGCACATTCTAGATTTCAATAATAAACTCACTTCAGCACAAGCTTTCAAACAGGTCCTTTTAAAGCCCAAAAGTTCCAAAACACCTTTCTTTGAGGGATCCGCCTCGTGGGTTTTCTGTACTATATATCTCAATACCACAGCAAGTCCTGCACGACAAAATCTTCCATTCTTTTCAACAACAGCAGGTAAACAGCAGCTCTGAACCATCACAGGAATTTCAGATCTTTTGATGAAGCTAATCTCTGGGTACTTTGACAATATTTCCTCTGTCTGTTGTATATCAGAAGTTATTTCATTTGGAGTTACTAAAAATATTCTGAAGATCTTACAATCACAATATGCCAACAGAAACAAGGATATAGATGTGTGCAGAGGGTAGATACAGTCTTCATTATGACCAAAGTAGTCTAGATATAGGTGGTCTTCGTTTTCACTTTTCATTTTTTCCTTAAAAAATAAAGAGGTAGAAAATTATCAATTTACAAATCAATGTACTATATCCTACAATTACAGACCTCACAGAAAATAGATCATTTGGGGGGTTTTTTAGAACACGTAAACTAGAATTGATTCATGCTATGTATGGACTGCAATCCAACGCTGAGTTCTCTTCCCTGAAACTTTTAGGATTTTTTATTTGTATTAGTATAACACCATTATCTTGTGTTGTCCCACCATTCGTATTACTGGTAACTATCAGAATCAAATTTTAAAAATATGGGTAAAAATTTTAAAAACATAGGTATATCCTTGTACATTTCTAGGAAGGTAGAAAACTCATTATTCAGTGGTGTATTAACATTTTATAACTTTCAAATGGTAATGTTAACACTAGATGACATACCTTCTAAACAATTTTAGTTTAAGAATGTAAAATGCCATACACCTATGGTTTACACATTACTGAAATAGTGATTTATTATATTGTTTATATATTGTAAGAGCATCTCATTCAAGTGCTATTGGCAATTTTACTATAGATAAGGAATTTTCATCATCTGGGGAGAATGGCCTACTTCACAATATGGCTGTGATATAAGTATCAAAAACACATGATTGACACGTATGACTTCTTTAAATTGAATTATGATTTGCAAAACTGCTGAGCAGTACTTCACTATTTTTATTTTACCAAGAATATTTATGAAGTCTGAGGAGGAAGGAGGCATTTTTAGAAATAAAAAATGAAATAGAACTTATTTATCAAAACTTCATGTCAAATTTATAGCAGCTTGGTATAATTAAAATATCAATAGTACATTATTTTAAAAATAATGTTTTAAAAATAAAATTGCCTAGAAGTAAGGGAACTGCTGGTTTCAGAAGGGGTATTTGCAGACATACTGAGGCCAAGAAACAAAGCTTGCTTACCCCAACACGTACAATACATAACTGTTCTTAAACATTGCTCATAAAACATTCTTTAATGGTTTTTCAGAACTTCACTACATGATATTGCAATTCTAAGTACTTCAAGTCCCAATAAATATTACAGCATTTATTCATGAACAGATATGTCCAGAACTGAACAGATGAATAGCAACCCAAAGCATTTTTAGAATAAATTACACTAAATCAATGGGATACACTTTCAAGTAAACACAAAGATGTAATACATAGGTACATGTTCTTAAAGCAGGACCCCATTATTGAATAGAATACTGTAAGGGATTCACTGACTTAATTAACAATTACTAATTAACACTAACAAGTTTCCGCAAAAATATTTTGAATCACAGTTCCAGTATTTTCATTATTAGTTTTTTCTTTTCTTGCTTAATATTGCATGAACTATGCAATTAGTTTCTTTCCATTAAGTCTAAGGATATGATCATCTTACATCTATAACTACAGCCTGAGCTTCATAGATGATCCTTTACAGCCAAAGCATCAATTCAATAGTAGGTATTTTATTTGCATTTCTTTCACTTCTTGTACAGATTCAGTATGCAGAATTGCACATAAATTATACAAGTTTTAATCTGCTGGTATTGTACCTACCAGTAGTTGACTGGTCAGCTGCTGTTTTTCCAAGAAAGTGAGAAAGGAACCACATCTAGATAAACTGTAATCTCAGTACAATTATTGAAATAAACCTGAATTGAATATGTGGCTGACTGTATATGCACAAATCACAATGGCGGTGTCTATCCTGTACAGGGAAATAAGAGCAAATAAATCGTACTATGGCTTCATATGTAATGTAGTGTGAATAATCACTCCATTAGTTGCCAAAAGTCATTCTGCCCTCATACCCCAGCCTCAAGGATCATTTGAACTCTAAGCCTTTGTACAAAAATTAAGTAAATCCTCAAATTGAGTTTCTCAATGACTAGCAACAGCTTTATAACGTTTTTGGTTTCTAATGGAGGTTCTACTGAATAGTCAGCACATCACACCAGCTAAATACACACTATACACTGTACACAATGGGTATGAACTCAGCCAATGAGAGTTTAATAATTATTCTGGTAATCTTATGGTCCTCAGGAATTCTCAGATGTGAACTTCAACCTTACTTCAATCTGAACCCACAATCTCAATTTTGAAAAGCAAAATAGTTATCTTCCCGAGTATTCTTAATTTTGGCTGATATGGAAAACAGGATCAGAGCCAGTCATTATCTGGATGGGTGACCACAAGGAAATCTTGCAACTGTCAGCTAGACCAGAAAGTTAAAAAACAACAACCAGAAAAGAGCAATAACCATTTTTGTATATATACATACATACATACATACATATATATATAAACAAAAATGGTTTTGTTTATATATGCTTATATATATATATATATGTGTGTGTGTGTGTGTGTGTGTATGTTGAGATATATATATATATCAACAAAAATGGTTTGTTTTGCTCAAAGGAGACATTAACTTATATAACACCACCACCATCCAAAAAAACCCAACATATGGCTATGGAAAGGAAATACCGCAGCGGCACATAATTGAAAATAAGAAATCATATTTTAATTTCTATTTTATACTTCCGCTGGCCACCAAGCATGCAGACAACAAAGGAAATAAAGCCTGATCCCGATTGGGCAACCATCTGTCTGGAATGGTGCAAGATCTCCTGCTCGAGCAGGAGGTTGGACTAGAGGACCTCCGAGGTCCCTTCCCCATCCTATGTTCCTCTTCTACATGCTTTTAAAAATTATTATTATTATTATTCTGAATGACATGTGGCGATAGGCATGGGGGTGGGGGGGAACCACATCTGCAGGTGCCTCCTAATCGAGCGCCCAAGCCCTTCAGCTCCCAACCTTGAACCGGGACAGGGGAAAAGGGGCGGCTCGGGGACGGAGAACCGTTGCTCTCCCTCCGGGTATCCCTTACCGAACGGCTTCTTGTGACCACCCCCACCCCCTCAACCGAAGCTCCACCCTTTCCTCCGCTTTGTCCGGGTTGGAGATCACCGCTTCCGGCGCCAGGCCCAGGAAGAGCGGCCGACCGGCATCGGCAGGGAGCTTCCCAAAGCGTAACCTGCAGGGGGCCGCGGCGGGGCTCGATTTTGGCGGGGGGAAAAAAAGAGGGCGGCCTTGTATGTAGTGTTCCTATAAGTCAGAGCGAAGCGTGAGGCGTTGGGGGTTTAGGAGTGGCCGCGTGGGGTGGGGAGATGGGAGAGAGGGAAACGGCGCGAAGGCTCGGTCCGCTAATGCGGTCGCTGTCCCTCCGTGGTTTTATGAATGAAGATTTTTTTTTTAAAATTACTGTTGTACCCGTGATGGGTAATGAACTGGGCAGCAGAAAGGCGTGGGAAAATGACCCTTTTGGGGAGAACGACAGGTGTCTGGAGATGATAAATAGATAGATAGATAGATAGATAGATAGATAGATAGATAGATAGATAGATAGATAGATAATGATGATGAAGATAGATAGATAGATAGATGATAGATAGATAGATGGATAGATTATATAGATAGATAGATAGATAGATAGATAGATAGATTAGATAGATAGATAGATGATATATTCCCTATAAATTTATTTATTTATTCATTCATTCATTCCTATAAATTTATTTATTTATACCACTTCTCCCATATTGCGTAGTATTCCGAATCTATTTGTTCTTTCAGTTCAATTGTTAATTTATCCATTTTAGTCAAATACTTTTTTTAAAAAAATACTAATTGGATTGAGAACAGAAAAAAGAAAAGAAAAGAAATAAGACAAAATAGAAGTAGAATTAAAATGTATAGTAAAAGAGTATTTGAATTGGAATGTTATGGTATGGAAATGGTCGCGGTTCTGCATAAGATGAATAAGATATGTTTATCTGTAAAAATGTAATAAAAATGTTAATTTTAAAAAATATTTATTTATTTTAGTTATTCATTTATTCGTATCCATTTCATGTATTCATAATCATGTTTATACTTATATCTGAAATCTTATATATGCTTGACAAAATAAATAAATAAAATAAACAAACCAAAGGTTATTTGGCCCTTGTGAGGTCAATCCAGCCCTTTTGTTTTATTAGTAAGCATTTCTGGCTTGACACAAGAAGAGAATCCAGATCAGCTTTTAAGATGTATTATGGTTAACCAGGCTGGGAATCAGCATGGGGAAAGAAATCCCCTCCTCCCCAAATAGTAGATAATATGAAATTGAAAAAAAGTGATAAAATTTCTATTGTGAAATCTTATTTGATGATGAGATTAGCAAAATAGACAATATATAAAATGGCTGCAATGCTCTCAAATTGTAGTATTGGACAGAGCATGAGCAATCTTACTTTTCAGAGTTCAGAACAACTCAGGAGGGAACTGTCAATTTTCTGCTGTTCTGTAACTGAGACTTTTAAAAAGCTTAATGAGTATTCAAATTCTGTGGCAGCTCTATCATCAGCTCAAAACAGATGTAAGATAAAATGCATTGAAAGTGAATTCTCTATATTTCTCAATGCCTTATTCCCTCTGCTGTTGCTAACTGCATTATAGCTTCCAGATGAGCCTTTAAATGAGACTATCCTAGCTTCTGAAAACAACATTGGGTTTCTTAAATTTATAAAATCAGAAATTGTATCTGAACTGAAGAATTAATTGCTTGCATTAGTTTAAGCTGTAAAAAGTACAATAAGGGAAGAAACCTACTTTTCTTCAAACAAACAACCTGGAATTATTTTACTAATGTAATTGTTTCCAAACTGTCTTAGAAACATGTGAGATCTGAGGGCCAAATGTATACTTAAAATTAACATTTTATTTTCTTTTTAGTTAAGGATTCTACTATGGCTGCTACTGTGAATTTGGAACTTGACCCTGTATTCTTGAAAGCTCTGGGCTTCTTGCATTCAAAGAGCAAAGATTCTGCTGAAAAGTTAAAAGCACTTCTTGATGAATCTTTATCTAGGGGAATTGATTCATGTTATCGTCCACAACAAAAGGTACTGAAATTTATGAATAAAATTATATGTTATCTTACATGGCATATATTGTAACAATAAATAAGAGCCATTTTGATTTAATGGTTAAAGGTCCCAGACTAGCAGCAGGAGACTATTAGTTCTAGTGCTACTTTAGACCCAAAGCTAGTTAGATGACTTTGAGCCAGTCATGTACTTTCAGCTGTAGGAAGGAGGAAATGGCAAACCATTTTTGAAAGTCCTCCAAGAAAACTGCAGAGACTAGACTACTGTAATGCCCTCTACATGGGGCTCCCCTTGAAAAGCACCCGGAGGCTCCAACTGGTCCAGAATGCGTCTGCGCGGGTGGTTAAAGGTGCAACTCGTTGTGCCCACGTGACACCCCTCCTGCGCGAGCTGCACTGGCTCCCAGTGATCTTCCGGGTGCGATTCAAGGTGTTGGTTACCACCTTTAAAGCGCTTCATGGCATTGGACCTGGGTACCTTCGAAACCGTCTTCTGCCACCAGTAGCCTCCCACCGGCCAGTCCGCTCCCACAGAGAGGGTCTCCTCAGGGTGCAATCGGCCAAATTATGTCAGCTGGCGACACCCAGGGGGAGGGCCTTCTCTGTAGGAGCCCCTGCCCTTTGGAATGAACTGCCCCCAGAAATGTGTAAGATCTCCGACCTCCGTGTATTTCGCTGTGCCCTCAAAACCTTGTTGTTCCGCCAGGCCGGGCTATCAATGTAAAGATTTTAATTGGTTTTAAATGTGGGATTTTAAATTTGGGGGTTTTATAATTGAGCCAATTATTTAATAATTTTAATAATTTTAAATTTTGTTTGTCTTTGTGCTTTTAATCAGGCTGTACACCGCCCTGAGTCCTTCGGGAGAAGGGTGGTATAGAAATAAATTATTATTATTATTATTATTATTATTATTATTATTATTATTATTATTATTATTATTATTATTATTATTATTATTATTATTTTAGAAAGTCTCCAGGAATCAATATTGATTCAAAGATGGATAAATAATGTGCCCTATCCTAGCTATGTTTTCTTATCCTACCGACTCTATCCAGAATATACTGTAGCCATATTAAAGGACCTGGTTTAAGACAAATCATTTGGGGGGGCGGGGGAACTATGATAGGTGTATTTATTACCTATTTCAAAAGTAGATCCGGTTTACATACCACACTAGTCCATCAAATATTTTTTTTATTTTAATTTGGCAAGTTCTGTGAACCTAGCCATTTTGATTTATTCATATACAGTATAACATCAACCTTAAAAATTCATGTATTTATGAGATGTATTATCTCCACTTTTATTCTTAATATGACATTTTGTGCATTTTTTAGGAAGTAGATCAGCCCAAAGTATCGATTCCAAAACCAGTTTCTGTTAAGACTGCTCCAAGCCTCCCTACAAGTAACAATAATGGGAAACCCACCGTAGTTGAAAAAGTGAAAAAAGAGGTGGAAAAGAGAATTGTGGATAAGGTAAGTCCCTTGTTACACTTTGAACATTACATCCATTCCTTATTTAGTAACCAAGTTCCATTCCATCAATCAATTTGTAAGAATAATTGCTAAGTGAACATTAGAGAGAGAGAAAAAAATGCTATAAAGGCCACTGGTTGCTGCCTCCGCGTTCAGTTAAAGCTCTCATACACACTTATGCCAGCATTACTGTCACTCTGTTGTTAGGCACCCAAAATGAGCTTATTGGCCAGAAAATGTTTTTTATTACCATTGTATTTGAAGTGGATGTATTGAGGAAAGAGGTTCTAATAAAGTTACATATTTTAAAAAATAATATTTTTTGCTAGCTTTCAATCAGAGGTTTTCAACCACTGTATCATGCACATTTGTGTGCCACAAAAAGTCCACAAGAGCACTTCAGTGAGCCAAAATATATAACTGGAAATGCTGTGCACTCAGAATCCTGTTCCATGACATTACTTGGATGGATTCTATTTCATAAAGTGGAAGTCCCACCTATGAGATATGTGTATGAGATGAAAGAGACTGAAAACTACTTTAAATACATATTTTTGTTTTGCAAACTATGTCGTTCCCATATGTTACATAACAATAGTTAATTTATTTCAGAAATATAGAATGTGCTTTCCTCTGCCAGTCATTTAAGTTTTAAAAGGGTGCTCTTCTCCTTGTCTACAAATTACTTTGTTCCTTTTCAGTGATTAAGAGAACATATTACTTTATTCAAACTATGTTTATTTCATCTTCTCTTGCAATTTCACTGTGCTATTTTAACAGCAGACTTTCAACTTTATAGAAGACTACCATAATTAAATTAGTTTGTCTAATATGGTGGTTCCTTGATTGGAATATTGTTGGTATTAATCCTGATGCTAATCTCGTCTTAACTGCGTGCTGATTGCTGGTGAAAAGCTGCTGTGGTCTTCTAGCTTTTTGACTGTCCCTTTTGAATGATGTGTAGATGTAGTTTATCTCCATGTGCCTATTGATGGCTGATTTGTCAGAGTATAAGGCTTCCTGGAATTCTCTAGTGTTTTTACACATAGTGGCTGTTGCAAGCCTTACACGGTATATTGTAAAATGACTTTTTTTCCTGGAGCTACTGGGTCTTTTGTTCAAAGGTATCTATTATTAGCACCACATACATCTTCAGTTTTCCTTATCGATGAAAAGGGCGGCATATAAATTTAATAAATAAAAATAAATAATTGTACCCCTTTGTTATCAGCAGCTTCTTTTAGCTTATATAGCATACTTTTCCTTCGCCTAAACAGAGATAATTACTTGGGACAAATATGTGACAGAATGTATTAAATATTTATTTGCTCAGAGTTTACATTTTTTTGTTATGTGAATATCATTTGTTAGGTAAAAGTGGAAATCAGTGAAGGAATTGACATCACAAAAAAACCAAGACTAGAAAAGCCAGAAGCTCATACTTCATCAATCACAGTTCAGACAAGCAAGGATTTGCCCATGGCAGACCTTTCGAGTTTTGAAGAAACTAGTGCTGATGATTTTGCAATGGAGATGGGTCTGGCTTGTGTTGTTTGCAGGTAAGTTTTTTAAATTTAGTAGTTATAGCATATATGAAGACCACAATTAAATATTAATTGTAAATTGAATCTTTTGTATATATAGAGATCTTGATTCCTTAAACAATTCTCATAAGTTGTGAGATCTAAATACTTTTGATTTCTCATACATTATGTGTATCTACAGCACATCTGTTAGAAGATATTCACATTCCATATCAGTGAGATTATAAATAAAATACTTACCAAAAGGTAAAGTTTATACATAGAAAGATTTCTAAATCATAACTTGTATTTTAACCTGTCTTCAGGATTTATGACCATTTTAATTGTGTTCATTTGAAAGGCAACTTTAAAAATGTCTTTAAAAGATTTTCTTTATATTCCATTTATTTTTTAAGTTTGTCAAAATTACCCTTTATATTATTTATATTATTCCTTTCTATTATAATCACTCTTTCTGATTCAATTAATTTTGAAAAATTAATTCAGTTATATTTTGAATCTTAGTTCATGTTCATAAGACCAATTACTACAAAATCAAAGCTGCTTACTCCTGAGTAAAGTTATGTAGAATCACAAACTATGTGGGATTTTTCTTTTTGCCTTAATTTGGTTTTTATGGCAGCAAAATGTTCCCAAAGCCAGTATGCTAACTCTAATTTTCCTATTAAATTTAAAAATATATTTTTACCTAGCCTTCTGCAAATAGTTTCCATGGTTACCTATGTACCTGTCCAATGGGGATATGTACAAAAGCAATTTACTAATTAAGTAACCTGATTTGTTATCTAAAAATAATAGCCGTTAGGGAAATGGTGTTTTGCTAATCTGGTTAAGGTACGTTTCTGTTCGTAAATAGGATTAATATTGCAACTTATATATTTCCAGTAGAATAAAATTTAATGCATATGATTTTCCTACTAATCTACGACATTCTTATCTGATGTATCCTTACTCTTATGATTTAAAGGCCTAACTTTTCTTCTGATTCAGTAGGTAATTATAAACTATCTTTATGTTTACTGTATAAGTTGAAGGAATATGATTTGGACAGTGTTATTGCACAATTTAACATTTAGAATTCCTCATTAAATATATGCTGCAATTGGGATTTATTTCCTGTTTGAATTAATCGGGACTTGGAAGAATGGTTACTTTGATTTTGTTAAAATTCAGTCATTGACCACTCTGGCTGAGTCTACCGGAATTGCAGGTCAGCAACATTTAGAGAGCAACAACTTTTTAAACATCTGCTTTAAGTTAAAACCTTTGGCTTATGATTTTATTGACAAATTGGGTCTCTTTGTTTTGCGTGTAACTAAGATAGGAAGAGAAGAGCATATCTTCCGTTTTATATACCAGGTACCCTGTCTTGTGCCATATATTCCCTTGCAGCTTTCATATATGCTTAAGAGGAAGAAGCTCAGAGTCACTATGAACTACAAGATAGGTAGCATATAAATTTAAAAAATAAAATTCCAAAATAGCATGATGAATTTTGGTAACTATAATGTTGCTTTGACCTGTAAACATTAGATTATATGCTGACAGGTAATAAACATTATACCCATTGATAAACGTATGGTAGACCATTGGTTGAAAGAACTGGGCCTAGGCTTGCAGGTTCGTTATGTGGAATTGAAAAGCACTAATTTGGCCTCCACTGCTCACTCTATACATCTGTCCATCTTTTCCAATTTCACACTGTTGTGATCTTGTAATTACTCTAAATTCTCTGCAACTAAAGATACAGAATCAAAGAATCATAGGGCTGGAAGCTTGGAGGTCTTCTAGTCTCTCTGTCCAAGGCAGGAGATCTTATTGCATCCCGGACAAATGGATGTCCAATTTTGAAGACCTCCAGCGATGAAACACTCACAACTCCAGGAGGCAAGCGGTTCCATTGGTTAATTATTCTCACTGTCTGGAAATGTCTCTTTAGTTCTAGATTGGATCCTCCTTTAATAAGCTTCTACCCACTGCTTCTTACCCTGCCTTCAGGTGCTTAAGAGAATAAGTCAACCCGCTCCTCCCTGTGACAGTTCCTCAAGTATCGAGCGGCAGCTATTCCATCACATCTAATATTTCTCTTCGTTAGACTAGATGCCTAGTTCCCATCATTTAGTTTAGCCTCTAGTTTAGCCTCTCTTATCATACTTGTTGCTTTTCTCTGCACTCTTTCTACAGTCTCAGCATCCTTTTTGTACTGTGGCAATCAGAATTGTTTGCAGTATTCCAAGTGTGGTCTCACTAGTGCAGTATAGAGCAATACAATCACTTTTTTGTAATCTTGATGCTATCCCTCTATACTGACAAATTTGTAAAAATATGTTGTTTCAAGAGATTGCTTGAAGAAATAATGTTTAATTGATTACTTTGTGTTTTATAGACAAATAACAGTGACTTCTGGAAATCCATTAGTGGAGTGCCAGGAATGTCATAACCTCTATCACCAAGACTGTCACAAACCTCAAGTTACAGATAAAGAAATGAATGATCCACGGGTAGTGTGGTATTGTGCCCGATGTACCAGGCAAATTAAAAAAATGGTAAGATTTGTTTTCTATATCTGTGAGGAAATATTTTACCTATTTAAGGAAGAGATTCCTTAATTCACTAGAAAATGAAGATTAGAAAGAAGAAGAGTTTGCTTTAATAAATTAGGCTGACAGCTATAAGGCTCTTTTTTTCTAATGTTATTTTCTTATAAAATTAAAAAATATCCTTAAAATGTTTTGAAATATGCTGTTTTGTTTTTAAGCTGTTGTTGTTTTGATTTTAATAGTTTAATACCACTTTTACAAAAATAGTTACAGCAATAATGTTTTTTTAAAAAAAACAATTAAAGGAAATTAAATAATTACACTGGAAAAAAAAATCAGCTCAAAAAGTTTATGCTAAATCTGATTCACCAACCCATGTTCTTAAACCCAGTAATGATGATGATTTTATAAACTACTTTAACCAAAGATTGATTTTTATTAGATCAGATTAAGAATATTTAAATCTCATAACAAATGAGGTATTATATCCTATATTGATTTTCCTGAAAAGGTTTTATTTTCATGTAAGTTATTGTTGATTTCACATGTATTATACTTGTATTGGTAAAATTGAGATATAAGAACCATTTTATTATTAGTGAAAATACAGAGTAATTTTTTTAAAAAAATCAAATATTACAAGAAAAATCAAGTAGATGTCTTTGAAATTAATAGTTTGAAAACTAGGTATACTGTAGGTTCATATTCCATTTTGTCAAATCAATTGATGAAATTTTATGAAATTTTAAATGTTTATTTCCATATATGTAAATTCAAATATGTACATTAGATATGTAAATTAGCAGCTGCCTAGTTGTATAAAACAAATGAAACATGTTGATGAATAAATATTGTAATAGTTTTTATAGTAATACAAGCGCCAGTTTGTTCTAGTGGTTAAGGCATTAGGCTAGATTTCTAGTCCCACTTGAATGCTGGCTGGATGACTTTGGGCCAGTCATTCTTTCTTTGCCTACATCAGACTTGGGCAACAAGCTGACTGGTCAATTCCTGTCACAACAAATGGATCAACACGTGATACAAAAAAAATAATGGACGTTGCACTTTGGGGGAAATTCTCAGAAGAAAAAAAATTATAGTAGTAATACATTAGGCTGTTCTATAAGATCTCCTGCAAACCTCTTAAATTCCTTTATTGTGATTTCCCAATGTTACTTTCCAGAATGTCTAGTAGATAGTAGTGTTAAAGCAGAAAGTTATTTTTTATTTTAACATTTTTTCATATGTACAATATGTAATTTACACAGGCTCAGAAAACACAGAAGCCTTCCCAGAAGCCAGCTCCTGCTGTAGTGTCAGTAGTTCCAGCTGTGAAAGATCCACTAATAAAGAAACCAGAAATTAAGCTAAAATTGGAGACTACCCCAGCCTTCCTAGCATTTAAGAGGACCGAGGTCAAGGTACTGTGCAGAGTGTACTGTGAAATATTGATAGATTGATTGAATTTATAGCTTTGTTTTTAGTTTAATTTTGTTTTGTTTTTCTAATGAGGAGTGTTTTGTTTTGGTAATGTTCCTAACCTCATAATATCATCCTCCACTTTCACTTAGAATTCCACGTTAAATATTTTTATTTTTAATTTTTTTCCATTTTGTTACTGATTTTGAATAAATTACATAATTTAAGTAACATTATCAATAAAATTACATTTAATAAGATTTTGTTTTAAAAACAGGATGCTACAGGTTATTTTCAAATATATCTATATTTATATCTAGATTTAGATAGGATATAATAGTAGTGTTATATCTGTAAGTTTCTAATTGTTCTTTCTTTGCATTCAGATTAAAGACTGTAGTAGGAAGTTTATTTATGGGGGAAATCACATTTTTACATCTAAAAGTTGTATAAAGTAAAATAAGTTTTAACAATAAAAATGTTAAAATGTTATGTTTCTCTTTTAGTGCAGTATTAGTTACAGACTAAAGGAAAGCAAAGATTACAAAAGGAAATAACCAATAACATTTGTGCTAAAGTTACAGGTAGTTCTTGACTTATGACCATTTAATGACGGTTTGAAATTATGACAACCTATCCTCAAAATTACAACCATTGCACCACCCTCATCAGACAAGCAAAGTCAAATGGAGAAGCTGGATTTGTTTAATAACCACAATTCACTTAATAACCAAGTGATTTACTTAACAACAACGATAAAATAGTAAAATCAGATCCAGTTGCAATGACTCAGTTAAAGACTGCTATTGCAATTTAGGAAGCTTCTAGACAAATTCCAGGGCCATGGTAGTTAAGTTTCTTAAAAGTTTAGAAATATCACTGGCCTTGACTACCAGCCGCAAAAAATGCAGAACCAAAATTAATGTGTGTTACTTTAGGTTAAAAAAAAAATGATAGTATTTTAAACCAATTAATATGCAGGACACATGGTTGAATTTTATATGAGTTCTTTTATATTTGTAATAGATAAGAGAATTCTGAATCAGTTTGGCAGGATTCTGCCCTTCTCATCAGAATCAAAAAGCGCAATCCATTTTTCATCTTGTGCCATTTAGAAAACACTTCATGCAATCCTAACAATTTTAGTGAGACTTGTACAGCACCATTTGTGGTTTACTGTGTCAAACAATTGCAAATAACTGTGATGGAAACCTATACATGTACTATGTACTATGGCCTTGATGGCAAACCTATGGCACGCATGCCACAGGTGGCAAACGGAGCCATTTTGGTGGGCATGAGAGCTCAGCTCTGGTGCGCATGCATGTGCTGGACAGCTGATTTTCAGGCCTTCTAGTGGAAGGCCTGAAGTCACCAAAGGACCATTTCTGGCCTTTGGAGGGTCTCCGGGGCAGGGGGGAGGCCGTTTTTGCCTTCCCCTGACTCCTAGAAAGGCTCTGGAGCCTGCAGAGAGCAAAAAATGGGCCTACCGGGCCCACCATGCCATCGTGTCCAAAAGCGTGGGGACCATGGGGGAGGTCATGCACGCATGCGTGGGGGGCGCATAGAATTATGGGTGTGGGCATGCGTGCGCACGCTCCCCCCATGCTCCCCCCACTTTTGGCACGTGATGACAAAAAGGTTAGCCATCACTGTACTATGGTAACTTACACATCTACTATTAATGTGCCCTATTACATTTAAATGCCTAATTTTGTCCCAATAACTACAAATTATATTCTTGTGATCCATCATTTATTTTCTTGTTAAAAGTAATTTTTGATTTAAAAAAAAACATAGGTATGGATCCAGAAACTTTTCTTACTTGAATAATTCTGAGATTTTTGCCATATGAGGATGGAATATTGAGCTACTGTATTTTGTACCTACAAGAAAAAAGTTGTTGCTATGGTTATGATTGGCCTGGAACATTATAAAGATATTAATGTGCTTCTTTTTGTATTCTGAGACTTTGAATAAATATTAGAGTCCACTGAGTTTTTCATCGAATAATGATAGGAAGGTAACTGCTTGGTCCTTTTGCTTTGTATGCTGATCTCTGCTGAATTGCATGTAAGGTAACACTTGTTTCTGTCTGATTTTAGACTTCGGCAACAATGTCAGGAAACTCAACCGCCGCCAGTGTTTCCTCCTCCTCAAACAGTGGCCTTACGGGATGGGCAGCTTTTGCAGCAAAGACATCTTCTGCAGGCCCATCAACAACTAAGATGGGGTCTGCCACCCAGAGTACCAGTGGCAAGCCCGTCACTGGCTCAAACAATCAGAAACCCACTGGTTTGTCAGGCCTGGCCACAACCAAAGGAGTAGGGTCAAAAATAACAGCTGCCAGTAGCACAAACCCTAGCCAGTTGAAGCCATTACCACCTCTGACATTGGGGAAAGTTGGTCTCTCTCGGTCTGTGAGCAGTGACAACGTAAGCAAAATAGGCCTTCCTAATGCAGGCAGTTCAACCCCAGGCAACAGCCCAACTATTGGTGGAAATGGCAGCAGTGTGGCAGCAGGGAGCAGCGCTAGCAAATCAAGTACAGAATCGGGCAACCAGTCCCCATCGCTGAAAGGTCCAACGTCACAAGAATCACAGCTCAATGCTATGAAGAGGTTACAGATGGTCAAAAAGAAAGCGGCTCAGAAGAAGCTAAAAAAATAACAGTTCTATTTTTAAAACAATAGATAACGCTATCATTAGTTCTAGTCTGCAAAGTGCTAACATGTCATTCAGCTCTAGCCAGATAACAGTAAAATCAATGATCTATAAATTACTGTTGTGTTTTCATTTGGCACCCATGTGTGTAGTCACAAGAATTAATATATTAGTAAAAGGTCCCGTTAATTTACAAGCTGTCTTGTTTGTACCTTTCTCATTAAATTAGAGCTACAAAAATCCAGATACTACCGGTAGATGGTAGTAATTAGTGTTTGTAGTCCAGGAACCATAGCTCTAATTAAATACAGTTATTAAATGCAATTTAACAATATTGATTCTTTTAAATTATATTTGATGCTTTACTCTTCTTCAAATATAGACCTAAAAACCATTAGGACTGCTAAGAAATTTGTGTGTGTGTTGGGAGGGGGCTCCTTTACAATGGTGATACATCGGCTGCATTTGCCATTTCCAGTGGAATAAACAAGGTTGTGTGTTAGTCCCAGTCCTATTCGATCTCTTCTTCATTTGATGTTGTCCAGGGTCTGAAGGAGGGAATATGTGTACATCAGGTACCAATTGGAAAGCTCCCTCTTTGGCAACTTGAACGCAAACAGTGACTCCGTAGAGTCATTCAAGGAACCCTCTTTACTGATGACTGTATACTCCTGGATTAGTGATCCTGAAGAAATTCTCAGATGCTGTTTTGGCCTAATTATCAGCCTGAGAAAGACTGAAATACTCATCAGCCTATGCCAAATCCCAAGACCATAGAACCAGTGTTGATAGCACCTAGCTGACAAATGTAAACAGCTTCAAATATAGTTTGGAAGTCGCATCTCAAGTGAAGGTTCTTTGGACATTGAAGTCAGGATCAGCAGGGCAAGGCAAGCACTAGGTTGCTCCATCAACACAACATCCATCTCTCCAGAATGCTGAAAGTCTTCAGAGCTGTGGTTATCCCTTTCCTCCTATGAGGATGAGTACCGGACTCTACTGAAGGTACAGCAAACAAAAGCAGACATTTCACATCCTCCATCCTCGACATTTGCTGGCCAAGACCATGTCTTATTTTATAATTTATATCCTATCTTTTAAGTTACACATCTTTCCAAAGAGTATCTAACATATTCTGTATATACAATGTCTTAAAACCAAAATCTTGTCTCCCTTTTCTTTTGTGCTCTATAGAAATCGGGTAAACTGATGTTTTCAATCTGTTTGAAATTTAAACTTTAACCAGCATCACCAACTCTGTAATTCTGGAAATTTATCCAAAATAGGTTACCAACTCCTGGGTCTCATGAGACGAAATATCACTGTACAATATTTTTAGTCACTTGCACAATTCAGGTACTTCTGGAAGGCAGATCCATGTTAATTTTATATGTAAAATATCTCAAAAGGAAAGGAAGTGATTCTATTCATCATAAAAAAAAAAGTTGGCAAGGTACGATTACCCAGTTTAGAAACTACTTCACTAAGCTGCATCACTTGCAATAAGTCTGACAAAAGAATTGAAGCAATATTTATTTCTTGTTTTCTTGCTGTTTCTTCATAGAATGGCAGGAAACTTAGAACTTTGAAGTTATGTGTATGGTAAAAGAAAAATCAGTTCTGCGAGCATTTTATTAGTCACAAAATTGCAAAAGAAAGCTTATGTACCACACAAAGTATAGATGTCTGTCTGAAAATCAGAAAGCAATAGAAAGATCAATTATTTACGGAGTATTTGTCACCTTATTATGTGAGGGGTCATTGAAAAAGTCATATTGCTGAAGTTCTCAACCCAGCAATGAAATATATGAGACTGACATGAATGAAGGCAAATATACATGCCCCAGGTTAATGTTGCAGGAGCCAAACTGGGTCAGTCATTGGGACCAGAGATATAATTTCCAAGCTTTTGGCCTTGTGGTGGAAACTCAGAATGATTCTAAAGTCTGTTTGTAAACTATCCCTATAGGATTGATCCTAGAGACCATTTATAAATAGTTTCTTGAACTCTACTGACATATACTTCACTAGTTCTTAATACATGGAAAATAGCATCAGATTTAATGACTTCTGTATTTGTATTTTTAAGTGATTTGGAAATTGCCTAGGAGGATATCATCATGAATGAAGGCAAATATGTGCTGTGCTGTCCCACTCACTCACTCACACACACACATAACTGGTTTAGTGAGTTTATTAACATTCCCCACCAATTCTCTTCATCAAAAACCCAGAACTGTCCCAATTAAGTCCATCCACAAGCAGACCAATGCTAGTCCATGGAGCAATGGTCAAAGGAGTCTACAAGGCACTTGAAAGTTTCTCAATCAAAATAAAGCCACCAGGCAAATTTAAATCCATAACACGAGAGGTCACAAGGCAAGAAAAGTCCAGAGTTTCCAAGGCATGATCCAAGTCAAGGCACAGTATCAAACCAAAGTGAGGCAGGAATCACAACAACCAGAAAACACACAGCTAGGAAACAAACACCTTCCCAGCAGCGCCTTCATCTGTCTGCTGTGCTAAATAGCCAACTTTCGGTGCAGTGCATCTGCCTGACTTCTGCTCCTGCCTTTTCTCTGTCCTATGTGTTATTGGATCAGGTGCAGAAGGCAGTTCCTCTTCATCATCACTGACTAGCTGCAGCTGCATGCTTTCCCCACCTGGAGCCTCAGGATTGTTTTGTTGCAGCTGTGTTTCAGCCAAATCCCTCACAGACAGCAGCTCGGAGCCATCAATCAACTCAGCTCCTGCCGTGCCAGGAACTGGTTTATCTTCCTCCAAGCTGACCTCTAGAGGGGTATCTGGGGGAGTCATCAGTTTCCCAGGATAATGTTTCAGGATCTAATCTGAATCGTTCACCAGGACCAGTAGTTTTGTCTTCTGACTTGTGCTGGAGCCCAACCTCAGGGAAGTTCTCTGTGACAGTTCAAAAGCTCAGAAGACAAACCTCTGGTCTTGGTAGCCGGCCCAGATTGGATCTGGATATCATTTGTGTGTATATTAATTGAGCATTGCACAGAAATTTTGCTTTTAAAATAACCTAATGGTTTGGGACAATACAATATTGTATTAATTTAGACAAATGGTTTAAAGAAAATACTGAGATTTCATTCTAATGACTGCCTTGATCCAGTGCTCCAAACTTTGGTTCTCACCTAAATTTGCTTCATCATCACCAACTCTATCCTGTTACTTCATCTTGGGGAACATGTCCTCTGCGCCATTGCAGAGTATGTAAACACAGTATAATCTTACAGATGCTTCATTGGAAGCAGGCACTGCTAAATACAGTGGGATTTATCCTTAAAATACAATTCTGAAACAAGAAATGGGTCCCATTAGAATTTATGAAGCATAATTCCTGGTGTATACAGAATTGCATTTATCTCTCCATTGAGGTTAACAGCTGTCACTTAAAATAAATTTCAGGAAGCATTTTCAGCAGAACTACAGTTCTGAGATTACAGTTCTTAATATGAGATTAAAAAGTAATATGTTGAAAGGTCAACAAAAAGTGCATTCAGTTCTTTACAAGGTTGGAACTAGAAATGTCTTGCATAACAAAAAAGGTACTTCCATGTGAAAGAAATCTCCAGTGAACTTTCTTAACTTCTCTGTACCATTTCAGTTCCTTATATCTGAGTCTAAACTGTTTCTAAGAATATATAGAAACCTGAGAACATTCTTGGACAATAATTAATTCACAAATCTACAAAAATCAAACTTTGAATTTTATAACTGGCATAGTTGGATTAGTTGTGTTAGGTTTTCACAGCAAAGATCAACAAGTCATTTTGTGGCACCTAAAAGACCAAGTAGATTATTATGTCATGAGATTTTTGTTGTTATAGGTGGTTTAGCACAGTCATCCCCAACCTTTGTGACTTGGCAAGCCAGCTGGGGGGCAGAGGGGAACCAGGTCATGCACGCAGTGGACTAACATGCACACACAGGTCAACTTGCATGAGCGATGGGCTAGCATGCAAATGCACACACACAACTCTACTTGCACTATATAGCGCTCTCAAAGCCCGGTTCCAAATAGACCACGGCCTGGAGATTGGGGCCCCTGGTTCAGTGGATGAGTTCAATATAATTAAATTTCTCAGAAATCTGTGAAAGGAATTACAAGAGTTCTTGTCCAGTCCACTGTGACAAAAGTAAAAGTAAATATACGCATTCCATCAAAAATTCTTCTTCACAAGTACTTCAATTCCGGATTTTAGAAGCTCTTAGCTTATTGCATTTTTAAGGCACAAAAATTCATGGGTGATAATATCACAATAAAAGTCTTCTGGCTCTGAGAATTTATTCTGTAAGATTAATCTGATATTTATGTGTATGTCATCTTCCCAAGATAATTAGCTGGCACATATCCTTTTTGTCCTTCGGCTTCAGCTAACCACCATTCTTTATTGCCACTCAGGTCCGAAAAACGAAGGATTTGAACTCGCTGATATTCGTGAAGACTGAGTTCCTGCTTACTCCTTGCTTGAAATGCATGAACGGCATAGAAAGTCTAAGAGATAGGAAACAAGAGAGAGAGAGAGAGAGAGAGAGGGAGGGAGTGAATGAATGAATTAATAGTCAATCTTACTTTCTATTTCAGTGAAAAACTGGGGGGAAAGCACCCAATCAAATCAGCTCAGCTAATCAAGCAACATCCGACTATGCTTGTTTCTTTAAAAAAATCTTGTGTCAGTTTTGAAATAATGTATTTGAGTAATGTCACTAATATTAGGCCCAAATCCCTAAATTTATAAACTCTATACTTATTTCCCAATGAGATAAGTATGAAGTCATGAAACAGTGGCATATTAAAGTTACCTCCTGGGTCTTGGAATACTTTTCTTGATTATCACTAAGAACCATAAAATGTGATGTGCTCTAACTTAAAATAATTTTGCAGCAGTACAGTATCAGCTCCAGATTTGGAAAAAAAACAAGACCCAGAGCCCATGTTTTAAGTAGGCCTATTTATTTGCCTTTGTCATAAGTGATCATTTGCACCCCTTCCTTCTCTGAGATCAGACTATACAAAAAAGAGTTGGCAAGATTAGTAGACGCTGTAATTCCTTTATCTGGAGAAGAAAAATGATTAGGCAGCTACAGTTAGAAAGTGGTAACCAGCAACTACGAGTAACTCATCCCTGAATTCATCCCCTCTCCTTTTTTAATAAAAGGACTGGTCATGAAATCATGCTTACGTGTTGCTCATCTGTTTCATAAAAGCTGTCCAATTCTGAGCCATTCACAAATTCTTTTTCACACAGGCTATTATAGGAAGAGTCACTGCCACTTCTTTTGTGTTCTGTGGGTTTTGTACTGCTGTCATCCAGTTGTCGCGCAGAGACAAAAAGGCTGATATTATCAAAGTCACCGTCACAGAAATGAATTTCCCCAGGATTTTTTGGTCCCTTGGCTGGTTTATAGGGTTTCAGGAAGGAAGAATAAACGTATCCTTTAAGAACTATACATAGGGGAGGGAGAAAAAAAAAGACCAAGAGTATCAAAAGGTTGAGTTTTTTATTTTATTGCAAGTGCCTTAAATTATTGCAAGTTAAAAGAGAGACAGAGAGAGACATTGCAATCTGAAAACCCACTGAAAGTTGGAGGAGTCATGAAAATGCTCTAAAGTATTGCAAACTATACAATCTAATTAACATTATACTATCAATTGTGTTTTGTTTTGTTTTGTTCTGTTTTGGCAAGTCCTTATCCCATACCAATATTCAGGTTAGCTAGGTTTAGTACTTGTGATGCAAACTCTGACATGTTCACTAGACTGACTAGACTACTTCTTCCAAGTTCTACAAGGCACTGCCATAGAGTTGAAAAGAAGACAATCACTAAAGATGGGTAAGAACCAGCCATAAATGCTGGATCAGTTTAATATGAACTGCCTTCTGGTTAAGTCAGGAAATTTCACATAAATCTCAAGTCAGTGGCTGCCAGGAAATAGAAGCTCATGAATCTTAAAGTTGTAGGGGATGAGAAACAGAGGTGGGTTTCAGCAGTTTCTGACCAGTTCTGGAGAACCGGTAGCAGAAATTTTGAGTAGTTCGGATTACTGATAAATGCCACCTCTGACTGCCCCCCCCATCTATTCTCTGCCTCCCGAGTCCCAGCTGATCTGGAGAAAATAGGGATTTTTCAGTAACCTTCCTCTCGAGTGGGGAGGGAATAGAGATTTTATAGTATGCTTCCTCTGGAATGGGGTGAGAATGGAGATTTTACAGTATCTGTTCTGTTCCCCAGGCATCTGGCTCCACTGGGAACAGGCAGATAAACTCTAGCAAACAGGTTTTCATGCAGATTATATTTATTTGGGAATCCTTGAACACATAAGACTTACAATCATAGTGAGTCCAGCTGAGGTGCATCCATGTTTCATAATCTGTCCCATTTCCTAGTGTAAAAGGATGGTAGTTCTGACTCCCTGTTCAGAAAGCATGTTCTCTCCTCTGAGGTAATTCAACATATGGCCAGGTCTTTGTTCTAAAATCCCGGCAGAGAGCCTCAGTGGCCAATCAGACACACAGATAAGGTCACATGTCATGGACTACATTTCCCATAATGCGATCTCTCACTACATCTCCCACAATGCAATCTCTTAAGGAGACAGCTCTTAATTCTTAGGGTAACTACTTACCGCAACTCACTATCTGTAACAGCACACTCCCTGCCTGGAATTATAAATTCCACTACTAACTAACTACTTAATTGAGATAAACATAGGCATAGCAGAAAATAATGCAATGTAACTATCTACGTAACTAAAGTAAACAAGGTAATAACATCAAACAATGCAAACAGTGAAGTGGACACGATTCATGCAAAGCTTGAGGTTCAATCTTGAAGGTCTTCTAGTACTATAAGTTCAGACTTCCTTCGTAGCAGTACCAGGTCGGTGATTGGCCTGATGTAAATCTTTCTGGTAGATTTAAGCTGACCGGTGGGTAACTGCTCTGGTTTCGCAATCAGAACTTTGACTTGGTGGACTAGTCCATCAGAACTGGGCACAACTTGGTGTACAAGTCCCATGGGCCATGAGTTCCGATGCGCGTCCCTGTCCTTCAACAGGACAAGGTCCCCTTCCTCAAGGTTAGGTTCCTTAGTCTTCCACTTGCGGCGCTCCTGTAGAGTAGATAAGTATTCTTGTTTCCAGCGCTTCCAAAAGGTGTTGGCCAGCAATTGAACTTGTCTCCATTGTTGTGCATACATGTCCTTTGGGACGAAGCGCCCTGCCGGCGCTGGCCATTCACCCATCTTCTGGGTCAGCAAAGTGGCTGGGGTGAGGATAGTCGGATTCTCGGGATCCGAGTGAACCGGGCCCAAGGGTTCAAGGTCCATAGACTTCTTTATTAAGTCTGCAAGCTCCACAGCTAGTACGGCACCGCAGAGTTCCAGTCTTGGTATGGTGTGACCTTGTCGTGGGGCTAGTTTCGCTTTTCCCATGACGAAGTCTACATGAATGTTGCTCTCCCCGCCGTAGACCCTGATGTATGTCACGGCTGCTATAGTTGTCACTGATGCATCTGAGAAGATGTGCAGTTCCCTTTTCGGTGCGGTGGTTGGTGAGCGGGTAACATACATGCGCTGTATGTGGACATTCTGGAGGCAGCTCAGGGAGGTACGCCATATTTCCCAATTGTCTTTCTGTTCTTGTGGAAGCGGTTCGTCCCAGTCATTGGTGCTTTCGGACAGCGTACGTAGAAGGAGCCTCCCTTGAATTGTTATCGGTGCAGCAAATCCTAGAGGGTCGAACAGACTGTTCACTGTTGACAGAACTCCTCTCCTTGTGAAGGCGGTTTTCTGGGCTGGGACTCTAAAGGTGAAAACGTCTTTCTTCAAGTCCCAACACAGACCGAGGCTCCGTTGGATAAGGGGAGTGTCGGTGCTAAAATCGAGGTCCTGCAATCCCTTGGCGTGGTCCTCAGGATCGAAGGCTGCTAGCACTTCTTCGCTGTTGGATGCAATCTTGTGCAGCTTGAGGTGGTGTGCACCTAGCATCTGACGTGTTCTGCCTAGCAAGTCTATGGCTACTGCTGGAGTGGGTACAGATTTCAAGCCGTCATCAACGTAGAAGTCTCGCTCCACAAAGCGCCTGGCATCTGAACCATACCTGGTCTCTCCTATGCGAGCGGTGTGTTGCAGACCATAGTTGGCGATAGCAGGGGAAGAACCATTCCCAAAGACGTGCACTCGCATTCTGTATTCTGTGACCTGTTGGTTGTGCTGTTCGTCGCTGAACCACAGGAAGCGCAGATAGTTGCGATGATCTTCCCTGACGAGGAATGAGTAAAACATCTGCTGAATGTCAGCCATGATGGCTACAGCTTCCTTTCTGAAACGGATGAGCACGCCTAACAAGCTGTTGGTAAGGTCAGGTCCTGTGAGAAGGACTTTGTTCAGGGAGAGGTTGTGGAACTGTGCACTGGCATCGAAAACCACTCTTATTTGACCTGGTTTTTGTGGGTGGTATACTCCAAAGAATGGTAGGTACCAGCATTCTTCCTCCTTCTCCAGGGCAGGGGCAAGCTCAGCATGCCCGTTCTGGATCATCTTGTCCATGAATTCCACCAGGTGGGCTTTCAAAGCGGGCTTCCTGTTCATGAGTCGTCTCAAGCTGAAGAGGCGAGAGAGGGCCTGCTCACAATTGTTTGGCAGGCGCTGTCTGGGCATACGAAAGGGCAGTGGGGCTATCCAGCTTCCGCTAACATCTTCCTGAAATTCCTTTCCCATGAGCTGCAGAAATTCTTTGTCTTCTATTGACAAGGCTAGGTCATTGTCCTCTTTGCTGGTCTGGAACACTGTCGTACCTAAGTCAGGGTTATTTGTCGAAATCGTGAAGTGTTCTTGACATGGTTTCAAGTGTGATGTTCTCCCGTTGCTTAGAATGGAGGTTGTGAAGATATTCACCTGATTCGGGGCCTGCAGCCGGTCGACACAGACTGTTCCCAAGATGGCCCACCCGAGTCCTGTCTTGAGGGCAAATGGAGAGCCTGCTGGGCCATTGACCACTGCCTGGGGAGAAAAGGCTGCAGGGGCGTCCATGCCCAACAAGAGCAGGATTTCGGCTTCAGGATCTAGGGCAGGGAAGAGATTAGTCATGTGTCTCAGGTGAGGTATGTTGTTTACTACTTCTGGTGTCGCGATTTGACTGCGGTTGTCTGGTAAAGCATCCCATTCTAGCAGTGGCGGCAATGCGAATTTCGCACTTCCATCTAACGATTCTATGCAGAGTCCCATGGCCTTTCTCCCTGCTGTGCGCTGTGCCCCAGTGCATGTTGTAATTGTGAACTGCGTGTTCTCGGTATAGGCATCAAAGTAGTCGAAGAATGCTGATCTGGCTAATGATTGATTGCTCTGTGTGTCCATTATCACATACATTTTCACAGCTTCTTCCGGGTGTCCGGTTGGGTAGACTTTAGCTAGGCAGATCAGATGGCATGAACGAGGTGATGGTGAGTCTCCGCATACTGAGGTGCAGTTGACATTTGTTGCTGTATCTGGGTGCGCTTTGTTGTCGTGCTGAGGCTCCTTAGTCGGAGTGGGGTTAGGAGTCCGCCGTAGAGTAAGAGCCGAACGTGGAGCAGGAACTGGTTGTGGCGTCAACTCGCGGTCTAGATGCAAGGCGGTTGGGTGCTGGTCACTTTTGCATAGATAACATAGCACCTTAACTGTGCAAGTTTTGGCCAGGTGGTCTGCAGACTCACAGCATTTGAAGCAGACTTTGTACTCCCTGATCAGTGCCTTTCTTTCGCCCAGGGGCTTCTTTCGGAATTCTCTGCACTTATTCAAAGAATGCGAGGTCTTGTGCAGTGGACAAACGGGTTCTTCCTTCGCTTTCTGAGGTCGATGTAGAGCACTCTTAGACGGCTTTACATCGGAGTTCCTTGTTGACAGGGGAACGACCTCTGTGCTATGCACTGACACAGAGGCTGTTCCTCTTGCGGCCTGCACTGGGCCCTTGATTGGACCAAGGCTTTGATTGGTTTTTCTGCTGGCATAGGTTCTTCGTATTGTAAAACCTTTATTTCGTGGATCATTGTACCTCTTCGACATGTGGGCAACAAATTCTTGAAGGGCGGCGAAGGGTGGTTCTCTGCCAAGGTTCTTTGCCCTGTAATTATCAGCTAGCTCGATCCATGCATCAATCAGTTTCATTGGCAGTTTTTCAACGATAGACCTTTGTGTCTTATACAGGTCGAGACAGCTAAGTCCTGGCAAGGTGGGATCCATTTGTGCTGATCGTAGCTGTGTAAGTAGTTCGGAGAAGTTCCATAGTTCTTCAGGGTTACTGAGATCCATGGCAGGGAAGTTGTCGACCCGCTCTAGGAATGAGGATTCTGTCATCGTAGCTGCCCCATACCGCTCATCAAGTATTTCCCATGATAGCTTGAGGGCTTCGACTGGCTCGTACATTTTTGCTGCATAGACCCCCTTTACTGCTTGTACTGATTGTGGGCCTAGCCATGTGAACATATGACCGAGTTCCTCGGCTGGCTCCAGTTGTTCGCCTTTAATGGCATTTACAAACAGAAGCTTCCATAGCATGTAATCTATGCCTGATTTGTCGGAGAACTTGTGTACTCCCCTATGTGCCAGGTCCATCCTTCTCCAGGATGTTGCAGTATCCTTTTGGACTTCAGGAGAGTTATACGATGGGGGTGGTGGCAAGGTTCGCCCTACTGCGTTGGCTAGGGCAGGATTAAGTGCCAACGCTGGCTGGTAGTTCCCTACAGAATGTTTACAGACAATTTCGTCTTTCCATGCCACAGGTGATGATAGGTCCTTTTCCTGGCAGGCAAGTGGAGTACCTCCATTGGGCTGGACGTCGGCACTCGGAACGCCTGGCAGGTTTGGCTGGAACTCCTTAGCCTCCACTCTGAGGTGGTGTCTCATGGTTGTTTGCGTGCTTGGCTCCAGAGATGCCTTCATTGCTGCTGAAGGAGTACTCTGGTTGCCCCGAATGTCTTCATTTGCCGGGGTAGGTCGTGCATTTTCAAAGGAGGAGTCTCGTGGTCTAGATCTTACGATATCTGCTGTCTGAGTAATTCGTAGAGCTGGTGGGTGAGGTTCTCCTCTTTGTCCCTGCTGTGGGGAGTTCTGGTCCTCAACATAGGCTTTGACACGCTCATCCGAGTCCTCCTCCTCTAACTGTCGAGGATTGAAGTTGAATGAAGCGTGTTCAGCCGCCGCCTCTAAAGCTTCGGCCAGTGTTACTTTTCCCAGTGTCTCTTTTTCATACTTCAAATAGTCTAGTCTGGCCTGAACTTTGGCCATTTCTTCCTGTTTTCTGGCCTGAACTTTGGCCATTTCTTCCTGTTTTCTGGCCTGAACTTTGGCCATTTCTTCCTGTTTTCTGGCCATTTCTTCCTGTTTTCTGGCCTGAACTTTGGCCATTTCTTCCTGTTGTCTGGCCTGAACTTTGGCCAATTCTTCCTTCAGCAATTGTTCTTCCTTTGCCACTCTCAAGGTTGCTTTGGCCACTGCAGCTTCGGCTCGTGCCTCTGCTGCCCGGGCAGCGAAACTCCTCGCTGTGGAGGCTCTGGATGACTGGCTATGATGGGAAGATGCTTTGGAAGGATGGAAGGAACCTGAGGCAGAAGATTGTTGTGAGACACTGCTACCCTGCCGAGACCGGGATGACTTGTAAGAGGGGACTGCTTGTGACCGATGAGATGATGCGTGTGAGCGATGGGTTGCTTTGGATTCGGCCTTCTCACTCGCAGCTTTCTTGGAAGAATGAGCGATAGATGCATGTGAGCGTTGGGGTGAGGAGGCTTTCTCCCTTGATGTGCCTTTCGCCTGGAGCGCCCTGTGGAAGGAGTCCTTACAACTTTGAAATATTTTCCCACGTTCCGCACTCAACATCTCTAAGCGTTGCATGTCCCCCACAAGTTCTGGGTCTTCTAGCTGCTGCTGGATGTTGACAAGATGGCTTTCAGAAGTCTTCCATTGCTTATAAAGTTCATCCATTTCATTCACCAACGTATGGATGCAGCTGTGTGAAAGCTCATCCACAGGCCTGTTGCAGATCTGTTGCAACTTCTCCCAATACCTTTTGTTGCGACGATAATGCTTGTCCCAATCTTCCTTCAGGCTTGACTGCATAATACCAGTGAGCTTCCTGTGCTGCCTGAGGTCATAGGTTCTCTGATGAGCTTCAGCCTCTTTGGAATTTTGGACATTCACTTCTGGAATTGTGTCGAGGTTGGGTGATGGAAGGGTCATCATTCCTGATGAATCATATGCTTCTGCCATGATTGGATAAGACTCCACGGCATCCGATGCTTCAGGTGTGTCAAGATTAGCTGGGAGGTTCAACTCTGCTGACTCATTAGAGGTCTCAGCCATGACTGGGAAACTTGGGGAACTTCCTGCAAACTTTAGGAGATGTTTTTGCAGTTCGCCTGTTGACCACTGGGATGCGTTGCAAACTCTAGGGGATGTCGATGCAGTTCGCCTGTTGACTGTTGGGGTGTGCTGCAAACTCTAGGAGACGTCGTTGCAGTTTGCCTGTTGTCCACTGGGGTGCGTTGCAAACTCTAGGAGACGTCGTTGCAGTTTGCCTGTTGTCCACTGGGGTGCGTTGCAAACTTTAGGAGACGTTGTTGCAGTTTGCCTCTTGACCGCTGGGGTGCGTTGCAAACTCTAGGAGACGTTGTTGCAGTTTGCCTCTTGACCGCTGGGGTGCGTTGCAAACTTTAGGAGACGTTGTTGCAGTTCGCCTGTTGACCACTGGGGTGCGCTGCAAACTCTAGGGGATGTTGATGCAGTTCACCTGTTGACTGCTGGGGTGCGTTGCAAACTCTAGGAGACGTTGCTGCAGTTTGCCTTCTGACCATTGGGGGTGGTTGGTGCAGTACACCTTTGGCCACTAGGGTGCTGTTACCTAACTAATGCTTGGGTTAAACTGGTTTCAGCGTGTTCCTTTGTATAGAGCTGCAAAGCAACTGTCCTATTTGGAGACCCTAAGAGGCTTTCCTCGACTTGGGTTCCTTTGGGCTTTAGTTGCTTGCCCTGTAAAGGGGATTTAGCTTTCCAGTATTTTATTCAAGCAAGATTCAAAGCAACAGCATGCACTATGGCTGGATTGTTTCTTTTCAAATGCACATTGAGTGGTCAGGCTGGGAAGCAACTTGTATCATGCAAATTCAATCTCCAAAGAGCCTAGGTGGTTCGGATTACTTTGTGTTAAAATAAGGCCTTTCGTTTTACTGGCAAAGTAAACTTCTAAACAACATACACACAAACTTTGCAAAGGTGATTGAAACATGCAGCCCTGGGCCCCTTTATGGCAGGGCAATCTTCTTAGCTAGCCCAAGAATTGTCTTTCTCTTTCTGTCCTTTTACTGCCAAAGGTGATTCAAACATGCAGCCCCTGGGCCTCTTTATGGCAGGGCAATCTTCTTAGCTAGCACAAGAACTGTCTTTCTCTTTCTGTCTTTTACCGCTGAGCAGAATACTTCACTCAGGCAAAGAGAAGGAAAGCAAGTTTTGTCACTTTCATGGCTAAGCAAAGGTCTCAATTAGATGCAAACAATGTCCTTTTATAAGTTGTGCACAGAGAAGAGATGCATTTTCACTCAAACAGAATGTCCATCAATGCTCCGAAAGAGAGGGAGGGGTTCAGGCATCTACCACCTTTTACTGTTCTGTTCCCCAGGCATCTGGCTCCACTGGGAACAGGCAGATAAACTCTAGCAAACAGGTTTTCATGCAGATTATATTTATTTGGGAATCCTTGAACACATAAGACTTACAATCATAGTGAGTCCAGCTGAGGTGCATCCATGTTTCATAATCTGTCCCATTTCCTAGTGTAAAAGGATGGTAGTTCTGACTCCCTGTTCAGAAAGCATGTTCTCTCCTCTGAGGTAATTCAACATATGGCCAGGTCTTTGTTCTAAAATCCCGGCAGAGAGCCTCAGTGGCCAATCAGACACACAGATAAGGTCACATGTCATGGACTACATTTCCCATAATGCGATCTCTCACTACATCTCCCACAATGCAATCTCTTAAGGAGACAGCTCTTAATTCTTAGGGTAACTACTTACCGCAACTCACTATCTGTAACAGCACAGTATCCTTCCCCTGCCATGTCCACCAAGCCACGCCCACAGAACCGGTAGTAAAAAAAATTGAAACCCACCACTGATGAGAAATATGGCTCTAGAGCAAGGGTGTCAATCTCGATAACATTGAGGGACACATTAGGGTTGTGTTTGATCTTGGGGTGCTGGGGTGGGGTGGGGTGGGTGTGGCAGGGGTGGGCATGGCCAGCATGCCGTCACTTGTGTTGGGGGGCACCTGTGGTGGCCCAAGCACTGTGCCAGGGAAAACGGGCTCCTGAGCTGTTTTCAGCTGTGACGGCCTCCTACAACCCTCTGCCAGTGAAAACGGAGCTCGGGGTGGCACGTGTGACCCTCGCGAGCTCCATTTTCAATTGGCAGAGGAACCACAGGCTGGTCCTTTGCTGTTTCCAGGGTGGCCCCACAGGCCAGATCTAAGCACCCCAAGGGCTGGATCCAGCCCACAGGCCTTGAGTTTGACCTCCCTGCTCTAGAGAGCTGAATACTTCAAAAACTTTGAAAGATTCCAAATGCATGTTGAACTGGATTCAGAAGAACTGGAAGATTAGTTAAGATGATTTTAATACCTTATTTTGTTTTAATGTATTTAATTGTTGGCCATTCATTTTCACTGGACTGATGGATAGCACAAACAAACAAGATTATTATTTAAATCAAAAACCATAGCCATTTAGGAATAGCAATGTAGAAATGAAAATGAAAAGAGGTGAAACAGTGATTAAATGGAAGTGTCCATTAACCCCATATCTAAAACCAAGAAGGTAATGTTAAAGATCAGGTCTCTGCAACTAGGGCATATCTATGCTGAGAGTACAATGTGAAGTACTTACTTCCAGTATCAACAAGCCACCTGCTTGTAGAGCCAAAAGGATCCTTTTGGTCTATGAGAGCCACCACCTCTCCTTCATAAAGATCAATATCCAACTCCTGTGTGGCATTGCATTTACGCTTGGCTTGGTATAGCAAGTCCACATTGTACATAGAAAGTAGCATTAACCGGTGGACTTCTTTCTGACGGGGAAATTCAGGCTGGAAACAAAAAGCTGATTGAAAGAACTAATATACCATGGAACAGCATGCTTACTGTTAATTGCAATTTTCTACATAATGTGATTTCAGTCCTGGCCTGGTTTAAATAAGAAAAGCCTTATTTAGCTATGATCTGTCAAATAAACCACAATTAGCCAAAGCCAAACTCAAGTTCAAAATCATATTATGGTTTAGTCCAGGGGTCAGCAACCTGTAGCTCTGGAGCCGTATGTGGCTCTTTCATCCCTCTGCTGCCGCTCCGTATCACTCAAAATATGCATCATAACCACCAATGTGCCACACCTCCCAGCATGTGATTTATTGAACTTTTCAACTCCCAGTAGGCCAATCATGGATAAATCCAAGAAATGAAAAGTTTCAGAAGAAAACAGAACATTTAATTCAACTACATATGCTAGTTTTGTGGCCGCTCAAGAAATAGTCAGGCATGGGAAGGTTTTGTGGCTCCCAGTGTTTTCTTTTCTGTGGGAAATGGGTCCAAATGGCTCTTTGAGTGTTTAAGGTTGCAGACCCCTGGTTTAGTCCGATGTATGAATCCAGTCTTATTATTCACGTACTTGTACTGGTTCAAATTTTTGAAGCTGAGAGATTTCTCTTCCACAAAGAAATTCCTCTTCCACAAAATTTGTCTGTTTCTCTTGTTTTAATGCATTCATTTGGTGAATTAATATAAGGCATTTGAACTTATCCTTATGCTATAGTGATTCACATCACAAGGCCATCCTTTAGAGATTAGCTATCCATGATAATACTATTTTATGCATGGAATGATATACATCAGTCAAATGGTAGATATAGATCAAGATTTAGCTGCTGCTTCCTAAGCATCTGATATTGTTAGCATGAAGAGACCGGAGTGAAAACTGGGATCCATACATCACCAAAAGCAATGTCTATTTGTTAGAATTGTATCCACTTCAATGCAGATTACTCAGTCATGGTTTAGCATGTATGCACTTAGCCATAGTAGATTTTACAATATACCCAAGGGAGATCTCAGCATCTCTAGATTGAATATAAAGATGGTGAATCCCTAGCTTCACGGGTGTCAAACTCGCAGCGTCATGTTGCCGTCATACAACCTTTCACGAAGTTTCCCCCTTCACGGAGCTGGGGTGGGCGTGGCTTGTGTGTGACGCATCCGGCTATGCGGGCTGCCAGTTTGACACCGCTGCACCTAGCTTGACATAATTACTCAATCTAATGGCAAATTGTGTACCTGGAGAGAGACAGGCCTCTTTTTTTCAAAACTCAGCTTTCTTTCAATAAAAGTTACACAGTGGTTTTCCTTGATACAATTCAAATTGTGAACATCTTCAAGAACCTGATCTTGTATTTCACTGATACTGGGAGAAGTTTTCTGCAAATGGTAAAAGAGACTCAAGGTTACCTAATCATTCATCAGCTTCATGTAGGAAGAAGCTCCAACTAAGATCTATATCTCTATCAGAGATCACAATAGACACATATTAACACAATTAACACATTGTAACTACATGTGCTTACCGGTCATTGTGCAAGCACATTTCCAGTTTCCAACATCCTATTGCCTAACAGTGCTGAATCAGAAAACAATGGATAGCAAAAGACCCAGCTGACCGAATTTAAATGTCATATGCAAGAGATATGCCACTTCCAGATAATGCAACCCTCTCTACTTACTTAATTGAAGCCCACTCACCAAAGGGATGTGCAGAGAATTGCTCTCATAATTTATTAGCTCCTAGATTTAAATACAGTTCATATACTGATGTGCAACTTCCCTATAAGAGCACAGTGGTTCATGTGGTTGAATGCTGCGGAGGAGGTTAGCTAGCCCACGTTTGAGATCCAAGGGCTGCCATGGTGCAGGGTTGAGGTCGCGTCCTTCACTCCAGCTCTTGCCAAGGACATGAAAAGGACCCCCAAATTGGGCATGCCCAGGGCAGCTGTGATGACACCGGCTAATAGCAATAGCAATAGCACTTGCAATTTATATACTGCTTTACAGCCCTGGTTTACAGAGTCAGCATATAGCCCTCAACAATTTGGGTCCTCATTTTACCCACCTCGGAAGGATGGAAGGCTGAGTCAACCTAGAGCCTGGTGAGATTTGAACTGCCAAATTGCAGGCAGCTGACAGCAGAAGCAGCCTGCAATACTGCACTCTAACCACTGCGCTACCGTGGCTCATCCTTAATCTTTTCAATCTGGAAGTGCCTCAGGGCTTATAACTCGATGCTCATAACTTTCCCTAGAAAGAGGGATCAGTAACTCATGGGCGCCAGTTTACACACAAGCACCCAACTTGATTTGTGTTCCCTTTTCCAAAGTCTTCATTTTTCCAGCAAAACAAAACAAAAACTATCCACATTTCAGCTTTTGTTTTGTTTAAAATGTTAATAGTATGACTGGGGACAAATATCTTCTAGGATGGGACCATCCATCCCATTTCTACCCTTAAGTTCTTCGAACCTTGAAAACTAAATTTTGGTTATGGAATTATGGGAGAGATTTAATCAGTGGAAATGAAAATTATGTAGCATCTCATTTCCATATGGTATTACCTTTGAAAAAAAATCTCAGAAGCAAAAATGACCATCCACTTTCTGGTGACATCACTAAGCTTTTCTGGGATGCCTTTGAAAGTGAAAAGTGCAGAGCCAGTCTAAAAAAACCTCTTCATTCCTATCAATATTTCATCTACCAGCAAGATAGTACTAATTCTTCCAAAAATTTCTCCAATATTTTTTAATTATTCAGTTGGATAAGGGTGAATTTGCTTTTATTAAATTTTCTTTCAGAGACAAAGAAAACCTTGGTGAAATTTTCATGGATGGAGTTTAATTTTGTTGCGTTTACTCAATGTCCTGTATTCTATTATCAATGTCCTGTATTTTTACTAATGCAAGAATCTTATCAGTACTGTAGTCAGCAGCCTCCCAGGCTTCCTATCTTTAGTTTAAACCAAGGGTGGCAGCTTTAAGACTTGTGGACTTCAACTCCCAGAATTCCCGAGCCAGCCATGTTGAAGTTGGCAAGTCTTAAAGTTGCCAAGATTGGACACATCCCAATATTAAACCTCATATATTTATGCTCAGTTTGGAAGTGTGTGTAGCCAGGGACACTTTGGAATGATGGAAAATATGTAATAGAAACCACAGCATCGATATTAATCCTTCTTCCAACTCATTTCCATACTACCTTTGAAAAAATCGCAGAGGTGAAATTTCCTGTGATGCCTTTGAAAATGGAAAGTGTAGACCTAATCTAAAACAAAAAACAAAAAAAAAACCACCTCCATCCCTATAAACATTTCATCTACCAGCAATGTAATATCACTTCTTCCAAAAGGTCTCCAGTATTTTTTTTATTATTCAATTGGATGGAGGTGAATTTGCTTTTAAATTTTCCTTCAGAGACAATCAATTCAGCTCAAAAATCGCTGGTTAAAACGTGAAAGGCATTTTGAATTGCAAACATAAAAAGCCTGCCTTCAAAGAAGAAAGAATCACAAACTACTTTCAGCAGGGTGTTAGTACCTCTGGTTTAATTGCTAGTAATTGGGATTCATTGTGGATGAAGGATTGTGATGCTGATGACATCATGTCTTTCAGGAGAGTGATGAGACAACCTAGGCAACTGGTTACAATTTTCTTTGCTGCTTCATTGAACCGCTGGAGCTCCTCCACCAGCTGTGCATTGAGAGCCTCATATTCTTTCTTGGCCAGGTCAGTATCATCCCCTGAAGCTTTTTGATACAAGCTACTATAATCCAGAAGTTTGTCATAACGCTTTTGGATGAGCTTCTGAGGGCCGAGGAAAAGAGAGTGCAGTGCAGTCAATGGAGTCAATACCAACTTCTCTACTTGATTCAGCTTTGTGCATTGGAAGAAGGAAAGGCAAAAGATATATATCAGAGCAAAGAAATCATCAACATCCCCATTCATTAAACAACATTAGCATAACTTTGACGTAAGGATTGCATCTCAGTCCTTATCTCCCATATTTCCAAGTATGTCAGCACACTCAAAACGCCTCCCAGTTGACGGCAACAGACAACAGTATATTCCCAAACAAGGCAGTCTATATCTTGCATATATTAGCCTAAGTAAGTGAAATTGAACTTTGTATTTGTGGCATAAAGGTAAAGGTAAAGGTAAAGGTTCCCCTGCACATGCGTGCTAGTTGTTTCCAGCTCTAGGAGCAATGCTCATCTCCGTTTTTAAACCGAAGAGCCAGTGCTGTCCAAAGACGTCTCTGTGGTCATGGGGCCAGCATGACTCGACGCCAAAGGCGCACGGAGCACTCTTACCTTCCCATCAAAGTGGTCCCTATTTTTCTACTTGAATTTTTTACGTGCTTTTGAACTGCTAGGTTGGCGGAAGCTGGGACAAGTAATGGGAGCTCACTCCATTACGCAGCACTAGGGATTCGAGCTGCTGAACTACTGACCTTCTGCCAGACTTATGACCATTTTTCACACTTATGACCATTGCAGCATCCCCTTGGTCATGTGATCAAAATTCAGATGCTTGGCAACTGACTCATATTTATGACAGCTGGAGTTTCCTGGGGTCATGTGATCACCTTTTGCGAACTTCTGACAAGCAAAGTCAATGGACAAGCCTGATTCACTGAACAACCCTAACCCTAACTTAAAACTGCAATGATTCACTTAACAACTGTGGCAAGAAAGGTTATAAAACAGGGCAGAACTCACTTGACAAATGTCTCACTTAGCAACATAAATTTTGGGCTCAATTGTGGTCGTAAGTCGAGGACTACCTGTATATCCTAACTGATTAGTACCACTTTTACAATTAGTGGGGAGAGATACATGTGGCATATGGACAATTAAGGTTTTAATCTTGCCTATCTTGCTACAAAGCATTATGTGAAAGTCTGAACTGAACCCTGGATGGCAGCAGAGATCAATATCTGTGGGATCAGATCATGAAAAGAATGTCACATGGAGAATTATAATGAGAGAATTATGAGAGAACTAATTGATAAAAAGTGAAGGAAGGAAGGAAGGAAGGAAGGAAGGAAGGAAGGAAGGAAGGAAGGAATTTTTTTTTTTTAATTTGATTTATATGCCGCCCTTCTCCGAAGACTCAGGGCGGCTTACAATGTGCTCAGAAATGTTCTATGTACCCAGGGAACTAAGAGAAAGGACAATGTATCTGAATGAAGATAATCTGTTCTCATAGAGTTAGTGAAGACATCTCAGGATGTGAAATAGTAAAGCTATTTATATCCTATATTTACTAGTAATAAATGCCTATTATTATTATTATTATTATTATTATTATTATTATTATTATTATTATTATTTAAATTTATTCTTCCAGTTTGGAGAATCTTGCTAAATTCCTGGTTCATTTGGGAGAATCAATTTAGATAACGAATAATAAGATGAAAACCTAATTCAAAAATACAGAATTTTCCATGCCATAGATTTAAGTTACAAACCTAGGGCTGAAGTTTCTGTTCAGGTGTAAAATTTACTGGGTGAGTCACATTTTCTATTTTAATTTACCTTGCAAAGTTGTCGCAAGAATAAAGATGGGGGAAAGACATACTAGATTTTCTTCCTTTTGAAAATCACAGGGTAGATAGTTGACATGGCTTTTATCCTCAAAACAGCCATGTGTGGTGGGCCTATACCTTGACTCACCAAGTCAGTTTTGTGACTGAGCAAGATTTTTTTTTTTAAGTCTTCCTAATCTACATTCTTCATTTACCTTCTATTCATTCTCAATTCATACCTTTTGAATTATTCTTCCGATAAGGAAGGCTGGCTTTTGTATATACTTACAGCAGTGCTGTCAAACTTGCGGCCCGCAGACCAGATGTGTCACGGACTGGCCACACCCACACCCAGTTTAGCAAACGGGGAAAAAGTTGTGATACATCACGTGACGACGCTGTGACGATGCAAATTTGACACCCCTGACTTACAGTAAAATGGAATCTGTGGTAACTAGGCTAAAAAATAAACTACTTTCTATTAGATTTGTTGTGCAATATTACACACAGCAGATTTCACAAAATCTATTCCAATCCTTTTAAAGCTATATATTCAAGAACTTACAAACAGTTTGCTGGGATGCCCAGCATTAATCAATGCGTCTGAAGACGCATTAGTTCCATCTTCATTCTCATGTAGTAGATCCTGAAGATCAGTTATGCACTGTGCTCCGAGAAATACAGAGTCCTGAAAAAAATGAAATAGACAAAAGAATGTTACATATACTCACAAACCACCCCCCTTTTCTTTCGTTGGGGGTGTTACTTGGAACCCTGACATTAACATGAATGTCAGGCTTGGAAGCCATCTTTTTCATTGGGCCTTCAGGCCTGCCACATTTACTACTGTGGGAAACAGGGAGGGGGGATTGTACAGAGCCAGGGTGATATATAGTCATAATAACATTCCTTTCTCAAAAAGTCAAGGACATCTTGCCCTGCACCTGGAACTGGGAGGCATCTCCAGTTGGGAAGGTGCTTGGATTGGGCCACGTGATGGACATGTGGGTGCTGGACAGGGACTTGAACTTTCCTTTGGGTGGGGAAAACCTGGAAGCTTTCCGATTCGGGTTTTCCCAGATGTGCCAATATGATATCTCTAATAAAATGGAACTTTGAGGAAACTCAAGCCTCGGAGTTTTCTTTTGTTGGGGGTGTTACTTGGAACCCTAACATGTACACTTGTTCAATAATATTTGCATAAGAAGTGAATACTTATTTATGAAACAATCTGCTTGCTACCATTTGCTACAATATTTATAAAGCTGCTATGTAGATTTGTTTGTAATAATCCAATTTGTCTTGTATTCGTGACATGCCTTTTTGGGTAGGTATACAAACACATACAGTTAAACCCCTAATAAAACCCCTGTATTCCTAACACAGGTTAGGAATACAGGTAACCAAAGCAGGATAAAAAGAATGTTGTGAATAGATATTGCATCTATGTCAGCTTTTGATCCTGCTTTCCATATTTCTTTGCAGCTGGACTCTGTTGTGGTAACTCTGACTTCTGCAGAGGAGTCTTCTCCAGAGCCTACAAGAATGTGATTAGTCCATGAAAATGATCCCTTGGATGAGACCTGAAGCATAGATCTATAAAGAAATTGACTGGAGTTTTCAGATTCCAAATGGAAGATTTTTCAATAGTGCAGCATCAGTATTTAAAAGCTCCTTGCAAATGAAAAAAAAAAATCCCAACAGAAGAGGGCATTGTTTAATTGATCTACTAATTTAATTGTTGTCATTTATTTTAAAAAAATTGAATAATTTATGTATTACATAAATAAATTATGTAATACGTAATACATAAATCTGAAAACTTTCTCAGATTATTTATTGTATCCACCATTCAGCATTCTCATACAACCCAGGCCCAAAGATTTATGGTCTGACTTGCGTATTAAAGTAAGCCATGAGCTGCTTAACAATTGTTTGTAATAGCTGAACAAACCAGAACTGATTGCCCAACAGATAGCCAAACTATTTTTTAACAATGGCTTCCCATACTTTACAAACACAATATAATCTTAAAGTGTGCAGTTGCCGGGAGACACACTAAGTGAAGTTTAAATCTTCATGTAATGGTTTGAGAATTCTGTTTCTGACATTTTAAATATGGATTAAGAGGAGAGCTTTAGTACTTTCTTCCCATCTGTGAGATCAATTCAGGATTTGAATCAGGTTTGACCAGTCAAATGTTGATTTGCAACTTGTGAACGGTTAACACCAAGGTTGCAATGTTGTTACATAACACTTACTTCTAAATGCTGAAGAGACAATGGAATATTCTTCACACATAGTTTGACTGTCTTTTCTAAGCTTTTGAATAACTTCTCCTCTTTATTAAAAACTTCGTCTTTCACCTAAAGCCGCAAAAACATTATAGTTAGGATAAGAACGTAATTGCTAATCGTAATGTTAAAATGCCTTAGAGTTCCTTCCCAGTGGTCTGTTGAGGCATCTTCACATAACAATAAATAACAGTTTAAGGGAATATTAAAATATCTTCACTGCCATTCTGATTACATTTCTTTAATTTCAGTCCTGTGGGGTCCTTGTCGCTCTCTGAGCTTGGTGGTTCTTGCAGACATTTTATTACCAATCTCGGTAACATCAGCAGTGCCCTGAGTATGTTATATAGTTTGGTAATGAAATGTTTTCAAGAAAAAACTGAGCTCAGAGACTAACAAGGACTCCACAGTTCAAATCATTGCTACAAATATTCTCTTCCATCGTTTTCAGTTCTCTTCATCCTGATCCAAAAATGAATATTGACATGTTTCATAGACAGGCATTTTTAACTTCCCCTCATTGTTGGGGGAAATATGCTTATTTTATTATTATTTTTATTTATTTAGATAATATATATAAGTATAAGCGTGAATTGAATACATAAAATGAATACAAGGGAACATTAGGACAGGGACGGTAGGCACGCTGGTGCTCTTATGCACACCCCTTACAGACCTCTTAGGAATGGGGTGAGGTCAACAGTAGACAGTCTAGACTTAGAGAGGGCTGTAAAGCAGGACGGGAGCATATAAAGTGATAATTTCTGTAAAAAAGATACTTAATTTAAGAAGCTTGTGTCTGTGGGGTCTTTCTGTGAAACAGTAATTTTGTGCTATCAGTGAGCAAAGATGAAATTGGTAATTGACTTTAGCCTTATCTTAGCCAAACTAAGAGCCTTGGTAGTACAGTGGTCTAAGGCACCCTGTTATTAAGCTGGTTATTAAGACCAGATGCCTGCAATTACTGCAGGTTCGAATCTCGCCAAGGCTCAAGGTTGACTCAGCCTTCCATCCTTTCTAAGGTAGTTAAATTGAGGACCCAGTTGTGGGGGCAATAAGCTGACTTTGTATAAATATACAAAAAGAATGAAGGCTATTGCTTAGCACATTGTAAGCCACCCTGAGTCTCTGGAGAAGGGCGGCATATAAATCAAATTTAAAAACAAAAAAACAAAAACTAGGTCATACATGCACTCACAACCGTTTGGAATGCTTGCGATTTGTACACTGTAAAATACACCTCTTAAAAGCTTTTATGGAAAGAAAACCAAATCCTACTAGGACTGATAGAACTTACTTTGCTAACCAGAAGAGAGTCAGTAATTGATTAAAGAAGTTAGAAGTTGCTGCAAATGTCAGCAATGGAAAATGTGACCTGAAGCAATGAAGACCACACTTAGAACAAGTGTGTCAAATTCACGTCGTCATGGTGTTGTCACATGACGTATCACAACTTTTCCCTCCCTTCGCTAAACCGGGCTTGGCCAGCGCATGATGCATCCGGCCCACGGGCCATGAGTTTGACAGCCCTGACTTAGAAGGAAAAAAAATGCTGAGATTTCACAAAAACATAATTCCACCCCAAAATGCTTCAGTGCTATTTGAGTTTGAAAAATGTTGACTAAAAAGAAACTTCAACACAGAGAATACCCTCTTCATCATGAGAGCCTTATCAAACTGTATAGAATTTTTTAAACCATATCATTCCGCGCAGCTGATAAGAACTGGCACAGAATCAAGATCTACAAACTTTGATTGTCAGTTCAAATTTCTGAATTTCATTGCTAACAAGTAGGGCAGGCTGTGTTAGAGAATCAGAATGGCTGCCGCATACTAATAATGTCAATATTGGCTGAGATGGAGAAGCAGTTAGCTAAGCTTTAGGTAGTTTCCTCTATTTTTAGGCATTGATCCAAATGTGAGCTAGTAAAGCTTTGAAATTAATCGAGCTGCCAACTACAATAACCTCATCTGAAGCCCCATTTTGACTTTTGTACTATGTGTTTGGAGTCCCATCTAAGGCAGAATGTTTCACAGACTATGTTGTTTAGTTCTGGCTTCCATTAAAAGATTAGGAGTAAACCACAGAAAAATGCAATTGCTTTTTTTTGTAGTCAGATACATTCTGAAGCGAACTCTCATCAATAAATAGCACATACTTATGAAGTCAGTCACAGGCCCTAACATAATATATATTTCATGAGTAAGCTCCCGGTTAGCACTACTTTGCTAATCAGACTGGCTGGAATCAGAAAGCAAAGAATTAAAACAAACAACCTGATCACAGTCCCTTATTTTATATATAGCAACTGCAGTATTGTGACTCTGGCATATAAAAACATTCTCGTTAAAGTAAATTATGTGCTCCAGATTTCTTAACACCTTGAGAAATGCATGTGCAGTTGATAAAATCTGTTTTGGAATGGGCAAATAATAAGGACATAAGAGGAGGAAAAGGAAGGATACCCAATGAATGAAAATGTGTAGTACCCTGACCAATAACTCTCTTAAAATCCTTGTAAAGCACTGGCTGGATTTACGTGTTGCACTAAGCCAGGGGTGTCAAACACAAGGCCCACAGGCTGGATCTGATCCATGGGGCCGGCCTGGAAATAACAAAGGACCAGTCCGCGGTCCAGCCAAAGTGTTTTGGCCAGCCAAGTGCTGCAGGAGGATGTCAAGGCCAATAACGGGGCATGGGGGTCCACGTGCCCCGTTTTGGCAGGCAGGGTGCTCCAGGAGCATCCATCCCATCTCCCCCCTCCTGGCCGGCCCATGGAGAAGTACAATGCTGATCTGGCCCTCGAAGAAATCCAGTTTGACGCCCTTGCACGAAGCCATAACATAGTTGACTTAGTTGTGGCTTAAGCATGTTGCATGAAATCGGCCACTGTGGATTGCAAATTATTGATGTGAGTAAATCCAGCAAAGGTTTGATTACTCAAGAAATCATGTCTAAACAAACCATAGCTTAGTATGATGTACAAACACAATGAGTGATTACCTGAGGCTCTCCTCCTGTCAGAATCTTCAGGTGACCAGTCACTCTCTTGGACTTTTTACTAATTGAATGAATATTTAACCTTGAAAATTTATCCTTCAAAGATTCATCTTCATCATTCTTCTTATACTTAAGCACTGTAATCAGACAAACCATATTTAAAACAACAATGTATACCACAGTGGTGGGTTTCCAATTTTTTTACTACCAGTTCTGTGGGTGTGGCTTGGTGGGCATGGCATGGCTTGGTGGGCGTGGCAGGGGAAGGATACTGTAAAATCTCCATTCCCACCCCACTTCAGGGGAAGGATACTGTAAAATCTCCATTCCCTACCAATCAGCTGGGACTTGGGAGGCAGAGAAAAGATGGGGGGGTGGTCAGTCAGAATTTTTACTACCGGTTCTCTGAGCTACTCAAAATTTCCACTACTGGTTCTCCAGAACTGGTCAGAACCTGCTGAAACCCACCTCTGGTGTACCAGTAGTGAAATCCAATTTTTTTTACTACTGGTTCTATGGCCGTGGCTTGGTGGGCATGGTGTGGCTTGGTGGGCGTGGCTTGTGGGTGTGGCAGGGGAAGGATACTGCAAAATCCCCATTCCCTCCCCACTCCTGGGAGAAGGATATTGCAAAATCTCCATTCCCGCCCCACTCTGGGGCCAGCCAGAGGTGGTATTTGCCGGTTCTCTGAACTACTCAAAATTTCTGCTACCGGTTCTCCAGAACCTGTCAGAACCTGCTGGATTTCACCCCTGATGTGTACTGATAAGGCACCAGCGAAGTTCTATCTACTTTTTTTTTTAATGCTATCACAGATTAGAGAAATAAAAAACAGAGGCTACAATTTGTTTTACTGATGGAAAGAAGAGATAATTAAGTCCTGATGGCCACATAAATTTTTTAAAAGTTTAATTTCACTGTCATTTTCAATAGCCGCCTTGATTCTATTTATTGCAAAATACATAGATGCTTGAATTCTATAGCAATTTTCATGTGTTTGCAAAGCAAAATTCTTAGTGAATCTATCAGGGAGAAACTCAGATACAATAAGAAAAAAAAAATGCTTAATTTTATTTATATGCCTTAAGCAAATGCAAACATCTAATACTAAAGCTGTAGCAATTTTTTCAGTCTTCTCATGCAGTAAGATAAATAAGATGGGAACAAAATGTGCTTTTTAGTTCTGGGTTTTAATGATTTTTTTTGGCCTATGAATAAGCATATATTGTTCTTTATGAAGAGCAATAGCCCAAGGGAATTCCCGTATAAAGAGACGAGATACCCATGAACTCTAAATGCAAGGAATGTCTATCACTTTGAAGCTAGTAATTGTTGAAAACTGAATTGTGCACCACATGAATATTGCTTTGATCCTACAAAGAACATGCTATAATATGTTTAAGGATCCAGTCAAATATCATCACCATTGCCTGTATTTCAACATCACAATAAACTATTTTCTCATAATATGAATATGCTTAGCTTTTGTTCAGGGTTATTGGCCCCTTCCTATGTCTTCCTCAAGCTTAGCCCCTGGGAAGTGTTTTTATTGGACTCCCAGATCTGAGTTGTGAAATTCCAAACAATGTGTTGTTGGATAGAAACAGAGATTTAGAGATAACGCTAACAATTTGCTGCCATATAATAGTTGCTTAGATTTTTGCAGCCCTACTTGGTGATCAGATAAAATTCTGTGTATGGTGTCCAAATACAGAACATGCCTATCCAAAAATAAGCCAAATTCGAAGCATAGATTATTGTCATATTAAGTGAGTGCTGAATTTACAAACAATATTAATACAAAATGGAATTAATTTGATTTTAATTTACCATTCCATATGACATATGACTGGACACTATCTGTGAAACCAGACCATTGTAGTTTGTTCGATAGTTAAGCAGATTAGGGCTCTTGTACAGGTAGTCCTCGACTTAGGACCACAGTTCAGAGCAAAACTATGGTCATACGTCATTGCAGTCATTAAATGAGATGCCCACTGAATTCCAGCAATCCCTGCTGCAGTTATTATTTTGGAGCATGTGGGACCTCAAGTAATGGGGGAGGTCCTGAATTGCTGAATGGTCATAAGTCGAGGAATGCCTGTATAACATTTGGAAAGGTATCTGAATCCTGGTTTTATGTCTTGCTACATTTTTGAGCTTAATAAGTGGATGTTGATTCTTTCACATTTCTTTCAGGAATGCTTTGTACAACCCATATGAATTTTAAAAATTAATGCTAAGTGTAATTATTGTAGCTTGAAGTTGATTTAAGTTCCTATCTGAATGCCTTTCTTATAACAATTTTCCTTCTGAAGTATGTATGACCTCTGCAAATTCGTTTGGCATATTTTCACTGCGCAGAACAATCGTTCTGAAATCGGACAGATATTAAAGTGACAGAACCATTTTTCTAAAACTAAAGCTCCATAAAATAAGAATTCCACAGGAACACGTCCACTGTCTTCCATTGCCCATATTCGTTATAAATCAATCCATGGCTTAATTTGTAAATAAATAATTTGGTCAACTCTTTAGATCAACCCAGATTAATGTGGGATGAACAAACCCTCTCAGGAAAGGCATTTCAGTTGTATATCTGAGCTTTCACCACAAGAAAATTCCTAGATGATTCAGAAAAGATTTGTTTGGTCTAATACTTTGTTTTTGTAGTGGCCAAATATATTGGAAGCTCACAAGAATGGAAACGAGGAGAATGTTGCTCTTTCACAGTCATTCCTCAGGTACTTATATTTAAAACAAAGCTGCTTGCTGCTGCTTGCCATGTATGCAAGCTTCAAATTTCATTCCATACAGGGAAAAAAAATCAATATGGTCCAATTTCTTATTATTTTCTATAATGGTCATTTCATTGTTCTGAAAAGGTCATGCAAGCAGGTCCCGTACAAATATCCCATATTGTTTGACTTTCTCTTACCTATATCCTTTCTCCTTTTAAGTTCATTTATATTCATATTCATATCTTTCATAGCAACCAAGGCATCCTGCAAGGCTTTGTGGTCGGGATGAGACCTAGGAGTGGCATTCAAGAGCTCACACAATAACAAAGGATACTTCATTACACGTTGTATTGGTTTGATCATCAGAGATCCCATATCTAGTAGATTTGGTTTTCCCCTGAAATTTAAATTAAGCCATGTTAAGTACAAAGGAGAGTTCTTGCAAAATAGGGAAGAAGACGATTGCATTTCCTTGTAATAATTAGCTTTCGCAACAACCCCACACTAACAGCAATTCTTACCGTAACAAGCTTAGGAGTAGCGGGGAAATGTTAGCATGAATATTTGATTATTACAATTGTAGATACGCCTAGTTCTGCAAATGCATTAGCATCTTTGTTGTTTAGTGTGCCAAATAGTCAACACCTTCCATGGTTTTATGAATGAATCTCGGAGGGCACAGAAGTCTAATTTCCTTCTGTTATAATTCTGACTCATTTACATTTCAATGATTGTGCTGTCATAGCATACCACACCACAAACAGAGAACCGCAGTTTAACTCAGCATGGTGTACAAAGCCAGCTTTCTGGCTAAAGGAAAAGATAAAGGTTTCTCTTTTCTAGTCATGTCTGACTCTAGTGCTCATCTCTGTTTCTTAGTGAAGGATGGTTATGTGGCCAGTACATGCTGAGGCATATGGAACACTTCTCACTGAAGTGGTACCTATTTATCTACTCACATTTGCATGCTTTTGAACTATTAGATGGGCAGGAGCTTGGGAAGTAACAGGAACTCCCCCCGTCATGCGGTGCTTGGGTCTCGAGCCGAGGTGGTCAGCTTTCCAGCTAACAAGCTCAGCATCTTTAACAACTGAGCCATCACAGCCCCTAGCTTTCTGTCTACTTAGTTTAGCACAAAGTGCAAGCCCACGTTGTTTGCTTAATTTAGAGAATGATAGTTAAGTTAGCTGTGGCTAAGCAGATTGCTTAAATACAGTTGCAAATGGCAAGAGATATTTGTCTATTTATACAAACATTACTTTTTTGAATAGTGGCATGCAAAAGACTATTCCTGAGCTAATTTTGAACCTAGACTTAATAGCATTTGTGGTGATTATGCAGAGCTTAGGGAATGCTCCCATTACAGGGAGCAGAGACTGCTTTTTGCCAATCAGGGCATTTTACCATTTATTGTATACTAGCACAAAACTTCACTGTATCAGACTGGAAATAAAACTTCACTTGCAATTAATCTAATATAACTAGTACAATCAGATTTTGACCTTCTTTCTACTGGCAAAGCAGATTAGTTTAGCAGCTGCAAATCTGTTTCTTCTGTGACTTGGGAAACCTTGCTTGTTTCTTTCTATAAATCAGACTATCATTATGGTACAAGAAATGGACGGGCTACTACATCTTTTGCAATCTTTTGATTTTTTCCTGGGAGTTTTCTCTTGGAAGCCAGCAGCCCAATTATAGATTGCATTGCATTGCATTGCATTGCATTGCATTGCATTGCATTGCATTGCATTGCATTGCATTGCATTGCATTGCATTGCATTGCATTAGATTAGATTAGATTAGATTAGATTAGATTAGATTAGACTAGATTAATAAACCGTTGATGAACTTGTTATCCTTCCCTGTTGACTCACTGGCAGTATACAGTATAGCATATTTTGTTTGCTTTTTAAAGTTGGAATTGCTATTATTTTTCCCAGGTATACATCTTATCTTGGCAGGGATGCAAAGATAACATGGCTGCAAACCGTACTAGGAAATAACAAAATTTCAGATATTCGTGGCAAGCCACTTTTATATTATCTCCAGGAAAACTACATGAACTACAGTACATGTCTATGAAGTCATCAAGGATTCAAGCTCAACGTGAAGAAGGCTTTACTTAAAAGCAAAACAAAATAAAAGGATCAATGCTGCAGAATGCGGAAATTAATTTCTGTCAGGAACTCAGTTGTCTAAGCAGAGTTATTCAAGCCGTATCTGACAGCTTGGGGGAGCTCCTACTTCATAGTACAGAGAACTCTGTTTCTGTTTAAACTAAAATGCAAAAGCTTCAAGCAGAAGGGTTCTCATTTCTTTGCAGCTATATATGTGTGAGCATGCCTAAATGACTCTCAAAATTATTCATAGGATATCATAGAGCTATTATTCTGCTAATCACCAACATACTGTCTTTGCTATGAGTTAAGGGCTCTGGGTAGAGCTTAAAGAAAAGGGTTATTGTGGAGCTGGAACATCGAGTAGACAGATGTGCAGAAATCCACATGCCAAAATGCTCATTAGGATTCCCAAAAAAGAACAGAGCCTTTTATTATCTCTGGATGCTTGGAGGTTACATGAATCCCCTGTATCTAGTCCAAACAGCACCATCCATAAATTGTATTTTGAAAGGCTAATGAATTATTGACCAATTTATAATTGGTGCAATTCACAGCTTTTGGCCTATACTTTAACAATGATAAGGGCACATTAATTTTCAGAAATTCAGCACGAGTAATTTAATGCACATCTGCTATTGATATGCCTAGGTATGATCTCTTTTTGTCTTTTGATATTATTTGTATAAGCACAACCTTAACTACATTTGATTGAGACAAGAGCTTTATTATGCCAACTCAGGATCACAAAACCATGTGAGCTTTCTAATTAAGGAGTTTTCATTGGCCAAGGAAGGGTAGGTCAACTGTTGAAACTGTGTCTGTGTTTTGTTATAAGACAAGTATATATATATTATGCCAGGTCACAAACAAGTTCCGTTTGTGACCAGAGGTAAGGCACCAATAATGATTAGGTTAAATTGGGTAAGCTGAAAAGTGTTTCCTGATTTTTCCTTTAATTATATGGATGTTGTATTTAGAGTTCAAAACTACAGTATACACACCCAATCGTTCAACAGTCAACAAAAAACTGGGTTTACCAAAGCTGTTAAGCCAGAACATGCTTTACTTATTTATTTGGCTTTCATATGTTGTGTGAAGCCAACAAACTGCACTTTATTAAATAAATCTTGTTTAAATCAGCACTGTATGTGGAGACCATGAGCAGAAGGCAACAAAGTGACTGAAAAAAAAGAGGAAGTCATTGGAAACTTATCTTATCCTGCCTATCTTTGACATCACCACTCCTATCATCATCAGTCCCCATAGGTTTTATAGCAGTCAAACTGGATTTAAGAACAGGATGAGGGTATGGACATCAAGTATTCACTACCCATTCCTTAAAGACCTGAAGGTCTTTATCCTCAGGCTACTGATACCATTACAGGCAGATTCCATGTAGAGTTTCATGGATAGCATGGCCTCATGGATGTTTAATGCTTTAAAGGAGGCATGGAGCAATGAAAGTGTGAGAAGGTAGGTGTCATGGCCCTATCAGAGTTTGGGTCTGAGGAGGATGAGATAGAGCTAGGGCTGATGGAGGAACGACCGGAGGAGCAGGACAAAGCAGTCCCAGGTCCTTCGGGCCTGGGAAGGGTCACCAGTGAAGGAGAGAGGGCACAGGATGACCGGGAGGGGAGAGGGCAGGAAGCAGAGCAGAGGAGTGACAGAGCTCTGACAACGAGCAATTACCTGTCCCCCCAATCTCCAAGCATGGAGAATGGAGAGGAGGCAGGATCAGTGCAGGGCAACCCAACAACTCGGGAAGAGGGTGCCCTCCTCTCACCTGGGGAATGAGATTTAAAGAAACACTGTTGGGAGGGGCACCTGTTGGGAACAAGCATTGTCTTTTTCCAGTCTCACATGCTGTTACCGACGTCTGGATACTTTGCTTGCCTTATCTTGTTTGCCTTGCCCTATTTGTCTTGTCCTGCTTGTCTTGCTTGCCTGGCCAGGCTATGTGCGAGTTCGCAGCGACCCAGTTCTGCTCCAGGTTGTGTTGCAGTCCCAGTGAACTCTTCCTGTGACGAGGACTCCTTGGAACCACATTCCCTGAACTGTGGCTGCTGTCAGAACTGTGCTGCTCCTCTGGACTAATAGCAGCCAGGAACTATTGGAGCTGCGTGTTTAGAGTTTTGTTCCTGGACTTGCAGTGAACAGTAGGGCTTCTGGGGCAAAGTTGGAGCAATAAAGGGGAGTTAAGCCTTCGTTCTGGCTATGTTGCTTCTGTGACCAGCCCTGGGTCATCACAGTAGGTCTTTCATCCAGGGCCGGATTTAGATGAAAAGAGGCCCTAGGCTATTCCATTTATGAGGCCCTTTCACCTCCCATTTTTAAGTTTTTATGTTTGTTTATTAGTCATATGTGTAGAATTTCTCCTTATTTTCGGTTCAGTGTTTTAGTGTTCACTGTTTTTAGAATAGTGTAATTTTAATTTTGCTAACAATTTGAATGTAGGCCCCTCTTGATCTTGAGGCCCTAGGCTGAAGCCTAGTTAGCCTATAGGAAAATCCGGCCCTGCTTTCATCTTTCCAGAGGATGAGAGTGAGTTAGTTGACTTTATCCAAGCCTGTCATATACTGTATGAATGTTGGCTTGAGATTTAAAAAAATTGCTTGATTATGTTCTATCAAGTCATTTTTTTTATTCTTAGTCGTCAAAGATCTACTGTACATGATGCTCCTCACCATATAGATGTGTTTTCTGAGTGAACTGCCCCTAGCCTGCTCAGTTTAAGGTTTCTTTTAGTTTAATGAAAACAAGGATTAGGGATGACATGATAGCAACGTTCCAGTATCTGCCACAATGAAAAGGGAGCCAACCTATTCTCCAAAGCACCTGAAGGCAGAACAAGAGGCAATGGATGGGAACTAATCAAGGAGAGAAGCAACCTAGAAATAAGGAGATTTCCTGACTGTTAGAACAATTAATCAGTGAAATGGCTTCCCTTCAGAAGGTGCTTCAGTGCTCCATCACTTGAGGTTTTTAAGAAGAGATTGGACAACCATTTATCTGAAAGGGTATAGGGCAGTGATGGCAAACTTTTTAGGCACAGAGTGCCAAAACCGAAAAGTGCGCATGCACCAGGGGAGGGTTCTACTCATCTTTACTACCGGTTCACAACATGCGGGCACGCCTTGCTTCTGCGCAAGTGCAGATCACCGATGATGACATCCGGGGCAGTGGGCGGGGCCTCCCGCCGGTTTTACTACCAGTTCTTGTGAACCGGTCTGAACCGGGGGCAACCCACCACTGGTGCGCGGGTGTGCACATGTGCAAGCACGTGCACCATAGTGCTGTAAACCCGACGACCAGCCGGCTGAGCTGGGGCGACAGCGTGTGTGCCCACAGAGAGGGCTCTGCGTGCCATCTCAGCCACGCGTTCCATAGGTTTGCCATCATGGGTATAGGGTCTCCTGCTTGAACAGGGGGTTGGACTAGGTCCCTTCCAACTCTGTTATTCTGTTATGCCACTGTAAGTCCATCCACTTTGCCATCCTCTTCTTTCCTTTCCTTCCACCTTTACCACTGTTACAGCCTTTTCTGTATAATGCATAATGTGGTCAAAATAGGGTAATTTGAGCTTGTTCATTTGTACCTGTAACAAAAAATTTGGACCAGTGGTGGGTTACCTCCGGTTTGGACCGGTTTTCAAGAACCGGCTCTGCCCACTGCCCCGGATGTTGTCATAGGCGATCTGCGCATGCACAGAAGCTCGGCGCGCATGCAATCCCATTTGAAACTGGTAGTAAAGATAAGTAGAACCCACCCCTGCTTTGGGCTGATTTGTTTGACAATCCCTTTGTTTGTTTTCTTGGCTGTCCATGGTTTTCTCAATACTTTTATTGATTTCCAAAAAAAGTGGAATACAATAACATATTCACTGATTTATGTACATAATAAGGTATAATAAGGATCTTACAGGTAGGCCTTGACTTACAACCCCAGCTGAGCCTAAAATTTCTGTTGTTAAGTCAGACATTTGTTAAATGAGTTTTGCCCCAATTTTACAACCTTCGTACAATTGTTAAGTGAATCACTGCAGTTGATAAGTTATTAACCCAGTTGTTAAGTGAATCTGGCTTCCTCATTGACTTTTCATGTCAGAAAGTCATAAAAAGGGATTGCATGACTCCGGGACGCTGCAACAGTTATAAGTATGAACCAGTCGCCAAGCATCTGAATTTTGAGCTCATAATCATGGGGATGCTGCAGTGGTCATAAGTGTGAAAAATGGTCATAAGTCACTTTTTTCAGTGCCGTTGTAAATTTGAACAGTCACTAAATAAACCGTTGTAAATTGAGGACTACCTGTATTATACATATAAATACGGTTCACAATTAGCCATCCCAAATGCAGGACGGATGTAATACTGTAATACATGTAAATAAATGTATAACTTACCCTTCTTCATAGATCTTTCTGCAAAAAGAAAAAGAAATATGGAATCATTAGCAGATTCTAAGAAAAGCAATAGCAATAACACTTAGATTTATACGTTGCTTCACAGTGCTTTACAGCCCTCTCTAAGTGGTTTACAGAGTCAACCTATTGCCCCAGTTGTGAAATTCAATTTTTTTTACTACCGGTTCTATGGGCGTGGCTTGGTGTGGCGTGGTGTGGCTTGGTGGGCGTGGCTTGGTGGGCGTGACAGGGGAAAGATACTGCAAAATCTCCATTCCCGCCCCACTCCAGGGGAAGGATACTGCAAAATTCCCATTCCCTTCTCACTCCTGGGGGAAGGATATTGCAAAATCTCCATTCCCACCCCACTCTGGGACCAGCCAGAGGTGGTATTTGCCGGTTCTCCGAACTACTCAAAATTTCCATTACTGGTTCTCCAGAGCCTGTCAGAACCTGCTGGATTTCACCCCTGTATTGCCCCCAACAATCATTTTACTGACCTCAAAAGGATGGAAGGCTGAGTCAACCCTCAGCCTGGTGAGATTCAAACTGCCGAACTGCTGGCAGTCAGCAAAATTAGCTGAATTAGAGAATAATAGTAGACTGATTCTAGTTCAGGTATCTTTGATTTTTTATTTTTTTTGAGCCAGTGGGCATTAAGTATTTTGAGAACTGTCCCAGGCATCTAATGAAATGGCTATCACAGAGAATCTAACCAGTCACAACATACCAATTTTCCAGAGCTGTTGAAATTATTTTTTCTTTGATACACAAGTGCATCTTTAAGTCTCCCGGATGCATTCTATCAGCTCAGTTTACCTTTGTAATTTTTCTTGACAGATAAACACACATCCTAACAAAACAGATTGGAGCCACCCACCACTTTTATTGTTAAGATGAATAAAAGAATATATAAAAGAATAACAATAAAAGAATAAATTATTTATCATTAAAAATAAAATCTAAAAGACCCACGGGGAATTCAGAAGTCATTTTGTAGACTTTGAGTGCTTAAACCAAACTATATCTTGATTTAGTATTATTATAATACGGCAGTAACTTTTTCAATATTATATATTCCTTCTGGCGCAATGGGACTTTTGGATCTTCACTTCAATTTTAGATTCATCACAGTTTGATATTATATTGTCATGTTGTGGGAATAAAATTAAGGGAAAGTTCTATTTGTGTGGCCCCCAAAAAAGATGAGGCATTTAACAAATAAACAAACAAATAAATATTGATGAATAAATAACTTCTTTGCTTTGTTGAAGAACAATGCAGTATTAATTAAATCATGCAATTTTATAAAAGGTGTTTCACTTTATTGATTCCTCAATGAAAATTACTCAAAAAAAAATTTTTTTTTTGCAAAAAAACGACGGCTTTGGGGTTTTTTAGATAAATCTTTAAGTTCTATTTTAAGGGGTTCTGGGAGGGATTGTGGGAATGGATCTGGGGGGATCCATAAATCCACTGAAAGGGGTAATGGGTCTGATGATCACGGTGGGGAGGATGGGGACAGAAATCTGACAAGGATGCAGGGGGATGAAGTGATGGGCATTAGTATAGTAAGTGGGAGGGGCAGATATGACGGCTGCAGGGGGCCATATTATGTTTCGGGAGTGCGCACTCGATGTTTACGAGCGATTGCCCACTCCGACCCCCAAAGCACTGCTCGTTTCCCGGGTTATTCAGAGTCTCAGACCCTGGGTCTACGGCTGATGTTATGTAATGCCAGGTCAGTGGTAAATAAAGCCCCCCTCATTCATGATCTTATTTCAGAGCGGGGTGCTGACCTGGCAGGGATTACGGAGACCTGGTTAGGCCAGGAGGGAGGAGTTCCCCTTGTGGAAATGTGCCCGCCAGGTTTCCGTGCATTCCATCAGCCAAGGACTCAGGGAAGGGGTGGGGGAGTGGCAGCAATCATTAGAGAAAGTCTTTGCCCGAGGGAGGCCACTGTTCCTCAGATAGCCGGATGTCCCTCCTTGTGAAGTGGGGTCAGGGGATTCAGATGGGCCTACTGATTGCGTACCTGGCTCCCTGCCACGTAACAGCAGTCCTGCCTGAGCTGCTCGACATTATAGCCGGGGTGGCGGTGGAAACCCCCAGACTTATTGTTATGAGGGATTTTAACCTGCCATCCGCTGGTGAGATGTCAGAGACGGCTCGGGAGTTCATGGCTTCCATGACGGCCATGGACCTGACCCAGGTAGTTCAAGGCCCCACCCACTTGGGGAATCACACTCTGGACTTGATTTTTGTCTCTGATCAGTGGCTGAATGATCTAAGAATAGGGGATATAGACATCAAGCCCTTGTCATGGTCTGATCATTCTCCCCTTCACATGGACTTTCAAGTCACTTCCACCCACCGCAGGGAGACGGAACCAACCAAATGGTTCCGTCCCAGGCGCCTGATGGACCCCGAAAGGTTCCTGATGGAGCTTGGGCCATTTCCTGAGACTCTGGCTCACGACTCGACTGAGGACCTGGTGGTCGCCTGGGACAGGGCGGCTACTGCAGCCTTGGACCGCGTCGTGCCTTTGCGGCCTCTGACCCGATGCCGATCTCGTCTAGCTCCTTGGTTTTCCGAGGAGCTGAGAGAGATGAAGCATCGGAAAAGACACCTGGAGAGCGATTGGAGGACAAGCCGATCTGAATCTGACCGAACACAGGTGAGATCTTATATTAAGACCTACCTAGTGGCGATAAGAGCGGCGAAGTCTAGCTACTTCTCCGCTCTTATTGCATCTGCAGAGAACCGCCCAGCTGCACTGTTTAGGGTGACCCGCTCCCTACTTCAGGTGGGGGTACAGGAAGATCCCTTAAAAGGTCGAGCTGAGGATTTTGTACAATTCCTGCATGATAAAGTCGCTCAGATTCAGGAAGGCCTGGACTCCGATTGGGTAGATCCAGGGGAGGAGACGGGGCAGGACTTGAGAGCGTTATCTGGGAAGAGTTTGACTCTGTGACTCCTGAGGACGTGGACAGGATTCTGGGCAAGCTTAACGCTGCCACATGTTTATTGGACCCATGTCCCTCCTGGTTGGTACTGGCCTCCCGGGAGGTTACACGAGGCTGGCTCCAGGGGATTATAAATGCTTCTCTGAGTGAGGGTGTCTTTCCCACTGCCTTGAAAGAGGCAGTTGTGAAGCCCCTCCTCAAGAAGCCTTCCCTGGACCCGGCTATATTATCAAATTATCGTCCAGTCTCCAATCTTCGCTTTGTTGCAAAGGTTGTTGAGAGTGTGGTGGCGCGACAACTACCCCGATACCTGGATGAAGTTGTCTATCTGGATCCGTTCCAGTCGGGCTTCAGGTCACGATACAGCACGGAAACGGCATTGGTCGCGTTGGTGGATGATCTCTGGAGGGCTCGGGGCAGAGGTTGCTCCTCTATCCTGGTCCTATTAGATCTCTCAGCGGCTTTGATACCATCGATCATGGTATCTTACTGCACCGGCTGGAGGGGTTAGGAATAGGGGGCACCGTGCTTCGGTGGTTTTCCTCCTTCCTCTCTGACCGTTCGCAGTTTGTGTTGGCAGGGGGGCAGAGGTCGACCTCGAGGCACCTTATTTGTGGGGTGCCGCAAGGGTCAGTCCTCTCACCCCTTCTGTTCAACATTTATGTAAAACCGCTAGGCGAGATCATCCGTGGTTTTGGGGTGAGTGTTCATCAGTATGCTGATGACACACAGCTATACATCTCCACCCCAGACCACCCCAATGATGCCCTTGCTGTGATGTCCCGTTGCCTGGAGGCCGTGCGGATCTGGATGGGGAGAAACAAGCTCAGACTCAACCCCTCCAAGACCGAGTGGCTATGGCTTCCGGCGTCCCGGTATAGTCAGCTGGTACCATCACTGACAATAGGGGATGAGCTCTTGCTCCCCACAGAGAGGGCCCGCAACTTGTGTGTCCTCCTGGATTCACGGCTATCTTTAGAAGATAATTTGACGGCCGTGGCCAGGGGTGCCTTTTATCAGGTTCGCCTGATCTGCCAGTTGCGTCCCTTTCTGGATCGGGACGCCTTGCGCACGGTCACTCATGCCCTAGTTACCTCCCGTATGGACTACTGTAATGCTCTCTACATGGGGCTCCCCTTGAAAAGCACCCAGAGGCTCCAACTGGTCCAGAATGTAGCCGCGCGGGTGATTATGGGCGCAGCTCATTACGCCCATGTAACACCTCTCCTACGCGAGCTGCACTGGCTCCCGGTGGTCTTCCGGGTGCGATTCAAGGTGTTATTTATCACCTTTAAAGCGCTCCATGGCTTAGGACCTGGGTACCTACGAGACCGTCTTTTGCCACCAATAGCCTCCCACCGACCAGTTCGTTCTCACAGGGAGGGACTACTCAGGGTGCCATCAGTCAAATTATGCCGACTGGCAACTCCCAGGGGGAGGGCCTTCTCTGTGAGGGCTCCAACCCTTTGGAATGAACTGCCCCCGGAGATACGGAATATCCCTGATCTCCGTGCTTTCCGCCGTGCCCTCAAGACCCTGATGTTTCAACAGGCGGGGCTAAACATATGAACATGTGAATGATTTTTTTTTTTTAAATGTTATCTAATTCTGGGTTTTATTTAATTGACCAAACTAAGTAATAATTTTAATTAACAATTTTATGATGTTTGTGTGTCTATATTTTTCTTGACTGTACACCACCTTGAGTCCTACGGGAGAAAGGCGGTATAGAAATATAATAAATAAATAAATAAATAAATAAATAAATAAATAAATAAATAAATAAATAAATAAATAAATAAATAAATTATTTGTCAACCCTGAAGCTGGCCTGACTGAGGCCATTTTGAGACTTCAGTGCTGATACATTGGAGAAGAGGGATAGGGAAGGGGGAATAGAGATAGTTGGGGCCTTGTAGTCAAAACAAAATACTTTTTCTTGGGAACCAAGGACATTCCTGCAGGTGCCCGGAAGGAGGGAACTGGAGTAACCCAGCAACTGTAGTAACCCAGCCACTGGACATGATTGGACCATGTGATTGATTGTTTTGAGAAAGTGGAAAACTTTTACTTTTAATGAGGTGAAAACTGCGGGAATAATTAGAGCCAGTTTTCATCAGCCCGTGCCAATATGACATATCCAATAAACCTATTCTTTGAGGAATCTATCTGCTTCAGAGTTTTGTTTGCTATGGGTATGTTACTTGGAACCCTGACATTATTCCTTTCTAATCTATTTCATGAAGCCATACATTCCATTTGCTTCTAAGAGTCAAGCAAAGCACCCACCCTTATGGCTTCTCTTCACTGTCTTGTATCAACCCTTCCAAAAATCCAAAAGCTGGAAGAGGCTAATGCCCAGGTGCTTCCATTCCTTTGCTGGAATTTTCACAATCCCAGTAAATAGAACTGTGGTGTAGTATTTAAACATATGAATTCTTGGGCCTTATTGCATGAATAATAAGGAAACCTATTCTTAATATTCCATTTTTGGACTTTTGGAGAAAAAATGATGAATTGAAAGCTCTGCTAAAAGTGGAACCAACAACTGCGATGGAATGAAGAACTGGCAAGTGGACTGGCTCTTTGTAATTCTCTTCTGCATGAGGAGAATACCTGAAATCACCCACAAGTTCTCCTTAGAGTTGCTCCTTGCGAGAAGACTGCAAGACAGTGATATTTGGAATGTTTATGCTGTGGGGGATAAGGGAATAGGCATCTTGCTCAAGCCATGGTTGGCATTTTTAAGGGCATTGGATTTACATACTTTTCTAATCACTTTTGGAAATTGCTTGTTAACTGATTTTCGGATATTAGAAATCTTTGGATTGACATGTTTACAGTGCCAGGTGAGTTTCCTTCAATCCTTAGCCACAGACATTTTAAGTACAAGTTTAATTTTTTTTAAAATAAACAGCAAAAGGGTAATTAGAATTTTGATTTTGGAAGGTTACAAACAGACCAGATGAATTTGAAGTAAGATTTTGGAATTAATTATGAAGAATCTTTCCTGTGGGAAAATATTTTTCCTTCGAATTATTAAAAAAAACATACCACTAATAAAACTTTAACTAATAGACAATAGAGAGAACTGGAAGGAACTAAATGTTACAATCAAAAGAGACAAACACTCAACTTACTAATACAGAATTAAGCAAAATATTTTAACATTAAATTTATTGAAAAAAATGTTTTGAACAATCAACTAGTTTTAAAAGTATGAGCCTCTATGGAATATACACTATTTAAAAGATGCTATGGAAATGGAACAAGTGTTACCTGACATGATGACAATTGATTTAAATTTTGATTTTAAAATGACAGGTTGTGACATGGAAAAACATGATACAGTGGACGTGTAAAAAAATTGGCTGATATCTTAATAATGAAAAGGTACTGTAGATACAAACCAAAAGAATAACCTGGATAATTTTCCTATATTGGATTTACAAAAGAGGTTAAATCTTTAAAGAATTTTGTGAGAAGAAACAAAAAAAAAAATGAAAAGAAATCAAATTCCAGGACATTATTTCAAGATTATTAAAAGGGAGGAATATAATGTTCATTTATTTGATTAAGGTTAAATAAATATCTTGTTATCTCTGATAACCTTTAATGGACTTTTGCTGATCAGTACTGATGAGGCTTTAATGAGGATTGTTTATAGATAAGATATGGGATATGAGAAAAAGATGTTGTATTTTATGAGAAACTGATAAGTTATTGAAATTGTTTATACTCGTGATAAAAGGGTAAGTTATTTCTTTATATATCTTTTCTTTTTTACTATTTTCTTTCCTCTTTTCTATTTTTCTTTTCTGCACTTTATATGATTTATTTTTATTCTTTCATTTTTTAGTTTGTATTAGTTTTTTTATCTTTATAATAATAAAGCAAAAATAAAATAAAGATAAAAAATAATATTGTATTTTTGCTAACATTTTTAGTTCTTTGAAGTCATGCAAAAGGAATCAAAAGCATTAGATAAATCTAATCAAGTAACTTCTTGAAAAAACAGGAACACCCTTAATAAAGCAAATTTTTGAAAATATAATCCCCTCCAACTCTCACATAATTTAGGATTTATAATAAACATTAGCTCTCGCATATGTCATACAATAACAAAAGAATGAAAACAATGTTTTCTGAAAATCTTACTTCAAGGACTGTAGACAGTCTTTTATACATTGTTTCAATTCCTCATCCTTTTCATAGAATTCCAGAAGAAGGTGAGCATCATCATGATGGTAACAGTAGATTTTGTATGCTTCTTCTAGTACATCTTTAATCTGTAGAAACACTTGACCTGGGAAAGTCAAAAATACATATAAGTCAAAATAAAACCACTGTCAGATGATACATGGTCTCCCTAAAATTTGTAACGGGATATATTGTCTCCTCTAAAATCTGCAGGACACTTACAATTGGTCTTGGAAATTCTGTTTCCTGCTTTGTCTACCTAGGAGTTGGAATCTCAGTTGATGTCAGCGTTTCAACGCTGGCATAGAGAGCAGAGGAGAGAGAGAGACTTGGAAGATAGCCAATGAGAAGCAGAGATTTGGGGATCGGAAAGGGAGGGATTGGGGGGCAAAAGGTCAGTCTTGTCCGCATTGAGTCATGATCCGGTGGCTGTGCTCAATTAAAGAAAAGATTTCCTTAAAGATTGACAGTTTGGAAATTCATTTATTTTGAGATAGCATTGAAGTCTGACAGTTGGCCTTTTCAGTTGTTGTGCTGCAATTATTGAATATTGCGCTAAATCAGTGGTGTCAAGCTTGATTTCATTGAGGGCGTATCAGAGTTGTGTTTGACCTCCGGGGCGGGATGGGTGTGGCCAGCTTGAAAACGGAGCTCTGTTTTCACTGGCAGACGGGGGCAGGATGCCGTTGCAGCTAAAAATGGAGCCTGGGAGGGCCGCATGGGGCCCTCCAGAGCTCTTTTTTCGCTGGCAGAGGCACAGCAGGGTGGTACATTGCTGTTTCTAGGGAGGCCCCTTGGACCAGATCTAAGCACCCCATGGGCTGGATCTGGGCCCTGGGCCTTGATTTTGACACCCCTGCTCTAAATGACATCCATTAAGGTCTCTTAAGAGAACCTATTTTACACAGGACAGCTCTTTGGCTCAAGTCAACTACAGAGAACAATAAGATCAAAGAGTTGTCAATTTTAGTCCTTCAGCAATAGGAATTATTTCTTTATAAGAAATAAGAAATAATTCCTAGCTCCCAGTGACCGGTAAGATCCCACAGAGTTGGTCTCCTCCGGGTCCCGTCAGCTAAACAATGCCGGCTGGTGGGCAAGCGGGGGACGGCCTTCTCTCTGGCTGCCCCGTCTCTCTGGAACCAATTACCTCCTGAGGTCTGGACCATCCCCACCCTATTGGCCTTCCGAAAAGCGGTGAAGACCTGGCTTTTCCGGCAGGACTGGGGCCGTTGATCTCGCTCTTGTGATTTGGTGAGATCCGGCCATGAATGGCGTGAATGAGTTTTTAATGTTTTTAATTTTTAAATGTTTTTTGTGATGATTTTTTAAAATGTATTGTGAGCTGCCCTGAGTCTTCGGAGAGGGGCGGCATATAAATTGAATTAATTAAATTAAATTAAATTAAATTAAATTCTTTAACATATTAGCTGCATTAGGAATCTTTTCTTGTCATTCTCACTTAAGTCGTGATGTGCAAACTAATCTTTATTTATGTTCTTGGTTTGAAAATAAAGCACAGCACTGTTGGGCTCCTTGATTTATAGTGGACACTAAATTAAATCATTCTTGGTTTGTTCAATAGTCACAATAAGGGTAGGAGCCCAGTGATAACCAGCTTCAGGGGCACACAGAGACTTTGCCTGATTTCGAAACACCAAGCTGTTATGAAAGGTAAACCCTAAACAAAGAAAAGCACATACCAAAAAGGAAGTCAGTCTTTGACTTCTTGAAAGCAACTAGAAAGAAACTTTCTGAAAGAATTTACTTCTCATTAAGAATATGATGCAGATACAGAAATGCGAAAGCATAACACATGGTCTTATTTGATACCTCAGCTGCAAAAACATATCTGGAAAAAGCAGCACCTCTGTGCAATGTATTTATTTCGGCTTCTAGCTAATTTGGGGACAAAACAATTCAGTCTTTGATTTTTCCTTTGTGTCTAGTAACTAAGATAAATGCCAAACACAGAAAGGTGAACTGGGTTGACAAGAGGCTAAATGCACAGCTTTCATTACAGATAATGTGCACATGGATATGATTAAATGGAGGCATGTTCTTTTTACTGCATGCATAAGAAAAGGAAACCTCCTCTTTCCTCAGCCATTCACATCATTTACTTTAATAACACTACTAAGAATACGAATCAACAACCTACCAAAAGCCTTCAATCAGAGTGTCCTTGGATGCTGCAGAAGGCTGTCTCAAAAAAGCCATTCAACTTATAATTAGATATAATGAAACATGACTATTTTTCTACCTTGTTGCTTCTAAACCAGGAATCACATAGCAACTGTTACAGTCAACAATAATATTCTTGTTTCTTCTAAGATTAACTCTGCATTGGCTGGTTTCATTAATCCCTTTAAATCATGAAGCACTTCCTTTTGTTTCAGTGTTCTGTGTCATTTGTGCGAAGACCTAACTTTAGGGTGCGACATCTTGTTTAAACCCAGCCAATCTCCCAGTCAACAAATCATGATTTGTTATGTTTTATTTGTTTTTGTTTTTTTAAAAACAAAACAAAACAAAGCTTTATGTAGTGTGAACCCAAACACTCAGAAAGCTATAGGTTACATACATACAAATGTATGTATTTGATGCTTTTCTACTAAGCATAGGTTTGATATATTTATGAATTACATCTTCAAACTCAAATGCTCCAAAGTAAATCTTGCTATCTTCAGATTTCTAATCACAATTTGGATGTCAAATTTGAACCAGATCTTCACCCTATATTTGTCACGTGTGCATGTGCATACATGTTCATGGAGGTGAAACACTGATTCAATGTGACTAAATATTCAGCATTGGTTCTGTTTAGAATTTGGATGGGTGATCAGATCAAAGCTAAGAGCTACAGGCTAGATTGAGAAGTTGAAAAAGCATAGGAGGATGACAATGACAAATTATTCCTCATAGCAAGAAAACGCATGAATGTGTTCTAGATAGATGTCCAGCCTATTCCTCCTGACCTAACATATTATTTATAGAATATTGAATTACATCATAACATAAATGATGACCAACTAAAAGATCAAAAAGTTATTTAGCTTTTGCATTCATTAGAAAAAAGCAAAAAAAACCCAAACAATAAAAAAACTCACAGTGAAATCAGTCATTGCGAGAAATATTAGATATTATAATTCAAAAACACATGGAAGGTCAGTTATGTTTGCTTTATATGACATCAAATAAAGCACAATTTGGGAAACTTTTAAAACCCTTGTTTTAATCTGTGTGAAGATGTTCCTTTTATGCAGCTTTGTCCTTTTTTTTTCTAGGCAGACCCAGTGGGATGTAGTAACTGAGGTGTTGGACTGGAGCTGCAGGCACCTAAATTCAAGCCCAGTCTTAGCCTTTGTTGTGAAAGTAAAATAAAAATACCAGGGGTGAGATTGCCCGATCTGGTAGCGATGGCGGCGGGTGGTTTGGAGAACCGGTAGCAAAAATCCCTGCATCCCGCCATGCCCAGCTGAGCCATGCAATCATCAGAGGTTTTTTAAAAATTATTTTTAAAAGCATTTTTTCTACAACCTCTTCGGCAGAAAAAATGCTTTTAAAAGTAAAAAAAAAAGCCTCAGATGATTGCGCAGTTCAGCTGGGATCGTCAGAGGCTTTTAAAAGCATTTTTTCTACAACCTCATCGTCTGAAGAGGTTATATAAAAATGCTTTTAAAAGCCTCTGACGATCCCAGCTGAGTTGCCTGATCGTCAGAGGCTTTTAAAAGAAAAAAAAGCCTCTGGCGATCAGGTAACTAAGCTGGGATCGTCAGAGGCTTTTAAAAGCATTTTTTTACAACCTCTTCACCGAAGAGGTTGTAGAAAAAATGGTTTTAAAAGTTTTTTTTTTAAAAAAGTTGGCCACGCCCATCCAATCACATTACTCAACCACCACGCCATGCCCACAGAAGTGGTAGTAACAAATTTTAGATTTCACCACTGAAAAATACCCATATACTGTAAGCTGCTTTGAGCTCCTGGATGAAAGACAGAATATAATCTAATAAATATACAGAGTTAGTGGAGGTTTAGAGTGCAATTAGAACAGGACAACTCATCTCTGGGTGTTCATTTGAAAAGGGTTAAATAACACAGTCCAGTCACCTGTATCCTAGAAACTCCTAGAGCCAGTCAATTGATCTGTTTGAATATCCTCTAAGAAAAAGAGCTACAAAGCAACCCTCTCCATTACAGAACATACTTGACAGCCAGGTAATATGAACACAGCTCTTGACAGCCACATCTTGAACAAGAGGTCAAAAAAGGGAAGATGACAGTTTAGCAGTGCAAAATACAACCCGTTTGTTTCAGCCCCAGATAAATGTTCTGCTATGTGTTGCCTTTTTAGGCCCCCGCAAGTGGATATCTCTGCTCTCAAACACTGATTGGCAAACAGGCCAGCGGTGGCTGCGGGAGGCTCCACCCACCCACTCGGACGTCATCACATCCCGTTTTTGACGCTCTGTGCCTGCGCTCCCATTTGTGAACCGGTAGCGAAGGTAAGTGAATACCACCCCCAAACAGGCTTACTGTTTCCAGCTTGACAAATCAGGTAGGGCCTAGTAATGACAAAGCCTTATTATAGCTATCCTGATGCACGGGGCCTTCCCACATCCTGGGGCCAGGGCTCTCCAAAATAAAAGATATTTGACCCAGTTAGTACAATTATATGCTCCTGGAAGAGCATCGGTAAGAAAGTCTGATAGAAGCTGATGCCACCTGGATTAAGGTGTGTATGATGTTGCCGGTTGATTATGGGCCTGATTCTCCATCTTTCATTTGTACACTACATGGAATGGTAGTTTGGAAAAATAAACAGGTAAGTTTGACTCTGGCTGGGGCAATGGGCAAATTATAGAAGCATTATTATTACAATTGTTGTTATTGCTGCAGGTAGCACTGTAGAATTCAGGAAGACAACAACATACCAATTATTTGTATGTCTGGTTCCACATCTGATGTTGCTTCTTCCAACAATGACAACAGTTTGGATGATATTTCATGGACCGATTCAATGTTGCTGAATAAACTGTCCACATCAAGTCGAGCAATCTAATGAAACCAAAACAATGGGCAAAAACTTGAGGAAAAAATGGGATGCTACTATTGTCAACCTACTCTTTTGCTCAGAAACACAATATACATACTCGCTTTTCAATGGGTTTTCTCATGATCAGATGAAAGAGAGGTTTAAATAAAAGGACAGTTGGAATAAAAACAAAATAAAACTGAATTTGAAATAATTCTCTATAAACGATGAGCATATAATAAGCCAAAATGTATACATTGCTACTAAGATTTGAAACCAACAGGTTAAAGAACTGGATTGAAAAGGATGGGATATTTTTATTACAATATAAATACAATATAAATACATAATAAAAGAAACATGTAAAAGAAATACAAATGCAAACAGTTTCAGCTGATATATTTTCATGGCAGGATATGTATAGATTGGTCTTCATTAATTTTTTTAAGCAGTGAAGTCAAAATCATTCTGGCTGGAAGACTATGGAAGCTGGAGGACAATACAACTAAGTAACACAAGATTGGAGAATGGTTAATACTCTCTCTCCCCTCAGAGCAACCTCCCAATAAAGAAATTTTTGCTATCTTAAGGTGTGTTTCTCAAACATAAATGTGATAAAACTAAAGGTAATCATGTAAATAATTTAGATTATCTGCTTGATTATTAATTCCTAATGGTCTATAAAAGTTATCCCTTTTTGTTGCAATGCTATATATCAGTGATGGCTAACCTTTTTGCCATCGTGTGCCAGGAGACGGGGGGCAGGGGGAGGGTCACGCATGCACATGCCCACGCGCATGCGCACGCAACCTCACCCACCCCCGCTCCTGGCACATGATGGCCTGGTAGGCCCATTTTTCTTTCTTACCTGATTCCAGATCCTTTCTATGCATCTGGGAAGGTCGAAAACAGCCTTTCCCACTCCCTTGGAGGCTCTACGGAAGCTGAAAGGGCCCATTTCCCAATTCTCGGTGGGACAGGAAGTAATGTTTTTTGCTGTCCCCAGCCTCCAGAACCTCTCTAGGAGTCTCTAGGAGCCTCTCTAGAAGTCTGTAGGAGCCTCTCTAGGAGTCTCTGGAGGCTGGGGACATGAAAAAATGTCACTTCCTGTCCCAGCGGGAGTCGGGAAATGGGCCCTTTCATGGAGCCAGGTAAGAAAGAAAAATGAGCCTTCCCCACCCCCCACCAGGTCCTCCAGAGGCAGGAAACAGCCTGTTTCCCTACTTCTGGTGGGCCCAGAAGACCCGAAAATCAGCTGTCCGGTGCACGCATGTGCCCCAGAGCTGAGCTGGCGTGCCCACTAATATGGCTCCATGTGCCACCTGTGGCACACGTGACATAGGTTCGCCATCATGGCTATATATATACAAAGCAGCCCTACAGATCTACTTAATAATAATAAAAATAAAATGTACAAAAAATAACAAAAAATATTTTTAATAAAGCGGGCTGCCTGTTTTGCTTGAAAAACAAAACTCAGAATGTGCTGTTTAAGTGGTAGCCAGACGTTTCTGAAGTGCCAGCTGAACAACAAACTGACAGAATAAAACCTGCATGAAAAGATATAATTGTAATAAGCACTTCCATTAGCATCACTGTCTCAGATGTAGTATCCTGCAGTCTGGGTCTACAAAGCAAATTAATATAAAATATTGTTAGCTATCTTCATGAGCAAATGCAGCCTCTATGTCTCTCTGGCTTTATTTATTAAATTTCTACGCTGCCCACCTCAACTAAGGGACTCTGGGTAATTTACCACAACATAATAAATAAAACCTGAACAAAAGCACAGACAAAAAGTTAAAACTTATAAGCTTGAAGTGAAAGTCAAAGTTAAAAAAATCAGAAGGCTAAAAAGTTAATGAGAGCGTGGGAGTGCCCTCAAGCCACCAGCTACCCTCAGGGCTGCCTCACACACTTCAGAAGATTGAGGGTAAAATTTCTAAAGAACAGGGGTAACAGCAGAGAAGGCCCCCTTCCTGGTTCAACTGGTTTTGCCAGTTGAAACTCCTTGACTAATGGGATATGAAACATGACCTCCCTGCTTGACTGAGTGGAATGGGTTGATGTAGTGGGGATGATAAGTTCCTCAGGTTTTATTTATTTATTTAGCATATGGCACGTGTTAGTCAGGGATCACCGAAGTGGCTGGCTATTCCTCAGGTAACCTGGTCCCTTGCCATGAAATGCTTTAAAGGTGATGACCAACACTTTGAATTGGACCTGGAAGCAAACTGGGACCTAGCACAGCTCATGTAGTAGAGACATTACATGCGCACATGCATTTTGCATGACACACCATCGATTAACTGAATGTTGGCTTCCTCAATTTGGTTTCCTGTGTACACACAACTGACTGAACCATAAATTTATCACTAAATTCTCACACCATACTAAGTAAATTTCAGTTACCTAGTTTATGCTTCATTTATCTTGTGAATCAGTGGTGGGTTGCTCCCGGTTCAGCCCGGTTCGGCCAAGCCAGTAGCAGTGACGATGTGACGTCACCAAACTGGTTGTCTTTGACTGGGAGCTGGGCCCTCCCTCCCGCCCCCTCTTTATTCCTACCTTTATTTCTTTTTTTTTTAGCTCAACTGATAGGTGTGGCAGAGTGGATTGCCATACCTCAGCTGGCCAGAAACTTAACACGCTTGCGTGAAGCACAAGTTTGGCAAAGCTCATGCGTGAAGAGAACCGGTGGTAACACCAGTTGGAACCCACCGCTGTTGTGAACAAAATTAGTTTCTCTTTCTTTTGGATCCGCCGGCCAAAACTGTTTGGCCAACACGATCCAAAGTAGGACCTTTTCAATGGAATGAGTGGGACAAGTTATGGGGTATGCCAGTTCCTCAGATATCCTGGACCTGTGCCATAAAGGGCTTTCAAGGTAATGACCAACACTTTGAATTGGACCTGAAAGTAAACTAACAATTGCATCTAGCTTCTTTGCTTTTCTCAGGTAGAAAAAGAGCAAAAAGGAAGGGAGGGAGGGAGGGAAAGAAGGAAAGGAAGGAAGGAAGGAAGGAAGGAAGGAAGGAAGGAAGGAAGGAAGGAAGGAAGGGCCAAAACTTTCTTACCTGCCTTTTTTTCAAGGGCTCAACCACTATTCTGATGCAGAGTTCCAGATCACTAAGATAATCTCTTTCTGTTTGAAGTATTTCTGCAATTATCTTTTGCCTTCTGGCCATCATTCGCTTAATCAGTTGTTCTTCAGTTTCCAGGGGTAAACCAACTGGTCCTACAGATCCTGTATGGGGTGCCATCTTTTCTGTAAGCAAACAAACAAACTTTTGCTTTAAAAACAGTTAACAACTTGTTTAGGGCTAAATGATCTATGCAAAGAAACAGCTGCACATGGGAATGGCACACAAATCCAGAAGTTTGCAGCTGATATTCTATCAATGGTCATGAACATGATCTAGTGGCTTACTTCATGCCCAGCTTGGATTTAGCATTGTATGCAAACATGTTTATTGGTTTAGTTTATACATAGCGTAGGACTAAGCCATACTCTGATTTTCTTTGATTAGATTCATCAGGTAAAGCTAGCTACTACAACTTGCTGACTGTGAATTATGGCATAGCACATTGTGAGATCCTAACTACTCGGGTGTTGTTCCATAAAACATGGTTAATGAAAACATGATTTGGCTACATATATTTAATAGGAACTGTCATATGAACAAAACTGATGTTTCTGAATTCAAAGATAAGTACAGGTAGTCCTCATTTAGTGACCGCCTCATTTAGTGATACTTTGCAGTTGTAACAATGATGAAAAAGTAACTTTATGATCAATCGTCACATTTACAACTCCCACAGACCTGCAAAGGAAAGATGAAGAAAGATCACAAGGACAGTTGCTGTTTCACTTAATGCCTGCTTCACTTAACAACCAAATGATCAATTCCAATTGTAATTGCTAAATGAGGACAACCTGGACACATTTATGGCAACAGTCTCATGAAATGAAAGCTAATCTTAATTTCCTGTTTCTTTCCTGAGCTTATGTTATATTGATCTTTCTGCTCTAATACTTTGAAACAATACTCAGGATATTCAATATTATTTTTATACACTTACTTGGACTTAACACTTTAGTCTTCATTAAGTGATATGAACACCCAGGTTTATCTACCTGAATTAATATCCTCAATATTGCTGTTTCTCTGTTTCTTTCCTCCTTCCATTCCACTTATTGTTTCCCCTCCAATCTGAATTATATTTTTCAGTACAGAAAAGTATTTTCTTTGTTTATTTATTTATTTATTTTTCAAACTTCTATACCGCCCTTCTCCTTTCGGACTCAGGGCAGTGAACAGCCAAGATAAAAAACATTTATACACAAAAGTTAAAAATAGATTTAAAATAATTAAATAAATTTGGCCCGTAATTTAAAACTTTTCAATTAAAATCCATATCAATTTTTAAAACCATCCATAAAATCAAGACAGCCCGGCTAACTGATGTTACTTTATAAAGCACAAGTAGTGTAAATGAGAAACACCTATTGTCAAAGAGAAGGCCTTATTTTGTATTGCATAAATACATACATATAAATACATAAACATTTGAAAGTAAGTCAACAGGGATGTCCACAAGATATGCTTTAAAAAAACCAATATTGCAACGAAGAAAGTGCAATTAAAGCTCTGCCTATATTCTCTGTCAGACATCCCTGTAAATCAGTTCCCATCTGTTTCAGTACTTTATTTTCTTTTAATTTTATTTTTTTTTATCCCACGTTTATTGTTTTTAAGAAATGATTCAAGGCAGAGAACATACCTAATGCTTCTTTCTCCTCCTATTTTCTCTACAACCAGCTCCCTATGATGTGAGTTGGATTGAGAGAGTGAGTAACTGGCCCAAAGTCACCCAGTTGGCTTTCATGCTTAATGCTGGCCACACCATAATACAGAAGAGTGCTGGTTGGCTGTCATATAAGCCACCTAAAAACAATTATCTGAGTGAAGTATACATTAATTTATTAAATTTTAAAGCTGATCAGCAGCTTCAGTTTTCCAATAAGAAGAAAATTGTGTTTAAAAATGCAGTATTAAACAAATCAATGTAATAAAACCGCAGGAAGCATTCATACAATTAAAAGCAACAGCGCCATTCCTAAAATGCCAAAAAACTAAAGAGATAATCATCTCAGTTACCACGGCCCTGGTAATTAAATCTCAGCTCACTTCTGTAAAAGACTTTGGCACTAGTGGGATGCTTCTATGATCAGATGCCATTGTCACTGTTGGACCATTGAGTCTATTTATTTCCCAATCACCTGCAGTACAGCAAAAAGAGAAGATTTTATGAGGTGGTACATCAGGGAGTCAGAATTTCTGCTTTTTGTGATCTCTTCCAGTCTCTGTCAGCATCTTGAGAAAGTTTGGGCTGAATAGCCATTGTTGACTGGGACTTCCCATTGTTGAGTCCCATCCACTTGTAGTAACAGCAGCGATATTTTACAAATCTGCCAATAAAGAAAAATTGAAGGTGCCAAGACTGGATTTTGCCCACCAATGGTGACCTTGAAGGAATTCTGTGGGACTTACGTTTGTAGGCTGAGAACAAATGGCAGTCAGCCTCGAATGTTTCTTAAGACAAGGGGAGTGAAAATTGTGGCACTTTGAAAGTAAATTGGACTCATTTTGCAGTGTAATAAAATGTGTAATTGTATTATCTTATCTAGTTTTAAAGATTAAATATTTTAATTATGACTTAGAAGAAGTTTGGATGAATGTTGATGCTCAGCAACCATTTGAAATGACAATGGACCTCCCAAGAGCTATTTCCCAAGAAACTTCGAAACTCTGACCCAATTTCAAAGTCCCAACACCCCCAATCCCTGCAGTCACATGATCACATGGGCTCTTGGCACCCTGCCCACATTTATGACTGTTTGCAGTGCCCCACAGTCATGTGACTGTAATTTGTGACTTTTTTGCCGGATATTGGTGTTTACTTTGGTATGATGGGTTCATTTAAGGAGTGGGCTGTTTGTTTAATGATTACAACATTCATTTAATGACTACGGCATTTGTTTAACTGCTACAAAAAGGATTGTAAAATTGGGCACAGTCACATGTTGACCCACATAATGACCAACACGACTTACAACTGTAATTCTCGGCTCACTTACAATCATGAGTTGTGGAGTACCTGTATCTCTCTCTTTCACACACACACAGACAAATCTACAAAAGAGAAACATCTTCTGTAACACATATAGGATTTCACGTCCTATCTGTACAGATACAAATATTGTTATGTTGGGAGTAGAAGCAGGGGTGAAATGCTACCAGTTCGCTCCGGTTCAGGCAAACCGGTAGCAATAAAAGCTACCAATTTGTGTGAACCTGTAGTTAAAAAAAGCTACTGATGGAACAGGTATTTCCGACGATCAACTGTGCAGCAGGGTTTAGCTTTGCTAGAAAGTAGGAAATCCTGCTAAATCGCGCACCACAGCTGATCCCCCCCTTGCTTCTACTTACCTTCCCAAGCCTCCTTTTTGTGCGCATGTGGTATTTCCGAACTGATATTTCCGACGATTGTGCATGTGGTACGATTGATGTGCATGCAGTATTTCCGAACCGGTATATCCGACAATCAGCTGTGCAGTGGGGTTTAGCTTTGCTAAATCCTGCTAAATCACGCACCACAGCTGATTCCCCCCTCGCTTCTACTTACTTTCCCAAGCCTCCTTTTTGTGTGCGTGCAGTATTTCTGAACCGGTATTTCCGACAATCGTGCATGTGGTATGATCAACGTGCAGGCGGTATTTCCGAATCAGTATTTCCGACGATCAGCTGTGCAGCGGGGTTTAGCTTTGCTAGAAAGTAGGAAATCCTGCTAAATCGCGCACCGCAGCTGATTCCCCCCTCACTTCTGCTTATCTTCCCAAGCCTCCTTTTGGTGCGCATGTGCATGTGGAATGCGTTTGGCACGTGGTGCGCATGCGCAGCCAGCGAACCGATAGCAAACCAGTTCGGATTTCACCACTGAGTAGAAGGTGTGATTTCTACACCTTCTATCTTCAGATAAGATTGGGAATACCAGGGAAATTTCTGAAAATGTTAAAGCATGAAATTTGGACAAATGTCTCTGAGAGCCTATTGCAGACGCAAAGCAGGAAATCACCTTTCTCTCCTTTGTGTTTTCAGCAGAGAACACTGGAAGAAGGTGAGATTAGCTGTGGCCACCTTCTGTTGTGAAATACAACAGGAGCTCAGCTTGCTTGTCCTTGGAGGTGCCAGGTTACCTGCCTGTCAAGCTCTCCCTGGAGGAAAGACATTACAAATAAGAAGCCTCAGGGAAACATAAAGAAAGCTTTGTGTCAGGAATCAGGCTAGATTTTAATAGCCTGATAATAATAAAGTCATTCCCTACATTTTTCTTAACAGGTTCAAAGGAAGAGAGGTCTATCTGAGCAAGGAGAGGACAAAGAAAAGGGCAAGGGAGGGCAAGTGGGTTGCCAGGTGGGAAACTCCAGGTTCTGCAACATTTCTGTGGGAATCTGCTTGAGAGATTTGTCTGAGGGAGGACAAGAGCTCAGAAAGGCTCTGAGGGAAGGCTTCTACAGAGGAGAAATGCTAAGGGTGTGGATTTTCTACTCTTTTAAAAAGAGGAATTAGTAAATTGCAGAGGAATATACTTCCAGTCCAAATAAACAAGCCCCTTTTAAAGTACCCAAAGATCTTAAAAAAAAAACCCCACTAAACTCCTTTGATAATTTAATATTTGAAAATATATAGATATATATATATATTTGTCTAGCCATTTTTTTCCAGTTTATTTATTATTATTTTTTGAAAGACAGATAGTTTACAGGAAAATCAGTTTTTGTGACTTGTGTTTGCAGGTTAACATTAATGATTTGATGCTTTGAACTATATAAAATGTATTTCACTGGTAACATGAACAGTTAAATTCCACATTAATTTCTCCTAGAATATAGTCCTTAGCAAGCTATTGGTCTACTGGTCCTTCTCACTAGTACTATAGTGGTTGGAATTATACATCCTAATACATTCTGGTATTATTTATTGAATTAGCCACAAATGATTAAGGTCATAAATAAGCCTATCTATCAACTATGATTTACCAACCTGCCTTGATTTGGTTCAACCAATTTGCTAATCCAAAAGCAAACTAAGTACATCATTAGTTTAATGTGACATGGGAACGCAGTTGACTACCAACAACAATCCAGGGTGTCATATAGAAGTTTTCCAACCTTAAATATTTATTTTCTTACTTCTACAATTTTTACACTGCCTCAGTTATAAAAAGCCTCTGAGAAATATACAAAGATGTGTTGTGACACATTGTGCAGACAAATGCATAATAAATAACCAAAAGAATGTAAATCCAAAATTGTATTATCTATTATTATTATTAACAGTTACACGTTCAAACAACTGTTATCAGTTTTTACCAGCTTGTAGAGAGGCACAAGAATAGGAGATACCTTTGAGAGGGGGAAGGGGGAAGGGTAAACTGTCCTAAAGGAAGAAAAGACCAAAGGACTCCATCTTTCTCTCTCTTACTAGGCAATCTCTCTCTCTGATCATTCAGATTCGGCAGACAGAAAATTTATGGAATAGAAAACCAGACTATGAACTACAGAAGATCTTATGGAAGTACCAGAAATTGAATCTGAGATCGTAATCATGAAAAAAAATGTGCACTGTGCACTAAGTTATGAGTTTCCTTTCCAAAGCTGAAAGAACTCAGAATTCTGGACTAGCAGAAATACAGGGAATGAACACAATCGGAAATCATAACTCAATAGAATTTATTTGCAGAATATCCTATACCTGTGATGGTGAACCTATGCCATGTGTGCCTGAGGTGGCACACAGACCCATCTCTCCAGGCACGTGAGCTGTTGCCCAACTCACCTACAGCTGTGCATGCGCGCGCCCCCCCCAGCTGGTATTCGGTCCTCCGGTGCACATGCACGCAATTCCGGGGACCTAGCTGGTCTTCGGAGCTCTCCTGCGCATGCACGTGCATTTGCGCATGCACGCGAGAGTACTTGTGTGCAGCATGCACATGCATAGACATCATTTGTGTATGTGTATTGCGCATGCAAAAACCATGTGCATGCACAGATGGTGCAATTGTGCGCACAGCACACAGGGGGAGCCACGCAAAACCTGCAATGCATGCGCAGATGGTGCAATTGCGCACGTAGTGCATGGGGGAGCCACGTGAAAGCCGCACACATGTGCAGATGGTGTGGTCGCACACACAGCGCATGGGGGAGGAGCTGCACGTTAGCGTGGATAGCATGCACATGTGCAAAGCACGTACCTGTTTGGCACTCGGTGAGTAAAAGGTTCGCCACCCCTGTTTTAAAGCACAGTATGCTTTAAAATGTTTACGCAAATGAACTGTGTGTCTGAATTGTAGGAATATATGCAAATTCTCCACCTTCTCAACTGCTATTCATAAATGTCCTTCCCTTCCTGACTGACTCAAGGATTCGGCCATGACTGATTTAATCATGATAGGATTAACACAGTGGCTTGGTTTACATATAATTCTAATTCATAATGATGGTCATAAAAGCAGCATTAATGAAGGAAGCAAACCATATCATGAGTTAACACAATGGGTGAAACACCTTACGGAGGGTGTTTCACCTCACAAATAGTAATTTTTTTTTATTTGATTTATATGCCGCCCTTCTCCGGAGACTCAGGGTGGCTTACAGTGTGTTAAGCAATAGCCTTCATACTTTTGTATATTTATACAAAGTCAGCTTATTGCCCCCACAAACTGGGTCCTCAATTTACTTACCCTAGAAAGGATGGAAGGCTGAGTCAACCTTGAGCCTGGCGAGATTCGATCTTACTTTAATTGCAGACAGCTGGTGTTAAATTACAGTGCTTCTGTCTGTTGAGCTAAACCAGGCATTAGTAATAATGGCTAATGCAAATAGGTAGGTTCTCTTTGAACAGAATAGGGAAACCTTGCTAGTCTTAACCTCATTAACATAACTGTTGATCTGTTATAACCTGTTATCTGACTCCCTTCAGAAGCAAATGCTGAAATTTATGCCATCTGAGAAAGCTTCCCCTCAGTATCAGATTTCCCATGTATTTCAGGCAAAGAAACATTATAGTCACTATAACCTTGCACAAACCACTAGAGAATTTACACTGCTCAACTATTATCAAGTCTATCCACCGACACCTATTTAAGTAATCCAAAACTCCAGTTTTTTGTTGAACCATATATTGCAAGTAGCTATGAAAAAGGCACCTAACTTTTACAAGAAATATTTGATCTCCATTCCTTGACTTTAGATTCTTTTAATGATTGAATTAATGTTTTCTGGAATATTGAAAAAAATTCAATTAAAAAAATTATCAAAGATAAAATAATATCCTTATTGTGAATGCTTCTGATGGGCTCAGGTCAGGGGTGGGTTCTACTTACCTTTACTACCGGTTTGCAGTGGGGCCATGCGTGTTTGCTTTGCTCGCGCAGAAGCGTTTTGATGGCAGCGGGTCAGTGGGCGGAGCCTCCCGCTGGTTCTACTACCGGTTCTATAGAACTGGTGCGAACAGGGGGCAACCCATCACTGGCTCAGGTGGGTAATGTCTGCCCTACCTTGGTTGTGAATTCTAAAGTTACTACATAAAACAATCTTTGAATTAATTCTGTAATATAATTCCTTCCCAAGTGTGATTCCTGTAGCATCTTCAGAGGATACTTCTCCAAAGCATAGTAACTGAAAAATATTAATATTCTAAATCTTCCAAGTAAAATATAAAATGATTTGTTCCTATAATAATAGGGTAAAACTGTGATTCATTAACTGAAAATATTTCGGGATCTCTATACTGTTAAGTGCAAATCTTCTCTACTGTATTTGCCATCAATAACCATTTATAACCTTCAAATAACTATAAGATGGATAGAAGGATAGTTAAAAAACCCATCTAATCCAAGAACAGCCATTTCAGTTAGGCTCTGCAGCATTCAAATGCTACTAATGGAATAAACGTTAAGCCAATATTCATTTCTTAACAGTATCTCAATATAGTTATGAAAGGCAGAGATATTTTTTGCCTTGGCTCATCTAATCTACTCTAGAAGCTATTCAGTATGTTGCAGACAAGAATGTTCCATCTCGTAATAGAGGACTATGTTTACAGTCTTGCAGGGGTATCTTCAGACTATGTTCAAAAATGTCAATATTGCAGCTGTGATAGTACAATCAAAGTTCCACCTTCACATAAAAAAACCAGGCAGAAGTTTGCTTGCACTAGTTGCCCTCTTGACTTTTTTTTTACTACATTCTATGGATACCTTTGCAGTCTTGGAGCTCATAAGTATCACTAAAGGCTTAGGTATCTTCTGAAGCATCCTGCAGTTTCCAACAAAAATGGACAAAGCAAACATAATTTCTCCTGGCCAATCCTATCCGCACATTAGTCAATTCACTTGGTTTGCGAAAGGATGATGGAAAATGATTCAGAAATATCAAACAATATAAAACACAGTTGCTGGGAGGCAGATTAAGACAGAGCTACACAATCTACAACTATCTAAAGTTTACAATACCTTTCCAAAAATTACGACTGGGTTGCAATCTTCATTCATGCACTCATTTGAATTATAAGACACAAGAACAATTTTTTCCCGAACGCCATCACTCTGCTAAACAAATAATTCCCTCAACACTGTCAAACTAGTTACTAAATCTGCATTACTAATAATCTTCTTGTCGTTCCTATCACTCATCTCCTCCCACTTATGACTGTATGACTGTAACCTTGTTGCTGGTATTCTTAAGATTTATATTGACTGTTTCCCTATGACTATCATTAAGTGTTATATCTTATGATTCTTGACAAATGTATCTTTTCTTTTATGTACTCCGAGAGCGTATGAACCAAGACAAATTCCTTGTGTGTCCAATCACACTTGGCCAATAAAGAATTCTATTCTATTCTATTCTATTCTATTCTATTCTATTCTATTCTATTCTATTCTATTCTATCAAAGTTACCTTTAGGAGACACCATCTCAAGGATTTCCCCTGTATTTTATCCTCACCATAGCATTCCTCTTGAGGTAGGTTTGGCTAAAAGAGACTGATTGGCTGAAATTATCCAGTGAATTTTTTGGACTGAAGGTACATTTCAACCTGGTTTCTTTATCCTATACCAACATCTTAATCACTATAATCCCCGGCTACATGATTAAAGAAGGACACTATTAGAGGAGTAATTCATTATATGTATTTAATCAATCAAGTCACATAAACACTATACCACCCCAAATCCATTGGAGTGAGTTAGCTAATCAATTTAAGCAAATAAATAAAATTGTTTATCTGACCGTTCCCTTAAGGCTTTAAGGTTGGTTCATAGGTGTGCATTTAGTATACATTACAAGTTAAAAAGTAAGGTAAGTTGCCTTCATTGTACTGCATTTTAAAGAATACATAATTAAAATGATAAATATATCAGTTCCCACCGTTGCATCAAGTTTAGATTGATGACAGAATGGAAGATGTATAAATAGATGCTACATTCTTCAAAATCAAACTTCAAGTGATGCTCATTGGGTTTTTTTTATTCTTAACATCTCATTTTGTACAATTATTAAGCTGTACTACAGTATATCTATTTGATTAATAGGATATTTAAGGATCAGTTTTCACAGGGAGTTTAGTTATACAATATAAGTATTTGCTACCTGATTAAAAAAAATAGGGAGAGTTTTTAGGCTTTCAAAAATACTAACCAATTTAATTAACTATGATTGCCTAGAGCTCCAAGAGAATGACATCTGAATAGAGCGTTTAACTTGAAAAAGGAAGTTATAAAGGTCAACAGATATTTACATAAGCATTGTTTTTCCACTGTGATAATTATGTCCTGTTATACTCCTATTTGTAACTTGATCTATCCAGACCAAAAAAACATCCTGTCATTCCAGAGGGTTTATATTCCTACAGGGTTGGTGCATTAAGCAGTAAATAAAAAATATATGGTAAATAATTTATAGGAGAGTTAGATATAATGAATGGCAACTAATATAAAAAGGATCACTATACATCCATTTAGGCCACAAATAACAAAAAAGTCCTGCCTTATGCAAACATTGGCTTAAGGAGGAAAATTGTTCAAGTAATCCATTATGTTAACTCTAATAGATTCAGTTCCTGTTTAAATTGCTCATGGGATCACCATATGCAATCTTCTAACAAGCAAAGTCAGAATTGTTAGTAATTGTGTTACTAACTTAACAACTGCAATGATTCACTTAACAACTGTGGCAAAAAAAAATGAGGCAAACTCACTTAACAATTGTCTCACTTAGCAACAGAAATTTTGGGCTCAATTGTGGCTGTACTACCCGTACTATGAAGCTGAGAATGTTGTCAAACCTGGTTAGAATTATTTATATATATTGTGCTATATAAGCCAGGTGAATAAGTCCAACCAACTAACATTATCCAGAGGTTATTTGGTTGTGAAAATCCAGCCACAAGAGATTTCCTACTCTGAGGAAATCCCATGGGAGGGGCTGATAGAAAGAGCAGCGAGGAGAACTGAGTCTAAATCAGATAAACAGGTAATATAGCTCAAGGCAAGGTTTTCATCCAGAGGCCTCACTAGAATCTGAACAAATTCTGTGATTTCTCTTCAGGGACTCAAAATATTTTTAATAACTAATTATACTGATAAGAATTAAGTTTACATGTTGTTCTAACCCTCTTGGCCTTATTCACATACACTACTAAGCCATAATCCATCAACTATAGTGGCTGGGGTCACACATCACTCTAAAATCAAAGCAAATAAAATAGATTATGGCTTGTTGCAAATGCCCATATAGAAGGTTCAACAAAATGGTCTCCTTTTCTATCCCTCCAGTTACATGTGCAGAATGGAGGAGGAATTGCCTTTTATCCTATTTTCCATCTCTATTCTGCTGTCATTATATACATACATAAAAGGCTTAAAGCTAGAATAACTGAAGGCCAGTTCTTTTGGGACCATCCAGTGATTACCCAAAGTATTGTTTGCAGAAGTTTGGGGAAGTTCTGTGCTTTTGAGATATAGCTATAAGAATAATGTAAATTATTAACCGCTGCCAGGATTGCCTACGCTCAATGTTGGAAACAGCCATGTACATCCGCAGTGAAAGTGGTCATACAAAAGATCAAGAATTGTGCATAATGGACAAATTAACACTGAGTTTAAAAGATAAAGATAAAATTGTAAAATTGATATTTTACAATGTGTGGGAACAGTGGTATAACTGGATAGAACGGAGATAGATTGAAGATAGATAGTTATTAAGTACAAGTAATAGATAAAATAAGAATGTAAATACGCACAGTTTAATTTTTGTAAATAATGCATGAATTATTGTCACAAGAAAAACACCACAATTAGCTGTTGTTGAGTGAAATAATTTTTTTATGTTTTTAATGTAATAAAAGTTTAATAGTGTTTATAAAAAAAAAAGAATAATGTAAATTATTTTCCTGTTTTTTCTTGCCTTTCTCTCACTAATGGAATTTACCGTAGATCCTATAAAATGATCCTGTATATTGACTAAAGCTGGGAAATGGAAATGGGCAGAAAAAGTATTTCCCAATATCAGTTTCCTTTTGTAGCTAACCAGAAGGTAGCCTTAACAAACGAAGCATCTAGCAATGCTTTCTCACAGGGAGATTCTTCCTGACTAATTGCTCTGTCAATCCCATACAATCCCTTTGCATATAGGGAAATACAGCCTGTATCCTATAGGAAGGTTCTTGCAAATGAAAAGGATGAGTTTTACATCACAGGCTACTGTTTGTCACTGAATTCCACTGTTCCTGGGACTAAAATGCTCCTGTGAGGTTGCTTTAGGGCCAGGTTACAAACCTGTTCAGCATTATAACCTACATTCCACCAGCAGAGTAGATGTGATGCGGTATTATTTAAGCCACTTTGGCAGCAATCCAAAATGATCATTATCTAGCCTAACTTTCTCATACAGAATTAGGAAAGGTCCTTTTTTGGAGTAGAAGCCCCCCCCCCCTTTACAGAGAGTTTGCAACTTATGACCATTTGTTTAATGATTCAAAGATGCAATGGCATTGAAAAACTTACGATGGGTTTATGACAGTGGCGGGATTCAATTTTTTTTACTACAGGTTCTGTGGGCGTGGCTTGGTGGGCGTGGCATGGCTTGGTGGGCATGGCAGGGGAGGGATATTTTAATATCTCCATTCCCACCCCACTCCAGGGGAAGGATACTGTAAAATCTCCATTCCCTCCCCACTCCAGGGGAAGGATACTGTAAAATCTCCATTCCCACCCCACTCCAGGGGAAGATACTGTAAAATCTCCATTCCCTTCCCACTCCAGGGGAAGGATACTGTAAAATCTCCATTTCCTCCCCACTCCTGGGGAAGGATACTGTAAAATCTCCATTCCCTTCCCACTCCAGGGGAAGGTTACTGTAAAATCTCCATTCCCTTCCCACTCCAGGGGAAGGATACTGTAAAATCTCCACTCCCTCCCCACTCCAGGGGAAGGTTACTGCAAAATCCCCAATTCCTCCCCACTCCAGGGGAAGGATACTGTAAAATCTCCATTCCCTCCCCACTCCAGGGGAAGGTTACTGCAAAATCTCCATTCCCTCCCCACTCCAGGGGAAGGATACTGTAAAATCTCCATTTCCTTTCCACTCCAGGGGAAGATTACTGCAAAATCTCCATTCCCACCCCACTTCAGGGGAAGGATACTGTAAAATCTCCATTCCTACCCCATTCCAGGAGAAGGTTACTGTGAAAACTCCATTCCCACCCCACTCCAGGAGAAGAATACTGTAAAATCTCCACTCCCTCCCCAGTCCAGGGTAAGGTTACTGCAAAATCCCCATTTCTTCCTGATCAACTGGGACTCGGGAGGCAGAGAATAGATAGGGGTGGGACCAGTCAGAGGTGGTATTTACCGGTTCTCCAAACTATTCAAAATTTTGTTATCGGTTCTCCAGAACCTGCTGAATACCACCTCTGGTTTATGACTGTTGTGGCATTTCCATGGTCATGTGATCATGATTTGAGTGTTTGGCAAGTGGCACGTGTTTAATGGTTGCAGTGTCTCAGAATTATGTGATCACCATTTATGACCTTCCCAAGGACTTTCCGACAAGCAAAGTCAATGGAGGAAGCCAAAGTCGGTTAACAACAATGATTCTCTTATGGCAAAAATTCAGGTGAAACCCAATGACAGTGTCATTTATCAATGAATATTCTGGTCCCAACTGTAGTTGCAAATTGAGGACTTACCTATTTATCTGTATATGTGTCTATACATACACCCACACCTGCATGCAGTTATTTTAAATGTATAGAGGTTAGAGTTGGACTTGCCTTGTTCTGAGAATAACAAATTAGTTTTCTTCATATATGGCCTCAGGGACAGAAGCCTGGAAAAATCAATACTCTCACTTCGCTTGTTTCAGATCCAAACACAAACATAATGAAGCAAAACTTTTTTTCTCTTTCCAAGACAAACCTTCCCCTGCTTACTTCCTATTATTTCACTTCACGTGTCCCATAAAGTCTGTCCTTTTTGCAGAATGCATTTTCCACACTGAAAATAGGGTACTTCGCACCTGTCTAAAATGTGGCTTTAAAGCATTGTATAATTGTAAACAAAGTTAATGTGTCCTTTAATTAAAATCTTCCCTTCAGTGTAATGAGATAAACTAAGTACCTTTCGCGGTGTTTCTATCTTATTACTCTTTCTGAAACAATAATAAAAAAGTATTAGCTGCCTTAAGAATCTTCCAGGTAGAACATCCTCCTCTTCTTCCTGATCATTGTTTCCAAGTATATGGATTACTCCTGCCATCATTGCACATTGCTTTGAGATGGTTGGACCAAATATTAAGAAAAGCAGCTTGATTTTTTTCCTTTCTCCTCCGTCCCTCCCCAATTTTTACCTTGCAATTTCAGGTTGTATTCGCTCCTGTCTGACTGGCTCCTCCTCAAGGTTGCAGAGCTGCTGTTGTGGTCTCCTGCAACGCTGCTCTCCACCACCGTGTCCGTCTTCCTCCTCTCCAGCATGTACAATCTCTGCTTGAGGAAAGTCAGGTTCTTTTTCTTGACCCCCGCACTTTCTTTTCCAGTAGGATCTTTGGTTTCCATTTCCAAGCGGGTGTTTCTTTTCCCAGTGGTTGGGAAAATAATAATACAAGGAGCTTAGCAGGGAGGGGTGCGTGTGCTTGTTGCGTGGGCAACAGAATCGGCTTCCTTCAAGGAACAGCTGACGTGCTGAAGAGACCCGCATAAGTTCACTTCTTACCTGGCTCACCTGAGTGCCACCTTTACAGTGTAACCGGGCTCCACCCCTATGAAGTCATCTTTTAGTACACTGACTGGGGAACCAGACACCTGTTACCTGAGAGGTTTGCGGCAGCAGGTATATGTATAGCATAGCAGCAGGGACCAGATCTCCCTTATTAACTTCTTTTTAGAAGTCGGTGTTCATCTATTTGCATTTCTCCTTTTCATTTACTTTCCTCTGGGTTTTGTTTTTTTTACAAGTTGCAGAATATCTACTTGTTTTTTTTTTATTATTATTATTCATGCAAAAAACAGACAAGGCATGCTTTAAAGGCTGCTGGCCAGAAAATCCACCTAAGGCCCTATTTATTTTCCCCTGTAGGTAAAATGTATGGAGGTTTCTGAAGCTTATTTCTCTTGAAGGGTTCTGTCATGCAGATCAAGCTGAGAGCTCTTCGATTGTCCTACTTTAATACTTTCTTATTAAAAGAAAGAAGTTACTTCTTTGAGGATTAAGGGATTTTGGTGTTGGATGTAAAACATTTGGTGTTGGATGTAAAACATTCAAAAAATGAATTTGCCAAACGGGAGGCAGAACTTTCTCTCTCTCCCTCCCTCCCCCTCCCTGTCTTGGCAGGAAATCAAAGCACACTCAACCCCCCCCCCCCCACACACACATTTTGTGGCACTATCCAAGTTACCTCAAAGGAGGGCAGTCCTGAAACCCCAGGTATGGGTTTAAAGACCTGGAAGCCAGTTTTTCTCCAGAGAAAGAAGTATGAAATGCCTTCTCCCATCCGATCCTCACAAAACCTCAATCACCCTCTTGATCTTTGTAGGGCAGGGGTGTCAAACTTGATTTCATTGAGGGCTGCATCAGGGTTGTGTTTCACCTTGGGGACTGGGGTGGGCATGACCAGCTCAAGGGCATTTGTGAGGTGAGGGGGTGTCTGTGGTGGCCCAAGCGCTCTGCCAGCGAAAACGGGTTCCCGAGCTCCATTTTTTACTGCGATGGCCTCCTGCAACCCTCTGCCATTGAAAACGGAGCTCAGGAGGGCTGCATGCAGCCCTCCCGAGCTCCGTTTCCGCGGGCAGAGGCACCGCGGGCCAGTCTTTCGCTGTTCCCAGGGCAGCCCCACAGGTCAGATCTAAGCACCCCACGGGCTGGATCCAGTCCCCAGGCCTTGAGTTTGGCACCTTTGTTGTAGGGGGACCCAGTTTTGAATCTGTATCACCATGATTTTAATCTGACCCAATGTGCCTGACTGTTCGGCAGATCATTCTGCAAAAAGTGAATCAGTAACATGGTGTGATCAGGAAAAACAACATGGGCAGATTAACTCAATGAGCTGACCCCTTCCAGATGATGATGATGATGACTACTATTATTTTATCTCTCCCTCTTTGGTAGGGACAGCAGTATCTTCAGAAGTAACAGACAAGTAACTTCAGTCAGGGGAAAAAAAGGCTTTGAAATGCTTATTTAGATCAGATTGCTTGAAGCTTGCGTAAATGAGGGAGCACTTTTCTCATTAAGAAGCTGAGGACAACATCCTGTGTTTTTCTCAAAGAGTGAAACATATTTTCTTCTGTAGTCATGATTCATCCTTTCTGTTACTGCTTTCAGAAAATGTGTCAGAATTATTTTAAATTTGGTTTTAAAATCCAGCTTTTCAAATTTGTACCATTTAGTTGTTTTTTTAAATAGGTAAACAAAGTGGATTCTAATTTCTTACATGCAAGAGTCAATTTGGTAGAGTGGTTTAGGAACCAGGCTAGAAATGGCAGACTGCAAGTTTTAGTCCTGCCTTAGGCGCCAATGGCCAGTCACTCCCTTTCAGGCCTAGGAAAAAGGCAATAGCAAACCACTCCTGAAAAACCTTGCCAAGAAACCTGCAAGAATTAGTCCAGGGAGTTGCTAGGAGTCAAAAACTAACTTGGAGGCAATACACACACACACACTTTATATAATACTTCACTTTTAAAAAGACACTCCACAAATACTCTAAATAAATAAATAAATAAACTTTCTGAGCTCCTGTTAGTTATCCCAGCTTCTGCCAACCTAGCAGTTTGAAAGCACGTAAAAAATGCAAGTAGAAAAGTGGGAAGGTAACTGCGTTCCGTGCACCTTTGGCGTTTAATTATGCCGGCCACATGACCATGGAGACATCTTGAGACAGCGCTGGCTCTTCAGCTTTGAAACGGAGATGAGTACTGCCCCCTAGAGTTGGAATGACTAGCACATATGTGCGAGGGGAACCTTTACCTTTATCTTACAGTTCTATTTACCCAGCCATTTTAATCTACCATCTATCTACTATAAAAAAGAACAGTTAACAGGTAAACCCAACAGCAAAACTAACCTTATTTTGCATCTCAAAAGACTCCACTGTATCTAAACAAGAGAGTGGTCTCCATCCCTTTCCCACTTTAGAAATATTGTTCCAGATTTTGACTTGTTCTTACTAGACACAGATACGACCCCAAAGAGTTGGGCTAAAAATAAGCCCATTATGATAGGAAAATAGGAAATTCTCATTTTACTATTTTATGCACGTGCTGGTATGTATAAAACTTTATTGAAGATTATATTTCCATTTTGCACAGACAGTGAACCCTTGAATAGGTACAAATGAGCATCAACTGGTAGAAAGAATGGACTTAAAACATCAGAAATAACAGATGTTTGTCTTTGGGGAAGAGTAATAAAATAACCATTAACCAGCTAAACAAATTATTAGGAATGGAAGATAAGATGCAGTACACTGAACGATGTGTTTACTGGCTTCCACAAAAGTCATATTTCAGAGTGAGACTATAAATCCATGAGCAAGAATATATTGTCTTCCCATTAATTTCAGCCCCACTGATGATGCTTATATAAATGTTCAAAACAGGATTTTTGTCCCCTCCCTAAGTGCAGAAACAGGAGCTAAACTCCACATAGAAAATATTGGTAATATATTCCTAAGCAACGCTATTAGAAGCCTATCAGCTGCAATTGTTCTATGGCCCTATACTAATCTTTATCTGTATCTCCACTGACGACTGTGCCAAAAGCATTATAGCGCTTCCAGTGTTTGTTGAATAAACCAAAGGTTACTTGTTCTTTGAAAGGAACCGCTTCAATACATATTATTAAAAATAACCTTTTGGTGTGATGCATTTAATTTTTCTAAGTAATTCTAGTCCGGTGACTCCATTTGCAAAATCGGATACAATCATAAAAAAAAATCTAACAATCATTAAGGGCAGCCCAATAAAACATAGAAATCTACAATGAACCAGAGGTGGTATTCAGCAGGTTCTGACCAGCTCTGGAGAACCAGTAGCAGAAATTTTGAGTAGTTCGGAGAACCGGTAAATGCCACCTCTGACTGGCCCCGCCCCCATCTATTATCTGCTTCCCGTGTCCTAGCTGATCGGGAGGGAATGGAGATTTTACAGTATCCTTCCCCTGCCACGCCCACCAAGCCAAGCCACACCCACCACGCCACGCCCATAGAACCGGTAGTAAAAAAAATTGAATCCACCACTGCAATGAACCTTACTTTCTTAAGATGTAGGAAGATTTTCAATTTGAGCAGTTTATTCATTGCTGGATTAATTGCTTGAGGCTACTGCTCCAGCATATGTATCAATCAAGTGATATGCTTTAAGTATCTGTTGAAAGTTTGCAGAGGACAAAACTTGAACAAGCAAGGTCTACAGTACCCAGGAGAAGTAATGCGTATTTTTTGGACTTCTATGAAAAAGGACTTGTATGTTTACCCATCTACAAGTACTGAATGTACTGTATATATATAGACAGAAGGTGATCTGATTATCAAAATAAACAACAAAGGAAAGAAACACATTAGATGCTGAGTGGCAGAGAGAAGGGCGGCCAAATTACCTCAAAAACATTAATGGAACATTTTATTTGCAAAAAAACCAAAACCAACCAACTCTTGGGAAAGGAGTACTAAAAAAGCAAAGCTACTAAAAGATGATTTCTGAATTACTGTAAAACTGCACTTGCAAGAATGCAGTGCGTGCGTGAAAGAAAATGTACGTATACTTAGCTCTTTCTATAAACATTTTTGAAACAGCAAAAGGATGCCAGCTGCTTCACATTCCCCCACCGATCTACAAAAACCCAAAGGGGACATTTCTTTTCAGTCAGTTTTTACCACTCACGAGTTTCTTTGAAACAATACAATACAGTTGGCCACTGCTTGCTTCCAGAATTTTTTAAAAATTGTCTAACCCTGAAATTTCCTAATGTTCCCTAGTCCAAGTAATAGCTACCAGTAGGTATGATTTGATTTAGTTTTTTAAAATCAGCCAAGATCTGATAGATACTATCACCTATTTACCAGATTGTCTCCAAAGTCCTAATTTCTAGGTTTAAATCCTGAGCTGAATGCATTTCCCAAGTCCACAACTACAATATTCTTCAAAGTTTAGCAGGTATTGCAATAATATGTAGTATTGCAGAATTGGATTATTGTTGTGTGCAACCTTTCTGATGCAAACATTCATTTGATTTATCCAAGTTCAAGAGAAGATAAATCAAACTTGAAGTACATTGTTTAAGTATATATCTGGATTTTAGATTTTAGGCTTTTGTCCAAGTCTACACAGCTCTTTTTGCTGTTCATGAAGATACAGAATTGTTCTGGATTGATTGTTCTGTATGGATAAAATCCTGATCCAGATTAATGACTCGGGCTGGCTAGTTTTTCTTTTATAGCCTATTATGTTTTTTTCATTAATGCAACTTAAAAAATGAAACTAATATATGAGATAGAGTCATTACATGCAAAGCAAGATTGTTCAAGCCTTGATTTGTCATAATTTTGATGCCTATTTTGCCTATTTTCATGAGCAGTTCAACAGAAGGATATCTGTCTTGGCTTGGCCCTTGGTGTTAGCTGCTCAGGTTCTGATTTAAGTTCTGACATAGTTCTTTTCTTTGGCCATGGCTTGTTGGGAGTCCATCAACCTACTGTGGTCAGTATGCGGTGGTCAGAAGTCACTTCACAGAAGTTCAGTGCCACAGAACTGGGCACTATCCATAATTACATGCTGTATTCCTCTTCCTTCTTTATCCTGCCACTGTCTTATTGCTGTATGCTCTGACAAAATTGATGAGGATGGTATTACTTTCATTTATTTGATTTTTATGTTTTTTCTTAAAAAGCAGTGTAAAGGACTATAGTGTTTTCTCCACAAGGCAGGAAGACTTTCCATCCTGACTTTTAGCCAGAAGAGTTGACCTTTTTCTATTGGCTTCATCTTCAGTGACCTAGAGTACAATGTTAACTCAACAGCGTGTGGTTCATTAGCAAAGTTGATGGTGTAGTACGCTATCTGAATGTAAACACACGGATCAGCCACCATATCACTCCTGATTAAATGGAGCCAAGAGAATTTTTTTCCCCCTTCCTTTCTCAATCTATAAAATTTTGCATTGTATGTGGGAAATGCCTTTCAAGCCAAAGTGTTTTGATGGCGGGAGGGGAGATGCCAGTTTTTCCGCATGCTTGCTCTGCAAGCTCTTGTGTGATTGGGGCACCACAATGAAACTCGAGAGAGCCGAGGCTGGCTTCTTTTGGGCTCCACACAAACTCTAGGTCACTGTGGCGAAAGAGACCGCAGCTCCTGTACCCAACGAGAAGGTGCAGGTGTTTCCAACCTTTCCCTGCCAAATATAACCTAAACCTAAGCATAGCTCATAAAATCATCTGCTACAATGTCCTACCTGTCAATGACTACTTCAGCTTCAACTACAATACACAAGCACACAATAGATACAAACTTAAAAGTGAACCGCTTGAGTCTCGATTCCAGAAAATATGCCTTCAGTAACAAGAGTGGTCAATGCCTGGAATGCACTGCTCTCTGGTCTCATCCCAAAACCCCCAAAACCTTAACCTAAGACTGTCTGCTGTTGACCTCATCTCAGTGGTGGGTTTCAAATTTTTTTATTACCGGTTCTGTGGGTGTGGCTTGGTAGGCATCGCATGGCTTGGTAGGCGCGGCAGGGGAAGGATACTGTAAAATCTCCATTCCCACCCCACTACAGGGTAAGGTTACTGCAAAATCGCCATTTCCTCCCCACTCCAGGGGAAGGTTAGTGCAAAATCCCCATTTCCTCTCTATCAACTAGGACTTGGCAGGCAGAGAATAGATGGGGGCGGGGCCAGTCAGAATATTTACTAACGGTTCTCCGAACTACTCAAAATTTCCGCTATCAGTTTTCTCAGAATCTGCTGAAACCTACCTCTGCCTCACCCCATTCCTAAATGGTCTGTAAGGGGCGTGCATAAGAGCACCATATACATATTATATATAATAAGTGTATATTGTATAATATATAATCTATATTATATAATATAATATAATATAGTCTTCCTGCCTCCCCCTTCCTTTCCCGCCCGCTTTGCAACGTCTCGAACTCTGCCCTCCTTGAACGTCTGCCCAGGATTTTCTGCTTCGATCGGAAATTTAACCCAGACGGCTGGCTGGGCATGCTCGAACTCCACCCGCCGCGCCGCGGAGGAGGGACTACCACCTCCGCAGAAGCGGAGAGCGCAAGCATGCGTGCGGGTGCCGCTTTGGGTTGGCTCCTACGGCTGTCTTGGGCAGCTCAGCAAGGCAGCGTTTCCGGCAGGAGAAAGGCAACCACGCGGCTTCTGCAAGCCCGGCCGCTGTGTTGCCGCGGGTATTCAGGCGGATTCATGGCTCGGGCTCAGTATGACACGGAGCAAAGGGGGCGCCTGCATTCGGCCGAGTTTCGCCTCTATTTTAGTAAGTAGCTCCCTGAGGTAAACAGAAGAACCCGCTGCGAAGGCACTGGGATTCCTTTGGAACGCGCCCGGAGGGGGTTTCCCCGGTTGATGACGCTTTTTGATGACGTTTAGGGACCCGCTCCAATGGAAGGGGCTTGAAGGCGGGCCTTTCCTTTGGTTGGCCGAGGCATAATATAAGCAGGTGCCTTGGAGGGGAAAAAAAAAGTGGAAGTTTAGGTGGTTTCGGTCGTCTGGACGGACTCTGGATCGTCCTCCAGCTTTAGTGATCTGAATAATAAAGTTCCTTCTATGCGTGTCTTTGTTCTTCAGTAAAGCTGGCTGGGGAATTCTGGGAGTTGAAGTCCGCCAGGCTTAAAGTTGCCAAGGTTGGAGACGCCTATGATCAAATTTCACATGTTCTCCTAGACCGTGAAAGCTGTCACATGTCAATTTCCCACGCGGCACCTATATATAACAATTTAGAGTGGGGTTTTATTTTTTTTTGGCCCAGTGAATGCTAATAATATTTATGCATGCATAAATGTAGGCCTAGCGAAGGTTGAAAGGTGTCTGCACCAAGTGGTTACTCTTCCACAGATTCCCTTAGCTGAATATGGGAGTGAATTCAGTTGCACCGTCCTGAACTTGATTGCATTTTCCTCTGTCCTGAAATGAAAGACAGAGCTGGGATATCCTTGGGAACAGTGTTGAGATACAGAGCAGATGGAAAGACAAGACTTTGGTGGAAATGTGTATTATCTCTGATAATAAGGATGGTGCAGCCCTTTAGAATCTGCCTTGATCCACCATTTACATTATCACTATCCATTCCTTGCTTACAATTTTGTAAGCATGACAGAAGACCAGTTTCAATGTATTCGTGGTTTCATCTGAATATCTAGCACCAGTCCTGTCCCTAAGGCTGGAGTCTAGTTTGCTATTCTAGACAAGACAAGAAATCAGTAAATTAAAGATATCCTTTCACGAGAAAAGTCTTGCATTCTCCTGTACACAATAGAATTCCTTATGCTACTAGACTCAAAATTCTCAGTTTGGATAACTCAGAACTGTGTCACTTACGGTCAGACCTAAGTATTGCATACAAAATTATACGTAGTAATTTTATCTGTAAATCATTTTTTTTGTTTGTTTTAATTGCAATAATACGCGTGCTAACAACCGCTTTAAACTCAATGTAAATCGTTCTAAACTTGACAGTAAAAAATATGATTTCTGTAATAAAGTTGTCAAAGTCTGGAATGCTCTATCTGGTTCAGTTGTTTCAGCTACAAATTTTCACAGTTTCAGTCACAAACTGACTTCCATCAATTGACTTTACATCATACTTAAGTGGTCAGTAGAGGGGGTGTGCATAAGTGCACTAACGTGCCTATCGGAGCTGTCATTGTATTTTTATTCTTTATTTGTGTTCTCGTTTTTGTTTGACAAATTCAAACAAACAAATAAATAATTCTCCTGATTTGTTTCTGCCCAGAAGGAGTATGGGTAGAAGCTTGTTTTGTGTAATTCAGTAAAGAAGTGAGTGTCTGAACATGGTAAACGTGTATATTTTAGCTAAACAGTTTCTGTAGTTAAGCCCTATAAGTTCTTTTAAGATGAAAGCAGCTGAAATGCTCCAGTGTTTTTTTCTGTTTGCATATAATTTTATTTCCTGTTGCAGAGAACTCGAAGGGAAAATACATTTCCCCATTCCATGACATCCCTCTGTTTGCTGACCCACATGAGGTAATTAAATATGAAAGATTTCCTTTTGGTTGAAATACTGACTCTGTTCAGCACCAAAAATCCCCAGGTGTGAATTAATCTCTGGACTTCTAGTTTTTAGTTACTACAATTGTATAATCTTTAATTATAATTAAATTTTGATTTCATCCACTTCTTAGGCTATTCCTTAGGCTATTCCTGTGGCTCCCGAGGACATGGACAGGATCCTGGGATGGCTGAACGCAACCACATGTTTATTGGACCCGTGCCCCTCCTGGCTGGTACTGGCTTCCCGGGAGGTGACACGAGGCTGGCTCCAGAAGATTGTTAACGCTTCTTTGAGTGAGGGGGTCCTGCCGGCCGCTTTGAAAGAAGCGGTTGTGAGGCCCCTCCTCAAGAAGCCTTCTCTGGATCCGGCTATTTTGGCTAACTATCGTCCAGTCTCCAACCTTCGCTTTGTTGCGAAGGTTGTTGAGAGTGTGGTTGCGCAACAGCTTCCCCGGTACCTGGATGAAGCTGTCTATCTAGACCCGCTCCAGTCCGGCTTCCGGCCTGGGCACAGCACGGAAACGGCATTGGTCGCGTTGGTGGATGATCTCTGGAGGGCTCGGGATAGGGGTTGTTCCTCTATCCTGGTCCTGTTAGACCTCTCAGCGGCTTTTGATACCATCGACCATGGTATCATGTTGCACCGGTTGGCGGGGCTGGGGGTGGGGGGCACCGTTCTGCAGTGGTTCTCCTCCTACCTCTCTGACCGGTCACAATCCGTGTTGACAGGGGGGCAGCGGTCGACCCCGAGACACCTTGCTTGTGGGGTGCCACAGGGGTCGGTCCTCTCACCCCTTCTGTTCAACATTTATGTAAAGCCGCTGGGTGAGATCATCCGTGGCTTCGGGGTGGAGTTCCATCAGTACGCTGACGACACCCAGCTGTACATCTCCACCCCAGGCCACCCCAACGATGCCCTTGAAGTGATGTCCCAGTGCCTGGAGGCCGTGCGGGCCTGGATGGGGAGAAACAGGCTCCGACTCAACCCCTCCAAGACCGAGTGGCTGTGGCTTCCGGCATCCCGATATAGCCAGCTGACACCATCGCTGGCTATTGGGGACGAATTACTCGCTCCCACGGAGAGGGCTCGTAACTTGGGCGTCCTCCTGGATGCACGGCTGTCGTTAGAAGATCATATGACGGCCGTGGTCAGGGGGGCTTTTTATCAGGTTCGCCTGATACGCCAGTTGCGCCCCTTTCTAGATCGGGACTCCCTACGCACGGTCACTCAGGCACTCGTCACTTCCCGCCTGGACTACTGCAACGCTCTCTACATGGGGCTCCCCCTGGGGTGCACCCGGAGGCTCCAGCTGGTCCAGGACGCGGCCGCGCGGGGGATTATGGGGGCGACGAGGCGCTCCCATGTAACACCTCTCCTGCGCGAGCTGCACTGGCTCCCGGTGGTCTTCCGGGTGCGCTTCAAGGTGTTGGTAACCACCTTTAAAGCGCTCCATGGCTCAGGGCCGGGGTACTTACGAGACCGCCTTCTGCCACCAATAGCCTCCCACCGGCCAGTACGCTCGCACAGAGTGGGCCTCCTCAGGGTGCCGTCCGCCAGACAATGTCGGCTGGCGACCCCCAGGGGGAGAGCCTTCTCTGTGGCAGCGCCTACCCTCTGGAACAACCTCCCCCCAGAGATACGTATAATAACAGACCTCCGGATTTTTCGTCGGGCCCTGAAAACCCATTTATTTCAACTAGCTGGGCTGGCTTGAGTGAATTTTAAATCGTTTTTAAATTGGGGTTCTTTTAATTTTCGGCCAAATATTTAATTATTTTAAACTGCTTTTAAATTTTGTATATATTGTTTTTTACTTTGGCTGTTCACCGCCCTGAGTCCTATTCTGGAGAAGGGCGGTATAGAAATTTAAATAATAAATAAATAAATAAATAAATAAATAAATAAATAAATAAATATTATTATATGGCAAAAATTGGGTCCTAAAATATATTCCCACATTAGAAAATGTTAGAAATCAAAGTGCAAGTCTTTATCGCATGTCAGGCTTTTATTCATATTACAGCAAATTGATTTCCTTTCCTTTTGCTTATATCACTAAGTGAAATATTTGTTTTGAAAAACTAAATTTTGCTATGCTGTAGTCAAAACAGTGGAGGAAAGGCAATTTATATAACAAAATCAGTAGTCCTCAACTTTGCTAACGTGTGCTTCTCCAATCTTTTCAGATTAAGACAATGTGCCTTGCCAGAATTTATCATCTGCAGAAAAACATCTGTCAATCACAATTTCTCAAGACTCATTCCAAATTTAGTTCCCCATTTTGCCTGCATATGTCTGATATTGAGGCAAAGAGGGAACAAGTTCTGACACTGCTTTGGTTTTGCCAATCAGCTTTCAATAAATTTTGCAGCCGCATCTAAGTTGCTACTGATTACAGTTTGAGAAATCTTGGTTTCATCATTAGGTGATTCTGAAAAGTTACCTTTTACTGTTTACTACAAATTCAACATAAGCAAACCTTCCTTCGTTTTAGCTAAGAGTGTTGTAGAAATGCAGCTGCTGGGAATTATAGACCATAGTTCATAGCCTGATGTCTTGTGTAAATCTAGTCATTGTTGAATATACTACTTACTAATATATACTAGATAAATTATGATCTGTGTGACTTGTAAAAAGGGTAGCAGACTTAATATTGTAGAGTTTGAATTTGGTAATTTTTGAAGACTATTTCATTTAGTATCATATTTAGATCTGCATATTTATGAATGAGCACTGCTTCTATATTGATTTCTTGCACAGGATGAGGAGGTTCCTGCAAAACGATCAAAGAACAATGGAAATGAGGTGCGATTGCAGATCATTTTTTAGATTATTTACAATGTGATTTGTGAGTAAGAAATTTAGATGATGATGATGATTTTTTATCAAAGCTGAGCTTCTATATTCTATAGCTTATTCCATTTCATACATTAAAATATGTAAATCAGAGTCTTCTATGTTGAATTTGATGGAGTTATGATGATTATAGAAAGTTATGTGGATTACAGGTTTAGATTTTTATGATTTTAGTTTCCGATTATTAAGTATTGTGCATCATCTTGGATCAATGGAAGTAACTGGTAAACAAGACATTATAATCATTTCTTAATTCTATAACCTCTTCAGCGGTACCTATTGTTTGGAAGAATAATGGTGACTTCTCTAGTTTTATAGAAGAGATCTCTTGAGCATTTTGTGTGTTGTAGAAATGAAAAGAAACCTTTTCTGCCCATTCTTTGGTTCTTTTTTGAGAGAGATAGAATTCTAAGAGTATTCATCCTGTAATTGATCTATTGGAACCCAAAGATCCAATTTTGCTGCCGGGGTAATCTGTGGTGAGATTGTGCTTAGTCCATATCAAGTACTTATGGTATGCATTTATCATACCCAATATGATCTAATGGCCCTCTTTTGTTCTCAGTATTTGTTTCCATAAAAAGATAAGTAGCTGAATTATTCAGAAAAATAAAGTCCATGAAACTAGGCATTGTTGTCTCTTACTGAACCCTGGACATTATATAATGCAATAGAATATTTAATATATAAACTACATGGGAGGATGATCCATTTTGGGACAGCTAAGTTTTTCTCTTTGGCTGTTGTATCCCTCTGCAAACTTAAGATGTGACTCAGAAAGAGAGAGAATCATTTGTCTTCTCTAGATCTGAAGCAGAAAACAGCTTTTGCTGGCTATTACATTTTATGTTAACCTTTTTTTCCCCTACTAGGTTGTATTTAATATGATTGTAGAAGTGCCTCGTTGGACAAATGCTAAAATGGAGGTAATTTGAAAATTTTACTCTAGAAGACTGTAAAGCAGCTTCCAAATAAAGGAAGTAAAAGTTGCAACAAAGCATTGTATGAGCAGTGATACAATTGTAGTGCCTTTCAAATATCAGATGTTTTTTTTTTTTTTTAAACTGGTGCCCTCTAAATATCTTAATAGATGTTCTTATAAACTATAGTGTATGGACTTGGAAAGTATCTAAAGTTGATTTTTTTTTTTTTTGATTTGATTTATATGCCGCCCTTCTCTGAAGACTCAGGGCAGCTTATAATGCGTTAAGCAATAGCCTTCATACTTTTGTATATTTATATTTATACAAAGTCAGTTTATTGCCCCCACAATCTGGGTCCTCATTTTATCTACCTTAGAAAGGATGGAAGACTGAGTCAACCTTGAGCCTGGTGAGATTTGAACTTGCAGTAATTGCAGGCAGCTGATGTTAATAACAGTGCTTTAGTCTGCTGCGCTACCATTTACATTTGTATTCAGTGCTTGAATGGCATGTTCTACAGATTTGATTATCGTATATTTGAGAGATAAATCTTTATGTGATTGTTTCTTCCTAGACATAGGAAGGCATCGCAGTTGGGGAATCTCTTTGAAGTGTTTGATGCTACTCTTCTTTATATTGAGCACACAAATGGCAGATAGCTTTTGGATTCCCCTCTTGTCTGTTATGTGTAATGACTTCGCATGTGCTGTTCAGTGGGACTTGAGAAACATTATGGTATTGTTATTCCTGTGCACAATTTTATTTTAAAAAAAGCGTTCTGGAACATGAAACCAATCTCACACAAAATACTTTGTCAGGTTATTTTGTTCCAATGGAACAAAACTTAAAATATTTCTAATGTCTCCTCAAAGAGAACAATGGAAATTCAAAATAAACTATGCACTTTCTAATCAAATGGCTGCAAATATAATGGAGTGGTAATCTATGTTGAGTGCTATTTACCTCCAGCCTATGGAAAATTACTTTTTAAAAACCCTTTAATATTAATGATAATTTCCCGTTTATAGTTCCCATCCAGTTTCACACTGTCTGAATATTCCTCTGAATTCAGAAATTAACAATCTATTATTACTTGTTTATCATGCTCAGTAAATCTTCTTCCAAATATCACCGCAAAGTTCTCTTTAGCATTCTACTTTAATATTCTAGAATTCTAGAAACTAGAATAATGAGAAATTCCCATCTGCAGATCCATGTTTTTTTTTCCTTATGTTACAAACATCATTTAAGTCTTCCATTTTTATCTTCTGCTTTTAGAAATTAACTAAATTATACATTGAAATATAAAGTCTTAACTGTGTTGAGTTTTTTCAATCTGGAGTAAATAGTTGAGCCATTTATTCACAATTTCTTCAGAATTTTTCTCCATTCTGTTTTATACTATCTTCAGATTGCCACCAAGGAGCCACTGAATCCTATTAAGCAAGATGTAAAGAAAGGCAAGCTGCGATATGTAGCAAACATTTTTCCCTATAAAGGCTACATTTGGAACTATGGGGCCCTCCCACAGGTAATCTTTTGGGATTTGTTCATTTAGGAAGTTCATAAATTGGGAATGAGGGCATGTTCTGCAACACCACATTCAAAATAGAATTGAGTTCAAAGTGGAACATATACCTCAGTGTGCTTCTCTCTCATTATCAGAATGAGAAAGGAAAACTTCAGGTATAAACTGGATTTAGTCCAAAGTATTTTTGCATTAGTAGTATAGGCCAATTTTTTGGCAGATAAAAAAATTATAATGACATAATAATTTGAGATTTAATTGGTATTTATATCTCAAAGTTGATAGGTCCCCTGTGTTGGCCCATTTTCAGATGTATGCAGGGGTCTGCAGTTCTTGGAATTCCCAAATAGTGCAGAATTCTGGGAATTCTGATGTCCTGATATATTCAGAGGATGCCAAGATTTGAGAAGACTATTCGAACTTCCAACTATACCTGGAACATAGAATCTTTGGCCCTCTGGATGTTTTGAAATACAACTTACAATAGCATAGAATTATAGAGATCCATAGAGGACATCAAGTCCAATCTTCTGGTCAGTGCAGGAAACCAGATTAAAACATTTCTGATAGATGTCTGTCTTGTCTCTGCTTGATAGATTCAAGAGAAGAGAGCTCAGCATTTCACTTGATAACCTTTTTACTGTTTGGAATTTTTGCTAATATTTAACTGGAATCTGCCTTCCTATAACTTAAATCTGTTATCCATTTTGGTACACTTTGGCCTCAATTCTCTGGATGACAACCTTTCAGATATTCATTCAAGTATTTGAAGAGCACTATTCCTCTCCTTGTCTTTTCTCAAGTAAAGACATACCTAGTTCTATACACTCTTTTCACAAGTCTCTTTTCACAAGACTATTATAGCTAATTATAGCTTCCCTAATCATTCTTAAGGGAACACGGTGGCTCAGTGGCTAAGACGCTGAGCTTGTCTATCAAAAGGTCAGCAGTTCAGCGGTTCGAATCCCTAGTGCCCCGTAACGAGGTGAGCTCCCGTTACTTGTCCCAGCTTCTGCCAACCTAGCAGTTCGAAAGCACTTAAAAAATGCAAGTAGAAAAATAGGAACCAGCTTTGGTGGGAAGGTAACAGCATTCCGTGCACCTTTGGCGTTTAGTCATGCCGGCCACATGACCACGCAGACATCTTTGGACAGTGCTGGCTCTTTGGCTTTGAAACGGAGATGAGCACTGCCCCCTAGGGTCGGGAATGACTAGCTCATGTGTGAGGGGAAACTTTATTGCTATTTTCTGAATTTGTTTCAGTTTTTCTGATTTTTTAAAAATGTTATGCTCACTACTAACACATTATTTGAAGTAGTGTTGGAGCAATTTGAAATAAAGTGGAACTAGTTCTTTCTGAAAAGTGGAAAAGTATTGTATTGTAGTTTTTGCAGCTGTGTATTACATTGCTGCATCATGTTAGGTTCAATTACTATTCCATTTTTTTTTCTTACTAGCATTTTTGTGAAGCCAGATATTCCCATCCAGTCGCACGTACAAAGAATTTTTTGTTTATAAGTGAAATAGGTTGCATTTGTCTCTGTTAAGTTTAGTTCTCTTACTTAAAACTCATTATTCTAATCTTTCAAGATTAGTTTGAATTTGATTTTGTACTTGTAGGATACCCACTGCATTATGAATCTTCTGCAGATTTCATAAACATTTCCTCTATTTCTTCAGCTAAATCATTAATAAAAATGTATTTAGATCCCAGAACCTCAATATTTCTTTCCGATTCAATGAGTGCAATTCAATTATGATTTTGAAGCCACTTTCCTAACTGTCATCCTATTCAGCCGATACTTAACTAGCTCCTACTCAGAATACCATGAGTTATTTTATCTCATGCTTAGTTGAAGTGAAAACATATTATGTCCCCAGAATTCCACCAACTATTAAGAGGATTACCTGTTCAAAAAGTGACATGAAATTTGTTTGAAAGTTTAATTCTCAACAAATCTAAAAAGTGACTTGGGAAACATTTGGTAACCATTTTGAAAATGTTAACAGACCAATCACTTTAGAACCCGTTCTTACTTTTTCCAAATATTGATGTCAGAATGATGGTCTATATCAGCTTCAAAAGACAGGAAAACATTTGTCTTTCCCCAGTAATCTGGTCTTTAATACTGTTGTAGATTTGTTGTGTACTTAAATGTGTACTTACTCAGTCACAGTTGGCATTCCCTGACTCTATTTCTATCATGTTCAAGCGGAAATTCTCTTCTTAAACCAGCTTTAAACAAATGCCTACTGGAACACCTTTATTATAAAAAAAATATGACTGAGGTAAAATAACAAATGCATAGTTCTGAGTTGTTTTAGTTTTATAGCTCTTTAAAACAATAATTTGGCCATTGTTCAGTTATGCCAGGAATGGTAATTTAGAAACATCTGGAGGGCCACAGGGTTTTCACTATTGCATAAACTTGTTATAATAGTGTATCATTTTCAAAATACTTATGTGTGCTACATGAGTAAGTTACATAAGTTACTCATGTAGCACACATAAAAAAACCCTTGACCCTCCCTTTTCAGAATGTCAATAATGTGTACAAATGAACAAAGCAATAATAACCAACTATAAATGGTACACTTTATTTCCTTTTTTCCTCCCCTACAGACTTGGGAAGATCCAAGGCATACACATGATAATACAGGATGCTGTGGTGACAATGATCCCATTGATGTTTGTGAAATTGGTGCCCAGGTTTGTCTGAATTACCACAGAAGCATACTTTAGTTGTTTCAACCCTTTGTTTCCTAACATAGAGATGAAGCTTATCTAGGAAAGTTGCTGGTTGTCCGGTTCCACAACTGGACACAAGGCTCCGGACTGTTAATTCTTTTGTTTCTCAACGAAACCTGATAGGAGAAGACTTGAAACAAGATGGCTAGATTAGAATATTACAGCTAGAATAAAGCCTCAAACTGATTGATTGCTCACCTGCTTGCCCATTAAGGTGCAAAAAGTAAACAACTTCTATGTATTTCTTAGGTTTGAAATGCCTGGCTATTTAGTGGGTCATTTGATAGTTTGAAGCAGTTGAGATATCTTTATATAATGACCTTCAGATGAAATATAAAATCTTGGTACAGCGTTACTGTAGAAAAATGCCGCCTGTAAATGAAAACACACTGTATAGCCTTGATTCTAGAATGCTCTCTCCTTCAAGGTGTTAACCAACTATGTTTTCCTTCAGAATTTTCTTCCTCTTTCTTTTTGTTACCCATCCTACCTCAACCTGTTTTCAGTTCTGTTGCAGCTGATTTTCCACCTTAAATAGCATCTTGGAAACAAACAAATTGTGCAGCATCTTCTATGTTTTAAGGTTCGGACACTTGGTGAAGTTGTTAAGGTGAAGGCCCTTGGAATTATCGGTCTTATTGATGAAGGAGAAACTGACTGGAAGGTCATAGCTATCAGTGTGGATGACCCACATGCTCAGAAAATCCATGGTATTTAATAATAATGAATACTAATAATAATAATCCATTTTGTTTGGTGTACAAATCCAATCTCTCTAGTTTCTTCTTTAGGGGCTTTGGGATATGGCTTTCTGCAAGGTGCTAAAGATTGCTAACTAAGTGACCTCAGCTTCCCATCACCACTTTTAACTGCTTAATCCTTTTGGGCTAATTTTTCTGTTTCTTTCTCTGACTTTTAAACCACTGGGGGCTCCCAGGTTCTCTCTTGTCTGATTGTTTCTTAGGCAGCATCCCCTCCCTCTTATCCCAAAGTCATTCCCATCATAGTGGGGCCCATGGGCATCCCTTCCACATGGTGTCTACCATATCTGCAGCTCTATTTGATATTTTACTTCTTAAAAAAATACATTTCAGTTTGAAAAATCAACTTTTAGTGGCATATTCTCCTATAGGGAAGATACACCCTTTGGAAGGGTTGACGGCTGCATATGGCCTTTAGTTTAAGTAAATGATTGTATGCCAAAAAGTAGGATAGGAAAATGGGTATGATGACGATCTCTAATTTTAACTTGAAATAATGATTACCTGTGACATAATGATTTAATCTCCATTACATATGCACTTGGTTTAGGAGTGGTGCAGTGGCCTAGAGGTGGAGCTCTCGCCTCATAATCAGGAGGCTATGAGTTCAATCCTACCCGTGTTTCCCCGAAAATACAACCTATTCAGAAAGTAAGTCCTAGCTTGATTTTTACATGTGCGCCCAATATAAGCCCTACTCCCAAAATAAGCCCTAATTAAGACCTTGCCCACTCCACGGTGCACAGGTAAAAATTAAGCTAGGGTGAGAATGGGGGTGGGGTGGAGCTGTCCTACTACTCACCTTTGGATAGTTGCAGCCAGACCTCGTACACCTCGGCCCATTTTTTTCTGCAGCCGGCAACACTTTCCCGAAGGCCTCTCTAGCTGATAACAGAGCTCTGGATCAATCTGGAGCTCTGTTATTGGCTGCAGAAGCCTTCAGGAAAGCCTTGCTGACCTTGCCGGATGAAGAAGTTCCTAAGGCCTCTGAGAGCAAAAAAGAGTCCGAGGGCGACGTGCGCAAGTGAGGTGAGTCAGTGGACGAACCCCCTCCCCCCCGAAAATAAGACCTGGTGCCTTTTTTTGTGGCAAAGAAAATATAAAAAAGAGTCTTATTTTCGGGGAAACAACATGGTAGGTAGAGGCAGATATTTCTCTCTCTGGGCACACTGAGAATATATCAGCTGAACAAAACTCTGCATTGGTGACAGGAAGGGCATCCAGCCATTAAAACACTCTGCTAGCTCCATTCAGTTGCCCAAACTCCACCCCGCAAGGGATTATGGGGTCATTAAAAGAAGATGATATATGCACTTGGTTTGAAGGCAAGTTTTGCAGAGGTTCTTGGGAGCTTGAAAACAACCAAAGAATTCAGTCTCTGTATATTGATCTGGGTTTTCTGAGTGATTTCTTGAATTATATAGAATGCATAGGGCAGATTAGTATACATTCCTTTGGTTGGAGAGATGCTTTACTGTTCTAAATCAGTATCATTAATTGGATTAACATACTAAAGTATACTTAAGCTCAGGGTGTTTTATGAACTATTGTGATTTTATTGCTTAATACACTTTGTTTATGTAACAGACCATGGTTAGCTCAGACCATTCCACAGACTATGGCTGAACAAAAGGTTATTGCATTCTTTGTTTCAGAATAGATGATTTTTAGATGTTTTAGCTGCTCTGGAGCTTCTTAAATCCCTTGCCATGGAGACAAAAATAAGTGGCTGTGCTCCAATCACAATTTTAGAACACTGAGCTTTTTAAGAAAAAATTTGCATTACAAGGTGCTTAATCGGTAGCCAGGTTATCGAATTTTCCAGTCTGCTTCATCCAATCTATCTTCAATTTGTATAAGAGTCTGTGTGATTGTTTTTATAATCCAGTGAAGGCTAAATGCATTCAACAATTACCGAATTATATTCAAAGTTTTTGTATGGTATGTCTATATGTAACGCTCTGTGTAAGCAAAGGATTAAATCTGTAACCCATGCACTTTGGTTTTCATGAGCTCACCCATTGAAATATTTATGACAGATTTATTGCCGTATTAGAATCTTGTACATGTATATTTAGAACGATGGATTTAGAAGAAGCTGTTATTTAACTTTTTTTAAAATGCATTTTTAACCTATTGCAGATATTGATGATGTCAGGAAGTTTTTCCCAGGTTACCTTGAAGCTACTGTTGACTGGTGCAGACTATATAAAGTCCCAGATGGGAAGCCAGAAAATAAGTTTGCTTTTAATGGCACATTTAAAGACAAGGTGAAAACTGCTTACTTTAAGATGATGAACTTACTTTATGAAATGTGTATTCTCTGAATTAATGCTCTGTAAAATCCTACAGAATCCCAATCAAGAATATGTAAGGAAGCCAATACTGTAAAACATTTCATAGTAACTCAAAATATTTTCCTTCACTTCAAAATGTCATGAAGGCACAAACCACGCTGTTCTTTTGTCAAAATATCTCAACATGTTTTCTTTGTCTAGATTTTTTTGAAGCTCTGATAGCCCTATCAAATATGAACTTACCGTATTTTTCGGAGTATAACACGGACCTTTTTCCCCAAAAAAAGAGGGTGAAAATCTGGGTGCGTCTTATACTCCGAATGTAGCCCCGCCCAGCTTCTCAAACGGAGGTTTCAGAGGCTGAAAAAAGCATCAGAAACGAAGCCGCAGAAAAGAAGCCCCCAAACAGAGCTTCAGAAAAGAAGCCCCCAAACAGAGCTTCAGAGGCTTTTTTTCTGAAGCTGTTTCGGAGGCTTTCAGACGCAGGAAAAAGTTTTTTCTGAAACAGAGTTTCAGAAGTTTCAGAGGCAGAAAAAAAAGCAAAAAAAAAAAAAAAAAGCAAGGCACAGAGCTCACAACCAATGAACCTGTTGCTAAAATTCTCCTCTGGGAACAGCTGATTGGGGGTATTCGGGAGGCCAATCCACCCCCAATCAGCTTTTTTCTTATTTTCCTCCCCAAAAACTAAGGTGTGTCTTATACTCCAAAAAATATGGTAGTCTTCTCTAAAGGATCTTCAACTTTATAATCTGAATGCAGTTCTTGTAGCATCTGAGATCTCACTGAAGGATATTCAGTGACAAAATGATCCAATTTCAGCAGTGCTTTTTTTTTTTTACTCCCCCCCCCCCAATATTGGAATACAAGACCTTCAGGAGTTAAAATCTTCCATTTTCTTAAGATTCTGAAAATATTTTTTAAAGGCCAAAATCAACCCATATAGAAACAACTTCAGATATTGGCTGGTTGGGAGATAAGAGTTTTAGCTTCTGCATTAAAAAGAATATTCTGGAAATAATGAGGAATAACATAGTTCCCCCAGTTGTAGTAATTTTCTAAGACTGCCCAAGGAAGATCTGGTGATGTCCAATTTACAGTGCAACTTCAATACAAGTGAGTTTGGGGGTAAGGAGAATTCTGGTCTTCAGGTAGTTCCTCTACCCTTAAACCCACTTGGTAAGATATTTTCTGTGACTTTCCTTGAAAGTTTGTCCTTTATGATTATCTGTGTTCTTGACTGTGGTGGCACAGTGGTTAGAATGCTATGTTGCTAACTCTGCTCACAATCAGGAGTTCAATCCTGACCAATTCAAGGTTGACTCAGCCTTCCATCCTTCCAAGGCTGGTAAAATGAGACCCAGATTATTGGGAGCAATATGCTAACATTTATAAACCACTCAGAAAGGGCTTTTAAAGCACTGTAGTGCAATGTATACGTCTAAATGCTATTGCTATTTCCAACTATCCCTTATCCTGAATCCTTTGGGGGAAAAAAAACCACTTCTGACTCCAGTCACGATTTGGCTCTTCTGTGACCTTATTTAGATATTTTCCAAGATTTCTAAGATATCAGCCAAAGAGTTGATATTTTTAACTTCAGCATATGCTGAGCATCTTTGCTTTAAACAAAGCCAAAACAAGAACATAATTCATGAGTTTTTGTTTCAGCGGTTTTTTCCAAAAGCAGTTTTTCAAGTCTGAAAAAACAGAGCTATTTTTCCCAGATAACTTGTAGCCCCCACCGATTTACTTAAAGCATCTTAATATGTTCTATTGTTATGGAATGCACACTGTATTTATTGAGATTTTCTTCCCCCTTTTCTATCCCATGATGGTTGGAAATGCCAGTTACTGATATCTGTGTTCTGACCCAGCCTTAGCAGAAACAAGAAACAGACTCCTTGTCACGAAAACCCCTCTTTATTTACTTCTTGTGAATTAATTGCATTCATCCACCAAAAAGTCCAGGCAATAGTCCTTCAAGGAGTTAGCTGCAATAACAGATTTATCAGTTCCTTGCGATAATTGCAAGGACATGAGCTCCCAGCCGAAAGGCTGCAAATTAAGTTCTGGCAAGCAGTCTTTGTGGCAGGAAACTCAATGAGCACAATCTTCAGAAATACAAACTGTTGTCTCCTACGACAACCACTCCCCTTTCCTTATATTTATTCCCCAGCCAGGGAGGGGCCATTCAGCGCCCACGTGTGCTTTGCTTCCTTAGTCGACTCCTTGTTCTCCGTTGCTTACCTCTTCTAATTGCTATGCGCTTATGCACATCTGGAACAGGCCCCAGCTGTTCTTCCTCCTCACTCATATCAGCCTCCAAAGGCAGCTGCCTCTCCGGTGGCTGGGAAATGTCGGATGGCCCTGGCTCTATCTCTGTGTCCAACACAGAGCATCCAACAGAGCCTTCCCCAGACTCTAGCACTGGCCCAAGTTCCTCCCCAACCTCCTCATCCTCCGAGTCTACCACCAGCTCTGCTGGCAGCTGGCAGGCCACAAAAATCTGAAAGCTTTGAAGTTTGAAGGTATTAACATAAAAAAAACCCAGGAATGTTTAAACAAAATTTCAAGTTTCAGATTTAATCTTTATCTTGAGTATTCCTAAAGTTCTCTTTTTTACATTTTTTGGCAATTATAATATCTAGCCAACATTTTTTCTGTCTCTTCTCCTACTCTCAATGTTGTTTTAAATAGGCATTTGCTTTGGAAATAATCAAGTCCACCCACGAATGCTGGAAAGCTTTGGTTCACAAAAAGGCTGATGGAGGAGCCATAAAATGGTATGCATCTATTGTTGTTTGGTCAAAATCCAATTTGAATTACAAGCAGTCCTCACTTAATTAAGGTAACGTCATTACTAAGTGATGCGGTCATAAAGCATAATTTCACAAGTTCATTCCAATGTACAATGGCAATTGTGCCAGTTACGGTTGCCTTCATTAAGCAAATCCTATGCAGTCAAGCCACAACATTATATGATCAACATTTGTGATCTGCTGCTGATTTCCTCACTGACTTTGCTTCTCTGCAGTGAAGGTTTCAAACAGCAATCACATGTCAATAGGACATTATGACCATCTGTCAACTGCCCAGATCACAATCATGTGATCACAAGATGCTATGATGGCCACAAATTCAAAGAGAAGTCATATTTTCTGTAACTTTGCATGGCCACTGAACAAGTGGTTGTTCAATCAGGACTAGCTGAAATACTAAATTGAACTGGCTGGCTTTTATAATGACAATTGCTTCTTTATCATATATAAATATCACCTTTGGGGAGTTTACTTTTTTTTGTCCTTTCTTCATGAGCCCTGATTACTTGGTAAGTAAGTTATTCCCCAAAGGATTGGATTCTTGTTATTTAATTGAAGATAATGTTAAATATTCTAGAAAAAGTCTTGGTATTTTTTTTAGCGTTCTTTATTCTAGATCGGGTAATAAGAAATCATGGTTGTAACTCAGGTCACTGGTTAAAGATTAGAGGAAAGGGAACAGCCTGTCCTGCATATGTCTCCAAAAAGGCCTTTTTTTCTTTCAGCTACCACTTAAGCATAGTATTTAGGAATGGCTTGTCCTTATTGTACAATGGTAGTATTTGCCCATGCTTCAATTAAAACATCAAGAAGAGAGCCTTAGGGATAAACATTTTCAGCTTGAAAGTACAAGTACAAGTACAAGATTACTGAACTTTCTGTGGAGTAACATTGGACTGGAATATATTGCTTTTGGACTTGAGTAAGAGCAGGACTTATTAAATTAAGACAAGATGCTTCATCAGGGGAAAAGGAGTGAGATTTCAAATGGCGTTGATGTTTCAAAGCATTAGGGGTACTATGGAAAATAATCACAGAGAGGTAAAGTACCTAATGCAAGGTGTACATGGGAAAATAGAAAATATGCTACAACTGATGACTAACGAAGATCAAAGAAAGGAAAGAGAGAATTGGAGGCCAGACCTCAGCATTGTATTCATTTAGGACAGCTTAGTCCAAGCATATGATTATTGATCGAAGTAGGTAATGTGTACGATTGCATTTTAAACTACTATTTATATACTTAGTTGGCAATGTTTAATTGAAATCAGTTACACATTTGGACCTCCATTTAATGGTCTTTGGGTGTCACAGACCAATGAATCTTAAGATCTGTCCAGAATAATAGACAAAGTTAATCAGGATCAAAGTTTAATGGAAATGTATGGGAAGGTGCTGGTAAGATGGGAAATTGGGAGGGTCAGCAGGAAGACTGATGACAGCAGCAAGATATATTATCCTATGACTGTGCTTCTCAACCTTTTCTTCACCGTGGATTCCCTTTAAATCCCTTTTGTGGCCATGGACCATGGCCACAGACCCCCAAGACGTAACTCAAGATTTAAATCATAACATTTCTTCAAGCCTCCGTGGTGATGACATCTGGCCCTTTCAGGGGTCTGTGGGCCACAGGTTGAGAACCACTGTGCTATGACATTGTGGGAGGATGTAGGCTTGGTGAAGAAAAGAAGGGGGTCAGACTGTCCTCCTTGCAGTGGTCAGATTTCTAATGTAGCACTTGGAGGTGACAAAATAATACATAAGGGTACCCACAGCTTGTGCTTTATAGCAAGCTGGTTTCTCACACATGTCCAAAGAACCTTTTAGATTTAAGATAAATGGACCTCTTTTTCTGTCCGCAAGTCCACTATGTCAAATTTTATTATATTTAGTTTTAAATAGCATACATAGAATTACTGTTTTGACCTTGATTCCATTCAGAACCATTGCAAGAAAACAAAACCTTCCTAATTATGATTTTTCAGATAGAAGATGAAGATCTGGGGAGGAAAAGGGCAGGACAGATGAGATTTTGAAATGTGCAAGCACAGTATATGTACCTCAGAAAATATTGTGGTTTGTGACAGTGACCACAGAGTGTTAGTTCAGATGCCATTTCAGATCAGAGTTACCTCTTGCCTGGGGCTTGATGCAGTAGGGTACAAAAATTGGCAACCCTGTTCTTGGTTAGATGTTTTGGTTGGAAGTCTCATCGGCTCCAGTCAACTGTTGTCTTGGGCTTTAGCCAAAACATCTGAAATAGCTCAAGCTGCCTACACTTGAGTTTTTGCAATTTCTTACTTGAAAAGCAAGTTCTGGTTTGATCTTCTACTTGGTTTTTAATAAGAAACTATGTAAACCACAAAGTATGTGCAGAATATCCAGTTTAATCTATAAACTTTCCAAGTTAGATTGGAGAAAACATCTCAAATCCTGGATAGTATTTACTTGCTATTAGAGCATAGCTTATTTTGTCCTTTCCTTATTTGTGCTCTAAATAACAGCTGTTTCCCCCATTCTTCAAGTCTTAATAATTGTATTCTCTTTTCAGCACCAACCTTCTGGTGGGCACTAGCCCATATTGTTGCAACGAAGAAGACATCCAATCTATTGTGCAATCTGTAAGGGAATTTATACTTTTTTTCCCCCTTTCCAGTCCCCTTTTCAATATTGGCCATTGAATGGAAGCACAGGCAATTGAGAGTTAATGCTGTTATAATCTAAAATGCTAGCTTGGAAATTAAATAGCAGATGCAGGTTTCTCATGATCTTGGAGGCTGAGGTCAGTATGGAAAAGAAGGAAGCAGAGAGGAATATGTAATAAGCATTAACAATCTTTTTTTTTTTTTTTTTTTGGTGCAACGTGAAACACGTTTTCCTATTTTTATCAACCAGCGTTCAACAATATTAGGTTCATCGTTATCTTTAAAAGTAAAACAAGAACTAAAATTACACAGGCCTGGTTATATCCTGAAACATTCCCACACATACACAACCAAAACTGCAAATGGTGATCTGTTTACAGTATGAATTACTTTGCATCAGTAAAGTTAAGTATTTTTCAAAAACTTTCCCGGCTGTCTTGAAAAGCTGCCTTTTAATTGTTAATGAATTAAAACATCCATTTGATACACAGAGACATTTCAGTTGTGCAACTGGAGGAAATGTGACCTGAACTTTTTTATAAAAGAAAAAAATAGGTTTTTTTGGATGAGCTTTTTTCCATTTGCCTTTTTTCACAAAAGCAAATATTTAAAAATGGTTTCTGAAATGGCCTAAACTCGTTCTGTTTTCAGGGCCAATTTTCTAACTTTTTGAAGAATTATTAGTGTTCAACTTTAGGAGCCCACCCAATACTAGAAACTGCAAATTACACATTCAGGAGCCAAAATACATACAGCTGGTGTTTGTTTGTTTTACTGCACATATAGGCTTTTGTCCTAATTATGTTAAACTGTAATTTCAAAAGTGAGATGAAGCTTCAAAGGAAGCAGATTTTAATATCATTCAAAGAAGACTATTTAAAGAAACAAGCCACAACAACAATACGAGTTTAAATTCCAGAAGGAGCCGAGTTCTCTCTCGCCAGATCACTTTTACGAGGCCATTTTTCAGGTCCATCCTGAAATTATTTGCAAAGCCTTTAACAGAAGGATTTAGTTCCTCTGTGATTAAACCCAACTACATATAAGGAAATTGATTGTGATATTTTCCCGCATTTTTATCTCCCTAACTTTTTTCTCTTTGCTGTATTGAATTTTGATCTGCAGATTTTAGAATATAAGCTATATCGAATTTGATATTACTGTCTCTTTTTGTATTTTGTACAGCATTTTACAATATTGCATTTTACAAAATAATTTATTTTATTTTCTGTAGGCTCCACCACTTGTGGAAGAGCCTTCTGTTTCCAAAGGAGGTGAGAACTATTTTCAGATTATTTAAATGTGTCCTAACAAGTAGTTAAACAATTCATATTGAATTTTAGATGATCTACAGAACAAATATGTTGCTATATAGAGTAATGTAGACACTGAAGTATGTGCATATCTGTGCATGTCTGTCCTGGGCTATATGAGCTCCCTGACCACTAGGTCCGTGGCCCCCAACCTTTTGGGCACCAGAGACCGGTTGCGTGGAGAGTTTTTACTGTGGACCAGAAGGGTTTGCATGCTGCCTGCATCCTGCGGATGGGGCTTTGCTTCTTTGTGCGGCCTGGTTTCTGGCATGCTGTGGCCCGGTGCCAGTCCGTGGATCAAGGTTTGGGGACCGCTGCTCTCAGCCAAAGCTATCCTATAGAGCTATTGAGTTGAAAGCAGAAGGGAGAGCTTAAGGTGCCTTCAGCAGCTGGAAGACAGGAACAATATTGTTCTATAGTTATTAAGAAGTAAATCACTGGGATTTCAGTGAGATTCTTAGTAGAACACAATCTCTTAAGTGTATCTAGTATGTAAATGTGGAAATCCAAAGGCATTTCTTAAGATTCTTTCCTTACAACTACCCATGGAATAGTTTAGCATTAGGGATGAAGAGAAGAGTTCAAATTCTCACCCATCCATGAGGGGTTTTTTTTGGTGTGAGATTGTTATTTATTCCAATTGATTGTGATATTTTCAGCAATTATTAATATAACCCTAGCATTAGAAATATAAAGTTAGCATTTAACAGGATCTGTGTATCTTTTTCTAATTGAATAGAGCTTTGTTGGAGTGAGTTAAAATATTCAGAGACTGTTTTGCTGATGGAATGTAGCCCTTTCAAGAATTAATGAGCGTTTACTAACTGAAGTTTCAAAAGTGATTTTCCTGCAGGCTTTTAAAACAATTATATCCCTTGTGATGTTGTTCTTTTTGTGTTATCAAGCATAGCTATATATAATTCTATGCACATGGTAGAAACTTCAGTGATTTTGATGGGATTTATTTTTTCAGTTGGGTAACTCTGTCAAACATGCTAAATGTCTGGAGCGCAGCACCCAGGAGCTGCAGAGCCTCAAATTTAATGCCTTATCTATATCCAGATGCCACCCAGATGTGTTCACTAGCAATACACATCTGGAAAGTATTGACTTGAGAAAAATGGGATGAGCAGCATCTCAGTAGATAGATTATCAAAATGGAGAGTGATACCAGATCTCATTTTTGGAAACGTATTCAATTTTGTTTTTGATACTGCTATAGTTGGAAATATGTATGTATCATTTTGAGGCATAAGTTTAAAGGCAAGTTATCAGCAACTAGACATATGTTATATAATGTCATAAGCTAGAATGGAGAAGAACAGTTTAGAAGATAAGACTCTAATGCTATCGCAAAAGATATAAAAGAGATATATATGTAACTTGGGAGTTAAATACCATGGTAGAGGAATAATTTTCAAATTTGTTCTTGTTTCCTGTTACTTGACTAAGCAAAGAAAATATAAAAAACAGTTGGTTTTTTTACATACCACATTCAAAATACCTCATGGACCTAATTATGCTACTATGTGTACATTCGGATCTAAAGAGATTTTTAAATACAGATATAGTGACTTCCTCCTTTAATGACCATTCATAGTTATTATGGTAATAAAAGGTAACTTTATGATAAATTCTCACATTTACAACATTTGCGGATCTGTAAAGCAAAGGAAAGCTGAAGTAAGATATTAAGCACAATTACAGTTTCACTTAGTGACTGCATAATGACCGAGTTGCCACTCTCAATTGTGGTGCTAAACAAGGACTAGCTGTATGTGGTAAAACATGTTGTTTGAATATTCATTAGAGTGATATACAAAACAACATGAGATCACACTCTTTCTTGTGTTTACTCTATAGAACAGGGGTGTCAAACGTATGTCGTCATGACAGCATCACATGTCGTTTTGGGACTTTTTACCTCTTTGCTAAACCAGGAGTGGGTGTGGCCAGCATGTGACAATCTGGCCTGCAGGTCGCGAGTTTGACAGCCCTGCTATAGAATAACAGTGATTTGGATTTTGAATTCTTATAATCCAAACTTCTTATAATTGTTAAATGTTGATAATTAATTATCATTTTTTATCTTAGTTGATAGATGGCATTTTCTTGGACAGTGAGCACTACTGTTGTCTGAAATCATGCTACAAGATTGTCTCTCAACGCCGTCTCTCTTTCCTGGATCTCCACCCCACTCTACCGTATACCATTTGGCACATGTGTGCACACACCTTGCTGAAGTTATGGAAATGAAGGCATCAATGACTGAAATCTATTGCACTGTAGATTTTCTTTCCTGTAAATAAAATGGATTTTTACAATTTTCCTCTGAATTGTACTCTATTATTAATGGAGACAACTCGGTAAGTGATAAGGACACAGTTTGTGGACCACTGTTTTAGATCTGGAGTATGAATAGCAGGATACTAATATAAATAAAGCTTTCTTAATCATGGTTTATGAATAAAACACAATAGATTGTTGTTGCAAAGGGTTAATGAAACACTTCAAAATCCTTATGATTTGTATGAGAGTTAAGCAGCATCTTAAATCTTAATCACTTGAATAAGGGCTTCTTGTGAACTATTATTAGTATGACAGAGGTTGTTTTATAGCTTTAGTAGAAATGCAAACACAGAAAACTAAATGTTTTGTAATTTTGTGTGGAGTTTTGTTTACATAGCCTAAAGTTCAAAAATGCATCCTTATATAGATTACAGGTTCAACTGAGGCCTGCATGAGATTATATTATATTTTTTTACTGTAAGAAAGGTCATGCCACCAAGAAACTGTTCTTCCCAATTATGAGTGGGTAGTCCTAAATTGAGAGAATATGTTCAACATTCACTCAACAATTAAATTTGGCAATAACTTAGTATTCTACACAGGGTAGTTATTTATAGAATCAAACATTAAACAGAGGAAAAATCTTCAAAGAAATGGTCCAGTGTCTTGTCTTATGAAGATGAATAACTAAGCTGAAGCAAAGAAATATACAGAGAAGAATGTAATATGACTTACTTGGGAGCAAACAAGGAGCTCTGGGTTCCCTCATCCCAGGGCAATTCTTCCAGTCAAAGATCCCTAACGGTTGTCGGATTTGGACAGTCCAAGTCAAACACAGGATTTCTGGAAATTGATTAAGTCTCTGATCAGAAATTAATTCGTTTCATGACAGAAATGAGATTCTCAAAGAGACCTACAATTTTGGTTTTCAGATCCTTGAAGTGGTCAGCAACTTTATCAAACTGCATCTGGTGGTTTTTTTGAACGTTTGCCATGACACAGAGACCTTAGGAACAAAAATGACCAGGGATGGGGATGGGGGGCAGGGAAAGATGAATGTTTTCAGTGTTTTTACTCAAATTGTCATGAAAATTTATGAAATTGTGAGCCTTTTTTAACAAAAATAAATATATTTGGAGCAAATAAATATTTGTGGTTCTATTATCTATTGAACTCTCTTTGTTCTACTACATCAACTCATTCCACCTGGTCAAGCAGGAAAGGTACATTGTTGTGATGACTTCCCCAGATGCTTCCTGAGTTATCTTTCCGGATATCATCTTGGAGGAAGATGAACCAGTTCCAGGCATGTCTGGAGGGGAGTTGGTTAATGGCGCCAAACAGCCATCTGAGAGGGATTTGGCTCAAACACAACTGCAGCAGGCCAGAGGCTTCAGGTAGAGAAAGCATGCAGGTGGCACCAGTCAGTAATGAAGAGGAACTGCGGCTGCACCTGATCCAAGAACAGATAGGTAGGCAGAGAAAAGGCAGGAGCAGAGAAGCTCATCCAGATTACTCGTGAGGTAAAAGCCTCACACTTCTTGATTGGCCACACCAGAAACTGGCTTTTTAAATAGCACAGCAGAGAGAGGGAAGTGATGCTGGGAACAACAGGTTCATCTCCTAGCTATGTGTTTTCTGATTGTTGTGATTTTTGCCTTCCTTTGGATTGATACTGTGCCTTGACTTGGATCATGCCTTGTGAACTTTGGACTTTTCTTCCCTTGTGAGACCTCTTGAACTGTGGATTTAATTTTGCCTGGTGGATTTATTTTGACTGGGAAACCTCCAAGTGCCTTGTGGACTCATTAGCCATTGCTTTCTGGACTAGCATTGGTCTGTTGTGGCTGGACTTAATTGGGACAGTTCTGGGTTTTTGATGAAGGGAATTGCTGGGGAATATTAATAAACCCACTAAACCAGAATTGTGTTTGTGTGAGAGAGAGACACAGAGAGAAAGAGTTGTTGTGACCTAGGCTTCCTGAGTCATTACAACACAGAGTAGTCCCAAAAACCTCTTTTATTGCAACAGCTGTGAATTACATTCATTCACAGCTGAGTCCCAATTAGTTGCAAAAAGTCCTTCGGGAGAAGTCCTTAGAGATAATCACAACCTTTATCTCCCTTGACATGCTGCCAAAAACCTACTTGACAAAGCCACATGGATTCCAGAATCAAACAGAGACGCCGACTGGGAACAGAATTAACAACGTTCTCTTTTAAGCCTTATGGGGGGGGGCAATCATCTCCAGGCCTTACTCCTGAGTTGTCCCTTTCATTTTAACTGTTTGTGCCTTCTGGCAGCTCTGCGCATGTGCTCACTAGGAACAGGCTCCTCCTGTTCCTCTGCCTCTCTGCTGTCCGACTCTGGAGGCTCCGGAGTCTGTGCATTACTCCTAGATGGCCCTGGCCCCATCTCTGCCTCTGATGCAGAGCCCTTGTCCGGGCCTTCCCCAGACTGCAGGACTGTTCCTCCCCAGCCTCCTCACTGTCTGACTCTGCTGCCAGCTCCGCAGGCTGCTGGCGGACCACAAGAAGAGTGGGTGGAACAGCACAATTTTGGACCATGTCACTTTCTGAGTCCAGGAAGAGAGCCTTCTCTGCCATCGTCCACACCCTGTAGAATATTCTCTCCTTAGAGGTGATAGCCCCCCCCCCCACTATCTTGGTTAAAATGTGGCTCTATGGATTTACTTGGAGGTCGCAGAAGAGCATGTAGCCATAGGGCTGGTTACTGCCTTGAAAATCCTCCTCCCCACCATTTAATTAACTTAAATATTAATTTTTATCTTTTAAAATTGTAAATTGTATACACAGTTTTTATGTTTTTATATTGTTTTTACTTGTACACCACCCAGAGTCCTCTATCAGATAGATGGACTTTTTTTTTTAAAAAAAAAACTGATTAAAGAAACAATAGGTCTATGAATGGAAATGTCAAAACACCTTGGTTTTGGGTACTTTGTAGTTCTCTATTCAAGGTCAGGTATTGTCAATAGCCAGGCACTGAGGCAAATACTTTGTGCCTCAGGCAGTTCTTAGTTTTCAGCCTCTTCACAGTCAAGAACTTCTACTCTTCTACTGAGGGGAGTTAAGTGTGCCAATCTGGTGAACTCCACTTCCAAGCAGGCTAGTAAAGAACTCTAGGAGGCATCATTAGAACTTGGGAATGAAGTAATTTGCCACCTAACAGAGTCACTGCCAGGACAGCAAAGATTTCTTTTGGAGGCAAATTCTCCATATAGGACTTTTTGGTCCATAATGGCACTTCTGAAAAAACTGTCTTCATTATTACAAAACGAACTTGCCTCGACTGCCGATGATATAAAATGGTCATGGTGATTTCTGAGAGAATGGGATACCTTGGGGAGCCCAATTATAACTGCAGTAGGAAGAATTCAAAAATATAATTTTGGTTTCCTCCCTCGCCTTCATGTTGGCCCTTGAACAGGCAATGAGTCTGCTTCTTTCAGGTTCTCAGTGGAAAGAACATTAATGGCCTTTTTACTGGCTCATGTCTGTGCCGGTTAAGATTCTGAGATATTTTTTTCCCCATCTGCTTTTACTAAAACAAATGGGTTGTACTTATTTAAAATCTAACTTTTTCTATACTTATACTTCAAATGATCGCACTTGTATTCTTTGCTCCTTGAAATAACAAAAAGCAAAAGCAAAGCGATTGATTTATACTTTCTCTTTCACGGAAATTTAGAGCACAATGCAATCAGGAACAAGGGGAAAACATGGGCTCTTTGTTACAGGAGCAGTGATGTTTCAAATCATAAACTTCACAGTGTGATGACAGGATAGCACATAACTATTGACAAGGATTGCAAAGTTTGCTGTTCATTTAGAAGTCACTAGGAATGCCCTTTCTCTCCAGCTGCCAAAATAAAAGAGGATGCAGGATAAAGATTGATTGAATCAAGGAAATGCTAGAACAGGAACTGATATAGGAAGTAGCTTTCCATTGGAAGAAAACTAAAAAAAAAAGAGAGAGAGAGCAAGCCCAACAAGAGTGAAGACCAGAAGCAACAGACATAAAAATATTGTATAGTTTTGGAATTTCCAAGGCCTAACAGGAGAAAAAAAACCTAACTTATAACCTTACGGAAGAAAACAAGTCACTGCAGAACAGGAGACAGGAAAGTGAAGTATGAGAATCAATTATGTGCCATACCTGTAAGACTTACACATTTCCATGCTGGAGGTGATAAGTGGACTAGGAGAAAGATCCAACTTCTACCCCATTATATTTTGGTTTTTAACCCATTTAATCTTTATTTTAGTATTTAATGTTATAAAATTGTGTACTTGCTTTTACAATGTTGTAAGTGGCTTGATAGTGAGATGGGTAACACGTAAATTTAATAAATAAAATAGTAAAGGTATCCATTATTAGTAAAACAGGTGGGTACAAATGAGCCTGGAATGGAAATGAAAATGGAAAGAAGCTACTGCAACATCACTGACTTTGAAGATCTAGGAAGGAAGCTCAAAAGCCTGGAGCTTTCTTCTGTCCTTTCACTATAATAAGGAACATTGGAAAGGCAAGTGAATGAGGATTTTCCTGTCATTCTCAATTATTTTTGACTTTTTTTCCTTGATAGACTTGGAAAGCTACCACTTCACCTCCCACCCAAAAAGGAGATTTAAAATATATTGAAATCCAGAGACATCTTTGGCAGTAAAGCTGATGCTAAAGGGTTAATCTTTGCTTTGTATTTGGCTGAATATCTGTTAAAATATTTTAATGCTATAATTAAGTCAGGAGAACAAGGAACCTTATTTGGAGTGTGTCTGTTGATGACTTGTTTTGAGTGCCAAATTGTGACTATTGCTTCATTGACATGGCCTATGGAGAGTCATCTACATAACTCTCTTCTAGAGTTCTGAGAGCAATAACATCCTGGAAACTGGCATTTACATATTTAATTATGGTTGATTGGCAACGGAGAAGATGGGAACAAGACACCTGAGAACTAAGCAAGCTGATTCACTGACACTGATTCACAGAATTTTACAACTTCAGAAATATGCTCACAAATAAGAACACTGTGACCATTGTTACATTTTGTAATCACAAAGGATTTGGCATTTTTATCCTTGTGGTTTTTATGTGGTGGGCACATTTAAAACAAAATGGCACAAAAGTCGCATCCCAAATCATTCCCTTTACACGCTTTATGATTTCTTTTGTTGAATCATTTTTGCAGAGGCAATGCCCCTCTGAAATTTAGGAGATAGCAATATTTCACTAGCTATCATTCCAGCCCCTTGCTCTTCATTTAAAGCAAGTCACCTCCTCCCTCATTTTGCTTAAGGCATTATGGATGAGTTTACAAAGCCAGAAATACCTATGTATAAAACCAAGCCACTGAAAATAAAGGACATATTTATCTAAAAAAAATTGATATGATCAAAGTTTTCTTGCATCTCTTATAAGTTCTTTCTGTTCCAAATAATAACAGTGATGCTACTAAGCATGTTTAGTAGCCTTCTCAATGTCAGATTCTTTTAGATAGCATTATCATAATCTCCTTTTAACGACCCCATAATCCCTTGCAGGGTGGAGTCTGGGCAACTAAATGGATCTGACTGGCCGGATGCCCTTCTTGTCACCAATGCAGAATTATATTCAGCAGATATATTCTCAACGTACCCAGAGAGAGAAATATCTGCCTCTACCTAGGATCAAACTCATAGCCTCCTGATTGTGAGGTGAGAGCTCCACCTCTATGCCATCGCACCACTCTCAGATTCTTTTAGATATGTGGTCTTCAAATTCCAGAAAGCTCTGCAACGGCCATGAATTTGGGAATTCCAAAATTGATATACACTTACCTGGAGGGAGTCCAATTTGACAAAGTCTATTCCATGGCTCCAATTGTTTCTGGTTCCTTGTACTTCTGAACATTGGGAAGCATTTCTTAATGAGACTAGAATGCTGGTAACTGGGGTGTCTGTTATTGTAGGACACCAATAGCAAGCAACCACATTTGGGGTATCTCATTACGTTGCATGTTGCATTTCACTCACATACCTCTTTTATTGTATTCAACAACCAACCTGCAACTCTGCAATTTCATGAAATATTACCATGTTCATGAAACATTACCATGTTCACTTTACCATGTGGTTCTCTAAATCAATCAATGTGAGAGGAAAAGCCTTCCTATCAATCATACAACTTCACTACTTTCCCTAGATTTGATTCATTATTATTTCCTGTATCCTTTTGTTCAAAGTTCTGCCAGATACCTTCCTAGACACACCCCTAAACTCCCAGTAGTTTCTGCATTCCGTTTTGTCACATTTCCCATTGTATAAAGGAAGAACTAAAAGATTATTCTAATCATCTGGTACAGATGCATTCTCAGTACATATATTAAACAAACAATACAACCACTTCATAGACCAGAAGCCCCCAACCTCTTGGGCACCAGGGACCAATTCTGTGGAGAGAGTTTTTTTGTGGCCTGGAGAGGGCATGATTTTGCATGCTGCCTTCATCGCGTGAACGGGGCTTCACTTGTTTGCGTGGCCCGGTTTCTAGCATGCTGTGGCCCAGTGCTGGTCCACGAACTGGGGGTTAGGGACCCCCATCACAGACAAACTCTACTTTTGTATTTCTCTAGGCAGCATTGCCACTTTTACCATTGTCCTAGCATTTATAACATTTACAACATTGTCCTAACATTTATAACATAAAAACTTTAATCTAAATGTAGTATCTTGGGTAGCATTTGTTTTGACTCTACTGCTTGATATAGCATTATCATTTCCATAAATCAGACTATGATGGCATAACTCTTACTTCCTCATAAAAATCTATAATGTATTTCCAATGTTCCTTCAGAGCTGCGGTGGCACAGTGGTTAGTATGCAGTACTGCAGGCTACTTCTGCTGACTACCGGCTGCCTGCAATTTGGCAGTTCAAATCTCACCAGGCTCAAGGTTGACTCAGCCTTCCATCCTTCCAAGGTTGGTAAAACGAGGACCCAGATTGTTGGGGAAAATATGCTGACTCTGTAAACCGCTTAGAGAGGGCTGGAAAGCACTGTGAAGAGGTATATAAGTCTAAGTGCTATTGCTATTTCAATTTCACTCAAATTACTTAATTTTTAACCTCATTTACTTTGCTAGAAGCTTCCTATTTGATCGTCCCCTCTCCCCCCTCAACTTTGAAAACAGTATTTTATTTCCATCAAAATAGTTCTGAATTTTCCTGTCTCTTTTAACCTAAACAGTTCCTTGCTCCTTGACTATTTTTTTTTGCACATTATTCTGCCTTTACTGATTATACAAAATTTTTATCTCATTCTCATTTTTTGTAGCAATCACTGTTGTAATATGCAATTTACTGATTCACAACCTCCACTGAGCTTGATTTTTCATAGTTTGCACTAGTGTAACTCCACAAACTTTTGTTGCACTCTATAATTATTTTCATGCTGTTCCAAGAAGCTTCCACAGCCTCTTTTTTTTTTTTTTTTGTCTGTTTTCTATTTATCCTGTCTACCTACCTACCAACACTTTTCATACAGGACTTGTGTCTTTTATTACTAAAGTCATTCATTTGGTTGATGATCTCTGGAGGGCTCGGGACAGGGGTTGCTCCTCTATCCTGGTCCTACTAGACCTCTCAGTGACCTTTGATACCATCGATCATGATATCATGCTGCACCGGTTGGAAGGGTTGGGGGTGGGGGGCACTGTTCTACAGTGGTTCTCCTCCTTTCTCTCTGACCGGTCGCAGTCTGTGTTGACAGGGAGGCAGAGGTCAACCCCAAGGCCCCTTATATGTGGGGTGCCACAAGGATCGGTCCTCTCGCCCCTTCTATTCAACATTTATGTGAAGCCGCTGGGTGAGATCATCCATTGGGGTGAAGTACCATCAGTACGCTGATGACACCCAGCTGTACATCTCCACCCCAGACCACCCCAATGATGCCCTCGAGGTTATGTCCTGGTGCCTGGAGGCCGTACGGATCTGGATGGGGAGGAACAAACTCAGACTCAACCCATCCAAGACCGAGTGGCTGTTGTTTCCGTCGTCCCGATATAGTCAGTTGGTGCCATCTCTGACTATTGGGGGCGAGTCGTTGGCCCCCACAGATGGGGTTCGCAACTTGGGCATCCTCCTGGACTCGCGGCTGTCTTTAGAAGAGCATATGACGGCCGTGGCCAGGAGGACTTTTTATCAGGTTCGCCTGATTTGCCAGTTGCATCCCTTTCTGGATCGGGACTCGTTGCGCACGGTCACTCACGCCCTTGTCACCTCACGCCTGGATTATTGTAATGCTCTCTACATGGGGCTCCCCTTGAGAAGCACCCGAAGGCTCCAACTGGTCCAGAATGAGGCCGCGCGGGTGGTAATGGGAGCAATGTGGTGCTCTCATGTAACCCCCTCCTGCGCGAGCTGCACTGGCTCCCAGTGGTCTTCCGGGTGCGCTTCAAGGTTTTGGTTACTACCTTTAGAGCACTCCATGGCTCAGGACCAGGGTACTTACGAGACCGCCTCCTGCCACCAATAGCCTCTCACCGACCAGTTTGCTCCCATAGAGAGGGACTCCTCAGGGTGCCGTCGGCCAAACAATGTCGACTGACGGCCCCCAGGGGGAGAGCGTTTTCTGTGGGGGCACCTACCATCTGGAATGGGCTTCCCCCGGAGTTACGAAACATCCAAGACTTACGCATATTCCGCCGTGCCCTGAAAACGTTTCTATTCCAACAAGCTGGTCTGGCCTAACTCTCCCTTTTAAATTGGCTTTTAAATTGGCTTTTAAATCAGGTTTTAGACCTCTTTTAGATAAATTTGGATGTTTTAATCTTTGAGCCAAATTACTTAATCTGTTTTTTAATAGTTTTTTAACTTCTATATGTATTTGTAATTTATTGTAGCTGTTCACCGCCCTGAGTCCTTCGGGAGTAGGGCGGTATACAAATATGAAAAATAAATAAATAAATAAATAAATTCATGTTGCATCTTTCACACTTCATTTCTATGCTCATTTTTTTCTTAAGGTCCACTTTGGTCACTATTAAAAAGCAGTCTGTCCCATCGTCTAAATTCTCACCAATCACATAAGTACTCTTCACTAGTTCTCAGAATTTTCCATTAGAAAAAAAAATAATTTTAAATTTACATTCATTGCGGTTTTGTGAATAGATTTACATGTAACCACGTATTTGAAGCAGTGCTGCTTTCCCCAAGCAGATGTCACCAGTGGTGGGATCCTGCCGGTTTAACAATCAGTTCAGTGATTACGTGTTTTGTGTGTACCCAAGCCTGAAGTGCACTGTGTGCGCATGTGCAGTTTTGACAAAACTTAATTTCCGCGTTACTTCTGGAGACTAACACAGCTGAGGCATGGCAATCTGCTCTGCCGCCCGAATCAGCTGAGAGGATAAAGGTAAGTAAAGCATGCAGGGGCAGGCAGGCAGGCCCACCTGATCATTGGAGCGAACCGGTTCACTCCCAGCTGATCATCACAGCTACCGGTGTGCCTGAACCATCTGAATCCCACCCCTGGATGTCACTAATCAGTTACCATTCTCATTCAGCCTTTGGATCTTTGGAAGGCTCAAGCACTTTTTAAAATCTTCTAATTACTGAATAAGGGAAAGTAGAGAAGGATTCAATCTGCCAAGCATGTTCTCAGAGACAGAGTGCATTAAATAAATATAAATTTTATTAAAAACACCCACATTTCAGCATTATCAGGAATGATATAATAAAACAGCTTTTCAAATAACCGGCATTCATTACAATACTTACAATATTTATAACCATTCTCAGATTTTTAATGGACAAAATAAAATTTAAGTGAGAGTAAACCAAACAAATACCCAAACAGCAGAACATAAACTTAGAAATGCACACATAAAAAAGTCAATAATCTTAGTGTCAAACTGTTGGGAGTTTCTCTATAAAAGATAGCCACTATGTTTAACAGTGAACCTTAATGCTGCTGCACATTAATCAAGTTGAAGAAAACAATCATTCAAGTAGAGTTGACACCACTCAGAAACATTTCAAGTATGGCTATAATCAACCTGATAATCCTATACAAGCTACGCTGTATTTGCTTTGTCTTTCTGTCTCACTCTTATGCAAGTTTTCATTAGTATCACAATTTTCATTCACAGGATACATTTCTCCTCCTCACCCTGACATCTCATCCTCAATGAAGTTGTCTTCTGTTTGTAAGCAATTTGGCAAGGGAAGACACAAAGATGCCCTTGTAGATATCTTTGGGCATGCACAGGTTGCACTATACTTGGAGTTGACCACTGCATCCCGAAAATGATACTAAATTACACAATGTGTTTCCACTTATGATGAACGTGAAATTATGTAGAATCTACCAGTGACAAGAGTACATAAATTGTTTTGCACAAGGTAGGAAAAATTGCAAAGCTGCCTATCATATAGAGGTGTGTCCTTGCTTACCAATGACAATTGGGTCTGGCAACTCTGTCTCTAAGCATTGCAGTCACTAAGAACCATGCTGCCATGCCAACTTAGAACCAAGTGAATAGTTGCAGTTATTCAGAGAGACATCTTGTGATTGTGACTTGGCAACTTCACTTCCACATTCTCTGTAAATGCAGTGGTGGAAATCAGTTGTGAAGCTTGCAAATGACAATCATGAGACTGTGGGATGCTGCAACAGTCATAAATGCATGCTGGTTTTGAAGCACCTGAACAGCACCTATTGCATGGATGCTTCAATGGCTGTCAATGGGAGGATGTTTACCAATCATTGCAGTTTTGAATGATTGCTAAACAAAGCAGTTGATAAATAAAGGACTGCCTGTATTGTTTGGGTTTGTATTTTAATCAACATTGCTTTAAGTCAGATAGACCCATGTAAAAAATAATTAAAGTTCAATTAACTTGATAGACAAGTCTTCCAATCCATTATACATTTATACAACAGTGAAGAGAGAATTCTGGTTTATTCAAAGGAAGGAAATTTCCTCATGGACATTATTTCAAAATGTAACAGCCCTTGCCCATACCAAGGCATCTACTGTACATGTACCTCAGAGCTTCAGTTTGGGGTGACTGTGTAAGATATAATTAATATATTTAAAGTGAGAGCAATGGATTCATGTAGGTGTAGCACTGCATATGCTTGATCATGACATACTTGATTAAGAATTAGAATTAGATAAAACTCAAAGAAAAAAACAAAGAGAAGGCATTGGTCCTGCAAAGGTTACTCTTGATGCAATTTGATAATTCCACTGATATCATTGGCAAATTAATTGTGTAAAACAAGGGTGAGGAACATCTCCAGATTTTGCTGCTCTACAACTGCTTTAGGTGGAAGCTCAGCAATATCCAAAGGGCACCGGGTTCCCTTAGGCATACTGTAGCTGGGTTGCAAAAGTCTGGATGACAAAATAATTTACTGAATGGAAGCAAGGACAGGCAGAAAACCTCTTGCTGACATGTAGCGATTATTCTGATTTCTGCAGCCCAGATATGGTATGCCCATGTACCTTTGATAGTGAGTGAAAAAAATACGAGTAACTTGTTTCAGAATCAGGGCCTTTACATACAATTACATTCTTATGTATGTATATATATTGCACTGCCATACTTTAGAAATACATATGCCTAATGTAAGACCAACTGGGCTAGACTAAACATTAACAAGTCCTGCATGCTTTTCTTACAGTAGCCAACCGGATGCAAAATATTGCATACAGAATACAAATACTATACTTCTTTCTCAAATGTTGTGTCTCAACAACTAATATTGAGAGATATGCTGCCTTCAATTCTAAAGATAGTCTACAATTGTCATGGCTGGTAGTCTTTTCTTGCAGTCTTTTCTCCATGAATTTCTCTGTTCTTTAAACTCTGGCTTGAAAGCCCATGAAATAAAACAGCAATCACAGGTGAAAACATATTTATAGAATTTGGAAAAGGCAAAACCTTCTTGCAAATGGTCAGCTGCCAAATACCTATTTTGTCCTCTTGTCAGCTCAGTGCAATCTATGACTTATTTTATATGTAACATGCAAAGGGCGAGGATGTAAAATAAGAAACCTCAAACAGAGTTTACAATATTAAAAATGCACTTCCATTGTCATAAAAAAGAAGAAATGGATTTACTCCGCAAAATTTGCCATCAATACATTTACAAGTAAAAGTTAGAAGCAGAATTAAAAAACAGTTGAGATTCTCAAAAATAAAGTACAATTTTAAAAAAGGGTTCAACAATAATATTTATCAATCTGTACAATAAAATTTTACATACACATACACAGATGATACATTGGCTTACTAAGGAAATTGTGAGAGGATACATCCCTGAATTTTTAGAACAAAACTATGTGTTAAAATTCAAGTTACACTTGCTATCAAGTAGTGAGAATTTCTTTTTCCCAAATATTAGCGAAGCAGAAAATCAGGGGAACATGATATCTAATATATCCATTTAAAATCCTACTGCCAAGTAAAGTTGAGGTATATGGCAAGTAGGAACATCATTCAAACATAATTTGAACATAGTTTTAGCACACTTTTTTTTAGAGAACAGGCCAAGTAGCACCATGATGTGAATTCAGTTCCAAATCCATATATAGATATATATATATAGATATATAATATATATTTATATATTTATACATTATTAAAATACTAAAACATTGCTTTAAAATTGTTTACAAGTTACTATACATCTGTTTTGCTTACACTTTTATACAAACTACCAAATTAAAAACCATCACAGCAAGCCAGCTGCCTCTACCGTATTCTCCCCAAGCCCCTAACTTCCTACAGTACAACCCTGTATTTCTTTGTGTTGACTCTTCTCAACATTTCCTAGAAAATATGGGCACATTACACTGAGCAGTGCCATATACCATAACATAAATAATCCATGATTAAATAAAGCAGTAACCATCATCTGTAGAATGCTATGAATCCTTAAAAAATAGCTCAAAATCATGATGAAATGGTCAAGTTTAGCACGTTTTTGTCTGTGACATATATATATATATATATATTAAAAACTTAAAATGTGTACTATTTCAGGAAAGAGCTTCTCATTAAAATAGTTAAAATTAATATTTACAATATACCTGTGTGAGACGAGCACCAAAACACGAAGCTTGTATTTTTTAAAAATCCCGTTACCTCTGGTTGAACAGAGTAAATAAAGGATTTATTCTTTCTCTGTTCTTTTAGTGAGTGTTTGAGAAATGGTTTCAGTTTGTGTCTATAATTGGCTTTAAAACTTTCTCCTGCTGTTTGCAGTTACAAATATCTTCTCCCCTTTTCATCTTATATAAATTTGCCCCAAAGATCAAAAGACTGAAATAACAACAATAATAATTTGTTGACCGCTTGTAGAAGTTGAACATTTATGGAACAAGAAATCCGCTGTTATAACAATCTTGATTGGAGCCGTTGCAGCCCTATCTAAAGGATTTACTGAATATTTGGAAACCTTGAATTTATTGAACCTGAATATCTTAATTTTACAGAAAGCCACCTTGCTTGAAACTGGCTCCATCCTTAAGGTATTATCTTAATAATTCGTAAGTTCTTCATTAAGTCTTGAATTAATAAGTTTTCACCAATCTTAGATTATGATTCTAACTGCAGATTACTATTAATAATCATTGTAACAATAAGTTATTAAATGTATATGTTACCTGACTCCCAGTGATACTGAGTAATATTGAATTTAATATGTATATACTAAATACATTTATTCAAATAAGTTTCTTTTAATGTTACAGTAAATGTCTAGAAAGTTTTAGCACCCAGATAATAGTTTTCAGTGGCAACACCACACCACCACCTAAAGAGCTTTTCAAGCACCGTTCACAAAATATTTTTCTATTGTTTGCTGCTCCTAATCAGATCTTTGCCAAATAAAATGAATTCTGGTGAGATCCAACAAAGCTTATTTAGCATGGAGAAGTAGCAGAATGAGAATTGAGGGCTGCAGCATGAAAGCCTTATTTGCATTTTCCTGATAATCAAGATAAAACGGTTATCTTCAATAACTTTATCCAAACAAAAGAAGACCAGTTTCTTTTCTGATTTACAATTCTGTGGGGTATTAAGTCACCAGGAAAATATTTCTCAAAATGTTAGCCCAGAATGGGAAAGGATCTCTTTTTAAATAAGTAGCAGTCATTAGCATTATCTTGTTATGGTTACCAAGAGGCTTTGATTCATGTCCCAGCTGAATTAACCTTGAAAAAGAATATTATTTGCTAGTAATACTTGCTATATTAAAAAAATCTTAATTGAGCTGGGAAAAATAGACCATGTACTCAGACACAAATTCTGACTGTGGTTGATCACTTGAAAGAATAGGGAAAATATGTACACCTAGACTGGCGAGCTGATTAGTTGACTGACTAGGATAACTTGCCACAGGAAGACTAGAAGTATGTATTCAACATATTTAATCAGGGATAATTGCATTCCATTTTATGAAATTCTAGTGTGCCTAAAATATAGCTTTTCAACCCAGCTCATAAAATGTGGTCCAGTTCTGAGTTATTAGCAAATCATGGCTTAATGTAACTATGGTCTCCTATATTTAGACATGATAAACTAGAACTGATTTAACTAGAAGATAAAAAGACATGAAATTCTTCCAACCTCCTTGTGCTTATTTTCGTTAATTCACATAAAACTAAATCAGAAATAGGCAAAATAAAACTTGATCGTACCCAGACTTACTGTGTCATCTGAATCTTTTTTTTAAAGTTAATTAGGAAGATTATGTTGCATTTTGTAAATAGATAAACATTCTATAGCACCTACAGAACATGGGATGCCAAACACATGATCCTAACATTTCAACTGTTCCTGTAGATAAACCAAAATGGATACATACCCCAGTACTAATCCATGGTTAAGCTTTGTTTGTTTGAAAGATACCCTTGGTTCCACTATTCAACCATTGAAGTGTGAGGATTAATTCTTTTGGACCTGAATAGGCCGGAGGTTTTCTTAGTTTAAAAAGGTGCCTTTTTGCTTTCATTATTCTAGCTGCTATTGGCACATTCTACCTGCAGTGCTTATATGATAGCTTTGTTGGATCTTGCCCTTGTTTCATCCAGATTTCCATGCTTTAAAACAAGGGTGTCCAACCCATAGCTTATTGGTTGGACACCCATGCTTTAAACAATGAGTTGTAGCTGATTTTTTAAAAAACTGGATGTCAACGTAAATGTAAAGGTTTTGTTTATGGATTAAGGAGAGCAGGATCTATTTTTATCCTACCTAGTGCTTATAAAAGACATTAAAACTTGTCTAAATGCTGCAGTAGACACCATTTTTGTATATAGCACCACGTTTTAGAATAGCCAAAACAAATTCAGTGCTTTTGTTGTAAGTGTAGCTATCCTGATTAATATTAATTTATATTAAAATCATAGCCAAAACAAAAGAAAGCTAAACAAAAAACAAACAAAATGTTCCATGATAAAAACTACATTTCCAGTAAGCATTTCAGTATAGCATCAGTTGAGCACCTAGCAGAATCTTCAATTTTCTGCAGAAGAAATACTACAGAGTTTTCACCATTAAAAACAAAAACTCCTTCTTGCTTCATCTGCTCTTGAGCAAAATGATTACAGATGTTCATTTTTTAAAATTATGGTCTTTATTTTTACCAGTAGTAATAGCAGTATTTCAGTCCTAGTTGGTTGTTATGTCTTCTTAATTTTTGCATAGGATACTTTGGTTTTAGTTTCGAATTGTTACTTGTGACAGCTCTCCAAATATATGCAGTGGTAAAATTACTTATTTTGCTGGGATGGAGAAGATTTCCTCAAGGACAAGTGAAAAAAAAAATACTGTATCTTGCTCTGACTCTATCTAATCTAATCTAAGAGAATAATTATGAGGTAATAAACAAAGGTGACTTTTATATATATCTGTTATAAGGCCCTGTAACCCGTGTAAAGGCATATGGAGATGTAGTTACTGTGGAATTTGTGGTAAGAGACATCGTCCTTTGTGCAAGGGACCTGATAAATCTAAAATAGGTTGGTTCCAGGTTCTCGTTTAATTCAGCAGGCTCCCGTTTTACTTTTTTGCCATGTACTTTCTGAGGCACATAATCTGGACCATACTTCTCACAGTCCTCCTCTTTTTCTCTTGCCTTCTCAGCCATTTTTGCCTCCCACAAAGCCAGACCATGCTTTGGCTCATTCATACTTTTATGTTGGTAGAAGACAAGTGATATCCTTGTAGGGTGATTCCTGTTAGGATTTTTCAATGGGGTCGTAGCGTGGAGTTCACGTTTAGCACACTCTATGAGGATTGATCCATGGGATGGTGCCACTGCAACACCGCCTATTTCTGGATCCAGAAAACTCTGCTCATTGTCTGACCAGACATCATCAGGATCCTCTGCATTGAGCACCTCTGTTTTATTCGCACCTACTTCGGAAGCAGTTCTATTATGGTTAAAATCTGGAAAGAGGTTTGACAGCCCATTAGCTGCCTGACTATTCTTGTTCTGGAGATGGAGTGAATGAGAAGAGCCATTGAACATGCTATGATAGTCATGGGCAAGGTGTGCTGGGGGATACAGATGATCACCATTTTTATTCATGAAGTCCACACCTGGGTTATTTAGATTAGATTTCAGCCTGGAGGTGATGTCCATAAAAGGGTTATCAGTCTCATGCTGGGTGTAAGTTGGGAAAGAACCTGCATGATGAACATTTGGTCTAAAGGTGCATTTGTTGAAAGCATCTACTGGCACATTTTGGTTTCCATAATTCAAGTACCTGTGCCCAAAGTCCTGATTATTTGCAATCCTATGCTGATACAACGTATGTATTGGAGGTAGACTTAGTTTAGACAGAGAATCTTGGCTCTGATACCTAAACAAGTCCATATGCTGAGTCTGAGCAGAATAGGAATTGTAATAAGAACAATTGTCTATCGATAAGCTTCCATTGCATGGATAATGAGGATACTGGTTATTTTGACCTAAATGAATAGAATAGGGATTTATGAGACTGGAAGAATTCAAATAAGTTCCTGTAGGTTGTGATGAAGTTTGGTAGATATTCATTGGATTGGATCCTCCATAAGGATTGGAAGGAAGTGTAGAGTTTGAATATGGATTAACTGGATTAGACAGACTCATATAGAGATTGGTAGGATCAGAAGCAGAGTATAAATTGCCATGATTTGACTGAGGTTTAGAAGGGAGAACCTGGCATGGATGTTGGTAAAGTTGCTGTTGTGACACAGCTGGTCCTGAAAGATGCAAAAGATCTGTGCACAAGAAAGAGAAGGAAAGAGCTTTAAGGTTGAAAAAAAAATATTTATCATTTGTATAGAATTAATTCAATTATGGAAAGATGTTGCCCAATATAGTTTTTATGGAGGAAGTTTGTACAATTGAATGATGCCACAAATATGAGATATGGGAAATTACTGTAGATCAGATATGAATGTTGCGGGCATCTTTCCTCTCTGGAAAAAAAAATAGCCTTGAAGAATCAGGCCAAGGCTCAAATATTGACACTATTTTGTTTTCCAGATATCTTAGGAGGGCTTGGAAGCAGGTGTGAAAAAATAACACAGGTACTCATCTGAAACATGTATTCAAAGCCCTTCTAGAGATGTGCAATATTTGAATTCTGATGTAAGCAAAGGTGCTTCAAATCTGGCATTAGTATTGTCCTTGTACCTGTTGGCAATTTTTTAAAGAAGCCCTCTCTTTCCTTGGATATATAGTCAAACAGGCTCAGAGAAAGGATAGAAGGAAGCAGTAATAGGTTGCAATCAAACTTTTACACTCCCTTGTTACCTCAACTCAACCACGTATTTTCTGGAGCCTGCACAACTACTTGGTGCTCTAAGAGCCCAGGTAAAAATTTGACTCCTTTAAGCTTCTGAAGGTACCAAATATCAGATCTGAAGCACCTTTGTACATTTTGTTCCAAGTATTTAACATTTCTACTTTTATCTTTAAAAGGCATCCAATGATCAGTCATCACTATGCCTAATGAATTCTAAATGGTTAACTGTACTAAAAAACATTTCTTTTGTTTATTGTAAACCCCATGCCAATCAGCTATATTAGATGAGCTCTGTCCCAGGAGCTTTGTGAAAACCCCTCCTTTTCTACTTTCTTGGTGCCATATATAATTTATACACATTGACATGTCCCCTTTCAATAACAACAAAAGGGTTTCAAATATTCTAGTCTTTTCTCATAAAAAGGTTCTTTGAATACCTTGATGGTTTTGATTGCTCCCTTCTGCATCTCCCCCCAAACATTATATACTTTTTCAGTTATGAGTGAAAAAACTTTCTTAAACTGTCTACTGTTGACGTCACCCCATTCCTAAGAGGTCTGTAAGGGGCGTGCATAAGTGCACCAGCGTGCCTACCATCCCTGTCCTAATATTCTTTTTTACTTACTCTTTTCATGTATTCAAATTATGTTTATACTTTCTTATATATGCTTGACAAATAAACTTAGCATAGATTCACGCCCCCCCCCCAAAGGGGCTACATATTGTGTCAACATCTTCATTCAGCTATCACTTAACCCAGACAAGACACTCATGCCCTCACGGTTAGATTATTGCAACACGCTCTACATGGGGATACCCTTGAAAAGTGTTTGGAGACTACAGTTGGTCCAGAACGCAGCCGCACGAGCTGTTGTGGTGCACCTAGGTACACCCACATTACACCAATTCTCCATGAGCTGCACTGGCTCCCTATTGGTCTCCGGTCACAATTCAAAGTGTTGGTTATTACCTTTAAAGCCCTACATGGCTCAGGGCCAGGTTATCTTCGAGACTGCCTTTTGCCGCATAGCTCCCAGCGACCGGTAAGATCCCACAGAGTTGGTCTCCTTCGGGTCCCATCAGCTAAACAATGCCAGCTGGTGGGCCCGCGGGGGAGGGCCTTCTCTGTGGCTGCCCCAGCTCTCTGGAACCAGTTACCTCCTGAGGTCCAGACCATCCCCACCCTATTGGCCTTCCGAAAAGTGGTGAAGACCTGGCTTTTCCGGCAGGCCTGGGGCCGTTGATCTCTCTCTTGTGATCTGGCGAGATCCAGCCATGAATGGCGTGAATGAGTTTTTAATGTTTTTAATTTTTCAATGTTTTTTAATAATTATTTTTAAAATGTATTGTGAGCCGCCCTGAGTCTTTGGAGAGGGGCGGCATATAAATTTAATTAATTTAATTAATTAATTAAATCAACAGTGCTCCCAAAATCTTTTTTCTTGGTTAGTTGGGACCCCATCAATATATATGTTAGATTTTTGTCAAAATATGCCTCATTTGGCACCTCTTTAAATTGCATTTGTCATGTGTTTGTCCACCCAAAAGATATCCTTCTTAAGTTCTTTATAGACACTTTGTTGGAAACCCTAATTCCTCAGCATCTCATGAATATAGAAGGGATTGGCTGCAGAAAGAAAGTTAAGAATTTGCTTTCTGTCCCTTCTTTATCTTTTACATATACTATACTTAAAATGATTGCTGATCTAAGGAGTTATTTCTCTCCTCTCAGCCAGTTTTCCAGTCATGGAGGAAATGTGGATTCTCCTTTTGGTAGGATGTAGCTAGCTAGGCGATAGACTTTTCCTGTAAATAGATCTCCTTTCTGTTTTAGATATAAATCTTCCCTCGCTAATTATTGTTGAAATCAAATTCCTACTGTAAGGAAGATACATCCAACTCACTTTTGGTTTTTTTTAAAATCTTGAGTAGTTTAATACCATCAGCAAACTTGGCCACCTCACTGCTTATTTAAAAGAATCATTTAAAAGTTAAGAAGTACCAGTTCCAACATATATCCCTGAGCGATTTCTACTTGTGTAGAAATTTGCTAACATTATTATACATAGAACATTGTTAAACCCAATTGAGAAAAATAAGAAAACATTTTGGTTCATTAAGAGAAGAACTGATTCCATGGGCTTAACTAGATAAGTACATTGGAACAAAAATTGCCACCAATGCATTCATGTGCATATTTTAAAATTGAAATAGCAACCACCCCATAGTTCAATTTGATCAGAACAGCAATTATTTAACCTTCTTCTTGTATAATGCTCTTGGACTAAAATCAACATTCCTCCTTCTCCAGTGTAAATGCTCTGGAATGAAAGGCCCACTGATTCCAATGCAATTGACTTTATATCTAAACATCTGGTTCTAAATAAGCCTCTCATTTTGCCATAGATTCTGACATTTTCACATGCAAATAACAAAGTGAAAGCATTGTGATTCAACTCAAGTCAATGATTCTGTAGCAGGGTTTAAACCTAGACTGGTTGCTTAATCACATATTGGGGAATAAATGACATGCTAAGACATATATGCCATTTTCATACAATTTTATTTCAATGTGATCCTGTCTCATATGTCTCATGTTCAAAGTACAAATAGCCCATATGGTACATGTGACAGAGCTGACATCATAGCTAATGCCTACTAAAAACATACCTGCTAATTGCTTGCTATGAGCTGATGCTTCTGCATTGACCTGCTTTTGACGTGCTGAGGCTGGTTTTTCTCTCTCATGTTTGTTAGTCCCATTTTCCATGGAGGCCAGCTTCTCTGTTGCTGCTTTCTTGGCTTCCAACTTTTTTTGCCGACAGGTTTTTACGGGTTCAGCCAGCATCCTTACTTTTCGTCGAAAAGAACTAAGAACCTGGATGCTACCATTTCGCATTTTTTCTTCCTGACCTTCGGCGCTTCCAAACTCATCTACATTGGATATTTTATACAAGGGTAGCACATGCAATTGTTCATCTTCTGGTGTTTGGCCAATTTCACGATTGTCTTCTCTGGTTAGTGTGCAGACCTGTTAAAATAATATGACGGAAGACACATTTGGACCGACAAATGACGCAAGGTTAAATTTGGCCTACAAACAATTGTGATCATTCATGACTTTAAAGTCACAGTGTTAATTTTTCCTGACAGGCAGCTTGTCAAATTAAATTATACCTGGATTATTTTTAACCATAAATATTCTATTTTTCAATAGTTTCTCCAGGGGTCAATAACCCATTAAAAACAACAACAACAAAACTCTTTAAAAATATAACAATCTAAAATAATCTAGACCAGGCAAGAATGTTTTGTGGGATTTGTTCTCTAGAAAACTCCATCATTTTCATTACTTTTCTCCTTTAAAAAAAAACAAAAAACAAACATTTAGAGATCAGCGAGCGCCACCTAGGGGCATTATGGACTCCATTTTGTCATCTATATATAAACATCTTTATTCACTACTATTTTAGTAGTAGTTTTAGTAGTAGTTTTATTTTACTTTATATAAACATCTGTATTCACTACTATTTGTACATTATGTATGTTTGTATAAAATGAAGGCTTTGGCATCTTTTTCATGTTAGGAGCACCTAATATTCCTGAGAAATAAAAGTTCCAGTGATAAAATTCATGAACTGATGACACAGCTTTGGGAAAATATTGGTGAGTAAATCCACAAGGAATGGATAAAAAGAAGAGAAATGGAGGATGCTGATATGGCCAAGCCAAAGCCCAGATCTAAATTCCATTAATATGCTGTGAGGTGATTTAAAATGGGATGTGCATGCAAAAAGTCCCTCATAAATTGCACAATGGAAAAATTCCTGCATGGAGGAACAGAAATCATCTCAGCAGTTGATGTCATAAATTTTGATATATAAAAAACCTTGCAACTCGGGGTTGTTTCTTCCAAATATTAGAGCCAACTTAGTTTTTCTACAGAAGTAAATGGCATTATCTTTTTTGTTGAATAAATAATTGCAAATAATTTAATGTAATAAATAATAAAGTCAATTTTTCATATTTTTGTTCAGTTGTGCCATCTTTACTTTTATATGCTGCTTGAATGGAAGTAAAATATTGATATGTCCACATATGTTAAAATTGAAAAAAAATTTTTTTACATGAGGTGTACTTCTTTACATACACATTCACATCAGCATACAAGTTACTAATCATTGCTGAAGAGGGAATGGTCTTTTCAGTTTAATCCTATTAAACTTCTGTTAATACAAAACAAAAATTAAAATATGTCAATCAATAAGGGAATGATTGATTGCAGGATTTCAAATTTGTTGATCAATCTAGAAGTAGCACTTTGGGAATATATCTAGCAACCAATGCTCAAGAGATCAGTATTGTATTCCTTTTACATTGCCTTGGGAAATGACTAATTTCACCTTAGCAAATGAATGGATTTCTCAGCTCTCTTCAGCCAGCCCACCTAAGAGAAGGAACTTAAAACAAACCTGAAAGAAGAAAATGGCAAACCACTTCTATATGGATTTCAAGAATAATATATGGAGAAATTTGGAAACCATATAATGAAATTGTCACGTTAGAAGAATTCCTTAATGGAAAGAATGAAGTTTCATGAGTAGGTTTAGAAATGACAACATGGCCATACCAAGGAAGTCTGTTTATCTCAAGTGCTAGAATGAGTTCCTCTTTTTAGAATGACACATACAACTGGAACATATAACAAAAGAAGTATTAACTGAGGAAATCTTGCAGAATTGCCTAAGTGGAAATTAAGCATATCTAACTGGATATTTTAGAAATGTGAAACTTGTGGATCAGAATGGGTCTTATTAATACTTAAATAAATTTGTGTTTACTACAAACACAATGATAGAAGGCACTAAAAAATTCTGTATCAAATATAAAATATGTTAAATGCTGATACAATGCATATGATAATATGCTGGCTTATAAAGCAGTCCCTACATTAGAGACTGTAGTTTCCATGTAATGGAATGAGCAAGTTTGTGCTACAAATAGCATATTGGCCAAAACTGGTTAATTCTGTCCATTACCATTAGTAGAGAATGTTGTACAAGAAATAGATATGACTAAAATAACCTTGACTACACATTCTTTATTACTATAACTAAAAATGTTATGTGAAAGTTTTAATTAAGGATCAAATGGCAGTGGAGAATCTATTATCCCAACAAATAATAACTATGGCATAGTTATATTGCATGTCTATAAAACTGTGAAAAAGAGGGAGGATGTAACTGAAGAAGAAAATTTGATTTTGTGGATCAAAGTTGATATATGCAGACAAAGGAAGCCATAGGCTTAAGTAGGAATGAAAGGAAAAAAATGTATCAAAATGTAATTCATCTAGATTGTTGTGTATTTGGAAATATGAATTTATAGATTGGTGAAAATAAATGATAGTAGTAGAAGAATCAAATATGGGTTTTGGGGAAAAAATGCAACATTTTGGATAAATAGATTCCAGAAGAAATTGGTGAGGAATAAATGGATAGTCTAAGATAAGAAAGTATAGAAATAATATGGGTGATTCAGGGACTCAAAAATAAATAATAGTGTCTATTTGGTGAGTATGAGCTTTTAAAGACATACATAGAAAAATGAATGTAAATCTAAAATGGTCATTGAGGTGATTGTTTATGATAAAAAGTTGAATGAGAGAAGGATATAAGACTGATAAAAGGTTCTGAATATGGGATGACTCATATGTTGACAATATCAAGAATAAATCATGGGACAAATAGTCATGGAAGAAAAAGAAGACATGAAACTAAAGTGAAAGTAGAATGACTTTAGGAAAAGAAAGTATGACATATAGTTAATATATCAGAAGATGAGTAGAGTAGAAGAGGGAAATATGTATATAAAAGAATGATTGCGGAAAAAATTAGGACAAAAGAAAGATGCTGAATAATATAGAAAAAAGATGAGAAGGTATGTCTGCTGGAATAAAAATTGGTGATAAAAAATGAACTACTTGAGACATGCAGATGATAACACTTTGTCAGCCCAAGTAAGAAAGATGCAGAAGAGTCCATGATAAAAGAAAAAGTAGAAAGTGAAATATCTGAGTTAATGTTAAATATCAGAAAAGCAAAAATAGCGTCAACTAGAATGCTAAGTGAACTTACAGTTGATGGTGAAGAAGTGAAGATGGTAGATAGTTTTGTTTTCTTGGGTTCAAGAATAGATAAAGATGTACAGTGCAGTGAAGAAGTAAAGAGGATATTAATCCTAGGGAGGAAGGCAATTACAAATTTAGACAAGGTTATGAAGGATAAGGCTGTTTGTATGACAACAAAGATCAGAATAGCTAAAGGAATGGTCTAATATAATGTATGACTCTGAAAGATGAACAGTAAGAAACAGCAAGAAAAATCCTTTGGATTATGGAGTTGGGGTACTTACTAAGAATACAATAGATTGTAAGAACAAATCAGCTCTTGAGAAATATATATTTTGATTACTCCTTTGAGGCAATAATCAGCAAACAGAAAGTCACAAATGCTAGGCATGAGATGTAAAGAGATGATGAATTAGCAAAAAAGGATTATGCGTGGCAAAGTTGAGGGGAAAATGGAAAGGAAAGACAACAGATAAAACAGATTATTATTTTCTTCAGTCCCAGCACGTATTTTGGAGGTTGCCTGGATAAGTTCCTGCAGTTTTCTTAACAGGAATTTTCAGAAGTGGTTTTCCACTGCCTCCTTTCTAGGCTAATCTAAGTGATTAGCCTGAGATCACTGAGCTGGCTTTGTGCCTAAAATGAAACTACAACTCACACTCTCCCAGTTTCTAGTCTGATGCCTTAACTGCCACATCATGCTGGATCTCCAAAGGGATGTATGAGAAATGAGATGAATACATGACTGTAGAGAACATATTCTTTATGAGTATGTGGAACTTCTATCAAAGGGCTTCAATCTTGTAAGTCTGAAAAAAAAATGCACTAACTTGACAGCAAAATTTCTGTGGACTCCAATGCATACATTCTGCAATACACAAGCCAATCAAAATTATATATTTTAAAGTTTCCAATTTCACTTTATTTCATTGTACTAAAAAAAAGAACAAGAAGGCAAACAGGAGCAAGGAATGTAAGAATTAACCTTGAGAATCTCATTTTTTTAAAAAATTAAAAGCCTAGAGGATCTGCATTCATACTGATGCAATATTTCACAATTTTCCTTAGTAGCCATCATGTGCCAGCTTAATAGAAATAGAGATTATGAAAAATAAGGAACTTAATGCAAGAAGTTGGTTGTGCATGAGTAATGGCTTGGTGAATCACTGACTTACCAATGTACTACCATTCTGCATATTGTGTAGGTCTCTATGAGCATGAGCGCAAAAATCCAGGCAGGCAGTGACCCCTGAGAATGGACGACCTTCTTTTAAACCCAGGCGACATTCAGGAGCTCTGTGTTCATATTCAATCTAGACACAAATATATTTATATAGATTAACTCCAAGGTTAACTTCAGTCAACAATCAAGCAAACAATACCCCAATCAAGGAACTGCAAAAGAACCATCAGAAAACAGCCCAACCAAAGAATCTCTAAGACCACCCACACCCTCAAGCAAGTCACCAGAATATAAACTGGCAGCAAACAGCACTCCTTACTGGCAATGATGATGTTACCTAGTTAGGATAATGAAATGTCTGCAAGAAAATAAGCAAACTCAGAGAGCACCAAGGACCTCTTGTATTTATATTATTTAATTCACCAACATTACATTAATTAATTCACCAACTTTAATTCACCACAGTCACTGCTTGTCAAAGTTCCTTCTTCCGGTCCTCTTCCTTTTAGTTGCCGCGTTTATTTGGCTGTGTTTCTGCCACTGGTTTTGGAGTCTCAATCTCTCTGCTCCCCCGTTACACAATATAACTGTATCTCACTTTTTTTTGAGTCTCCTCTCGTACCAATGCGATCTGTTGATTCAATTTTCACTTCCTACTCCTCAGCTGTCAGCGCTTCGGGCCAGCCAAAATGGCTGATTTTTTCCCCCGCCAGAATTAAGAGGTTTCTCCTGAACCTTCAGGGCAATTGCTTTTCCCCCCAAGGTCCTTGGAGATTCCTCTTTTTTCTATCAATCTCTCCAGGATTGATAGTGCCTATTTAGGCTTCCTGGCTGGGAATATTTGAGCTACAAGAACGGAGCCCCGTTCTCTCCCTCCATGCATGCTGACATCACCGGCGGAAATCTCTTCAGTTCAGAACTATGAAAGGTCTTCACACTTTGTTATGCCCCAAGGAAGACCAATCCAATGTTCCTTTCTCTAGTTCCAATGATAGCAAACCAATCATGCAGTGTCAATTTGATACTAGGTGCTAAATCATAGAATCACAGGGTTGCATGTATGGATATTTCCAATTTGTTTATCCTGGAGGTTTGGGCTTATAGATCAGCTAAAACAATCATATACTTAGTTTTGATATAAACGCAGCCCTTGTGACTTGAAAATAATGGTTTTATTATATGTATAATATGCTACTGTGCTTCTTTAACAAGCCATGTTTCATCAATGTGGATTCCATGATAAAAGCTATAAAGAAACATAATTTTTACCTTTCTGATATAATTGTACACCATAGTAGCCAGAAACAAAACCAATTAATTTTTGTTTATTTCTAATTGTTTCATCATCTTTATTTAATGACCCCATAATCCCTTGCGGGGTGGACTCTGGGCAACTGAATAGAGATAGCAGTATCTTTACTGGCCAGATGCCCTTCCTGTCACCAATGCAGAGTTTTGTTCAGCAGATATATTCTCAGTGTGCCCAGGGAGAAAAATAACTGCCTGTACCTAGGATTGAACTCACAGCCACCTCTAGGCCACTGCAGCATTCCATTTCTAATTTTTTTCATATTATTGTAAAATAATATTTATTTATTTATTTATTTATTTATTTATTTATTTATTTATTTATTTATTTTTCAACAAGTGCAAGGAAACAAGTAACAGAATAGACATAGACATGGACACATTAAAAAAATTGGCACAAATAAAAGGAAATAAATAAGTAAAACATAACCATAAACACATATAAATACATATGTACATAAGTACATAATGGGAACAGTAGGACAGGGACGGTAGACACGTTGGTGCGCTTATGCACGCTCCCTTTACGGACCTCTTAAAAAACATGAAAGGTCCACGGTAGACAGTTTAAAGTAAAAGGTATGGGGATTAGAGAGACTAACAACAGGCTCAGGTATAGTGTTCCAGACATTTACTACACTATTGCAGAAGTCATATTTCCTGAAATCAAGATTAGAGTGAATTACATTGAGTTTGAATCTATTGATAGCCCTTGTGTTATTGTGGTTGAAATTAAAGTACTCATTTACAGGTAGGACGTTTTGGTAAATAATCTTATGAACTAAGTTTAGGTTGGAATGTAGACTGCATAGTTCGAGGCTATCAAAATTTCAAGCCTGGTGGTATAGGGAAAATTTTATTTTGAACAGAGGATTTGAGTACTCTTCTAGTAAAAGATTTCTGGACCTTCTCTAATGTATTGACATCAGAAATACAGTGAGGGTTCCAGGCAGGTGAGCAGTATTCAAATATAGGTCTGGCAAAAGTTTCGTATGCCCTAGTTTGAAGTATAGCGTTATCAGAGAGAAAACTTCGTAAAATAAGATTGACAGCTCTTAATGCCTTTTTTGCAATGATGTTACAGTGAGCTCTGGGGCTTAGATCGTTTGAAACATGTAGCCTCATAAATGAATTCTACATTATAAGTGCTGTAGTTTCTTTCAAAGTCTTGGGAGACTTATATGTTGGTAAAATAAAGCAACGAGTCTTAGTATTGTTATCAAACATTTTGGTTTTTCTTTACTCACCTGGTTGTTATAGGCATCAGGTGCCAGTTTCTTGTAAGTGGGTGCCATCAGAGTTGACAAAGTTTGCAGATTGGATTCTAGTTTTTCTTCCTATTTTTTTTTAAAAGAACTTCATTCATTAGCAGTTAATTACTACTTTTAGCTAATAGCTTTAATTCTGAAAACACTTATGGTTATTTCATTCAGTGTAATGTGATTCAACAGATCATAAAACTATTTCGCAAGAAGAGCATGGGGCAAAATGATAGCTGTTTTCAAATATCTGAAGGACTTTTGTGTAGATAATGAAAGCTGCAGTTGTCCTCTGTTGTTCTAAAAAGCAATAGAATCAGTGAATAAAAACTGCAAGAAACTAGATTCTGTCTTAAAATTAGAAGAAATGTTCAGCAATATGACAGATTATCTTGGGAAATAATGGGATATCCGCTAGGGGTATTTAAAAGCAAGGTGTGAATCAACATCTGTCAAGAATGGAAAAACTGAAAATACCTACACTGGAGGTGGGTTTGAATATATTTATTTGAATTCTAAATAATGTGATTCCATATTAAACCAAACTGATCCAACTTATGTATTGTTTCAGTTCTTGGAATTCTTTATATAGAAGAGCAATGTTTAAAACTTACAAATAAAAACAACAAAAAATGCAGAGTTGAAGCCGAATACCCAGACTAAACAAAACAAAAATGGACTGTTGACATTGCCAGTCTTTTGGTACCAAATCTCATCCCTATAACTTATCTCTTTCTTTCTCTGTCCCTCTCTGTCTCTCCCTGTTTCTCTCTCTCTCTCTCCTCCTCCCCCTCCCTTTCCTCCCACCCTTCCCCCATCTCTCTGCAGGAAAAATAATTGAAGGACAACCCTACCTCTTTTGGATCGTCACCTAATAGTTTAAACTTTCTTGGGATCTTGCTTCTGGCAAATTTGCAACCATTATAGTACATACTCCATGAACAACCAAAAGAAAAAGAAGCACCACAAGATTCAGGGTCTAATCCTTGGCATGCACAGGTTCGTCTAAGGGAAAAAAATATTAGCAAGGGTTATCAGTATACTGCCAATATACCATAGCTATTTTAAAGCTTTCTTTCTTTCTTTCTTTCTTTCTTTCTTTCTTTCTTTCTTTCTTTCTTTCTTTCTTTCTTCTTTCTTTCTTTCTTTCTTTCTTTCTTTCTTTCTTTCTTTCTTTCTTTCTTCCTTCCTTCCTTCCTTCCTTCCTTCCTTCCTTCCTTCCTTCCTTCCTTCCTTCCTTCCTTCCTTGGTTCGATTTATATGCCGCCCTTCTCCGAAGACTCAGGGTGGCTTACAATGCGTTAAGTAATAGCCTTCATACTTTTGTATATACCTGCTTAGTAGGGCTTTCGCCCCCCCACCCCCCAAGCGGTGTTCTTTTTATACAAAGTCATCTTATTGCCCCTACAAACTGGGTCCTCATTTTACCTACCTCAGAAGGATGGAAGTCTGAGTCAACCTTGAGCCTGGTGAGATTTGAACTTGCAGTAATTGCAGGCAGCTGGCAACTAAGTGCTACTTAACAGCACTTTAGTCCGCTGCGCCACCAAGGCTCCTTGCATATATCATATATTTATCATAAATTACTTCTGATTACTACTGAAATGTAGCTATTTTAAATTAAATTAAGAGCCAGTGTAGTATAGTGATGAACAGGCTGTGCTAGGCATGGTGAGGCACAGATTCACTTCCACCTCAGTCATGGAAGCTATCTGGGTAACTCTGCACCAGTCATTCTTTTTGCCCTAATGTATGTACAGTGGTATTGTTGTGGGGAAAATGGAAGGAGAAAGCACTATCAATGCCTGAACTAAAAGCAGGATATACTTCTAAATTAGAGGTGGGAAACTATGGCTCCTTATGACTTGTGGACTTCAACTCCCAGAATTCCTGTGCTGAATATGGCTGGCTCAGGAATTTTTGGATTTGAAGTCCACAAGTCATAAAACAGCCATAGTTCCCCACCCCTAATCTAAACGAGCTAATAAATGAATGATTTTATACTTCTTCTAAGTCAAATTTGACATTCCTATTAAAAAGTGGAATTGGTTGATGTTCATCCATTCTTTCTTTCCCCTCAAGATTTTCAGCTCTAAGATGTACAAAAAAGGGCCAGAGAACCATCTAGAATAGCATGGAGGGGAATACGCAGTATTGTGTCTCATTACAGGATACATTGAGAGATAATCTGAATAAAAGTGCTATTTAAATATATTAAAATTATGATGTTAATCAGGACATACTTCTGAAAATACATGGAGGTGGATTTAGATGCAGCTCTACGTGCAATATATTGAAGGCATTTCCATAAGGGAAAATATAAAGCCTGAAAATAATTAAAGAAAATATGGAGAGAAAAGAAATAGCAGAAATACAGATATTCCACTGTGAAAAAACATTTAACTTTTTTCAACTAAACACTAAGAGCTAGTAAGATTAGTATCTAAGTGCAGTATTTGTACTTGAGGGGAAGATAAAGTGTTAACCTATCTTCCCCTCACAAGAACTCTGTGAGGTATTTTTCTGTATGTGGTAAGTATGACATTAGATTCCTCTCGTGTACCATGGACATGTCTGTTGACTGTTGCACAGTCAAAATGGGTATAATCCATTGCACTGCTGTTGAGATAAAACAGAATAGGATTGATCATGAAATGGATGAACAATGAATTATTTAAACAAGATGGCTTTTCTATTCACTGAATGCTTTGTAAAAGAATTGCAGTTTTTGTAAGGTTACAGGGAGGGCTACAGGTAATCCTCAATTTATGACTTTAATGAAAACTGCCTACTATGGTTGTAACTCATGATGGTCATAAAGCATTCATCACATGACTGATCCAATTTTATGATATTTTTTTTTTTTTGCGACAATTGTTAAGCGAATCCATTGTGTGCTATGGACTATTTTTGCTGAAAATTAAATATTTGTTTTCCGCAAAAACATTGTTAATTGTGGTCATGTACTGTGAGACAAAAGCAAAAGAAGAAGCGAACGACAGAGAATGAGGTGGCTGGATGGAGTCACTGAAGCAGTTGGCATGATCTTAAATGGACTCCAGAGGATGGTAGAGGAGAGGAAGGCCTGGAGGAACGTTGTCCATGGGGTCGCAATGGGTCGAAAACGACATCGCAACTAACAACAACTGTGAGACACTGCAAATGTCTATAAATGTGGACCAGTTGTCAAATGCCTGTCAGGAAGTCACGTGATTGCAGGGGGAGAAGCTGGCTATTGGAACTTTGGAACCAGGTTGTACATACATATTTTTTGGAGGGTCTGTTGTAAATTTGAACAGTCACTAAGTGACCAGTTGTAAGTTGAGCACTACACAAGCCTACGTACCCTCCTTTTACAGCGAAAAGAGGTCCCAGATCTGTCTGCCAATCTGGCCATGCTTTTGGGAACATTAGGAGTTGCAGTTTGAACACATTTATTGTATGCTAGAACAGGGAAACTATGTTTATTATGATCTATGCCATAGATATTTAAACTATAGGAAAATTTTACTTCCTGGAGGTGAAGGAAGTACATACTTAACTTACTCTTCATTGAGTGCACACCGCCGGTTTGTGAGTGTCCCGTACTTCATTAAAGTGTCAGACAATTCAGAGTACAGCTTGTCTGCTAGGCTCTGAGGTATTCCTTCCCACACCAAGATAAGTACAACTAACACAGCTGTTTCACAGTGGTGGCCTGCACGTTCTCGCACTAAACAAAGAAGTTTTTCTTCAGTTCCATTTCGACGAATCACCTGAAAGTATATCAAAAATATATTTTTTTCTGTAAAAAAATATTTAGGTTCAAGGTTAGCAGGCCACATTATGGTTTTGTCTAGTTTTTGGTAAACCAGATTTCTCCGTATCTTTTGCATACCATAGTTCTTCGGTTCTGCTTGCAGTTTCTTTCCTTGTTTGTTATTTTCAAAGCAGGATTGGATAAGACTCTGCCTACAACTTGAAAGAGCTACTAGGAGCTAAGAAAGACAACGGACCAGATGGATTAATTGCCCATCATTATATCTTCTACCCAATTATATATTCCAAGGTAAGAATGATAAAATGGTGGTATCAAAAGTTCATTAACTGTGGGACTTTATTCCAACTTTAGGTCTGTGAGCTGTGAGTTTCAAATTTTAATAACAGATTTGGAAAGGCAAGATAGAATAAACCAATAATTTTAAAAGATATAACATAGTGAGATTGCAGGTCCACAGATTTTTAAAGGATATGTACCTAAGACAATAATTTCATCCTGGTATACATTTTCTATAGAATTTCTAAGATAGAACTGTTATTAATCTGTCATATTTTATTTAAAATATATCCTGAATTAACTCCCATGATTTCTTTAAAAATAGATTTATTTTTAAATCTTAAAAATAAGATTTATTTTTGCCAACATGCACTAATTATATCTATCAAAGTGAACAGTATCTTTTATAAGGTTGTGGAGATTATTCTTACCCATTTAGCTATAGGGCAGCCTTGAGCACTTCTGCCTTCTTTTCCTGTGTAGACAATTTTTTCTATTCTGATGGCTTTGCCTTTTTGTCCATATCTTTTTTTAAAAAAAATCAAATCATGAAATGAGTAAATATAGGAACATGCATTTCATATAAATATAAATGAAATCATACAGGAACACGGGAAACTTTTCCTTTAAATCTTTACAATCCTTTCTTGTATTGAGGTTATTTACTATCCATAGCAGTGGTGAAATCCAAATTTTTTTTTTACTACTGGTTCTGTGGGCGTGGCTTGGTGGGCATGGCAGGGGAAGGATACCGCAAAATCTCCATTCCCATTCCACTCCAGGGAAAGGATATTGCAAAATCTCCATTCCCACCCCACTCTGGGGCCAGCCAAAGGTGGTATTTGCCGGTTCCCCGAACTACTCAAAATTTCAACTACCGGTTCTCCGAACTGCTCAAAATTTCCACTACTGGTTCTCCAGAACCTGTCAGAACCTGCTGGATTTCACCCCGATCCATAGTATTTTAATTAGCTTAGTCCAGATTTTAAAGAAATAGCAAATCCAAACCAAATCAAAATGTTTCAAAAGCAAAAATGTTTTGAGGTTTTACTAAATATGCATTTATATTTTAAAAAGAACACTTATATTTTTGCTTCTTAAAGATCAATTGAGTTTGTATTTCAATGTGGCAAATGAAGCTTCCCCCAAAGCATAGAACATTTTATATTGAAGGAAAACAACAGCAAGGATTCAGAATTCATTTGAGCTTAACACAACATAGTCATTTTTCAGGCATGTAAAATTCAACTCCCAGAAATTTTACCAATGGCCACATTGGCTGGGGAACTGAAACTAAGTCATCATATACAGAGAGTATACAAGTTGGAAAAGGCTGTGATAAATCAAACAGGTTTTATACAAGCACTCTCATTGTTACTTAAACATAGAATACTACTGTGTAAAGTGTGTGTTATTGATTAATGAGTTTTCAAATTGCACTGGAAATTTATATCCATGAGTCTTTAATTGATTAAGCTCATTTCTTTCTTTCTTACTTACGTTTCTTACTCTTCATTTACTTCTTCAAAGTAAATAGAAAAACCAGAGTTTGTATTTTGTTGTGATTCAAGAGAGAGATTTCTTAAAGTGCCTATGCTATGCATTCAAGACTGGCCACTGATTTCATTATCCAGCTGCTGCCCATCTTATTGGGCAGGCCAATGAGTGCCTGTTCGTGTAGGCTGGCATCTACCTGGAGTGGGTAGCTTATGACAGCCAGAAGCAGAGCTGTCTAATATTGTGATTCTCCACTAAACACACTCTGACCAGGATCGGTAATGCTAGAAGAGACAACCTAGCAATAATTATAATGGCTTGCAATGGTGGTGTTATTTATGCGCACAGATTTGAAGAAATTCTGACATACAAAAGTGGATAAATTTTAATCTCTGCATGCTTTTCTAATTCATTACCTTTCTTCCATTATTTCTCTAATAGCAGCAACATTAGGACCAGCTCCAAGGTGAGTATAGAAAGGGCCCTCGTCTTTTTCAATTATCTGTTCTGTTTAAAACAAAAAAGAAATGAAAAGATTAATCGGTATGTTTTAAAAGTTTTATACCACACAGCTTTGGTATAGACTATACTGTATACCTAAACATTCAAGGTGAACGGTGAGGACAAATAAAATATCTGTGAGATTTAATAATAGTTTCTGTTCTACAGCATGATGTATCTTAACAACATAACTAAAAAATTACAAACTGGGGAAGCTTATCCTTTCTTAGGTAAAGGTAAAGGTTCCCCTCGCACATAAGTGCTAGTTGTTCCCGACTCTAGGGGGCGATGCTCATCTCTGTTTCAAAGCTGAGAGCCAGCGCTGTCCAAAGACATTTCCGTAGTCATGTGGCCAGCATGACTAAACACCAAAGGTGCATGGAATGCTGTTACCTTCCCACCAAAGGTGGTCCCTATTTTTCTACTTGCATTTTTTACGTGCTTTAGAACTGCTAGGTTGGCAGAAGGTGGGACAAATAACGGGAGCTCACCCTGTTACGCGGCACTAGGGATTCGAACTACTGAACTGCCAACCTTTCGATCGACAAGCTCAGCGTCTTAGCCACTGAGCCACTGCGTACCCTTTCTTAATAAACTATAAAAAATTGGCAGCATTTATATTATTTATTTTGTAAATAATAGTAATCAAAACTTACCCACACAGCTACATGAAGGAAAATCATACTGAGTTTTGACTGGTGTATCCAGCAAGTTTTTTAAAGGTGTATCTAGTAACGAAGAAGGTGATTCCAAGAAATTATTGAGGGCTGTTCCAGCACTTCTTTTGGTTGGTGTTCTTTCATTAGGATGAATGGGTTGTTGTTCTAAAGAGACCGCATGGCTGTTGAAATCTGCACCATTAAAATTCCTTGTCAGAACTGTAATGGGTCCCGCAGCCTCAATTTTGACATGTTTGGGTGATTTGATAGTAAGAGACTTGTGATCAAAGGGTGTTTTGACCTGAATCTGTTTCAACTGCTGCTCCATGGTTTCAATGATACTCCTTTGTTGCATGTTCTCACATCCAAAGTGCTGAACCTCTTGTTTAATTGCTTTCTTCCATGGTTTGGTTTCCAACTGTCCAATCTGTGTAGGAAGGCAAGCATTCACCTTTGAGCCAGTTTCAGTTTTGATAGATTTGAAGCCCATAGCTTGACATGACTCAGATTTATTTTGGTTAGCTTGTTTATTCAAGATATGCCATCTAATAGCAGCATGCTTTTGAAAATCTTTGTGAGGTTGGGAGGGAGGACAGTGGCCATGACTCTGATCTGCTTGCTGATTGTAGGGTGAGTAACTTTGCTGAATCTGATTAGCTTGTGAGCTATTCATGTTGGTAGTCATGTTACAATATTCTTGTGTTTGCTGGAAGGGCCGCTGTAGAAATGAAGTTGGTGGAGATGGAGGGTTTTGTTCCTGAAAGCCCTGGGGCAGATCTTGTTTAGGAGTTATACTATTTGGATAATATTGCATGTGCTGCAAGTTGCGAGATATATTTTGAGTTAAGAGGTCTGTGTTTATGGGATCTTCCTTTTTCTCAGAAACCAAGTGCATGTTTGAGCAGGAATGCTTCATTACATCATTTGTCTGATTATAATGGGAGTTTTTGTTGACTGTATTTGAAATATGGTCCACTCTGGTCTGGGGAACTTGTACTGGGAACTCAACTGATTTGAAGTAATTACTTGCTTCTTCAAAGCACTCTTCTAATTTAAGGTGATTTAAGGATGTTCTTTCCCCTTGCTGTTCTTGGCTGTTGCTTGACCGGGGAAAGGTTTGTGGCAATTTCGTGGTTTTTATTTGTTGTGTGGAGTTCATTGTTACTTGTGAATTCTGTGGTGGTTGTATTGGCTGTGTCTGGAGTATTGGAGGCAAAATTTGTGAATGTATGAATTGGTCATCCTCAAATGGAAGATCTAAGTGCTGAGGCTTTAACTGTGCCTCCAAAGTCTGTTCAAGGTGGAGTTGAGATTGTGGTTGAAGATTAAAGTGCCTTGAATTTTGCTGCTGATCATTCATCTTTTTGGATTGTGGTGAGTGTTTTTGGAATGGGATTTGCAAATCAGGAGTAAAATGATGAGATGGTTGTGCTCCTTCACTTTTGAATAGTGCTGGTACTTGCTCACCCTGAATAATGTTCTGGTAGCAAGATTGCCCTATGACTCCTTTTGATTCATTGGAACCTCTAATATATTGTTTTGGATGTGTCTGCTCAGGTGAATTTGCCTGGAGTTGAAGCATGGTCCTCAAAAGAGTTTCATTTGATTTTGGGAAAGAATCACTGTGGTTAAAGGGAGGGGAACTCATTCTCATCCAAGAAGCTTGTGAGCGGATTTGTGACTGCTCTAAGTGATTTTTCACCAGATCTTTGTCTTTATCAAGAGTAGTCTGCTGATTAATCTGGCTCAGAAGATGTGGAAAATGTTGCAATTCTTTACTGGTTCTTAATCTTTGTGGATCCTGAATTTTAGACTCCAGTTTGGACTGAATTTCACTAGGATCTTGCTGCTTTATTCCCAATATCATTGTACTGAGATCGACATCTGTTTCACTCCCAGTTGCTTGTGAAACCTGAATCTTGTATTCATGACCCTGTTGAGAACTGGGAGTTTGTTGGCAAAAGCCAGAATTTTTTTTTGTATGTTCTCCCTGATGATGTGGTTGCCCTCTGTTATTTTTTTCTGTTAGATTGAAAATATTTCTAGGATCTTCTGAAGCCTCACTGTTTATTTCCTGCCCAGGAGAAGATGCAATAGGGGGTAGATTAAAAGAATCATTCCTGAAAATGGAATCTTGTTGGAAGGAAGCATCGGTTTCTTCTCCTGGTTGTGACAAAATCTCTGAGCTACTATCATGAGTCTTCAGATTGTTGATAGGATTGAGTGAGAAATCCTGACTGGGGACCTGCCTTGTGTTTTCTGTAACTACATGGCTGTTTGTAGGTGGCTGGTAGATATTTTCTGACTTTTGCTGCTCTGAGTTCATTACTTCTGGATGGTGAAAATTGGAGCTTGCTTGTATGATGGATCCTTTAGTGGAGTTTTCTATACTGTGGACTTCAGTAGCTACAGAAGCTAGCACCTGAGGCAGCTCAGAGTTTGAGGTTTGAGCGGAACTTATCTGCCCTGAGGTATGCAGTAAATGTGATGTGCCACATGTCAACACATTAATAGCCCGAGTGTTTATGGCATTTGTAAAAGACGTAGTTGTCTGCGTTCCACTGAAAACATGTTCTGGATTATACTGAGACAACGTTTTTTCCAGGAATTCACCATGCATGTTTCCCATGGAAGAGGCAGAAACTATAGCACCATTAGGCATTGGAGCTGCCTTGTTCTTATATGCCATATCAATGTCCCTGTTGTGGCAGTTGCTATTTTCATCCCCTTGTTCATTCTGAATCTGGAGAGCTGGAGGAGTTTCTGAAGCACCAGAGTTGCATCTTAAAGACTGTATAAGAACTGAAGCTGTACTTTGTTCTGTTCCAAAACCCACAACACTCTTCTCACTGCACAAATTAGAAGCACCTGCTTGGTTGCTGACAGCGAATGAGCTATCTTGCCCCGTTTTTACTTCTTCATCTTGTTTAAGCTTCTTGTTCAGGTGAAGTCCGTACAAAGAAGGCTCACTAAAAGTGCGTTTTATCCCACCATTTGGCAAATACCGGCTGCAATGTTTCTTTTGCTGAAGAAGATCAGGGCTTATACGATTACCCTCATTCCTTTTTGCAGGATGCTTCATTCCATAGCTGGCCTTCCCATGCAGCCACATAGGGTTACCATTCAGTTCATTGTAGATCTTTCCTGCTGTTGTGTTTCCATTATGCAGCTTCACTGACAAAGGCTCTGCTTGGCAAACACGAGAAGGATGTGGAATTAAAAAAGGATTTAAACTATTGCCTTCATCATGATTAGTTCTATCCTGTTCCATCTGGCTTACTCAAGGGCCATCCACAAGGTTATCCTCTTACTGGATCTGGAAAGAAATGGGAGAGAAAGCCATGTTTATTTGGCTATCATAATATTACTTTATCACATCTACAGTATATAGCACACAAACATGCATGCCTCCAAATAGCCATCTAGTGTATATATGATTGTAACGGTTCTCTGCTTTGTATATCAAAAATTGCTTCAGAGATTACATTAGAGTGATAGGTAACTCATGAGCCCTGGAGGTACCCATGATTGTTCCTCTGCAATTTGACAACTAAGGTTATATGAATAAGAAACAAGAAAAATTGAGATCCCACTATTTTTTTAAGACAATGGTTTGATTTTATAATCTATCCGCCCATACAGCTGAGGAAATTAGGCCCATATATTTATGGGTGGCTAATGCTATGACACAGAAAGCTTTTGTGTACATGGTAGATTGTTCCTCCATAGGTGAAAAGCCAGATAACTCTTATTTTCCACTATGGCTATCACAGAAAAATGAATTAAAAGGCTATTATTTGCTTATGAACCATAACATACTAGTGAAATCTTGAAATTATGTTTATAAAGAAGAATGGATAATAGTTTTTATCAGTAATAAACAAATAGATAAATAAATGTAGCTAGAATTCCCTGTATATTTAACATGCACCTACTTAGGATTTTTTTTTTTGTAATAGGATTTTATTGAATTTCATTATAATATAAAAATATAGAAGAAGTGAAAGTTAGAATAGAAAAAAGGAATGGGAAAAGAGAGAGGAAAGATAAAGATATCAATTTTTTGGGGGTGCGATAGATTACATAATAGTACATCATTCTTTTATTTTACATTTCACAAGATTTCAAGCCATTTCTATAATTACAAAATCATTCTAATCATCAAAACTTAAAATGAAAATGCTTCTTTTTTTAGTTTTTAGCAAAAAAAAAAAGTCTTTTGTTTCCAAAGAGAAACAAAGCTAGATATCTTTTAAAAAAATTAAAAGAGTCAATTTCATCATCTTTGCTAACTCTGTCACCTTTACCATCTACGATTTCACTGTGGAGATTATTGCATCTTTCACTCACCTACGTTTTAAAATATTTATACAATGAATGTATAGAGTACTTACTAGATCTTTTTAAAAAAATTCTAGAAAATCTCTGGTTTATGTCTCCATATTCATGGAGATCTAAGATCATGGAAATCCAATTTAAGTATAGGATTTGACGAGGGAGAGAATAATTCTTGAGATAAGAGATTACTTTTGAGAAAGAGATATCCTTATCAGTATTGAAATTAATACACAATTCTTTAAAAGTACTTAAAGTATGATTACATAAAAATCCTTGCTTTTTCTATTCAAGAAGAATCATCAGACAATGAGTAGTTCCTCTCAAATAGATTTCCCAACATGATCAATAAATATGACTTGTTTTTCTTCTGAGTTTTCAGAAGAAGAACCTGTATGTGTTACATTTCTGATAGGCAATGTAACAGGAAAAAGGCAGATGCATATTCCACAAGATCAGATCAGACTGAAGATAACCTTCATGAGAAGGTTCCAAATTTGACAAGGTAGGATGAATCAGGACCTTGGACAGAGTATTGTGGCAAAACTGGCAGGAAAGGACAAAGGTCGTCTGCATTTTATAGACTTGCTGGGTTCACTCACTTATGGTTTTGGTGACAAACAATGGTGGCTGTGCTCTGTATCCTAAAGTTTAGGAGAAATGAACTTTACCAATCCAAGAAATATGATTTGGCAACGTCTTCTGCTCCAAAAAGTTCTTAATATGGAGGATGGGCAAGGCGTAGAGATCTCCGGCCATGCAATTTGAAATAAAGAATATTCCTTTGGTATCTTGTAGCAGCGGAGTAAATAATTTTCTGAGAATATTGACAAGATGTTGGAGAAATATCATTTGTAATTGGTGTGTTAATTTTTGACTGAGGATATATATAGAGAAGATACTGAGCAGGAAGCAGGGGTGCTATCTGTTCCATGAAGCATCTCTATGTTAGGAGAGAATATTTATTTATTAAATTTACACACTGCTTATCTCATCATCAATAGTGACTCTGGGCAGCTATTCCTATTGGTTGGTCCCCATTATTTTGAAGGATGTGGTGGCAGATCTTTTTCTAGAAATGAAAATCCTAGATCTTCCTTAAAAAGTTGTTTTCCCCTTCCATGTTCCTTATAAGGTAAAGGTAAAGGTTCCCCTCGCACATATGTGCTAGTGGTTCCTGACTTTAGGGGGCAGTGCTAATATCCGTTTCAAAGCCGAAGAGCCAGCGCTGTCCGAAGATGTCTCCGTGGTCATGTGGCCGGCATGACTAAATGCCAAAGGCACACGGAACGCTGTTACCTTCCCACCAAAGGTGGTCCCTATTTTTCTACTTGCATTTTTTACATGCTTTCAAACTGCTAGGTTGGCAGAAGCTGGGACAAGTAACAGGAGCTCACCCCGTTACACAGCACTAGGGATTTGAACCACTGAACTGCTGACAGTTCAGTGGTCTTGATCGACAAGCTCACCATCTTAGCCACTGAGCCACCGCATCCCTAGTATGTTCCTTATCCCCTCAAGCAAAATACATGGGTAGAAAGCAGTGAACCAGTTATATCTTGATTCATTTCAGTTTGATTTTTTTTTCCTGGCTCAGTGTGTTTATGTTTCTCATAGTTGAGGGAAGAAGAATTCCCTTACAGAAGTAGGGAATTCACTGATTGAGTAATTAACTAATGGATGGGGTTTTACTTCTCTGCCAATATCTCTAATCAGCAGTCTTTGGAAAGAAGAAAGAGAGTTGTGAGCTTTTAAACGGTCAGGAGGGCAGATACAAACAGGACTGTGCAGTGGCTGAGAACAGCACAAAACAAAAATAAAGGTGAGTTTAGAGATAGTGGGGAAAAAACCAAGGCACCAAAAATAGGATCATTTAAGGCAAAAGAATACCAAGTTATGAATAATAAGTACTATTATTTCCAGGAAAGAATAATGTTTCCTAGTTTTTGCATAAGACCAGTAATTCTCAACCTTGACAGCTTTCTTATCTTTGGACTTCAACTCCCAGAATTCTGAACAATGGCTAGTCAGAGAATTCTGGGAGTCAAAGCACACAGATATGGAAAGGTGCAAAAGAATGGCCTGTGATATGCAAATTATCACCATTGTATTTAACTGCCTTGATTTTCAACTTTATAACTAAGCATATATTTTTAGATTAATGTCTTTATGAAATACCAATGATCAAGTTAAAAAAAATCATTGGCACAAATAGAAACTTTGACTTCTAATTAGTACGGTATTGGCTTCACTTTTAACAATAGCTTGACTACATTTCCTGTATTAAAAGCTGCAAGATGTATTTTGAAAACATTCACTTGTTTTCATTCATTCAAGTTTTCATTCATGTACATTTGATTATTATCTGCATGATAAGATAACATTTTGGAGTAATCCTATTCTGAAAATTTTCTTTGTAGGTGAACAAGGGGACTAATGCATTGGATCAACTTAATGGTAATCAAGTTTTTAAACCATCTGAGTTACTGCAAGAGGCATATGGACTGCAAAATAGCAATACACGTAAAAATAAATGTACTTTAAATAAAAATAAAATTGTATTGTTATGGTATATGGAGATTCTCAATCATCCAGGTCATAGTTGTCCCAAAGGAGCTTTTTCAAGAGGCAACTGGGCTTTCTGGTTTTTCTTTCTTTTCTTTTTTTTTGAAAAAGACATTTTGCTTCTCATCCAAGAAGCTTCTTCAGCTCTGAAGCTTCTTGGATGAAAAGTTAAATGTCTTCAAAGAAAAATCAGAAAGTCCAGTTGCCTCTTGAAAAAGCATCTTTGGGACATATTGTTAAGGTAAATATTACTTTCAATAACTTTTTCTTTTTCTGTTTATTAAATCAAGATAGATAGAATGATAATGAGATAGCATCTCTGTGCTAAATTAAGAGGATTTGACTATGAACAAGTTGATAGATATAGGGGGTATAATAGAAACTGAGATAATTAATAGAATTCAGTCATTCTTGGATACAAATTATATGAGAATGACAAACATTGGTAGGGTTTTTTTTTTTATATCAAGGAGGGCATAAATTCTAGCAAACTTTGAAAGAATAGATTATTCCATAGAATTACTATCGGTAGCAATATTGTACACAAATGTAAATTACAACTTGTAAACATAGGACATTTTTAAATTGGGGAAAGAAATCAGAGAGGCATATTGTATTAAAATGCACCTTAGTCTGACCTAGCATGCTTTGATTATTTTAAATTTTAGTTGGCTGATTTAGTTTGCTGAACTTGCTTTAGAATGCTTATCAAAACATTATTTATAGATTTTGACAGATACCCTGAGTCTACTAGTAGAGATGAACTAAAGTTCTGGAAGCTACTGATGACCCATAGATGTTTGATGGAAACCCTGGATCTGGGGAAGGGACGACAGAGTTTGTGAGTTAGTTTGATATGGGAGGGGGAGAGAATGTGAATTGGACAGACACTAACATTCTGGTAGTGATGGTAGAGGGAGATATTATTTGAAAGGTATATTTGATATTTTACACAGCTATTACTTCTAGCTACTACCTACCCCAATGCCTGCTCAATAAATCCATTGTAGGCCCTGGGCTTGGATTCCTGTTGTTTAATCCAGTGGTGGAATTCATTTTTTTTTACTACTGGTTCTGTGGGCATGGGTTTGTGGGCATTGTGTGGCTTGGTGGACATGGCAGGGGAAGGATACTGCAAAATCTCCATTCCCATCCCACTCTGGGGCCAGCCAGAGGTGGTATTTGCTGGTTCTTCAAACTACTCAAAATTTCAGCTACCAGTTCTCCAGAACCTGTCAGAACCTGCTGAATATCACCCCTGGTTTAATCCTAGGTCAGTTTATAATAAGGCTCTTCTTATCTGGAAATTTATTATGCATGAGAGAATTGAGTACATCAATCCTTGAGACTTAAAACAGCAGGGGTCTATCCCTCTTCAAGGAGCTATCACTAGTCGTAATGGTGTTGAAATATTTCTGATCCATTTCTAGCTTTTGCTCTTTGGAGATCATTTCCTGCTTTCCACAATTAATTCCTTTAAACAAATTATATCTTGAGGGTTTATATACTGTATAATGAAGTTACATTATTAAGTTACTTTAATAAAAAAAACCAAATAGTATTACAGTGGTAGTCCTCGATTTATAATCACAATTGAGCCCAAAATTAAACTAAGCAAGACATTTGTTAAGTGAGTAAATGAACTGTTGTAAATCAAGGACAACTGTACTAATAAAATATTTCAGTTGTAATGTTTATGTTTTACTGCAAACTCTATAAAGAATCCCTTAAAAATACCCTTAATAAATAAAGTTTTGAATAAAACTAGAGTTTAATACTTCCTTTTCCTTTAGGAAGATTCTGGAACTACTGAAAATAAAGTGTTAAAGAGGGAAACTGGCTAGGATGAATTCTAAAAGAACAACAACAACAACAACAACAACAACAACAACAACATCCCTACCTCTTGTCCTTTTCTTTTTGTATTTGATTAGCTTTGAAAAACTGTGGTATACCATACCTATGTAATGACTGCTTAGCAAAAGGAGAATTAGGTGGGAGAATGCCCCATTAACTACACTCAAAAGAAATAATAGCATTGACCGAGGGCCAAAAAGAAAAATGGGTAACAATTGGGGGGGGATCCTATTTAATTCCCCTTCCTCCATAAACATGGTAATATACATTTATCTGTACAAATCTGGAAACAGTAAATTGTAGAGTTGAAGGCAGTGCTGCATAATGAGGCCACAAATAATCCATATTGCATTGTGGTTCTTTTTTTTTTTTTCATTGAGTAAATTGTATCTTTTCTAAGCTAGCTGTCTACTATTGCGATTCACTTTCCACTCTGTTCAGTAATTGTACTTGAGCTGAGACACTTAGCCACTTTACTATGGGTTTTTTTTTTCCCCACCAGCCATTATGTATTAGAAATTCAAGGCACATGAGTAGCATCTGCGAAACAATTATTGCATCCAGGACCAACTCCGCAATCTAATCCATCATAATTATGACTGGCCTCCTTGAAGATGTCATGATGCATGACTTAGAACAGCACATTAGTATGCAAATGATCGAGAATCTTATTTGTCCAATATGCATTTTAAGAAATCTACTCCCCACCAACTGATGCTTTGAGACATGAGGAAATGCTGGTACAATATTTTTCATATGAGGCCCAAACTGTAAATACCAAGAGAGGCACATATTTCTGCAGCTTTGCAAAAGAATCATTTCATCCATCTTCGCTCACTCTTAAAAAAATGTCCTTTTACACCCTGTAACAGGTAGGACATTAGCAAATATGCCAAGACTTCATACAAAAAGGTGAGTCATAAATTGTGGCTATCATTGTTTCATCTGACTTCCAGAAAAGTTTTTCTTTGAGTGGGGGTCACCATTTTTTCTGAGAGAGAGAAAAAAGGACAAAATATTATGTCAATAAATACTACCTGACAAGATCCTAGCTATTAGCTAGAGGGTTTAAAAATAGGAAAGTTTACTATCTATTTTCTCTGCTGTAAAACCAAATTACATAATACAGGGGTGTCAAACTCAAGGCCTGTAGGCTGGATCCAGCCCGGGTGGGGGGATGCTTAGATTTGGCCCGTGGGGCCGCCCTGGAAACAGTGAAGGAGTGATCTGCAGTGCCTCTGTCAGCGAAAATGGAGCTTGCAAGGGTTGCAGGAGGCTTCGCAGCCGAAAACGGGGGTGCATTTGGCCGCCCCGAACTCTGTTTTCATTGGCAGAGGGTTGCAGGATGCCATCACAGTCGAAAACAGAGCTTGGGAGCCTGTTTTTGCTGGCAGAACACTTGGGCCTCCACAGGCACCCCCGACACGAGTGATGTTGAGCTGGCCAGGCTGCCCCCACTCCCCCCCGAGGTCAAACACAACCCTGATGTGGCCCTCAATGAAATCGAGTTTGACACCCCTGACTTAGTAGATGTGATCATATCAATTTTTATATTTATTGCTTTTTTTTGTTTTTTGTTTTTGTATTTTCAAATAGTTATATTGATATTAGGTGATGAGAAAGACCAAGTCTTTTTTTTTTTTTTATTTGATTTATATGCCGCCCTACTCCGAAGACTCAGGGCGGCTTACAATGTGCTCAGCAATAGCCTTCATCCTTTTGTATATTTATACAAAGTCAGCTTATTGCCCCCACAACTGGGTCCTCATTTCACCTACCTTAGAAAGGATGGAAGGCTGAGTCAACCTTGAGCCTTGGCGAGATTCGAACCCTGCAGTAATTGCAGGCAGCTGGTCTTAATAACCAGCTTAATAACAGGGTGCCTTAAACCCCTGTACCACCAAGGCTCTTGTCATCGAAGTAGAGTTGCACACAAACAGCACCAAATAAGAACGTTTTTAGATCAGACCAAATGTCAGGTTCCAATTAATCTACCCATCACTCCATCCACCTCTGCTCTCCTCCCTTCAGCTCCAAACTGGGTCAACCTGAATTCATGTGAGAATAACCCATGATAGAAACAACCCCACAGCCCAGTCAGCTTCAGATTTTGACAGCAAAATCTCCTCTAGTACATACTCTTTGTCACTTAGTAGTTAAACACTTCCTTTGATAGGCACTTCCATCTGTCTTACTTTCAAATTATTTACAGTTTGTAAGAAGAATTTTTAAAGAACTGTGTTTTTTCACTTATGATCCAGATAGAATGAACTTTTATATTTTTCGTAATTCTGATGCTCTTCATTTTTTCTTGAATATGGGTGTTATTTCTAAACTCCTTAAAATTATTCACATTATCATCCATGAATCTTAGATGCAGATGCCCTTGAGACCTTTTTGTTCTTCAGTACTTTCAGTATTTGTAAAAAATATATGTCAGCAGAAACTCATAAACTACCATTTTCCATCTTAACCTGGAATTGCCTGAAATTTCAACTCCAATATCTGATATCAGTATCATGGTCCATAATCTCATTCATTCATCCCAATTTTTCCATTCTTAGCAACACAACCACAAGATTGGTGCATATAATTTTCTTGAAGTATTATATTCAAGTGTTTCTCATTTTCCTTCTAGTTTTTTATATCATCACTCATTTCTAAAAAGTATTAGAGAACATGAAAAATAATATAAATGTTATTAAAATAATGAAGCTTAGTAGTTCAGAAATCTGTTTTATCTGGTCATGCTATGGAAAGGTAAATAAACTGATTTGATTACTGTTTTTTAGTATAACTGTAAAAAATGAAAGAATATGGTGGAAATCCCTATGTCCATTCAAATTACATAAAATAATAGTATTATTGTAGGTACAAAATATATTTTGCAATTCTTTTGTTCTAACCATACTGAAAGTGTTCTGACTAGGAAATATTCTACATAGTTCTAAATATTATAGCTTTTCTTATTTTTGTACCATCTTTATTTTAAAATGATCCAGTTTGATGTCTTGCACATAGCAAGATTAAAGTGCAACTCAATGCATATTAAATTTCTTGGGGAATAGAATTGTAATGATGAAAAGAACAATTTAAATCAAGTTCTATCATTTACTTAGTGAAAAAAATCTAAATCAAATTATCTCTGAGAAACAACCATCTAACCTCTGTTTGAAGACATCCAACAAGGAAGACCTCAATATCACTCTAAGAATTGATTTCACTGTCCAACCATTTTTTCATCAATAGGGAGGTATATTTATTTTTTATTCTTTTTGAATATTTAATTAGAATCCTGTAACTTAAAGACATAATTTCCTTCTATGTGTGTTCTTGTAATACCTTGTCATAATATGTAGTTATATTTTCTTTATTGTGCCTTTAATTTCTTTGGCTTCCTATTTTTTTAGTCTTTTTGTTCATTTTGCATAACACAGTTTATCTTGAAAGAAAATAGTGTGATGGGAATGCATATATATATGCTTTTGAAAATTTCCCAAGAGACTTCATTGGGTATCATCAAAGCATAGAAAACGAATGCTGCCCATCTGACAGAAAAATATGGAAGATGATAGATAGATAGTGTTGTGGTCCGCCAGCAGCCTGTGGAGCTGGCAGCAGAGTCGGACAGTGAGGGAGGAATATGGGCCAGTCCTGGAGTCTGGGGAAGGCTCGGACGAAAGCTCTGCATCGGAGGCCGAGCCTCCAGAGTTGGACCTCAGTGAGGCAGAGAAACAGGGGGAGCCTGTTCCCAGTGCGCACATGCGCAGAGCTGCCAGAAGTCAAGAACAGTTAAAACAAAAGGGACAACTCTGGAGTAGGGCTTGGAGATGATTGGCCCCTCCTATAAAACTTAAAAGGCACATGGGCCTTTACTGGAAGCAATGGTGTTAATTCTTTTCAGTTTAAAGTCTGAAGCTCTGTTTGATTCTGGACTCTGTGTGGTTTTGCCAATTAGGTCTTTGGCAGTGTGTCAAGGGAGACAAAGGTGGGTGATTATCAGCCTTATCCCGAAGGACTCTTTACAACTATTTGGGACTCATCTGTGAATGAACAGAATTCACAGCTGCTAAAATAAAACAGGTTTTTGGGACTACTCATGTGTTTTTACTGACTCAGGAAGCCTAGGTCAGATAGATAGATAGATAGATAGATAGATAGATAGATAGATAGATAGATAGATAGAGTAGGTATTCAGAAAATTTGCTGATCTGATTTGTATCATAGAAAATAATAAGAAAGTAAATATCTCCATGGCCAATAGCAAGAAGAATAATTTATGGAGATACATCTTAACTATGTAATTGATCTAGCAATACTTGCAATAAGAGTAGTATTGTGATGTATTATCTATCACTATTATTCAATTTAACAGAAGTTAAATTAAAAAACATAGTAGTTTAGGGGACTTCAGTTATACACTTGAAGATGACCTCCTAGGATAAGGTGACCAGACGTCCTGCTTTTGGCGGGACAGTCCCGCTTTTGAGCAATTTGTCCCGCGTCCCGCGGCGTTTTAAAAAAGTCCCGATTTTTCATTCTGCCTCCTGGTTCCCGGCTGCCTCCTGAATCCCCGCTGATGGCTAGAGGGAAAAAACCTGTTTAAACTCTTGCCGCGGGGCTTCAAAGGGCCGCCCTACGTTAATTAGCTCGGCTTCCCCCTCTCAGCTGATTTGCACAGGGTTCTGCTCTTGCTAAATTGCTCAGTTTTTTTTTCCTCTTTGTGCAAACCAAGCTCAAAACGAAACTGAAAGTAAAACAGGCTGTTGGCTTTGCGGTTTGCTTGCAACGTTGGAAAATTAGGCAGCAGATTTATTTTCCTTTTCCTCACCAAAAAAGGTAAGTGCAAACAATGGAAAATTATTTAGGGCAAAAGAGGAAAGTTCAAGATTTTAAAACACAAAAGAAAAAAAAGCTCTTTTTAACTAGGGAATTGTAATAATTGAGATATTATTAATTGTATACTGTGTTGAAAGCAGAAATGGTTAAGTTGTGGTTTGGAGGAATATATGGGGGAAATTATTTGGTTTATTATTATTGGTAAGTATAATTAATTGATTTGTAAGAAATTGGATTGCATGGAAATAATTGGAATATTCATGTTCATATTGATTAATATACAAAAAAGATAGTTATATAACTAATTGATTTATATTAAAATGTTGAATTTGTATTAAACAACTGTATTACATAATTACATAATTAACCAATGTGAGGATGGATATAAAAATAGATGACAATGGGAAGGGGTATAAAATAGAATAGAAGGGAAAAATTGAATTTGATTAAGATTAGAGATGAGGATGAAGGGTAAAATTGTTTTTTCAAAAAAATAGATGAGGAATAAATATGGCAAAAAGGAAATATAGAAATTGTAAATTTAATTGAAATGACTAAACACTGTTTAAATTTGTGAACCAGCCAAATATTCTGTTCAAAGAAAATACATTGTATGTACGTGTGTTTCTAATTATTGCTATTTATTCATATTTGTTCTCTTTTATTCTTTAAAGTTTAACAATTCATTCTTTATCTTAATATCTTTATATTTGTTTGGGGTTGGCTTTCTTCCCTTTCATCTTTTTTATTGTACAGCAATCTTTCTCCTCAAACCTACCACCTCTCTTTTCTTTCCTTCTTACTTTCTCTTCCCCCCCTCTTCTTCTCCTCCCTACTTCCTCTTCCTTTCTCCTTCTCCTCCTCTCTTCCTCCCTCTCTTAACCGTCACTCCTACTCTAATTTCCCTTCCCTTCCTTCATCCCTCTCTATTACTGTATCCTTTTATGCATATGGACTACTCAGAGGGCTGAAAAAGTTATTTTTGACTGGTCCTCGCACTTTTGACCAGTCCTCGAACTTACGACTGTCCTCACATTTTACGTTTTTGCCTTATCTTGTCACCATGGTGAAGAGAAGCAGTTGTGAAATGAGTGACATGGTTGTTAAGAATGCTGCACGGGCATAAATGTGAGGATGGTCATAAGTGTGAGGACCAGTCAAAAGTGTGAGGACCTGTCAGAAATGACTTTTCAGCCCTCTGAGTAGTCCCTATACACACAGCCATGGCCACCCGGTCACATGACCAGCTAGCCACGCCCACCCAGTCACATGGCCTCCAAGCCACGCCCACACAATAAGCCACGCCCACAATGGTGTCCCTCTTACCAATGTTAAAATCTGTTCACCTTACCCTATACACATAGCCATGGCCACCCGGTCACATGACCAGCTAGCTACGCCCACCCAGTCACATGACCAGCTAGCCATGCCCACAAAATAAACCATGCCCACAATGTCCCTCTTTACCAATGTTAAAATCTGGTCACCTTATCCTAGGAGGCTCTCAGGATATCATATCCTGAATGTCAACTATGGTCTTATTCCATTGTATCTCATTGTACTCATTAATCAGGTCACATGATATGATTTGTTATGTTTCAAAAGACATGAACTAAGCATGTTTTAGTTCGCGACCCATTTAATTAGTAATGTATTTGCTGGAAAAGTAGAATATAAATCCAATACTGAGATGAAATTAATGGAAAACATCTAAATTGTATTTTTTTCCATGCAATTTCCTTCTTGAATAGAATTGTTCCTTGCATTGTTTTTCATCAATGATGAGATGGTATCAGTAGCCATCAATTTCATTGGTATATGGTGATGTAGCACATTCAACTTGTGGTTATAGCTGGAAAAGGAACAGTAGCCTTCTTGGAAATGTATTAACCACAAGGCCCAACTAATATACAACATTTATATGCAAAAGCAGGAACAGCTTTCTTTCTCCTTGATAGTCACTTGTAGAGGCAACAGCATTTACCAGAACACACAAAAGAATACAGAAAAAACAGGTGCCAATCTTTCTATGGAAATGTAGCATACCAAGCATAATTTTAGCAAGGCAGAGACACCATTCATAAATACATTCTTAAGACAAAGACCAGCATCAGATCTATGGAACCAGACATAAATGAACCAGTATTTTCTCAGAAAAAAACAGACAAAACAAAACAAAAAGGTAAGATTGGAAACTCTACTCTATTTCCTTCTAAAACGTCATCTTGGAAATATTTACATAATTTTTATGATGGTTGTAAAGTTCATCACTGAAATCACAATAATAATTGTTTGCAGTTTACTTTAAAGCTTGCTTGCCCATTGTTTACCAACTGTTTGCAGTAACAGTGATGATTAAAAAGTAAGTTTATGGCCAATTCTCACATGCATAATCTTTCTAGGGCTGTAAAGCAAAGGAAAGTTTAAGTAAGATCATAAGTACACTTGCAGTTTCACTTATCATGTTTCTCCAAAAATAAGACCCTGTCTTATATTTTTTGAACCCCAGAATAAGCACTTGGCCTTATTTTCGGGGAGATCTTATTATTTTGAAGCACATAGAGCAAGACGGGGCTCCTCTTGCTGTTTTACATGGATTTCCAGCTCTGTCTCCCTAACCCTAACCAGAGGCAATGGCAGGTACTGGCTATGCATGTATTTAAATATTTTCAGGGAGGGCTTATGTTTTGAGGGGGGTTATTTCTGGGGGGGAGGCTTATTTTAGCGCATGCACTCAAAAGCCAATTTGGCTTATTATCTGAGGAGGTCTTCTTTTCAGGGAAACACGGTACCAGTCATTTTGCCTCATGACTGAGTTGCGTGTCCCAACTGTAGTTACTAAAAGAGAGCTATCTGTTTTGGCCTAGTGTCTTCAAGGAAAAACAGTCCTTTTTTTGTTGCTGTTAATATTTGCATGCTTGATTGCACAATTTTGTATTGTGGCCATATAGTTCATATGGTGAATCAATGTATGATGCAATCTTTGATGTTTCTGCTGCAGCTAGCTTGTCATTGGGTCATTGGGTTGAGAGACTGTGATTGACTGGCTGAATTTTGTATCTAAGGGAAGACTGAGTTTCCTTGCTCCTAGTCCAGCCCCTTAACTACTATACCTGAGAGTGTAATGCATACCACAATATATGTAGGCAAAGGGGAGAATCCACATATCCACACTGCATTTGAATTAAAACAACATCGAAACAGGCAGATGACTTTTTGTTTCTAGTTACCACTTCCACAGTACATCAATTTAACAGTTCTGTGTGTTTGATGATGCAATTCATAAAAACCATATCCCTTTTAATGAAATGTATTAGTCAGAAAAGGCAAATTACTAATTAGTCAGAATTAGCAAACATCTTGTTTTTGGTCATCACTAAGTAAAGCTTGGAATAAGCATCATAAACCTTTCCTTATTTCCCCATATTCCTTTTAAAATACTTTCAAAACTGCCTGACTATCCTCTGACAGGGCAGGAATTCACTGAAGTTGGTAATATTTCAGTTACATCAACTATGTAACTTTAGCTTGTTGAAGTAGCACTAAATTACTTCCTCCATTTTTATTATTATGGGTAATATATGAAAAGTTAATGAAAAAGGATCCAGTGTCAGTTTTAACACAGAATCCCTTCACACACTGCCAACAGTTAATGTTATTTCGCAGTTGGAAAACTTCTGCTTATAACACTGCTGTAATCATGGCTGTGTAATCGTATTCATGTGCTGAAAATGAGCTAATTTTTTGGAAAGGGGAGGTTGACTTTTTCTTTAACAATGAAGAAACCCCCTGTTGCACAAAATTATTTTTTTAAAGGTGGGTGGAGATTTAGGGCGGCAATTGTGAATGAAGGTTTTATAGAATAATAAGTCGATACAAATTCCTGATTTTTTTTTAAAAGAAAGTCACTCAACAGCTACTTCAAAATTATATGAAGCTGGGTTTTCAGAGGAAGAAATGGCAGACTGAAGACAGTTCTACAAAGAGCAAGTAGATTGGCTCTTTGTAATTTGCCTCTAGACAAGGAGAGGGCTTAAAACCTCCCATAAATGCTCCAGAACTTGGGTCTCCAACCTTGGCAACTTTAAGACTTGGGGACTTCAAACTCCCAGAATTCCTCAGCCAGCAAGCTGAGTTGGAGTCCACAAATCTAAAGTTGCCAAGGCTGGAGACCTCCTGCTCCAGAAAGTTGCTCCTTGCAAGGACAAAGGAATCTTGCTCAAACCACAGTTGGTGCCTTTGAGAGGTTCATATACATCCTTTTCTAATCATTTTCAGAAATTGTTAACTGCTTTTCACCTGTTAGAAACCTTTGGATCAATAAGTGTGACAGCACCAGGTGAGTTTTCTTCAATCCTTAGCAAAAACAAATTTTACCTATAAGTTTAAGAACTTTTTAAAAAATTGGTTTTGGAATAAATAGCAAAAAGGTCATTAAAACTTTGACTTTACACATGGACTAATGGTCCAGATAAATTTGAAATAAAAAATTGGAATAAATTATAAAGAATGCTTCCCATGGGAAATACTTTTATTTTGAATTCTTAAAAAAAAAATAAGATAAGACTTTACAAACTGTGGAGTCCTTGGTGTTCTCTGTGCATGGTTGTTTGCTTACAGATGGTTCATTATACAACTAGTGCTTATTTGGGGGTTGGTTGCTGGAGAGGATGTGTTCTAGTCTTTTTGTTTCCTTCTTAGCTTTTTCAAACAATCAAGTAGAAAATAATATCCTAATTAAGGAACTACCAAGGAGAAAACTATTTCTCCAGCAACACTAGCAGGGCAAACTACTGTATATAAACAGGAAGCAAAGCCCACATTCACTAGCACCAATGACGTTACCTAGTTGGGTAATGAAATGTCTGCTAACCAAGCTCAAAGAGCACCAGGGATTCCATAGTTCAGTCCTGAGCTACATACATTCTCTAGCAATGAAAAAATGTACACTAGAGGGAACTAAAGATTACAATTAAAGGAGAACAACACATTAACTCAATTTACAATTTTAGAATGAGCAATGGATTCAGAAGTTAAGTTTAATAATGCCAATAGAGGAGTATGTATCTATGAAGAAAGTGCTAAATAAAATGATGTTAAACTGGGCATACAAAAGCAACTGATGTCTTAATAATTAGAAGCGATATACAAACAATAACCCAAGTGATTGACCTGAATAATTTTCTTATATTGGATTGATAAAAGAGGTTGCTAAAATTTTGAAGAATCTTATGAGAAGGGGCAATAAAATAAAATAAAATAATGAAATGCAATCAGTTCTAAGACATTATTTGAATGGACTAAAGATTAGGATTAATATAAATCAAAGGAAGGAATATAAACTTGGTTTATTTGATCAAGGTTAAAATAGATGTTGCTATTTCTGGTAACCTTTAATGGCCTGACATGCTGATGATTTATGGATTTGTTTATAGATCAGAGAAAGGATATGGGAAAAAGAGATCATTTGTTGCATTTTAAGAGGGAGGTGATAAATTACTAAAATTGTTTATTGTTGTGATGAAGTTTATTGTTGTGATTCATTTCTTTATATATTTCTTTTTCCTATATTTTTCTTTTTTTCTGCATCCACTACTCCCTTTTATTCTTTTACTTTTTTTAGTTTGTATTAGTGTTTACTATTGTAATTGTAATCTTTAATAAAATTACTATCATGCAAACAATTAAGAAAGCCACTAATTGTATTCCTTAGTTTTTCGTCTTTTTCCTATATTTAATGAATTCATACTACTATCTTATTCCACTTGAATCTCTTATTTGATTGGGCAGGATCTTCCATCTTACAAACTATCTGATACCTCTCAGTTCATTTTCAATTTTCAGAAGGTATTGATGGTACTGTAGCTGGCTTTTATTTCTTCATTTTTCTTTCTCAGGTTAACCAAGTACCTATTGATCTGCTACGGGAAATTTTGTTTGGGACTCTCCCTTTAACTGTCCCACAAACGTCCTCTTGCTCATTTACTGAAAGTGAATCTAGTTTCACTTCTACAATGAACTTCTACAGCTTCTTTTTACTCAGCAGGAAGCTGTCAGCCACCAAAAACGGATTATCACTGACTGTCAGTTCCTTCCACTCATGTATCTTGATGTAGATGCTAAGGCTCTTTGGCATTAAATTTAACACCTTTAACTGACTCCTTTTTGGTGTTCTCAAAAGATATTGATCCTCCATTGATCCAGTCAAGTGTTGTAGAAGAAAGTCTAAAACACACACACACACACACATACACACACACAAACGTATTTACAGTTGTGTACTTCTAATTATATCCTACATTCTTTTCCTGTTCTATATAATCTTCTTTAAGACATCTCACATCTTCTGAACAAAGAGACCTAATAGGAAATCCATTCCATCAGAACATACTCTACATCTACACGCACACACGGTAAGTTTTAAATTTGGGGGTTCTCCATTAGACAGTTAAACAGTAAGAAACTGACTTTCAAAACTGACTTTAAGTCTTCAATGCTCATAGAGTTTATCTATATGCTTAATTGACCACACACACGCACACACACTATTTTTCATACAAACTTTTAGAAAGGGATACTAGGGTGAACCTAATAATGGATATATGAAATCTTCCCTACATGATTGTTGCTAATTTTCAATTGCCCATTTTAAATGTCAATGCAAAATATTCCAAAAGGCACTAAATATTTTCAAGGTTGGATGGGTTTTTAAAAATAATTTAACCCAATACAAACATTTACTTAATGAAAGATTTTTAAAGTAAACAGTACTGGTGCTTTTTATTTCAACTGAATACTTTTACAACTATTATGCTTTGGTGACCAGCTTAACATTTTGGAAATCCAAGATATATACTTGCTTATATTCAGTTTTAACTTCCTGTAAAACAAGAGTATCCAGCTTTACCTAATCAGGTTTGCCACATATTTCTGCTGCTTCCAGTTCCTTGATTAAATTTTCCCTATTGCATTCAGTTAAGAGTAATTTACCTTTTTGTAACTTCTCCAACCTCTGAAGGAAACATTTTCTTTAAGACAACTTCATTTGGCAAAGTTCATTTTCCAACAAATATCTGAATAATTGAAACCCCCTAGCATTATTTTTTCATGCCTCTTTGAAAAATTTTGCAGTTTCACCCATATTTTCTCTTTCAGTGGAGGGCATTATTAGTGATATTTTTATTTGTTCTAACAATACTTCTTTTATTAATTCCTCCTCTTATTTTAATCTAGATGTTTTACACAACAGAATTGTTATTAAAACAGGACATCGGTGCAAAACTTAATCAATGCAAAGATCAAAATTAAAGGATCCTTAACAAATGACTATCTTTTTTTTTTAATAACATGGTTTTGGATTTCCAGATTAGCCTAGAGCACTGACCATCATCAGTAAAATGAGGACCCAGATTTTTGAGGGCAATATGCTGACTCTATAAACTGCTTAGAGAGGGCTGTAAAGTACTATGAAGTGATATATAAGTCTAAGTGCTATTGCTAAGTGCTATAATGCTCCAAATAATTTGGCAGCGAAACATATCCACAAATCCAAGCCAATTTGCTTGTGTTAATTACAAAAGCCAATTTTGTCCATATATCCTCCCCTTCACTGAAAATAAACCTCTTTATATATTTGCTACAGACAAGTATGTTGTTATAATTATTTTAATAAAGAAAGAATAATGTTTATTTGGAAAACAAGCTAATCTATTGGAAGAGGAGAAAAAAGATAGGAAAGATTTTATGATCTGTAAGAAAAAAAAATGGTTGGAAAAGAGCCCAGAGTTACTTTACAGAGTAAGATGGGCAGCATATCAAAACAAACAAACAAACAAACAACTTCATAAATTACAGCTATTTCATTTACTATTACTATTGAAGACACATATTATGTTGTGGTCCATCATTCTCCAAAAGTTTGATCTGGTAATCACATTTAGAATTTTGAGAACTTATTCTAGGCCTTTTTGCAAATTGGATGTAGGGATGGAAGTTGTTCCCTTTCCTACAAATAAATCCATGAAGGATAAAGGCATTAATGTTCCAAAATTTACTTATCATTTCTCCCTACTATGCCTGCTTAGTTTTATCCTCTTGTTATGGCCACTACCAAACTGATAGCAGGTGATCTGGAATTCATCTTCAAAGTGATGTGGAAGCTGGCATTTTACTTTACAGTATACCAACATTTTTAATTAATATGTTTATTTAAATATAAAAGATCAGGTAGGATAGAAGGCACTTGGAAACTGCTCCATCCACCAGCACTTTAGTGCTCCTGAGCACATTAGGAACTCCAGACTTAGATGAATAATGGAAATTTACCTTGCAATGGATCATACTATACTAGCAACAATTCCCTTTAATATTCCTTGATAAATGGGAAAAGACAGAAATACAAAATAGAATAAACGTTTCAAAATTTTCTCCTTTGGAACTCAAAAGCATTTAAAAACCCTTACAAAGAATTTTGTTGATATTTCAGCACGATGAATGGTTTAGTTCTACACCAACTTAAACTGATTTATATAGTGTTATCTATTCATTTCCATTCTCTCTTTCACACTTTGGACTGTAGCTGCATATTTTGCTTACAAAATAACTGGAATTTGCAATGCTCAACTGCAGAAAATTAAATAGAAGCTCCATTAAAAGAATCTTCCAATATTTCACAGCAGAATTGGGGGTTATTTGAAACTCTCAGGGATAAGTAGATTGACTGAGGCTACATGTAAGTACCATTCAATAAAATATGAAAAAGAATCTTCCATCCATAACTTCCATGTTTCTGCCAATTAGCCAGCAATGTATATATGTCACTGAATGGAAAGAACAGTTTTCGTGAACAGCATACATAAACATCTTTGGGGGAATTCATCAAAAGCCCAGGTGCTGGATTAGTTTAAGCATAATAATTTTAAATGTAGTTTAATTATCCTGTTTCACACATCTAAAACGGAAACAATAAATGTGCTCAGTGAAAGAAGAGAATGAGATTGTGGAGAAGAGGCATCATTCTGACCAATACACATTGAATCAATCGTATGTATTGCTCACAGGTGAGCAAGTGTGTTAACACAGTGCCTCTTTCAATGGTGTAGGTTGGCAATTCAAAGAATGAACGCATGTTATTTACTATTAATCACATTCAGGTGCTTATTGCTTTGATTATCTAGCTGGGATCATTCTTAGAAAGAACAGCATCTCCAAATAAGCATTAACAGTGGCAGGAAATCATGCTTATAAGCAGGATAACCAAGCATTCAGAGCAGAATTGAGCAGCTAATGAATATTGATAAATATATGCAGTACAAATAACTAAAAAAAATTGTGATGATCAGTATTTTTTATCATGCATCTAAATTGACCTCAATGAACCGAATCACTAGCTACATAAATACTGGCAGGTGGCTCCCCAAATAAATAGTTGATATGGAAATAGTGCAATAATGATAATAAAAGCAGAAATGAGAAACTGTGCATTCTGAGGAAAGGAACAAAGATACAGATAGTTTCCTAAACACTCTCATTTTAATTAGTATCTCTTCTGCTGGAAAGAGTCATTTAAAGGAATGACAAATGAACCTCTCCCAGCCAAAATGAATAATGGTATTCAAGGTATCTGTTCTGTGGTCTTCTTTCTGAATAATAAAAAAAGCAAAGCCCAATTGAAATACATAATATTCTCTAAATTACTTAATCCAAAATTCCAGTTTTCCAATTAAAACTCTAACTACATTTTACGATAGTCCCGTGGGATTTTTCAATGATACAGAATGTCATTTATTTATTTATTGAAGTTTATTAACTGCTCAACTCCAATGAACTCTGGGATGGTCTATGGGAGAAAAAGCTGAAGCTTGTTAATATTTAGGTACCCGATGCTCTTTGAAGCCTGGAAACCATAAATCTATTTTAATCAAGGTATTTTTCTTCCTAAGGTTATTCTGCTAAAAGAACAAAAGGAAAGAGGACAAGGAGCTTCTCCTCTTAATTCTCATTGGGCTGCAGAAAATCTGTCAGATTTTGTGAACAAGTAATAGCACCACTGGCAAAAACTGCCTGCTATTTTGAGTTAAACTATTACTGACTATCACAAACCTTTCCTTGTTTTCATGTTTTTGGTTTTGTTTTCCAAACACCATTTCGCCTCCATAATAGCAAATATTATTGTTGCATTTGAGGGAGGGAGGGAGGGAAGGAAGGAGGGAGGGGGAGAGAGAGAGAGAGGGAGAGAAGGACAGCATACTTATCTATAGAAGAAATGCTGTCTAAAAGAGAAAGGGGTTTCATAACCTTAGTAATTAAAATGTTAAAATGCAAATAACGTAAATAAGGTTAAGAGTGTAACCTCCTGATCATGTAATATATATCTGCAGTGACTAGAAGATTCAGCCTTACTTCTCTTCCTTTTCAGAAATATTGAGTTAAAAAGAATCAAACTTTAGGTTTTTTAGAAATAAGGTAAACATGCATATCTTTTAAATTTAAATATTAAATGTTTAGTACTGAAGGAAATAAATTACATAGGTTCTCAGATCAGTAATAAAGCTGGCAACTTCATTGAAAAGGAAGAGCCAAAATAACAACAACAACAACAACAACAACAACAAAACTGGGATACCAAATCTCAAGCCAACATGGTAAGATAAACCATCTACTATACATGGATGATTTAAAAATGTATGTGAAAAGCCCCATTGAACTTAAATCAATACTCAACACAGTTCAACTGTTCAGCAGCAACATCAAAATGAACTTTGGACTTCAAAAATCTGCTATATTATCCATGCAGCAAGGAAAAAATGAAAAAATAGAAGGAATAGAACTGGGAAATGGAAACATAGTAAAAGCATTAGCAAAGGATGATGGTTACAAATACTTAGGCATATTGGAAGCAGATAACATCTTGAATGGAAAAGTCAAAGAGTCATCGCAAAAGGAATACATCAGGAGGGTCCGCAAAATATTAAAATCAAAGCTGAATGCTGGAAACATAATTAAAGCTGTTAATACATGGGCAGTTCCAATGATACTCTACACAGCTGGAATCATCAACTGGACTTTGGCTGAACTGGAAAACTTGGATTTGAAAACGCGCAAACTTTTGAATATGTACCACGCTTTACATCCACAAAGTGACATTGATAGGTTATACTTGCCAAGAAAAATAGGGGGCAGAGGACTATTGAAAATCCATCAAACTGTAGAAGAAAAATGAAGTTTGAATGATTATGTGAACCAAAGTACAGAAAAATTGCTGCAGGCTGTGAAAACGGAGAATATTATAAAAACAACAGAAACAAAGGCAGAATATAAGGAAAAACAGCTGGATGACAGATTAAATAGATGGAAAACTAAACTTTGCATGGACAGCACTTGAAAAACATTGATGGAAAATGTGATAACAACTTTATATGAGCATGGCTTAAGATGGGAACCATCAAGAAAGAAACAGAAGGTTTAATACTCGCTGCTCAAGAACAAGCACTACAAACTAATGCCATCAAAGCAAAGATACAAAAATCCACCGACAATCCAAACTGCTGACTTTGCAACAACAAAGTTGAAACTGTTTCACATTTAATATGTGAATGCAGCAAAATTGAACAAATTGATTACAAAGCTAGACACGACCGAGTTGCTAAATTAATCCACTGGTCATTATGTAAAAAATACAATTTACCTGTATCCAAAAAGTCATAGGAACATAAAGTGGAAAAAGTTATAGAAAATGAGAAGGTGAAGATTTTGTGGGACTTTCAAATACAGACGGATCGCCACTTGGAACACAATACGCCAGATATCATAGTTGTCGAAAACCGAATATAATTTATTGACATTGCAGTACCAGGAGATGCCAGAGTCGAAGAAAAAGAACTGGAAAAAATCATGAATCATGAATCATGACCTGGCCATCGAAACTACATGGCTATGGATGAAACATGTAACAGTGATACCCATTGTCATCGGGGCACTTGGTACCATGTCCAAGAATTTTATAAGATACATCAACAAACTGCAGCTTCCTGCAATAATACCAGCGGAACTGCAAAAAACTGCACTACTTGGAACATCATATATTTTAAGAAGATACTTGGTTGATACCTAGGACGCTGGCAGCAACCTGTATCAACCATTAGCACCAGTCATTGTATTTGTGACACATTTTAAATGTTCAGTTGACTGAGTTTCATGTTTAATTAATAAAAGAGATAATAATAATAATAATAATAATAATAACAATAATAATAATAATAATAATAATAATAATAATAATAATAATAATAATAATAAGCTACAGTGCTCTGAAGAGACCACAGATTAGTGTTTGTCCACTCCCTTAAAAGATGAGAGTTCCAAATTACTATTACATCATACAGGAAGCAGAAATAATCTTGGCTGAAATGTTCTTTTCTCTTTCACTTACCTGGACTTCCTTCTGTTTACTGGAAATTCTAAACTTTAATCCATAGGTATAAGGAACAATGTTACCCTGTGTATTCAATGGAGTTCTGTCTTTTCTTGGGAAATATATATATATTTTTCTATTGCTAGCAGAGGAAATGTGTTAAGTATTTGATTCCGTCTCTGGTACAAAGCGTTTTTCCCATATGGAGATATGTATTGTGACTGATCCTCTAGCTTGCAGTCTGGCAAGCAGATACATGCACAAGCAGTGGGTATGCCTACCATCGTATTTCTGAGCATTATCCTCCAAATCACGTCATGTTATCATTGCACAGGATACAGTCCTATGTTTAGCCAGATATACTTGTAAGTTTAGGAGTTATGCATGAATACACATGTTCAGGATAGTAATACAGTACAGTTATTATCCTACATTGGGCATGACCTTACAATTTAACTCAAATCAAATGGAATGCAATTTTTATTTGCAAAATTTTCTTGAGTAAATATTGTAAATGTAATGGGTGAGTTTTTGAAACCATGGATTGCATGAAGGATGCTTTATTGAAATTCTTTTGCATGCCAAAATCCCAATTAGGACAAAGAATTGGCAATTTAAAGGCAGGCTTAAGTATACATCATTTTCTGATAACTTTCCAGTTCAATTAACTGCAAGGCACTCTGCATGTCCATTAAGATGAGTTTGATATTCCAGCTAGCTTTAGGATTTATCAGCCATGCTGCATATCACAACACTGGTCATGAAAGAACAGCAATGGCTCTTGCTGTTGGTCTTCAGAGTTGAGTTTATGGCCCTTTTCAGTTTGGACTCTCATACCTTTGGGGAATGCTTCTTCCAGTACAAAGATCATTGAGTTCAAGTCCTGTATTGACCATGAAAGCCAACTTTGACCCAGTCATTTCCTCTCATTCCAATCGGGTGGTTGTTGTGAGAAAAATAGAAAGAGGAAGGTATGTTGGATTTATTCACCACCTTGTTTGTAAAAATAATAAAGATGGGATACACACAAATAATAATAATAATAATAATAATAATAATAATAATAATAATAATAATAATAATTATTGGCTAAAAATTAAGAGCTGGAAGAGTTTCCTCAGTTTCCCAGAGTTGGGAAAGACATTATACGAGAGTGGGTGGGCGGATAACAATAGTAACAGCATTTAGACTTATATACTCCTCTGTAATGCTGTATAGCACTCTCTGGGTGGTTTACAATCAGGGGTGAACTTCAGCAGATTCTGACAGATTCTGGAGAACCGGTAGCGGAAATTTTGAATAGTTCGGAGAACTGGCAAATACCACCTCTGGCTTGCCCCAGAGTGGGGTGGGAATGGAGATTTTGCAGTATCCTTCCCCTGCCACACCCACCAGGCCACGCCATGCCCACCAAGCCACACCAACAGAATTGGTAGTAAAAAAAAATTGAATTCCACCACTGTTTACAATGGCAGCATTATTTGCTTATTGGCTCCAAGAATCTGGGTCCTCATTTTACCAACCGCAGAATGATAGAAAGTTGAGAGAACCTGAAGTCCTGTCAGCATTGAACTCTAGACTGTGAGCAGAGTTTGCCTACAATAGGGCACTTTAACTACAGCACTACTAGGTCTCTGGCTTGGCTAATTTTCTATTCTCATATCCTGGCTTTGCAATATTATTCCTCTGGATGCTAGGCTGGTGCTGACATTATGTGTTTTAGCATTAAGTGAAGACCTAGTATTTTGCTTGTACATTCAAGATTTTGTGTTTATAACCTCACTGTGATTTCTTTATCCCTTAAGTGCCTCTCCATCAGTATTATTGTGGTGTGATTTTAAAGAATTGTGTATTGTACTTGGGTTTGTTTATTTTGCTTATTCTAAGATGCTTATTCTGAGATGTAGCCCACCACAAGAACCTCTGGATAGTGGATAACATATAAAGACACACACAAATAAATTTACTGAACTATGATACAACCTGTTAAATTTAAGGGAAAAAGAGAATCTATATGAACCAAACATGAGAAATTTGAGAAAGAAATGTTTTATTTTGTTTGATATGTGTATGTGTGCTTGCAAAATATGCAATTTTTGCTTTGAATTAGCTTGACATTCCCCTGCAGAGATTTTATATTCCTTGAAGTTTGCTTTCTAAGTAAGATGTCAATCAAGAGACATTGACCAAAAGCATGTCCTGAAATAAACATGTAACAAGGAAACTGGAAAATAAGTATTGTCTGGCCATTAGCTGTGTTTTGGGATATCTAGTCTTTATGTGTTAGCATTATGCATAGATACTTGCCTGCTCTCCTGCTTTAGAAAATGCACACGCAAGAGCCTTTCCATCTAGCTGTAGAAAGGCAGCTGAGTTCTTAGTTTGAGCACCTTTCTATCCTTACAAAATAAAAAAGTAAAGATGATAACCATAATATTTGGCTGTCCCTCCCTGCTTAGGAAGCCCTCCAATAACCTCTAGGCTTGGGCTCCCTGCTTTTAAAAACAAATGAAAACAGAACAGAAGTTGGGACAACAATGTCATCCTATGACGACATAAGGCCAACTCTGCTGGTATGGACATATCCAGAGAACAGCACCTTCCACCATGGCCGAGACTGCCTACCAACTAGAAGTCAATGGCCAGCAACCTTGTGGGTGTCCAAGAGATGGCAAGATACCATTAACAAAGATATGGAAGCCATAGGCCTGCATCCTGGAGAAGCAGCTGACTGTGCAAAATGAGGTTCAATGATCTGAACAGCAGACCCTGCACCTGTGGGAATACACTAGGAAGAAGGAGGAGGAGGAGGAGGAGGAGGAGGAGGAGGAGGGGGGGGGGAGGGGGAGGAGGAGGAGGAGGAGGAGGAGGTTGTCATCCTATGTTCTACCAGATTGACCTAAAAGGATGAAGTTAAAGTGAGAAACAAGTTGTGTGTGTGTGTATGGATAGATAGATAGATAATAAGACAGGCAGACAGAGACAGACAGAGACAGACAGACAGTTGGAGAATACAAATAAAACCATAGGTAAACTACAATCCTTTTCATATTTTATTAAGCAAAGTAATTTGAATTCACAGATAACTCCGTGGGAATCTCTAGCCTTTTGTAGCATGACAAAATACAAGTAGAGTTCTGTTAATACGCTACTACATGTGAGAGAATCCCACATTAGTCCTATCCCTGACAATGTTGCTCAGATCATGCCAGCAACCTGTAGTCAATTGTTCATTCAGCATGACTATTTACAGGAAGAACGCTTCATGCCTACACAGGAGTTGGCTTCCATGTGTGCCAAGAGTCTGCATGACTGAGCAACATCAGTGGAAGGGAGAGGGTTTTTCAGAGAACAAACTGGTGAGCAGACATAAAACAGTGATGCATGAAACAGTGATTCATGAACAGAGCTTATGTTTACTGAAATAGTAGTTTACAATTACAGCCTCCAGTATATAGTTGCTCAGCACCCATAAGAATGAGGCTATATGAATTAAAACCTAAGCAGGAAAATCATTTTAAAACAGCAGTAATGCTATAGAGAAAAGTAGCATAAGAACATTAGTTTGAGGACAGATATGGACAAATATGGCAATAATAATAATAATAATAATAATAATAATAATAATAATAATAACACACCAACTGTAATTGATGCATGCATTTGTTCAAAACCAGATTGCAGCCAACTGCAGGGTGATTTATTAAACAGAAGTCTGGAAAAAAGCCTACCAAGTTCACATAAGGACAGAGGATAGTATGCATCATGACCAAACATGATAAATGAGTTCATGTGCTATCAACTGGAAGGTCAGCAGTAACTTAAATAACCTCTTTGAACACAAGAGGCTTGTGTTGCAGCCCTCAAGTCCTTTCTAAGAAATGCATTTAGTACGAGGTCTTAGGAAGCTGTCTTACATGACGAACGGTACAGGCATCTAGTCAAGTGTTGTCTACAGAAGTTCTGTTAAGATTTTAGGCAGAGTGTTTTCCCTTCTGTATTTTAACTGGAGGTGTCACAAAATGTGTCTACCGCATTCTGCATTTAAAGTATGTCATCTACCTAATGTGCTCCCCATAAAGGTAACTTCCACAATCAAAATAAATATTTATGCTGAAAACAGAAGTAGAGAGACATCTGAGTTCTTAGTAGGGAACCCATTTTTAATCACCTTGAGTTCCTATGAATCTACCTATAACTTTAGGACCAAGCAACAGATTATAAACAGTGAACACAACTGTGTATGTTTTGGCATTCAGAAAAGGGTCCAGAAATATACAGTACATGATGAGACATTTATGAGCCAGTTCATCTTTGAAATCATGCCTAAGTGCAAATCATCCAAGTGCTTGTTTCAAGTACCATTTAGTTAGTGGATAATTCTGATTTCTGTAAAGTCAATTAAACTGGTCAGAGTGCTTCATCTTAATTCCAGAAGAACTGATCTGATCTGTATTACTCAGTCTTCATAGGATGAAGAAGTAGTCCTTGATTTATGACCATAATTGAGACTGGCAATTACAGTTGTAAGTTTTGATGGTCAAAAAGCAGGCCAACCTATCTGATCTTATGACCTTTTTTCTGGCAGTCGTTAAATCACTGAAGTCATTAAGCAAATGCTGTAGTCATCAAGTAAACCCATTATTCACAATGGGCTTTTTATTTTTGCCAGAAACAGGAAGTAAATGCCGATTTCTCCCAAAATCATCATGTAACTGTGGGATCCCGCTGATAGCCGTAAATATAAGCCAGTTGCTGAGTGCCCAAAAGGCAGGGGCTGGAAAGGGATACAGCTGTCAGAACTTTGGAACCAGGTCATATAGTGGGTGGGACCACTATATGACCAGTCATATGTCAAGGACTACCTGTACTGAATATATCTAGAAAAACAGCAGTCTTGTACTATAAGGAAGCAGTCTCCTTCAACAAGTACCAGGTCCAGTTATAAATGTGAGCATTCAGTGACTATATTGGTGGTGAAATGTAGTCTTGATTCCCAGGAGAAAGGCTTGCATTCCAGCGGGAAAAGAGACAGCAAAATATGGAAAGTTTGGTCAGAAGAGAGGCAAGAAGGTTCTCTAAGTATACTTACAGTGATGAAAATTTCTGTCTATAGGAACAAAAAAGGAAAGAGCTCAGAAGTAATTCCACATGTCTTTCTTGGTTTTGCAGTTTTGACAATATTCTATGTTGAGATGTAGATATAATTGATATATATGATATCTTCTCACTATCAAACTGTTTCTCTATCCTATCAAGAAAGAAGATTAAAGCAATTTTTCCCCCTTGTCTTTTGGAAATTTCCAGCTGGTTTAATTAATAGAATAGAATAACAAGAGTTGGAAGGGATCTTGGGAGGTCTTCTAGTCCAACCCCCTGCTTAGGCAGGACACCCTACACCACTTCAGACAAATGGTTATCCAACATCTTCTTAAAAACTTCCAGTGTTGCAGCATTCACAACTTTTGGAGGCAAGTTGTTCCACTGATTAATTGTTCTAACTGTCAGGAAATTTCTCCTTAGTTCTAAATTGCTTCTTTCCTTGGTTAGCTTCCACCCATTGCTCCTTGTCCTGCCCTCAGGTGCTTTGGAGAATAGCTTGACTCCCTCTTCTTTGTGGCAACCCCTGAGATATTGGAACACTGCTATCATGTTTCCCCTAGTCCTACTTTTCATTAAACTAGACATACCCAGTTCTTGCAACCGTTATTCATATGTTTTAGCTTCCAGTCCCTTAATCATCTTTGTTGCTCTTCTCTGCACTTTTTCTAGAGTCTCAACATCTTTTTTACATTGTGGATGTAAAAACTGGATGCAGTATTCCAAGTGTGGCATTACCAAGGCATTATAAAGTGGTATTAACACTTCATGTGATCTTGATCTTAATGATTTTGATGTAGCCTAAATGCTACCTTGGAAGGGCACAAGGTCTAGGTTCTCAATACTATTAAACACAAATGTTTGCAATTCACCTACATTCCACTGGTCTTATTCTATGGTAGTAAAGATATCTTATTCCACTCTTAACCACTGAACCAAATGGAGCTTTTATGGAAGACAGAAATAGTTTTGTTTTGTTTTTGGAATAGAACCTCAAAAAACAAAAAAACAAAAAATGGAGGGTGCTTTTCAAATAAATTTGTTTGCATTTATATCATTGTGACAATGAAACAGAGGTGAATATGACAAAACTACCATTGCAAGAAAAGGTGGCCTGGCCTGCCTTAAAAAGTCACAATGCTTTTATTAAAGAAGCCTAATTTAAATCAAATGGTTTTGGATAATTATCCAATTTAAAAATGTTGTTACTGTAAAGTAACATCTTAATTCTAGGTGAAGTTAGATGATGCTGGTAATCTAGGTTTGGACCTGATTTTCAGATGAAAGCAATACAGGATGGAGAAAATTAACTGCTTCTCAACTCACTTACAACATTTTTCCAGAATTAAATGCAGTTTTTATCTGTAACTGTTCTTAACTGAACATTACTGAGGTACACTCCTTCCCCCAAAAAACTTTCAGGTAGCAAAATGCCTATTGGTGGTGGTGGGAGTGTACATGAAGACCTAATCTAATGGTAAATATATGTCACCATCCAAGCATACCCAATCTCTCACCAAGAACATGATGAAAGTTCATCCTTTAAGATATATTAAGAAAACAGGGCTTATTGAACACTGGTAAAGAGTGGATAAAGGGAAGCATGTTCTGCTCTTCTTTAAGTGAATTTTTTAACAGAGCTGCATTTTCTTACCATGTTCTGTGTTTCCTTTAAAACGTCTTTCCTTGGCTGGTTCTGCTTTTGTAAGCATCAAATCTCAGCCATTTTATTCTTCTCCTCCTTTTAAAACATTAAACACAGGTAAAGATTTTATTCTTTGTAATTGGAATAGAGATTCATGAATCATTTTTTCCATTCAAAACAAAATCTGCAATCTTATGAATATCTATTAGCAGTCCCTAAAAGAATACAGGGCAAGAAAAACCAGATGAGAGTTACTTGCAAAATGATATCTAGAATTTCAGTTCTATCAAGCAAGTTGCTATATTACTCCAGAAACATGCTGCCAAAATAAAAGTCCCAAACAGACATCAAAATGTTCTTAATTTTTTGCTCTGAAAAGACAATAACGGCTATTCTTTTATTTTTGATATTGCAAAAGCTTATGATATATTTGTGTGCCTTGGTGATACTGTCAATAACATTCTATCCAAGAGTTTAAGCAAGCCAGCCAGCCAGTTAGTCAGCCTGTCCCAAGTAAAATTGACTTGTGTAATCGACAGACAATTACACCATGAGACCAAACAATACTTTTCTATCAAAGCAACCTGGTTGGGTAGACCATGTTGCTTCGATAGAAAAGCCATTTAATCTCCCCTGGTACAAGCTGACAAAGCGAGGAGAACCTGTGGCTTAGAGGTTAATACATATGCCTAATATGCAAGCAAGCCCAGGTTCGAATCCCAGAAGAGTAGGGCTAGCTGATGAGAGCTAAATAGCTTGAAATGCAAGTCGAAAAATAGGAACCACCTTTGGTGGGAAGATAACAGCATTCTGTGCGCCTTTGGTGTTTAGTCATGCCGGCCACATGACCACGGAGACGTCTTCGGACAGCGCTGGCTTTTCGTCTTTGAAACGGAGATGAGCACCGCCCCCTAGAGTCGGGAACGATTAGCACTTATGTGCAAGGCGAACCTTTATCTTTATATACACACATACACACACACGTAGTCCTCGACTTATGCAAAATTTGTTGTAAAGTGAGACATTTGTTAAGTGAGTTTTGCCCCATTTTACAACCTTTCTTGCCACAGTTATTAAGTGAATCTCGGCAGTTGATAAAAGTTACTATCCTGGTGGTTAAATGTATCTGGCTACTCCACTGACTTTGCTGGTCAGGTGGTCACAAAAGGTGATCACGTGACTCTGGGTCATGGCAACCATCATAAATATGAACCAGTTGCCAAATATCTGAATCTTGATCCATGATCAGGGGATGCTGCGAAGGTCATAACAACTCTGAATGACAGTCATAAGTCACTTTTTTCAGGGCTGTTGTAACTTTGAACTGTCACTAAATTACCTGTTGTAAATCTGTAAGTCTATCTGTAATTTCTCTTCTGAAAATGTGTTAAGACTGCCAGAATCCTGACTGCTTCATGAAAAGAATGAGCTTTATGCTTCTGAGTATAACTGTGAATTGTCTACACAGAGTTCTTATTACAATATTCAGGCTGTGAAGCTGACATGATAGTTAACAGGTCTGAATCTGTGGGGAGAGGAAAGAATCCCTTCTCAAGCAACAGAAGTTTGTCATAAGTGGCAATGACCACTGCTTTGATCTAAAGATTAAGAAACCACTAGAGTTCCACCAGAGTGCAGTGTGAGAAAGCCACATTAGCCAAAGGAGGCTCAACACATCACATACACTGAGTTTTTTTGTGGTCACAAGGGATACTATAATTAGGCTATTCTTTTACCACAGACTTTTACCACTTTTTTTTTTAATATTATTATTATTGAAAGTAAGGCCAGACAAGCTCTTCCCCCCTCCCCCACAGTCAAATTAAATGACTGTGAATGAAACACAGTCAAGTCTACAAACTCTCATCTTTGGGGTACTTCAGATTCAATACTCTCCCTCCTCCCCTTTGTTCAACAACTACATGAATCTGCTGAGGATACTCATCCAGAGTCTGGTATCAGTGATATATTGATGGTAGCCAAATATACAACTTAACCCTGTGCAACTTATATGCATACTACATACTCCTAATGCATGGAGGTTGTACAAGTCTGGATGGGAGATGCATCTCCACATTCAAGAACACATTTGGGCAGCTATGATCATAAGATCCCTCTAACATGCCAATTGTGCCCATTCCTGGATCAGAAGGCCCTTTGGACAGTCACTGCTCTATCACTGTATGGACTACAGCAATGTGGTATACATTAGGCTGGGGTGTCAAACTCAAGGCCTGCAGGATGGATCCAGGCAACAGGGTGCTTAGATCTGGCCCGTGGGGCCACCCTGGAAACAGCGAAGGACCAGCAGAGGTGCCTCTGACAGCGAAAATGGAACTTGGGAGGGCTGCAGCAGAGGGTTGCAGGAAGCCGTCACAGCTGAAAACGGAACTCGGGAGCCCGTTTTCATGGGCAGAGCGCTTGGGCCACCACAGGCACCAACATGAGTGATGTTGAGCTGGCCACACCCACACTGGTCCCCAGCCCCCCGAGATCAAACGCAACCCTGATTCAACTCTCAATGAAATCGAGTTTGACACCCTGTTTTAGGTGTCATAGCTGGTTCAGAATGCGGTGGTACAATAATAAGCATGTCACAGTAGACCAGTGTGACTCTTCGAGCTGCGTTGGTTGCCATTAGCCTTCTGAATGAAATTCAAGATGATGGCTATTACATATAAAGCCTTTTATGGCATCATGATTGATTATTTGAGGGACTACCTATTTCTGAATAGTTGCACTTCAGGCTCTCTCAGTTAAACAGTATAATCTAGTGATAAAGTATACCTTCATTTTTGCAACACCTGTCTTCTGCACCTACCCCCAAGTATGGTACCAAGTATAAGGATGTTAAAGAAGGATGTTGAAAAGCTGGTTAATTGTTTTGTATGAGTTAGGATGTGGGGTATCCTTTTGTTTGGGAAGCACATTTCGGGGTTTTTTTCATTTTATTGGTCTAGCTTTATCACAGTAATCCTCAATTTATGGCCACAATTGGGACCAGAACTTCTGTCATTAAGTAAGGTGAGTTAAGTGAGTCATACTCAATTTTATGACCTCTTGCCACAATTCCTAAGCAAAACACTAGCTTATTAAATCAGGGTTGGGCAAATGTGGCCCTTTTACAACCTGTGGACTTCAACTCCCAGAATTCCTGAGACAGCCAAGCTGTCTCAGGAATTCTGGGAGTTGAAGTCCACAGGTTGTAAAAGGGCCACATTTGCCCACCCCTGTATTAAATGCATCATGCCGTAATTACATGAATCTGGCTTCATTGACTTTGCTTGTCGGAAGTCAGCTTGGAAACGTTGATCATGTCACCCTAGCATGCTGCAACCCTTGTAAATGCATTCTGGCTGCCAAGCACACAAATTTTGATCGTGTGACTGTAGGGATGCTGTGATGATTGTGTGAGTCATAAGTCGCTTTTTTCATCAGCATCATAAATTCAAACGGTCATTAAATGAATGGTTTTAAGTCAAGGACTACCTGTAGAGCGAGGATACACTGCTCAGAGTGAAGCAATTTTAAACTTAAGTAAATATTGGAGAATCAGTTTGGTATAGCGTTTAAGGCATCAGCTAGAAACTGCCTTAGGCACAAAGAAAATTGGGTGACCCATGATGGCGAACATATGGCATGTGTGCCATCGCCCCAGGTCAGATTTCCGTGGCCTTTCTTTCGTGAGCTTGTTTCCCTGCAAACAATGAAATGGAAGCTCATGAAAGAAAAAGATCTTACCTCTTGCTGTGCTGCCGGTGTTGGGATGCCCCGCCTCCCACTGGCCAGCTGGTATTCGGGTCTCTGCTGCACATGTCCACGCATGCGCACATGTCCATGTATGCACACGCGCATGTCCGTGTGTTTGCACATGTTCGTGCATGTCTGCACCTTTCAGTTTGGGCATGCACGCATGCACAGTTTGGGCACTCGGTGCCTAAAAGGTTCGCCATCACTGCCCTAGGCCAGCCACTCTATCTCAGTCCTAGGAAGAAGGCAAGGGAAAACCACTTCCAAAATCTTGCCAAGAAAACTTCAGGGACTGGTCCAGGCAATCACCTGGAGTCAACACTAATTCAAAGGCAGAAAAAAAATCCATGTTTGCTGTAAAGACTATCATTATTTTGTGCCTTTAATAAGCAGTACCGAACCAAATTATTGCTTATCAGAAGACATCTTAAGCTCAGTCTTTTAGATTCAGACTATCTCAGCCTTAGTATTTCACTTCAGCCGAAAGTTACTGAGCTTCTTTCCCTTAGGGTTGTCAATGATGATTTAAGTGAGGATTTCAGATATTGACTGATAACTTCTACATTAGTGTTTCTCAATTTTGGAAGCTTGAAATTGGGTGGACTTCAACTCCCTGCTGGCTGGGGGATAATGGGAGTTGAAGGCCACCCATCTTCAAGCTACCAAGGTTGAGAAACACTGTTCTACATGAACCAGTTGTGACTGGTTCTGCATTTTTTAATCACAAAAATACAACACGAGGTTCTGATGCATTGCTTCCTCCTTTCCTTTCTTTCCCTGAATAGTATCTATGCAGAATTATCCCAGCAGCACCATATCATACAGCAGCAGCTGAACTGAGCTATTTTTAGAATATATCTTCACTCTCATTTTATGTAGAGTCAAGGAAAACCCGAGCAAAAGCTCAGAAATATCAAGGGTCCAGTTCAAGTGCATCCCACTTAAAATAAAGAGACTATCCACGTGACCATGTTACCATTATATTCCGTCTTATGCTACTACTCCAAATGTTTGCTTCAAGAGCATTTCAGCTATTTAGCAAGGAGACAGTCATTATACTAACCACTGCATTCAGAGTGCAGTTCCTATAGCAACCATCTTATTAAAGCAGCCATCTGCTTTAAATATTAAACTTTGCAAGCCCATCACTGCTCGCTTTAAAATAATATCACATGTTCATGAAATATTAAAATGGGAAACAAAGGAGAGCTTGCAAAAATATCTTCCTTGAATATTTTTAACATCTCCTGGAATTTCCTGGAACTTGTTTCAACTCTTCAGAAATGTAAGAATGTAGTAGACCTTTACACAATACCTTCAATAATCACATCTTTTATATTCACAGAGCTGATTTAAGCAATCAAGTGGACAAATTTCAAACTGTTTCCCAATGATCTACCTTACTTATGTAGCAACTCTTTGTATTATTCATTGAGGTGTTTTTTCCTGTTTAAAATGTGGCAATTTTATTCTTGACATTTCATACCTTTTGATTATTAAAGGATACTGTGCATCTTTTCTTACAATTCTAGGAAATTTTATGCTCCAAACCTCAGAAATCAAAGCCCAGGAAAAGGATTTTGCTTTTATATTTTCAGTCCATTCTGCTCCCATCACTCCTTTCCCCATTTCTCTGAAACAAGGTTATCTAAGTCTAGATGTTCTTTTCAAAAAGTCTGAAATAAGCTTACTCAAGGACTGTTGCAGAGGGAATGAACTATGCAGAACTTTCAGAAAAAGAGGTTTATATCCCAGACTGCTAGTTTCTAACTACTGAAATATCATTTGTCTGAAGATGGTCCTTTTATTTATAGTTCAGGAACTCAGCAACCCATGTATGAAAAGTCATCCTCCAAAGCCTTCTAGTGTGCCTTCAGTTCTTTCCTACAGAAAGAAAATTGTTGCATAAAATTGGCTTCTAAACCTAATCCTTCAATACCCGGAGCTCATTTCTGTTACAGCAAAAGGACGGATCGTTCAAACTTAAGGTGTGGCTTTGCTAAACCTGCTGGACAAGATTTCTTTCTTCCTTTTTGCTGTTTAGAAGACAAACCCATGACAGCATCTGTATTTATTCTGAGTCATTAATCTAAATCTGACACACACAGCAATTGCTTTTTGCAAAACTAAAATGATGTATTTTTTCCCCTCTGAATATTGCCTGTATCCTCTATGCCGCCTTCGGTATGACCTAAGCATACCTAAACATAGCTCATAAAATCATCTGCTACAATATCCTACCTGTCAATGACTACTTCAACTTCAACCACAACAATACACGAGCACACAATAGATACAAACTTAAAGTGAACCACTCCAGTCTCTGCAGAAAATATGACTTCAGTGACAGAGTTGTTAATGCCTGGAATGCACTACCTGACTCTGTGGTCTCATCCCAAAACCCCCAAAACTTTATCCTAAAACTGTCTACTTTTGACCTCACCCCATTCCTAAGAGGTCTGTAAGGGGCATGCATAAGAGCACCAGCTCTTACAATTTATACAATTTATGAGTTGTATTCATAAAATGAATACAATTAAAGGGAACATTAGGACCGTCCCTGTCCTAGTGTTCCCTTTAATTGCATTCATTTTATGTATTCAATTCATGCTTATATTTATATATATTATCTAATATGTACTCGACAAAATAAAATAAATAAAAAATAAAATAAAATAATTGTTGTACTTAGTAGATTATTAATACTACTAGAATATGACTTCCAAAAATATGGATCATTTCTACATGGGAGCAAGGGATTAGATTGCTATGTCAGGTTATTGTAATGTGGTCCTTGTCAACCCTGATACATTAGCCCCAGTTTACATTCTCTGAAGTATTTCCTTCTGAGAATGTAAAGTAGGGCTATTGTAAGGGGTAGAATCCTCAGAAAAATTATTTCCTTATAGATGCACTATGATGTTACTCAGACTTTCAAACAATGAAGTTATCAGACCAGATACAGAATGTATGACCTTGACAGTTTCTTGCACATACTGAATAAATAAAAGCCTACATACAGAAATACCCTTCTCTTACTAATCTATTTTTGTACTTAAAGTGAATATCTTTCCAATGTAGAAATATTCAAATTAAAAATCCTCCCTTTCAATCTCAAGTGACTCAATAAAACACACACAAAAATAGACATCTTGCATCTGCTTCTTATTTAAAAAAATGGCCCTACATGTATCCCTAAATAGCATAACCTTTAAATTTTTTAATGATCTTTAGAGACAATTTATACCTTCACCAAAATTGCTGAAATTGTTGAAATGCTGAATATCATTTTAAACACTGTCTCTTTGGAAATCTTGATCTACTAAAATAGCAGCACAAGAAAAAAAGAGTTGAATCCATGGTAAGATCTGTTAACTTCAAAAGTACAGAGAAAAACTTGCAAATATGTTTTGATGCTACGAAAGAAATTATATCATACCTCAAAAACAATGAATTGTATATCAGTGACATTTGGCCATAATTATTCTAAATGTATGTTTTACAGAGTTGCTTTTATTACAGCAGCTTGACTGTGAAAAGAATAACAGATTATTCTATCTGCACTTAATTTTAGAGGGTAAAAAAGTTGCACTATATTATTGCACAGTTGATGGATTTTAATACCCTGCTTTTACTGAAATAGTAATTGTTTTGTTTTCTATTTATCAAGTTGCAGCTATGTTGTTTTAAAATAGTACATTACTTCAAAGGCTCTTGAGGTCAGAAGAATGATGTAAAATACTTCCAGTATTACATGTCTAGCCAGAAATAAGTCTTATTAAGCTCAGTGAAGCTTCCTTCAAGGTTCACAATTACAGCCTTCAAATATTTAATTCTGTGCAAAGGATTTTGCCTTTATTATTTCTCCTCCTGAATCTTAAGGGACTTTGTACTGTTGTACTATATCTTCCAAACTATTTGATTATGATAGCAAATTAATGCTTTAAAATATAGTCTTTTGCAGCAGGGCTCATAACATTTAAAAATAGATAAATACCATGAGATGTCAGCAATGTATATGCCATTGGTTACCTCATTCATTTGAACAACAGTTGAAACAGTCAAGTTACTTTAGCAAATAATCTAATGTGATTAGCATTAATTCATCTCCACTGTTTGTATATATTTAGGGACACTGAACTCAACAAATCTGGGGAAAGGAAAGAGATGATAGAGACATTAATTATTGAAAAGTATGTAAATGACAAGAATATTTCATGTTCTAAACTCATCATTGATTTTGCCCTTGAACCTTTCCAGGTTCATATTGTATATTGTAATCTACAATTTAATATACAATTTCATAAACTTTTGATAACAGAGGTGCCAACTTCTAACATTTTATTTTGTTTCTGAATGTTTCCGTTTAAAGTAAGAGTAAAGTGAGTTGCTGATTTTCCTTTAATATATATTCTGAAGCAACTAAAATGAGATTCAAGGATGTAATAGAATTGCAAATCATCTACAATCTGTGAATTCATCTGAACGAACACCCAACATGAAGCTTCCTCTGTCTCTCTCAGCTGTAACACTAAGCTATAATGATTAAATTCATTTATGGTATCGGTGACATTCTACCTTCAGAACTTCTAAATTAATGTGTAAGTATACCACATTCCTAACAAAACATCATATAATAATGCTTTACGCACACTTTAAATGAGATACTATATGGATGTTGGATTATTTAATGGTTCAACATCAGGGCTTGCAAATCCTTTGAAAAAGGTATTTTGCCAAGGGCAGAAGTCTATACAAAGAACATTTCTTCAAATTAATAAAGCAGCCATGCCTTTTTAAAAGCATGTGCAGCTGTTTCATAAGCTGCTCCTTGGTTTCTGAATGAGTGTGTATGAACATCTCTTTTGCTCTTTAAAGGATCCACACTGTTATATTCAGTTTATATATTTGATTAATATCAATGATGATTGTTCACTCAGCAAATGATAAGCCATGGTGGGCAACATTTGCATCAGTCATTTATACTTCCCCCTGAATTGTTTTTAATCTAATACCATAATAGCTAATACTTGTATAGCTAATACTTGTATCTGAAAATCAATATTAATTAAAACACTACATTTAAGGTTACATCTGTGATGAGCTACAAAACATTTTTAATATTTACTTTTACAATTTAGAAATGGCAGGAAACAATATGAATTATGATGGTATAAAAATAACACTGAAAACGTAAAATTGATTCCAGGAGTGAAAATAAGAAGAAATATATTATTATAAGAAATAATATATTATTATGACAACATATTGTTTTTAATATGCTATAAGAAGAGAAAAATATATCCCTGAAAATCTGTTATGATTATATTTATAAATACAACAGACCAGCTTTTCCTATGATTAGCATGGCATTCACAATAAACTTTTAGGATTTTCACAGCATGTATGGAACCTTAACATATGGCAAATGAGTTGATTAACGCCCACTGGCTTCATTATTACCACAGGTTGTGTAAATACTTCATGATTTCCAGTGAGATTTCTAATAATTACATATGATCTTTCACAATATTCAGCATTCTGCACGCAGAGCAAGCCTGTTGCACATGAAGTCCTTTACATAGCTCATAGCTTGGGCAAATATTTGCATTTGCAAGCAGTTCTTCCAGTCTTTCTTTTCAAAATACAATTTAAATGTCAAATACATTTTAATAACTAAGAAGATCCTTGAGAAAGAGATCTTTGTTGCTATGTTCACAATATATTCTAAATCACAAAAGCTTACAGTATAATCCAGAGTATCATTGCATTTATTATATATTCCTGATGCTTTTTTGCTCATACCACCGAAAATAGCTGCAAAAGGAACATTATCTGCTCAGGTATATCTAATGTGCAGTTTTTCCCAGGCTCTGATTTTTTCCCCTCAGCCAACGGTTTCGCTGAGGCTACACCGACATCTGCGATCCAGGTCATTTAGTCAGTCTGATAGTGTACTTGCTGGCTGTTACATAACCACCCTCAGGAATTCTGGGATCATGTTTGTAAACATTATAGCCATGTGCGCGCGAACACGTTGTGAGATGACAAAATGACCTGTAGCTGTAGCTCTGGAGGTACTCTGACGTGACATAGTTTATGCATCTAAACTGTCTTTGTCGTACAGAATAATGGGAGGTTCTTTTGAGGTCAATGAGTTCTCTTGTCATTGCTGATAAGATGCTGTCAAAAATTTGCCTTAAAAACAATTTAACTTTATTTCTAATTCTAAAATGTCCCTAAGTTCAAGGAAAGGCTAAGGTCTCTGCTTTCTTCCACTACAATTAACTTTTAAAAACAATTTGCACTTACAGAAAGAAAATTTATCCAAGGAAAAACATTCAGCCTTATTTAGCAAATAATATAGAAAATATTTTAACTATTTCTGGTCAATTTTAATATAGCTAATTATAATCAGTTTGTTGTACATACAAATGGTCCATTGCAAATCTCACCTTTTAAGAAAAAAGTAACTATTTAAAAAAAAAAGAACTATAATCTGTACAAATATTTTATTAATGGCAAACAAACCTGGCAAAATTTCTTTAACAAATACAGCAACAAAGGGAACCCTAATTTTTAAATCAACTCAAACATTAGACACTACCTTTTTTTCTTGTATTCTATTTACGAAATGGAAGTGTTCTCAACATCTGATTAAAGTTTACATATCCACCATTTATAATAGATTAGTGAGATTATCATTAGGATTATTTTATTTCAACTGTTCCACAGGTCGACCAATGGTATAGTAAAATCTATCTATCTAACTATTGGGCATCCTTATCAATTCTCTCTCTCTCTCTCTCTCTCTCTCTCTCTCTCTCTCTCTCTCTCTCTTTCATCTACTATTTATTTACTTTTGTCTCATTCCATTGGTTTGAAATGTTATAAGCTTTTACACAATGAGCTAATACATATGTGATTATGCATTGTTACTTTGGTTTTATATATATTAAAAATATTGTTTTTATGCTTATACATGTATGCTACCCAGAGTCATAAGTTATGAATTGGGCATCCTTATAAATTCTATCATCTATCTATCTATCTATCTATCTATCTATCTATCTATCTATCCATCCATCCACCGTGTTTTTCTGAAAATAAGACCCTGTCTTATATTTTTTTGAACCCTAAAATAAGCGCTTGGCCTTATTGCCATGCGCTCAAAAGCCTGATTGGGCTTATTATCAAGGGATGTCTTATTTTGGGGGAAACAGGGTATCCATCCATCCACCCATCCAAATTAAATCTACTGAGCCTGAGTAATTTACACCAATGGTTCCCAATCTTTGCAGCTTGGCAGCCCGGCTGGTAGGGAGGAGAGGGCAACTGGGCCTACTTTCTCAAGTTGAGCTGTGCACATGCCTGTGTGTGCCAGCCCCTTTACTTATTTGGCCTGGTTGCAAATAGGCCACTCGGGAGTGGGCCATAGCCCAGGGGTTAGCAGCCCCTGATTCAGACTATTTAAATCTGGAACAAGGAAAATCTATAGCCTTCATATCAAGCCAAGTCAAAGAAAGGACCTTTGAAATTATAAACTATTTGAAGTCTGCAGTATTTTATTTATTTATATATCAAATTTATATATCAAATCCCTCTCACTCACAGAGCAACAGTGAGCATGTGTTATGATAACAGAGTATAACAAATTAAAAGGGATTTTTTAAACAGTGGTCATTCAATAAAGTTACTTAAAGTGCAGAAAATATAATAAGATATTGCAAAATTTATTACATACTTATGCTTGTTTAAATAAATACTTTAAAGAACAATTAAAACCATTACCTTTGGCATATTGTTTCAAAATCAAGTCCTGCTGAAAGGAGGAGGGTTTTTGAGAATTAAATATATTTATGTGCTTTCGTGACGGTTGGTACTAATAGTTCTCTGGGTCCGCCACATAAAACATGTGTGGCAAATTGGTTCAAAATTATTATAATTTGTGCCTTGCTGTTTAAATAGGAGAAAGTGCTCTGTGTTTTAATAACTGTGAATTGGTAGTATCCTGTCCATCTTACTGGCCTTAATGCACTCAAGGTTCTAGCTAAAGAGAATCCCAAAATAATAATAAAACAACAACAATAATACAGGCTTTTTAATAAGACATAGCTTAGATTACATTCCCGCTTTCCAATATCCATTCTGTTCGCTTGATTTATAGCATCCAAATATATTGCAGCTCTGGTTAATAATATATGCCGATTGGATTGTGCCATACTTTTTACAGTCCCCCGAACCAGAATTTACTTATCCTGACTTACATGTGTTTATAACCGCAGACTTTTTATTAGCCTTTTTGGCAAGCTGAAATGAATATTTATTCACTATGTCACACAATCTCTAGCTCGCACTGCCCAGTTCGCTGTCAAGTAGTGACACTTCTATTTTTGGCTCACCACAGATGACCTTATTGTACGCTACAGAGCTGGGTGTCACCAAAACAAGTTTTGTTTTGTTTTTTTTTAAAAAAAAGGAAGGCAACTTCCCCATCCCGCATGAATATATCATCCAGCCTGCATTAAATATGTGGTGGTTGTGGGCAGTAGCAAACAATGTAGTAGAAACTGTGGGACTTGTGCAGGCTAATGCTGTTAACTAGTGATACGTTGCGCTTGCTTGGCTATTACACACAGCATTTGAGGATTCTGGGAGGGTGTTTGTAAACAGTGTAGCCATGTGCGCAAAGTCCACGTGGTATCTTTACTCTGCCTGGATCTGAAGAAACGCTGAATAGGGAAAAACAAATACTCAGTCCATGGTAGAACAGAGGTAATACATCTTGCAATTTTTTTTACAGGAAGATCAATCCTGGAACGTATTTGAATTCTGGAAGCAGGACAGACATTTTCAATACTAGTTTTGCTGTCCTCACTCTGAAACCAAACCAAACTGAGTACCGAACTTCAATGATTACTAAAAGGGTTATATGAAGACAGACTACAATGCAAATATATTTAATACCAGAATAGATAAAAAACATGCAAAGTGCGTTGAGGTGGGGGGGGGGAGTCAAAATTATCAGTTGAAACAAAAAGCCTGGAATTTATTTTGAGAGTTTAAAATTTAAAATTAAAGATGCCGTAATAAAGATCTTTTATTACCCTCAATCTAATCTCACTGAAGTAACCTTGTAGGCAATTTCCTTTTATTTCCACTGTACTTTTGTTTGGGGATATGTAGGTTTATATAGTAGCAGTTTGTGAAGATGGAAATATAAAACTCCTAACTAAGGCATATTGTCTCTCCAGCCCAAAGAAATGATTGGAAAATAGTCTAAAATGTGCTAATGTTGATGCAAGTTCATATTCATTGGACAATTATATAGTTAAAGTGATTTATGCAACATGCTAAATCAGCATTATGGGTTCATGTTAGTATGATACAGATAGATTAAATATGAATTCATTTATGAAAATGTGTGTACATATTTGGCATGTGATCTGCCTCAGTGCATACATTTTATACCACAAATTTTGATCAATTATTTGTTGAAGTGACCTGCTACAACCCTATGCCCTTACTTCATACCATGGAAATGTTCTTGTTTAAAATAACATAGCAATGTTTATACCCAACAACAGAAATAGCCTAAAGGATTTTTAAAAATTAGTTTGGTATGTTTTCTTATATACCCTTCTGAGTTCTGGACTGAGAAAAGAGAAAACAGCTTTCTATTGGTTTCCTAGGAAGTTTTTTCACTCCAACATCTGGGGTGGGGTTTTAAAAGGGACTAGCAGAGCTTTCAAATTCTATGGATCACATATATCTGACTGGTTCTCAGAATTAGATCCCTTGAATGTTACCACAACTACTACTTGTACTATGTCCCAAGCCATTTAATGGAATACTAAAAAGTTGCCAGCCAATTTCCTAACTGAACAATATTCTTTTATTGTCTAGAATAAGATATTAAAGATTTCCACTCAACCTATGTCTGATTGAATTCTCATTATCATCATTTTCTTTAACAATCCAAAAGATTAATCTCTACAGCAACAGAAAAGTTGTGCAGAAAATATACTAAGTAAATCTAATTACTACATTAAATGACAGGCAGCAACATTAGAAAAATTTCACAACTCTTCTGGAAATCACCACTGAACTATCAGTTAAGAGGAAAGGAATATTCTTTTAAAAATTCAATTTACAGTATGCCATTGAGTTGAACAAAAAAGGAGTAAGTAGATGAAATACTTTTTCATTAAAATATGAATTTGGAAGACCTAAAATTTCTAAATTCAATGTCATTACATGTGTTATTTTAACTTTGATATGAGATTTAATATTTTTAGACATTCATATTCTTTCAAGCTCTTTCTGGTATTTCTCTTGCATGGAAATTTATTAATGGACAATAGAAATGGATTCTTTACTCTCTTTACCAAATGATTAGTTAACCTGCCCTGGCTCCAAGTCGTGCTATTTAGGCATGTTTTTGAGGCCAGGCACATGTGTGGAAGATGCATGAGCGAGCAAAATGCATGCACGGAAGGCCAGGTGCATATGCAGACAGCATAGGGTGAACCGGTGGTAAAGGTAAGTTAAACCCACCCCCGATAACAATGATAGCAAAACTTTGAAACTAGTGAGACTAAAAGCTCTCTCTTGTGAGTCAGGCATAAAACATGGGCAGGGTAATTAGCAGTTGAATTCAATAGATATTACTCCCTGATAACTAAAATAAGACTAAAGTTTTATTTTCCCAAGCACTGAGTTGTTCAAACAGATGTCTACAGTAGGACTTCACCAACTGAAGAACATTCAGACTCAGCTATAGAGTTTATATTTATTTGGGAATGTTTGCTTTCAGCAAACTTTATTTTGAATTATGGGGAGGTTTTTTTTTGTTTAAAGCCACTATTCTTTATAGATTGTCCTGGAGATTCAACCACAACTGAGCCTAGATTTCTATTGTTAAGCAAGGCAGGTTTTGTCCCATTTTGCAATCTTCTTTTATCACAGCTGTTAAGTTAATCACTGCAATTGTTAAATGAATCATTTGGTCATTAAGCAAATCTGGCTTCTCCCATTGGTTTTGCATGTTGGAAGCCAGCTGGGAAGATTACAAATAGGGATCGCATGATCCCAGGATAGTGCAATTGTCACAAACACATGCCAGTTGCCAAGTGCCCAAATTTTGATCATGTGATCACAGGGATGCCACAATGGTTGTGAGTGTGAAAGTTATGTGTTACTTTTTCAGTGCTGTCGTAACTTTGGTCACTAAATGAATAGCTATAATTCGAGGGTTACCTTTATTTTCTTCACTGCTGTTCGAAGATTCCTACTTTTCTTTTCTATCCTCAAGTATTTTCAGGTTCAGTACTCTGGAGAAGGGCTCATATAACAAATGATTTATATTTATTTCCCATATATGCTGCCTGTATATTTTCCATGTTCCAGTTCAACTGAAGCATTGACTACACACATATTTTCAATGAGTTCTGTTTCCTTCCAACATAAGACCCTTTTGGAGTTATCTGTAAAGCATGGAAAATATAGGCATGGAAATAGAATGATTACTAATCTACCACTTCTATCCAAACCTCTGTTTATTACTAACAATTCTTTATTTAATGTCATTGAAAAATGAAGTTTCAAAGTATGTTTTCTGCTCAAGGTTCAGACAAAAATCTTCAAAGTTCAACCAGAAAGAGTCTGAAAGCTACTCTAGTCCATATCAATATGGGATAAAAGAATACATTCAAGAGAATCATTACATATTGCTATAGTCACAATGCCTTTCATCCATATTTTGCAGCTTGCTTGGCAGCTGACTCTCTAATGTATTGTATTAGACCTAAATATAACTCTCCAATATACTGTATTAGACCTAAATATAACCTCAATATCCCAATTCTGGCACACTGTTTCCTTAAATACCTCAGGAAAATGAACAAAACAATTACCTCAGTTGTAATCATACCAATGGCAAAGTAGTGTATTATATACATTACTGCTGAATTATTACTGACAATAATCATAATATAGACACACAAAAGGCATACACTCTGTCAAGACATCTAATCAATTTATTAATGCTTTTCAGGCCGCCATCTGTTGAAAAGCAAGACTTAATTTCCTTCTAATGGAGATTCATTCAAACATGGGCAGGGAGATATACTAAGTATTGTAAATGAGTCCATCAGCCTTGTGATTCTATAAAGATGTGCAGAAGATCCATTGGCTATCAAGTTCCATCCTCCATATTCTTTATGTCATACAAATTAAGTTATTTCACAACTGTTCAGATACTACAGGATTACTACAATGAGATAACCTAAAGAAAAACTGTTTGTTACCTGAACCAAAGTGTATGATAATGAAGAAACTTAACAGTATAATAGAAAACCCTGGTTTTGCAGAACTTTGTAAATTATATCTTGACATGCCAGGATAGGAGAGTCTCTTGCTTATAAATCCCTATCCATCAGTGGTAGATAATCTCCATCTTAGCCATCTAATACTATACTGGATATTCCTAATGATCTAATTCCTTATCAAGTAGCTTTCTGTATAATAGGAGAATATGGAGCTCAATAGAAAATAGTTTGCCTAAGGCCACGGTTCGTAAGTTCATTAGTGTATAAGAGGAAGAATCAAATTGGATAGCTCTTCTTTAATATTTCAAATTCTTAGTAACTAATATAGATCAGGACTGACAGATGCTGGTGCTTATCATTCAGGCAGCTAAGTTCTGGAAGTGGAAAATAGCATCTCAGCTCCAATGCAGAGAAGATACTTTTCAAGTCTGTACAATACACAACATAGAATCAAGTAATATCAGCACCATTTTAACTAATTAAATTAGTTAATTCTTAACTAAGTTTCTATAGGTCAAGTATTGCATATGTGCTGTTACCTGCAAATCTTAATAACAGTAGATATACATATGCAAAAACAGTAGATATACATAGCCTTTTAGTTTCTATCTAGTCATATGATTATTGTATTTCTGATTCAGACTGCAGTCAATGTTTTATGATTCATAATGCATCCCACTGTGTTTCAGAAGCATATCAAGCAAATTGCCTTTTTGAATGATGTCACAGCATTAAGAATTGGCAAAATGCCTTTGCAGCAATCAGGAAACAGAAATAAATCAATAATTTTATCTTGTTAAACAAATTAATTTTTGACCATAGCCTTGTGTTTCTTAGATAGTTAGCAAGTCTTTTTAAAACTGGCCACCTAAAAATGTCTTAAAAGTGTTTAAAAAACCAAGAGACAAACACAGAGATGATAGCACTATTCAAATATATTAAAGAGATACACAGTTGGTCATAAATTATTCTCTATTATCCCAGACTGGAGGACAAGGAATAAGGAATTTTATATAGGAAATCAAATTACACTTAGATGTGATGAAAACCTTTCTAATACCATAGAAGTCAGACAGCTGAACATGCCACCTGGAAAAGAAGCATTTATTTCACCAGGTGCATTTAAGCTGAAGTTGGACAGCCATCCATTGTGAAGCTTTAATTGGGATTTTTGAATTAACCAGAGGGATGGCCTTTAAGGCCTCTATGACCCTTTCTATGATTATGTAAATACAGATGGAAATGCTATAACTTAGAACTGGCCAGTAATAGCCCATATTAAAGTGAGAAAGCTATGCTATAACAATGGAAATCCTGGGGGAAAAATTGCTGAAGCTGTAGCAGCTGAGTGAGGTCATATAGAGTAATTACAGATGTAATAAAACTAGGCTATCTTCACTCACGAAAACATAACTACTAAATTTTGATAGGCCAAAGAATATTTGGCAGTTACTTTTGAAAAATTTACAACATTTTGTCATACTTATTATCAACAAGATTTGGAAGTAGTGTTATATTGTTCAATATAATGGTATATATTTAACTGTAGGGGTAATATAGCAGTTGGTATAGCAATAGCACTTAGACTTATATACCACTTCTTAGTGATTTACAGCCCTCTCTAAACGGTTTACAGAGTCAGCATACTGCCCCCAACAATCTGGGTCCTCATTTTACCAACTTGGGAAGGATGGAAGGCTGAGTCAACCTTAAGACGCTTCAGGATCAAACTCCTGGCAGCGGGGGCAGAGTTAGCCTGCAATACTGCTTTCTAACTACTGTGCCATCACAACTCTTAAATATACTTACTTTCATGAAGTAATCTAATTTTCTAATTCCAGGGCCCATTCTCACCTATGTGTTCTAACATTTAGGTGTAACGTGAAGGTTAAGAAGGTAACATACTTGAACATAGAATTTTAACAGAATAAAACATGAAATAAATATCAAGACTCTCTATGGTCTTGCTGGTATTGGCATTTTCATGGTCATAATGGATTTTATATGTGTGGTTTGTTATCTTTATGAGCTTCCTGTTGTTGGTTTATTTTTAATAGTTTAAGGAAAGTAGGATATTTAATAATAGCTAAACCATAAGGGACAGACCAGTCAACAAATCTATTAATTGCATACAGAGATTTATTTGTAAAAGAATAAGATTGCAAAGCTGTTCTTGCTGAATTCTGAATATGGTTGCCATATAAAAATTCTCCTTAAAATAACAGCAATAATATTTAGTATAAAACTTTTTCCCAACATTAATTTCAACAACTTGTTATGCCTATTTGAATGTCATATGGGCAACTTACTAAGTTTCTTCTATGGTATTTATGCCAAGACAACAATTACTCAGACTTTCAGAAGTAATTCTGAATAAAGTAACCTCATGAAGACTCTCTTAATCATAAAGTAGAAAAGGACTGTGGTCAGAAATTAAAGACTAGGTATACAGTAAAGATAAACTTTAATCAAGTTGTAGTTTGTGCAGTTTGAAATATTCATTTTATTCAATAAAACACACATAACTGAATAAGATGTGAATTTTAAGAGGACTTTTTTAATGCAATGTGTAATCATTGTTTTCAATGGAATCCTAGTAGTAAAAATGTTTTTGACAACAACCATAAAGCTATTACAGTGTAGGAGTTAAGGTGTTGGACAAGAACTGGGGAGACCCAACTACCTGCAGCTCATTGCATGACTTTCAACCAGTCACTCCCACTTGGACTTACCTCATAGGATTATTGTTGCTGTGAAGAAAATGGAAGATTTCTTGAACAATATGTGGGCTATAAATCTAATAGAAGTGAATGAATGAGTAAGTGGGTAAGTGAGTGGGTGGGTGGGTGGGTGAGTCAGTGAGTGAATAATATCAGTAAGCCCAAATCACATTTATTTGCCAAAACCATGTTGTATAGATATTCTGAATGTCACTTTTCCAATAAATTTGGATTGATGTCAGCTTCAGGATCATTAAAAATTGAAAAGAAAGCCTCACTGACTGCAGCTAGAATTTGCTTAAATCATTATTTCCAATGTTAAAATTATTGTTTACAATAATAGTTCATGAAATGCAACATTTTTGGCCAGAAGATCAAGTCAATAATAGTTGCATATTGTTCTTGAACAAAAACAGTGCAGTTATCTTAAGCTTAGTGAAAAAAGATCACTATTTTTAACCTACCTAGTGAAAAAATAAACATTTTCAAAGAATATATTCCTTCCTTCCCCCAACACACATAATCTCTCTCACTCTGTAAAACATACTGTAAATTAAATATCCTCAAAAGCTCTGTAAGATGCTTCATACCATGATAAAGCCTTTTCCTCTAAAGAAATGCTTTCAATGGTATTCTGTGATAAGAAGGAAATATTTAAATTTCTTACCTTGATATATACTGTACACACTAACTGTATTGAGGCTTCTAAACACTTTTGTTATTGTTTGGAACTTCAGGAACAGTAGACTCAACCATTTCAGATGGAATACACATCTGCCTATTTCTGAACAGCCAAGGGCCATGTAGATAGTCCCAAGGTGCTAATTGAAAATTAGAAGTGTTTGAGGGAGGAGAAGTCTTCAAGGATGCCATCAATTATTAGTTTTGATGGAAAGGCAGTAAAAAGTTATCTCCAAATTAAGAAAAAATAACATTCTCTTAAGATTACAAACAGAGGCTCTTCTAATTCTGTCAATCAACAGAGGACAACCAATTGTGCTAAACCTCAAAAGAAACATGAACATTTAGAGGAAGCTTGGGAGGAAATAAGCATGAAAAAGCAACTAAGAATTGGTGAACATGTTCTGCCTGAACCCCATTAACCTGAGATCTCGGATCGGACACAGGTTCCTGTTAGTTTAACTTCAGGTTAAAACAGAAAACACTGTGAGCTGGAAGTAATTAGTTACTTATTTTACTATATGTACATTGGTACTACTATCCAGACATATCTCTATGCATCCATGCATGTGAAATCTACAACAGTAATTGAGGACATGAACTGTTTTGTAATGCACCGGATAATTGTGTATATACTGGGTTCAAATATGATCATATGCTGGATTTTCTAACTAAAAAAAGCCAGTATGTGGGCAAAAGCATTCAAGATCCAAATATTTAAAGATTTTAATAGGTAAGTTTCATAAAAGCTTGATACATACATTTAACAGCATTATGATCAATTCAGTCATTGATAGAGCAACTTAGTGTACCAAGGGACCATCAATAGAATAGCTTTCTTCAAAATAAAAGCCTGAACACTTATCCAAAATGTACATAATTCAATAAATCTAGCAACTTCTACTGCCGGTTTTGAGAAAGAAGGGGGAAATGCTAATTCTTAAATTCACAGAATAATGGCCAGTGTATTGTAACTGAAACAGTCCAATGAGTTTTATCTCAGCCATTCAGGGTGTACTCTAAAAAGTCTGCAGCTTGTTAACTTCAAGAAGGATGGCAAAATTGAGAAAGCTGACTTTCAGCACATAATGTTGTTTTGGGGATATCTGGTAATGTGAATTTCTTTTGCCTTTTATCAGCCCTATAACTCAGACTTTTTTTTTTGTGATCCTTGACCATTAACATCTATCTGCTGAATTTGTTTAACAAATAAGCCCTGTAATATGTTCCCCTTCTTCACTGCCATCACAAAATACACATTCAATTAAGCAAATGGATTTACAAGCTACCACTATTCTGTCTTCCCACCCCCTTTCCAATGTTAGCTGGCTATTAAAATGCAAATACAATGGGCTCATTAGCTGACAAACAACAGCCCTGCCTTTCTCTAACACAGAGAGATTTCTCTCCATTTTAAAAATATGAAACAAATCTCTCTCTTACATCACTTGCCATGTTGTAGTATCAGATTTTGCATCTGCATATGCTCACTGTGGAAGAGGGAGGGAGGAAACACTCAAAATGAGATCATTGAGAGTGAATGTGTCTGTAAGCCTCAGTTCCCTTCCTTCCTTATCTCCAACCCCCATAAACAGTCACAAAAAGAATACTGTATCCATGATAGAGAGCTGAATCCACATTTCCAACCCCCCCCCCCCCACCTCTTCACAAAGCTGACCTGCGCATAAATTAGCTTTGGAGAAAACTTAGCTCGATTGAAACAATGTTATAAAGGCTTCCATTACAGGTCCGAAGTATCACTGAAGAGGCGGCTGGGATTCTTTTTCAGTGCTAAAATGAAGCATTTTTGAATGGAGCATTCCTTGCCAATATTATTTATGATCCTGGAGGTTGCCATGAGGCGATCATTACTGAGGGATGTGTGTTTCTCCGTGTTTTTTTTCTGAAGCTCCACACGGAAACAGGCCAGCAGTTATTATGACAGAATAGTAATAGCCATAATATAGATAATGGGGACGATTACTGTTCAGCGGAGGGGAGGGGCACGCTAATGTTTCCAATTCTTTCCAATTCTCTTCTTATCTGCTAGGAAGGATGGCACCTGAGTTTCCTCAAGCGCGCTGACCTTCTATCTTGTCCTCAAAACTCCACAAATCCTCCCCCCACTTTTCTTCCCTTCGGCCACCTTCCCCCCCCCCCTCCTTGTACTGCGCCTGTCTTTGTGTCTGCTTGTCACTCACCGGTAAATCAAAATGAAGGTGCAGTCAGGAAAAATACAAACCCAGGAGAAACGTTTGTGTATATATATATATATATATATATATATATATATATATATATATATATTATATATATTATAATAATTTTTTTAAAAAATCGCCCAGCCAACCCGCTTTCTGCCCCAGCAAACAGAACGCTCGAGATACTTTCTCTCAGAAAGAGTTCGCCTTCTGCTGAAAGATCACACACCCGCCACTTAAAAAAAAAAAAAAAAAATCCCGATAAATTCTGAAAAGTTTTGTCCAGCTCACCCAGCCATTGATTTCTCTGCCCCCGTCCCGTCCGTCCGTCCGTCCGTCCCGTCCCCCCGGTTTCTTTTAAGCTACCATCCACAGTGCTCCTACACACCCCACTTAGGAGACGCTTCCCAGAATAAAGCCAAAGCGCTGGAGAAGTCCGCACGTGTGTGAACGTATATTTAAAGGGCGGAGGAAAGAAAAGAAGGCAGAAAGAAAGGAGAAGCGCCAACTTAAATAAAAAACAAACAAACAAGAACTTTCTTAAAATGACAAGAGTGACTTCACTGGAAACGAACGGGAATAATCAGCCACCCCCTCCGGGTTTGCAGGAACAAGGGCTCCGGAGCAAAGTTCTCCAGGCGACGGGCGGCGCGTCCAGAAAAAAGGGGGAAGAGAAACGCGCGAGCGAGCGAGGAACCTCTTTTTAAACCTTCGCTTTAAAAAAAAAACAAAACCCTATTTGACAGCCATGTTCCTATTTGACACCAATAATTTTCTCTCCTCTCCTCTCGCCCCCTCCCACCTTTGTACTTTAGTACTGCAAGGCTCGGAGAGTTGAGTGGGGGGCTTCCCACTCAACTCCTCCCCCCCCCCCCAAAAAAAACCAGCCTTTAAGTCATGCCACAAAGCTCGACGGATAACGCAGGGAAGGGAGAGGTTGGAGAAGGCAGGATGAATGAGAGGGAGAGAGAGAAAGAAAGAACGCGAGAAGGGCTCTGACCTCCTTCGGCAGTCCCTCCGCCTCGCCGACTCCAGCCAAAGCAATCTGATCTGCCTTCGATCCAATCCTAAAGGGCAGCCATCTTGCTTCCTTCTGCTCCTTTGCGAAAGCAGCCTTGCCTCCGCATCAATATTCATAAGGCCGTTTTGACGTCTGTTCTCTCATCACTCGATGAAGCCCCAGCGACGCTCCCACTGCCGGACGTGACTGCCATGCGAACGAGTTTCCAGACCCACCGGGGAGAGGTGGAAGGGGACGATCCGCCGCTTTTGCCGGCTCCGGGGCGGGCGATAGGCCGGCCTCCGCAACTGTCCCCCTTGGGAGGGTGGAGTGTGTGTGTGGGGGGGGGACGAGTCCCTTCTGATGCGTTTGCAAAAGGAAATCCAAGAACTACTTCCCGGGAAATCTTTTCATGGGGATGGGAATTATTTCACACACTTGTCCCGTCCAGGGTTAGGGTGCACAGTAGACTCTCTAGTGTTGTCTGTATAGGTGGAAGGGGGGCGGGGGTGAAGGTTGCCGTAAAGCTGCGGACTTTGCAAAGTTTAGGGCGGAGAAATAGCTTGGAAAAGGGAGATACGGCCAGAGGGGAGACCGGTCTTCCGAAAACGAGTGCTGGATGAGCTTTCAGCAGCGGGAGACAGTTGCAAACAAAGGGCTCAAAACAAGGAGCTGTCATTCCTAACAGATGTTGTTTCCTGGTGGGCGGGAGGGGTGCGGGCGTGTGTGGGTGTGTGGGAAACTCGCATCTTCGCTCCCTTTAAGCAGAAGGAAGCTTTCACAATGGCTCGCGGCCGAGCGTCATCCCACTCGCAAGCCCCGCCCTTCAAATTTCCATAGTCGGCGCTCATTGGTGGCGAGAATCTCCGGGAGAACTGGGGGGTCTCTTTTCAAAGGTTGCCTCGGAACTTCCCCAAAGTTGATGGGGTCTCGCTTAGCGTAGTTCCTTGCGACTTAGCTGCGCCGGTTGAATGGCACACGCGTCCTTTTGTGCCACTTCCCTAATCTCTATACATTCCCCTCCCTCTCGCTCGCCCCCACTACCCCTGAATGGATAGGACACCCCCGTCGCAAAACTTTCTTTCCAAAACAGTTTCATCGGAAACCCAGCGTGTATTTTGCTGGGTTTCCCAGCCAAATTCGTCAAAATGCATTTCAGAATGCATTTTGGCGAATTTAACATTCTAAAACCAGGAAAAATAGATTTGGGGCGTGAGGGGGTGGGGGGGGGGGAAGAGAAGTTTAACTATTGTCTTTCATTGAGCAGAAAGTCCAATGTCGGTGCAGAGAATGACAAGCTGGCAAAAAGGGTATATAGGGTAAAAACGTTTGGGGTTCCTGTTGCCAGCAATCCTTGTTTAGAACTGCAAGTTGATATTAACAATTTCTTAGCAGTAACATACAGTCGATTATAACTTTAAGAAGATAAAGAAAATGAAATAATAGATTTCGGTCCATATGGTCCACAAAATGTTCCAGTGTTTTGTATTAGAATGCTTCTGTGGTTTGTTTTTAATTGTCTATCAAACCTGAGCAGAAAAGTGGTATGGTATAGAGATCTTTCCACTATAACAATTATTAACTTTGTATAGACATAGTAGCATTGAAACACAATAATGGAGATAAACATTGTAACAGGAATGACTACTATTTTATAAATTGTTGGTAAGTGTTCTTTTGAGATTTAATAGATTTACAGCACAATCTCACAGCTACATGTCTGGGAATACACCAGACTTTTTTCTGAATATATCGATCTAAGGTGTGCTATTGATGCTTTGCTACAGAAAATTACAAGTAATGCTGTTGTAATAAAATTACAACGGATTATGTATTATTCTGCAAGGATGGAAAACAGTGGTAGACAACATCCCATTTTGGACAGTCACACAATCTTTTGTAAAGACAAAAATTTCTGGAAAGAGAGCACCACGCTGCCTATTCTTCAACTAACCTTTGGATATGGTGAGTTTAAAAAGTCAAATCCACGAAAGTTGTTCCAGGCTATATAACTTCATATTTCTAGGAGTAAGTTTTAATGAACTCTGTAGGATTTACTTTTGATTGACATAAATAGAAAAGGGTAAACATTCACTGCCTAGAAGCAGTCCTAACAATAACCACAACATGTTGTCCTGTAGTAATGTTATGTGCCTATAGATTTTTCAAAAAGTGATTGCTATGAGATGCAGAATTTCTTCTATTCTGTGTTTCAGAAACAGTTTGAATCTTGGAGACTTCAGGAATAGATCCATACAAATTTATTGGCAATAATATAGTAGTGGGTTTATTTTTATTTTTTTTACTTCTCAGGCTAATCTAGAGCAAGGGTGTCAAACTCACGACAACATATTGTCATCACGTGATGTATTGCAACTTCCACCCCTTTGTTAAATTGGGGGTGGGGGTGGCCAGCACGTACACATCTGGCCTGTGGGCAGTGAGTTTGGCACCCCTGATCTAGAGCCCAATGAGTCCCACAAGGTCTTCCCTGCAAGTATTAATCAGGTGTAACCCTCCTTAGCTTCCAGCCGCAGACAAGGCTGGCCAGGACTGCTGTCCACTAAGCCATCCTGATTTATAAAAACCTTGAAATTAACATGGCTTGCAATTTCCTAGGACAATTTAGGCCACTGCATATATTTTATGATTAGGAAGGTAATTATAGAACATCCTTGTAGACGTGTACAAATAATTCTGTGTCTGAATCTGCCATTGTTATGTTTTTCACAGACTTTAATAATCCCAGGTTTAAAATTCAGCATTATTGTTCAGGTTTTATTTTCAAAAGGCTGCATATGCTGCAACTCAATGAAAAGTATAGGAATGCCATTTGACAGCACAATTCATTATCATTATCATCATCCTGAATCAATCCCCTCCAGGATGAGGTTTCTTTACTAAATATTGTATACTATAATCTATTAACATAGTCCAGGGCAAACTGGGAGGTAGATGTTTTATTTCTTCCCAGTCTATGGCTGAGAAACAGCAACTGACCCAATATCACCTAGTCTCACCTGTATGTCTTGATCTTCTTGCTCCTATCTAGAGCTTTCCCCTTTATATCATACTGACTTTCACAATTGAAGTATGATTAGAAAGATTTTTTTAAAAGCACTAACTTATTTTAGCGAACTTGCTACAATAATCCCCTGTCCAAGATAGGAGACCTTATTGTATTCTGGATAAATGGCTATCTAATCTTTTCTTGAAGACCTCCAGTGATGGACCACTCAAAACTCCAGCAGGCAAGCTGTTCCAATGTTTAATTGTACTGTCAGGAAATTTATTCTTTGTTCCAGATTGGATCTCTCTTTAGTGAGCTTCCACTCATTGCTTCTTATGCTGCCTTCAGGTGCTTCGGACAGTAAGTTGATCCCCTTCACTTTGTAACAGTCCCTCAAATACTGGAAGACAACGAACAAGTCACTCCTAACCGTTCTTTTCTCTTTGCTTTCTGTATTTGTGTTTATTACGTTTACTAAAATGATCAGTAGAATCACCTCTTCCTCATGTTCGAAGTCTCTGCCAGCCCTGATCTCTAACAGGTGGTTCTTGTCTGTCTGGAATCTTCTTTGGCTTTCTTCCAACTTGGAAAGCAGCCTATTCTCCTTTCTTTGCCAATGTTTCTCCATCTATGCCATGACATCTGCTGATCCTTTTTGTGCCTTCCCCCCTCCCATCCACAAAGAAACAGCTGCTGATCTGTGTAGCCTTGGTTATTTTTGAGGTTTTCTGGTTAGAAAAGCAACAAATCTTACTGCGTAAGAGTTGATAAAGCTACATTAGCCCGACTAGCAGAATATTATCTCACAACACACATTAATCTTTGAATACAAAGTGTATGCTTTATGCTTTCCTGAAGTAGTTTGACTTCCAAGCTGACTTCACATATTTTGATCAATATATCTACATTTCCTTCCCACCACATCCTTAAGGACCCAGAAATATTATAGGTAAAGTATTTCATTTTTGCTGAAGCTTATTCAGACCCTCACATTAAGTCAGTGGTTCTCAACCTGTGGGTCGGGACCCCTTTGGGGGTCGAATGACCCTTTCACAGGGGTCGCCTAAGACCACCGGAAAGCACATTTTTTCAATGGTTTTAGGAATAATTTTATGGTTGGGGGTCACCACAACATGAGGAACTGTATTAAAGGGTCGCAGCATTAGGAAGGTTGAGAACCACTGCATTAAGTGTTCAATGAAAAGTCTTCCCTGCTTACTTCCAAACAGCAGTACGCCACAGAACTAATTTGAGTTTAGAGTAGCCTTAGATAGCTTACAAACTAAGCTGTTTTGTTAACACATTATATCATGCATAGAAGTATCATGTCACAGCAGAATGTAAACTTTGGCCAATCATATCCTTCCACGTTTGAATCATTCAGAAATGCTGACTAATAAGTGAAGATATTCAGCATATTTTAAATATTGCACCATGAATTAAGCTGAAACGATGCCAATGTATGTTGTTAAACACATTTACCCTTCAAAATTTAAATGTATTTCCATTTTAAAAAAATCACTGCCAAGAATGTTTTCCTTAGACAGTTGTTAAATATGTCTGTCAATATCTACTTATGAATCTACAGGTTACACAATACAATTAATCAATAGAATTAATAATATTAATACTTTACAAATACATATTACATGTTCTCTCTTTTTTTTTTTAGTTTGATTTATATGCCACCCTTCTCCAGAGATTCAGGGCGGCTTACAATGCGTTAAGCAATAGCCTTCATACTTTTGTATATTTATACAAAGTCAGTTTATTGCCCCCACAATCTGGGTCCTTATTTTACCTATCTTAGAAAGGCTGGAAGGCTGAGTCAACCTTGAGGCTGGTGAGATTTGAACTTACAGTAATTGCAGACAGCTTGATGTTAATAACAGTGCTTTACCAGGCTCCCTCAGCCTAATTCTTTTGGGGAGAATGAGAGTTGTATGATCTGAAATTTTGTTATGTATTTGTAAAATACTAATATTAATTCAATTGATTAATTTGATTGTGTAACCTGACTGTTAATTCAATAGCAAATAATTGGTCTGCATATAAACAAAATGACATAATTTAAGATATAAGATTTAAAACAAGATGGATTGATAACATCAGCAAGTATTGCAAGCCCAATTGGCAAAAAAAAAAAAAAAAAAAAAAAAGCTCAGGACCATATTGAATGAAAACATGCAGAAGAGGCCTTCATCCTGCAGTTAATAAACAACAGCTAAAATGAAACATTCACATCTAATGAATACCAAAAGTATTTGGTCTGTCATTGGCTGAGCAGAATCACAATTTGCCATATACTGTATACTTATGGGGGGGGGGAAATCTAACTCTTCCTTTGCAGCAATTTTTAAATACTTTCTGACCTTTTAAATGATGCTGAACAGCAATTTCTAGTGTTCTTCATCCCTGATCGTATTTTTCAACAATCAATGGGTGGCCCTAAGTTTGTAAGTCAAATAATAATGATAATAATAAAACAAAATTGGAGTATCTTATCACTTGTTCTTTGCTTAATTTTTCATCTTTCCCTATCCAATAACATTTATATGTGTTGGAAGACATCATCTCCAGTTAAGATGCTGATTGGGGAATTGTAACACAAGGTATTTGCTGTAGTCCATTTATGAATTGATAAATAATACTGGTAATATATGTATGTATGTATGTATGTATGTGTTTGTGCATGCATTGTGTGCATACGTATGTATGTATCAGTAGTGAAATGTAAAATTTGTTACTACCAGTTCTGTAGGCGTGGCTTGGTGGTGGGGTAATGTGACTGGGTGGGCGTGGCCAACTTTTTTTTTCTTTACTTTTAAAAGCATTTTTTCTACAACCTTAAGAGGTTGCAGAAAAAAAGCCTTTAAAAGCCTCTGACGATCCCAGCTGAGCTGCGCAATCATCAGAGGCTTTTTTTTTTACTTTTAAAAGCATTTTTTCTTCTGAAGAGGTTGCAGGAAAAAATGCTTTTAAAAGTTTAAAAAAACAGCCTCTGATGATCGCGTGGCTCAACTGGGCATTGGGAGTGGGGGACAGGGATTTTTGCTACAGACAGGATCGCCCGATCCAGTAGCGATGGAGGCAGGTGAACCACCTGCCTCCATCGCTACTGGATCGGGCAATCCTGTCTGAACCAGGAGCATTTCATCGCTGGCATGTATGTATGTATATATGTATGTATGTATGTATGTAATTGTTTTACTATTCCCTCTTGGCACTAGCAAGATGTTAAAATATTTCAATTTAGTAGCTGGAGCAGTGGGGCTGAACAGTGAGCCAGAACACAAGAGTTATTGATTGGTTGGAGAGTCCTGGTTCCTGCGTGAGGCAATCAGCACTGTGATTGGTTGCTTTGGGTGTGGAAGGGGAGGTTCCCCTTTTTCCCCGCCTTTTTCTTCTGTGTGCCCTGTATGCTCTGTGATTTAGCTCATGATGCTCCTGTTTGCCTGAATATCTAGTTTGAGATATCTATCTATCTATCTATCTATCTATCTATCTATCTATCTATCTATCTACATACATACATACATACATACATACATACATACATACATACATACATATATGTCTTTTTCTTTTTCGTAGGCTTTTATGCGCATATTCTTTCTAGCAGGTTTTACCTACGTAAACTAAGTTGTTCTGCAGCCCTGGTTCTGTGAAATCTCATTCACAAGCTTCTGGGCCTTTTTTTCTGTTGACAAACTGCAACTCTGTGTTGCAACTCTGTGTTGCAGAACAACTTAGTTTACGTAGGTAAAACCTGGCTAGAAAGAATATGCATATATGTATGCATGTATGTATGTATGTATGTATGTATGTATGTAAAATATATTTATTTATATGAAACTACAAGTTCATGTCAGCATATCTGGATCCATTTGGACACCTGCTGCACAATTCCTTGTCATATGATATGTAAGTGCCAGAAAAAAAAAATTGAGAGGTAGTGGTTAAAATAAATGTAAAAAAAGATAAAAATTAATCTACTTTTTTCAGGACTAACCCAACAAGGTGTGTTTTGTTTTATGTTACTGAATACAGTTTTTAAAGATGCCTCGATTAGCTTCCTGACAATTTTTGTTTATTCATTATGTTTTCATGTTCTTGTTCACCTCAGTATTCTATTGGTTAAGATAGGCAAAAGTACGGTATAAGTTTGTTTCATAAATAATTACCGTATTTTTTGGAGTGTAAGATGCACCTTTTTCCCCCTAAAAAGAGGGCGAAAATCTGGGTGCGTCTTATACATCGAATGTAGCCCTATCCACCTGCAGACCCCCACCCTTTGGCCTCTGCCTCCCAACAGTTTACCTCCTTGCAGCAAATAGCAAACAAAAATCAGCCCGTTTCAGCTTCAGCACAGCCTGATTAGCACAAGCAGCTGATTTGGTTGGATTGGCGTCCTGACCTTCAGCTGTTTCAGGCTGGAGGGATTTCCATTGCCTATTGCCACGTGGGCCTCCGCTGTTTGCTGCAAGGAGGCAAATTGCTGGGAGGCAGATATTTTTTTTCCTTGTGCTAATCAGGCTATAATGAAAATGAAACTAAAGCAGGCTTTTTGCTGTTTGCTGCAAGGAGGCAAATTGCTGGGAGGCAGATTTTTTTTTCTTGTTTTCCTCCCCCCAAAAGGTAGGTGCATTTTATAATCCAGAATGTTTTATACTCAAAAAATATGGTAAACTAATTAATGCAGAATCTTCACATTGAACCTGAGCTGATTGAAAATGTTTTTTATCCATATACTCACTTAGAAAAGCCTGGAAAAATCTATGAAATTTTGGATGGTTTCTATTTATACCATGAATAAATAAATACATCATGTCAATTTGATAGTGATTGAAGAGAAAGAGCATCATGAAATAAAGCAACCAAGGTTTAAGTAGAAACACATCGTTCTTAGTAAAGGTCAAACAGGAAATAGCATTCATCCTATATTTTGATGCTGCATAATTTTCAAAAATAAAATAGTGCATGCTGTTTTAAAAAGTGAACACTTACTTTCTGGACCATAGTCCCTACATTTCATTTGCAGAAAGGAATCTTTGAATCTCTTACCTAACTTCTTTTGTGAATACCAGCTTTTCTCATCCCATATCAGGTTATCTTCAACAATATATCATTTATTTTAGCACATCTGTCTGCCCATCTGTCTTCTCCTAAACTAACCTGCTGGCATGAATAAAAGAGGTTCATTATAATAGGAAAAGCTATGGGGGGGGGGGGAGAGACTGAGAAAAAGCCTAAATGAATTCTGCATGGCATTATCATTACTCTTCTAAAATGCTGCCTTTCCTTTTGAAAACTCAAAGACACTAGCATCCTTGTCATCTTTTGAAAGCACCCATTGCTTGGAGCATTATCAGCAAGTATACTAATATGCATTCATGTTTCAGTCCCATTTGAATGCAAGAGAAAATGCCCTTTGATTGACCATACCAAGGTCATACAACTGCCTGAGACACATAATTCTGGCAGCTTCTCAACTGAGTATCCATGCCAATGGTAAACTGTCCAGAAGACAGCTGATGCTGCTTTCTAAATGCTTTGCACTGGATACAATAAAGTCTGTGATAACTGGAAATCTCTTTAGAATTATAGCAAGACTAATAAGCCATCCAAGAACGAGATGTCATATTGAACAGTTTCCCCCTGACGTTTCTACCAGTTCTTAAATGTGAGTCAAAAGTAAACAAAAAAGGACTTAATGTAATTCTTCCTGGTGTAGGGCATTTCATATTGCAGGTAAGATATTTAATATTCATGATATATTTTTGCTATATGATTTTATTAACTATAACAAACCCTGAGGTTTTTGCTACAGGCAGCAAAAGACATTTGTAGACTTATTTGATTTACAGCTAACTAAGCAAACCATTGAATGACAAGAATCATGCCCTGGTGTTCCATTTGTTATCCTGTTATAGGTAGCCCTAAATGGTTGCTCAGCAACCATTTGAAGTTATGGTTGAACCCCTCCCTCCCCCCAAAGTATGTACAACCTGGTTCTGAACTTCCAACAGCTATTCTTCTTGTAACGAAACCACAGTTCGGCAACTAGCCTGCATTTGTGGCCATTTGCACCATCCTATAGATACATGATCATGGTTTATGATGTTTTTGCCAAAACGTGGCATTTATTTCTAGTTTTGCCCCATGTTCAATTCCCCTTATTGAACAATGCATTCATTTAATGACTTCCATTGTTACTTAATGACTACTGCAAAAAAGATCATAAAATCGGGTACTTTCTTATGTAATTTGACATTTTATAAAGAACTTTAGCTCTACTGAGCCTGGAAATCAGCCAAGAGAATTATCTTATTTATAAAAGAAAAGTTTTAGATGTTAAGGAGAAGACTCAAGAGATATGTTTTCTTTTAAACACGTTTTTGAAATGACTTTCAATGACCCTAAATGTAATAACTTATTAATAGGTTATTAATGTAATAACTATTAATAGCTATTAATAGCTCTATGTTAGTACTCCTTTCTGGAAATTCTGCTATGTGAATCTTCTTCCTTTTTTCAAATGTTCATAATAATGTTTTAATTATGTAGTTGTTGCTGCTTTTATCTTTGTTAATTTCACTTATAATATCTTTTAAAATCAAAACCTTTGTATAAAGAATGAAGTGTTATATTATAATGTTATAATTTGTTTTAATAATGCTAGTTTATGGATGTCTTTCATATGTTGTATCCCATAGATGTGATTGTTATTACTATTGTTGAAATGGTTATAATCCTAACTGCTTTGATAATATCTTGGAATAAATCTTGTTGCCTACCTTGTAGAGTTATATTGTTACAACTCTTTAAAAAAACAAAACCCAAAGCTCCTAATGTACTACAAAGATATTAACATGTTGCAATATGCAGTGGTTCCATTTCTAGGCTTATGACTATAATTTTTTTTATGTGGAGTCCAAGATTTGTCAAAAATTGTTTTTGCCATCTTTTGTTTTATTCATTTAATTTAACAGAGCAAAGAAAAAAGAACAAAGAGAACAAACAAAAAGAAACACACACACACACACACACACACAGAGAGAGAGAGAGAGAGAGAGAGAGAGAGAGAGAGAGAGGGAGGGAGGGAGAGAGAGAAACAATATAGATTTATAGTTATCCATGACTTATGTGTTGTTTATAGTAGATTGTTTTATATATGTAACATTACAATGAAATACAGTCGTTCTTGAAAATTTTACATACCTATTTGAGAAATACCTCCCACACACAATTTTTATTGTTGTTTCACTCTGTAGCAGAGGGTGGCAACTTTGTAGCGATCCAACCCATCCTCTTCCTCCTGCAGCTATGGCTGGCTTGTCTATGGCCAAGGAGCACAGCAGCCATTGGATGGTTTGGACCACCCACAAAGAGATCTGATAGTATACACTCAGGGGGAGTAAAATTGAGAATGCTAGTTTGGAATAAAGAGAGAATTTAAATATAATAAAAATCCTGGGAACTGTTTAAGATGATCCATTGTGTAAAATGGTGCACCAAGTTTCAAAAAGGTCACTACTGAATAATTTGGCCAGCCACTTCAAAGAATTCATCATTCTATGTATCTTTTTTCCTCTTTATTTGCATCCCTTTCAGACTTCATCTCCCTTCCTTCACCTCTTTTCCTGCAGCCTTCTCCCCATTGTTGCTCATTCTACTTAATTCTTTCTTTTTCACTTTCAATTAATGAAAGCAGAGTACCATTGTATAGCATCAGCCTGGTGGTTTTTTCACCCTAAACATGCTAGATAGGCCTGCTAAGCAGGTTTTAGGAAATAAAAATTGTGACATAGCTACAGGCTAGCCTTTTGGAAGTGTGATCTCCCCATCCAAAATAGAATCAACTAATGACAGGACTGAGGGCAGCATTAGAGGTTTGGCATGTCTTCTGGTAAATGGTAGCCATCAACCTAACGAGTCCTTTAAAAGAGTGTTTAATGCCCTTGGTCTGTTGCCTTCTCACCCCTGCCATTCACTTCCTAGGCCTGCGATGGCGAACCTATGGCACTTGTGCCAGAGGTGGCATGCAGTGTCCTCTCTGTGGGCACACAAGCCGTCACCCCAGTTCAGTTCCGCTGTGCATACGTGTGTGCCTCCTGCCGCCAGCTGGTGTTCGGGTCTCTGCCGTGCATGCGTGGGGGTGTGGCGCATGCGGGGGTGCATGCATGCATATGGGGGCAGGGTGCATGTAGGGGGCAGGGGGCATGTGGGAGGGCCGCACACGGATGCGGTGGGATGCACGAATGCACAGGGGGGCAGGGCGCATGCATGGGGGCTGCACACATACTGCATTTGGGGGGTTCAGGCGTGCACACTTTGCGCACTCAGTCCAGAAAAGGTTAGTCATCACTGTCCTAGGCCATTCTTTTTGATTTTCTCTCTAGAACTCATCTTTTCCTCTTCCTCCTAATCTTGCTCCATTTCTGGATAGGAACTAATAGCCAGTAGGTGCTGAAGATCTCAATGTCTGCCTGAACATCTATGGCATTAAGTGCAACCCATGAATGATTTTACATAGTGAAAAAAATAACTGTTAAATGTGGGTGAAGCACTGCAATCCTTAGATTGCTAAGCAATTTAACTTATTGCTTGTATTCCACAATAATGAATGGTCTTTTTAATAATTAGATGCCTATTTTTTTGTCATAAACACACTGCCAAACCTGGGATGTGTGAGAGGGAACAAATTTAAAACGTGAAATTAAACTTAACATTAAAGCCAGAGGTGGTATTCAGCAGGTTCTGACCAGCTCTGGAGAACCGGTAGCTGAAAGTTTGAGCAGTTTGGAGAATCCGTAAATACCACCTCTGACTGGCCCCGCTCCCATCTATTCTCTGCCTCCCAAGTCCCAGCTGATCAGGAGGAAATGGGGATTTTGCAGTAACCTTCCCCTGGAGTGGGGAGGGAATGGAGATTTTACAGTATCCTTCCCCTGCCACACCAAGTCATGCCCACCAAGCCAAGCCCACAGAACCGTTAGTAAAAAAATTTGAATCCCACCACTGATTAATTCTGACTTCTTTTACAGAATGTTAACAAATAACCATGCTCCTTTTTAAGTTTGGAACATACCTTTTTTTTTCTTTACCATATCTGCAAATATCCCTGATGTTCCTGTCCAGGTGGGTCCAGGTAGGCAGCAGCACTTAGCTGTCCTTGGTTAATATAGAAACTAAGTTGATTGGCCTGAATGGAGGACCATTTGAGTTGAGGAACCCTCTGAGATGTCCAGGACTGTAGGCTAAACTGGAATGATCAAGAAATATCCTGGAAGAAGGCAGTAAGAAATCATGATGGATCAGACCATTTAAATCACAAGGAGGGGATCTTTGTGTGAAGGTAACTTGATAGAATTGTGCTCTAAGGAACCAAGAAGGTAGTGTTGTGGGCAAAGTAATATTTCATATGTTTGGAAGCTTCTCTCAGAATTATCTCACAATAGAAATTCACAGTTTATTTACTCCTTCCTGGGTTAAAGGCTATTTTCATCTACATGTCATAGTTATAAACATGATCTTGGCAAATCTTCATCTAGTCTTTTGTGGCCAAAGACCTGTTACTATGATTCCTCAACATAGAATCATTTACAATCCTCACTTTCATTTATGTATACAGCTCAAAAAAAAAAAAAAAAAAAACCCTTTTCAGTGTTTGCAGACTGTTTGGATCCTTAAACAATACAGCTTTCCTCTCTCCTAAGCAAATATTTCATTTTCTCAAACATTACATATAGCCATAGCTATTGGATTATTTACCTACAAGTGATAACTTGCAAAAAAAAAGTCTAGTTTTTTGTCTTGCTTGCTTGAAATACTTTCTATTTGTTTCTCTTCTTGTCTTTCATTTTTTGATAACCGATGCAATTCACACTTGAACCTCAATTCCTCACACTTTCCATTCATGTAGCAGTCTCTTCACACAGATGCCATTCACACATTCAGTTTACTAGTTGAATTACCTCACTGTTACAGTGTTGCTTTGTCTCTTTTGTGCATCTTTTGCATCAGTTAACTTTATCTGAATATCTATGTTTACAGATCTTTTCTATCCTCCTCAGCAGTTGGAAAGTTAATAAACATTCCATTAGAACTCAGCAGGCTGAGCCAATAGCCTAGAGGGGTCTGATTTCAATATATAGAAACCAGAAATTTTATAGCTAGCAATTAGCAATAGAGTTTTCAAAATCTGCAGCTTATGTTCACCTGAGGAATAGTGAAGGAGATATTATTTCTGTTTAATTTAGGAGATAAAAATACTGTATCTCAATAAACAGATTATTTAAACTGAGCTTAGTTTTGCAAGCAGAATTTTAATATTAAAACATTAATATTACATTAATATCAAATGAAATATCACTGGTAATTGATCATTCAATATTTCCTAGTAAACAATAATGAAGAGTCTTAATGGTTTTAAATTATAAAGTAGATTGAGTTCCTATTATTTCATATTTTTATGTAACATTATGTATATATTTAGAATTGCAACAGTCCCCCTCCCCTCCAAAAAAAGATTACAAGGGCTCATTAAGAGATATAAGAATAGTAGTAGGCCTGGTCAGTTTAACACCTATTCTGAGGAAAAAAAGAAAACTGCTATTTAAAGATTTAAAAACATTTGGAGAAACAGATCTTGCTTAAGGATAACCAGTAGGACATCACTAAGGGAAGATCCTGTCCTAATAAACTTCTAGAGTTTTTTGAGACTGTTAATAAACATGTGGATTGTGGTGGAATATAGTCTGAATTCGCAGCAGGAAGGGGCTGCACTCCAGAAGGTAAAGAAATAATGAAGCTTAGATAGTTTGGTTGGGAGAAAGAGAATTTAAAAGGCTCCCCACTAGCAATTCTTAGATTGTATCTTTAATGAAACAAATAGCTGCTTTTGTTGACAAGATTTTTGTATATTGCCAAGGAACACTAAAGGAAACTACTCAGAAATAAACTATATATCGTACTATCATATGTGGTGGACATGTCCAGAAGTGAGAAATTTTTGGGCAAGAATTTGAACATGATTTCAGAAAATGACACAGCAACATATTGATTTAAAGCCGGAGCTGTTTCTGTTGGGTATCTTATCGGAGAAATTTGGTAAAGAAAACATATATTTGATCATACATTTAATAATTGCAGTGAGAATTATATTTGCACAAAATTGGAAAGCAGAAAAAAAATCCTATAAAGGGTGAGGTAATTAAGAAAATATTAGAATGTGCAGAAATGAATAGACTAACAATGGCAGTTAAAGGAAAGGAAGAATCAGAATATTACAATATATGGGGGAAATTTTACCAATGGATAGAGATTGAATATAAACAATAAGCAGTATAAAATTTAAGAAATCTGGAAAGAACATGTTGTAATAAATTAAATTAAAATGTAAAAGCAAAGATATATTAAGTAAATGGTGGTAAATGTTGAATATGATGACACACAAATTTTGTACTCAGATGACACATTGATTAACTAATGATGTACCGCTTGTTTAAAAATAAAAATAAACTTTTTTTAAAAAAGAAACTACATGTTTTTCTTGGTTCTTGCACCTGTCAGACTAAAGGCAAGCCAGTAGATACTATTTCAGGGATGTGAAACTCATGGCCCATGTGCTAGATGTGTCACATGCTGGCCACGCCCACCCCTAGTTTAGCGAAAAAAGTCCCAATATATCACGTGATGACGTGACACCCCTGACATAGATTTTCAAAAAACAACCTTTGAAAAAGACACTCTATTCTGACCTGGCCTTCCCAGAAGCAAGAAACAGACTCCCCACAAAGAAAACTCCTCTTTATTTACACATTGGGAATTAACTGCATTCCCCAACAGAAAATCCAGGCAAGAGTCCTGCAAGAAGTTAAGTGAAACAATAGTCTTTATCAGCTTATTATGATAAATGCAAGGCTGTGAGCTCCCAGCCAGGAGGCTGCAAATTAAGTCAGTTCAAACAGAGAAATAGACAAACCTCAGTTCTGGCAAGGCAGTCTTTGTTGCACGAATCACACAAGGAGCAAACTTTCCAGAAACGCGAATGGTTGTCTGCGACAGTCAAACCAGTCCCCTTTCCTCCTATTTATTCCTCAGCCAGGGAGGGCCAGTCAGTGTCCACATTTGTTTTGCTTCCTGAGCCAGCTCATTGTCCTCTGTTGTTCATCTCTCCCCCAGCTGTTCCTCCTCCTCACTCATCTCTGACTCCAAAGGCAGCTGCCTCTCTGGCAAGAAAATTTCCGACGGCCCTGGGTCTATCTCTGTGTCTGACGCTGAGCATCCATCAGAGCTCCAGAACTGGCCCAAGTTCTTCCCCAACCTCCTCATCGTCCGAGTCTGCTGCCAGAGGAGCTGGTGAGCCACAGCACTCTCAGCAAAGCTTTCTAAGTAGCTTAACAGCCATGGAATAAAAGGGCAAATTCTTTTGTGAATATGCAACTGGCTAAAGAAACAAAGAATAGAAATGAATTGACATTTTTTACCATGTTGGGATGGTAAAAAGGAGTCCTCTAGGGCAATGGTCCCCAATCTTTATGGCTCTATGGAGCAGTAGCGGCAGGAGGAAGAGAGGACGGTTTTGCATGTGTGCTTGGTGCTTGCACCAATGTAACTTTGTGTGCTCATCTGCTACTTGGGTGGCCCAGTTCCCAATGTGCCATGGACCAGTGCCACAGACTGGGCATTGGGACCCTTGCTCTAGGGTTTTGTCCTAGGACCAGTGCCTTTTACCACATCTATAAATGATCTGGAATTGAATGTGGTTAGTGGAAGTTTGCTGATGACATAACAATGTTCAGAATGGTAAAAACACTCTGCACATTGGGTGGGAGTGTCAAAATGTAGATGCTATTCGACGTGAACAAATGTAAACTAAAGCACATTGGTTCCAAAAATCCTAACTACTCATGCAACCTAATAGGACGAGCAATCAGTAAGTGATGAGATAAGAGATCTTGGACTAATGATGAATAATTTAATGAAGTAGTAGTAGAAAAATGGTTCTGAAAATAGCAATGCCAATATGATAATGCCCATTATACATCAGTGGTGCAGCCACATCTGGGACATTGTGTGCAATTCTGTTTCTTTTTTACATTCTGTTCACTCCTGTCCAGTTCTTGAAGACTGAATAAGTTCCTGCAGTTTTCTTGGCAAAGTTTTACAGAAGTGGCTTGCGATTATTTCCTTTCTAGGGCTGAGAGAAAGTGACTGGCCCAAGCTGATTTGTACCTAAGGCACAATTTTTTAGACCAAGTTGGCTCTTACAGTCTTGGTTATTGCAGCTCAAAAATGATGTAGTAGAAGTTTTAGAGGAAAGCAATTAAAGTGATGAAGGGGTTGGAGCAGCTTCCCTGTGATAAAAAACTTGTGACTTTGTTTATTTTGTTTATTTTTTTAATCTAGCAAAGAGGCAAATGAGAAGGGGACATATTGAGAAGTACAAAATTATGCATAGTGCAAGTAAAGTGGAAAAAGAGAAACTATTTTCTTCCCAAAATTCAAGAACCAAAAATCACACAATGAAATTCAATCATGGAAGAATCAAGACAGACAAAAAGTCCCCGCCCCCTACAATATGTAATTCACTTCTGGGGTTTGCTACCATAATATGTAGTATTGGTTTCCAGCTTTAAAGAAAAAGGCGGGGGGATTGAAACAAAAGGAGGGATGGATTAGCAGTGTGACTATCTCTAAAGGTTGTCTGCTTGGAGACCAGTGGGCTTTGTTGTGCAGTTGATTGGTCACTCTGAGATCAGATCAATGTCCTTATAGTGAGACATTTGATAAAAGTTTTCTGGATTGCTGAACAGTCACCTCCCTGTTTACAATAAATACTCAGAAAAAGAAAAATATCTCTTATTTATTGTACAGGATTATGAATATTACACTGTGATTGAAGGATGCATCTTTATTTATTTATTTATTTATTTATTTGTTTGTTTGTTTGTTTGTTTGTTTGTTTATTTATTTATTTATTTATTGCGATTTATATGCCGCCTTTCTCCCTAGGGACTCAAGGCGGCTTACAAAATGACAACTTCGATACAAATCACAATACAATACCAAATTAAAATCAGTAACCCAATTAAAAAACAATTTAAAATTATCCCAGTGTACCCCAAACGGATCAGTTTAATTGGCGGAAGAGCCACGTCTTCAGCTCATGACGGAAGGAAAGAAGGTCGGGGGCTGTCCTGAGCTCAGTGGGCAATCCATTCCAGAGGGTCGGGGCTCCCACAGAGAACGCCCTCCCCCTGGGGGTCATCAGCCGACATTGTTTGGCCGATGGGACCCTGAGGAGGCCGACTCTGTGAGAGCGCACAGGACGATGGGAGAACGGCTGGAGATGGTCCTGCAAGTACCCTGGGCCTAAGCCATGAAGGGCTTTATAGGTGAGCACCAGCACCTTGAAATGTATCCGCAGTGCCACCGGTAGCCAATGCAGCTCACGCAGGAGAGGTGTTACACGGGAGTATCTAGACGCCCCCGTAACTACCCGCGCGGCTGCCTTTTAGACTAGCTGAAGCCTCCGGACACATCCCAAGGGCAGCCCCATGTAGAGGGTGTTACAGTAGTCCAACCTAGAGGTAACAAGGGCGTGAGTGACCATGGTGAGGGCATCCCGGTCTAGGAACGGGCGCAACTGGCGCACAAGACGGACCTGTGCGAAGGCCCCCCTGGTTACGGCTGTCAGATGGTCATCTAAAGACAGCCGAGAATCCAGGAGGACACCCAAGTTGTGGACCCTATCGGAGGGAGCAAGGGTTTCACCTCCGATCATTAAGGATGGAACCTCCAGATCCCGGGATGCCGGCATCCACAGCCACTCAGTCTTGGAAGGGTTGAGTCTAAGCCTGTTCCTCCCCATCCAAACCCGCACCGCTTCCAGGCAGTGGGACATCACGGAAAGGGCATCCCTAGGGTGATCAGGGGTGGAGATGTAGAGCTGGGTATCATCAGCATATTGATGATACCTCACCCCAAAACCACGGATGATCTCACCCAGCGGTTTCATATAGATGTTAAAGAGCAGAGGAGAGAGAACCGAGCCCTGAGGCACCCCACAAGTGAGAGGCCTCCGGGAGGATCCCTGACCCCCTGCCCAAACAGACTGCAGACGGCCCGAGAGATAGGAGGAGAACCACCGTAAAACGGTGCCTCCTAACCCCATCCCCCTGAGCCGCTGCAGCAGGATACCATGGTCAATGGTATCGAACGCCGCTGAGAGGTCAAGAAGGACCAGGATGGAGGAGCAACCCCCATCCCTGGCCCGCCAGAGATCATTTACTAGGGCGACCAATGCCGTTTTCGTGCTGTGGCTACGCCTGAAACCAGATTGGTAAGGATCCAGGTAGTCAGTTTCCTCCAGGAATTGAGGGAATTGCTGTGCCACCACGGACTCAACAACCTTCGCTAAAAAGCGAAGGTTGGAGACTGGACGGTAGTTGTTAAGTACGTCAGGATCCAGGTTAGGCTTCTTAAGGAGGGGTCGAACCACCGCCTCTTTAAGCGCAGCAGGAAAGACCCCTTCCTTTAATGAAGCATTGACAATAGCCTGGATCCAGTCTCCAGTCACCTCCCTGGCTGCCAAAACAAGCCAGGAGGGACAAGGGTCCAGTAAACATGTGGAAGACCCCAGCCTACCCATAATCCTGTCCACGTCATCCAATGAAACAGGCTCAAACTCAACCCAGATGTCTCCACCGAGACTAGGCCCTGTCACCTCAACGGATTCTGTCCAGTCGGAGTCCAACCCGGTCCGAATCTGAGTGATTTTATCTTGCAGAAACTGTGCAAAGTCCTCAGCACGGCCCTGTAAGGGGTCCTCCCTCGCTCCCTGATTAAGGAGGGAGCGGGTCACTCTAAACAGGGCTGCTGGGCGATTTTCTGCAGATGCAATGAGAGTGGCGAAATAGTTACGTTTCACCACTTCCATCGCCACAAGATAAGACCTAATATGGGTTCTTAGTTGTGTTCGGTCGGACTCGGATCAGGAGGATCTCCAACCACCCTCCAGGCGTCTTTTCCGACGCTTCATTTCCCTGAGCTCCGCGGTAAACCAAGGAGCCGCCCAGGGTCTGCGTCGGATCAGAGGCCGCAAAGGCGCGATTCGATCCAAGGCCCCCACCGCAGCCTGTTCCCAGGCCGTGACAAGGGTCTCAGATGAATCGTGGGCTAAGGAGGCGGGAAATGACCCAAGCTCCAGGAAACTTTCGGGTTCCATCAGGCGCCTGGGGCGGAACCATCTTACTGGTTCCGCACCCCTGCGACGGGGGATGGCGGAGGAAAAGTCGAGTCTAAGGAGGGAATGATCAGTCCATGACAGAGGGTCAATAGATAGAGTCCCCTCCCCACGATCATTTATCCAATTTACATTCAATACTGAATTGATCAATATATGGATAGTAAGTAGCTAGAATGATCCACACAATATGGAATAAACACTTTTTGGGGTGCATGAATAATTTTACAAACTTTCAGTTTACTCCAAGCATGCTCACTCTGACTTTCTTGTGAAATTATTAGATGTGATGATTAATGCTCAGAGTTACATCAAATTACTGAATAAAATGAAATCCATTTGAAATGTGCATGGGGAAGAAGGAAGGAAGGGAGGGAGGGAGGGAGGGAGGGAGGGAGGGAGGGAGGGAAGGAAGGAAGGAAGGAAGGAAGGAAGGAAGGAAGGAAGGAAGGAAGGAAAGAATAAAAATCCAATCTAAATGGCACTTACTGTATATTACTTACTTTACAAGAAATGATTTCAAGATTAAAAGGGCACATATGGCTTCATGGAGTTTATACAACATTTATGACTCTTCTACTTCACAACAGTTTTGCTACTATGAGCAATCTCTTGTCTGCTTTCTTCTAACTTTTACTGTTAAAGCCAGTAGTCAGTCTTATTAATTTACAACACATAAATTGGGTTAGTATCACCAGGAAAACATATGATAAATATAAGATATGACAACTTTTTTTTTATCTCACTCTAATAACTCTACAAGGAACACCCAAGTGACTTGTTTGGAGAGAAATAAAATGTTCTAGTTCCATTATTTTGAAATCACTGAATAAATTGTATCGAATGAATGGCATAGGGATTCTCTGTTTTGAATTATGCCTTCCTTAAATATATATTAATGTACTTTTAAAAATAGATTCAAATAAAGGGTTAATAGACTAACTGCTTTTTATTTTTATTGCTTTACCAGTTAAAGCTATTTATGAATGCTTGATTCTTCTCCCTCTTTTTTTCCTGTGCCAAATATTTAAGACTAGAGATAATGCAGATACTGTGTTTTCCAAAACAATATTTTACACAAAGAGGATCAAAAACTTGATCTTATCTCACACACTTTCCTGTTTTGCCCATCCCTGTTTCATACATTCAATTTGAATATGGTTATGATACTCACTTCAAGCCCAGGATATGCCAGGAATGCTATAATAGTCCTGATCTGCTTTTAGAATATAAGGGTGCAGATTAGTCAAAACAAGGTCAGAAAAGATAAGAGTTGTTTGTCAGTGATACATCTGGTTCTATCCTGGTTTCAGTCTTTGCTCTAGACATCTACATGATACCCCCTTGTTCCCAAAGGGAAAGGTCAATGATTTGGGGGTCCTCTTTGCTCCTACAAGAGCTACAAATGAAGAGTGATGCAGGGATTTTGCCTAGTTTTGGCTGATGGATCAGTTTTGTACTTATGTGGATCAGGAAGTCTTGATATGTCTTATCACCTTACATCTAGATGACTGCAACATACTCTACATGGGGCAAAATTTCTTTGAAGAAGTTTTTGTTGGCACAAAGTGCAGTAGCCTGGAGATACAGTCCAGTGGTGGGTTTCAAAATTTTTTACTACCAGTTCTGTGGGTGTGGCTTGGTGGGCATGGCATGGCATGGTGGGCATGGCATGGCTTGGTGGGCGTGGCAGGGGAAGGATACTGTAAAATCTCCATTCCCACCCCATTCTAGAGGAAGGATACTGTTAAATCTCCATTCCCTCCCCACTCCAGGGGAAGGTTACTGCAAAATAAGTAAGATAGGAGACTTGATAGTACAGTGGTCTAAGCACCCTGTTATTAACACAGCTGCCTGTAATTACTGCTGGTTCGAATCTCTCCAAGGCTCAAGGTTGACTCAGCCTTCCATCCTTTCTAAGGTAGGTGAAATGAGGACCCAATTTGTGGGGGCAATAAGCTGACTTTGTATAAATATACAAAAGGATGAAGGCTATTGCTTAACGCATTGTAAGCCACCCTGAGTCTCCGGAGAAGGGCGGCATATAAATCAAATTAAAAAAAAAATCCTCATTTCCTGCCGATTAGCTGGGACTCGGGAGGCAGAGAAGAGATGGGGCGGGGCCAATCAGAGGTAGTATTTACCAGTTCTCCGAAGTACTCAAAATTTCCACCACCGGTTCTCCAGAACTGGTCAGAACCTGCTGAAACCCACCTCTGATACAGTCATCTAACCAATATTGTGGCTCCTACACTGGTTACTGAACTGCTTCTGGGTCCCATTCAGAATACTGATAATAATTTTAAAGTGCTGAATGGCTTGGCTCTTAGATACTTGAAACATTCTCTTTCTTTTTTAAAGGTCAGAATACATAAAGTATCACACTTGGATTGGATAACAATCCATTAACAATTTTCTCTGATTTTCACTTGAAAGGGAGTCTTTCTGCCTATCAGTGCCAGCAGAAATCAGCACAAATAATTGTTAACTCATTAGCAAAGACTGTGAATGCCAGTTATCCTAATATTAAGCCTTCTGCCACTCTCCCTGGAATTGTTTGACTTGATTGCTTGCCTCCCTGTTACACTGACAATCTGTTTTCTGTTATCAGCAGATAGGCTGGCAGCCATTTAAATTCTCATTTAGAAAAATCCACCCCAGAAGGATGAATCACCAAAACCAATGATTTACACAGCATAAAAAGGGAGGAAGGGCAGGGAGGTGCTGAGGTTTTCCAGCCAAAGAGCAGCCAGCTGTGGGAGTAGGGTATTTGTTCATTAAAGAACAGGAGACAGATTATTTTATATCTCCATGGGGGAACAATGCAACCAGCTCTCTTTCTATCAGATTTCTGTTGTCTCATTACAGCATAGTTGAAAGATCTTAATAAATGTAAACTCTCTTGCTTTCCTTCTCCTAAGCCTCTAATGTTTGCCACTATCAGATACATGGACATGGGTTGTTCAATGGTTTGGTCAGATCTGAAGATTCACTGGGCAAGGGGCTTTCTAGTGCCCCTTCAAATGTACTATACTGCTCTGCCTATTCCATTGCTGCAGCTCAAACTTCCTCTTCCTCTGGCTCCATCATTTTTTCCCATCTTAAGGTCTCCTCCAAGCCTTAGTCTACCAGCTGCCACGTTTTGTGAGATTCCTTTGAAATGCACATTCCTTATTTCTCCACAGTGTCTAAAAGGAGCATAGAAAAATAGTGCAACCGGCTCTGTACTGTATGTATGGTAAACACAGCAAGAGATTTCACTCTTTCTCCAAGTATGTCCTTTTTTTAGGGCTCTCACAACCAATTAACAAGCTTGACAACTTGACTAATGGCACAATGCTTAAGTAAACCCTCAGTGGGATCCAATACCATATTCAATGGATGCTTCAATTAAATGGTGAGAGGCCTTGAGAGGGGCCCAGAAAATTTGGTGCTGTGAACCATGTTTTCAGCATTTTAATTAATTATATGAAGGACAAAGTGGAGACAATGACTTCAATTTTGCAAGATGACACAATGTTATGTAGGATACCCTAAAAGACACAAAACAAATTCAAATGATTGAATTGGGGGCTGAAAAAAAACATGATGATATTTAACAAAAGCCAAGGTTTTTACTTAGGAAAGAAAATCAAAACCAAGGTACAGGATGAAGCATACATAGCTTGATATACATATGAAAAGGAGCTAACAATTACTCTGATCATAGACTATGTATCAGCAGTGTCATGTGGCTGCAGAAAAAGCAAATAACATTTTAGGCTGTCCAAAGTGTAGTATAAATTCAAAAACATAGAAAGCAATAATACAATACTATGATCTTTAACTATACTATGACTTTGGTAAGATCTTTACCAAGTCTAGATACAGAATCCAGTCAAACAGTCTCAGAAAAGGGCAGGGAAGATGTAGACGGAAATTATTAAGAGAAATTGAGGGAACTTGAAGTGTTAAGACTTGAAAAATGCAGATAGAAGAGAATTAAAACAACAATAATCAAATACTTCAATGCAATAGAGAATGGAATGGAATGGAATGGAATGGAATGGAATGGAATGGAATGGAATAGAATAGAATAGAATAGAATAGAATAGAATAGAATAGAATAGAATAGAATAGAATAGAATAGAATAGAATAGAATAGAATAGAATAGAATAGAATTCTTTATTGGCCAAGTGTGATTGGACACACAAGGAATTTGTCTTAGTGCATACGCTCTCAATGTACATAAAAGAAAAGATATATTCGTCAAGAATCATAAGGTGCAACATTTAATGATGGTCATAGGGAACAAATAAGCAATCAAATCACATTAGGAAACAGTCAGTATAAATCTTAAGGATATCAGCAGCAAGGTTACAGCAGAGGTGAAATGCTCCCGGTTCGGACCAGATCGGGTGATCCAGTAGCGATTGTGGCAGATGGTTCGGAGAACCGGTAGTGATGGTAGCGTGAGGCTCCGCCCACCACCCGGTGTCATTACTTCCTGGTTAACCAGGAAGTAATGTGTTTTTTATCCTCTATGTATGCTCAGAAGGTTTTGCACATGTGTAGAGGGTCTGCGCATGCATGTGACGCACACAGGTGTGCGTGGCATGTGCACTTCCAAACCGGTAAGGAAGATAAGTAGATTTCACCCTGGGTTTCAGTCATACAATCATAAGTGGGAGGAGGTAGGTGACAGGAACGATGAGAAGATTAATAGTAGTGCAGACTTAGTAAATAGTTTGACAGTGTTGAGGGAATTATTTGTTTAGCAGAGTGATGGTGTTCGGGAAAAAACTGTTCTTTTGTCTAGTTGTTCTGGTGTGCAGTGCTCTATAGTGTCATTTTGAGGGTAGGAGTTGAAACACTACCCTTATTCTAGAATGCAAGACAGGGAAGAGTAATTTAGAAAGGCAGATTCTAAATGAGTGTTAGGAGAAATAATAAAAACAGACTACTACTAGCATCTATTACTCCAGAGTTAGTATTTTTAATTCACAGGCTATATTTAGGATCTGGCTAAGCAGGAAATACTGTAATTTGGATTCCAAGGCTAAGCAAGGGGTTGCACTCAAATGAACTTTATGAGCCCTTCCAATCCTATGATCTCATTTCCATTTTTTGTTTTCTCTACCATTAGCCATGCTCAATGAGTACTTAAATAATTCTTAAACTGTTCCTGATGAGAACATTTGTTCCTATTTTTATTACTTCTAGAAAGTACCAGCTAATCCCTTCCTCTTCTTACTGTTTAAGTTACAAAGCGGTTCACCCTTGGACAATAAATGCATTATTAGTATTGTTTTATGGCTCTAGTCAAATGGTGACACCTATCCAGCCTTGGCTCATCTCAATAATCTCAGCTTTGTTTAACATTTCAACAGTATAGGAGACTACTGGAAATAGCAGGGCCATAAGAAAGACTGTGAAGTAGAAAAACGTCTTTGGAGAAATCAGAATCACAGAATCAGAACCACAGAAGAAATTATGTGCATTTAGTATACTTAGACTTTATTAAGACATTTGATAAAGTAAACCCCAGCCTACTTCTTGGTAAGCTAGAACAATGTGGGATAGACAGTAACACCACCAGATGAATTTGCTGACCAACCACATTCAGCATGCAATCCTCAATGGAACTACATCTACATGGAAGGAAGCATGTAGTGGAGTACAAGAAGGTTGTGTCTTGGTCCAGTGCTCTTCATAAATGACTTAGATAATGGGATTGAAGGGTCCCTCATCAAATTTACAGATGACACCAAGCTTGAGGGAATTGCTAACACTTTGGAAGACAAGCTCAAGAGTCAGAAGGACCTTGACAGATTTGAGCACTGGACCTTGTCTGAACAGCAGTTCAGTGTTGAGAAAAATATTCTTTTCTTTTTGCATAAACACAGATGCAAAGAAGGCATAAAGCTTTCTCCCTAGTGTATGTCATCTTCTTTTCATCTTCTCCCATTAATAGACCACCCATTTTCTTAACTTGCTCCTTAAACATTGAAATAATCTTTTTGGTGCCATTTTATTACAAGTCTTATTCTGAACCATAGACTTCCTGATTCTGTCCTTCCAGATTTGGGCTATTTACTGATAGTTTGTTCTAGTTATATGCCCCTTTAGGATAGCAATACTAGGATAAATGGCCAATGGTGAACTTGAAACTGTGAACACTTAAATCCACTTTCCTAACAGGTAACTATAATTTACACAATGAAAATGTTACAAAATTTCATTGGATAACAGGTAAATTCACATAAATAACATCAATATAGAAAGACTTCTACAAAGAAAAATCAAATATATAAGTTATACAGGTACTCTTCAACTTACAGTTCATTTAGTGACTGCTCAAAGTTACAATGGCACTGAAAAAAGTGACTTATGACCATTTTTAACAGTTATAATCGTTGCAGCATCCCCATGATCATATGACCAAAATTCAGATGCTTGGCAACTGGTTCATATTTATGACCGTTGCAGTGTCCCAAGGTCATGTGATCATTTTTTGCAACCTTTTGACAAGCAAAGTCAATGGGGTAGCCAGATTCACCCAACAACCAGGTTAGTAACTTATCAACTGCAGTGATTTACTTAATAGCTGGGGCAAGAAAGGTGATAAAATGGGCCAAAACTCATTTAGCAAATGTCTCACTTAATAACAGAAATTTTGGGCTCAGTTGTGCTCATGAGTTGAGGACTACCTGTATTCAGCTTACTGACATTGATTAGATATTTAAACTCTTTGAAACAAGGATAATTGAGCCATATTTCTGGAATTTTAAATGCAAGATAAACAAAGATACTGGAATATACCCTAAAGTCCTAATCTTATATATTTTAATAGTTACTGTGACCTATTGGAATCAAATTTTATTTATTCCACATTATAATGTCACCTCCAAGGTTCCTTCCATATTCTATTCTATTCTATTCTATTCTATTCTATTCTATTCTATTCTATTCTATTCTATTCTATTCTATTCTCCTCAAATGGTGATTAAGCATTTGCAATCAAATTGCCAAGCTCAGAGCTCAAACCAACAGCCTAACTACTAACCCGAGCTACTAATATTCAAACATATTTCAATCATTCCATTCCATTCCATTCCATTCCATTCCAAATAAAACAATTTGAAACTATTTATAAAACATGAAATATTATCAGCAAAATAAAACTGGATAAAGTGCTTTCTACTATAATTCCATTGCTATTTAAAAAAAATTGTGACAATTCAAGCAAAGCATTCTAAGGCTAAATTAAAAAAGAAAAGATGAGACAATTTTTGATAGGTGAGCTATAGCCTTAACAAAGGTGAAGGTGCACTATTGTTAATCACTTGTTATTAGAAGTTGAATAAGTCACATTCAATCCACAACGCAACATTTTGTGTAAAACAAAAATAACTCAAAATTGATTGAAATATATACATACATTTCTTTCTCCACATATAGAAGTGACTTCTGGCTAGATGGCTTCTCGTTTTTTAATATCTAAAGCATACAGTATAAATGCTATTCTAAATTCAGACCATGCTTCTGAAGTTCACTGATTTATCTGTTGATAATTTACATACTTTAAGGGATCTTTGAATGTATTTTTGCTGAAAGATAAAGATTTTGTTAATCAAGTGTAACAGGAAACGTTACTTCAAATTAATGGTCTTGCTTACATTGCTGTTTTTTGTATGCAACACCACCCAAATTATAGCATATGCTTCAAGTAAAAGAAGCAACAGTTAGTTAAGTTTAAATTGTTAGAGGAGAAAAAGAATTATTTAAGAATTATTTGTGCATCTCATCCATCTTTCGATTGATAGAAAACATTGATTTCTGCTAAATGTGAATTTCACAAACTTTGTTTCTAAAAAAGAATTTTTATTCCATTAGTCTCTCTCTCTGTCTGTCTACCTCTATCTATCTATCTATCTATCTATCTATCTATCTATCTATCTATCTATCATCTATCTATCTATCTATCTATCTATCTATCTATCTATCTATCATCTATCTATCTATCATCTATCTTAGGTTAGGTTAGGTTATGATATATCGTATCCCATTTAGCCTTCTGGAAGACTGTGAAGAGCTGCTTCTTCCCCTAGACATTGGGCTAGGTGAGATTGTCAGGGTTAGTATTATGGATGGTTGGGGTAGAAAGATTTGATCTGATTTATGCTGTTTTTATGGGCTACTGTGAGCTGCTTAGGATCAGTGTGCGGAATAGGTGACCATATAAGCTCTTTAAATAAATAAATAAATTTATATTTTGTAAAGGGACTGATAGTGAGAAATAATAATAAATGAGCAAATAAATTATTTGTTTCTAGACAAAAAGTAATATTGTACCATCTATTCATGATATAAATGGAAAGATTTATACAGGGAAAAATAACCAGGCCTTCTCCAGAGCTTATCCGAAACTTCTTGCAAACCAAGAATAGTTACAAATGTCCAGCACAGAGAGAACAAACAGTATAACAGAATAACAGAGCTGGAGGCCTTCTAGTGTCAGGCAGGAATCGGTATACCATTTCAGACACTATAACAAAGGAATACAATTTACATCATCTTCCAAATTTAAAATCAGGTATTCTAATATGTAACTAGCTCCACTGTTCCCTGGATGAATACTCTGTTCCTGAATCTCCAATTCCAGATTACTGGGAGGTGGAGCTTCAGTTTACCTAGTTTGACACCAACACAAGAAGAGATGATTCAGTTCTTTATGTGGAAAAAAAAAGAGAGAGCCAAAAACAAGACAAATCTGAGCTGTCCCAGTCTTTTATTTAAAGTTCCTAAAGAGAAAACCCTTTCAATTCCTTTAGTAATTAATTTTCCTAGGCTTTGGTTGTTCACTACCTAGACTAACAAGTTAGTTTTAATTGGCATACAGATGAGTTTTAAGTTTTCCTTTAACTCTTCTGTATCTGAACATTTGGTGCTGAATTGCCCCTCCCCCCACATTTTCTTCAATGCTTAATAATATATTTAAAATTCATCACATAAGGCAGGTTTTCATAAAACCAAACATCTTTCTACATTATTGTCTTCTCCACCCCCTCCACCCCCAACAAAAACATAATGCAGGATTTATTCTTTGTTCAGTATATTTGCTTTCTTTCATCCATCATAGAAAATTGGAGAAACTTCACAATAATTAAGCTTAAGTATGCAAAAAGTGATAGCAAAAGAGAAGTTGATATTCTATTAAAAATCTTCTAAAAAGATTAATATTCCATGTATTAGTGATTAATATTCCATGTATCTGTAAGGGGAACAGATTGACCGCTCCCATCTTGTTCTTAAATTCCCACCATGTGAAAATTGGACCAACAAGACAGAGATTTAGGTACTGTACATGCCTTTGTCCTAAAGGCTCCTATTAGACTTCATTAAATCAGTTTAAGATGTATCAACAAACTTGTCATGATTTTCCAGTTGAGATAGTCTGTTTTTCACCATATCCAATCTGGTGGTTATGGCGATAACAGTAGATTTAATATCTTTTATAACTCTCCCTGATCCCTTTAAGGAAGACACATCTATCTAAGTCTACACAGCTGTTGCCTTCAGGGGAAAGTAGAAGCAGAACTTTCTTGGGTGCCATCCAAGCAATCAACAAACAGACCCTCTTTGATAATAAAACTGGAGTTAATCACCTGTTTCTCCTTCCAACAGTAACATTTAAACAATTGTCAGGATAATAAAACTGCAGGGAATGCCAGAGTATGTTGATGCCTGTCTGACTACTGTGCCATTTCAACTGGAAGCTCTTTAAAGGATTAATCTTGCTTGGGTTATTGTTTGTTAGAATTATAGCCTGCTTTTCTTCCAGATGAAATACACAACTTTACAGCCTCCATTTTGCCTTCAGAATAACCACATTGTGAAACAGAATGGGTTGAGAGACAATGAATGGATGGAATTTACCCCATAAACATCAATGGCATAGGTAGACTGTTTTCACCCTCTATTTTTATTTTATTTTTTTTAAAAAAATACAAAAGTTCCCCCCAAAAAAGAAAAGACACAGAACAAGACATTGAAAAAAGAGCATAAAAAAGAAAACTAACACCTATACATATATTATGCAGCCAACTTGACTCTAAGTCTGTGCAGTCCATATTTCTTTCCAATGAATCTTCAGCTTTCAAATCACGTTCTTTTGTGAATCTAATTTATCCAGAGCTACACGCATCTGAATATTTTCCACAGGCATTATCATTTGATCAAACTTTTTAAAAAAGCTTTCAACGAAGGATTGCATATTACCAAATGGCCTTTTTTCCAAATATCAGACACATTTGCTTACCTGTAATATGATGCCTTCTTGTTCTGTGTAACTTAATAATGCTCTTTCTTGCTCTGTGCAGCTTAACAATGATAAATAAGAGAACACAAGGAACAAAGAATGCTGACGCAAAGTGAAGAAATAGATAAAGAAACAGGGAAGATATTTTTGGGATATTTTGATCCAAAGATAAAAGAATTTTTTTTAAAAGCTCCAGATAATTTGCAAATTAATAAAATGCAAAAACCCTGTCGTGAGATCCCAAACCACTAATTATCCAGGAACATGCCATCTTTCCTTATGGAAAAATAAAAGTTATTCAAAATAACACCAGAAATGGGGGTGGACAGGAGAACAGATAAAGCCCAGCTGGGGGTTAAAATGAATCAGCATTCAGCCAGCTGGTCAACTTTTAAAGATAAAAAGCAAAGTAAAACAAAAAATTCAAAAGATGAAGTTAAAATCCAATCATACTTAAGAAAATTAACTGCCAAGAGGAAGTTGGATGGCCAGTGACTTTCTTACTCCTCCCAAAGGAACTGAAATCTTCAAGACTCCCCTTCCCAAATGGATCCCTAGTTGTTTGAAACACAATTTGGGTCATTCCTAAGTGTTCCCATTCAAATCCAGGGAGTAGCACTGCCAGAGAACCAGCTTTTGGTAGAAAATTCAACAGATCATTGGTAAGAAAAAGAAAAATTCCTACTATTCAGCAGTCATCTTGGGGAGGAGTCCCAGCTTAGGGTAGACTAGAACCAAAGGGCTCTATTCAGTGGTGAAATTAATTTTTTTTTACTACCGGTTCTGTGGGCGTGGCTTGGTGGGCGTGGTGTGGCTTGGTGGGCATGGCAGGGGAAGGATGCTACAAAATCTCCATTCCCACCCCACTCCAGGGGAAGGATACTGCAAAATCTCCATTCCCACCCCTGGCTCTATTAACATCTTAACCATCATACCAAACTATTCTTTTAAAAGCCTGATCCCATGATGCAGTATTACTCAGACCTGGGAACTTTAAGATGTGTGGACCACAACTCCCACAATTCTCCAGCCAGCCATGCTTCAATTTCACAGTTCTTAAAGTTCCCAAGGTTGAAAAACATTGCCATATAGAATTGTGTCACATAAGCCAACTGATTTGAAAAGGATCAAGTTACTGATGAAAAGTACTTTACAAATGGGCAAAAAAATTCTTGCTTGGAAGGATATCTTTCCATTTGGCTTGTGATATTGTCTCTTTCTACATAAATCTTAATTTGTAATTGAAATCTGACTGCTTTATATATTATATAAATATATATTATTTTATATATTATCCCATTAAAGCAAGGTTGCTATTAGCTTCCCAAAGAAGAAAGCATGCAATTGAGATCAACAGGCTATCTGCAATTTTAATCAGTTTAAAAAGGGCCTGGTGGCTCAGCAGACTGAAAGCATTGTGATTAACACCAGCTGTCTGCAATTACTGTAAGTTCGAATCTCACCAGGCTCAAGGTTGACTTAGCCTTCCATCCTTTCTAAGGTTGGTAAAATGAGGGCCCAGTTTGTGGGGGCAATAAGCTGACTTTGTATAAATATACAAAAGTATGAAGGTTATTGCTTAATGCATTATAAGCTGCCCTGAGTCTCCGGAGCAGGGCGGCATATAAATCAAATTAAAAAACAAAACAAAACCAATGACCTCTGAATGGGGTAGCCCTTTAGAGTTCGATTCACTCTGGTTTTCCAGAGGTGGTGCTAACTGAATTTAAATTCCTTTCTTTGAGAAACTAAATTCATTTCTTTGAGAAACTAAGAAAGTTATCTTTGTGTTACTTGCGGTTGTTAAACATTAGCAAATGAAGGGAAAGATTAGACAGATATGTTGTCCAACTGATCAGAACCACTCAAAAGTTAGATTAACTAAGCCATTTCGGTCTCTGCATAACAGTTTATAGGGCATCTCTTTTGTACCTTCTGCATAAAAGAGTGCAGGAAGAGTCAAATAAAATTATTTCATTGGCTCTAGCAGGGGTGGGTCCTACTTACCTTTACTACCAGTTCGCAATGGGGTTGCGCACACTCTTCTGTGCATGCGCAGAAGCCTCTGTGCAAGCGCAGAAGCGTTCTGATGAGGTCGGGGTCAGTGGGCGGAGCTTCCCGACAGTTTTACTACCAGTTCTATAGAACTGGTGCGAACCGGGGCAACCCACCATTGGGTTCTAGCCTCTGGCAAGTAATCTTTGATTTCTTTGTCACTTGTTTTCTATATGTTTCTATATGCTGCTACTTCAGAGGTGTCAAACCTGATCACATTATGGATCGTATTGTGATGTATCGGGATTTATTTATTTTTTTGGCCTTGTGGAGGCTAGGATGGGCATGGCCTGTGCAGTCCAGATCTGGCCCTTGGGCTGCGTATTTGACATGCCTGAGTTATTGTGCTGGAGCCTGGTTTTATAAATGTATACATTTGTGTCTGTATAGGAGACTATTCTAATCTGAGTTGATTTTATTTGGCTTCTGAAATTTTGGTGCATAATCCAGTTTGATGATGGAAAAATGAGATGGAACTTTAATTACATGAAACTTTGCAACCAAACTCTATGAAATAATGTATCCCACTGTCGCTCCTTCAAGGTAAATCAGACTAGGAAACCAAAGTCATGCTGACCAATATTATTTAAAGATATATTAACATGTGCATATTCTTTCTAGCCAGGTTTTACCTACGTAAGCTACGATATTATGCAGCCCTGGTTCTGTGAAATCTCATTCATAAGTTTCTGGGCTTTTTGTTTCTTGCTGACAGACAGCAGACTCTGTGCTGCCCTTTGGGAGACTTAACATATATCCCCCCCCTTCTTTAACTTCATGACAACTAGGGAGGGTTTGATCTGAGACATTATCTCAGATTACCATTCTACCTTTTCAGACTTGCCAGACTGATGTTAGCCCTTTGAAGTAGTCCAGATAAGAAGCACACCAATGAATACCAATTCTGTCTTTATTGTAAGATTGTATCAACAGTATCTTGCAAGTCTGAAAGTATCTTTTCTTTTCTTCCATTTTTTTCTGCTCAGAAAATTAGGGAGGGTCCCTTCTGAAATGCTTTCCATGGCCGCATTCCTTCTGTGGGCTGAGATGTCTCTTATCTGATTTCTGAATAGTCTGTGGTTCTTCTGTCTCCCATTATACTGTTAACATCTGTAGATGATTCCACATTCTTTGCTGACAAAAGATTTCTTCCATTGTTTTTGAAAAGAAGCAGGAAAAGGACAGATCTCTGAGGCACCTCATAAAGTAAAGGTCTTCTCTCTTACTATCCCAATATATATTAAGAAATGTGGAAAGGAGGATAACTTTAACATAGTATCATTAATGAATAATGAGAAGGAGAGAGAGGAAATGAGAGTTTAATTATTTCAAATAATAATTGCATTTTAGATAGTGTGTGTTAGGCGAGAGAAATTATGCAATTAAAGAATAAAAATTAATAAATTGCTAGGCTTAGGCAGCAAGCTGATGCAGTTTACAAAGGCTGTTACACAATTCTCCAATGAGACAAAACCACTTGTAACACAAGATCTTCAGCCACCAGGATCTCTGCACCCTCCAGTGGTGGCCTGACAGCAAGTATCATTAGATTTGAAATCACTGACTGCTCCCTACTATGGTGTTTTAAACAATAACCACATATAGTTTCAACATCCAGATGACCACTGTAATTAATTACTAGACAATTCATGTCTTGGGTTATTGTTTTAGAAATATTTCCTTACCAAGTTCTTCAGTGCTTTCAACAATGACAGAGTTTATAATGTGAGTGGGATAATAGAAGTTCTTAAAAATTCAGGGAGATATTCAGAGATGTATCTGCTTCAAAAGTAGCTCATGCTGAATTGTGTAGCATAGTCAAAGATCAGGAGTTGACCACAGGAAATGTTTTCTGACATTTTGTATTGTGTCATAAAATCTATCTATCTATCTATAAGTTAAAACCACTCATGCTGTGATCATGAAATCTCCAGAATCGTAAACAAACTTGAAATTTGGCACATATGTTCCTCTTGGCTTCTAGGTGCTTGCTAAGAAAGGATTTTTCAAAATGGCCATCAGATCATTAGTATTTCTTATATTATTAACACACTCTGATGCTAATTAGTTAGACGCTCTACTCCCCCTCCCAACCTGAAAATAACTGGAGAAAATGGGATAGGAGAGGCTTCTGTGGGGCAAGCCTAAGGGAGAGAAGGGGATAGGATAGGAGAGACTTCTGTGGGGCAAGGCTGAGGGAGAGAAGGGGAGAGGATAGGAGATGTTTCTGTGGGGCAAGGCTGAGGGAGAGAAGGGGAGAGGATAGGAGATGTTTCTGTGGGGCAAGCCTAAGGGAGAGAAGGGGATAGGATAGGAGAGACTTCTGTGGGGCAAGGCTGAGGGAGAGAAGGGGAGAGGATAGGAGATGTTTCTGTGGGGCAAGGCTGAGGGAGAGAAGGGGAGAGGATAGGAGAGGCTTCTGTGGGGCAAGGCTGAGGGAGAGAAGGGGAGAGGATAGGAGATGTTTCTGTGGGGCAAGGCTGAGGGAGAGAAGGGGAGAGGATAGGAGATGTTTCTGTGGGGCAAGGCTGAGGGAGAGAAGGGGAGAGGAGAGGCTGATTGTAACTACTCATTAATTTTCAAGCTGTAAGTGTTGATTTATCAAGCCCGATCACATAGTTTTGTAGCAGAGCACAGGTATTCAGCTAGTACTTTATAACAGCAGCAATAGCACTTAGACTTATATACTGCTTTACAGTGCTTTACAGCTCTCTCTAAGTGGTTTACAGAGTCAGCATATTGCCCCCAACAATCTGGGTCCTAATTTTACCCACCTCGGAAGGATGGAAGGCTGAGTCAACCTAGAGCCAGTGACAATTGAACTGCCGAACTGCAGCCAGCAGTCAGCATAGCTTGCAGTACTGCATTCTAAGCACTGCGCCACCAAGCTCATTATGATCATTTTTATGTCATAAAATGTTTTATAAAATTTCAATTTCACAGGAGTCATGGATCCTGAATCTTGGAAGCATTCTGTAAGTTAGCCCTTTTTAGGTGTTTTGGTTGACAAAGTTTTGTCCTATGATGCACTGTTAAAGATTACAGACATTAGAATTTTAGTAGTATAGTAATTAATTATCTGTATATTTGCTCTCTAGGGGTTACCTAGAGTTTTACAGCCATATGTGGAAGTTCTAGATGCCACACTAAATTGTCCCAGACTGGGACAATGATTCTGTGGAGGTCCAGGATTAGAATAGAACAGTTCTTGAACTTCTTGAGAGAAATTAAAACCTGGCTCTTCTCTACTCTGTGCTGCTTCAGAATCTGGCCAAATCTGGCACATATCCTTGAAAGAAATACATATAATTGTTCACTACACTAGAGATTTTTGGAAGCTATCCTTTTCAGTTACTACATGCCTATGCATATAACAGCTTCTTCACAGAAAAAAATGCATAGAAGTGGCTATGCATGAATATTCATGTAGTGACAGCTGGGAGCAGCTTCCAGAGTAGCTGAGCTGGCCTGGAAAATGACATGGCTGCTTTAGCAATTCAAGATGTCCTTTGTAGATATTGCTGCATATTTTAGAAAGCTTTTTCCCCTCCAAGGATTTTCACAGACCTATTTTCCACTGGCTGATATGATTTGCATTTATTTAAAGAAAGAAGGGAAAATGAAAATCTAATTTGACCTAAGTCCCCTGAAACATTTATCAGTGACCTTGCACAGAATTGCAGAATTGAAGTATGGGTTACATAACAAATGAATAGAAAAAACTATTCTAGAATAGATAAATGCCTTTCAAATATATTAGAAATATGCACAGCATTTTATCATGCTTAGCGGACATGTAAAAAAGCTAAAAAAATTGAATTCATAAATATACATTTATACAGAGGATTTTAAAGATTAATATATAGGTGAAGCCAGAACTTTTACTTTTAGGACTGAAGGTTAAGCAGTTGGAAAAAGGCCATGGAAGTTTATTTCAATATACAGTATGATTACCACTGCATGATTTCTATATGCACAAAGATGGAAAGATTTGACATTCTCCGTGGGGAAGAATGACTTGCTCAGATGGACAAACCGACATCTTTGATTAGAGAAAGAATATCTACATTTATTGGTGACTGGAAATTCCTTATGGACTTTTTTTTTGCAAAAAAGTTAAAAAATGAACTTGTAAATTATGGTTTTGATGATTAGATGATTAGGGATTGATTATAAAAAGAGTCATTATGTAAATTTAGAGAGAAAAGCTAAAATATAATTGTACTTATAACCACTCTGAAGAATATCAGAAGCTACTTCTTTATACTTTTATATTTTTGTTTATATTTTTCTGTTTTTATACTTATTTCTAATATTTTTCTTATTTCACTTTCAGCTTGTTCTATTTTTTCCTCCTTTTTATTGTCTCTGTTCTATTTTAGTTTGCATTAGTTTGCTATAAAACTTTCAATAATATTCAAATTACAGTATAGTGCGTAAATATGTGTGTGTGTACTATACTGATTGTATATATGAAGCTTTGTATTTTATTAATGTTATATGTTTTATACTAAACTATTTTAAAAGTATTACTTTAATTTAGTTTTTAATATATAATTTTTAAGATTTTGTACTTAAACATGTTTAATTCTAAAAAAATCCACTTGTAACAGAGTTGAGAAAATATTGCAACACTCCATTACTCCAAACATCTTTTTTAACAGATGTGCCCTCCCATTAGAAGATACTCTTTCTTAGTTTGCAGATGCTTTTCTTTTTCTGTATCAAAATGGGATTGTCACAAAAGCCTGTGTTCTTTTCTTAATTGAATGTGTTTGAAAAGTGTGAAGGTGCAATCTATTGTAATTAATGCTAATTAATTATTACATGGTCAAATGAATAAGCAAAGCACAGCCAGATTCTGAAAAGTTAATTATATGAAAATTGGATAATCAATTGCATGTTTGAACGCATGCTTGTGTGAGTGAATGGCTGCTTGGCACTGCTCTTCATTTCCCTTTTTCTTTTAAAAGAAGTTGGAGCAGTATTTTGGGGGAAAAGTTGCTGAAAACTGAACCATTCCCTAAATGTTTCCTGACTGGGAGAAAAAATAAAGAATCAATCATGGCTTGAGAAAGTAAAAATTACGTTCCAGGAAGTATTTATTTAAAAGGAAGGTATTAGCTAATGTTTAGTTGTAAAATTTTTACTTAACTTTCTGAACAACTGAAATGTTAAAATATGTCTTTGTATATTTACGGTAGATTTCTTACAATATCTAGTGCAGTGTTGGTGGTTTCTGGTGCACCGGCCAGTTGGTCTTAGCACACGCATGTGTGCCAGAAACCGTAACACTAGGTAGACAGTGCGCATGTGTGCACCAGAAACCGGAAGATCATCTTCCCGGAGCGCACCTGGCGGCTGCCTTTCTGTTTCCCAGTGCTCCTGCACATGTGAAGACCAACTGGCAGGCACGCCGGAACCTGGAAGAGCAATGGGAACAGCTCACATGCCCAGAGAGATAGCTCTGCATACCACTTCTGGCAGGTGTGCCATAGGTTTGCCATCATGGATCTAGTGTGTTTTGTGTTTTGTGTGTGTGTTGTAGGCTAATTATTGTGAATAAAATTTTCAGTCAAAAAAAGAAAAAAAGTAAAATTTAATTTCACAAGCCTTCAACTATATGGGTTTACTTAGTACAATAAAGAAAATAACTTAATTCTTCCATCTTTTTTTGGAACTGAGAGTTTTTAAGAAGTGTCAAAAAACCCTATTCCACATAGGTGGATATGTACTGAATCTACGTTTCATTTTGGAACTGCTGGAGCAGGAAATAAAGGTAGAATCTATCTCCACAAAGGCTATCAGTCCTTTGTGGAGGTCAAATCACTTTCTGGTCAGCTTGAGATCAGCTGTTTTTGCTGGTTTCTGCAAGGGTGATGGACTAATAGATGTTTGGGGAATTTCTCAGCCATACAGTGGGAGTTCTATGGTCAGCCAAATTGCCCTCTGGAATTTGTAGGCAGCTAAAGCTTTGGACAGGATTTCTTCCTTGTGGTCTCTTTTCTGACTCCTGATTGGTCCCAGGATTTTCTTGGATTACTAAGGAGCTCCAGAAAATGAAGAAACAACATTATGGTAGGACATTTCTAACCAATCTTCAATTTTTCTTTTTAGAGAAGATTGTGGGAAAAGGAGTAGGCTATCAGCAGCAAAGATCCCAGATGAAGTGAATTATCTAGATCACTTTCATTCAGGATTCATACTGGACAGAGCAGAAATGGCAGTGGTCACTTTGTTGGTATCTGTGTTGTGGAAGTTCAACTCTTCTAGTCCTATAGAATTCCCAGAAACTTTTGATTCCACTTACTATGGCATTCTTCTTCCAATGAAGACTAGAAGTTGGGGAGGTGCTGTATTACAGGGAATAGTATTAATTCATGGTACGTGGGAATGGGAAGTCCAGCCATTGGTTTCTACTCTTTAGAATACTACAGAGTTCAATGCCCTCCCTCATGCTATTCAATTTCTATGTGGAACTGCTATGGAAAATTATCCACTGGTTTGAACTAAGCACATACCACAAATTAAAACAAAAACAGGTAGAACATCAACCATACCTTAGTGGCTCCTATCTTTGGTTCTTTTAACCAAGCCTCCTTGAACAGTTGTTCGAAGATGATTGCTGTGCTTTTCACTGAAATACTGGATCCCATCATATTACAATTTATACAAATTTAATTAACAATATAAGAAGAGAATGAGACATGAATGTAACATAGAAATGAATGTTTAACATGCTTTTAAAAAAAAACTAACCCTGCAAACTAATGAAAAGCAGCTATAAGAGAGAAGCTTAACTCTTGATCATTGTCTATGGAGATTCTCAGTCATCCAGGTCATGGTTGTCCCAAAGGTGCTTTTTCCAAAAGACAACTGGGTTTTCTTGATTTTTTTTTCTTTTAAAATGTTTTCCTTGGATGAGAAGCAAAATGTTTTCAAAGAAATAAACCCAAGAAAGTCCAGCTACCTTTTGGAAAAAGCACTTTTGGGACTCTTGGTCATTATTTTGCTCTGTTTTGATCTCATATACCGTATTTTTCAGAGTATAAAACGGACCGGAGTATAAGACGCATCTTAGTTTTTGGGGAGGAAAATAAGAAAAAAGCTGATTGGCAGGTGGATCGGCAGCCTGGAATACCCCCAATCAGCTGTTCCCAGAGGTGAATTTTAGCAACAGGTTCCTTGGTTGTGAGCTCTGTGCCTTGCTTTTTTTTTTTTTTGCTTTTTTTCTGCCTATGAAACTTCTGAAACGCTGTTTCAGAAAAACTTTTTCCTACCTCTGAAAGCCTCTTGAAACAGCTTCAGAAAAAAAGCCTCTGAAGCTCTGTTTGGGGGCTTTTTTTCTGAAGCTTCGTTTCTGATGCTTTTTTCATCCTCTGAAACCTCCGTTTGAGAAGCTGGGCGGGGCTACATTCGGAGTATAAGACGCACCCAGATTTTCACCCTCTTTTTTTGGGGAAAAAGGTGCATTTTATATTCCAAAAAATATGGTAGTTTAGAATCTGTACAGGGATGAATAAGCGCGATCAAACAGATATACACAAATGTGAACAATGGCTTTGTAATTTAAATGGTGGCTGTGAACAATATTAATTTATTCATTTGGATACTTTACCTTTTTGCATCATTTATATGCCTGCTTCCCACATTGGGCCTGGCCTATCCAGAGCCAATAATTTGTACCAAGCCAGGCATACCATGCGTTCAAATCATTCTGATGCTGAATTTAAATATTTAGTTTAGCTACAACACAACCAGCAATTTTAAGCAAGATCAATGGTGAAGTATGCTGGAATTTATAGAGCCACCATAACTGCTTCTCAAGTTATCTGGCAATCTACCAGTTTAGGAGAATTAACAACTCTCCACAATTTCATCGTTCTCATTCAGTACATCAAAATTCTTTTTTTTTTTTAGATTTGATCTACTTCATCATAAAGTTCTTCAAAAAGCACAGCACTTGCCAGGGCTAATTGGTACACCTATCAGTGAAAGCTACTTTCTGAGGAATCATATCTGTCACTCAAATATTTCTTGGTACTTTTACAGAAAATTATGAAATCATTGCTTTGTTTCTTTGCGACCTCTCGCTTCTGGCATTTGCTTGTTGAGTTTGGTATCTGCTGCAAATGATCCAAAGCTGCCCCTAATTCTTCTTTTAAATTTCTTAGAGATACCTGTCATGAGTTCATGTTTTGCAAGGATGCTGAGTAACTTAGCTTCCAACATTTCAATAAAATTTGTAAAGGATTTGATCCCATGGCAAAAAAAAAAAAAGAAAAAAAAAAGCCTGACACATTATTTTCATTTGTTTCATCTCTAAAACAATCCCACAGTATCCTGGAGCATTTGTCCTCACCTGAACTTTGAAAACATCCTGTCATTTTAACTACTGGTCAATAGCCGGAAGCTGAGATAGCATCTTGTTGAACAATGTGGAAAGTGATTGCAGTGATGAACAAAATCACAGAAATCCTTAAATTGACCTCTTCTGCTAATAGAACACTAAAATATCTACATATCTTGAGAAGAGTGCTGTATACATCTAAACCAGTTATTCCTGCAGTATATTGTGTTGTATTGTGCAGAACATGCAACAGAAAATTTTCAGCAACCGTATGTTGGAAGGTACAGTATATGTTGGGTTTTTGATAAAATTAAGTGTGGAAAACAGCAGTATCTAACATTGTCCACATTGTATGCTGACAGTTTAGGGACCTGCTCAAGCTCACATAATAGACTTTTTATTTATTTCATAGCCTCCCAGCTATCACTTTATAAATTCCAAAACACATGCCTTCTCAAAAATATTTTTTTAGTTTGTTTATAAGATTTATATCTTGTCTTTCTATCTCTGTAACAATTGGAGTGGCTTGCAACAACAAAAGATGCAGAATACAAGCATAAACACCATGTAAAATCCAAATAAAATAAAATAAAAAGTTAAACTAAATAAACAGGTAAAATCTTGATAGGAGAGATGTATTTTTACTAACTTTCTAAATATTGGGAGAATAGATTAAACTTTATAGGCAAATGCATTTCAAAGCTTAGTAGCCATAGGGAAGAAAACAATTTCTCACAGACCAGATAGTTGAACCTCTAGAAGTAGAATACTTTTAGAAGGGTTTTCCTGCCTATCTGAGAAACCAGGTAGATTCATAGTAGTTATCAATACATGGGGAAATGCTGTATATCTCCTTTGTTAGAGGCAAAAGGTAAAATAAAATTTACAATCTTTTGCTTTGATAAAATCCTAATTCTTTTGGATAAATATGGTGCTAGAGCATTTTCACATAAACTTTTGACCTTTATTTTATCATATGACAAATATTTTACTGAACATTTTTTTAATCAACATAATAAACACAGTTTACATAGACTTCTGTAAAGCTTTTGATTCAGTGGTACACAACAAAGAGCCTTGATAGTACAGTGGTTTGGTGCACCCTGTCATTAACACAGCTGCCTGCAATTTCTGCTGGTTCGAATCTCTCCAAGGCTCAAGGTTGACTCAGCCTTCCATCCTTTCTAAGGTAGGTGAAATGAGGACCCAGTTTGTGGGGGCAATAAGCTGACTTTGTATAAAATATACAAAAGAATGAAGGCTATTGCTTAACACATTGTAAGCCGCCCTGAGTCTCCGGAGAAGGGCGGCATATAAATCAAATTTAAAAAAAAAATTACTTCTAAAACTAAAATCCTATGGCATTTCTGGACTCCTACATAAATAGATAGCTGCCTTCCTGTCAGACAACAAGTGGTCAAAATAGGAAGCGCTCTATCAAATCCTGTACATGTTAATAGTGGTGTTCTCTAAGGTAGTGTTTTAGGTCCAACACTCTTCATACTTTACATAAATGATCCTTGTGATCATATTAAAAGCAACTGTGTTCTCTTCGCTGATGATGTTAAACTATTCAACACCACCGACAATGCAACTACCCTTCAAAAAGACCTTGACTATGTGTCAGATTGGTCTAACAAGTGGCAACTTCAAATCTCAACCCAAAAATGCTCTGTTTTGCACATTGGCAAAAAAATAAAATAAAAATCAAAACATAAAATACAAATTAGATGGACATGACCTTGTAGATGACTCTCACTCTGTCAAGGACCTTGGAGTACTAATTTCTAAAGATCTAAGTGCCAGAGCCCACTGTAACAACATTGCCAAAAAGGCATTAAGAGTTGTTAACCTAATCTTGGGTAGCTTCTTCTCTGGTAAAGTTGTACTACTAACTCGACCATACAAAACATTTGCTAGACCAATTCTTGAATGCAGCTCATCTGTCTGGAACCCACACAGCATATTGGACATAAATACAATAGAGAGAATCCACAGATATTTTACGAGAAGAGTCCTCCATTCCTCTAACCGCAATAAAATATCTTATGCCACGAGACTCCAAATTTTGGGCTTAGACAATTTAGAACTACACCGACTTCAGTCTGACCTAAGCATACCTAAAATTATCTGCCACAATGTCCTTCCTGTCAATGACAACTTCAGCTTCAACCACAACAATACACGAGCAAATAATAGATACAAACTCAAGGTAAACCACTCCAAACTCGATTGCAGAAAATATGAGTTCAGTAACAGAGTGGTCAATGCCTGGAATGCACTATCTGACTCTGTAGTTTCTTCCCCAAACCCCCAAAACTTTAACCTTAAACTGTCTACTGTTGACCTCACCCCATTCCTAAGAGGTCTGTAAGGGGCGTGCATAAGTGCATTAGCGTGCATTTGTTCTGTCCCTGTCCTAATATTCCTTTTTACTTTTACTCTTTTCATGTATTCAAATTATGTTTATACTTTTACCTGTTATCTTATATATGCTTGACAAATAAACTTATGATTATGATTATGATTACACCAAGTCTATATTTGCATTGGAGAAGTTAGGGGTCAGCAAACTATAGCCCATGGGCCAAATCTGACACACTGTCTGTATTTGCATAGCCTGAAATGAGTGGATCTTTGGGCAGAAGAACATCGCACTCGAGGCTCAACCAAGCAAGAGGTTGAGATCTGGGTGTCTTGCAAGGTAATAGTGGCTTATTAACAACCTCATTGCTGGTGAGCTGGTACCATACATACAATGCTGCCACGTTCCTTAACCTGCCAACCAGACAACTGCATCCCCAGGGCACAAGATCTGGTCATTTACAGAAGACGTTTGCTGCCTCCGGGTTAGTTGAAACTTCACAGCATGGCAGACTCTGCAAAGTTCAGCAGTACTTCTTGTACCGTCTTAAGGTATCACAGTTTATTTTGGAAAGAAAATAAAGGTGACATTCCTGCCCAGGGAAGAGTTCAATTTGTGCTTCTTAAACAAACTGTTCTTTGGGAGAGCAGCTGCTGCTTCCTTGCTGCTAATATCCACAGGGAACAAAATGGCTTAATAATCATCCTTTATATATTCTTCATTACGCATGTATTTTCTTTTGATCATTTTCAATTAAACAAAGTTACAGATAGTCCTCGACTTACACCAATTTGTTTAGTGACCATTCAAGATTACAACCATGCTGGAAAAAGTGACTTATGATCGTTTTCACACTTGACTACTGCAGCATCCCCATTATCATCCCCTGATCAAAATTTGGATGCTTGGCACTGACTCATATTTATGATGGTTGAGGTGTTCTGGAGTCATGTGATCATTTTTTGATGAGCTTCTGACAAGCAAAGTCAATGGGAAAGCCAGAGTCTGCAAACTTTAACAAATTGAGATTATTTAGCATAATTTCCAGACATCTGTCCATCACAGCAGGAGATGTTCTGAATACAGGGAGGCAAGAATATTTGAGGACTGGAGAGGTACCCCATTTTTATGGAATTTGGTGCAGCTGCATATACTGAAATTGTGTTAATCTGACCTTGGGAACAGAACTGTAGACCAGTTTTAAAGTCTTGACAACTTTAAGACCTATAGATTTCAACTCCTAAATTTCCCAGTGCTATAGACAGAATTATAGTAAATAATTTTATGGTGCCATCATCTCACCAGAAAAAAAAAAGCACAGAATGTTTCAATGAAAATATTTTAAAACTCTGCTTTGCAGATGGGTTTTTAGAAAAAAATATTAGCTAATATTAACTTTCCTCCCCTGGCTCTTTATAATTATCTGCGCTGTATCACTGTGTATATTCAGTGATTATCTTCCATCAGAGCAATATTGCTCAAGTCCTCAAGACCTTATTCAATTATGACCACAGAAAATGTTAACTACAATCTATAAAATGTGTGTAACTGTTTATTAGTTAAGTACTACATACAAGAAATGGAGCAGGAATATCTAGAGATTCTCAAAGTCAAATTTGAAACATTAATAAGGCCAATAGCAAATCAATAATTCCTTTTAACTTCACTTTTCCTTTTTTCTTGGTATCATAAACTTGTTCTTTCATTAATGTTCCTTTTCAGAAACAGGAAGATAGATAGATGTACTGTGTGTGTAGCAGTGGTGGGTTCCTCCCAGTTCAGCCTTGTTCCCCCAAGCCAGTAGCGGTGACGATATGATGTCACCAAACCAGTTCTGTCCCCCTGCCCCCCCCACCCTCAACTATTTCATTCTCATGGCCGGCTGACAGGACAGAGACGGAAGTTTAAACTAACGGAACCTTTATTATTAACAAGAATGACAGAACACAGAACCCGCGCTTGACAGCTCCTTTTATACTGGCGGCTGTCAGTTGTTAACCAATGAACGTTGTGCTTACAACAACCAATCACAAAACTCCAATCAACTTAACTTAATATGTAACACCCCTTCCCACCTATCTGAGCATGCGCCGACGTCAGGCGCATGCGTAATCGCCCAGGTAAGCTGGTCTTCGCCGTATCCTCCCTGATCGTCTGGGCTCCACCCCTCCGGCCCACTCCGGCGGCAAATTTGAACTCACCTCCCGTGGTCCCTCAACTCTGGGCTGCGGGCTAATCGCACCCCCTACTTCTACTGTACTGCCTCTCCTATCCAGCAAAGGTAAGTTCTCCTCCTCATCCTCTCCCCCGTGGGTGGTCGGTGTGTTCGCTTGTGGTGGCACTGGGTGTTCCTTTTCGTAGCTAACTTCCTGAAAGTTTGACTCGGCCTCCATGCCCCCACCATTGGCTCCCTTCCTCCGAGCCCTCAATTGATCCTTGTGTCGCTTCCAAATTCTTCCCTGGTCCATCTCAATGTGGTATGAGCAAGGACCTGCAATCCCAACAACCTTGCCTGCCAACCATAAGGGCATTCCCCCATAGTTCCTGGCGTATACGTGATCCCCTATAACAAATGACCGGTATTGTCTCAGGGCATCTAAGGGCTTGGCATGGCCGTATGTGGGGTGTAAACGATCTAAGGTTGTGAGGAGCTTCCGGCCCATTAAAAGTTCGGCCGGGCTCCTGTTAGTTAGTTGACAGGGCGTGGTATGTTGAGCTAACAAGAACTTCTCCACCCGCTCAGCCCACGTCCCGTGCCCGATCTTTTTCAGTGCTTCTTTTGCAGATCGCACAGCGCGTTCTGCACAACCATTGCTGGAAGGATGAAACGGCGACACTAAACAATGCCGTATGCCCCTGTGGGCTAAAAACCCCTCGAATTCGGCCACAGTAAATTGCGGACCGTTATCCGAAACAATGCAGTCAGGCAACCCATGTGTTATGAATAGTGATCGCAATGCCTTGATGACAGCCTCTGCTGTAGTCGACCGTAATGGGATGACTTCAACCCATTTTGAAAACGCATCAGTGAGGACCATGAAGGACTGACCCTTCAATGGACCAGCGAGGTCAATATGCAACCTCGACCACGGGGTCCCAGGTGATTCCCACACCCCTGGGGGGTCCCTGGGCAGCATAGGCATGTTCTCCTGACACTGTGAGCACTGTGCGACCCAGTCGGTGATGTCCTGGTCTAACAAAGGCCACCACATATAGCAACGGCCTAACGCCTTCATTCTGACCACCCCCAGGTGACCCCGATGTAATTGCTTCAATAATGAGGAATGAAGGGGGGGTGGAATAACCACCCGATGGCCCCACAGAAGGCACCCCGCTTGAGTAGAAAGTTCGAGGCGGCGGCTGGCAAATGGTTGGAATTCCGGTGCGAAGGGCCCTGGCGGCCACCCTCTGGCCATCCAGTCCAACACCTGCGCCAGGGTAGTATCCTATGCGGAGAAACGGGCGACGTCCGATGCGGTGATCAACAACGGCGCGTCCTCCAACAGGAACACAGAGGAAACAGGGACAGGGTCCTCGAGCAAGTCAGGGCTGGGGCATCGGCTCAATGCGTCAGCGTGCGCGAGATCCTTCCCAGGCCGGTGAACCAGTCGATATTCGTATGCAGCCAGGAAGACAGAGTAACGGGTCATGCAGGGGGACAGAATTTGAGGAGCAGGGCGATCGCCTGCCAATATGCCTAACAAAGGCTTATGATCAGTGTACAATACAAAGGGACGGCCATAGAGGTAATGGTGGAAACGCTTGACCCCAGCCACCAAGGCAAGAGCCTCTTTATCTAACTGCGAATAATTACACTCTGCTGGCGCCAAGGTCTTAGAATAATAGGCAATGGGCAACTCCCGGCCAGAAGGCAGGACATGGCTTAGCACCGCTCCCACCCCGTACGGGGAGGCATCACATGCCAAGGTTACCGGCAGGTGTGTAGAGAATTGGGTGAGAACCGAGTTGGAGGTCAGGAGATGTTTGACAGCCAAAAATGTGTTAGCCTCTCGGGCACCCCAATGCCAACGTACGTCGCGGTTTAACAGCCGGTGAAGGGGCTCAGCAACAGAAGCCTTATGCGGAATGAAAACTGCATAAAAGTTAAGCAGTCCTAGGAAAGATTGGAGATCAGCCTTACATGTAGGAGGAGGAGAGTCCATAATGGCCGATGTTTTAGCTGCCGTCGGATGGATTCCCGAACTATCCACCAGGAATCCTAGGAATTCCACCTGGCGCACAGCGACTTGGCATTTGGTCTTGTTAACTTTCAGTCCTGCAGCACCTAGCCTCCGAAGAACCTGCCGTGTCCGATCCAATAACTGTGAAGTCGAAGAAGCTGAGACAAGAACGTCGTCGAAATAAGGAATGACCCCGGGGATTCCGTGCAGCAAACGTTCCATCATGCTCTGGAAAATCCCCGGGGCGACACTGACCCCGAACTGCAAACGGCGACACCAGAATGCCCCCCTATGGGTCACTATTGTCTGTGCCTCTGCCGTCAGGTCATCCACTTTAAGTTGCTGGTAGGCTTGGGCCAAATCCAGCTTTGCAAATATTGACCCTTGCCCCAATGAGTGCAGCAGATGCTGCACGACAGGAACGGGATAAGCATGACCTAATAGGGCCTTATTCAGCGTAGCCCAGTAGTCAGCGCAAATACGGACCGATCCGTCCGCCTTAATAGGAGTTACTATAGGGGTTTCCCAGCGTGCGAATTCAACAGGTTCTAACACCCCTTGAGAAATTAATTTATCAAGTTCCGCATCCACCCTTGCCTTTAGCGCAAAAGGCACCCAGCGTGGTTTCAACCATCGCGGGGTCACGCCAGGATCCAGGCTAAAGGATACTGGGGGCCCGTTATAACACCCTAGGTTTCCATCAAAAACATCAGGAAATTCTTTAATTAGTAAGTCCAATTCGGAGGACTGGATGGCGTGCACCCCCTGAATAGTAATTCCCAAAGCCTGGAACCAATTTAAGCCTAATAAGCTTGGCAATGGAGCTTCCACTATAATTAACGGCAGGCGTCCTGAAAATGACTTAAATTTAATTCTGAACTGCCCACACCCCAGTACTCTGATGGGGTTTCCTTGATAATCACGGAGTTGCAGGTTACAAGAGTCCAGGCGACGCCTAGAGATGTGGGGCACTAATCACTTAATTGTACTCCAAGCAATGATGGAGTGGGCCGACCCAGTGTCCACCTCCATCACACACTGTCGGCCCTCGATGGAGATTTCCACATTAACTTTCGGCTGGCCGTTTGGTGAGGCGGTCTTTCGCTGCGTTGGATACACCCCATTCACTCCTGCAGACTCACGCCCCCAATCCGATCTCGGGTTCTGTCCCGCTTCTCATCTGCGCGGACCACGATAATATTCCTGAGGGGGCGGAGTTTTCTCCGTCAGCGTCGGGGACTGGCATACTCGAGCGATGTGGCCACGGCGCCCACATCGATAGCACGTTGCATCTTTAAAACGGCAACTGACTCTCTGATGACTCCCTCCGCAGCTCCGGCAATTCCCCTGTGCTAGTTTAGCCTGTCTCCCGGGCCGCTGAGAAGTCTTGATGCGAGCTACAGCACCATCTACCCCAGGGCTGTCCTCATCACTGTACTCAGTCTCATTTTGATGAATATGCTCGCCAGTTGTCTTATTTGAGCACTGTCCCCTAGGTAAATCAGCCAGTGACAGAACGGCTAATTCAGCGGCGCACGCTTCATCTAGGGCGTCCTGGAATGATAAGTCAGGCTTGGCTATTAACCGGCGCTTGAGGTTCTCATCCCTCACCCCGCTGACTAATCTGTCCAATAGATAATCATCTAAATTAGTAAATTGACAGTGCCTCGCTGCTTTTCTAAGTGCCGCCACATATTGGCTTATTGACTCGCCCTCAGCCTGGTCTCGGTGGTAGAAGTGCTGATGGCAAGCTATACGGGATGGCGCGGGAGCATAATGATTTTTTAACTTAGTCAGGAATTCCTCTCAGGTGCCGGCGTGTACTGACAATGGGGCCATTAACATCATCGCGGTTTCAAACATTTCTGGTCCACCAGACTCAGGAAGTATGCCCGTTTCCTCTCACTTGACAACTCACGGTAGTCATTAGCGATCAAAAAACACTCGAACCGAGTAACAAACGCTTCCCATCACTCCACAGAAGCATTGAATGGAGCGAAATTCTGAGGCGACGCCATTTCTCCTCACCGCTCCGCTGTTTTCCTTAATTTTTTTTTTCTTCGGCACTGGAAACCCTTGTCTCTTAATTATGGAGGGTATACTGCCAGGATCCCATCCTCGTCGCCACTATTTCATTCTCATGGCCGGCTGACAGGACAGAGACGGAAGTTTAAACTAATGGAACCTTTATTATTAACAAGAATGACAGAACACAGAACCCGCGCTTGACAGCTCCTTTTATACTGGTGGCTGTCAGTTGTTAACCAATGAACGTTGTGCTTACAACAACCAATCACAAAACTCCAATCAACTTAACTTAATATGTAACATCAACGTTATTCCTACCTTTTATTTTGCCCCACCCTCAATCTATTGCTGCCTCCTGAGTCCCAGCTGATGGCTAGAGGAAAAAAAAAACTGTTTAAACTCTTGCTGCGGGCTTCAAAGGGCCACCCTACAGCTGATCAGTGTTAAAAGAAAACAAATGAGTAGACTGGTGCCTGCAAAAATATATGAGTAGATCAGTGCCTGCAAAAATAAATGCATAGACCAGTGCCTGCCAAAATATATGAGTAGATCTGTGCCTGCAAAAATAAATGGGTAGATCGGTACAGCTTTGCAAGCAGTTAAAAGTCTGGTAGACCAGTACCTCTGCTAAATCCTAAATAATTGTCACATGACCACCAAGCCATGCCCACAAAATAAGCCATGTCCACAGAACCGGTAGTAAAAATTTTTAGAACCCACCCCTGGTGTATAGATAGATAGATAGATAGATGGATGGATGGATGGATGGATGGATGGATGGATGGATGTACTGTGTGTGTGTGTATGTATGTATGTATGTATGTATGTATGTATGTATGTATATATATCCGACAAGTTATATCCGACAAGTTAGCCACATGCTCAGCTTCTTAAGAGATGCTCTCCTTTCTAATGATTAAACATCTGGAGTATCCAATTAAATGCTTATTGGCTCACATCCTGTTTCCAACATGACCAATCAAAGCAAATGGGCAATTTACTTCTGCTGATTTTGATCCACAGAAACTGTCATTTAGAGGAATATATCCTGATGGAAACTTGCATATATCATCTGGCAGTAACAAGAACACTGCAAAGTATTGCCAGAATTGGCCTATCATTAAGCAGCTGGAGATGGTCATCTCACATGGCAGATGCCAAGCAGTAACATCAGATTGATTTATGTTTAAAATGTGCATTCTATTTTCAAATCTAGTTTTTCAAAATAAAATTTATGTGCCATGTAGCCTATCCTAAATTCTGCAAGTTGTCTTTGTCTACCACTCCTCCTCCTCCTCATGTTTTCCCTGCAGATGCAGGTCTGCTTTTTTTTTTTTTTTTAATTTGATTTATATGCCGCCCTTCTCCGGAGACTCAGGGCGGCTTACAATGCGTTAAGCAATAGCCTTCATTCTTTTGTATATTTTATACAAAGTGAGCTTATTGCCCCCACAAACTGGGTCCTCATTTCACCTACCTTAGAAAGGATGGAAGGCTGAGTCAACCTTGAGCCTTGGAGAGATTCGAACCAGCAGAAATTGCAGGCAGCTGTGTTAATGACAGGGTGCACCAAACCACTGTACTATCAAGGCTCTGATAGTGGGTCAACAAGCACCATCTTGCATGATCAAATACAGCATTTGTGTCCAACTGGGCATTTCTCATGTCTGCATTTATTGCATCTTGCCATCTTTGCTTTGGCCTTCTATGTGGGCACTTGCCATCTATGTTAAAGTGAAAGGCAATGTGGGCAACGGCGTGGAAGCTGCTCGTAGAACGTAGCCATACCACTGTAGACATTTCTTTTGCATTTTCTTTGATATTGGAGCAGCACCCATTTGCTTCCAAAACGCATCATTGCAGACATGGTCAGGGAGAGAAACATCTAATTTCTCCAACGAAGCATATACATCTCCATGGTGTGTAAGGTGCACTCAATGCATTTGGGGACCGGCCAGCACTCAGTACCATATAGAGCTGCTGGGTGCACCATTGTTTTATATACCTTTGATTTTAGATGGATTGGCAATGCTTCAATCACAGAGCACACCAGAGATCTCCTTCCACTGTAACCATACTTTGTTCACTCTTGTGCACATTTTGTGTTTGATGCTGCTATCTTTGTAGAAAAGATCCTAGGTAAGAGAAGGGGTTGATCTTCCCTAGATTTTCACTGCTGCTATGGTGGGAGTGTTTGGGCTGGTCTCTAAGTATTCACACTTTTTAATATTGAGGTATAGGCCAAATTGTCTGGTTATCTCCTACAGTTTCAGAACTCACTGCTAATTAGATTATACAGGGCTCACTTTCCAGCACAGATAAATTCCAGCAGTTCAGTCATTCCTACTGTTGCCTTAAGGTTAATGTCACATCCCTTAACTGCAAAACATGATTACATTCTTAAGATTTTCCATTTTAGTGGAACCGCCTTTAAGTTTTTATTTTTTTACAGAACAGCATGACAGATGTTACCAGTGACAATTGCATTTTTCTGCAATTGGGTTGTACAAATATTGGGGGCAAAATTTATGCTACTGGTCAGAATGAAAAATGGAAGAAAGGACCATTTAGAAGTTTTATCTGATTATCACATCACCTGGGGCAATAGACAATGAAAATTTTTATCTCACTTTCCCTCAGGTCCAACTTTGCTGCTGTTGCTTACTCAATTTGCATTGAAGGTAATGGATGAACCCTTATTTCTGGAGTTACATTTTTCTCTGACCTAAGCAAGTGTTTACTATTGGTTAGGAACCAATTGTTTCTTAATTTTCGGTTGATTGAACTACATACATGATGTTCTGCAGAGAAAGAATGTTAGTAGGTAGCAAAGAACATTAATATGCTTAATAGCTTGTGAGGTTTTAATAGCTATACATGTAATTGCTAGATAATTGTGATTATTTGTTTCATCCTACATTATGCAGAGTGACTTATGTTATCAGTGTTAAGAATTAACTTTAACATCATCTTGTTTAATGATCTGTGGGTGAAAAAGTCCTTTTCATGGCTACTATGAGTAGAGTAGAGTAGAGTAGAGTAGAGTAGAGTAGAATAGAATAGAATAGAATAGAATAGAATAGAATAGAATAGAATAGAATAACAGACTTGCTGTCAAACCAAGTAACAATCAGATTCTTTTAATGTAGACTTTTCAAACTTTAATTTAATATGAGGAATAGATGTTATTGTTACTTATAAACTGTTGCACATTAAGAGAGAGTAACAGTGAACTGTACATTATTCATACTATATGCATGCATTACAGTGGTGGGTTTCACATTATGTTACTACCGGTTCACCCCGAGCGTGCACGCTCGCTTCGGAAGGCAGGCACGTGGTTTGTGTGTGTGCCTGCCTTCCATGCATGCGCCCGGCCTTTTGCGCATGCAGCCGGCTTCAAAAACATGCTTAAATAGGATGTGATAGAGCCGGAGGTGGGAGGGTGGGCGGGCCTACCCGCAATTTCCGCTACTGGTTCGGGCGAACCAGTCTGAACCAGCTGAATACCACCTCTGATGCGCTAATAGGAACAGTTATACCAAAAGAATTCTGATTTCAAAATTGGCTTGTATCTATACAGATATACATGGCATCATTTTCACACATGTGTGCTTTGTTGCTGTTTTCTCAATAACATCTTAATTCTTGCAAAATGATCTGTTTGATTCTATTGATTTCTATCAAAGTGGTCTCACGTATTTTATCTGATATTTGAGCTTGTATAGGAAATAAACATTTTCCTCAGGATTTCAATACTGGAATGAGCTTTTTCTTTGAAGGCTTCTTGAAACCACAAAATTAGTTGAAGTTTTCATGATATTTGGGAAGGAAAATTGTAAATGATCTCATCACTGGCTTTTTCTCCTCCATCTTTTTTTGGGGGGAGGGGCAAGTTGACGTCTCAGTAATTTGAAGTACTACAGATAACATTTTTTAAAAAAAATCTGTAGTTTTTCATTAGACCAGAATGATAATGTCTATTGCATTGTTGGCAACTGTCTTTCCATTTCCGACATGAACAGATGTAATTTTGGTGTAGCCATATATACTTCCACAAGTTCATCTCGTTGAAAGATCTAGCCCTCGCATGTACAGATCAAGCCAACCTGTCTGGATGATGCTTAAAGGCTTCTCACTGTAAATGTCTATGATAAATAGGAATCTCTCTGTCAAAAATCAATGTGTCCCTCTTAAAATAATCTAAACTACTTTTCGTTTCAAATATGAGTCTTGAACAAATTACATATTTTTCAGAGTATAAGACACACCGGAGTATAAGATGCAGGTTAGTTTTTAGAGAGGAAAATAGGGGAAAAAAAATCTGCCTACCAGGTATTCATCTGGCTAGCGTCCTTAGTCTGGTTAGCTTTAGCATATTAGTTTGCTGGTTTTTTATCCCCTGCCTGGGGATAAAAAACAGCTTCTAAGGCACAGCTGAGAGGAAGCACCAATGAGAAAAGCAGGCAAAGCACGGCGGGGGTGGGGGTGGGTGGGGAGATCACTTCACTTGGCTAGTGCCTAGTTAGGGCTGAAAAAAAGCTTCTAAAGAACAGCTGAGAGTTGGAGCAAAGCATGGAGATCGCTTCACTCGCTAGTGTCTCGTTAAAGCACAGCGGAGAGTTGAGGGAGCAGGCAAAGCTGGGAATATCACTTGCTAGTGCCTCGTTAGTGCTGAAAAAAGCTTCGAAAAAACTACATCTGGAGTATAAGACGCACCCAAATTTTCAGCCTCTTTTGGGGGGGGAGAGGGAAAGGTGCATCTTATACTCTGAAAAATACAGTAACTGTTTAAAACATCAAGACTTTAATTTCCTTTTTTCTGTGTATAATAACAAAAGTAAAAAGATAGTCTTATACATCTGTCAGATCAAACCATAATTGCACAATCAAAATAGACATAAAAACAATTGAAATATTAACCATGAAGAATTGTTAAAACCATGCAAATAACAAGCTACGTGACAGATCTTTTCCATAACTAAGAGCTGTGTTTCACATTTATTTGTGGTAACTGACAATTCCTTTCTCACTGCAGGTAAGAAGGCCAGCCCAACAGTCGTTGTCCATTCTGGTATACATCAAGGTCTAATTTAAGTGATAATAACTTCAGATATTAGGCTGAAGCAGGCTCCCACTCTGCCTCTATAGTGAACAAACAGGTGTTGCTTGTTCCAAGCATATAGTTAAGAAGTTAAGTAAACAAAAGATTCTAATGGTTGTAAGAGAATTGCATTTCACATTTCTTCTATTGTTACCAAGAAAAAGGCTCTGAAATACCTGCAATTCTCAGTCTAAATGATGTAAGTTCTGCTGCTGGTCATTATTTGGCAAATAGTATGATCACTTTCCACAAAGACTCAATAAGTTATTTCTGGTGGAAATGTGCAATATCCAGAAGAGCTTGGAATCTGTTCCCAAGATGGCAATAGAAAGCAGCTCTGGAAAGAACTTAAGACATAAACTGTAACTGTTCAAGTTTACTTTTCATTCTTATTCAGCTTCTTAAAGCAAGCCATGACACCAGAATTTCTTTCCTTAGGTAAATATAATGAAAAATTAACACCAGTAGCTGTTAAAGTGCACTGGTGGCTAGCAGATACATTTAGAAATTTACAACCAGTGTCTTGCACAGATATGCAAGTTTTATAGGAAGTTATGGTGTCCTCAAAACTCCCACTGCCTAGCCTATGCTTTTCAGGATTGCATATGCAGCACTGTTTTAAAGGTAGTTTCCACAGTCCAGGTGGCAAATATGTAAGAAGTATCTTGTTAGAATGCCTCAAAGAAGGTTAATGTGCTCTGAAAGCATAGTTAGCAAATCTGACTATTCTTATACAAAAGAATAGTCTAGGTAAGGTTAAAATGACCTGAGATTTTCATTTCCTCTCCTTACCATCAAACACAAATTCAATTATTTCTAGCTTTGTTGATTTGCCAAGTCAGCTTTAAATAATTTCAGTGTCTAATTTTTCTTTTATATCCTTCCTTTCATTGCAGTGAGTGATTATGTATACATATTATTCAAATCAATGCAATGTTAAGAACCTTAAGGTGATGTAGGATAGTAAGACTGCACTGAAAACCTATTCAAACTTACCCAGTCTGGAGCCTGGATAGCTCAACAGACTAAAAAGCCTGTTATTAACATTCAGCTGTCTGCAATTATTGCAAGTTCGAATCTCACCAGGCTCAAGGTTGACTCAGCCTTCCATCCTTTCTAAGGTAGGTAAATTGAGGACCCAGTTTGTGGGGGCAATAAGCTGACTTTGTATAAAATATACAAAAAAGTATGAAGGTTATTGCTTAACGCATTGTAAGCTGTCCTGAGTCTCTGGAGAAGGGCGGCATATAAATCTTTAAAAAAAAAAAAGGTTCAGTGGAATTCACTTGTACATAGTCTTATAGAAGATAGTGTTATAATCTATTGAACCATCATTAATTGGCCTGTTATGAAGCCAATCACATCCTTCTGTCTTAGTTCAGCATGTTAGCATGAACTTGAAAAATAAACAGGCTTCCGAATCTCTGGAGTAACTTAAAATGCCTTTAGTTAAAATGAAGAATCCATCCATCCATCCATCATCAGCGGCTGGGAGACTGAAAACACCCATGATAGATGCACTGAGTATGTGGACCATGGAGATAAAAGAGAGCAAGAAAGGAAGATGAGCAACTTAGAGGAACCAATACTAACTGTAGCACCTTGGAGATCACCTGAAAATTAAAGCATTTAAATTCAGGATAGAACTACATATCTCTTATCACTGTTCCCTTTGATAAATTCATCATATATATTAATAGATCTGGAAAACAACATTTAGACTACTGTATTATGATCATCAGAACAAAACTCAAAATTCAAGCATTTCTGGAGAAGGCGTACTTCTGATTAAACACATCCAGCATATGGAGTATAATTTATTAATTATAAATTAGTTAAGTTATTTCATAGTTGTTTGCCTTTGGTGTTAGGATGTTTCTCCATTTCACCAAAATCTGCATTCCTGTAACATGTTTGTTTTTATGCTAGCACTGTTAAAAGACTACATGTTTTGCTTGATGGAACAATAAGGAATAGATCATATCCATATAGATATTTTAATTTTCTTCTCCTGCATGAGAAAATGTGGGAGATTTCATAAAATGGCTGCCATGAAAGGTACTACTTTCCTACTTGCAAAATGGCTGCCCTAATGAGAAAGTCAGAAAATATTACCAGAAGCAAACTGAAAAGGTTGTACTTTAATATTCCATGTATAACTTTAATTACCCAGTTTAGGTATGACTTTTTTTTCTGGCCTGGAAGGCACACTTTAAATAAAGCACTGGGCTACAATTGCTAATGCTTTTCTAAGAATATGTATGTTATACATGGGGCCCAGAAACGTTCTTGTAAATAAATGGTACAGGTTGACTCTTTGGTCTACAAGGTAAAAATTTCCAATTTGTCATCTTTTAAAATTAAAAAAAATCTGAGAGAAAATTGAAGTCAGAAAGAGCAGGAAATGTCTACAGATACTCTGATGCCAAGAATGCCCTGCTGTCTACCTCAGAGCTCTGCTATTGGGAATTATTGAGCTGTCAGGGAGAAAAAAACCTAGATGGAATCAAATAGAGAAGAGATTGCTAAATAACCACTTGTCTGCAAAGACAGATAGTTCTGAACACTTTCCTCATAATGCTACTCCATTTACAGGGTCGGTTCAGAATTAAATATGTATCTATGGAGACTAAGGCACGGTGATGATCATATTTCCTCTGTTCTGTTATTGTTCAGCTGTTTGTCTCATTTTAGAGCTCAACATTTCCTGAAACCCAGTTTAACTGTGAGAATTTCTAAGATTTAATTTTAGAACTGCAATCCGTTTGCCAGAGATTTCAGCTTCCTAGATTATCATCGTGTCCACATTTGCATAATGATAAAACACTTGAAAAATAATGTGAAAGCATACAAGATTATATGGGGATTTTTTTCTTCATATATTTTTTTAAAAATAGCACTCATGTGCAGATCAGTTAAGCAAGGGGATAAATGAACTAAAATCTGCAATACCATGAATGTAGACTTTTATCCAAAGTTAATACTAATACAGACTGAATAAAATAGAATTCCTAATTTATTTGCTCTATCCATGGAACATAGAATCATAGAACTAAAAGGGCTCTCAAAGGTCTTATAGTCCAATTCCCTGGTCAATGCAGGAAACCTTATACCAGTGATGGCGAACTTTTTCAGCACTGAGTGCCCAAACTGGAACGAGCTTGCAAGTGTGCGTGCCGGAATGCCAGAAACCCAAAAACCAGCTGGCCGGTATGTGCATGCCTGTTTTTTGGCTGTTTTCAGGCTGTTTTGGGGCCAGAAAAATGGCCAGAAAAAGGCCAGAAAATTGCCCAGAAAACAATCCGAAAAAGGCCTTTTTGGCTATTTTTTGGGCCGTTTTCCGGTTGTCCAGTGCCCACAAAGACCAGCTGGCAGGTGCACATATGTGTGCCGGAAACCGGAAGAGAAGCTGGCGATGGCACGTGTGCTGACAGAGAGGGTTCTGTGTGCCACCTCTGACACACGTGCCATAGGTTCTCCATCATGGCCTTATACCATACCGATCAAATGATTGCCTGGTCTATTTTTAAAAACTGCCAGTGAAAGAGCACCCACAACTCCAGAAGGCAAGCTATTCTGTTGATTAATTGTTCTCAGTGCCAGAAAATTTCTCCTTACCTCTAGGTACAGTATAGAATGTAGTCTAGGACTGCATTGGCTTTTTTGGCAGCTATAGCACACTGCTGACTCATACCTGGGCAGTGGTCCATCTGGACACATAGATCCCTCTCACATGCATTGCTGTTGAGCCAGTTACTGCCTGTCCTGTACCTGTGCATTTGGTTTTTCCTGCCTAAGTTCAGAACTTTATTTTTCTCAGCACTGAGCTGCATTTTGTTGGACAGGATCCAATGCTCAAGCCTGTCAAGATCTTTTTGAATCTTGAGTCTATCTTCCAAAGTGTTAGTTATTACCCCACAGCTAGTGCCTGCAAATTTGATTTCTCTTCTATTCCTTCTCTAAATCATTTATGAAGATGTTGAAGAGCATGTTGTGGTACCCCATTGCCTGCTTCCCTCCATGTAAATGTAGTTCCATTAAGGACTATATGCTGGATGCAGTTGATCAGTCAATTGCATATCCACTGTCCATCCCACATTATCAAATACCTTATTGAAGTCCAGATATACTACATCCACAGCATTTCACTGGTTCACTAATTTTGTCACTTTATCAAAGAAAGACATAAGGTCTGTCTGGCATGATCTGTTTTTAACAAACCCTAATAATCACCTTGATCATTGCTAGGTGCTCACAAATCCTCTGCTTCATTAACTTTTCCAGGATTTTCCCAGGTGGTGATGTCAAGTTGATTGACCTATAATTTCCTGGATCTATGTTTTCCCTTTTTATAGATTGAAACCACCTTAGCTCTTTTCCAGTGCTCTGGTAGTTCCCCTGTACCACAGGAGCTTTGAAAGATTACATTCAGTGACTTTGAGATTACATCTGCCAATGCCTTTAAAACACTGGGATGCAAACCACCCAACAAAAAAGCTCCAATACAAACATTCAAGATTTTATCAAATGATAGTATACAAAGCCCTGCTACATTTTTTAATCTCTTTGCTGTAAAAACTGGGAAATTATTCCAGGAACAAAGGCAATGTATCATACCATAAAATTATCCATGCTTCACTTTTTACTCATGCCCTTCAGAATAGTCTAGCATGATCAGGCTTGATTCATACCAGCTAAGTTATGCTACTAACTCAAGGAAGCCAGGTTAATTTCAATAAATATTAGATGAGTAAAGGTGGGGTTGCTTTAGCTTTTAATAACAAGCTGTATTTCAGAGTAGCTCATAGCGAGAAGGAACACCTACCACTTACAAACCTGTGCAACTGGTTAGCCTTGTACCTTAATTGACAAATATTCTAATGTACTAACTCTTTCTTGTCTGGACTTTGGTCTTCATTATCTTGTCTTTGCTCTCTGCAATTTTGATTAGGGATCCAATAACTTGGGCTTCTGAATTCTGGATGGGCTAATTGACCATTAAATATTTTTCTGAAAAACTGATTTCATTACAGTTTTTGGAAATGAATGTTGCAATTTGTAATCCCTACTCAGAATGGTATAGTTGCCACACTAACAAAACATCCATTATAGTTGTTATCTGTCTGATTACCAGTTTTGTTTCCTTTTATCTGAGTAAACCATGAAACTTTTGGTGAAAAGTCTGCATTTTGGAGACTTCTTTCCCCCTTTTCCCCCACCGAGCTCCGGACAGCCCCTGATCTCCGTTCCTTCCGCAAAAACCTGAAGACATGGCTCTTTAAGCAAACTGGCTGAGTCTGTTTTGGGAGTTTTAATTAATTGTGGGTTTTAAATTGAATTTTAATTGTTAATTTTAATTGTATTTATTATTGTTGTTTTTATTGGGATTTTATTGTTGTGAGCCGCCCCGAGTCCTTCAGGAGAAGGGCGGCATATAAATTTTAATAAACTTAAACTTAAACTTTTTGGCACAGAGACCAAACATAGAGAATACTCAATTTTGAAAAACAAAGAAATTGTGGGGGAGGCAATTGTAAACAACCTGATTATGAATATTATTGCTGAAAATTGCTTGAGGATGTATTTTCATAAACCAATAAATTGGGAACAAATAAATATATCTGAAAGAAGCAAAACAACTGCCTTTCAGTGATTAGAGTAAAACCAATTTGAATATGGAACATTATATCCGATTCCTTCACTCACTGACAGCAGAACAATTGCTACAGAGTTTAGGAGCCATTCTACCCCAGCAATGTCCCTTCAATAGCTCTGTGCATCTGAATGTATCTGAGAGCAATTTCAAAGTTTTAATTAGTGAAACGAAAAAACCATGCTTGTTCATTTTATTGCTGGTTTAATGATTGCCCAGCAATAATTTCAGTTTCATTTCTGCACAATTGAGAGCAGTGTTGGCTGGGAAATTCTGCCTGGGGGATTCTGGGAATTGGATTCCATACATCTTAAAGGCTCCAAGATTGAGAAACAATGCTCTAGATGGTAACCAAGTCTGTATAAACTAGTATAATAAAATATGTTTAAACCAGTTTTTAATATTTTAATACATACTTTATATATACTTTGTGTATATTAAAATATGTAATATATATTAATAAATGAACAAGTTGTTCACACATATCAATAAGGCAGTGTTAGTCTATTGCCACAAATAAAAGAAAAGATTATATTCTGAGATGTTTTGCAGATTTTGGTTTAGTAGACAAAACTATCAGACAAAACTATCAGAGGCTTAAGATACTGATTTTTTTTTTTTCATTTCAACCACACCCCAAGTATCTAATTAACCGCTTTTTCATGTATGGCTAGGAGTTTAAAAAGAAAAATCTAATCTGTATAAGCCTTACAACACCTTTTATTGTATCCATTAACCTCTTGCCCCAAATAATGCAAAAATTTGTCTGATCCTGCTCATTTCAACATCATAAATCTCTGGAGGGCATTTTGTTTTAAAATTCAACCCTTACTTATATGAAAATTCTACACCCTAAATGTAGAATGTTGTGTATATAATTAGCATTTTAAATTAGTACTAATAGTATTCTGCTAAGGCAAAAATCAAAACAAAACTTAGAATAAAATGTTTTAAAATTCATTATAGTTATTTATATATTACCACTACTCCCCCTTTCTCCCTGTTTTTATTTTGCATTTGTCTTTAGGTCTATTAATTTATAGTTAAAATCCCTCAACTCTGTAATCATTAGATAGCAACAGTGGTGGGTTGCCCCCGGTTCAGACCAGTTCGCAAGAACTGGTAGTAAAACCGCCGGGGGGCCCCGCCCACTGCCCCGGATGTCATCATCAGCAATCTGCACATGTGCAGAAGCAGGGTGCACACGCAAGTGAAGCGAGTCCGCATGCGTGATCCCATTGCAAACTGGTGGTAAAGGTAAGTAGAACCCACCCCTGGATAGCAACAAAGCAATTAATAGTTTCTATATCTTTTCCTGTAGCTGTCTCGTAGTGATTTGATCTTTGGAGTACATATCTCCCTATTTACACCTACTGTCTACTTTTTGGCTATCAGCCTCTAAAAAAATCTTTACAACATTTAAAGTCTTGATTTTGTTCTGTTTCACCTTGCAGTATCCCCATGAAATAGGTGAAACCCATTCTATCCAACAGCTTATCAAGGACTGTCTTCAACTATTCTTTAACAGATTGCAGGACAAGTCAAGATTTCATTTCAGTCTCCAGAGTTTTTTCAGGAGATAGAATCACATGAACTCAAATGGTCAAAGCTTTTAGGCTTTCAACCTTTGGAAATGGTCTGAAGTTTTCAAATTCCTACAGCTGCAAAAAAAATTTCAAGCCAAGAAGCAGGAAAGAAGTGGGCATGATGCTACTCTAGACTGCAATTTTTTGCAAATTGATAAATGAGTGATACAGCTTCTACTTCTGTTTTTTCTGGGTATGAAAACGTAGCTTCCACAATTACATTGAACATTTCAATAAAAGACAATGTTTGGACAGCATGAAAAGACAACTAGCAGGCCTTATTTTAAATGTGGTTTCAGAATGTTCCTAGAATCTACATTAAAATTAAAAAGTATTGCTTGCCCAACCTCTTTCTTTTGTTCGCCCAAACGTCTATGCACAATTTGATGGTACAGGAATTAACCAAATAGTTAACAGTCAATGTTAGCATTTGACATACTTTTCCCTCCAGTTGTAAATAGTATTTGACAGTATCTGACAACTGTCCTGGAGCAACAGTTAAGATGTGATCATATCTGAAGTACAGCTGTTACTATTTGACAGTATTTGGCAGGTGACACATCACAGTTGTCAGCATTTGATGATATCTGACAGCTGCCATGCCAAGTATTCGACAGCTTACTTCAAATAGAATATAGGAAACAGGTTTAGGGAAGGAACAGATCAAAGAAGATTGGGATCTACTAGATCTCTGGTGATTCATAATAGATTTGACAAAAATGTCTTCACCTTCCAGGGATTTAACAACACTAGTGGCAAAATGGTTAAATCTTGCAGGTTAAACCTTGCAGAAATAAGTAACTTGACATTACCAGGAATAGATTTTTGCTTGGAAATACTATGAACTCAAAAATGTTTCATTCAAAACATTTCAAAAGTTTTGAACTTTTGACTTTTATTCAAAACATTTTTTTGAATCAGACTCCAAATGGTAAAGCTAAAGTTTAAATAAGAAAACAAGAAACAATCTGTTTAACTGATTGATTACAAGCCACCAAGTTATTGTCAATTTTTTGGTAACTCACATATGACCAGTTTAGGATAATTTGAGCCTGGACATTTATGGTTCTAATGAGAATTCAATTAAATTAGAAATGACCCTACATTAGAAATGTAAGTTCTAATGATCTTGGGAATAGAATTTTTGAAAGAGGAAAACACAAGCTTGCGCTTATTGCGTTGTTGTATTTTGCTTGCTCCTAAAAACACCTTACTTCTCAAGAGCAAACATAAATAGTTTGGACAATAAAAATGTAATGTGAGCTATGCTTGTCATTTTATGGCGCAGGAATAGGCTTAGTTCTATACCAAGCACTGGTGGGTTTCAAATTTTTTTACTACCGGTGCAGTGGGTGTGGCTTGGTGGGCGTGGCATGGCTTGGTGGGTGTGGCATGGCTTGGTGGGCGTGGCAAGGGAAGGATACTGTAAAATCTCCATTCCCACCCCACTCCAGGGGAAGGATATCCTCATTTTCTCCAGATCAGCTGGAACTTGGGAAACACAGAATAGATGGGGGCGGGGCCAGTCAGAATTTTTACTACAGGTTCTCCGAACTACTCAAAATTTCTGCTACCAATTCTCCAGAACTGGTCAGAACCTGCTGAAACCCACCTCTGATACTAAGGATTAAATATTGGATGAAGTATTCTATCCCATAATCCCTTTTGCTCTGATTTTTTTTGGGGAGGAGATAAAAGTCTTGTAATTTTTTCAACCTGTTGTTAACTCTCTCTTATGAACTTGTGCTATAGAAGTATTTACATTTTCCTCTATAACTCATAAAAAACAAGGGACAGATTGTGATTTAACAGCACTGTGGCCTGAAGCTAAAGTATATGCTTCGTGATACACTTACAAAGTTTCTATTAGAAACTTCTTATAATCATGCTACTTTATCACTCTAAACACAACAACTTGTGATCACAGAATATTAAGCTGTATAATAATCGGAAAGTTTGCTATAATTTGGAGTCATGGAATTGTAACTATTGTCCAAGCAACTATAAAACCTTCTACAATTTCAGCATACTGTGCCCATTCTGGTTATCTGTAATATTGCACTGGTGAAGCTTGGCTTTAAAACTCATAAATCTTATTAATCTATTTTGCTCTGTGTTGAAAAATCATTTGTTGTTCAGAATGCTAACTCCTTTAATGGTTAGAAAATTGTTAGGATTTCAACACTGTCAATTCCAGGCAATCTGATAAGCCTCTGGGATTTGAAAATAAGGACTGGATGCATGGAGAATAAATAAGGGATATTTTAGTATTTGCCAGTGAGGCCAATCCCTCTTGGTTGGTGCCTAATGTACTGGAGTAAATCTTTGGTAAAGGTTTAATGGCCAGTTCTTCATAAGGAAGCTAAGGGAACTTGGAGAGAAGGTAAGACAAGAAAGGGGCCATGGATGGTTATGCTGCAGAAAAAGGTAGAAAGAGAGGCAAAAAAAAAAAAAAAGTGAAATAAGGAAAGTACGGAGAGTGTAACTTTTAGATTTATTTTCAAGTTTTTACCAGCAGTGGCCATAAGAAGCATCTGCATTTACTTTGGAGATATCTGAATATTTGGTTGGGTGTGTACTTTCACTCCACTATAAAATCAGGGTGTTTCATACATGTCACCTGTGTATGTGAGATGTAATCAACATGAACACATATATGTTCTCTTAATGTATCAATTTCTGCTCTGCTCTCATGTTGTATCTGTTATTTGCACTTTTGCCCTAGGAAACATGGGTTTCTCTACATAATTCCTGGGTCTGGGTCATGTGATTGGGGAAAATGGGAATTTAGAAATGGAATTAATAGCAACCCAAGCTATGATGGGTTCCTGAACTTTCTTTGCCAGCTTCTCCTACCCAAATTTGGTCTCTGCAATTTTGTTTTCAGAAAGTTGTTCAGATGGCAAATGGACAGACAAAGTCCTGAACCTTTTCATAATTTCTTTCCAGGGTTGCAAAGATTAAAAAGTGACTTAGTACTTCTCTAATTATAATAATTCATTTTATAATTATGCATGGTATCAAGGAGAAGCAATTTATATCTGGTAATATTTATTCTTAAGGTGTTATATTTAAATATAGTTTTAATTGTTCATGATGGTCTTGTTCCCTCAGTAAATGAGTTGTAGACAATTTTTCCATCACAGAAGTTACTGTATTATTAAAAGAACAACTAAGAGAGGTGACAATATTACTGTAAGATCAAACCTTAGTATACAAATTTTTGAGTGGTGCTATAAGGTTCTAAAATACTGGTTGACAAATTTGAAAGAAATTATGCCATGTCTGTCCAAATACATGTAACCCTTCAGATTTACCAAAAAGCTAAAATCTTAATTAAAAAGAATTAAAACAGTAATTAAATTACAATATCTGAACAATAAGAGCATTAGGAGGAGGCAATGTACAGCAGTTTAAATGATTCTATAATACTGTACATATTTAAAGCCACAGACAAAATATACTAAAAGACCTGAAGAATAAAAATATTTTTGTCTTGTTTATAAAGATTTTAATGCAGGTATTAATTGTCTTCTAGGAATGATCTGTGAATAGTTACCTCCAAGGATTGTAGGGGTTGAATAGGAATAAACAGAGAGAAATATTCAGTCTTAAATCATGAAGGGCTTTAGATTAATTTCAACATGCAGGGTAAGACCGCCTTTGTGAAGATACTTGCAAAGGTTATACTTACTCTACTGTAGTAAACTATAATGCCAATATATTTAAGGGAGTCTGTAATGGTACAGCTATGTTTTCCCTCTGATCTCAGTGTGATATGGCTTAATATGAATTGGGGTTGCTCCATCTTTCTGTTTGTGTCCTTGAGCACATAGAAATCTTTAAAAGTTTTGGGTTTTTTGTTATTTGCATGAGCTATTCCAGATAAAAAGCAGGCTACTTCTTTTTCATACTTCTATATATTTATTTGAGAACAGAATCTATTGGGACATGGAAGTCTTAAATAACTTATCCTGGAATTGACAGATGACAAGAAATATTGTTGCTTTTATTTGATCTTGTGGTTTAAACTCTAAAATTTGTTAATAATCTCTTGATTCGGGATATTCAAATCACTTTACAAATTACTCTTTTATGTTAAAGCTGGTAGATTCTGGCACATAGCTAGTAGACAACCTGTTTACAAGGACTGTTAAAGAGTGGCACATAGTAATTCCACTCAAAATGTAGCAACTCAGATGTTTCACAGGGGTTTTGTGGCTCTCAGTTCAGCACGTTCAGGCTTGTAGCATTTTCTAGATCTGGACTTTCTGTTTTAGAGCTTCCCCTAGGTCAGTGATGGTGAACCTTTTCGGCACCGAGTGGCGAAAAGGGAGCACGAACATGCACATGCTTGTCTGGGTCAAAACCCAGAAGAGGAGCTGCCCAGTGCGCATGCGTGCACCTGAAAATGAACTTCTGGTTTCCACACATGTGCGCCGGCCAGCTAGTTTTCTGGGTTTCTGACGTGCATGCACGCACGACAATCAACTGGCCAGCGCGCATGATCACACAGGAAAATGGAAAATGGAAGACCAGCTCTTCCAGTTTCCGGCACTGCCACACGCATGAAGGCCAGCTGATCATCGCACGCGCATGCGCACCAGAAACCTGGAAGAGGAACAGGCAACATCACGTGTGCCAGGTGACATAGCTCCGCATGCCACTTCGGGCACGCATGCCATAGGTTTGCCATCACATCTACTGTACACTTTACTGTTCTAGCTACTAAATTCAGTATCTGAACATACCAATTAACCTAGGGCCGCCATACCAATTAACCTAAGGCCGCCATCATGAATTTAGTAGCTGGAACAGTAAAGTGTACAATAGACCAGAACACACAGTTGTAGTTGATTAGTTAGAGAGTGCTGACTCATGCATGAGGTAGTCTACACTATGATTGGCTGCCGCAAGTATAAGGGGGAGTTTCCCTTTTTCCCCTCTATTTTTCTTCTCTGTGTTCTGTATACTGTTTCATTTACCTCATAATGTTCCTGTGTTCCTATCTTACGTTCTTCCTAATCCTGCTGTAAATTTGAATACTAAATATATTTATATTTATTTATTTATTTATTATTTAAATTTCTATACCGCCCTTCTCCTTTCGGACTCAGGGCGATGAACAGCCAAAAATAAAACATTTGTACACAAAAGTTAAAATAGTTTTAAAATAATTAAATAAAGTTTGGCCCATAATTTAAAACACAAGTAATATAAAAGACAAGTTTGGGTCAGTGTCTCTGACTTCATCTGGACAGCTGTTGTGCAATTCCATGTCATGGTGCAACAAATTGATTTTGGTCTCTTAAAAATGGCCTTTCCTTCAAACCTGTGGAGCTCCGTGGCTAGCAGTTCTCTAGTCCACCTTAACTTTTTTCTAGCTTAATCCTTTGTTAAATATGAGTCCATCAATCAAACTAAGCCATTATTTGTTTTGGACATATTTAGAATAAGCCACAAGGGCTTGTTTGATGCATAATGCTAAACTATAAACTATGGGTACCAGATCACAACAATTGAGTTGTCTAAGTGATGGATTTACACATATTGACTTTCATAAAGCAGGTTGCTCAACATTTTGAAATAATAATACTTGTCTCTGATATGCAGGCAGGAAAATGTAGTTGTCTTATCTGGCCCAGTACTGTTTGTTCTGACTGGCAACAGTTTTCTGAACTTTCATGACTGCTGGGAACTGAATCTGAGACTTTCTGCATAGAACTCTATGGACAGATCTTCACCTGATTTTTAAGACATTAGTTTTTCCTATTTCAGCCCAGAACAGTTGTTCTGCAAAGAGATTTGAAATATGCTTTCAAAATAAGTAGTTCATTTTGTACTGCCGTATTTTTCACGCAGTGCCTGTTGCATAGAAAGTAGAGCATGCTGCTCTATCCTGGGGCTGATATTTTTGATATGGAAAAGCCTATATAGTTGACAGAACTTTACACTGTAAGAGAATAAATCACTTCAGCTGCATGTGTCCTTGCTAAATGTTTTCCTTTTTTCTCTCTTTTGAGACAAAGGTAATAATTAACAAGTGTTTGATGGAGGTGAAGGAACAGAGGAGAAAATGGGAGCTATTTTTTTTCTTTTACACAGACATTGTGCTGAGCCTGAAGCTAAAGGATAAGGATTCCATAATTGTAGCTCTCTATGGAGATGTGCCAAGAATTCTAAACCTTTTGGCAGCCGTCTTTTCAGAGAATAGAAGTTTTTGAATAAAAGAGGAATGAAAAATCTTTTTAACTGTCACAAGTGAAGAAGGAAAAAAATTAAGCCAAAGAATTCCTTTTGGTTCTTTAGATTTATGTAACGTTAATGAGTCTAAGGACAGGTCAGGATAGTTCTGTGAATTGAATGATGTATTTAGATATAGAAAATCTATTTTTATATCCCTGCTCAATTATACAATGGAATGTGTAGCTTTAAGCCTGGTTCATAAAAATACAGGCTGGAAATCCATATGTGCACAGCACATCTGGCTCCTAAAGTCCTTTCCGATTGTGAGTATCTTGTGAGGCTAATGCTATGTCAAACGTTGCTATTTCTGAAATATTTTCTCCAGCATGTGAAAGAGACTTCTTTCTTTTTTTTTTACTACATTCTTGGAAACTTGAAAATCTCTCTAGAATTTCTGTCTGAAGTTTTTGAATTAATAGATTATTAGTTGTGGCATTGCTGTTTACTTTCTATTACATATTTTCTCATTCCTCTGAAGCCTCTTGGCTATTCACCTTTTCTGATCTGAAAAAAAATCAAGTGGAGAATTTTTCACGTCTTTCTGTATAATGTTAACTGAAAGGTTTGAAGCTATGGAGATTACAGACTATTGAAGAGATGGTTTTATACAGCAATAGTAAAAGTAATATACACAATACCAATAGAAGAAAATATGTGTAGCTCAGGATGGAACTGTGGAATCCTTGGTGCTCTCTGAGCTTTTCATGCAGAAATTTCATTACCTAACTATGTAGCACAGGGGTCCCCAATGCCTGTGGGCCATGGCCTGGTAGTGGTTTTGACCAGTGGTGGGTTTCAAATCTTTTTACTACCGGTTCTGTGGATGTGGCTTGGTGGGTGTGGCTTGGTGAGTGTTGCAGGGGAAGGATACTGTAAAATCTCCATTATTATTATTTATTATTATTATTATTTATTAAATTTTTATACCGCCCCCTCTCCCGAAGGACTCGGGGCGGTGAACAGCCAGAATTAAAACACACAATACAAATATTAAAATACATTAAAACAAAATTAAATTATCTTAGGCTTCTCCAATTTAAAACCCCGTTACCCATAAAATTCACCCAATTAAAAATTTTTAACCCAGCCCGGCTTGCTGAAATAAAAAAGTCTTCAGGGCCCGGCGGAAGGTCTGGAGGTCCGGGATTAGTCGTATCCCTGGGGGTAGCTCATTCCAGAGGGCGGGTGCCCCCACAGAGAAGGCTCTTCCCCGGGGGGGGTCGCCAGCCAACATTGCCTGACAGACGGCACCCTGAGGAGACCCTCTCTGTGGGAGCGTGTTGGCCAGTGGGAGGTTATCGGAGGCAGAAGGTGGTCTCCCACCCCACTCCAGGGGAAGGATACTATAAAATCTCCATTCCCTCCCCAATCCATGGGAAGTTACTGCAAAATCCCCATTTCCTCCTGATCAGCTGGGATTTAGGAGACAGATAATAGATGGGGGCGGGGCCAGTCAGAATTTTTACTGCTGCTTCTCTGAACTACTCAAAATTTCCGCTACTGGTTCTCCAGAACTGGTCAGAACCTGCTGAAACCCACCTCTGGCTGTGACCTGTTTGGAACTGGGCTGGGTAAGCAGCATGCAAGCGCATGCAGGTCCATTTGTATGAGCAGTGGGTGTGCATTCAAGTGTGTGCAACTCCATTTATGGTGTACTGGGTTTCTGCAGTGTGCTTGTGCTTATCTGAATAATGTTCTCTCCTTTTGTGAGAGGTTAGGTTCTTACTTTGGTAATGGACTACCTGATTTATGTATGTAGTTTAATAACAGACTTGTGTTCACATTTGCCACCATTTCTTTTACTGATGAAGATACCTAGGAAAGGTAGTGTATTGTTATTTTCTTCTTCCCTTGTGAATGTTATTCCTTTTGAAGATCTTGTTAATTGTTACATATGTCTTCTATAGTTGTTTCTTTTTTATGATGATGATGATGATGATGATGATGATGACGACGACAACGACAAAGATGTTGTCAACGTAACAGCTCCATACTTTTGGTTGTCTACTGGGATTGTCATCATTTCTAGTTGTTGCATTATAGTCTCTGCATGAACCTATAAAATATGGATCACACACAGCATCCAGACACATAAACACACAGACACACAGGAACACATAGACAATAGCAAATCCACAAAGAAAGTTACAGAATTGCACAGGCTGTTTGCTTGTTAGACCTCTAGTGGCAAACCACAGGCTGCATGCTAGAAGTTAAAGTGGTTAGCAATTAACGTATTAAGGTCAAAACAGTGAGATTGCTAGTTCCTGTCTTGTACTTGCGAGCAAATGGCGTGCCACTCCAGAAAGCAAATAGGAAGAGTAGTGTGTCTATGCATCCTCTCTTCCTAGAGTAAAATGTGAGTCAATCACAGGACACATATGCGTAACATGTTTCTGCTTAGAACCTGGAAGAACTTGGTCATCTAGATCACATTCAAGTTTTTTAAAAAATATAATGATCTTTGAACTCTATGAATTGTTCTTCTAAGTAAGTATAGGAAAGACTTAGCAGACACATTCCTATGTTTGGAAGTGATTGACATACCCCGTTTCCCTGAAAATAAGACATCCCTTGATAATAAGCCCAATTGGGCTTTTGAGTGCACACGCTAAAATAACCCTCCTCCCCCGAAAATAAGCCCTCCCCAAAAATATTTAAATGCAGGTAAAACAACAAGAGGAGCCCCATCTTGCTCCACATATCCCAAAATAATAAGACCTCCCCGAAAATAAGGCCAAGCGCTTATTTTGGAGTTCAAATATTTCCAGAAATATAAGACGGTCTTATTTTTGGGAAAACACGGTAGTATTGTCCCCAAAGATAATCTGAAGATAAAGATAGCTTGTTGACTCTAAACCAGGTTAAAGACTAATATGGAAACAAGATTACAGAATACCAATGTCTTATTTAGGATGAAGATTTTTAAAAACGTTACATCTGTAAGAAGTGACTGTGGATGGATTATTAACCTAATGAATTTTAGACCGGAGGATGCGCCATATCTTGTAGAGAGGGCATTTCTTTCAATTAGCTAGAAAAGTTGCAACTATTCAGTGACTGCTTAGATAATTTATCGGTTAACCAATTATTAAACTGAAATACCATCAATCCTGGTTTATGACATAATGATATCCTTACAGTCTAAATCAACGTTTCTCAACCTCGGCAACATTAAGATGTGTGAACTTCAACTCCCAGAATTCCATAGCCAACCTTGTTGTCTGTGGAATTCTGGGAATTGAAATCTACATATTTGAATGTTGCCGAAGTTGAGAAACACTGATCTAGATAGCATCTAATGTAAGAATCTTCTTCAATTTGAGCAATTTATAAATCCATTAAAATAAAATAATATTCTTAATATCAAATGGCAATTTGTTGGTTTCTGAAACAGAAGTGGAAATTGTAAATATCGTAAGCCGTTGTAAATAAACATCGATTATTTATTAACTTTACTAAAACTGCCAGAATTTCTAAATTATATGTTTATTAGTCTTAACTGATCTGAAAGGCATCAAGAAAGAGTATACTAAACATATTTAAAAAGTGGTATGGATGATAACCTGCTATTGATACAGGGCTTTCCCTACAAGTAGACCATATCTAGTCACTCCAAGTCACTCCTCAAGAAATAGGATAATGTGTTTGCAGCTGTAGCATGCCACCAATTGCACAGTTAGCCATTGCTGGCATCAGGAGTTTTGGATTTAATTTCAGCAACTGGAAGCAGAAAACAGTTTGGCTTAATATCATCTTGCTCCTGTTCTTACAAAGTTCATGTGAATGATTTCACTGCTCAAATGCAGATTCTATTTGTTCATCCTTTGTCAAAGGTAACAATGCTAACTGAGTAACAGAGCAACTTTTTAGCTGTCTTTCAAGAAATTGCATAAAGGCACCAAATCAAGCCTCTTTTCAAGAAGGCAAATGAAAAATTTTTAAGGCTGACTTACTAATTGTTTCTTTGGCTATGGCCCACAACTCAAGGAAAAGCTATTTTTAAATACAGTGGCTCCATTGATAGCAAATTGTGTAGTAACTAAGGTTTCTTTCCTTAAGGCTGGCAGAAGGACTCGGTTGGTAGCGTACATTTTAACAGCTGGCATGCTAATTAGACTTTTTTTAATTGAAATGAGCTAAATGCTAGGAGTGTTTCTAGTCTCCCAAATGCTGTTGCAGCATTGATAAAGCTTCATAAAAACCATTTTCTGATAGATAGATAGATAGATAGATAGATAGATAGATAGATAGATAGATAGATAGATGGATGATAGATGATAGATACCCTGTTTCCCCGAAAATAAGACCTCCCCTGATAATAAGCCCAATCGGACTTTTGAGCGCATGAGCTAAAATAAGCCTCCCCCTGAAAATAAGTCCTCCCCGAAAATATTTAAATGCAGAATTGGAAATCAGATAAGACGGCAAGAGGAGTCCCATCTTGCTCCATGCACCCCAAAATGGAGTCTGGTTTAGCTCAACAGACAGAAGCACTGTAATTTAACACCAGCTGTCTGCAATTAAAGTAAGACCGAATCTCGCCAAGCTCAAGGTTGACTCAGCCTTCCATCCTTTCTAAGGTAGGTAAATTGAGGACCCAGTTTGTGGAGGCAATAAGCTGACTTTGTATAAATATACAAAAGTATGAAGGCTATTGCTTAACGCACTGTAAGCCGCCCTGAGTCTCCGGAGAAGGGCGGCATATAAATCAAATAAAAAAATAATAATAATAAGACCTCCCCGAAAATAAGGCCAAGCACTTATTTCAGGATTCAAAAAAAATATAAGACAGGGTCTTATTTTCAGGGAAACACAATAGATAGATAGATGAGACATGGACAGACAGATAATTAATAGATTCTATAGGACTGAGATAGAAGTATAGTTTACTGTAGGTTTATAGATATACTTAAACCTAAAGTGTAGTTTGGGGTTGATTGCTTGAAATAGCATTTCCTGTTAGAAGTAATTATCCATATACACATATGGATACATATACATATACACACCACATGCTTAGGGTTTTGATATTTTGATACCTTGACTCAATAAGGAAATAGCTAGAAGACAACCACACTATCATTGAAAGAAAAATAATCTAATTTAGATTCTTGAAAAGTAGCAGGTACAAGACTGGAGTTTCACTTCTGAGAGTTTGATTGATGGACTCTTGATTTGTCTAAAATGCCAATCAATTTTTAAAGAGCAATGATGATGGATGTATTAACAAGAACAAAGCAATGCTGTAATAAAATAGCTGAGTTTTAAAATTTTGGTTATAATTAATATCCTGCTAAAATGGCCTTCTCTTACAGAAGAAGAGGAATTGCACCATCAAATAAGAAATAACTGAATAAAACTGAATAAAATTTGCACATAGAGTTCAAACTTTGTCTAGATGATTTCTATAATGAAGTCTGTAACCATACTCAGTATAAGCTTATACTCAGTATAAATCTTGTCAGGCAATTCAATAGTCCTTATCTCTGTACTCATAGTTCCTTATTTTTTTTAATGAATTAATCTTACAATTACAATTGTAATTTACAATTAGTGTTGATGAAGATTTTCAGTCATCCTGATAAGAGTTGTGTAGACGTTGAATCACGGCAACTGGACTTCTTTTCTTTTTTGGTTTCAAATGTTTCAGACTGAAAAAGCTACTTAAATAAACAGAGAAAAATTTCAAACCAAAAAAGAAAAAAAAAATCAGTTGCATAATTAATCTTCCAGATTACAGAGTATCCTTTAAATAAAGGACTGTGCAAAATTGTACAAATTAGTTGCAACTAATAACTTTTAACTAATGATGCGTAACTAGTTATGATATAAATAAAAATATAAACAAAACTTTTCCTTAAATCTTCCTTTAAGGGAAAATAGTTTAACATTTTAATCACTTGACAACCAGCTGGTTTTAGAAACTGTAAAAAGTTTTAAGTTCAGTATGGTTCACACGATGAACCAGATTTTTGATTTTTTGTTTATAAAACTTGGTAGTATTGAATCAGACTCAGCAGCAGTCATAACTGAGCTACATGAGTGTCCCACAACATTAACCCACAACAATCTCGGTCCTCATTTTACTGGCTTTAGAAGGATGGAAGGCCGAGTAAACCTTGAGCCCCATTAGGATTGAACTCCAGGCTGTTTGTCACAAAACTGCAATTTAACCATTGAGGCACCTGGGCTCCTATTCTGTTCCTTGACTGGCCTATCTTGAAGGGTGGGCATGACTTTTTGCTGAAAAACCCTGAAAAAATAAACATTTAACTTTGCGATTTAACAGAATAACAGAGTTGGAATGGAACCTGGAGGTCTTCTAGTCCAAACCCCTGCTCAGGTAGAAAACCCTATACCATTCCAGACAAATGGTGGTCCAGTCTCTTCTTAAAAGTCTCCAGTGATGGAGCACCCACAACTTTTGAAGGCAAATTATTCCAATGGTTAATTGTTCTGACTGTTGTGAAGTTTCTCCTTAGTTCCAGGTTACTTCTCTCCTTAGTTAGCTTCCATCCATTGTTTCTTATCTTGCCTTTTGGTACTTTGGAAAACAGTGTTGTGGTCTGCCGGTGGCCCGTGGAGCTGGCAGCAGAGTCGGACAATGAGGGAGGAACATGAGCCAGTCCTTGAGTCTGGGGAAGGCTCGGGCAAGGACTCTGCGTCGGAGGCAGAGAAAGGGCCATCTGGGAGGTACATGCTGCCTCCGGAGTCTCCAATCAGACCTTAGTAAGATAGAGGAACAGGGGGACACTGTTCCCAGTGCGCGCATGCGCAGAGCTGCCAGAAGTCAAGAACAGTTAAAACAAAAGGACGACTTGGGAGTAGGGCTTGGAGATGATTGGCCCTCCCATAAGACTTAAAAGAGGAGCAAAGGTACATGGGCCTTTGCAGGAAGCAATGGTGTTAATTCTGTTCAGTTTAAAGTCTGAAGCTCTGTTTAATTTCGGACTCCATGTGGCTTTGCCAATTAGGTCTTTGGCAGCGTGTCAAGGGAGATAAAGATGGGTGATTATCAGCCTTATCCCGAAGGACTCTTTACAACTATTTGGGACTCATCTGTGAATGAACAGAATTCACAGGGGTTGCAATAAAAGAGGTTTTTGGGACTACTTGTGTGTTTTACTGAGTCAGGAAGCCTAGGTCAGAACGAATAAATTGACCCTCTCGTCTTTGTGATAGCCCCTCACATATTGAAACACTGCTATCATGTCACTACTAGTCCTTCTTTTCACTAGAGTAGACAAACCCAATTCTTGCAACCATTCTTCATATGTTTTAGCTTCGATCTCCCTAATCATCTTTGTTGCTCTTTTCTGCACTCTTTCCATAGTCTCTATATCTTTTTTATAATATGATGACCAAAACTGGATGCGGTATTCTAAGTGTAATCTTATTAAGGCTTTATAAATGGTACTAATATTTCATGTGATCTTGATTCTATCCCTCTATTGATGTAGCCTAGGATTGCATTTGCTTTTTTGGCTGCTGCCACACACTACTGGCTCATATTTAAGTTCTTGTCCACTAAGACTTCTAATTGGAAAAATAGGACTATTATGATAATATTTAAATACTGTGTATTATTGTTGATTTTAGATTATTATTATTATTGTATTTTATAATTGTGTCTTTACTGAAAAAAGTTGGAAGTTATTCTTCTTCCCCTTTGCCCTCTTCTTTTTATTTCTCTTTGCACTCTTGAGTGCACTCTCTTTTCCCCCACCCCTCTTTTTTTTGTATTTTACCTTTTGCTGAAATTTAATAAAAAAATTAAAAAGTATTATGATATATATTCATGGATAGACCCATTTGCAGACTAAGTGCACTCAATTTTGGGGATGCATTTTGGCACGTAAAATTTTCAACTTTGTCACAAGTATATTCCATAATTTAAATAAGACCCATGCCAGAAATTTAATATAAGCTTGCTAAGAATTCTGCCTTGCCTAAATCTAACCTAGAAGATGGTAGAAGTTTTGGAAACTGAATAATAATGACAATAATTTACTTTAGCGTGCTATTGTTAAATGGTTTTAAAAGAATGTTCTGAATTCTTCTGTCATCCTATTCCTCATCTCTAATATCTATTGATAAAAATTTTGATAGAGATAATGATTTATAAAGGAGAAACTTGCCTGTGGAGTGCCTGTTTGGAGAAGGATGATGCCTCTGGTGGAAACGTTCCAAGATAGATTTAATTCAATTAAGGAATTCTGGTCTCTGGCTTCAGGCCTCAAAGCGCAGTGAAGCCCAGAGGATTCAAAAGAGCAAGAGATTGGAGCCAGCAGGAAAAAAAGCAGCAACCCTCATTAGACGTGCCTGCAATTGCCAGCAGACATCAACTGATCCTGAAAGCCCTTATTAAAAATGGACTGGCAATTGATGGGATGGCTGACTGGTATTTGGTTTATGGCAAGTCCTGCTCAATTGTTTCTGGCTGTGGAAAAGACAAAGCAGTGGGTACTACTGACTGCCAGCAAAAGGTTTAATTACAATTTATCACGTGCAGAAACCTAACAACTATTTGATTCCTGCAACAACAGACCCAGACCTGGCACAGGATGAAATAATATCTCCCTTCCAAGTCCTTGTATTAAATGGCTGACTTTCTTCCGACAGGCAGAATAGTTACATCTAGGCAAGGCAGATAGTAAGGAATATTCATTTCATTTTCATTTCATTTCATTTTATTAAATTTGTATACCGCCCTACTCCCGAAGGACTCAGGGAGGTGAACAGGCACAAAATAAAACATATAAATACGAAAGTTAAAACATGATTAAAACATAATTAAATAATTTTTGCCCGAGACAATTTAAAACTCCCAATAATTTAAAACAAATTAAAATTTGAGTTTAAAAATTTAAAAGAAGGGGAAAAAATTAGGCCAGGCCGGCCTGCTGAAATAGGAGTGTCTTCAAAGCACAGCAGAAAGTGCGCAGATCCGGGATCCTCCGTATCTCCGGGGGAGCTCGTTCCAGATAGTAGGTGCCCCCACAGAGAAGGCCCTCCCCCTAGGGGCCGCCAGTTGACATTGTTTGGCTGACGGCACCTGGAGGAGCCCCTCTCTATGAGAGTGTACCGGCCAGTGGGAGGCTGTTTGTGGTAGTAAGCGGTCCCGTAAGTAGCCAGGTCCTAAGCCATGGAGCGCTCTAAAGGTGGTAACCAAAACCTTGAAGCGCACCTGGAAGATCACTGGGAGCCAGTGCAGCTCGTGCAGGAGAGGTGTCACATGTCACATGGGAGCGCCATGTTGCTCCCATAACAGAGAGCGTTACAATAGTCCAGGCGGGAGGTAACGAGGGCATGAGTGACTGTGTGTTTGACTATCCATCTTTTATTCTCAGTAATTCTAGGTGTGCATTTTCTGCTACCTCATCACCATTACAAGCCAATCATTGCTTCCTCAATGCAGGAAGAGAAGATACTGTCCTTGTCCTGCTCCTAGCTCACTGCAAGTGCAACCCTTGCCTGGGTTTTCCAGTTTCAATTCAGGATTTCTATTTTCTGACCTGAACAATCATTACAGGTGACCCAGTGGTTAGAGTGCAGTACTGCAGGCTACTTCTGCTGACTGCCTGCAATTTGGCAGTTCAAATCTCACCAGGTTCAAGGCTGAGTCAGCCTTCCATTCCATCCTTCCGAGGTGGGTAAAATGAGGACCCAGATTGTTGGGGGCAATAGGCTGACTCTGTAAAACTACTTAGAGAGGACTGTAAAGCACTGTAAAGCCTTATAAGTCTAAATGCTATTGCTATATACTCTAATCTAATATTCTATAGCAATTTTTATTAAGATGTATATAAGGTGTTACTAACGCCTATTCTAAGTCCATTTCTAGAAAAGACAGAAGAATTTTATATTCAATTTTTTTGTGGTGGATAATGACCCCAAATGTAACTATCATTATTGCAAAGTTTGTTTTTGGAGCTTGTAAAACCTATGTATTGATAGCACAATTGTCCAAGCATTTACTTTGTGTGCTCTGTTTTGTAGATTGTATTCTGCAGGTTTCATTGAGTAAGATTTATTTAGTCGGGGTCACTGACCTGTAACAAAAAAAAGAATTTGACATTTGAAGCACTCTTTGGAGAACCCTTTTTCTCAAAATTCAGTTTTGCACTTTGATGTTCTGTTCTATAATACCCCGCCTGAAAGGTATTGACAGACATTGTAATATTTTCCTATTGCTGGACCCTTTTTAGTTGTAGTTTTACTTGCACAGTTGTGAGAGAAAGCCATGACTGGCAAGTGCCACCATAACAAATGGGAACTATTTCACATCTCTGCATGATGGATGAAATGGTTACCCAGCAATAAAAATGGCCGGATCTACCTGCTTCTTTTCCTAGAAAATAATAGGTTTGTGGACCTTTGGTGTTGCTATGGCACGGAGAGACAAAATATAGCCTCGCCACACAAGCTGAGATGAAATTTGTTGGGCGTGGAATTAGAGTATCGGGGGGGGGGGGGATACAAAGGATACCGTCATCTTATTTTACCATCCTATATATTGCTTATTTTTGTTTACAGTAAGTGTGTGCAATCTGCTGGAGTCTAGAAGCCACCCCTGGAGAATGAGGGTGGCCGAAGGCCATAGTGATGAGTGTCAAAATAAAATGAAAGGGCCACATCTTTTATGTGGACAAAACCAGGACACTGGTATTTCTAGTCTTTAATTATATTGAATCCATTCAAGAGAGACAGACACAACCCCACCATTCAATTTCAGGAACTACATGGGCATGGTAGAAACAATATAGAAATAGATTTTCTTGAAGTAAACATCCTGAGGCCTTGTTTACAGTCCTGGAAATCCATGCACATATTGACAAAGAGTTTAGCTTTTTTGGGGACCAGATTACCATATTTTTTGGAGTATAAAATGCTCCAGACTATAAGACACACCTACCTTTTTTGGTGAGGAAAACAAGAAAAAGAAATCTGCCTTTGCCTCTGCCTCCCAGCAATTTTGCCTCCTTGCAGCAAACAGTAAATAGCCTGCTTTACTTTCATTTTTATTTTCAGCATAGCTTGATTAGCATAAGGAAAAAAAAAACTACTCCCAGCAATTTACCTCCTTGCAGCAAGAAGCAGAGGCCCATGCAAAACAGCTGAGAGCAAAACAGCTGAGAGTCGGGAGGCCGATCCAATCAACTTGTGCTAATTAGGCTGTGCTGAAGCTGAAACGAGCTGTGTCTTCTTGCTGCTTGCTGCAAGGAGTTAAACTGCTGGGAGGCAGAATCCAAAGGGTGGGGGCCAGTGGGTGGACGGGACTACATTCGGTGTATAAGACGCACCTAAATTTTCACCCCATTTTAGGGGGGGAAAGGTGCGTCTTATAGTCCGAAAAATACGGTAGGTCATTTAGATGCTACAAATTTTCAATGTTTTCTGCTTCAACATGGTGTGAAAATGCATCCTTATTTTCAATAATTGCACAGAGATTAGGGAAATATATATATATATATATATATATATATATATATATGTAGGTCTTTGGTTATTCGGGTCTTCTCCCACGTAAAATTGGAAGTGTCTTGGCGACGTTTCGACGAAGTCTCATTCGTCATCTTCAGGCTGGTGTTCTCGGCTTCGTGCTTCCAGGAGCAATGCTCCTGGAAGCACGAAGCCGAGAACACCAGCCTGAAGATGACGAATGAGACTTCGTCGAAACGTCGCCAAGACACTTCCAATTTTACGTGGGAGAGGACCCGAATAACCAAAAACCTACATACAAACACCCGCGAAAACCTGAGAAAACAAATATATATATATATATATATATATATATATATATATATATATACATACACATATATATATTTTAAAAAGAAGCAAAGCTTTAACTTAGTCATCCATGGTTTATCGGGGTGGGGTGGTGCTGTAGGGTGCAGCAGCTCTGGAACTGGACTGTATTGATTTAGTTTTGAGTCACAAGCTGGTGTGATCTTTCACATGATTTTTGCACGAAACCAAGAATGATCAAGTTTGAATTGATTCATGAAACCATGAAACAAGATTCATTTGGATAAGCAAAAACATAAAAGGTAATTTTCAAGGTTAGGTTGAGAGTGATTAGGGTAGGGATGTAGTTCAACAAAAGGGATAAAAAAAAAGATGACAACTTGCTGAAGTTTCAAAAGTCTTTTTACATGTTGTTAGAATTGCCAAACCGAGGGGGCTTCCTTTTCATAAAAGAGTGTAATTTAGCCTATGTCTGATTCCAGCTTTTGTCTGTGTTTCAGTCTTTTTTTGTTAATCTCAGCTACAGTCAAGGGACGATTCAGCTGTATATTACCCCATTGACATTAGCAATAGCATGGCTATGATTTCTTACAGGCATAAAAAATAATGTTCTGTTTTTCCCAAAAAGGTCTGTAGTACGTCACTGTTCCAGCAGGGGTCAATATGTTTTCATTCTTGCAAGCCAGAAGCTCAACCGAAGAAGAGCGAAAAATGTTGATCTTAATTGGAGCAGACACAAGGTTCTTCTATAATCCTCTGGCATCCTTTTCAAATAATAATTCAGAGCTGGGTGGTGGGCTGGTAGCTGCCTCAGCGCTCTACTACCTGTTCTTGAATTAAACTGAACCTGTCATTCATTTTTTATGTATCCTAGCTTAATGTAAAGATGCTTCTGGTTGCTGTTTCCCCTCTGAAGGGCATTCTTAATTATTAATCTATAGGGGATAAGAAGAGAACAATTATGTTCTCCACCTTCCATAATTTAATTCAAGTCTTACAAGAATAATCTATATGCTGTAGATTGGGAGAAAGAAGGAGGATGGTCTGTGGGGTGTGGGAGGGGGCCTTAAAGAGACGGGGCTGATTAAAGAAACTCTGAATCTGATGATATTGCGCTATCCTGCCTTTTAATTGACAGCATTTTACAGTCTGGCAAACAAACAAACAGTGAGGAGGAGATTGGTGAAAAGAAATTTATCTTGAAGGATTTCAAGACCTCAGGAGTTAATTAAGTGTTAAAACTGGCCATTTTACTGGCCCAGAGAATGAGCTGAATGTTAGGTGTGCAAACATTGGCACATTCGATAAATATTACAGATTATTGAAAGCTGCCAGAGGCTGAGATCTCAGCCTTAGTGATAAAATTCAGCCCTCTAGGATAAGTGAAATCTCTCTCTCTCTCTCCCTCTCTCCCTCCTCCTCCTCCTCCTCCTCCTCCTCCTCCTCCTCCCTCCCTGCCTCCCTGCCTCCCTCCTCCCATCCACAAACAGTTTTCTTTGCTTTTATTTCATGGAGACAAGCTGTAGCCCAACTATTAGATGGCTAGCAATTATCTTTTCCTTTTGTTTCCCTACTAATGTGTCCTTAACAATAGATGGAATGCAGATTTTTCTAGCTCAGAAACAGACAGTGGAGAAAACTTAACTTTCTTAATCTGGATGTAATATAGTTTTAACTAGCTTTGTGGCATTTATATTTTTTTAAAAAATATACCAAACTCTGCATTAACATTTAAGAAACAAAAATAAACCAAAGCTATAATAAAATCAAATGATCATTCCATAATTATAGTTTCTGGTTTCCCACTAATTCTATACATTAAATGATGGTGAAATGACAGAACAACAATAATCAGGCCAGGGATAATACTGTACTACCTTTTCACTAAGCATTGCTTCCTTGAGATGATGTTGAATATATCATTCCCTATTTTCAATATTTTTATCAAAATGGTCACATAGCATACATCTTTGTAGCAAATCATTACGCCATTAACAATAGGAGTATAAGAAATAGGTATAAAATATATAATATACAATTATAAAATATTATAAAATAGGTTTATAGGGAAGTCTATAGATTAGAAATCCCTGCTTGCATAAAATAGCATGAGCATGCTTGAGGCAAAATTGGATTTTGTGCTTAGTAGCCAAATTGTGGGAAATCTGACTGGAAATCTGATCTTATCATTAGGAGAGAATGCTGCCTATGACATTGTTGATATTAAGATTAATAAAATAGTCTACAGCTTGGCATTTTATTTTATTTTATACATCATGAGAAAACTTTGATTGACCAATACCAGAAAAGATGGTAAAAGAAGATATATATTTCCCTATTCCTTATATTTATATACTGCCAGAATCCAAAGGCTCTTTGGACTCATCTGGTGAGAACCATGATATATGAAAGAGTAAATGGTAAAGAGGATAAATGAAGTGAAATAAGAATTGATACGCTGTCTCTGCAAAATAAAGAGAAAGGAGAAAGAAGCTGTGTATCTGAATCAAAGTGGTCTGATGTTGTGAATGAATACATGCAGGTAAATAAATATGTAGGTTAAATATGAATGAAAGAGAAAAAATATATATGAGAAAGTGTGAACTGATATCATGTGGATTGCTGTGGTCTGATGTGAGAAAAGTAGATTCCATAGGTCGCTGATATGATAAACTCTTAATTTAGCAGACTAATTGAAAAAAAAAGGATTGACTATTATTCTTTACTGCCTGTTGATTATGGAAGTATGGCTCCTACCTCTGGAACACCTTGTCCCCACCCAAGATCAGATCTGCTCCTACCTTTTATGCCTTCTGAAAGGCCTTGAAGACATGGCTATGCCAACTAGCCTGGGCATGGTGGTGGTCTAATGGAAGTGTGGCACTTGGAGATAGCTAATGGAGTAGAGCAGGGGTCCCCAACCCCAGGCCCACTACCAGGCCTTGAGCCTTTGGGAACTGGGCCATGGAAGTGGTGGGCAATGGAGCTCCATGCGCATGTGCTTGTCTGTGGTTCTACATGCATGGAACCATCCCGTCGCTTGTCCTGCTAGTCCGCAAAACTGAAAAGTTTTGGGGAACTCTGGAGTAAAAGACACCACACCTCCTCTCTGTGAACCCTTTGCACCCTCCCTCTTCATTCTGCTTAGCTTTATTTTAATTCAAGTTTTAAAGTTAAGATCTGCATTGATTATTTTAATATTTTATTCTGCATTTTATCCAATGTCTATAAACCACCTTGAGTTGCCTCTGGAGGGATAGGCAACATACAAATTTGAAAAATAAAGTTTAAAATAATTTGCATAAAATCATTATTCAAAGGATGTAAATTGATGTAATTTCCCTTTTTTTTTGCCATTTTTGCAATTCGATTTCCTGTCAAATACATCAGCTTTTGTCTTCCAGACATTAATGTTCAGATCCATATTTCTTATTGCACCATAGATTCTATCTAAAATTCAGTGCAAATAATTCTGATTTTCAATCAATTTGAATTTGGGAGGTTTTGTCTATCAAGCAAGCCTAGGAAATTTTGGCAGAATACCAACTAAAAGGATATGAAAAATGACAATAAGCAAAATTTGAAAAATGCAGTATGGCTTTATGTCAGGAAGGATGTTTGTCAGATTTTTGCTTCTCAGTGGGTCACTGAGAAGTAAGAATATGGTAAGTAAAGTATTTTGGACATTTGTTGATTTATAAAGGGATTATGGTTAAATTATAAAAAGAATATTGGAATAAGAAATATGGATCTGAACATTAATGTATCAAAGACTAAAGTAGTTATGTTTGACAGGTTATTGGATTGCAAAAATGACCAGAAAAAAGAAACAAAGAAACAAAGAACAAGTAGATTTATTTGTGCACCTTGGTATAACATATATTAAATATGGAAAATACACAGACAATTTTTAATATATGCAAATGCTTACAGAATTTACTGGGCAATATGTGGTCTGTTAAGAAAACTAAAGATTGAAAGAAACAAAAATGACTGTGAATAAGAGCATTCTTCTTCCCATTTTGTTTTGTGGAAGTAAGAATTAAGTATGCCAAGAGAAACATAAAAGGAAATGAATGCAGAAGGAGTGGGTTACTTAAGAAGTTCATGTAGTCAAACAAGAAGGGATAGGATCCAGAATGAAGTAGTGCTGAATGAAGATGGACTAAATACAAAAATGAATGGCCCAAATGAAAAAGACATTGAATGAATGGTTTAATCACGTAGGAAACGAATGAATGAATATTGTATTGCGAAGCAAATATATGAAAGTAAAGTAAACAGGTGGAAAGAAAGACATGACCAAGAAAATCATGACTGGATGAAGTTGATGAGATCCTTAAAAAATGTAAAAAAACCCCCAAAAGGCCATGTATGAAACAGTGTGTGGATTCATAATAAAAATAGTGTAGCGAGTTATAGAAAATGTTCATTCTGGATATAGGCATCTGCCTTTTACTTAGCTTGTATTTTCTTTGGTTTATTATTATTTACTTCTCTTCTGCTCCCTGCAGAATGTTGATTACCCTGAAAGAGAATACTGTACTATGTATGCATGTTGAATTCAGTATATTTTAATTTTACCATAAATAAGTTGGATTTTAGGCATGGAAACTATTTTGGTCATATTTATCAGGACAAATAAGAAGGAATATGGCTTTCTTGCTTTTCAAGGAAGTCTTCCTAGTATTTTATTTGATCTCCCTTGATTCATGAAACTGCTGAAAGGTCAGCTGCAGAGGAGATGAAATTCTTCATTTTATGAATGTAGTTTAGTGGATGTTTTGCTTATGGTGATGCCCAGGATTCCTGAAGAACTACTTCTGTTCTCATTTCCATAATTCAGGTGCAAGGTCTTATTTGAGGGCCATTATCTGATAAGCTGTAGAGGACCATCCCACTTGGTGAAATGTAGAGGCAAATCACCTCAGGGTGATTTGCCTGTGTTTATTGGATCCAATATTTGCTGGTATTTCTGTTCCAGATGAAGACATTTGTACTTTCCCAGGTTTATAGAATCTATTTTAGCCTGAATATTTTCACTTTTGCTAATTGAGAGATGATGTTCCATTGCATTATTTATTGCTTTATATTTTGATTGTTGCTGAATTTTGTTGCTTATTGTGTGCAGTCTTATGATACTTATTACAGAACTCCCTGAATACTGTTAAAAAGTAACTCATGTATTTTTCTTTTTAAAAAAAAGTATTACATCAATTATTTGGACGAGGGGATAGATGGGGAATTCATCAAATTTGCAGATGACACCAAGCTGGCAGGAATAGCCAACACGCCAGAAGTTAGACTTAAGATTCAGAAAGATCTTGACAGACTTGAACATTGGGCGCTATCTAACAAAATGAAATTTAATGGTGAAAAAAGTAAGGTTCTACATTTAGGCAAGAAAAACCAAATGCACAGGTACTGTATAGGTGGTACCTCACTCAATAGTAGTACCTGTGAGAGAGATCTTGTAGTCCTAGTGGACAATCTTTTAAATATGAGCCAGCAGTATGCTGCAGCTGCCAAAAAAGCCAACACAGTTCTAGGCTGCATTAACAAAGGATCAAGACCACGTGAAGTGTTAATACCACTTTATAACGCCTTGGAAAGGTCACATTTGGAATACTCCACCCACTTTTGGTCGCCATGATGTAAAAAAAGATGTTGAGACTCTAGAAAGAGTGCAGAGAAGAACAACAAATATGATTAGGGGACTAGAGGCAAAATCATATAAAGAATGGTTACTGGAATTGGGTATGTCTAGTTTACTAGGGGTGATATGATAGCAGTGTTCCAATATCTCAGGGCAAGCTATTCTCCAAAGCACCTGAGGGCAGGACAAGATGCAATGGATGGAAATGAATCAAGGAGAGAAGCAATATAGAATTAAGAAGAAATTTCCTGACAGTTAGAACAGTTAATCAGTGGAACAACTTGTCCCCAGAAATTGTGAATGCTCCAATACTGGAAGTTTTTAAGAAGAGATTGTACAACCATTTGTCTGAAATGGTATAGGGTTTCCTGCGTAAGATGGGGGTTGGACTAGAAGACCTTCAAGGTCTCTTCCAACTCTGTTATTTTATTCTACAATCATTCCACTAGCAACCATTCAAAGTTAGAACAGCACTGAAAAAGTGACTTACTTCTCACACTTATGACCATTGCAGTATCCCCACAGAAACACGATAAAAATTTGGGTGCTTGGCAACCAGCAGTTGCAGCGTCCCCTGGTCAAATGATCAACATTTGTGACCTTTCCAGGTTGTTTGCACAAAGCAAAGTCAACGAGGAAAGCCATATTCCATGGCAAATAGGGACATAAAATTGGGTGTAATTCTCTTAACAACCAGAGGTGGGTTTCAGCAGGTTCTGACCAGTTCTGGAGACCCGGTAGTGGAAATTTTGAGTAGTTTGGAGAACCGGTAAATGCCATCTCTGACTGGCCCTGCCCCCATCTATTCTCTGCCTTCTCTGAGTCCCAGCAGATCAGGAGGAAATGGAGATTTTGTAGTAACCTTCCCCTGGAGTGGGGAGGGAATGGAGATTTTACAGTATCCTTCCCCTGCCATGCCCACCAAGCCGTGTCCATCAAGTCATGCCACACCCACCAAGCCACACCCACAGAACTGTTCAAAAAATTTTTGAAACCTACGATTGTTAACAACTGCCTTGCAATGGAAATTCTGTCCATAAATTGAGGTCATAAATTGAGGACTCCCTGTAATTCTGACTAGATAAAGAATAAGCAAACTTCTACAATATCATCTAAATGTTTATATAAATTAAGTTGGCCTGTGCAGCAAAATATACCCACATCGTGATCAAAGATTTCTCTTATCCAAGAGAATCCAAGTATTGGGCTTCTTGTTTACTCATTGCCACATTTATATTAACAACTAGGACTGTGCACTTCTTAAACCCTGACACAGATCTATGAGGACCTTGTTAAATCTAACCACATTATGAAGAGAAGGTCAAAACTACTGATGAACCTTATCAGTTTAATTTCTATCACCTGGGCTTCTTGTGAAAAAAAGTGTAAGAATGTCTTTCTGAAAATCAGGTAATCTTTGTAAATTACCCTGTTTTCCCCAAAATAAGACATCCCCTGATAATAAGCCCAATCGGGCTTTTGAGCACATGGCAATAAGGCCAAGCACTTATTTCAGGGTTCAAAAAAAATATAAAACAGGGTCTTATCTTCAGGGAAACACGGTAGAATTTCCAAAGTGAAGCAATATATTTAAGCAGTTTATTAAATGAAAAATAAAATAAAATGTGGTGGGGGGGGGTGGGGAGGCAGATGTAACAGAGAAGGTTTAAATAATGGGCAGGAGAAACAAAGTTTCTAATAGATGCCTAGAACCCCAAATCAAACTTTCTCCATCTGTTGTTGCCAGGTATCCTGGACTCATCCTACATCATCTCAAATAGTTTTCTAAAGTAGATAGTATACCAAAACATTTGAAGGAAACTGAGTTGAGGATTGTTGGCTGGGTTTGATGGGTCTTGTGGCCTGACACATCTAGAAGGCTGTCATAATATGTTGATATCTCTGTTCCACAGGAGGCAAGCATTCTAACCTTGTTTTATTCCAGTTATAATACCTGAACTATAGATGGAATTTTTTTGACTGTGAAATATTACTGCTTTTAAGAACTTTGCCACCGGTGAAGATGGAGAATGAGAGAAGCTGTTCCACCTAAGCTGTCCACTCTGATTGACAATGTTATCTATATCAGGTAAACATCTATAATTATATAATTGAGTACTATAATTTCATTCAACAATGAACTAAAAGGCCACCATCAGTGAGCTGTTGGATAGCATTACTTGTGTGGATGTTTGGGTGGTTTAGGGGTGAGGAATTTGTGGTGGGTGGGGGGATATTTGTGGATTGTTATGTATGTTGGACCTGGTCTTTGGGTGTTAAATGAATTTTTGTTGTATGGGTATACTGTGTATACACGTACAATGACAATAAAGTTATTATTATTATTTACTTTATTCATTAAACATGAAACTCAGTCAATTGAACAGTCAAAAATGCATCACAAATACCATTGACTGGTGCTAATGGTTGATACGGGTTGCTGCCAACGCCCTAGGTATCAACCAAGTACCTTGTTAAGGTGTACGATGTTCCAAGTAGCGCAGTTTTTCGCAGTTGTTGTTGTTGTTATTATTATCTTTCATAGCATTTGCTCTATGAAACAACAATAACTCATGATATTGACAGTAAATGAGATACTCTGCATTGAGCAATGGTCATTTCCCTGTTGGTGAATGGTGAGGGTGGAATTCATGTTGAAACCTGTAAAATCCATTTATTGTTGAAATAAATGTTTCTCTTTCATGCACCAGTCTAAGAATTTTGATTCTTCTTTAAGTTCAAGGATTATCTAAAAAATTTAAAGCATTGGACTAGGATCTGGGAGACTGTGTTTCAAAGCCATGGAGTCTTTCAGGAAGATTATCTCAACCTATCCTGCTTCACTGTTGTGAAGCAGGATAGGTTGATAAACTGAATGCCACCTTAAGATTCTGGAAGAAAGGCAAAGTAGCCATCTAAGCAATGAGCAAACATTCCATTATTTGAACAAACAAATAATGTAAAGTATCCTTTATTAGAATATTATGGCAACAGTTACAAAAAAATTGGCATAATTTTAAGACTTTCCCATCTTTCATGTTGGCTAAGACATGCATATGCAGATTTTCATAACTGTAATTTACACATACACCTAGTTGTTAGATCAATGTGCATCTCCTCCCAACAAGCTCAGGATATGCACCAATGGTGCAGATTGCAGAAGCTTAAGGGAGCCTAAAAAAAACCTCTTCACAATTGCTCAGCTTCTTCAACAATTATCATCTAATCTGCTCAATATTCAGAGCTGCCTTGAGGATTTGAAATAAGTCATCTAAAGCTAATAAAAAGTGGGAGTTTTGACAGCCAGGCGGAACAAAGTCCCTTGACTTTTCATTAATGTGTCTGGAATTGAGAGAAACAAATCAGGTTTCAAGGCTTCCGCCTTGATTTGGAGTTGCCGTTTCCAGAAATGGAAGGGTGTTGTTTTTACTACCTGGAATCCATCAATGAAGCATATCAATTAATTGGGGGAGGGAGAATGCTTTGACAATAATGATAGATCATTAGAATTCCTGCCACAGAACAGCCTGAGTATTTGATGCCACTTGAAGGGACTTCAGTTTAGGTGGTTTTTAAAGGGAGTGCACAAATTCAAGAACAGTTGGCAACTGGCCTAAGAAACAATAGTGGAGAGAGGCCCTTCATCCAATCCAGGCTGTAAGTTTCCCAAATATCTCCAGCTCAGGGGTGAAATCCAGCAGGTTCTGACAGGTTCTAGAGAACTGGTAGCAGAAATTTTGAGTAGTTCAGAGAACCGGCAAATACCACTTCTGGCTGGTCCCAGAGTGGGGTGGGAATGGAGATTTTGCAATATCTTTCACCTGGAGTGGGGTGGGACTGGAGATTTTGCAGTGTCCTTTCCCTGCCACGCCCACAAGCCATGCCCACCAAGCCACACCATGCCCACCAAGCTACGCCCACAGAACCAGTAGTAAAAAAAATTGAATTTCACCACTGCTCCAGCTCATCACTGCATGACTGAAAATATAGAATTAGATCCAGAAAGTCTTTCCTATGTTCAAAGATGTATTAACTTTCTTTTATTCCTCTGCAGGGGCTTTGCATGGGTTAGTTAGTGGTAAATCCAAAACCTATAAGTTTCAGCTTTATGAAAATCAGCTGAAATGATCCAAGAGTGTAAAAGCATTTGCTTTCTCTAGAACATCATCAGGCACAATGTTACAAAATCATGAATGGGGAAGAAGCATAGATATCCAGGGAGTAATCCATGTATTTTGGTCATGAAGCCTGGAATTGCAAAAAAAATAATAATAAAAAAAATAGTTTCAATATAGAGATTGGAGTGTATGCATTTGTCAGTCGTATGCATCAAGTCATTTTATGTCTGTGGGAAATAAGCATGATTGCTCTATCCCCAAGCTCTGTGGTAAATGGGTCTCTATAGTCATGTTGTCTGCCTTCCTCATTCTCTTTTACCTTTCCCATCTATTTCAAGATCCCATCACTCTGAGCAGCTAATTTAGTCCAGATGCATTTCAGTGTTAATTTTTCCACCCAGAATTGGGCTAATGTACAAATCCACAGCTATAGCAATCAGAAACTACCATAAGTCTGCAAAACGATTTTGCATTTGGCATGCAGATGACATTAGAGAAATCTGGGCACATTTACCACGGGGGGAGAGGGGAGACCAGCGAAATCTTCAGATGCTTTCCCCCATTAGAATATTGAATGAAAGATCTTGCTGCTATGTACAGCACTTGTACATTTATAGTACCTGGTTACTTCAATTCCTGCTTACCATCTTTTAGCATTAATAGATTGATTCGCAACGAATAAAACAAAGCTCCAGTTTAATTAGCAAAGATTTGAACTGATGTGTCCCAAGCTCTAGTCCAACCTCTGAGATCTATTAGCTTAAAAAAAAGAGAGAAACCCTCTGAGATATGTCTGTAGTGCTCAGAAAGAAGATAAGAATGTTTTTTTAAAAAACAGAAGAAAAGAAATAGCTATGTTTAATTGAAGAGGTATGTCAGAGCTCATATAAACTCACCATTTCCAAAATGAGCACATTTTTTCTATTCAAAGAATTTGAAATTTGACCAGATGACTAATTTTTCAAAATTCAAAGAAACACTATACATTTTCTACCATCACTCGCTGAAAATATCACCTGAAGCTCCCTATGCAAAAATAACCATAACTTGTTAAAAATAAGAGGTTTAGGTAGCCATTTCTAGCTTTTAGTATTTCTCTCTCCTGCTATCTTACACCAAGATTCGCGAAAATAAGCAATTGTCTTAGCTGCTTATGAGAATTTTGCTCCCATTCCCAGCAATGTTAGCAGAGGTCCATTATGTAATTCACCAACCTCATGTTAGTATAAGAAATATGTTATCCAAGCGTTTGTATTTGTTTTGGGAAGACAAAGCATGTTCTTCCGTTATCTAGCATGGGAAAAATATAATATTGATGTTTTTTAAAAGTTATACCATTATGAAATGAGCCTGCTAAATTTACTAAGAAGTGAGAGATTATGTTTAAAGTCAGACTTTTTTCCTTTACAAATTGGATCACTGAAGTATCCATAATTGTCTGTGTGTGTGTGTGTGTGTGTGTTTGCTTTTATTTGTAGATGATGAAAATTACATTAAAAATATACCATCCACATTTGAAATTGTGCAAGGGGCTTCCAGTTGCAGGATTTTGCTTCTTCAAGCTAGTTTTGCAGTTTGCCAATAGAGTTTCAACAAAACTCCTTCCCCAGACCAATTTTTCTCAACCTTGACAATTTTAAGGAGCATGGACTTAAACTCCCAAGTGTAAATTTCATGGGTGGACTTTAACTCTCAGAATTCCCCTAATCAGCCATGTTTTCCAGTCATGCCCACCCAATCACAAGTCTTAAAGTTGCCAAGGTTGAGAAACACTGTGTAGATTATCTTCAATATGTCTGGTAATATTAATATATCCACATATATTCCCTCCCCCAGTAGTAAACTATACTCAGTAGTAAGACAAAATAGGATTTATAGCAGGGGTGGGCTTCAAAAATTTTAGCAAGGGGTTCTCTGCCCTGTTGCTGGGTGGGCATGGCCATGGTGGGTGTGGCCTAGTCAGCCTCTTGCACCACGGGGGGGGGCTTTTTGCCCTCCCCGGGCTCTGGAGGCTTTCCTCAAGCCTCCAGGAGGGTGAAAATGGCCTCCCCAGGCTCTGGAGGCCTTCTGGAGGCCGGAAACGGGCCCAAACTTCTGGTAGGCCTTTTTTCCCCTCCCTGAGCCTCCGCGCGCACCCTGTATTTACCTGCATCCAAAACAGGCTGTGTGGGGACTCCTAGGAGGGGCAGGGTGGAGTGGGCAGGGCCAGCCAGGAGTGGGATTTGGGGGTCCTCTGAACTGCACAGAATCTTAGCTAGAGGTTCTCCCAAACCCCTGCGAACCCTCAGCAGCCCACCCCGATTGATAGTCAAATACTAGAAACTATTTAAACTGTTTTTAAAAATAAATTAATGAAAAGTAATGAAATTTAGGGGCACTAAATGTATACAAAAAGATATCTTTTAAAAGTTGGCTCAGGAATCTGGGAGTTGAAGTCCACAGGTCATAACATTGTCATAGTTGTCCCCTACTGGCATAGAATCAGTTCTGTATTCCATCTGTTTCTATGTTCTTAATCCTGAAGTAAAATCTCACCAGATCATTTAGCACATGTATGACATAGCACAATGTTGTCTCCATATAGCTTGGTCATTCATTGCATTTACTTGCTAAAATAAGTTGCTACTATTGATAAAATCCTTATGATAAAGATCTTTAAGCAGCTAGCAAGTGACAACTAGGAGTTAATGATAGGAGGATCACCAAAAGAGTGAGCCCCATTCATTTGACTTCAAGAATTTCTCCTGAGAATGGTGACTCAGAATGTGACCACCTTTTGAGATGAAAGAATGAAGAATCTCTGGTAAACTGGCCAAAAACAACTTGCAAGACTTATCTATTCCACCTAATTGAAGTCTGATCCCTTGCCCTGAGGTTCCAGCCTTCCGGATAAGTTTTTTTTCCCTGCTTTCTCCTCAGAAAGAATTAAGCAACATTAAGCATTCTTTGGTGATTAATTATTCCATTCCTCTCTGTGCGTGGAGAAAAGGGGAAACCTTTTCTGATCTACCTAGCTTCCGATGATTAAGACCTAAAGAGCAGGGCTTAAAGGATTTTGGATAGAAGAATTACTCTTGGCAGATATCCAACTTCAGGCCAATGTAGATATCCCAGATCTATTCTACTACCCTGTTTCCCCAAAAATAAAACATCCCCTGATAATAAGCCCAATCGGGCTTTTGAGTGCATGCACTAAAATAAGCCCCCCCCCCGAAAATAAGCCCTCCCAAAAAATATTTAAACGCAGAGCTGGAAATCAGGTAAAACAGCAAGAGGAGCCCCATCTTGCTCCACGTGCCCCAAAATAATAAGACCTCCTCGAAAATAAGGCCAAGCACTTATTTTGGGGTTCAAAAAAAATATAAGACAGGGTCTTATTTTCGGGGAAACACAATAGTCTGGATAATTTTCTATATCTAGCCATGCAACCAAGGGGATTCAATTTTGTCAGAGCTATATTATTATTTTAGGATACAAAGTAGTCTGGAAACTGCAGTATCAAACAATGGGTTGAAGAACTGTGCTCTAGAAACTTCAGTCCCAAATCATGTAGCTGCTAGATTGAGAAGGTTTGTCCTTTAAAGTACAGGTAATCCTCGATTTATGACCACAATTGAGCCCAAAATTTCTGTTAAGTGAGACATTTGTTAAGTGAGTTTTGCCCCCTTTTATAACCTTTCTTGTCACAGTTGCTAATTGAATCATTGCAGTTAATAAATTAGTAACATAGATGTTATTAACTAAAGGGACGCGGTGGCTCAGTGGCAAGATGCTGAGCTTATTCATTGAAAGATCGGCAATTCAGCAGTTCGACTCCCTAGTGCTGTGTAACGGGGTGAGCTCCCGTGACTTGTCCCAGCTTCTACCAACCTAGCAATTCAAAAGCACATAAAAATACAAGTAGAAAAATAGGGACCACCTTTGGTGGGAAGGTAACAGTGCGCCTTTGGGGGAGGGCGTTCTCTGTGGGAGCCCCGACCCTCTGGAATGGATTGCCCACTGAGCTCAGGACAGCCCCCGACCTTCTTTCCTTCCGTCGCGAGCTGAAGACGTGGCTCTTCCGCCAATTAAACTGATTCGTTTGGGGGTACACTGGTATAATTTTAAATCGTTTTTAATTGGGTTACTGATTTTAATTTGGTATTGTATTGTGATTTGTATCGAAGTTGTCATTTTGTAAGCCGCCTTGAGTCCCTAGGGAGAAAGGCGGCATATAAATCGCAATAAATAAATAAATAAATAAATTTAGTCATGCCGGCCATATGACCACGGAGACGTCTTCGGACAGCACTGGCTCTTCGGCTTTGAAATGGAGATGAGCACCGCCCCCTAGAGTCGAGAATAACTAGCACATATGTGTGAGGGGAACCTTTACCTTTTTAACACGGATGTTAAGTGAATCTGGCTACCCCATTGACTTTGCTTGCCAGAAGGTCACAAAAAGGGATCATATGACCCTGGTAGACAGCAACAGTCATAAATATGAACCAGTTGCCAAGCCTCTGAATTTTGATCAGGTGAACATGGGACTGCTGTAAAGATCGTAAGTGTGAAAAATGATCATAAGTCACATTTTTCAGTGCCATTGTAACTTTGAATGTTACTTTGAATGGTCACTAAATGAACTATTGTAAGTCGAGGACCACCTGTAAGGCATGCCTTACCAGAATTGTCACACTTTGACACAAAAGGAGATTAATCTTTGTCAGCAAAGAAAGTAATAAAACACCTAAGAATGAAAACAATAGCAACAAAATGATGAGGTTTTCTTTAAAAAAATGGTTGCTTTCTAGTGCTCTATTTGTGTAACTGCTTTTCAATTCGATTGTTTTTTACCTCACAACTGCTGAGTTCTGTCTTAAGCTAAAACCTAACGAAAGCCTGCAGCATTTCTGATTCCAAAGGTTCTGCCATCCACATTTGTATTTTCCCCTCGTTTTTGGTCTCCCCAACTGCACGAGACAATAGGGAGCCTCCACTATTGCCATTTTTCTCTTTTGTTCTTGGTGAAGTGAATGGGTGATTGTAAGAAGACAAAAGGTTATGTTTTGTGTGATGTATTCATGGTTAACTATGGTTTAATTTAACCCAGTTTTGGGGAATTTAATTCCTAAAATGGAACTGAAAGTATAAGATGCAAAATGGGGTTTAGAGATCTTTTAATAGATTTAATAGATGTTATACAAATCATGGGACATTTAGAGATTCTAAAATAATTATATGTGGCTCCTAAACCAGAAATTGTTGAAGTAGTGAGCTTGAACACCCATTTCTGATGAAGAATTGCGTAAAAGAATGGAACATTCATTTCCTATAATCTAATACGAAGGCTAATATAATTAAAACGCTTCATTAGTACTGGATACATCAGAGAATGTTCATTAAGAGACAGTTTCAATCTCCCTGCTGCTGGCAGTGTAACTGAGGAGTTATGTTATTTGGTACTGTTCTACTATTGTTGCAGTTTGGGCTGAGATCAACAAGATTGTGGTTTGAGTACTGGATCAATGACTATGTATCAAGGATGCATTTTTCTTGTCTGAATTTCCAATATTTCAAATTTATCAAGAATACCAAAAATTATAGAGATTTTGGTCATGTAGATTGGCTAAAAGATTTGTACCACACAGGAACGAGAAATCTATGCTCAATTTGCAGCCATAGATTCCTGATATGATAGATTCTTGATATGCTGTCAACCTTTTTATTAGTCTTTTTTTTTTTTGGACAAAAAGACAAAAAAGCAATCTTGGAGTAATCTGGTAAAAGTTTTTCTGTTTATAATATTATTTCAAAGCCTATTTTTCTTCTTTGCCCTTATTTATTGTTATGCTATCAGTTTTAAAGGTATGCTGGTCACTTAAGTATTTCTACTTTTGTTTGTCAATTTTTGCAATAACAGGAAAAATAAATCATGGTACATAGGAAACATTCACAGTGAAAGAAGTACTAAATTCCAGTTTCTTTCTATTTCAGATTTCTATCTTTGTTTTCATAAGATCGTGCAAGGCCCACCTACAATTCCAGTGAACAAATAGTTACCATAGAAACACCAAATCATAGATGGAGGCAATTTGTCAATCAGTCCAATTCCAAGGTCACACAAATAATGTGTAAGCTTTCAGGTTCTCCAGAACTCTTCGTCAGGGAAAAAAGATAAACAAAGAAAGATGTGACAGAGAAGGGAAGATGAAAAAAGTAGTGTCACCTGTTTGTTTTCCATTGTTCCTGATGAAGAGAACTGCATGTCTTAAAATTGCACATGCTAGTTGGTGATCTTTCTATTGATCTTAATTGAAATTCGGATTTTTTTTTTCATAGGGACAGCATAGCTGCTTTTGCTTTTCAAAGAAGCATCAGAAATGATCCAGATGATGTAAACTAGTAATAAGTCAGTCAACCAAAAATAGTTGCATGCTTCTTCTACTTAAGTATAGTTGGAATTTAAATCTGCTATAACACATGCAGATTCAGCCCTTCCAAGTATAACTCAGACGAGCTATGCATTTTTTCCCCGGCTCCTCATTCAGCATATCTGTTTCCATGTCAACAGCTCATGCTGATAAAGAATTGACATTCGTACTGCAGTCTGAGGTATGGGGTATGGAGCAAGTATTAAAAGAAATCCATATTCCTCATGGTGCTGATCTCCATGTTATGCTAAATTATTGGAATTTTCACGGACATATGGACAAGCTTAAAAGGAAGTGCCTCTGAAAACTGGCAGAATCTCATGACAATATATCTACCTGCAAAAGATTTTATGTAAAGAAGCATACGATCTATAAGTTATTGTAATGGGAGACCTAACTCTCATATTGGCTTTATGGTCTACCAAAAAGTTTAAATGAATTTAATATTATTTTTTTCAAGAAAAAATACACTGAATGCAGCTATTTCATACACATAAATACACACTAAGCAGCAGGGCACATATTTTATTAAATTTAGATAAAATGCCACATTCTATAATAACTATTATAGAGATGTATATTTTGCAGTATATTATATAAGGAAATTTAATGCAGTTTTGAAAAACAGTAATTAATTATCGCAGCTTCCTGTTTGAGGTATTATTTGCATATCATTATTGGAAGGTGATAAAAAAAATAACATGCCTTATGGTTTCTCATGAAACCCCCCTGCTTTTTTTTTTTTTTAAATGTATCGGTATATACATGCGATATCTCCATATTTGATCAAATGTAATTATGTTCTGTCTTTAAAACCTTCCCAACCGATGTAAAGAAGATGCTTACTAAGTTCATCCTTGGATGTCCATTTTTAGGTGGGTAATGCCTGCAAAGGCTTCCAACATCTTTCAAGAAATCTGCCACTAACAAAAAAATCATTGTTTAGTCATTAAAATTCATACTCCATGTTGGAACTACTACCTGGTTATCCCTGAAAAATAGAATTGCCAAAAGTAACAAACAGTTGTCCACTAAATACTTCTAACAGAACTGAATAACGGTAGGAAGAGACCTCAGAATGTCTTTTAGTCCAACCCAGCAGTGAAATGCACTTACCTTCGCTAAAGGTTCGGAAATCTGAGTGCACGTGCGCCTTTCTGCGCATGCACAGAGGGTCAAAAATGGGATGTAATGACGTCCTGGTGGGTGGGCGGAGTCTCCCACCGCCGGCCCTACCGGCTCACATGAGCTGGATAGATCCAGCCGGATTTTACCGCTGGTCCAACCCTCTGCTAAAGCAGTAGAGAAACTGGGAACTTCTGAAGGAACACATTTGAACAATAGTTTAGCTATGGCATACTTTTGAAGTCTTTTTTATTCTTCAAACTCCCCCTATTCTCTCTCCCCTTTTGACGGTAGTCTTAAGGCACTCAGTAAACATGTGCCCATAATTCTGTCTCTCTCTAGTTTTGGTGTCACCAAAGTAAAAGCAAGGTAGGTGTGACTGTGTGTGCATTTCAAACAGGTGGCAAGTGAAGTCATCACATGCACATTCAAAAGGGGCAGCATTTTTATCACAATAACCATTTTGACTCTCCCACCTGTGTTGCTTGCTGAGTTATAAAATAATTTCTATTGAAATAATGTAATCTTCATCTGAAAAAAGTTCTTGTGTCACCCCTTCTTTAGAATTTATTCTAGTTGTGATTTTTGCACACTCATCATTTTGCAATACTTCATAACTTGTGAAGCAGCTTCAGACTTATCCAATGTTAATAAAGCTGTATTTAGAGATTTTCTCTTTTCTATATTATAGTTTAAACATATATTTGAACAAAGACTATTTGATCTATGCAGAGGACATGTTGTGAAAATTATGAAATTAGAAGACTTCGTAAGATTGTGTTATGTTTTCCCCTGACATGCCATGCTTAAACTTCAGTTCCTGAAATTAAGAAAATAACCATCCTCTGCCTAGTTCAATTGAAATGATAATATTCCACTGATCCATTTTAGGCAATCTATAGATTATGCATATTAAAAATTTGGGAATAAAGATAGGTTTTCTTTACTATTTATATGAGTTTCCCCAATATAAATCATAGAAATGCAGTGTTCTTTAAAATGTGCCTGTTTGTCCTCTCTGTAATACTTATTATCCCAATCCTTTAATCTTCATTATAAGGCTAATAGGACCTGGTGGCTCAGCAGACTGATAGCATTGTGATTAACACCAGCGGTCTGCAATTACTGTAAGTTTGAATCTCACCAGGTTCAAGGTTGACTCAGCCTTCCATCCTTTCTAAGGTAGGTTAAATGAGGACCCAGTTTGTGGGGGCAATAAGCTGACTTTGTATAAATATACAAAAGTATGAAGGCTATTGCTTAACGCATTGTAAGCCGCCCTGAGTCTCCGGAGAAGGGAGGCATATAAATCAAATTAAAAAAAAATGATAGAGGCAAATTTGAGTGCCCTTCTGATAGTGGCTAAGACGCTGAGCTTGTTGATTGAAAGGTTAGCAGTTCAGTGGTTTGAATCTCTAGTGCCGCATAAAGGGGTTAGCTCCCGTTATTTGTTCCAGCTTCTGCCAACCTAGCAGTTCGAAAGCACGTAAAAAAAGCAAGTAGAAAAATAGGAGCCACCTTTGGTGGGAAGGTAGCAGCATTCCATGCGCCTTTGGCATTTAGTCATGCCGGCCACATGACCACAGAGACGTCTTTGGACAGCGCTGGTTCTTCGGCTTTGAAACAGAGATGAACATTGCCCCCTAGAGTCGGGAACGACTAGCACATATGTGCGAGGGGAACCTTTACCTTTACCTTATCTGTTATGAAGCAAGCCCCATTGAATAGACTGGAATGCAGTATAAGGCTGCAGATCCAGGGAGGTTCCCTTGAGGTAAGCCCCACTGAATTCAATAGGTCAATTTCTGAGTGATCCTACCTAGCATTGTTTAGCCAAGAACATGAAAATGGCTCTGTTGGAATTGAGAAAAGTTTTGTCTTGTTCAGGCATCAGCAGTCTGATGTCTTCTATGGTTCTCATGAGACCCTCCATGGCCAATGTCTGGAATTCTAAAAAGTAAAATTCAGAATATCTGGAGACTGCTTCCTCTTGATCCCGTCCATCATCCTATATTTAGCTGGGAAAACCAGCCAAAGCACAATCCATTTTAATTACACATTATAAGGAAATAAGGACTTTATTCTGAATATGCTGATCTAAGAATCATTGCAATTTGTGCAACATGCATAAAGTAGTGTAAGCTGTGTATCTTGAGTGTTGATTTCTTTTATTTGGACCCCTCTTCAGTGATGATAGGTGACTAAGATACTGTACTCATACTGTACACATCAAAACTTTAAGAACAATTTTGGTTCCTTAACACTGCAATCCTATACAAGTTTAAAAGCAAACTTTCATTCAAGTCAAGCTCAGCTTCTGGTGACTTCATCAATGTATCCATGTTTTTTTTGTTTTTTTGTTTTTGTCAACAGTACAAAATATTCAGAGCAAGCTTTATTGATTCAGCAGGAGTTACATATAATCGAAAGAGCACTAGTTTTCATATAAAACTACCTTTTTAATTATTTTAATCCCATCTCTTGATATGATTTGATAATGACATTCAATGAAGTAGAAACATAGGGTATGTAGCTCTATTCAAATAATAGCTGGAATCATGTTATATCACCAAATTTGGACTTTAAAAAAAAAAGATCATCGTGACATAAGGTGGATTAGTTTAAAAATAAAAATAATTAAGAGAGTACTAATAAAGCAGTATTCTCCCGCATAACTAAAAGAGAACTATTCTTACAAATCTTCACTTACAAATATTCTTTAGCAAATATTCACTTAGAAATATTCTTTAGCAAACACTAATTGCATTGTAATTGCCCTTTCCTTCTTTCTAGGGCTCTCTCTCATTCAATGGCAGGATTGCGCATGTCCAAGATGGCGGCGTCTACCTGAGCTACGGCGTGAGGATGGGGGCTTTTTGCCCCACGGGTCCGTTTCGGGGGTCCCTGAGCAATTTCGACCCCCCGCCCTGTCAGGGGAGCTCCCCACCAGTCGGTTGAGGGGTTTGTCTCCCCGGAAGATCGAGGCTGGGGGGGGATGGCGGCGTCGGCCAGATCCGGCGTTCGGGCGCATCAGCTGGGCGGCGGTGGCGTCTTTCTGGGCCGGAGCCAGCTCGGAAGTCGGAGCAGCGGCGGCGACGGGCCCGTGGTGGTCGTCGGTGGTCCTGGGGATGGCCCCAGGCCCAGGGATGTCCCCAGTTGCCTTGGGGCCGTCGGACTCCTCGGTGAGCTCGGGGACGCTGCCAGAGTCTTTTTCTTTGGCAGCGGCAGTGAAAGTGGCGTTAGCGGCGGCTGCGGCTGCAATGGCGGCTGTCTGGCAACGGCGGGAAGGAGAGCATCAGCCATCAACCCTGCTGTGGTGCTTGACGGACTTAACGGCAAACTATAACATCGTCCGTCCGGGACAGGTTATGACCAGCGGGGGGGGGGGGGGGGGGCTGCCCAGCTGATGGGTTAGTTCCTCACGTTGTTGGGAGGCCTCCGCTGACTTTTGGGGGCTGGGAGATTTCTCCCTTTATTTTCCATCATTCCCCTTGGCATTATACCTATCTCGGACTGGTTGCCGTTTATGGACTCACTGGCACTGAAATTCGGCTCATATTCATCAGAGCCCTTCCCCCTGCCGTGGAGGGGGACTGTAAATTGTGTTGGGAGCTTATGGGAGCCGGTTCACTTCTTCCATCCCACCGGCAGAGGGGACTGTCCATCATACCAGCCACCGTGAGAGGATGGTTTTGGTTTTTTGTGCCCCTCGAGCGGAGTCGGTATGGTATTCTCTGCACTTCACCAGCAGAGGGGACTGACCATCAGACCAACCACCGTGAGAGGGTGGTTGTGGACCATTAGACTTGCCACTGTGAGAGGGTGGCTATGGACCTTAACCCCTGCTGAACTGATATTGCAAAGGTTCACTACTTCCATCTCACCAGTAGAGGGGACTGACCATCAGACCAATCACCGTGAGAGGGTGGTTGGATTGTATCCCCCCTGAACTGTGTCGACTGGCTAGAGATCCTTTCCACTGTGGTGAGGGGACAGTGGACTTTGGACCTTGGACTCTGGATGCCCCCACTTTATTTGCTCCCTTTTGGACCTCTTATTTTCCATCTGACCCTTGGGACATGGTCACTTATCCTCTGTGGCAAGATGTATACGGCAGCTGAGCTTCTTGTTCTGCGAGACTCCCCCCTCTCGCAAGATTGGCCCTCCACTCTATCGAGGGCCTACTTCAATGACGGATTTTGGAATCCCGAGAGGTGGCATGCGGCAAAGAGGGGGCTGAGGGGTTTTTTAAAATTGTCATTTGCCAATCTTTTAAGGGGTTTTGGGAGGGGGGAGGGTTGTTTGGCAAAGGATAGGGAGGGTGATTTGTTGGGGAGGGGGCTAGGCCCGGCACAGGGTCACGCTAGGGGAGGTGCGGAGCGGGGATCGGAGGGGGTTGGTGTTGGTAGGGAGGAGGGCGATGTCATCAGGACCGTGGGTGGGAGGGGCAGGTATGGTGGGAGCAGGGGGCCATATCATGTTGTGGGGGCATGTATCCGCTGTCTTCAAGCGGTGACATGCTCCGGCCCCCAAGGCTCTTCCCGTTCCCTGGGTTATCCGGAGTCTCAGAGCCTGGGTCTTAGGCTGATGCTGTGCAACGCCAGGTCCGTGGTTAATAAAGCCCCCCTCATTTGTGAGCTGATCCAGGAGGGGGGAGCGGACCTGGCGGGTATTACTGAGACCTGGTTGGGCCTGGAGGGGGGGGTCCCCCTCGTAGAAATGTGCCCACTGGGTTTCCGCGCATTTCATCAGCCAAGGGCCCAGGGTAGGGGTGGGGGGGGTGGCGGTTATTGTAAAGGAAGGTCTTGATCCTAGGGAGGCCACTGTACCTCAGATAGCCGGTTGTGAGTCTCTCCTTGTGAAGTGGGGCCATGGGAGGCAGATGGGCCTGCTGGTTACGTACCTGGCTCCTTGCTGCGTGGCAGTGACCCTGCCCGAGCTCCTCAATGTTATGGCCGGAGTGGTGGTTGATACCCCCAGGCTTTTAGTCATGGGGGATTTCAACCTGCCGTCCATCGGTGAAGCATCTGAGGTGGCTCGGGAGTTCATGGCTTCCATGACGGCCATGGACCTGACCCAGTTAATTCAGGGCCCCACTCACATAGGAGGAAACACGCTGGACTTGGTTTTCGTCTCTGGTCAGTGGTTGAATGGCTTAGATACAGGGGATATAGTTATTGAACCCTTGTCATGGTCAGACCATTCTCTCCTTAGACTTGACTTCCTGACCGCTATGCCCCACCGCAGGGAGGCGGAACCGATCAGGTGGTTCCGCCCCAGGCGCCTGATGGACCCTGATAGGTTCCGAATGGAGCTTGGGCCATTTCCTGAGACTCTGGCGTGCGACTCGACGGAAGACCTGGTGGCCGCCTGGGATAGGGCGGCCGCTGGTGCTTTAGATCGGGTCATGCCTTTGCGGCCTCTGACCCGGCGCCGAATCTGCCCAGCTCCTTGGTTTTCCGAGGAGCTGAGGGGGATGAAACGCTGGAAAAGACGCCTAGAGAGTAGTTGGAGGGCCAGTCGCTCCGAATCTGACCGTACACTAGTGAGGTCTTATATCAAGACTACTTAGTGGCGATAAAGGCGGCGAAAGGTAATTACTTTTCCGCTCTTATCGCGTCGGCAGAAAATCGCCCAGCTGCCTTGTTTAGGGTGACTCGCTCCCTTCTCCATCTGGGAGCGCGGGAAGACCCCTTGCAAGGTCATGCTGAGGATTTTGCGCATTATCTGCACGATAAAGTCGCTCAAATTCGGGAAGGCTTGGACTCTGACTGGGTAGGTACAGGCGGGTTGTCCGAGGTCTGTCTTGAGACGGTTATCTGGGATGAGTTTGACCCTGTGACTCCTGAGGACGTGGACAGGATGCTGGGGAGGTTGAACGCAACCACATGTTTATTGGACCCGTGTCCCTCCTGGTTGGTGCTGGCTACCCGGGAGGTTACGCGAGGCTGGCTCCAGAGGATTATAAATGCTTCCTTGAGTGAGGGGTTTTTGCCTCCCGCCTTGAAAGAGGCGGTGGTGAGACCCCTCCTCAAGAAGCCCTCTCTGGGCCCAGCTGTTTTAGCAAACTATCGTCCAGTTTCCAACCTTCGCTTCTTGGCGAAGGTTGTTGAGAGTGTGGTTGCGCGACAGCTCCCGCAGTACCTGGATGAAACCGTCTATCTAGATCCGTTCCAGTCCGGCTTCAGGCCCGGGTACAGCACGGAAACGGCATTGGTCGCGTTGGTTGATGATCTCTGGAGGGCTCGGGACAGAGGTTGTTCCTCTGTTCTGGTCCTATTAGACCTCTCAGCGGCTTTTGATACCATCGACCATGGTATCATGCTGCGCCGGTTGGAGGGGTTGGGAGTGGGAGGCACTGTTTTACGGTGGTTCTCCTCCTATCTCTCTGACCGGTCACAGTCTGTGTTGGCTGGAGGGCAGAGGTCGACCTCAAGGCACCTGGTTTGTGGGGTGCCACAAGGGTCGGTCCTCTCGCCTCTCCTGTTCAACATTTATGTGAAGCCGCTGGGTGAGATCATCCGTGGTTTTGGGGTGCAGTGCCATCTGTACGCTGATGACACCCAGCTGTACATCTCCACCCCGGACCACCCCAACGATGCCCTTGACGTGATGTCCCGGTGCCTGGAGGCGGTGCGGGTCTGGATGGGGAGGAACAGGCTCCGACTCAATCCCTCCAAGACTGAGTGGCTGTGGCTGCCGGCGTCCCGATATAGTCAGCTGGTGCCATCGCTGACTATCGGGGGCGAGACATTGGCCCCCACGGAGAGGGCGCGTAACTTGGGTGTCCTCCTGGACGCACGGCTGTCTTTAGAAGAGCATATGACGGCCGTGGCCAGGGGGGCTTTCTATCAGGTTCGCCTGATACGCCAGTTGCGCCCCTTTCTGGATCGGGACTCCCTATGCACGGTCACTCATGCCCTCGTTACTTCCTGCCTTGACTACTGCAATGCTCTCTACATGGGGCTCCCCTTGAGGAGCACTCGGAGGCTCCAACTGGTGCAGAATGCGGCCGCGCGGGTACTTATGGGGGCGACATGGCGCTCCCACGTGACACCTCTCCTGCGCGAGCTGCATTGGCTTCCAGTGGTCTTCCGAGTGCGCTTCAAGGTGTTGGTTCTCATCTTCAAAGCGCTCCATGGCTTAGGACCCAGTTATTTACGAGACCACCTTCTGCCTCCGATAACCTCCCACCGGCCAACACGCTCCCACAGAGAGGGTCTCCTTAGGGTGCCGTCTGTCAGGCAATGTCGGCTGGCGACCCCCCGGGGGAGAGCCTTCTCTGTGGGGGCACCCGCCCTCTGGAATGAGCTACCCCCAGGGATACGACTAATCCCGGACCTCCGGACCTTCCGCCGGGCCCTGAAGACTTTTTTATTTCAGCAAGCCGGGCTGGGTTAAAAATTTTTAATTGGGTGAATTTTATGGGTAACGGGGTTTTAAATTGGAGAAGCCTAGGATAATTTAATTTTTGTTTTAATGTATTTTAATATTTGTATTGTGTGTTTTTAATTCTGGCTGTTCACCGCCCCGAGTCCTTCGGGAGAGGGGGCGGTATAAAAATTTAATAAATAATAATAATAATAATAAAAATAAAAATTTATAGCAATTTCAATACTGAGTTATAGAGAATAGCTGACTAGTTCTATGCTTCCAGTAGATCTCCAAGCCTGCTGAGCCAAATAATGCTCTGAACATAGAAAAATAGATCTGGAGGAACATGTTGTATATGCTGCCTCTGGAGGCACCTTATTCATTAATTCATTCATTAATAAAGCTAATGAATATGCTTACTAATTAAAGCAAATTGTGGTTCTTTCCATGCAACAGACTGAAAGACTATGCTGCAGATCAAGGGATAGAAGAACTCTGTATGCATCGAAGAGAAGTAAGATAGAGACTTGATTAAGATCATTTCCCTACTAGTGACTTACAGAGTTTTCATACCGTTGCTCACTTGTCATTGAAATGATATAAAGCCTGTCTTTGTAAGAGTTATTTTGGAACAATGATGTTGGTTGGATAACTCTTCAAGACATTATTCTTTGCAAGTGGAGAAATAACCTAAGACGATTTCTCTCATTGCTTTTTCTTTAGCGATGAGCATTTAACAGATATATGCCTTCAAGCAGGGGTGAAATTCAGCAGGTTCTGACAGGTTCTGGAAAACTGTAACGGAAATGTTGAGTAGTTCAGAGAACCGGCAAATACCACCTCTGGCTGACCCCAGAGTGGGGTGGGAATGGAGATTTTGCAATATCCTTCCCCCAGGAGTAGGGACGGAATGGAGATTTTGCAGTATCCTTCCCCTGGAGTGGGGTGGGAATGGAGATTTTGCAGTATCCTTCCCCTGCCACACCCACCAAGCCACATCACACCCAGCAAGCCACGTCCACAGAACCGGTAGTAAAAAAATTTGAATTTCACCACTGCTTTCAAGGGCTCAGCAGTGTAAGGTTATGTTTTGTGTGATGTATTCATTGTTAACTATGGTTTAATTTAACCCAGTTTTTGGAATCCATATGACATACTGAATCATATTGTAACTTGAATGTAAATAACTGATGTAATCAAACATTTGTCCTGCTTGCATTGACTATTTTTGGGAATAGAAGGCCTGGAGGAATGTTGTCCATGGGGTCGTGATAGGTCGGATATGACTTAGCAACTAACAACAACAACACAACAAAGTTTTGGAAATATAGGCTCTGTTGTCCCTAAACTGCTTTTCAAAAGGTTACTGGACATTCTTCTGTTTTTTTTTTCCTTGAAAATTTTTTGCTTCTCACCCAAGAATCTTCTTCAGTTCTGAATCAACCTGAAGAAGCTTCTTGGAGAAGAAGCAAAACATTTTCAAGGGCAAAAAAAGAAAAAAAAAAAGAAATCTAGAAAGTCCAGTTGTCTTTTGAAAAGCAGCTTTGGGACTACCATAACCTGAATGACTGAGAATCTCCATAGACATTTAGGCCCTGGTGTATTACTCGAAGGCCAATTTATCCCTGAAAAAAAAAATGCATATTTTCCTACTAGGCTACATTTGGTTAATTAGTTAGGTTAGTTTGTGGTCAGTTTTTCAGTGGTTTTCAAAGCTAGTCAGATTGTCTTAGCAGTAAAAGGTAAGATGCTGGCTCCTCAGTAGAAATGTTGATAACATTTTTAAGCAAACTGGTAATTGCCAACCTCTGGAAGAAACAGGAAGATGAAATGTCCTTGTTTCTGTTCTTGGTTCCAATACGTCCCCCCCACCCCGCCCCAAAAAAAACCCACACAGAAAAACTCTGTATAATTCCACATGAGGACTCTGCAGCTGTAGATCACTATGATCCCAAAACACTGGCTGTGTTCAAGTGCTATTTCTGGCTCAGTAGCAATTTAGCTGGAAAAACTAGTATTTTCTTTGAAAGGCTTGGCTCTGGGGGTTTGCGGGTAGTCAGTCCATTTCCCCATTTACATGAATGCTTGCTTTATCCAGCTCCTGGAATTCAGCGACTTTAGCAGGACTTTCAAGGAGAAAGAAGATAGCTCAGTGGTTTTGCAACATTTCTTTATCTACTCATATCTTTTTTTTCGCCCAACGCAACCAGACAAATGTAGAGGAAACTCAACAACAGCATCATCATCATAATCTTGATTATTTTTAAAGAGTTTAAATTTGTGAGTCCAGCAGAACGGAGAACATCTGATTATTACTGGCCTGTCCTTCCTGGTTGATTAAGATCACCTGGGAGATCACCTGGCTGTTGGGTCCTTGCAATGGCGGTTGCCTCCTTGAGAGGGAGAGGGTGGTTCCATTAATTTTGAAGAAGGTGAAGATATGCCCTATCTCCAAGGAACCTTCTCTGTACTCAATTGTGTTAGAAAATTTGGGCCTGAAGAGTCTGGAGGAAACAGATTATTTAGACCCTTTTCAATCAGGTCGTAGGCCAGAGGCAACCCCATTTAGAGGACATTGCAGTGGGTGGTGATAAAAGGAATGAATTATTGTAATGAATAATTGTGGCAAGAACATCTTGCTTCATTTAGAGCTGCAATTTCACATTAGACCAGATCACTTACTCAAGTGGTTACTCATTATGACTTCAAGGACAACCCATAGGTTATGGATATGCTCCTTTCAGGGTATCTCTTCCCTATAACACAGAGTGCCTTGATGTAGCAACCACACCTTTTGTGTTGGTTAGAATCAGCTTCACTTAGTTTTGCCTCATATAAACCAGTATTTCCCAACCTTGGTAATTTAGGATGTATGGACTTCAACTGCCATGCTGGCTGGGAAATTTTGAGAGTTGAAGTCCAAACATTTTAAATTTGCCAATGTTGAGAAACACTGATCTAGACTCTGACAACTGCAGGCACATAGCAAGGCTTTAGTTATATCTCAATGCTTTGCAGATGATGCCAGTCCTTGAACGGACAAATAACCTACCTCAGACTGTTTCATATAGATGTTAAAAATAGAGAGGTGAGTACCAAGACTTGGATATCCCATAATGAAGAATGGCCTCTTGGCTAACCTCTCCTCTACCATCATTGACTAGAAACACCTGCTTAGAAAAAAACCCAGAACCATTATAAAACAAACCCGAATCATCAGCCCTTGCAAGTGATCCAGAACAGTACTATATTATGTGGTAATGAAAGCTGCTGAGATATCTGATAGGACCAGAAGTAGAGGTGCAGTTCTCTCATTTAGGTCTGGACACAGATAATCCACTAATAGAACTACTGCTATCTCCTTCCCATTCCATACACTTATGCTGATTTACAAAGGCCCATATAACTCATTTATTCTAGAGCAGGGGTCTCCAAACTCAGCAACTTTAACTTGTGGACTTCAACTCTAAGAATTCCTCATCCAGCCATGCTGGCCAAGGAATCCTGGGAATTGAAATCCACAAGTCTTAAAAGTTGCCAAGTTTGAAGACCCTTGTTCTAGAATGTTCTGTAGAGAGGACAGGGTTAACATTTGTATATTTGTCTTTTGCTGTTTCTCCATAGCAGCTGTACCTGAAATGATGTGATCAACTGAAGAGGAGATAATCACGAAATGTCTTCAAGTTCTTTTAAGAGATGGAAAAATAAAACAGAATTGATGTGGAATTGCCCTAAAAAACGCTCTGCTGGCTCAGGCTTGACCCAGCCAATATAGGAAGCCAATGGCAATAATATGGCGATGATACCCTTCCTCTACTGTTGTTTACCAATTTCTGGTATTTAGAGGGATACTGATCCTGCAAGATGGGAAATGCTGACATTGACAGCTTTATCCATCATGAATTTGTCTCTTTTAAAGTTATATTTTAAAACCATGCAAGTTGGCAGTGTAGAATTGCTTTTGTTTGAGCTGCAGCCAATCAAGTTTGCTTATTCCCAAGTTACTCTATTCTGTTCATTATCTTTTCAGTTTTTGTTCCAGGAGATACATAGCATTCTGGCAATCAAAATGTTCACTCCAAATTGGACTGCCTGGGATCCACATTTGTGTGTTGGGGGTTTTGTGTGTGTGTGTTTTCTCCAAACTATCAGATTCATTTGAACCTTGCTCAGGGATAGTGTGACCTCAGCTACATCAGTTACTTCAGTAATAAGTGTATTATACATATATTGGATGGCCTGAAACTGTCTCCTGTTTTAGCTGTCCTGTGATTTATTGCCAGTTAGGTATATTTGAAACCACTGAAAGCTCATCTATTTTTTTTAGATGCTGCAGTTTTACATGCAGTTGTAGGAGGATATTTTTGTCATTTGGGGAAATTCTTGCCTTGTAATACCTTCTAACTATAGCTGGGGTAACAGGTCTTTCAAAGGGAAAGGTGGATTGACGGCTTTTCATATCCCTCCCACTGTCTGGCATACTGGCAGACAGATAAACACAGTGTGAATTAAGAGGTAGGGAAGGGGCCTGTACCAGTAATTTATTCTCTTTCTCTTTAGTCTGAAGTATATTCACTCTTGTTGTTGCTGCTGCAGATTCTGCAGCAGGTCAAGACACAGTAGTGATATTTGTGTTAGCACAACTGAAGACAACTGTATATTATCTCAAAACTGCTTTTAAAAGATGTGGGAAACAAAATGGTGAATGTGTGAAAGGAACTCCAGGAAATAGAGTGAATTTTATTTCAAAACAAACAGGAGTTAGCTGAGTTGGGAGCTGTGGTGGTACAGTGGTTAGAATCAGGGGTGGATTCTACTTACCTTTACTACTGGTTCGCAATGGGGCCGCGTGCACTTGCTTTGCTCGCACGCATGCGCTTCTGTGCATGCACAGAAGCTTCCTGATGATGTCCGGGTTGGTGGGCGGAGCCTCCCGCCAGTTTTACTACTGGTTCTTGTGAACCAGTCCGAACTGGGGGCAACCCACCACTGGTTAGAAGGCTCACTCTGCCCACAGTCTGGAGGTCCTAACAGGCTCATGGTTGGCTCAGCCTTCCATCCTTTTGAGGTCGGTAAAATGAGGACCAGATTATTGGGGGCAATATGCTGACATTGTAAACTACCCAGAGAGTGCTGTAAAGCATTGTGTGGTGGTATATAAGTCTAAGTTATATTGCTATTGCTATATAATGTTGTGAATGTTGGTAGAATATGTATTTGGCCTTTATGTAACAGATATAACTTTGAAGATATCAAGAAAGCTGCATTAAGCCGTGGTTTATCAGAAGATCTTTTCCTCAAGGCATAGAAATTATGGTATGCATAGATCAAGGAATTTTTTAAAGTTTATTTATACATTTTCTCTTTACATACATAAGTGCATCAAGGAATTTTATATATATAATAAATATGCATCAAAGATAAAAATGGCATTCCAATATTAAATAGGAAAGTCAAATTTTTATACAAGGATGTTTTTAAGATTAATATTGGAAGTGGTAAATTGCTGTAATGATTAATGAATCTGCTAGTTTGCAGAGATAATTAGGTGATAAAAAGCAGCCAACTCTTGTTTGTGAAAAACTGATCAACCAGATCAATTTAATTTTGGTTTTTTGAAAGGATGAAAGGCTTAGTGGATAAGGGAAATGGAGCAGACATAATATATCTCTATTTTATTATAGTAAGATCTTTAATACTGGTTTTTCTTACATACAAATTAGAAACAGAAAGATGAGACATAATTTTTACCAATATTTTTTTTAACTGCTTAATCTAAGACACCAAACTCATATGAATCCCAGTTTTAAATTAAAATATTTTCAAAAGAAAGAGTATAGTGAATGCATAATTTCAGTTTTGAAAAAACAGTATTTAGACAGTCATTCTAAACTCCTGTATTTTAAATATCTTTTTTTTTTATTTACACAACCAAGATTTTTCAAAATGCATATGAAGGTTGTGAATTTTACTTTACATACATGTTCTGCATGCATATTGGCATTCTTTTACAATTAGGATTGTCATGTTTATGGCACATCTACACCAGTGGTGGGTTGCCCCCGGTTTGGACCGATTCTATAGAACCATAGTAAAACCAGAGGGAGGCTCCGCCTACCGACCCTGACATCATCAGAACTCTTCTGTGCATGCGCACGAAGTAAGCACATGTGCACGGCCCCATTGCGAACTGGTAGTAAAGGTAAGTAGAACTCACCCCTGATCTACACAGCCGCTGGCCTCTACATTACGGGACAACCATTGAGGGAGTTAAAAAAAAATCAAGATAATGTTGGTATGATTGAAGGCATAATAATCTTTTACTTGTGTTGCATGTGCAATGTATGTTAAAAGGGGTGGAGCTGAATTGTGTGATTGTAACTGCTATCTTTAGTTTTTTTAAACACCCTCCCATCATTAGCATCTTTCCATGTTCATATCAAGCTAGTCTTATTTTCTGGCTATTGGAAATTCGAAAAACAGCAGTCATCCTGTGTCCTACTCTTTCCTACTTATTATTCCTTTTCTTCATGAGGAAAAAAAAAGTAAAACTCCTCAGCAGGCTACTGTGTGGGGAAATGGAAAGCTACTTTTTGTATGACTCAATAACCAATGGATGGTGACAAGATGCAGCAGATAATAAATTCCCCCAAGAGATATCATGAGGTAAAAATGAATGAAAAACTGTCAATCCTATACCAAAGGTACTTTTTCAGGAGCCAACTGGACTTTCTTGTTTTTTCTTTGAAAATGTTTCGCTTCTCATCCAAGAAGCTTCTTCAGCTCTGACAGGATAGTGGGGAATGGAAGGATTTATATTCCTTGCAGACAGCTGGTCATTTGTATCCTTTTAGAGGGTAGTTGAAGCACTTGGAGGTTTATCTGTGTCCTTAGGATCACCTGAGTAGTGCCCCTGCATCCTGTGGTTTGCAATTTTTCCTCTGGAAATCCATTCCTACTCCCACACCATTCAAAGGGTGTTCATCCCAAATTGTATAGCTAAAAGTCTGTAGATGAGAAGCGAAACGTCTTCAAAGAAAAAACAAAGAAAGTCCAGTTGCCTCCTGAAAAAGCATCTTTGGGACAACTATGACCTGGATGACTGAGAACCTTTACAGACTTCTGTCAATCCTGTAACTCCACAGAACATGCTATTAAACTATCTTCCAGAATTTTAATTAATTTGCTCAATTTTCAACACCTACAGAAGTTCCATAATACTGCAGAGACTCAAAAAGGCAGGTCCTGCAGGAGCAGGTTGTCCAGAATTTACAGTCTCTCTTATTCACAATGGTATCATTGTATGCCTTCAAATATTGGCCACAAAAATCTCATATATAACCCAGTGGTGGGTTTCAAAATTTTTTACTACTGGTTCTGTGGGTGTGGCTTGGTGAGTGTGGCATGGCTTGGTGGGCGTAGCTTGGTGGGCGTGGCATGGGAAGGATACTGTAAAATCTCCATTCCCTCTTGATCAGCTGGGACTCGGGAGGCAGAGAATAGATGGGGCGGGGGCCAGTCAGAATTTTTACTATTAGTTCTCTGAACTACTCAAAATTTCTGCTACCAGTTCTCCAGAACTAGTCAGAACCTGCTGCAACCCACCTCTGATATAAACTAAAGTGACAGTAATTTTAATAAATGGTTGTCAGAAGATGATTGGCTGTTTCCAGATGACCTGCTGAAGAGATTGACACAAAACTGCCTATATCTCTTCTGCACACCTGGAATGGTGATGATCTGATACCACAAACTAGAGAAAGAGTTCCATCCTATTCAGTGTTGCTGAATATCATTCGGTAACAAAACACTTTCTGACATTGGGAAGAACTACCACTCCCCCAAATGATTAAAAAAAGTTTTCTAGAGATTTTATTCATGACCCATTTGTGAAACAGATGTGTATACAATCAGGAATTTCTTTTTAATGCTCTTCACAAGCCAATCTATCAGATACAATTTCTGCATGAAGCAATTGAGTAAAGTTATTTGTATACCTAGGTTGAGGTTTCACAAATATGTTGATGAAATCCACATTTACATCCTCCTGCCTGCAGCCTGACAGATAATGTAGTAAAAGTTATCAGTTTTCAGGTCTTACATGTTATGGACCTTGATATCTCCAATATGCTGCTTTCTAAATAAACCGACTTGTCCAGTGAGGCTCCTTCCATGATCTTCAGAGAATCTGTAATCAAGTCTTCTCAGTGCTGGAATCCATTTTGTGGAGCTGTTTGGTCTCACACATTCATCCTGTTACCTTCTGGTAGATGGCTATAAAAATGTAGTTACTTAATAAAGTTTGGTGGGGAGGCTTGGGAAGATATTACTTTGGCCCTAGCATCATTATTGTGTGGGCTATGTTTTATTTCATTTTCTTCTGCATATCCAGAGCCAGTTTACAATGAAGCAGAATGAATTTTACTAATAACGAAATACCCTATTTCCCCAAAAATAAGACATCCCCTGATAATAAGCCCAATTGGGCTTTTGAGCGCATGTGTTAAAATAAGCCTCCCCTGAAAATAAGTCCTCCCAAAAAATATTTAAACGCAGAACTGGAAATCAGGTAAGACGGCAAGAGGAGCCCCATCTTGCTCCACGCGCCCCAAAATAATAAGGCCAAGTGCTTATTTCGGGGTTCAAAAAAATATAAGACAGGGTCTTATTTTCGGGGAAACACGGTAGTAGAAAAATAAAATACCATTTTAAAATAAGAAAACAAAGCTTCCAGAGAAACTGAATAAGAATTGCTGCTTGATAGGTTAGTAGTCAAAGCTCTTCATTATGATGAATATATTTCAAAGCTCTTAAAAGTAGCCAATGCATTTTATACCATTAAATCATAGCAGTCTTTGTTCTAAACAAGTATTTCTCAACTTTGGCAACTTTAGACCTGTGGTGGTGCAGTAGTTAGAATGCAGTTTTGCAGGCTATTCTGCTACCAATTCAGCAGTTCGATACTCACCAGCTCAAGGTTGACTCAGCCTTCCACCCTGGTCTGTAAAACGAGGACCCAGATTGTTTGGGGGCTCTGTAAACTGCTTAGAGAGTGCTATTAAGCAGCAGCCACCAACCGATGGTCTGTAGACCACTGGTGGTCCATGAGAAAATTTTGGTGGTCCACAGAAAAATTATTTGCATTTTTAATATTGCACTAAATCAGGAGTCCTCAGACTACAGCCCCTGGGACAGATACGTGCAATGAACGTTTGTGTTGCTGCAGAGAGTCTCCCCCTTTGAGGTCTTTTTATGTGAGTCAGAGGGGGGCAGAAATTCCAACTTGGGATCTGCTTCAACCTTCTGGTGCGGGGCTTTGGGTGAAGGCTGGAGGGAAGTGCTGCTGGTGGCAAAGAGCCGGAGGACCTTGTTCCAGTGGGACTGCATCATGGCCTGGAACTGGCTTACCATCTCAGCCAGCTGAGCCTCCAGGTGCCAGTACCTAGCCTTGCACTCCCGCAGGCCTTCCCTCTGCTTGGAAAGCCTATGCTCGTAGTCCTCAGTGAGGTGCTTCTGCTGAGCCTCCTTCTTGGTCAGATCCAATTTGAACTGAGCTGTTTTGCCAATTCTTTCTTGTGGTGGCTGCTTAGGTCCAACAACTGGTTTCTGTTGGGGCCCTAAGGAGCCCGGGCGGGGAGGTGAGGAATTGGCCATGCCCACCCAGTCACATGACCACCTAGCCACCCAGCCAGTCATTAGGCAAATCATATTAGTGGTCTGCAGGATTTAAAATTATGAACTTAGTGGTCCCTGAGGTCCGAAAGGTTGATGACCCCTGCTGTAAAGCACTGTGAAGCGGTATATAAGTCTAAATGCTATTCCTATTTAAGACATGTGGACTTCAACTCTCAGAATTCCCCAGCCACCATGCTCTTAGCGCTGTTCTAAGCACCAGAGAAAATTGAGGGCTTCATTTACTATTTACTAGTAGCATGGCAAAGAATAGATGGCATTCTTCAGGAGTAAAACTAGCTGGTTCCACAGCAAGCCATTTGACAGTAGTACAAGAGATTGATAAAACAATTGTACATTGTCAGAGCTAAAAATGAATATAAGAAAATTGTTTTAAGGGCCCAGTAGGATAAATAAGCTTAATTACTCAATTAATAAACTTCTATCTTGTTTTTCCCCTGGATATGCTCAAAATGAGCACCACTTGTTTTGCAAATGCAGTTACAACAATACTATAAGATTGTAGCATAAAGTCTTATATATATATTCTACAAGCGCCTAGCTAGACACTGCTGATCAAACGTGTTTGGTTCTGCAGCTTTCTTTTAGATAAACAACAGGCAGTGTGTTCCCATGGAAACTAAATGGTTAGAGAATTGCTTCTTGATACAGGACCATTACCGGACAGTAAAACATTCAGAGAAGAGAACAGACTTTCCTTCCTTCTTTCAAAAAAAAAAATGAGATAGAGGAGAGATATTCTAGATGAGATTTGTTTGTATAATGCAGAATTTTATAGGAAATGCAGATGAAATTGCATTACCTCTATAATCTCCTGTGCTTCCCTATCATTTTTTTTTCCTGAGACCTTTTAAGGATAGAAATACAGACTAGCCATTTAAGATCTTGTGATTAGGAGCTCTAGAAACTATCCATCTGGAAATGCCACATAACTTTATGCAAACAAAGACAAAACACAGCTATGTTTGAATTGTGTAAATATATGGTTTGGAAGTCTAGTGCAGCAGTAGCAGATGCTAGTTATTTATTGTTCCTTGTGGAAATGAAATCTGATAAAACTTCTATAAGTATATCCAAATGTGGAATATTGTATAATAATTAGGAATGATCTGATCTGGTATTTAATGAGATTGGGGATATCACAATCATCTGTGTACAGAGGGATGGAACTACTGTTCTGCTAGGAAATATAAGAAGAAGAATATAAGCCAAATACATCTGAAAGATAACAAATTACACAAGTCCAGCCTAGAAATTCATAGGATAGGGACAAATATTTTTTTTGCACTCCTTGCTCAGGTTTTGGGGAGAATATTGCATTTGTACAAAGAGGATGGAATTCTATTTAGTTCTCATACTTAAAAGGCAATGAAAGATCTTTCATCTATGATTTAATGAAATCTTTTTTAAAGCCATGAAAAGATAATGGTTGTACCACAGCTTGTGAAAGTAATTTCTTTCCATTAATTATGCATGGGTGAAAAAAGTAATTTCTGCATTGTGAAGCTACCTTAGTATTTTCCTTCCTTCCTTCCTTCCTTCCTTCCTTCCTTCCTTCCTTCCTTCCTTCCTTCCTTCCTTCCTTCCTTCCTTCCTCCCTCCCTCCCTCCCTCCCTCCCTCCCTCCCTCCCTTCCTCCCTTCCTCCCTTCTTCCCTTCCTTTTGATAGAATAGAGAAATTATTATTTTTAAAATATTTGATTGATAAGAGTGTGGTCAGTTCTCTGGTATGAGAACATGTCCTTCTGTGATATATGTGTGTGTACATGTAAAATGCACTCTTTCATAATTTAAATGGAGGAAATTAACTTTCTGAGCTAAATCCTCCTAGTTTTAAAACTGCTAGTGGAAAACAGGCTTAAACAGCCATCACCATACCAAAGAATTTATTCTGTGATGAAGCTGATTCCATTCTCTTTCTCCCTCCTTCTTTCCTTCCCTTCCGATTTCCCTTCCTATCTTCTTTTCAGTTCAAGCTTTGGGGGGGAAAGGCACCAACATCAAATATGATAATCATGGAATATCTTTAACTATATACAAGTACATATAAGACATACAGATGGCAAATCATGTTGTGGGATTTGGAATCCAATAAAAAAGTCCACCAGACTTGAAATTCTGGGCTTAGAAAACTTAGAACTACGCCGCCTTCGGTATAACCTAAGTGTAGTACATAAAATTATCTGCTACATTACAATTTCCTACCTGTCAATGACTACTTCAACTTCAACCACAACAATACATGACCACACAATAGATACAAACTTGAGGTAAACCGCACCAAACTCGATTACAGAAAATATGACTTCAGCAACAGAGTGGTCAATGCCTGGAATGCACTATCTGACTCTGTGGTTTCATCCCAAAACCCCCAAAATTTTAACCTAAGACTGTCTACTGTTGACCTCACCCCATTCCTAAGAAGTATATAAGGGATGTGCATAAGCGGACCAACGTCCCTGTCCTACTGTCCTCATTTATTTGTATCCTTATTCTGTATTCATAATCATGTTTATACTTATACCTATATCTGTTATCTTATACATGCTTAACAAAATAAATAAATAAAATAAAATAAAATGGCTGTCTGTGGGTAAGAGGTCTGTAAGGGGCGTGCATAAGAGCACCAGCGTGCTTACCATCCCTGTCCTAATGTTTCTTCTATTTGTATCTATTTTATGTATCCAGTCCATGCTTATACTTATTACCAATTACGTTCTTGACAAAAATAAATAAATAAATAAACATATTACATTTATGGCTATGTTCAAAGGAGGTATGAAATATTTTAAAAATACTTATATGAATGTAACAGTGAAATTGTGTGTGATCTATCAAACAATCAGACAGATGGAAAGATATCAGCAGAAGAAACTATAGTTTGCCAATACATCGATAGCTTGTCTCCAGATATTATTCATTTTTCCATGTTATAGTTTGATTTGCAATATTTAAAAGTTCATTCAAATATTAATTCAAACATTTGAATTCAAACATTCAAAGTTCGTGACAAAGCAGTGCAGCTGGAATTCCTAGGAGGGAACCAGTAAGTGCCATGAGAAAATTATATTCATTTCTTTTTGTCCTTTCTGCCTTACAGCTATTGCAATATTGCTCTTTTTCCTTACTCATTTCTTTCTTTGTTTTTCTAACTAACTCCTTCAAATAACTAGCCTCCTTACAGTCTCCTGTAAGGAGTTTGTTTGGCTAGGACAAGGGTGTCAAACTGGATTTCTTCGAGGGCCGAATCAGCATTGTAGTTCTCTGCGGGCCGGTGGGCAGGAGCATGGGGGGGGGGAGATGGGAGGGATGCCTCCTGCAACACCCTGCTGACCAAAATGGGGCACATGCCCTCTACCCCATTTACAGACTGCAGTGCCTCCTGCAGCACTTTACCGGCCAAAACGGGGTGTGGGGGACCTGCCTACAGCCCACCCGCCCCTCATTTTCACCCTCCATGGCCTCCTGCAGCACTCTGCAGGCCGAAAATGGGCCTCCATTTCTGCTGGCCGAAAATGGGCAGAGTGCTGCTGGAGGCCATGGAGGGCGAAAACGACCCATTTTCAGCCAGTTTTTGGCAGAAGAGGCACCGCGGGCCGGTCCTTTGATTTTCCCAGGCCAGACCTGCAGGCCAGATTCAAGCTCCCTGTGGGCCAGATCTAGCCCATGGGCCTTGAGTCTGACACCACAGGGCTAGGAGGAAAGCAGGAATACCTAGGTTCCAGTTTATCCTCAGCCATGGAATCAACCTAGGTGACTTTGGGTAGGTTATGCCCAGATATGAAGAAGGAGCATTGTGTAGGCAGGATATTATTTAAGTGACGTTGGTTGCAAGTGGCTTACCATTACCATTTTGTAGTTCATCTATTGTCAAAATTTTGTGACAAACCACATTGCCACTGATTGGCATTGGCAAATGGAAAAAGGGTTTCCTGCAGAGATGGGGACAACAATGGGCCTTGACCTCCAGCTGCTGACTGAGAACCTCTGGAAATCCAAATCCAAGCAGTGAGGTTCTCCGTGATCGAAATTCCACCATAATTGAGAATAAGTGTAATGACTAAGATGTTAAATGTGGACTCTGCTTCATATCACTACTTAACTATGGAACTCAATGCACAATTTGGAGCAAGTCATTTTCTTCCCGTTCAGCATGCCTCACAAAATTGTTGATGTGGGGGATAAGATGAGAAAAGATATTCCCACATTATCTTACCTCGAGGTCTCTGAGAAAAAGGCAAGATTTAAATGCAATTATACATAAATCAAAAGCAAGTTGTTTCCCCAAGGACCTGAAAGCGAAGCATGACCAAGTATTATTCCAGGGGAAGAGCCTGTGTGTCACAGAGCAGAGTCCTTTTTGTAGATCAACATTCAGAATGGAGAAAGATTACTGGGGGAAAAAAAAAGAAGCTTTGCTCATGTATGCTTACAAGCAAAGGAAGATGTCAGCACTTGCTCTGAGGAATTTCCAGATAATCCCCCCAAACATACATGCCCCTGATCCCACTGGGCTTGTACACAGCAGGTCCAATTAAAATTAAAAGAAAAAAAAATGTGGAAAGTGCAAGCACCAGTTATGTGCTCAGAAGGAAAAAAAATTGTCAGCAGCTTTCATAATAAAAATGTCTCAATGGATCATGAACAGTAAGAAGGACTCAGGTCTTTACTGGAGGGCTCTGTAAGATTTGATGTGCTCAGTTAAGCAATCAGAATTGCTACAATAGCCACATTCTCTTTCTTCAGCCCTTACAGAATTGGGTTTCAAAAATAAACAACTGACTTCTGAACAGGAGCAAATTCTTTGGAGATTCAGTGCACTTTATGCCAAGCCAGGCTTGTAGGAAACAATATTGTAGAATTCTGAATGGTGTGATCGGTAGTACAGAATGGTTAAAATATTGAGAAGGGAAATAATAGTTCTTATACACTTGTTTAAGAATGTTTTTTTTATGATACAAGGACAGTGGTGAAATCCAAATTTTTTTACTACTGGTTCTGTGGGCGTGGCTTGGTGGGTGTGGTGTGTGGCTTGGTGGGCGTGGCTTGGTGGGCATGGCAGGGGAAGGATATTGCAAAATCTCCATTCCCACCCCACTCTGGGGCCAGCCAGAGGTGGTATTTGCTGGTTCTCTGAACTACTCAAAATTTCCGCTACTGGTTCTCCGAACTGCTCAAAATTTCCACTACCAGTTCTCCAGAACCTGTCAGAACCTGCTGGATTTCACCCCTGATGCAAGGGCAGTGCACATGTGGCATTGTTGGTTACATGTGGGGTTTGTCCAAAGCAACTTTATCTATGATTGGAAATAAGAAACTATAAAAAATAAGGTTATAAGTCATTTATGCTTCCAAGAGAAGGAAAGGCCCCAAAATTTAGATTTTGATTCTCCAATGATATCATGTTGCTACTGTGTCTACTGTGATCTTTAATAAATGTAAATATTCACTTTACAGAGCAGATGGCAGCTGTAGCTGGGAAGGTGTCTGCACAAATTCATCTGGTGCACCACTTGCATCCTTTTCTTGATAGGGATAGGGGGTGCCAGAGAATAACTTATGTTCTAGTCACCTTGAACTTGACTACTGCAATGTTTTCTACATGGGGCTGCCCCTGAAGATCACATGGTAGCCTCAACTGATCCAAAATGTAGCAGCATAGGCAGTGATGGTTATGCCTTGGCATGTCCATGTAACACCTCTGCTTTCTGAAATGCACTGTATGCCAGTTTGCTTCTGGATGTGATTCAAGGTGCTGGTCATTACTTATAAAGCCCTACATAACACAAGACCTGGTTACTTGAGAGACTGCTGGTCCCTGTTTAATGAACACTCATCCAGCAATTGTTCAAATTTATGAATAGTAGTGTCCCATAGTTATGTGGTTTGCAATCTTCCCTGCCAGCTTCCCATAAGCAAGTTAGTGGGGAAGCTGGCAGGAAGTCGAAAGTCACAGTCATAGTCATCACTTAATAAACCACATGGTCCTTACTTAACAATGGCAACAGGGACTATTAAGTCTGCCTTTACTAAGGTAAACCAGAATTACCTCTAACTTTTGTGATTTGATGGTTTTATTGTAATGCCTGTGTTCAAACTGCACATTACAGGCAGAATCTCTGATTTCGGTTGAATCAGAAATATTTCTACCAATTCATCAATGAAGGTATTGTAATGAACCGGCCCATACCTGACAAAGAAGAAACAGCACAGTATGGAGCACAGCTATGGGAAAATATTTTTTTTTAAATCAAGTTTTATTGGTCCCCACCCCCCCCACATTCACCCACATCTTTTTTGAACAGAGTATTCTGGCCATATCTTATCTTATATAATTTATCAAATTCAAATACATTTTACTCAATTACAATTTTTGCCACAATTTTCTTTTTTCCCTTTTCTAAATCATATCTCAATATTTTTTTGCTTACTTATATAAACTACATCTTCGCCCTCAAATTCTAATTTTCCTGCTTATTCATATTTATTCTCTTTTATTCTTTAACAATTCATTCTTTATCTTAATATATTTGTGTTTGTTCGGGGTTGCCTTTCTTCCATTTCATCTTTTTTATTGTACAGCAATCTTTCTCCTCCAACCTACCATCTCCCTCTTTTCTTTCTTTCCTACTTTCTCTTCCCCTCCTCTTCTTCGCTTATGTACTTCCCCTCCCCTTCTCCTTCTCCTCCTCTCTTCCCCCCTCTCTTCCCCTCTCTCCTACTCTAATTTCCCTTCCCTTCCTTCCTCCCTACTCTTCCTTCCCTCTCTCTCCTTCCTCTTCAGCTATGGGAAAATGTAAAGAAATACAACAAGAATGAAGCTTGGATAAAGGATCTGGAGTGGTGGGAAAGTGCTAAAAATAAAGCTCTTGTAATAATAGCAGAATTGGTGGAGAAAAGGACAAGGATGGCTAAGCATTGGTCAGTACCAATTGATAAAGAACTGCATGGTTTTTAGTTGAAATGTCTGACTGGTCTTCATCCACTCATTGCTAAGCAGTTTAACAACATGCTGCAAGGAAGCACAATTGAACATTGGTTAACATCTGGCAAAAGCTACCCTATTTTGAAAGATCCAGCAAAAGGGGCAGCCCCAGGCAACTACAGGCCAATTACTTGCTTACCAAACAACTTGCAGATTGAGAACAGGTGTGGTAGCTGATAAAGTCCAGCAGCATCTAGTTGAAAAAAAAAAAACCAAAAACCTCTGAAGAAAGAGAAACTGCTCTAAGAGCGGAACAACTCCTAATTGACAAGATGATGTTGAAGAACTCTAACAGAAAGAAGACCAACTTGGATTGATTACAAGTATGCATTTGACTCCCTACCACATGATTGGATAATCAAGTGCCTAGAAATAACAGGACTCAGTAGAAATAGCAGAAACTTTGTGTAAGGATCAATGCCACAATAGAAGATACAGTTGCTGATCAATGATGATAGACTGGGAGAGGTTAACACAGGGGTGAAATGCTCCCGGTTCGGACCAGATTGGGTGATCCGGTAGCAGTGGTGGCGGGTAGTTCGGAGAACCAATAGCAAAAATCCCTCCCCCCCGCCCATGCCCCCCCAATCGCCGGGTCCCCACTTGCCCACTTGGCAGCTTGCTGCTTCTTTGGGGCTCGCTCGCTTTTCCTGCCTTGCTTCAGTAGCTGCAATCAATTGCATCAGCTAGCAACTCAATCTGCCTGCCTGCAATCAATCCAATCAGTGAGCAACTCAATTTGCTTGCCTGCCTGCCTTGTGCCTTCAATTTGGTAAGTAACTGGGGTTTTTTGGTGGGGTGGGAGCTTTAAAAAATAGTTAATTGGGTTTTTTTAGGAGTTTTTTTTTTAGACATAGCAATTTAAAGTTAAGGAAGTTTTAAATTTATCTGCCTTTATCTAAAAATATAAATAAAATAAAATAATAAAATAAAATATTTGTGCAGTTTTCTGAGATTTGGTGTGTTTCTGTAGTGTTTCACTCTAACTACACAAACACACAAAATCTCACAAAGCTGTATGTGGCATTTTGTGCGGAAAAAAATGTGAAAGTTGATTTTTGAGCTTTTTGTGGCTGTGTGAGGTTCCTGCTTGTTGCAGGGGCCATTTTGGGTCAAGTGCAGCTGCTTTTATATTGTGTGTGAGTCAGTTGTGTTGTGTTATGTTGTGTGTGTGTGTGTAAAGTGTAAAGGTTGGTTTTTGGTACCTCTTATTGTTTTGTATACTTTGTTTATTATTTTTATTATTTATTATTATTGGCCACACCCACTGGGTCACCTGACCACCAAGCCACGCCCACCGGGTCACCTGACCACCAAGCCATGCCCACTAATTAAGCCATACCCACAGAACCCGTAGGAAAAATTTTTAGATTTCACCCCTGGGTTAACATCAAGAGAGAGATGTTTCAAAAAAACTCACTATCATCACTACTGTTTGTAATTGAATTGATTCTTCTGTCAACCATAACTGAAGAACCTGCTATGACTATCAAACATCAAAAACATGTGCCAGACTATCCCAACATCTAAAATGGAATCGCTGCTCAACACTGTCCAAATATACAGTCAATATATTGCGATGAGTTTGGACTGGACAAAGGCACCACCCTTATCATCAACAGGGGAAACATAGTGAAAATTGAAGGAATCAAGATGTCCTAGGTAAGTGAGATCAAGAGTGTGGGTGAAAATTACAAATACAAAGATTTGTAAAATAGAAGTAGAACAACTATGGCAAATGAAAACATAAGATAGTACCAATAAATGCCTTGGGTGCAAATCTATAGCATTTAGAGCACCATTGGAACACTATTGGCACTGAGAAAATCGCCATCAATTGCAAAAGGCAGTTTTGCTTGGAATGAGATCTTTAATATTATTAAATCTGCCTATCTCAGGAGAAGGAATCAATAGATGGGCAAAAATGCCAAATCCAGGCTTAGCATCAGGCTGACTATGCAACCAACTATAATACCCACAATGTTAATACTTGTCCTGTGATTGCAAAACCTGTCCCTATTTTAGTTGCAGGTTAATCCTTGGAATTTTCTACCATCTGGAGAATGTGAAATACAGTCTGGCAGAGGAAATCAACTCAGTGTAAATCTCATTCTTCCAGCACCTGCTTAAGAAGGGAGAAGAATCTAGTGATTCTTCTATTGACTTGACACTAACTCAGGAGTTTAAAAGCAGCTGAAAACCCTGAGATTTCAGCTAGAAATTTTCAGAAAATATGCAAAAACCCGGGCAATATTTTTCAGATGATGGCCAAAAATGCATTAAGAGTGCTGAGGAGTTTCCTTAAATTTAGGTAATACTGAAGGTCCTCATCGGAGCCTTCCTGGGCTCCTGACCTTGAGTACGTGACAATGTCTTCAGGCAACTATGTGCCACCAGGAACAGACTGTGATGGGATCATTAATTAGAGCTTTGTTTAATAGAATACATTTAACACCATGATATTGATAGTTCTTTGGAATGAGAAAAGCCAAATGGAAATAACTGAATAAGGCATTTATATGTCATCCTGACTTTTTTACAGTGATTGAACTGTACCTCATTTTATTTGGAAGCAATAAAATTAAATGCATTATTGAATGGGCGCTAGTGTTTTATTGGTTTAGTTTAGTTTTCATCTAAAAGTCAAAACTTTGCCACCACAAAGGGTATTTTATATAAAAGGATGTCCTTGCTGCTTGTTGAAACAACCAATATTAAAGGAGAACTGACATATATTACAATTCCTGTTATAATACAGCAGACGTTTGTTTACAACAAGTAAAGGGTTTTTTTTTTTTTTTTTTTGCAGATCGGATAAATATGTTCTCCTACCACAACCTAGTAAGCCAGGAAAATACTTTGCATAAAATAAATCCGATTTACAGTTAATCAGAAGAAAGATGACAAATATAAGCCATGGTGCATGGTGAAAATACTAATCAAAGCACCCTACCAATTGTTAAAATTAATTATTTAGAAATGCAAAAACTCCCATTAAATATTTGTGGATAATTGCATAATTACAGCCAGATTAACCCAATCCAAAATAGCTACTGCATAAGTAAGAGCACATTTTTTCTCCTCTTGCGCTCCTTTCCTCAAAATTTTATAATCCACATTCTTGCCCAAAAGTAAAGGTGAAATGCACAAGGCTCACTCTTCAAGTAACCTAGACTGCATTTCTGGAGCCACTTAATACCTTATGCCACCAGGCTTGAAATTTTGGGCTTAGACAATTTAGAACTACGTCGCCTTTAGTCTGACCTAAGTGTAGTACATAAAATTATCTGCTACAATGTCCTACCTGTCAATGACTACTTCAGCTTCAACTGCAACAATACATGAGCACACAATAGATAAAAAATTAAGGTAAACCATTCCAAATTTGATTGCAGAAAATACGACTTCAGCAACAGAGCGATCAATGCCTGGAATGCACTACCTGACTCTGGTTTCATCCCCAAACCACCAAAACTTTAACCTTAGACTGTCTACTTTTGACCTCACTCCATTCCTAAGAGGTCTGTAAGGGATGTGCATAAGCAGACCAGCGTCCCTGCCCTACTGTCCTCATTTATTTGTATCCTTATCCTGTATTCATAATCATGTTTATGAATATACTTATATCTGTTATCTTATACATGCTTGACAAAATAAATAAATAAATAAAATAAAATAAAATGGCTGTCTGTGGGTATATACATTCCCTTCAATGGATAGCAGCAATAGCTTCCTCCTAAAGTTTTATGTGTCAAGGTTGTGTAGTTTTGTAAAGGGGCAATACTTTGAAAGCTATTCTGCAAATCAAAACCGTCTCTTTTGTAAGCTTTAAAGAAATATTTTGGGGTGGGAGTGCTTTGCTACAGCCTGGTATTGGATCTCATATAGTATGCCAATATTAAGTACAGTGAATTGCATCCTGTATGGGAAGTGGCTGATGAAGGGGGGAAAGGAAGCTAAAAGAAAACAGTAATATTGCTGTATGGTGGGTAACTCCAGAATTGAAGGGGCTGCCTCATCATGTCTGTGATGTCTATACTGCTGTTGAACAACGCAGGAGAAGTAGTCTTTACCATTAAGAAGTAGCATTCTCTTATTATAACTGCTTAGTTCCCACATGTCACCAGATTATTCTTCTAAAACATGCCAGATGAGCCAGTCATATTATTTATAATTTCATGGTGGATTTGGGAACTATGGCAATTTTATGAAGACTCCTGGAAAAAACTTAATTTCATGTTAAATCAAGTGAAAAGATATACTTCACTGGATTTCTAAAATTGCTTGAATTTCTTTAAATCTAAAAAAAACCCACACCCCTCATTAATTCTCTAACAGTTATGGGCATTGCAATATATTTCATAGGGCCTTCTCTGTGGGAGCCCCAGCCCTATGGAATGAACTGCCCCCGGAAATTCGTAAGATCTCCGACCTCCGGGCGTTTCGCTGCGCATTGAAGAACCTGTTGTTCCGCCAAGCCGGACTATCAACACAATAGTTTTAAATTGGGTATTTAAATTTATTGGGGTTTTAAATTTGAGCCACCTATTTAATTATTTTAAATTTTATACTGTTGTTTTGTCTGTGTTTTTAAATAGGCTGTACACCGCCCTGAGTCCTTCGGGAGAAGGGCGGTATAGAAATAAAATTATTATTATTATTATTATTATTATTATTATTATTATTATTATTATTATTATTATTATTATTATTATTATATTTATCTCCTTTCAGTTGGAATATATCCAACAGATTATACTTCAAGTAAGGCTCATTACAGAGTTTAGGATTCCTACTCATGTTAAATGTTTTGTTATTATTTTTAAAAATTCCTCCTATTTTTTTAAAAAAACCAATTTCCTGATTTTCAAAGGATAAAAAGAATATGCATTTATTCCATTGGCCTACGGAAAAATTAAAACATTTTAAGAAAATTAATGCTTTACTGTAAAAATTTCATATATACCATCACTTTTTCAGGTACTTCATTTGGAATATACAGTTCAAACATTTGAAATTCAATTTGGGGATATTTACCTGTAGAATTGACCAAAAAATGCCTATTTTTATTTTCTTCATTTTTTTTCCCCAGGCAAATTTTGAGGACTTCCAAATAACCACTTTACTCCATTAGTAGCTGTTAAGCATGGATCCTTTCTTAGAGAGTAGAAGGGAGAGATTCATATTAATTTGAAGTTGAAATATTTCAGGGCTATGAAAAAAAAATGTGACAAAAGTATTTAGCGAATTAAGGTGGGGAAAACACATGTAACATAATACAAAGCATTGCTTATGTAGCAGGGGGAAAAAAACCTCAGCAAAAATACTACATTTTCTTGGATTTATCCGGTTGCGTGGCAACGTGCCTACAGATGAGATAATTAGCTTTGCCCCCATGGTAACCCCACTAATATCCTTTAAGGCATTTAAGAAAAATGAAGCTATACTTCACACCTTTTTGGTGTCATCCCTTGTCTTCATAATTCGAACAATGTAATCCCTCCCTGATTCAGTTAAACCATCAATAATTCTATACTAGCAGCTGAAATGTTGTGTACTCATAATCCAAGACTTTGATAATTAGCAAGATGGAAATGGAAAACCTCTTCCTAAACTAAAGTCCATGAAATGAACATCACAAATTATATACTTTTACATTAATGATTTTTTGCAGATAAGTTATTCACAAAATCCTTATGACAGGAAAATAATTAAAGACATAAAAAAATTAGATGTATTTATACTTGTCAGAACTTGGGACATAAAATCTCAGAGAGCAAATTTGTATGAAATTACTCAAATAGCATGGAACATTCTGGCTGTGAAATTCATACAGACCTTCACTTCAAAACTGCATATTTATCATGCTCACCCCCAATATCCCATAAACCTAAATTACAGATGCTTCCTTCAGAGAGAGAGAGAGAAAGAGAGAGAGATTGAGATTGGATCGATTAAAAAAATCTCTCTGCCTCCCTTGCCATCTTCTTATCAAATCCAGGATAATTCCCCCATTTTAAAGCCACATCATTTAAAGAAGAAAAAAAAATTAAACTTCCTTTCAGGAAAATTCAGTAAGTCTCATGGAATTTTAGTAGATAACGAAAAAAAATATTTGCATAGTGGAAAGTTATTTTGCATAAAAATCCAAACCACTAAAATAGTTTCCATTGAAAACAATCTCTCCTCAAAATGAAATCAATCCTGTAAGAGGAATGATGATGATGATGATGATGATGATGATGATATTCATTCAGTCGTGTCCGACTCCACATCTTCTGATCTTGCATCATTTCTTTCAATTTTTCTATGCTCTGGCTGGTATCACCATTGTGTTTTTTGGTAGCTTCGTTTCCTTTTACCGCTAACTTTTCTCAACATAATTGCTTTCTCCAGTGAATTCCCCTGCATGACATGGCCAAAATAAGTGAGACACAGTTTCACTTCCAAGAGGAGTAAGAAGAGTAAACATATCTAAATTTTCATGGGGTAAATGGTTTGAGCTGCAGGTTGGTGAAGGAAAGGGGGGTTAGGTTAGCTATGAATGGCACAAACATGGGACAACTTTTTTTTTCTCTGTTTCTATCATCCCATGTTCTTTCTGCTCAGGATGCTTTTAAGGAAGGAAAGAGGTATGAACTGAACATTTTCAGAAAGTTTTTAAACAAATCATATGAAATTAGTCCAAAGGCAAAAGATTACTATTTGTTCTATCTATACCATCTGCCTTTGGAATTACCCTATGGCTTGAAACCTCCATACTATAAAAAGGTAAAGGTTCCCCTCGCACATCTGTGCTAGTCGTTCCCGACTCTAGGGGGCAGTGCTCATCTCCATTTCAAACCCGAAGAGCCAGTGCTGTCCGAAGACATCTCCGTGGTCATGTGGCCGGCATGACTAAATGGCAAAGGCAATGGAAAGCTGTTACCTTCCCACCAAAGGTGGTCCCTATTTTTCTACTTTTTTATGTACTTTCAAACTGCTGGGTTGGCAGAAGCTGGGGCAAGTAACGGGAGCTCACCCTGTTACGCGGCACTAGGGATTCAAACTGCTGAACTGCCGACCTTTTGATCGACAACCACTACGTCCCTGTTCTCCATACTATACACAGAGCTAAAAATGTCTTGTCCAAAATCAGGAGCTAGCAAAAGAGTAGTTATTCTGTCCAAAATCGGATTCTAAAATGTTGTATTCAGTGCCAGAAGGACAATGGAAAAGCCAAAAGCCCAACTGGTTTTTGGGGACTCATCCAAAGACTAGTTGGACTTGTGTCTTGCTTGTGCTGGCATGAAGATGCTCCACTAACCATTTGGTGGTCACTCAACCTATCTGCAGCCCAGGGGTAGGTTCTACTTACCTTTACTACCAATTTGCAACGGGGCCACATGCGCATGTGCATTCTGATGACGTCGGGCTCAGTGGGCGGAGCCTCCCTCTGGTTTTACTACCGGTTCTATAGAACCGGTCCGAACCGGGGGCAACCCACCACTGCTGCAGCCCCTTACAAAGCAACTTTCCCCCCTTCTTTTCTTTCCTTGTTTCAGAAGTAGTGTTTTCCCTGCTTGGCACAAGACGTATTGAAAAGTCAATGTATGAACAGTTCTCTGGTTAGTTAGGGGCCCTCCTCCTATAAACCTACAGAGTAGAGGTGGTATTCAGCAGGTGGTATTCAGCAGGTTCTGACCAGTTCTGGAGAACCGGTATTTTTTGCAGTAAAAAAAAAAATCTATTTTGCAGTAGATTTTGCAGTAACCTTCCCCTGGAGTGGGGAGGGAATGGAGATTTTGCAGTATCCTTCCCCTGCCACGCCAACCAAGCCACGCCCACAGAAGCAATAGTAAAAAATTTTGAATCCCACCACTGCTACAGAGGCAATTGCAGACACATTCACTGGCTGCTGATTTGTGGGGGTGGGGGATGAATTTATTTTTTGGCACTGGGAGAGTCATTTCCCTGTTTTTCTTGCCAATCCAAGGGTGACAGGGGAAGTACAGAGAGAAAGGATAATGGCAGAGAACCATACATAATATGTACTATAGGTGGAATTGGAGAAGTGGCACGAAGAGAACCAGCTGAGAATGGTTCTCTTGGTATCACTTCTCCAATTCCACCTATAGTACATATGATGTATGTGGCCTCTGTAGCACACTAGGATGTATATGGGGAAGGGAACTGATATGATTTGCACCTGGGTTGTATAAGCTGATATAGAGTTTGATTTAATCAGAGCTTGCCTCAAGAAATAGGTCCCGTTCTGGGCACCACACTTTTAGAAGAATTCAAAATAACTAGAAGAGGTTCTGATGACAAAAATGAAAATGATTAAAGATCAGAACCAATGACCTATGAAAAAAGCTGGATGCTTAAATCTGATAGGATGAATTATATGGCCCACTCCAATTTACAATGCTATGATTTTAATGTATACAAATTTCACTACATTTTTCTGATGTAGCATTGTAAGGATTAGTTAGTTACCTGAGAGAACTGTTTTCAAATGAATACTTATTTTACTTATGCATTTTTATACCAAACTTCCCTAATCTGGTATCCTCCAGATGTGCTTGACCATTACTCATATACATTGGACCTGAAAATATCTTTATCACTATAGGAACAAGAAAAAGCCAAGCTATGCACCGCATATGCTTTTGCTCTTGTGGCATTTCACATTGTAAATGCACATGGAATATATTACAAAGTGCCTCATTTATTTGCAAAGTCAGTATGGTAAGATAATTAGAGAGGAAACGAGAGAGGCCAGAAGAAATAGGATGCATTCTGTAATATAGCAATCAATTTTTGCACTCTTGAAACTGGAAAGATCTCGCAAATTCTTTTAAAAGGAAAAAGGAAGAGAGGGATGGATGGAGGGAGGGAGGGGAGGGAGGGAGAGGGAGGGAGGGAGGGAGGGAGGGAGAGAGGGAGGGAGGGAGGGAGGGAGGGAGAGAGAGAGAGAGAGAGAGAGAGAGAGAGAGATTGAGAGAGAGAGAGAGAGAGAGAGAGAGAACCCCATTTACCAAAGTATATATAAACTGGAAAGAGAAATACTGTATTCTTCTACCCGGAATGATGTATTGCTCAGAATAATTGCAGGGTTGAGGGACCCTTGGTGCTTTCTGAGTGCGATTGTTTTCTTGCAAACATTTTATTACTCAAAATAGGTAACGACCATCAGTGTGGTGGATAATGAAACATCTGCAAGAAAGCAACCAAGCTCAGAGAGCATCAAGGACTCCTTGTTTTAATACTGAGCTACAGTATTCTATTCTATTCTATTCTATTCTATTCTATTCTATTCTATTCTATTCTATTCTATTCTATTCTACTCAGAGGACAGTAGCCTACAGTATCTGAATGCATCCTTTACAGCTAGGGCAGTGGTGAAATTTAATTTTTTTTTACTACCAGTTCTGTGGGCATGGCTTGGCGAACATGGTATGGCTTGGTGGGTGTGGCAGGGGAAGGATACTGCCAAATCCCCATTCCCTCCCCACTCCTGGGGGAAGGATATATTTTTTTTTAAATTTGATTTATATGCCACCCTTCTCCGGAGACTCACAAGGCGTTAAGCAATAGCCTTCATACTTTTGTATATTTATACAAAGTCAGCTTATTGCCCCTACAAACTGGGCCCTCAATTTACCTACCTTAGAAAGGATGGAAGGCTGAGTCAACCTTGAGCCTGGCGAGATTCAAATTTACAGTAATTGCAGACAGCTGGTGTTAATCACAATGCTATCAGTCTGCTGGGCCACCAGGCCCTTAAATCTCCATTCCCAGCCCACTCTGGGGCCAGCCAGAGATAGTATTTGCTGAACTACTCAAAATTTCCGCTACCGGTTCTCCAGAACCTGTCAAAACCTGCTGGATTTCACTCCTGTGTTAGGGTGAATACTGCAAGACCCCACAGATGTCTTTGAAACCTTTGCTTGCAGCCACCATGAATTCTTGGGGAAATTACCATGGAACTGTAATTATAAAGTGCAACCAAGAGGAATCTATTAAATAATGGGGGAAGGGTAATTATATTAACTCTCATTAAATATTTTTAATCAAATTTAGTTTATAATTAACTGTAATTTAGTTTTGATTCTGGCTATGCTTGTTTGAGTGAGAGGATGGATGCAAATCTACCAGGTGTGTCTTTGACTACCACAGAGTTGTGTGACGGCATCTCTTGGAATGATGGAAGAGTTTAAGTCCAGTTTAAAAAGAAAGAAAGAGAAATCGGGATTTTTGAATTCTTCATCCACAGGTAGCACCTGGACAGTAGATTAAAGTAAGATGAAAGTTAATTTGACACTTCTTTTTCCATTATAGCAATACAGAAGCAGGAGTGGGTTGCTCCTGGTTCTCTCCGGTTCTTGCGAACCGGCAGTAAAAGCAGCGGGAGGCCCCACCCATCTGCCCGGATGTCATTATGGACAATCTGCGCATACGCAGAAGCTTCTGCACATGCGCTTGTGCGCTCCCATTGCAAACTGGTAGTAAAGGTAAGTAGAACCCACCCCTGTCCACACCTCTTAAAGTGGTCAAGTTTTATAAATACCGATGTACATGAGAGTGGTTAAGACTATATATATATAAAGGGACATAAATTAGGTACATATGCAAATTTATATTTAGTTTCATCTGTGTTTTGATGGGGAATTTCATCCTTCTTGGGTTTTTTTTAGTAATACATAAGTAGCCAATTTAATTACAGTTTGAACAGACTGATTCTTTTGCAAACTTCTTGTAGTTAGTAACGTGGTGAGTGCCTGAAAAATGCAAAACAGTGTGATTTTATTAATTCTATAGATATTCTCAAAGGGACAAGGACAGCCATTTGCGTATTACCACACTTAGTTTGACTTTAATACTCACCCTAATGCTACCCAGTCCTTCCAAATTACGCATGTGCAATTGAGTTTAGAGAATCCTGGCTGGATTTTACTTTGATAATTGTTTGAAAAACCCAGGAATTTGTATTAGCCCAATGGTCTCATTAGCATCAAGCCAAGGCTAATCCAAACGAAATGAAGATTAAAATAAAGACATGTGAAATTTCACAGAAGATGCTATTTTGTATACGTTCTTTCTGCTGGA